>CM017188.1:10705359-12030359 GCA_004837865.1 Musa balbisiana | reverse complement strand
AAGATTTGAAGCTCCAAAAGTCGCCTCGTGGGCAGGCATAACGTTCATAATCCCTGGTATGTTGTATTAGGTGCTATTATTACATTATCAGCTAGATTGATGGGCTGGCGAGAATTGAGCTTGAAAAATTATCAATGCATGAGAGTGTGGGTAATAATAACACCAGAGAGACAGTGAGAAAACATGAAAGCTGACAAATTTACTTTTGTGTTCTGGGAATGGCATTATGTGCCCTGAGAAAAACAAGCATAAGTTGAGCTAGTGCTCAATATGTGAACGAGCAGTGGCATTTGAATTCTCCCAAAAATCTTTGTTAGGTGCCTAACCTAGACCAGAGCTGACTTTTAAGCTGTTGGATGTTACTTTAATAAATGAAATGTACTTTAGAGTGCTGCCAATTCTCATAGTTTTTGTTATATGTTTGTCTTCTTTGAATTGTTTGATCCTGAAATTATGTCTGTATGATAGATGACTTAAAATATCATATGGTTTAAGTAGATGACAGAAATCAAAATTGGCTGAAACAGATAGAAACTGCCGAGTCAGCTAAGGTAATGTTAAATTTATCTTTGCCATTATCAATAAATTTCTTCTTCATAGGTTTTTATAACCATAAGTGGTGTACAGTCTCATTCAGTGTTTAAATGATGGCAGTGTTCTTTCTCATAGTTATTACATGATAGATCCATTAAAGGTATACTCCTCTACCAAATTGTTTTATATGAATTGTCGACAGATTCATGAGAAATTCATTCTTTCTTTTGATCACTGGCTTATTTTCTTGCAAATCTTTTGTTAGCTTTTGCTTTCTTCTCAAGCTAAGTATGGTTTGGCTAACAGGGTTCCATTCTAGGTGTTGAGGTTGAGGTTGGTGGAAGATCATACTATACCCAGGTGATTGAACTAGAAGACTATATCATGGAGAACACAGCTAAAATTGAAGGTGGTGGCCTCCTAAAGCCCCAGATGTTTTTCTTAACAATTCCCCAGGTGATTTAGTCATTCATCTTGGTCCCTTACTGATCACATGCTCTATTTCTAAATGTTATAGATAATTTCATGTGTAGTCAACTTTTGTTTTGTCTCCCTTTTTAGGTCAATGGAGGATCAGAGATTTCTATTAAAGTGAGATGGTCTCAGAAGTTAATTTATAAGGATGGCCAGTTTTTTATTGCTGTGCCTTTCAATTTTCCAGAATACATCACTCCATTTGGAAAAAATTTCTCAAAAAGAGAAAAGATTCACTTGAATGTGAATATTGGCACTGAAAAGGAGGTTCTGTTGCAGACAACAAGCCATCCTTTGAAGGTGATAATGTGTGGTATGTTAGCAAACATATAAAGCAAATGAAGATGATCAGATCAGTTAATGGTATATTCCCATTCTTCTACCAGGAAAAAAGTCGCCAAGCGGGGAAGTTGACTTTTTTGTATGAAGCAGATGTTGAAAGCTGGTCAAATAAAGATTTTGATTTTTCATTTAGTGTAAGTTCCAACTTTCTGGGGTTCATAATTCTATAGAACTTTGAACTTTGTCTTCCAAGCTAGGCTCTCTACAGCTTATTGTCGCAAGCTGACAATTATGTTCCAAATCACGGCATTGCTCTGATAGTTTGCTTTAGTTATATATTATTCTTTCCTAAAAGGCAGAACAATGAGCACGATCATATGGCAAGTTAAAGTTGAGATACACTTGTACTTGACGGTAAAGCATATGGCTTTTAGAATAATTTAGGATTGTAAATTATTCGGATCTGCATTATTCTCTGTTTCATTTGTCAATTTCTTTAGTTGCATATATATATATATATATATATATATATATATATATATATATATATACATTTATCCATGTGTGGTTTTACTTTTCAAAACTTGTGGAACAATGATGGGGGAATTAAGGGTCCAAATAAAATGACTCTCTGACATGACTTGAACAAATGAGCAGAAAACCACATAAATGATAGAGTCAATAAATGCTTAACCAATTTATTATACAATGTTCAAAATGTGTATATATATGATAAGTGAAAAGAAGATAAATGTGTAACAGCTAGAGGTACCATAATACATTAGGAGACCTGTGTGCTTATGTTGATGTGAATATGACAAAGAAGACTACTGAATGTTCTGTTGCAGACTTGCAGTTATTTGCCCATTTAACGCATTAGATAATAGATAAGCAATTTTTACTACTTTTGTTATTACATTTCTTGTCCTATCTTGTACAGATTTGTTCAGATGATTTTTTCGGTGGCATACTCTTGAAATCTCCAACAACACATGATGTTGACCAGAGAGAGATGTTCAGCCTTTATCTTTTTCCAGGAAGTAACCAGAAAACAAAGGTTAATCTCTCTGCGAATTTTAATTTTCAACTCGAAATATAGCTCCCTGTATTTTGTGCTTGCAATATAAATTTTGGCTTCAGATTTTCAATGACCAACACTGCAAGATTCTAACTCATGTTTCATGTAACAATATAAACTTTAAGCAGGCTAGCTTTTCAGAAGTAAGACAGGCTTGATAAATAATTGTAAAATAACAAGCCAAGCTAAGAAATTTGAGATTTTCCATTAAAAATTGTTGTTGTCTTGCTGATTGGACCAGGACTATGAAAAGTAAATGCTTGTTTTCTTGATGTCATCATCAGTATGATCTTTACTTTTCACATAAAATTTTGAGACCTTGAATTTAGAGAATATTTGAACCAAGGGAGGTCTTATTGAAGTTTTGACATATTCTTTGACTATCAACAGCAACCACTTTATAGTGGGTACACAATTCTTCTCTGAAAGACAACAGCTGCTTGGAAATTTCCTGCCGTTTGGCTTTCCTGGTGTCAATTAGATAATCCAACAATCACATTCTCTTTTTCAATGTCGCCGACGTTCTTTTCCTTGTTCTTTCAGTTGGAACCTTTAACAGGAATTGAAGTATCTTCCATTATTTGCACACACAATATTTTATTTTTCTCTGATATGTCTGGATCTTCTTTGATGATTTTTTTGCTCATATTTCATGTAATTCTCTTGTTATCACAAATACTGTAATCCTCATTTGTTCTTTTCATTTTATGATCAGCTAAGCATACCTGTCGCTTACCACTGGTACATTAATTTTTCATTTTACCTTTCCTGGTGCCATTAACCAACCTTATGGTCCTCTCACTTCAAAAGTTCCAACTTCTTGAAGCATAATTTGTACCTAGTTGTAAAATTATTATGATAATGAGTTTTCCTTTTGTTGGAATATGTATGTAATTATTGCTACATACAACAGAATGCACCACTTCTTAACCACCCAAACTTTTCTTATATAAAAATTATCTTTTTCATTTCCTTCTTGTTCAATAATAGATCTAAGATAACAAATATTTTACATTTCTGGTCATTTTTGAACATTTTCTTCAACATTTGATTTCATGTACTAGTTCACTGTCTGGTAGTAGCGACTCGGAAACAGCTTTAAAATTTAGAATTCCTGATGTAGTTTGTCCTAAAGGTCAATTTACTCTTTTGGAGGGAGGTAGAGAGTGCTAACAGAGATCATAATAGCCAGTTCATGCTTTTTCATACAATGCTTGCTGGAGGCAGCGTGTATCAGGTCATGCCTATATCTTTGGAATCTGAACTGGTCTACTGTCCTATTTCACTCATGGACGTTTTTTTAAGAGACAGATGAAATGATTAGTCCATCACTTATCAGTAGCATAAAAAAGTACAACATGGTTACTACAGACCAGCTGAGAATAGGCAATCAACTAACGACAATGAAATCTTCCCCCAGAATAGAGTATTAGATAGTGACTATAACCAACTCCCTCTCCAAGTTCATAAGGTTAAAGCCCTCTAGATCATTGTCCAACAATGACACATCATTCATCATTGTCCGCAATACCTATCTATAGACTTCAAGCCTCTTATAATCCCAAATGTGAGCCCACGAGAGATTCATCTAAGAGCATTCAACAAGACTACATTTGCACTCTTTGATTTGTTGTTGGTGTCTCTTCGACCACGGAATACCACAAGGGAACACCATCTATGCTTTATCTTCTTATATGATTGTCTTTAGCCAATCTGATCTAATGTTCTATTAAAAGATATGAGCTAAATGATTGGGTTAGGTGCCATTGATTGTTTGGCCATAAAGTGGCCAAGTAAGTGCAACATGCTAACAAAAGCAACATATATATATATGTATATATATATATATATGTATATATATATATATATGTATGTATGCATATATCTCAGTGATTGAAAAAGATGCTCAAGCGAGGCGAGGCGAGGCCCGAGCGGCTCATATAAGGTCCAGGCGGCACACTTCAGTAAGGCGTCGCCTGGTTGATATAGGGCAATCGGGTTCAGTTAAATGTGCGTTAGTTGGTTCGATTGAACCAACTAATGCACACAGTTACCTCAAAACCTGTGCGCGACCTCAACTCCCAACCCTAGTGTGTGCTTTCTCCCTCTGCCTCCTCTGCTAATGATTTCTCCCTCTGCGTCCATCGTCGATGATTTCTCCCTCTGCCTTTGTCGCTGACGATTTCTCCCACTGCCTCCGAGTCTTCCTCTGTCGTTGATCGAGTCTCCTCAGCTTTCGCTATTGTCCGCTAACTGCCGCTGCTATCCGCTGCTGCTGTCGCTATTGTTGAACGTTGCGTTCTGCTATCCGCGACTCTGCTACCGTTATTGCTGCTCCTTACCGCTGCTTCTCTTTTGAGTTCTGACTTCTCACTGTTGGTTTCATTGGGTGACCTTTTTTATCCCTTTTAACCGTTATCCTCTTCCCTTCTAATTGTTGTTAACAGTAAATAATATACTATTAACAGTATATTATTAATTACTGTACAAAATAATCTTTATTTATTAGATTAATAATATTATTTTTTTATATTTTAATATTTTAGAGTGCCTCGCTTCGCTCGAGTGAGTGCCTAGTGTCTCGGGCGTTTTGGGACCTTGACACCTTTTGATGCCTAGTGCTTTTTAAATCACTGATATACGTATACGTGTACACATATATATATACATATATACATGGTTTGTTTTATCGTTCCGTATCAGTGTGTTGATTGGCTATCGGTATGGTACATACCGATGTATCGACACATGGTATGGTAGGGTGTACCGACAGGTATATATCGCCTATACCGATCCCTTGTTGGACTGGTATGTATCGTTGGTACCGAGTGATTTGTCATATGGTACAACAAACCTTGCATATATATATATATATATATATATATATATATATATATATCTCTTAAATAGAAAAAAGGATTGTTAGAAGTAGGACTTGAAAAAAGTAAGAAAGAAAGATCAACGTATTAGAGGCCAAGGTGCAGTACCACCTTTTTTTAAGTGAGAGGATCATATGGTCAGAAGATGAGGCATTAGTGAAAGGTATGAGGAGAGACATTATAAATTATAATTTATGATGAATGTTTTGGAAGTCCATTAACCAAATATTAATGTTTGTGTCAATCTTAATAGGTCGAGGCATTAGTGAAAGGTGTGAGGAGACATTATAAATATTAGTTTATGATGAATGGTTCTAGAAGTCTGTTAACGAAATATTTATGTTTGTGTGAATCTTAATGGGTTGAGTATTACCATTACTTTTGCGAGTATTACTATAAAAACCAGGGTTTCCCAAATAGGGTATGACATTCGACTCGGAGATTTGTCGGGTCAGTATGTACCGGTCTATACCGGTGTACCGACACATGGTACACTGGTAAGTATTTGTGTTTTAAAGAGGAAGAAAAAAGGCAGAAGAGGAGGGGACATTAGAAGATGAAGGAAGAAAGAGGGAAGAAGAAGAAGCGATGGTCCGCAGAGGAGAAGGAAGAAGGAAGAGGAAGAGGTGAAAGACTTACCTGGTGCAGTGAGGTCGTGATCACACCCTAGTCCGATAGCCACTTGCGTGAGAAACGTGGCATCGGAGGCGATGCTCGCAAGCTCTACAGAGGTGGAGGTAACGCTCGTAAGCCCTGTGGAGGCAAAGTCGATGCTTGTGAGCCATGACGCTTGCGTGAGAAGTGGGAATTAGGGTTTCCCACTTCTCTTATGTGGCGAACTAGACTGAGGTGGGTCCATGTACTGGCCAATGCTTAGATTGGTACGTGTGCCTGTTTCGTACCGGTCTGAGTGAAAAGGCAATCCCTAATCAAAACCCTGGTTTTTGGAGAATATTTTAGCATTATCATTTCTTGTTGGCACTATAGTCTCAATTATTTCCTTGTTTGCATTTCTTCTGAAAATGATCTAAGCATTGATGCACAAAAGAGTAATACATAACATTTAGTACTTGCATATATTTTGGAATTTAAGATACATGTAAATATTGTTTCACCAAGTTTTCCTTTTTTTGTGAAAATGATTTAATTATGTTAGCTTGTAAATTCTCTAGCTTTACTCTTTTGGTTCTAATGTGATAGGCCTTCAAAAATGAAGTTGTTTTTGTCGTTGACATAAGTGGAAGCATGAAGGGGAAGCCCATCACGAATATTAAGAGTGCATTATCTACATCACTGTTGGAGCTCAGACCAGGAGACTATTTTGATATAATAGCTTTCAATGATGAGTTGCACTCTTTCTCATCCTGTTTGGAGCCTGCAACTGCGGATATGAAAGAAAATGCTATCCAGTGGATGAACAATAATTTTGTTGCAGAGGGTGGAACAGACATAATGCACCCCTTAAATGAGGTAAACAAATATGACATATTACCATGTTGATGCCATCTGTTTGAATTTTTGTCTGTAGCAGTAGGATGTGCTTAACTTGCTCTCATGCATACATTAAATTCAATATTTGTGTTCTTTATTTCTTTTCTTTCTTACAAACATTGTAAGCAAATTCTGCATATTGATTCTTCTGATTCTTTTCTTATAGGCAGTAGGTTTGCTGTCAAGTACAAAAAATTCAATTCCGCAAATTTTTCTCATAACTGATGGAGCTGTTGAAAACGAGCGCAACATCTGTCATACTCTTAAAACACATCTGGAAAATAGCGGATCAATTTCTCCTCGAATTTCAACGTTCGGTGTAGGTAATGGTTAATTAGAACACTCCTCTTCAATTTAGATGTTTGTGTGAAAAATCTCAACTGCTATTTCTCTTTTTGTTTTTCATGAAATTACATAGTGGTTTTAATAATCAGAATCAGAATTATGAAACCAAAATGGTGGTAAAGGATTTCTCAGATTGGTCTGCTCTTGTTTTAACAACTGGCAACTTGCTTTTGATGTATTTTGGGTGTAATTGAAATGGTTGACAAAAAAAAAAAGCTTCAGATTGACTGCAAATGTAATAGCGGATCAATTTCTCCTCGAATTTCAACTTTTGGTGTAGGTAATAGTTAATTATAGTGAATATGAACACTCTTCAATTTAGATGTTTGTGTGAAAAATCTCAACTGCTGTTTTTTTTTTCATTTTTCATGAAATTACGTAGTGGTTTTAATAATCAGAATCATAATTACGAAACCAAAATTGGTGGTAAAGGATTTCTCAGATTGGTCTGCTCTGGTTTTAACTACTGGCAACTTGCTTTTGATGTATTTTGGTTGTAATTGAAATGGTTGACAAAAAAATTAAGCTTGATACTGACTGCAAATGTAACTGCAAATCAAATTTTTTTCTTTGAAATAATTTGTATAGCTACTCTTGTTGTTGATGGTTGTCTTCATGGCCAGAACCATCATCTGCAACTAGAACGTTGGATAGTCCAGATCTTGCACACACTTAGAAGTGATCATTGTAATCTGCAACTTCACTGGAAATTTGTTTCCCGAATACTAAATGTAGTTAGCAAATCATTTCATTATATTTTAATTTTTTTCACATGTGTAAGATAGTTCCTTTTATCTGATCTAGGCTCGTCTTCAAAATTTATCAATGATTACTATACAGTCCTTGCTTTGATAGTTTTGAGCGGTAGGTTCTTATGAAAATCAAGGTTTTTATTCTATTTTTCCTCTTTGTGCTCTTGAAGTTTATGCTTTTTATACCTTGATTAACTTATCAATCCCTAAACTAATATTGTGTCGTACAATTATACTTTTCATTTGTTGAACTACTATTTTAAGAAAAACCATCAGGGCTTTTCTCTGTACTAATTTAGACTCCCTTGTTTTTTTTGTCACACTGGAAACTCTTTATTAGGTTCTAATTGCAACCATTACTTCTTGAAAATGTTGGCATCAATCGGGAGGGGGCAGTATGATGCTGCATATGATTCAGGTCAGTTGCTTTTTTCAAATTTGTTGGGTTCTTCAGGCACCCATATTATGGCTTCTTCCTCATTATTATCCTTTCTGCAGAGACCATGCTTGAAACCATTTCACTTGTCATGTACCTGATATTGTATGCATTTATATTTTTCTTGCCTGTACTTTTGTCCATCCATTGGTGATGAGATGTTCTTTGTCCATATGTTGGAAGCATGAAACATCGTTTTAACTAAAAGAGGAGTGGAGACATTAAGAAGAAAAAAAAAGGGGCTAGTTTGCAAAATAGCACTTCTATAGTTATAATATGGCATATAAGTCCAAAGATAATATAATTTTATTTTCGTGTTATTATGCACATAGAATAATAATTGAACGTATCCATTTCGTAGCCAAGAATATTTTAACTTATCTAAAAAATATATGATGTTTCCATATTTTCTATTTTTACTTTTTTTTATAAAACCTTATTTTCTTAATTTAAAAATGTACTGAACTGACTTCAATCCATCATTTAATCTGGTCAATCCGACAAATTTTCAGAGCCAAAACCAGTCCCAATCTTGATCTAGTGAACCTTCACAGTTGATCTAGGGATACTGATTGATTATTATGACATGAATCTTAACTTTCTAGTTTTTTGTACAAGTATGAATGTTAAGAAGTTAGAAAGTAATATATTAAAAGACATTTTATCTTTCACATGACTATGTTAAGATAAATATTTGGAGTTAATAGAAAAACCAAAATAAGAAGTGGTTGCATCTGTGAATACTGAAGGATTGTTCCTATTGATGATAAAATGTGGGAAAACCATTTTAAGGTGGTTTGAACTTGTTTGAAGGAGATCTAAAAATATATCAATTAGACAAGGTGAGTTAACTAGATTAGTGGTGTAAGAGATATAAACAAATGGATAAAAATATATTATTAAAAAAAAGAAAGAATTATATGACTCTTAATTTTACTAGTGTTATTTCAAAGTGCCTCAATTAGCAGTTTCTGGGTGTACTTCATCATCATCATCATCATCTTCTGTCATCTAACAGGTTTGGGCAGGTGGATGAGTTTTCATTTGTGTTCCCTCCATGTCAACAACTCT
This sequence comes from Musa balbisiana, assembly GCA_004837865.1. NCBI lineage: Eukaryota > Viridiplantae > Streptophyta > Magnoliopsida > Zingiberales > Musaceae > Musa > Musa balbisiana. The sequence continues at coordinate 12,021,017 of CM017188.1, read as the reverse complement.
ATTCTTTTTGGAAACTTATCTACTTTGATGTAGTAGATTTGCAACCTTGTCAAGTAGTAGATTATCCTAGTTCTTTGAATTCTTAAACAGACCAAGTGCAGGGTCTTGGTCATTCTAAACAAAACAGGCATCAAGTGTCTTCCTAGGGTAGGCCTAATTGGATCAATTTTGAATTATGTCTTTTGAGTTCCCCTAGTAATTGTCTAAATCATCCTCCAGAATAAGAAATTTCCTTCTTTCTGCCGGTAGCCTGTTAAAACTTTAAAATGGCATGTTGAAATAGCAGGTGGGCATTTAATGGTGGATTCTTAACCTCTGCTTTGTTAAATATAATGTTTTATAGTAGGTGGATGTTGCCTATCCATAATAATGCATGTGTTAGCATTTTAGAAAATAGCTCTAGAGACATTATTGGTTGTATTTACTTAAATTTCTCAGATGATGTCAATCCTAATAGTATTCTAGATTTCTCTTTTGTCAATCTAATTGCAGCTTTAATTTCTCTGTAGATTTAATTGAAATGTGTATTCAAAGATGGTTTCATAGAGCTTCATCCACCATCGTTGCGAATGTGACTGTTGACTTCTTCAGTTATCTTGATGAATTTGAGGTATGTTCTGGAATAGTGAGTTTCTACAATTGAGTGCCAAGTGGTAACAGGGATGGAACACAGTGACCAATCGCCCCACCATTGTTTAGCAAAAACAGCACATCCCCTTCATTGGGCCTCTTTCATGTTCTAGGCCATATTTTTACTTATTAATCGTGCATGCAAATTGAGGTGATTTCTCACATGTCTGTTGCCTATTATTTTGAAATTGAAGGAAGTTGCTCCAGAACTTAAGATGTTGTACTGGTTTCAATAGTGCAAGAGTTTCCATAATATCTCTTTTCTGTATTCTAAAATCTAAATTAATCTTGTGGGTCTCATCCATGTTGTGTGATATTGTTATCTTCTCTGTTACTTTATGCTTTATGAAATGCCCTTTACATCGCAAAGTCTCATTTCCTTGAAATATCATTATTTTTTACTATTTTTAATTGACAACCTTCACTATTTTTCTTAATGAGTGATGCATAAAAAATCATTACTAAAGCCAAATTATCAGAACGTTTCAGGCATGAAAAGTGTGGAACCTGACATCACAGGAGAAAGGATCAGCAATGGCTACTCAAATCTTTTAATGATGGTCATTTGCAATGCCACCATTCCCATTTCCCTCCTCAGTTTACTGGCCTTAACTCTTAAGTTTCTCCTTTGTTCATGATGTCATGACCTTTCTCTTATGACATCATAACCAGCTTTCTGGAGTAGTATGTATACATTTGCAGACTAATAAGGGACTCTATGCATTCATTTATTTTATGTAATGCCCTTTACATCGCAAAGTCTCATTTCCTTGAAATATCATTATTTTTTACTATTTTTAATTGACAACCTTCACAATTTTTCTTAATGAGTAATGCATAAAAAATCATTACTAAAGCCAAATTATCAGAATGTTTCAGGCATGAAATGTTTGGAACCTGACATCACAGGAGAAAGGATCAGCAATGGCTACTCAAATCTTTTAATGATGGTCATTTGCAATGCCACCAGTCCCATTTCCCTCCTCAGTTTACTGGCCTTAACTCTTAAGTTTCTCCTTTGTTCATGATGTCATGACCTTTCTCTTATGACATCATAACCAGCTTTCTGGAGTAGTATGTATACATTTGCAGACCAATAAGGGACTCTATGCATTCATTTCTGGAGTAGTATGTATACATTTGCAGACTAATAAGGGACTCTATGCATTCATTTATTTTATGTAATGCCCTTTACATCGCAAAGTCTCATTTCCTTGAAATATCATTATTTTTTACTATTTTTAATTGACAACCTTCACAATTTTTCTTAATGAGTAATGCATAAAAAATCATTATTAAAGCCAAATTATCAGAATGTTTCAGGCATGAAATGTTTGGAACCTGACATCACAGGAGAAAGGATCAGCAATGGCTACTCAAATCTTTTAATTATGATCATTTGCAATGCCACCAGTCCCATTTCCCTCCTCCATTTACTGACCTTGATTCTTAAGTTTCTCCTTTGTTTCATGATCTCATAACCTTTCTTTTATGACATCATAACCAGCTTTCTGGAGTAGTATGTATACATTTGCAGACCAATAAGGGACTCTATGCATTCATTTCTGGAGTAGTATACCAGCTTTATGGGCATGAAAATTGTGAATATTGAATACAATGTAGTAAAAGGATCAGTTGACATAGGTTTGTGGATTACACACCGCTTTGATAACTTACAATTATGGCGAGTCCAACTTATTCAGGTTATTTGCCTAGCCAGATGATATGTAAGGTTTTGCTTTATAGATCCATTTTATCTCATTATCAAACAATTTATGATTCACTTGCTTCACGTAAGGGCGTGCACTATTTTTCTTTTCAATGTTCTTTCTTATGGTCCTTTTTTTTTGACAAAATAGTATTGAAGCTTGCTTGGTTTTCTTTCAGGTATACCCTATCCATATTCCAGATCTCTTGGGTCAATGCCCATTGATTATATCAGGCAGATGTTATGGCAAGTTCCCAGAAACTCTTCAAGCTAAGGGAATCTTGGCTGACATGAGTGATACTGTTATTGACATGAAGGTGCAGAACACAAAAGATTTCCCTCTTGAGAAAGTAAGATGCCTGTTTAATCCTTCTACTTTTCATCATATGAACTTATTTATGACATATTCACTATATTTTCCCTTGTTAGCATGTTCAATGTCATTTTTTTGCCGAATATTTGTGGTATACATGACCATGGGGTTTCCTGCTGCTCTATGGTGCCCACTTGGCATCTGGTTGGAGTGGCATCACATGATGCCCATGCTGGCATGAACCAGCAATATATGCTGTATCATGTGCCATGTTGTCCCAGAGCCAGTCATCATTAAAACTTTTGAGCACATATGCTTATTTTCAGAATTCCCCCTCACCCTGGTTCAAAATTCATATAGAACTAAGTTCCCTTTATTTAATTTATTAAAAGCATCTTAGAGTATAGAGAAAATCACTACTGTGTTTAAATCTTACTTAAAAGTTTCAGTATATTTTATATGGTTTTCCATCTATCTGGAGAAAGATCCCCCCCTGCTACATACAGTTGACTGAGAGAGAGAAAGATCTCTCTCTCTCTCTCTCTCTCTCTCTCTCTCTCTCTCTCTCTCTTTGTCTTGATAGCCCAAGCCCTTTGCTGCCTGCCCGCCTTCTCTGGCCCACTTCTCTTTCTCTTCTTCCTCCTCTGCATGTGATCCATCGACATACCATGTGTCAGTACATTAGTAGGAATTGGGTCATGTCAGTAAACTAGGACAGCTTTGGTACCATAGACTCTGATATGCACTAGACAGAGAAAAAAAATGTTGCATCAAACTTGCACTTCTATCTTTTTCTCTTTGTAAATGCCTGTCATTATCTACATGCACAAAATCCATTGGCTATTTTGGAGAAAGGTTACTTTATCACATTACAACAAGTTGAACTGAATTATGGCATATCTGTTGTTTCGTTAGATTTTCATATATCTGACACACCTTAAACATGGTGAACTAACGATGAGGACACAATGATTGTCACTTATGTAAACAACTCTTCCAAGCATGTTTAAGATTAATATTCAGAATATATATCTTCATTTATTTCTGTTTGGAGTGACCTGACCTTGATGCAATCCTCTTCACAAAAAAAAAAAAAGGGGGTACCATCTTCTTGTGGTAGTAGTTATTGGCCAATTAGATTTAGAACCACTATATATCTTGATCTCTGCTTCTGTCGGTGAGATTCTGAGAGAGCTAATGTCTCACTGTGAATTTGTAGTTTCAACTGGGTATTGCCTTGTGTATTATGTCGTACATCTGGATGGAGTGAAGGTGCCTTGATATGCCCATTGAGTGGATGACATCATGACTAGGTCTTCTGTCAGATAAAATGTTTCAATTTGGATGTATACACAGAAGAACATCTCCTTTATCTTTAAATTAGAACCAACTTATTATTTCAAGTCGTTGTTCAGGATTTCTAGAAATGGAGAAAGCATAGAAGATTTAAATCAATCAAATCCGCAACTAAGAACTCACTGTGACATTTTTAGTTCATTTCATGGAAGAGAAAACATGAATACACAGCACTGTGACAGTTTTCTTTGTTAAAGTTGTCAAGTCATTTATGATAACAGTGTTATCCATCAATATTCTCTCAATTTTCAACAAAAACTTCAGAAAACTGATGAATGATGAGATATACACATTATGCCAATAATGATGGTACCTTCTTACAATCTCCATACATCATTCTGAGGAGAAACAAGTACTTACAGCACCATATATACGGAGAATGACAAAGCAAGATGTATTTAGAGTGGAATCAGTACCTTAATTTATGCAACCACATTAAGTTGTAAGTTATAACATTCATGGATTGCAAATTTCTTTATTTAAAAAGAGAAATTTTAGGACAAAATTCCTATGTTGCAAATGACAGCTTTTTTGCTTTTGGTATAATGTTTATGCCCATGTATTTGCCTTTTTATTCATATCAAAATTAGTAAAGAGAGAGATCAACAATTTTCCTAAGTAATGTTGTCTTTGCAGGCTTTTGTTAAGCAGCATATAGATCTTCTTACAGCTCAGGCATGGTTTTCTGAAAGCAAACAGCTTAAGGAAAAGGTTTGTTGCTACTACACCTAATGTGACACTTGTAACAAGAGTTTCTTATATGACTATGTCAGTTAAATATGCAAATTAACTAAATTATGTCATAACCTCATAGGTTTTTCATGCTTTTTTAGGTTTAGTTTAAAATATTATATTCTTGCTTTGACCTTAATGTGTGTGGCTAACTGTTTTGTATTAGTAGAGAAACCATTTCTGTGGGCCCACCATTATACTGATGTCGACTATTATAACCAAGATTTAAAGATTCAGGGAAAAAATATCCTGTTTTATGGTTTTTTCAGTGAATTATAATTTCTTAAGAGTAAATATTCAGTAAATATCAGTATGCTTTAGCTAGAAATCAATGAATAATGGATCAAAACACTTTTTAGATATTGTACAAGATTTCTTGCTACAAATTAGAAGTGATTCAGTTGAAAGATAAGCATCAGATTTATCCTTTATTGTAAAAAAGAAAACAATTTGGATCTTGAGAATGAGACTTCAATTTGTTTGAGTTACTACTTTGCATATTCAGTTACTAGTCTAGTCATGTTGTATATCTCGTGGACAGGAGCTCATATATTGTAATTTCTGCGGCTGTTAAGTAGCTCTACTTATTCTTCTGATGGTTCTTGATCTAGTGGTTTGTATCATGATGATGATTTCATAGCATTTTATGTTCATTTCTTTACCATTTGTGCAAAATCAGGATCCACACTCAATTCTTTTATCTTAATTTTGAAATATGAAAACTTGGTTATATGTGTAACCTTGTACATTCAAGTTTAATTGTTCAGTCAGCTCATGAACAAGAAACTTTTCTCTCAAGTCAAAGATAGTCCAAAACTGTGGATATATTTAATTTAACATTAAATTAGTACAAGAGAAAAAGATGAGGAGAAGCTAGGGTGAGAAGAAAAGAAGAAAATTACAAGAAAGATATTTTTACAAGGCACAAAAGTCTCTAAAGTCCACTGAACTATTTGTAGGCACGTTAACTCACTAGTGAGTCAAACTTCTGTTTAACTTTCCAATAATGCAGTTTACGATAATTGATCTTTGGAAAATTCTCATATTGTTGGCTTTTCAAAGATTCCATCCATATCATGTGGATCTCCGCCTTGCCTTTGCTCTTTACTTCCTCCAGGTCTGCCACAACTTAGATATTTCCACTGAGAGCATATGGATTTCAATTGCTCTTAGGATCTTTATCCAACCATCCTTCAATAGAATGCTCGTTGGCTGTGGTCGTCATCCTCAACAGAAGTCATGGAATTTTATTATGCGAAGCAAATTACATTTCTATCGCTGAATTAATAAGCTCAAACACTTGAAATTTCATTTTTTCTCAGAAAAGTGAAATTAAGATCTTTTCAATATTGTCAAATAGGTTTTCCTTTAATTCGCCAAGGCATAATTTTTGGTTTCACGTCTGCTTGTTCACTGTAGTGTTGCAGCCTGCTGCAATATTTAGATGGAAAATTATGAGTGCTGCTAGTTCTTATACTTTGTTTCTATTATTTTTCATTCCATAGGTGACTAAATTGAGCATACAAAGTAGCATTCCATCGGAGTATACATGTATGGTCTGTCTTCAAAAGGAAACAGAAAAGGACGAGTCACTTAAAAAGGTATTGATGATATGCTATTGAATCGTACAGCATGTAATATAGGTATTCAGACTCTGTGCCATGTGCCATTCTATTATGGTAGCCTAGATATTTTACCAGAATAACAAATCACCTGTTCTGATGGTAGAAAGGTGATCTAATAATTAAAATTTAAACTAATTTTTGTTGCAATTTTCACTAATGTAGTATTCTGGGCCTTCAGTATATTGTTTAAATGAAAGGATCTTCTCCATAAAGTAGCTATACCACATACCATAAACATTAAACTGAATAAGCATGCTAATGATTCTAAATTGTAAAGAGAGTTTGCATCACTGCTAATATTTATGGTCATTAGGCTTAACTGGGTATATGGCAATGTCTAACAATCATTTCTAATGAATAGCTGCATGCCATCAGAATATTTCTTTTTCTGGTTTTTCCACTTCAGAATAGTTGTAGATAAAGAAAAGTTTGAGTTAGATTCATATATTTAAGATATCATAATCATGTTATTTGAATTGCCTCACTTCTCATCCCTTATTGATGTCCTTTTAAGCAAATCTCCCAGTATTAAGTTCCATCATCAACAGCAAAGACTTTGGTAAGAGAACTCTGATATGATAAAAGCTGGATACTTATTTTAGTTTCAACACTTCATAGATTTCTGTTTGGTATGAGAAATCTGATATGATAAAAGCTGGATACTTATTGTAGTTTCAACATTTCATATATTTCTGCCTTCGATATTTTTCCATTATATATGTTAAATTTTCATATAAAAAAGATACCTACAGTTTTCTTGATCCTTCAATAATAATCATTTTTCTGACTATGCTTGAATTAAGTTCTAGGCAGACCTGACACAACAAATTATGCATCATGTCTCACCACAACAATGCTTGAGCTGATGGAATTTGCAAAACTCAACAGGTTAAGAAAAGAGATTCTCGAAAGCATGCTGGCTCCAAAGATAACTTGTTAATTTTGGTACGAGATATGGCCATTGGATTTGGAGATATAACGGCAACCATAGAAAATCACCCTACGGGGCTTGGAGAGCCTAAAGAGCCTGGCACCTCGCTCGTCTACAACAAGGCCATTGGCTGCTGTAGCAGGATAGCCTACTGCTGCTGTTGCCCGTGCCTCATAAAGACCTGCTCTAGGCTGAATGATCAGCTTGTCATTGTAATGACACAGCTCTGCACAGCCCTATCTTGCCTTGCCTGTTCAGAGTGCTGCACCGAGTTATGCTTCGACGGCTCCAATTAGTCTGATTTCTTCCCTCGTTCTGCACTTGTATATTATGTTATTAACTATGTACATTTGCCTATCGTTTACTCTCTGTTGTCAGTTGCTATAATGTATTGTATTTACGGTTGTATTTTCATCTGTATCATCTGATCCAAATCGGATAGAAGTGTCAAGAATAGCTTATGACCCTTAAAGAGTACCAGGGGTCCTCTTCCTTTGATGCTACTGGCTTGTAAATTATGAGTTGTATTTGATAATATCAAGAATAGGTTTTTCCAAACAAAATGCACTCATTACCAATTTCTGCTGGTTGAACTGATCATACAAGCATATCTCAGGCAAAAGGTGGAACAGAGCTTGAAAGCCCTATTGAACTATTGAATTATTTTGTTTACATGAACAAGAATTTATCTGCAATTTTCTTTCTCAAACATTTAGAACACAAGAAAACAGATTGGAAGATGGAGTAGAAATACAGTGTGCCATTTGTGAGACAAGTTTCCCAGTGAATTAAATGGACTTTTAACTGCATCATTCTGACTTATATCTTTTCTTGAGTGAATCAATGTTCCTTCTCAATTGAAAAAACCAAGGAAAATGTTACAAACAGAAAGTTGGTTCCTAAATTCAAAAGCCTTTTTCACATCTAGTCAGCCTATAAAAATGAGCAGATTTATCAGTTATTGGAAATGCATCATCATAATTATCAACATTTAGAGTAAAAAAGAAAAAAAATTATAGAAAGCAACTTGAATTGGGAAAACAGCTCTCTTGTTTCCTTTTTCTTTCACATGCTTTGATGTCAGTGCTGAACTCCAACTCACTCTTATTTTGAAGCCTGTGGTAAAAACTTCAAACTAATTTAAATTTATTTTAAATATATCATAAATTGAAGAGGAATTCACTGACCGTAGCTTTTATCTTTTGTTTCCTTCACATGCTTTGATGTCACTGCTGAGCTCCTCCTCCTCCTCCTCCTCCTCACTTTTTATCTTCAAAAGCCAGTGGCAAGAAGTCAAACCATGCCATGTCTGTGGCCTATGAAAACTCTAAATATGTGCACACATTTTATGAATGATAGTTGTGATCTTTCCATTTTGGGGAGGTATCTTGTGGGTTCTCTAGGCACCTTGGAACCCTGACTTGTGTGCAGAGCAGCTTTGACGAGCTCACATGGCTTCCTCAATGCACTTTCTCTCGGACTGAGGTGGCTTGGCTCCTTCTACTCGGAACTCTCCTCCACACTCAACATGCATCTCGAGGGAGATGGAGGAAACCCTAACCGTGGCCGGTTAGTCCTCCGGTGGACCACATGGGAGAGCTGTTCAATCTCTTGCACCCAGGAAAATAAAAAGGATATGGCAGTCAGCTCCCATCGATGCTCTCACATCTCTTGCTTCAATGGAGCTTCCTCTTCACCTCTGTGAAAAGCTGCTGTAACCTTACGTGATTGATTGCAATCAAACAAATGCAAACGCTTGATACTGTTTTGTTGCCTCTACAAGTATGTATGCTTCTCTCTTACCGCTTGTGATTCTGGGTTTTGATGCATTAATCCTCATTCGAACTTGTAGTTTGCTTTTGGTTCCTCCTCAGATGATGCATGGAAGAACGATTCTTGGTCTCCTTTGCATGACGCTTTTATCGACTGCACTGCAATGTGAAGGCTGTTCGAATTGGATCTTTCTTGTGATCATGTCAAAATAATCATCTTTATAGTTTTATTGTGTTGAGTGCGAGTGATGCGAAGCTTAATGTCGTGGATCAGATTACAGAAGAAGCTACAGATCATATCTCTAAGAGTTCATAGTCTCTATGCTGCACAGTAGAGCTACTGGAACCTGTAATTTGTATCAGAGACCATCTCCCAGATCTAACTCCACTGATATAAAACTTGATGAGGACTGGAGTGTATGATGGATAGCCTTTTGGAATTGTAGACTTATGCATGGAAACATGGAGACTTATGCTACAGTTGTAGTTGTAATAGCTGCATTTCATATCTGATGCTGAAATATTTTGATATTTGCAATGAACCTCCAAGAGTTAAGCCATAGGAATTGATGGTCAGATTAGAACAAGAACAGTAGGTTGAGGCAAAGAAAAGAAACTTTGGAGGTCCATGACATCCCAATTCATGTTCAGGAATGTTTATTCCAAGCATTGGCACCTCAAAGACAGATAATACTCCATGTAACCTTACAAAACATAGAATGTTCAAATCATATTATATGAATATATATATATATATATATATATATATGGGATAAACATCTTAAAGATGGAAAAAAAAAAAACTTAATCATAAGTTAAGCTTATGTATAATCATTATATAGTTATGTGGATTCACATTGTTGCATCCTTTAATGTAGGGTGGCAGTACTCTGTCCTTGCGTATGGTTAAGTGTGTCCCACATGATATTTGATTTTGAGAACATTAAAAAGAACAAATTGGTTTAGGAAAAATTATAATTGGGTCACAATTGACCCAAATATTATCATAATCATGATGTCTTCTTAACCTAACAGTGATCATTTTCTAATAATCAATTGATGGAGATTATAGTCAAGATATATAGAAAAGTCTCATAATATATGCAGAATTACACTGACAAATTACCCTAAAAATGCTAACTATGTCTTTGTAAGCACATGAAACATCTTTCTTGGTTTGCTTATTCTATCAAGATCTTGGAAAAGTGGAAAGTTTACATGTCTAGATAGAAACCCTGAGGTGGAAATGGGTTAAAAGCTGTATGTAACCAAGGAAACAAGCAGTCATGTCCAAGCCTTATCCTTTGAAGGCCCTGTCTGGCCATGGTTGTCTGTGTTCCAGCAGGGTTGTGATTTCCAGGGAAGAATGTGGGTGATGAGAAGGAACATGTCCCAAAACCAATGAGATGAATTTATCTGCATATTCTTCTCCCAGGTTGCTCCAGGGAGAGAGGGAGAGAGAGAGAGAAAGCATGAAAGAGAAGGTGACTGCTAATGTTAATTGAGCACCCCAAATTCCCTACAACTTCTCTGTGATTACTTTTCTTCTATATCAATCAAATGTCTGCAACTTCAAGGGTTCATCTTCATCTAAAGCTCAAGATGCAGAAGCTAATGTCAGAATCTTATGCTCACAAGGCCTGTGTGTTGCAAACCAAATGCCATGGTCATGCAACATCTATTAGGAGATATGTGGAAGAAGGGTGGCTTAGGTGGCTAAAAACATTATTTTTTTGTCTGTTGTAGAGAGGGAGAGGGAGAGAGAGAGAGGAAAAAAGAAGTCTCAGGGGCTCGAAGTCTCTGTCTAGGGACTTGGACAATAGGAAATGATGCCATTAGACCAGCAGTATAGATTGGCAATGGGATTCTGCATCACTGCTCTCCCAGTCTATTTAACCATCCACACTCCCTATTGGCTGAAGACCAGAGTTGTGAGGATATCTGTTCTTTCTTTTCTTCCATTATAATCACAGACACTCTTGGACTACAGAGAAGGAGGCCTTTGCTGTCTAGTCCTACTGAAGAAACTATGAGAGTAAGGACTAGAAACTCTTGAAGTAGCTTTTATGTTTCTAGCCAGGAATTTTGCTTTTCCATGTTGCTGTTAGGGTTCCAAGAGCACTTGAATCTTGTATTCAGATCCTCAGCTGGGTGCAAAACAAGTTTCATGGCAGACAGGAGAAGAAGAAATTTGATGCTGGAGTGAGTTCAGCCCATTGTAAGTAAAGCTCACTTCACTTTTGGATGAAATGGTTTCTGCCATGTTTGCATTTGTGTCTGATACAAGTGATTGTCGTTTCCTCCATCAGTTTCCAGTGGTTTCCACTAAATAAGTTATATATCTCAAAATAAATATGAATTTTATGTGTCTGTTCTTTGTTGCCTTTTCTTTGATATTATATTGTAGAGGATTCTGTAGATGCTAAGAGTATCACCAGTTCATCATGTCTTTCACCTGTCACAACAACAGATGATTATAACATTGATCAGTGGCTCCAAAAATTCAGCTTTGCTGAATGAAAACTGATTTCAATTGTGTTCTTTAGATGCTTCCATGTCTGGCAATCAGAAAGAAGAACCCAATGACTGGCCACAAGCACTGTTGACAATTGGGACATTAGGCAACAATGATCTGAAGGAAGAATCTCAGAGAGTTGAATACTCCCAAGACTTGGATTCCTCACAAGATTTATCGGACTTCACGATTGAAGAGGTTAACAAACTACAGAAAGAACTAAAAAAGCTTCTGACGCGCAAGTCGAAACTCAAGTCCAGTGGATCGGAGATCGGTGAAGAAGATCGAGCTAACCTGCCACTGAACAGATTCCTGAATTGCCCGTCAAGCTTGGAGGTCGATAGGACAGCAAACACAAAGTATGAGTGCTCGGAAAATGAGAACAATGGTGACCTCTCGCCGAATACCAAGATCATACTAAGCAAATTGAGAGATGCTTTGTCGGGCAACCGCAACGCGATCAAGAAGAAATCCATCACCTTTCTTCTCAAGAAGGTGTTTGTATGCGGTGGTGGCTTTGCACCAGCTCCGAGCTCGAGGGATCCCGTGCCTGAATCAAGGATGGAGAAGGTATGAATCCAAGCATTGCAAACCAACCAAAATTTTCGGAATTGATGGTGAAACTTTTGTCGTGCTTCACAATGCTGCATAACAGATCTTGAGGGCAATTCTTGCCAAGAAGATGTCCCAAACAAACTCTGCTCCAGCTTCATCAAAGAAATACTTGGAGAACAAACCAGCTGAGAGAACAAGGGAAGGAGAAGAGGAAGATAAGAAGAAAGCTCAGTGTAAATGGGTCAAGACAGATTCAGAGTGTAAGTTCAGTTACTGTTGGAATTTGAGTACTAGCAACATGTGGTAATGCATGTTTGAACACCTGCTAAATGGAAGATTGGCTTTTTTACCTTTCCTGCAGTCATTGTTCTAGAGATCTAGAGACCAATTGACCAAGATGATCTCGGTAAGTTCTCAAAAGATCTTCAATCTTAACTCGATTTTGTCTAATTTCCGGGTTCATGCAGGTGTAAAGTTCTATACATGAAGGAAAACCTCAATGTTACATAGAATAAGAAACACATGCAAACATGCATTGGATTGTTACAGAGTAGCAGTATGTTCGACGAATTCTGCTGATAAACTTGCAAAGGCTAAGTCGAAGAATGTACGGTTGTGCCATGACAATCAAATTGAACATTTCTTACCATTAACTTTCGCGGTATCTATAGGACAAATTTTGGAATAATTCAGCATATTGTTTGATGAATCATCTTTTCCTTGTGCACATCTAAGGCGAAATTAAAGAAAATAAGAAACTATTAGTTATGCTTCGATCAGATCTTTTGTCCAATGTAGGCTGAAGCAAAGAGGTAGTAACATAGTTAGATTCTTCGGTATTTTTGGTCTTATTGTACATGCCACTAACCAATTATTTTTGCTCTTGATGTACATGCCACTAACTTGGGGAAGAGCTTCAGGTACATTCCCCTAACTTGATTGAAAAGCCGCATACCAGCATAAGTTTGTGAGTGTGTGCCTCTGGGGAGAGGTAAGAGTGTGAAGAAAGCAAATCCCTGCACCTTTGGCAAATGCCAATGTGATTTAGACAGAACAGTCTATACCAGACTGGAACAATCTGGAACCACAGTAAATAACTTGTCAAAGTAATGTGAATATTAGAATATATACATGATTGTTTGGCATCCTGGATTAACACATTTATCTGTGATTGCATACAAATTAGTGTTTTAGATGTTAGAAAAAGTTCTCCATCTCTCTGAATCTGAACAGACAAGTATGAACTCATAAACCACATCGGCAACTAGAAATATAATACTAATAAGGACTCATTTTAGATTGTTTAACAGAATGACATGAGCAGAATGGCATATACTTGAGCCAAAGATTTCACTTGTCAGTAAGTTCTTGCTGCAGTATCATATCCTCGTGCCGGTCAGCAAGTGGAATAACATGTGCCATCTGGATGCTGTAACTTCAAGTACAGTAATATTTTTATGCAATGACAACAAATATTAAACCGATAGAAGGAGAAACTTTTCTATAGTTTTGGCAAGAATAGAACTTCTTATGGAATCATGGTGAACCAGAGAAGCTCAAAGACAGAATCTGTACATGTGTTTATGGTTGAACATATCAGTTAGCAAAGATTGGAAATATTTGTTTGGCACATCATAAAAATCACAAATGACACATTTTTATCCGCTTTTCTTCCTTGTCGGTAAGGAAGGTCTGAAATGGTGAGCTTGAAATTGTATATTTTCTAGTGCTTTTTCAAGCTCTGTTTATTTTTCTGCAAAAACATTTGTTGGTGCATTTCATACTCTTCTGTTGAGCTCTTGAAATCCTTGAAAGAATGGGATTCCAGATTCAATTTCTTTCAAAGATCCTAGAATATCACAACCTTGATGATGCACTTCAGCACTGAAAGGGAAAAGGCAACCTAGTGCACAAGGCTCCCACAAACATGGTGTTTAAGGAGGGTCAAAATGTATAATATCACTGCTGCAAATGACGACTATTTCTATAAGTCGAACCAGATCGCCTTGGTAGTAGTTCAAAAACAAAATCGGCATGCATTCTTTCGATGTGTTAACTGCTTAAATTTGGAACTATTACTAGCTAATGCCATCTGATTTTAGTAAATTTTATCCTACAATTGGTTTCGATATATGCTAAACTTTTCGATCATTGTCTTGTTGTGCTTTTCAAGATCTTTGCTAGATCTGTAATGAACAATCTATTCTCAATTTCATATTTCTTGAAAAGAATTGTTGGTAAAAACCTGGTAAATTGTCCTTATAAATGAACTCTACCTCAGATCTGGAAGCTAATTGAGTTTCAGAGATCAGCCTGACAAGCTTTTTTAGTTCATGTGTCTGCCTCTTCACCCTCTTACCAAACTTCATTGTTCCCTCCCCTTATTCACCTTCTCTTCCACTATATGAATGGCTGAGGGGGTCATAGAGGGAGGGAAAGCATTAGTTTAAGAGTAGAGGGTGAAACATTTGAAGCATCATATGCGAAGCATTTGGCAGAAACTAAGGGAAGAAGAGATAGAAAAGGTGTAGAAAGGTAATAAACTTTTTCTTGATTTCTTTTGCAAAATGTTAGCTAAACAAAACATTTGATCTTCTTTTATTTTCTAGTCTTTTTCTGTTTTGGTTGACTAAATCCCCTCTATGTTTTGACCAATCTTTTTCTTCCTAATCATCATGAAGAACATGTGAAGACCTCAGTGCATCTTCTGGTTCTTCATGATGCAAAACTGATGGCTTTCTTGAGTCAACAGGAAAATCTTTCCTGAACTCAGCGGCTGTAGGTTACCGTGCTCTGATACTACTATCATCATGCCTAAAAACCTCGGGTTGCTCCTCTGCCGGAGCATGGAGAGCTCGATATCTCCCGGTACTCGTCGCTGACGATCAGCCGGTGCTGTAAAATGCTGTCTCCCCTCTGCAACAACAGTTCCACAACCATATCGTCTTCTTGATCATCAAAAGCAATCCACTTGAATATACGTGCAAGTCACCTGTACATGCAGATGTCTTCCCCGTGCAGCCTCTTCCCGCACCAGTAGCAGCGGCCAAGGAATTCGGCCACCTGAAACCTCGTGGCTTTATCCCTGCACATAGAAATATTTTTTCTATGATTTGAACCATAATAATCTGACGAAAATGAAATCTCTTTGAACAAAAATATTTATTTTCATGACTTCAATCCATGTTTCTCTCTTAAACATGAAGACTTCCACCTTAACAAAAATACAAGTCATGATCCTCCACTGCAAGAAAAGTATAATCCACCGCAACAAGAGATACCGTCGTATCTCTTCTTTTTCTTTCTTTCTGATACATCGATATTGATCGATCTATCGATCTTATCATAATATCGAAATAGATCCGTACTCAAAACGACTATCCTTACTTTTTATTATACTTTGACATTGTAATATGTAATTGTTGGTCCTCACTGAGATTGATCTTAGATTAGTTAGACTTCACGAAAAGCAGAGTGTCTGAATCAATCCTGCTTTACAGGTATCTGAACCTAATTGTACTGCACAAAGCCCACCACCAATCACTGTTTGCTCATGCTTCGCGAGTGTTGGTGGGATAAGACACTGCACACTCATGTTCTTCGAAAGAAGACAGTGGGGGTGTTGTCAGGAAGGCCAGTCACATACCTAACAATCCGTGCATGGCACTCATTCTCTGGCTGTCCCTCTCCTCTCCTCTCCTCCGCAACCTTCTTTACATCACCTTACAGTGCCATGGTCTCTGCTTTTCCTAACTTTCATGTCCCTGTGCGCCTTGAATTCATGCCACCTGCTGCAGTTCTTGAACCTGTTCTCTTGTGTTTTGGAAAGTAAGCGTTGGAAGCTTGACTTTGGTCAAAGTGACGCCGGATTCTCGGTGCTAATAGCATCCATGAGCAGAACTGAGCTTTGCTCTGCAGGTACTACACAATAAATGCTTTGACCACAGTGCGTCACATGCAGCTCCTACAGTTCATCAGAATGCAAGTCTAGAGTTGGATTTGCCATGGGCGAGAAGGATTCCTTTGCCGGTTTTACCGCATGCAGTGTGGCCTATCAGCTGTGCTTTTCCAAGATTTATCTTTCCACCAAGTAGTAAATTCTCATAAATGATCAAATTTGATAGGAAAAGGAAGAGGCAGATCAACCTCCTTTTCAAAAGATCATATGTTTATTACAAGTTTAATATCCCTTTTTTTACCACTCAATTTGTTTCATTTGCAATACAGAAAAATTATATATATAATTTTCTTATAAAATAATCATATTTTAAGTATTTTTCAAATGATATCAAATATTATTTCAATTTTAAAAAAATACTCAAATTGTCTCAATCAAACTAATTATAAATCTAAAACTATGATATTACAATAGTCTATGAACAATGACAATCCAATAATATATCAATAAAATAATATAAATATTGTTGAAAAATACTGTAAATGACCATTGTCATAGTTTAAAATTGATAAAAGATTGATGAAAAAATTTGACAAAAAAAATCTTTGAGAGGTTATATATATATATATATATATATATATATATATATATATATATATATATATATATATATATATATATAAAAGTTACTAAAAATTGCATAATACAGAACATTTTGATGACAATGCAGACAAAATAGTTTACTTTTTTCCATGGTATAAATAGTTTATAAACAAAAGTGTGAAACCTTTAATCCCTCAGTAGATAATGATATTAATGAGGATGTACCAAATTATTCCCCATGTCACATCAATATAAATATTAAAAAATATAAAATAAATTTAGAATACATATCAATATAAATTTTAGATGTTTATATTTTAAATAATATCTTATGATATATAAAGAGTTCAATAATATAGTTTTAGAATATAATATGATTAACAATGCTTTATTAACTCTTAATTTTTACCGGATTATGTATAAATTGGCTAATTTTGTCAAATTAAGGAAAATAGATAAAATTTGTGGCTCGAAATTGGCCCAAATAAAAATAGTGAGAAAAAGAAAAGTACAATTCTTATCTGTGGCGATTAGGTCATTTATGGGATTCTGTTTGTAACGATAGCAGCTGAGAAGCTGTCCAAAAAGCGCCACCTTCACGCACACACTTTCTCTCGTCTCTTCCCTCGTAAGAAAAGGGGGAGATGGATTGAGAGGAGTAAAGCCAACGCCAAAATCCAACTCCTCCACCAGCCTCGGCACTTCGCAAGGATTCGATTTCTGTCCTCCGCGTCCGCTATAAGACCTCACCGCCCACGCGACGTCGAGGTGCGTTCTTGACGCGATCGGCCCTGTCCCGTCTCCTTTTGATGCTTCCCGCATTGTGGAAATCCGTGGGCGAATCAGCGTATGGTTTTGGTTCCGTAGCGGATCGTCCGGTGGACGTTTTGATGCGGTAGATTTGTGTCGCGCTTTGATGTTAACAAGTTGTGATTTCCTTGGAATTAGAGCGTTAGCGAACTTGTTTGTGGTCTTGCAGGGTTTGTGGGACTGGGGATTTTGGATTGAGGGGGAGGGGAGCCTCACATTGAGCTGATAAAGGAGATGATTTGCTGGGTCGAATAATGGACTCCAATTCTCCGCTCGATCACGCCGTGTTCCAGCTGTCTCCCAGGCGGTCACGGTGAGAATGCTCCGTCGAGATGGACTTTTTGATACCGTGTTCTGGTAATGTCTTGAATAGAATCACTTTTTGTAGGTGTGAGCTGTTCATCTCGGGAAACGGGAAGACCGAGAAGCTTGCATCTGGTTTGTTGAACTCATTCATCACTCATTTGAAGGTTGCTGAACAGCAGGCTGCACAGGGAGACAAGTCAATAAAACTTGAGGTCCAGAGATCAACGAATGGCGACTCATGGTTCAACAAAGGAACCCTTGAAAGGTAGAGTCGAATAGGGATAATGCTGTAATTTTTATTCGTCAAATACAAAGTCTCTGCGCCAGTTTTTTTTATGATTAATGACGAGTCCTGCTCTCCCGAGATATTAGTTGGTCGGAAAAGAATTTTTGTTCAATTTTCCTAAGAATAAACATTGCTGCAGGTTTGTTCGGTTTGTCAGTACACCTGAGGTGCTGGAATCAGCAAATGCATATGATGCAGAGATGTCACAGTTGGAAGGAGCCAGGAGAATATATTCACAGGTAACGTGTTTGACAGTAGACGAACAAATTTAATTTCAATTTGAATCAACTTCCCCTTGGCATTGTCTGAATACATAATACTTTCCGATCTAGGGTGCAGGAGATCCGCTTGCTGGGACACTTGGTATGTTTTTTTTTTCTTTTCTGCTTGTTATTCTTAATACTGACTTTGTTTCTTGAGTGGATTATGTATACTGTAGAGTTTTCCTGTTTGTGTTGTCTCATTACACGTTCTAGCATTTAATGGAAGCCTTTAGATCAGAGTTCTTGGTTTTCCTTTGTGAGATGAAAAATTACTCACTAAATTTTCTGTGCTCTGGATATGTAGAGCATATGTTGGATGTGTGTTATTTATGCTTAATTGTTCTACCAGTGTCTAAGCGTATTCTTCAAACAGAGATGATTTTCTCACTGTGAGCAACTTCTATACTATCCCATTAACCTTTAAAACCATTATATGGTTTTTACGTGTCTTTCTTTTTTGTTTTCCTTAATATGCAAGAGGCAACCTTTTTAATCATCTAGATGAAAATGTGCTTGAAAAAAAATTATTTGAACATAATGCTTTGATGGTCCTTTCCTACTTCGCATTTGTTTTGGAAAGTCATGTTTTTGGAATTTTATCTACATATATAAACTAAGATGCTAATCAGAATCTCAGAGTACTCAAAATATCAAATATTGAAATGAATGAAAATAGTATATTGTGGATATTCTATAAAGTATGCTGATATTTGATCACCAACAGCCATCACAATACTACGATTACAACTTTATGAGCAATAACGTGGAATTTCAGAGTGGAAAATGTACATGATGTGAATGAGAGGATGTAGTGATTTGCTTTCTGAAAACTAACATGTTTTTATCACGTTTAATCTTTTCGTATCTATCACTACTTTGCTTCCACTTGGGACAGTGGTACCATAATAAGGTTGCTCCTATGCAACGTGGGAGACCAGGGTTCGAGTTACGGAAATAATCTCTTTAAATATTTAAAAGTAAGGCTATGTATGTTGACCCTTCCTAGATCCCACATTGGCGGGAGCCTCGTGTTCTAGGTACGCCCTTTCATACTATTTTGCTTCCACTCTTGTTTCTAGAGTGATGTGTATTATATGTTATCTTCCATAATAATAAATATCTACAACATAACCCCCTTGTTATGCATACTCCTCTGAATTCCTATGTCTGATATATTTCTTGTGTCTGTAAGATTTCAAGCATCATTTCAGTCTTTTTATTTTTCTGTTTGGAAATTACTCATGTTTGGTTTATCTTTTTTTTCTTTTGATGTGTAACTTCCATAAACTGCCTCTCTTCTTAACAAGAATTATCTTTGGAATTTCCCTCAGGTGAAGTTGACACATCTACTACGGCAACTGTAGATACAACAAAGTGAGCTCCTCATCTAATTGCTTACACCGAACAGACAACAATGAATTTGTCAAATTTTTTGAAGTGAATCAATTAATATCAACACTGAGCAAAGCAAATTAAGGATTGTCAATTACTAGAATGGTTTCTGGTAATATCTTCGTTATTAATTTGAATCTTTTTCTTGACTACACTATTATAGGATGTCAATTTTTGTAAAATCATAAAAATTATGGATTAATGATTGTTTGACTGATTCTTATTACGGATTCATTTTTTCTTAATCCTGAAACTTGATTTCTTTTAATTCCCACTGAATGTTATCATGAATTTAACTTCTGAAATGGGAACATGTCCCAGACTCCTAGTTGGTGAAAAATTAAAATGAATCAGCCAACGAGTCCTTTTATGTTTTTCAAGTTCCAATATCCATTAGCTAAAAGCTTCAAGTCTGACAATCAACTGAAATTGGCAGAAAAAATGACTAACACATAAAGTTTACTTCCTGTTTCTTTGGTTATCAATATCGAACTATTTTTTTAATCCTCCACAGGATGGAGCTTCTAAGAACCATTGATCTCCGGCTTACTACTCTTGAGCAAGACCTGGCCACTGCTTGTGCCCGTGCATTTTCTGCTGGATTTTCTATTGAAAATGTCTCCGAGCTTCTTCTCTTTGCTGAATACTTTGATGCAGATCATCTTAAGTAAGTTTTGCAACTTTAAACTCTATATATCATGTTTTTCAGAGAATTGGAAATAAAATCCTAGCTTTTAACTGATTTGGCAGTTACCGAGTCAAGCAAATCATACAGAATAATATGTTAATGCATAGATTGAATAACTAAGATTGAGTCAACCTGATACATTCATGGCATTTCTACATGATCACAAACAAGAACAGCATGTGTCATACAAAATAAGGATGATTTGAGTCAACCATAAATACAGTACATTATATCAACTAGCAACAGAAAGTAACAATAGGCATATGCACATAGTTAATAACATAATATACAAGAGCAGAGCAAGGGAGGAAGTCAGACTAATTGGAGGTAGTGACACAGCTCTGTACAGCCCTATCATGCCTTGCCTGCTCAGGGTGCTGCACCGTGTTATGATGTGATGGCTCCGATTAGTCTGATTTCCTCCCTTGCCCTGCTCTTGTATAATATGATGGGTTATATGATCTGAATCATCCTTATTCTGTATGCCGCATGCTGTTCTTGTCTATGATCATGTAGACATGCCATGACTGCATCAGGTTGACTCAGTCTTAGTTACTAAATCTATGCATTAACATAAAATCCTAGCTTTTAACAGAGTTCAAACAACAATCAGTCTTAGTTACTCAATCTATGCATTATCATATTATTACCCTTGCTTGCTGCCAATTTAGCTTTTATAAACCTGACTGGTTTGGGTCTCCCTTCTAATGTATGAGTGCAACTTTTGTTTGCAAATATTCCTAACATCTGAAAGTTTTGTCTTGTTTTTTTGTCACAATCAGTGGAAACAGATTGTATGTATGTTGGAGCACTGTGTATGTGACAGAAATTTATCAAGCTCGTTGGTGATTTTACCATTGGGATTTTGAGCAAATGTGCTGGGTGGTTGTCCTTTTTTGTCATATACACGCCTTGACTGACAAAAACTTTAGTTTGGACTTTGGATACTCATGATGATCAGCGTACTGAGGTTGCATGTTGTAGTCCTCACTAGTAATTATCAGATTAATTTTATCAGGAATGATGATAGAAGCATGGACATGCAGGAAGGATCAACTAAAAGAAAATACAGTAAGAATTATTAAAATAATAATACAACAAAGCTTGTAGAAAGTTGGTGGAGTGACTAATGTTATTAATGAATGCAATATCTTAATAGGTTCTTGCTGTTAACATTAGAAATGCATGCAAATTAACAGTCCACGTTATTCGTCCACTTTGGCTTGTCATAGAGTAAAAAAAAGACTCCATTGTTGAGGGCTATGCAGGTCAGCCCACCTTGCATACACTGGCTTAACTTTGGTACCATCTAGCTTGTAAGTTGATTGTGGTAGAGGCAAGTTAGGACATGGTGTGGATCAATCTTAGTGGCTGGGACATCTATTTTTAAGTATCTAACAATTGTGGAGGGATGTCATCATGATTCCTCCATATGGCTTGTGATCAGTCCATGGATCTGGAAACCGTGATACAGTGTTTCTGAAAGGTTGATGTTGATGCTATCCCTATATGTTGAATATCACTTTCGTCTTAATCATCCTGTTTCCCAAACCCATGGTTTGTGTGGTATGGAGGGGTTGTCCTGAATTATAATTGGATGATGTGTCAACTAGAATGGTAGGCATTGAATTTGATTGAATTTACCACCGATGTAAACAAACATCATCGAAAAAGACGTAATAATGATGAGTCATCATTGAATAAATAATCTAGTTTGTTAGGAATAATTATATATATAAAGGGATGACATTTTATATATTAATTTGGTTACAAGGTGTTTTCTGCAAAGTTTGGTGTTGATGCTATCCCCAGATAATGAGTATAATTCGTGTCTTAAACATCCTTTTTCCTGACCCACAGTTTTATTGCTTATGATCAGATTGTCTTGAATTACAGTTACATGATGTGTCAACTAGACTGTTAGTCATTGAATTTACTGCTCATATCAACAATATCATTTGAGAGAAAAAACGTAATAGTGGTTAGTCATCATTGAATAAATAATCTTGCTAGTTACGAGTAATTTTTTATATGGTAGTGATTGATCATTAAATATATAATCTAGTTACATTAGGTGGAAATATTTTCTATCTTCAAATTTCATGAGGGCCTCTTTTATTTGTTGAGGTTCTTGATGTTGGATTAGTAGGTTCTCAGTTGAATTTTCTGTTGTTTGTAATTGTTCATCTATTTCCTCTTTCTCCTGTATTTTTTAATGTCTGTTTAAACTGACAATGATGATAATTTATATTATGCAACTTGCATGACATTGGCAACAGCGAAGCATGCAAAAAGTTCATCTTGCTTTCTCAAAGACATCCTGAGCTTATTGGCAAGCAGCAGCAGTCAAAGGCTCTGGAAAGCTCGGCCAATGGAAATATTAGATCCTCGTCAAGCTTAGACACAGACATGTCAATAGATGAGCCAGAATTGGTGCACGGTGGTGGTGGCAAACCACCAGATGGTGATGGTCTTCAGCTTCACAATCCCAACATTAGCAAACCATCACATTTTAACACAACACCGTTATCAGGCACATCTCAGCAGGCCACGCTCATCCAACAGCGTTTGGAAGGAGCAATGCTGGAGCAGCCCGTTCCTCCTGCTTCATCAACCAATGTGCCAGCTCAATCGGGTGGAGCGAGTTTCAGACGGTTTAGCGTGCAGGACCGCATCAACCTCTTTGAAGGCAAGCAGAAAGAACAATCTGCAAGTTCTAGAAATATCAGCACAGCTGGTGTTATTAATAAGGTACTAGCCGGTAAAGGGGAGCAGCGGAGGCTCCCTTCTGATGTTTCAGAGAAATCAGTATTGAGGAGGTGGAGTGGTGCCAGTGACATGAGCATTGATCCTACCTGCAGCAGCAGTAAAAGCTTTAATGACCAGAAAGAAAGTGGGAGTGATTTTGGAACTCCCACATCTACTAATTTACAGCTTCAGTCTATGAGTAAAACTGAAGAAGCTGAGGTTTTTGGTTTTGATGATACTGCAACATCACAATGCTGGTTGGATCTCGAAGAAAGCACAACAGACTCTTCCTCTTATTCTTTGTTTTTGTCACAGTCCCAGTTTAAAGCTTCTTCCAGCACTGGAGATTGTACTGATGAAGGTATCAAGTTCTCTTTAAACAAGGGCAAACAATTCTTGGAGAGGGGGCAGGACGCATGTTACCTGGGTGCTTCTATGAGCAGGATGAAGTATTGTGGATCGGGTGATCAAGATGCTTCTATGGTCCACGAAAAAGGCTTTTTAGGGACCAGCAGCAATGCTGGCTTGAAAGATTATGCAGTGTGTCACATCCAACTAAAAGCAGAGGATCAAGTGCAAATAGAAGACCAAAAAACTTTGCTGGATATATCACAACCTGTGTTACCAGTGACTAAGCAGGTTAGATCGAGAGATCAAGAAAGCCTGCAGACCCAAACTAGAGAGGTTCCGTCTCGCGGAAGTAGTGCTGGAATAAAGGATCAACCAAAGGTAGTTAACCAATTCTGGACATTTGAAAAAAGAGTAAATCCTTTAGTGAAACCAAAAGGACCATCAGATTCTCCGGTTCAGTTTGGAAATTCATCAGTTGTGTCTTCAGAAAATAACTTACTGGCTTATCAATCTGAGGGGAAAACTTCTCCTTCAAGAGTAGAGGAAGAAGGGGGTGGAAATGCTGCTGCTTCTCATACAACTTTTGGATCTTCTCTAGTTAAAACAGAGGAAGATACCGATCACCAGGGAATAAATTGGCATCAAGCAGCTAATCCTGAGAGATGCGTTGATGAAATAGCTGATACTAAAATAAATTGCATGCCTGCAGTTCCTCTAAGGAAGGCTAAGGAAATGCTGGAGATGGTTGAACCACCTTCTGCACACTTGGTGGGGCAACTTCAGGTGGCAAGACCATCAAAAGGAAATCAAGAGTTAAATGATGAATTACGGATGAAGGCGAATGAGTTGGAAAAGCATTTTGCTGAACACAAGCTCAGAACACTCAGCGAGCAAACAGCTTCCTCTCGAAGAAATAGACCTGTGAATGTCCAAGACAAACATGTTCCCATGGCTGTGGAGAAAACACTTGCGGTGGCACTTCCTGGTCAACTGCCTGAGATGAACCCTCTGAGGGAGACTTCTAACAGTGAGATAGACTTTGATGCCAATTTCTTGTTGAAGATGGTAAGCAATGAGGAAAATGATCGTAGTATAAACCAAGTGCTTGGTACACTAAGTCCATCAGATGATTCCAGAGGAAAGTTCTATTATAAGTACATGCAAAAACGGAATGCAAAGCTACAGGAAGAGTGGGGAATAAAAGGGGCTCAGAAGGAAGCAAAAATGAAGGCAATGCATGACAGCCTTGATTGTAGTCAGGCTGAGATGAATTCCATATATTCAGGATCTGCTGATAGACAGTATTCAAGATACAGACATCGCCGAGTGGAAAAGCTGAGATATTTTAGCAACAATCCAGCTTTAAGAAGTGAAAACCAGGTAGATTTTCCTAGTAGCCATCCTTTAGTTTCATGTATATGCGTTAATTTCATTTAGAGTTATCATACTATAGCTGCATACTAATTTCCAGATATTTTGTGAGATCTTTAGATCTAAACGGATAGGGTCTAACATTGCAACTTCAGAATACTCAGTGAACTCGAAAAACTGAAACTGTTCATTTGTCCTGTCTTTTACATATCTACTTGTGTTAGTGCTGTTAGATATATAGATCTACGCCAAAATATTTACTGTGGAAAATGAATGGCATCATAGCGTGTCTGATTCTACTAATATTAAAATTATTTAGCTTCTCATTTCTATGATTGACGCCAATCAAATATGTGGTTTTTCTTAAATCATTATTATCTGTTGGGTAGCCGGTGATTCTGTAACATTTTTATAATATGTGTACTCCCTTTATTCTTAGCAAGAATTTATATAGCTCTTTTGTATTTGCTTATTACTTGTGGTGGTTTGCTGTCTGTGGTCTTTCCCTTAAACATATATATACAGGTGATGGTTTTTGACTAAACAAGGATACTTTTCTGGTAGCAGGCAGTCAAGTCTGTTCAGGAAGAGGAAGATCTGGAGGAAGTTCATGAACAAGTTGATCATGGCCAAGATATATCATTCAATGATCTCTTTGGTGATAATGCTTCTGAAATTACTAACCTCATGGAGCTTTTATCTATGAAAACTTTGTCTTCATCCACTCCTTGGACAGAAGTGAAGCCTTCTGTAAAATCTATCAAATCAGTTCCCATAAAGTGCAGGACGCAAACTGAAAATCCTCTTGCTGAATCACTTCCCAACTTCTCTGACTTCATAAAGGAAAATGCAAAGCCATTCACTGATAATAACAGAGTAAGCACTCGAGAGAAAAGAAAAATATTTTCTCGAAACAAGAGCATCGTTGAAGCGGCTAACCTTGTTAAGGAAGAGAAGCCAAAAAGGTCTCATTCCATGAGAAAAAGGACAGCTAGACCCAGTGAATTGAAGGACCTTTCTTCTCTCAATTCTGATAGTGCTGATCTCACACCCTTGGGGGTTTCCAAGGGCCCAACAAATGCCAATTTTATTGATAAAGTCCAGAGGTGCAGGGAGGCTAAATCTTTAATCAGGAAAGAGAAAGTTACAGGTCTTGGTTTAGGAGCTAATATACATAAACCTAAAACCTGTAAAGTTTCAAAGGTAAATAAGAATGGACTGGTTTTTGAGGGTATAGTTCATAGAGAGGACTCGTCTGGCCTGGTTAAAGATGTACTGGAGACAGAGATATCATTTGCCGAAGGAGATGCTAAGGCTGTAGATTTTCTCATCTTAGATTGTGAAAAGCCAAGAAAGAATCAAGGATACAATAACTCTGATATTTTTGGATCAGAAAATGATGTTCAAAGGTCTCTATCTCAAGCAGATTATGATACAGCTCCTGATTCTCCTATCTTTAGTACTTCTGCAAGGAATGAACAAGAGTCACCTGGAGAAAGTCCTCATTCATGGGACCTACACCTCCACCAGTCATTTTCTGATGTACATGAGGCATCAGAAATTCATGCCTCTATAGATTCACCTGTAGGCAGTTCAGCATCATGGAATTTACACCCACTGAATCAGACAATGGAGACAGATGCTTCTCAAATGAGAAAAAAATGGGGAACTGCTCAGATGCCTATGATTGTTGCCAATGCATCCCAACAATCATGCATGGATGTCACAGAAGGTTTCAAACGAATACTGAAATTTGGGAGGAAAAGTAAGGGAGTGGAGAGTCAAGTCACCAATTGGGTGTCTGCTTTGACAGCTTCTGAAGGTGATGATGAAACAATAGATGGTCATGATTTGGCAGCACAACCAGAAAATGACCTGAGGAAGCCAAAAATGGGACATGCACTCCCCCATGATAGGTTCACTGATGGTGAGATCTTTCCTGAACAAGGTAGCTTTCTTGTCCTGTATGATAAATGGAATTCTGTTTATGTTTGTAAAATTATGATTCCTTGGATCACGATATTTTACTGGAGTCCAACATATGCTAAACCAAGGATTCCTGATAACCTTGTGCCACTCCATGTCAGATAGTAACTAGTATGTACTGTCCCAACATGGAGACAGGGCTCACTTACACGGAGACAAGCCTAGTGCATAAGGTTCCTGCCAACACAGAATCTAGGGAGGATTAATGTATGCAGCCTTACCTCCATAACAAGAGAGGATGTTTCCATGGTTCAAACACTGATAACAGGACTGCAAAGAAGCAATTTGACGTCAAGGCTAGAACTTGCTATTGACCTTTACCTATTATTTTCTTTTACTGATCAAAATTTGTTGGTTCCTTTACTAGTCTCACTTTATATAAAATTAGGGTCGGTTTTTACTGGGTAAACATGTTGATTCCTCTTATTAGTCTCTCCCTTAATATAAAGGAGGGTTTGGTTGACAATCTAACATTCACCTCTTTATTCCATGGGACTACTAGAAGGCTTGACCCATGAATGTGACCCTTTCCTTTGGCTAGTATCAGATGATATCATAGAATTGAAGAACCTCAATGCTGCAGACAAAAGCAGGTTTTTCTACATTTCTTATAATTTTCTTTCTACCTTTTCCTTTTCTTTTTTTGGTTGGTACATTATAATCTATATGACAATGGTACTGTGCCATCCCTCTGGCAAATAGGGTTTGGGCCACCAGTTGGTCATCCTGTCTAGATTATCACTCTGCTTGTTTGTAGAATTAGTTATCAGATGCCTATGTGACGCTTGATTTTTTTAGTCAAAGCCTATTCAAATAATCATTATTAGATATTGGCTTGGCTATGTGATGCATGATTTTTGTAGACAAAGTTATCAGTTGCCTATGTGATGCTTGATTTTTGTAGTCAAAGCCTATTCAAATAATCATTATTAGATGTTGGCTTGTAGCTTTTACTTATTTTCATCATGCTTGAGTTCTATAAAAATGCTTGCTTGTCTAGATTATCACTATGCTTCTTTGTAGACGAAGTTATCAGTTCCATAAATAGTTTTTTCATTTTTTTTGGAATTGTGAGTCATAGATTTTAGGAGAAAAAGGTGAGGCTCAAACATGGGAGTAACTGGTGGATATCTGACGTAATCTGAGGAAGTGGTGGCTGTTAAACCCATAGCAATTAATTATCTTTTGTTCTTTGAGCTGTTAGAGGATGTAAATATCAATAAGATTTGTATTTTGAACCTTTTGGTTAACCATATAACTCCATCTAGGAAAAAGGTACGCTATTACAATTCATTGCTTGCTTATGTGGTTGATGACAATCAGAAACTATCTTCTCATGTCTTTGATTTGTGTAATAAATACCCTGATGGCATCTTGACCTGTTTCTTCTGATTGGTAACTGCATATGCTTGTGGCCTCCGAACTAACCTATAAAAATGTTCATCGCAAACCAGATAGTACTTGGGATTCAGAATCTTTCTCTTAGTTATGTTAAGCATGATAGCTGAAGCGATTAGTTCTGTGCAGCCCTATCATTACGCAGCTCCATTCCAAACCCTCCAGCAAACTTCAAATTGAGAAAGGACCATCGATCTGGAAGCTCCCTGAAAGGTAACAACAGTGTCCTGTTTAGATACTCAAGTAAACATGATTCTGGAAAAATGTACACAACATACTCACATCTGGCTTCTCAGACCATGCCGAATGATAAAACCACTATTCTCTGTATTTCCTGAGAGATTGCCGAAATGTTAAATTGACTTCTTTGATCCGTTGTTCAAATATTTGCAGCACCACGCTCTTTCTTCTCTCTATCTTCATTCCGGAGCAAGGAATCCAAGCCAAGGTGATACTAAATAACTTGAAGCTGGAGAGGTGTATTGCTACAATTTTCCAATAGATGCAATATGGCGGCTTTAGTGTGTTATATAATATCCTTTTGTCTTCGTTCTTTATTTGTGGGTTCTCATCCACCTTGTCATCTATCAGTTGCTGTAGATTTTGATGTCTATAATATATTAAGCTAATTTGCCAATTGGCAATGCAATGTTGTTTTATCCCAAGTGCAGTATTTTCTCCACTTGTAACATGTCTTTGTATATCAAAATTCATCAGAACAAGAACAGGCAAGAATATGGTATTCTGCAATTGATTTATGCAAATGAGAAGGAAAGATCTGTTCTATTGTTCTGTTTATTCCCTGCTACTATTTATATTTACTCATGAAACAGTCCTTTGTATTCTTATGTATGTTTTTCTGCATATATCAGGATCTTTTATTGTAACTATTTCATGAAGCACTGCATACACTGATGGAAAAATAATGTGCTATTATTAACTTAGTGAGCTCATATCTTCCCAAAACAGAATGTTCTTAACACTTGTTCAGAAAAAAAAACCATCAACAATTAATTATGACTACAAAATGCTCCTGAGCAAGAAGCTTTTTTTGTTTCTTCATGGGTGGTCAGTGATCAGAATCCTTTTCTTTAGCATTTCATAACCTCTCAAACATCCAGAAACAAAGTTACATCTGCCAACTCTAATTACTCATATGGTTGAGGTTAACAACAAGCATGGATTCTTGCCGATACAGTGCAGATTGTCAAGAACAGGTCAAGATAAATGACCACATCAAAGACCCCTATCTTTTGTATAATTCTTCCGTTGGTGCTGAACAAATCAGGTTAGCTACTGATTTT
Organism: Musa balbisiana; assembly: GCA_004837865.1. NCBI lineage: Eukaryota > Viridiplantae > Streptophyta > Magnoliopsida > Zingiberales > Musaceae > Musa > Musa balbisiana. The sequence continues at coordinate 11,991,476 of CM017188.1, read as the reverse complement.
GTTTATGGTCAGAATGTTTTATGTTTCCAAATCTTATTTATATTCTAAGCTTGGTGGAGTTTTGATGCAGCAGCAAATTTGCTGGAAGAAGAAGTGAGTACTTAAAAAGTTAGTAGCACGAGTTTTGCTAGCTAAAACACAAACACAAATCTTAAAAGCCTATGGAGATGCGGGGTATCGAACCCCGTACCTCTCGCATGCAAAGCGAGCGCTCTACCGTTTGAGCTACATCCCCTATGTTTTTGTTTCATGAAAATCTAATTTATTACATTTCTAATAAGTCGGCCTGAACGCCATTTTATTTTATGTGGAAGAAGAAGGAAGGGAACACTTTGGTCTTCTTTCGGAATATTATGCAGTGATCGAAAGATCGAGAAGCCGCCAATAGCGACCGCTGTGAAGAGGAGGCTTGCTCTCTCCGTTTGCCTATGGCCGCCACCGAAGCATCAGCTATCTTTCCTCTGGTTCTGCTGCTGCATCTCCTCTTTTCTGGATTAGCAGCTGCAAGACAAGACGATTGCCCTCCGTTCTCCTGTGGGCAGCTCCGGGACGTCAAAACCCCTTTCCGTCGCAAAGATGATCCAGCTATCTGCGGGGAGACAGCCTACCAACTCAGCTGCGACGCCAATAGATCTACCATCAGGATTGGCTCTGCGGACTACTTCGTCACTCAGATATCGTACGAGAATTCTACGTTCCGGCTGGTGGATCGTAGCCTCGCCAATGGAAGTTGTGGTCTTCCTGCCCAACCTTTATCGCCCACCACCTGGTCGACCGCGGGACTCTATTGCGGTTCATATTACTGGGCCAGTTTCATGAGTTGCAGCGAGACGATCCGGAACGACACACGGTATCACCTCCTTTCATGTCTGAGCCACAAGGACACGCTTGTCTATGTCATCGTTGCCCCAGAAGCAGATGAACTGGGCTACCTTCATCCGTGGTGCGAGTATCTATCAATGATTCCGGTCGCTTATGATGCATTTGTGATACCACCGAGTTCAGCGATCGACGCATTCAGCATCCTGCAGAAGGGGTTCGATTGTTATATTCCTGGAAGAAACAGGAAATCTACCATAATTCACCAATGCCTGAAAGAAGCCACAAGGTAGCAGCTGCCGCCCTACATGATGTTGAGATGCCTCGCGTGTTCCTCATTCGAGCGGTAGCTGACTTCTTCCGTTCATCTCATGCAGCATGTTCTCCGACCTAATAACCAGCAAGCAGCTACTATCCATCGTCTCCTCCGTGGTCAGAAGTGAGTATCATTTTGCAGCCTGCGTGGACGATTACTTCTACGGAACTTACATTTCTAGGATTACCATTGCTGTAATCGTACTCATTCAGATTGTCCAGCTCTTGATAGGTATTGTCCCGCTGGGATTCCCCGTTGTGCACTGCATGCTACTCTCTGGTTCTCAGCTTCCTTTGTTTCCTCTGTTACGCAGTACTGTTGATAGTTGGCCGGTTCGTGATCGCGCCGATCACACTTTGTGTTTTCCTTGCTCACAAACTGTCGGTCAGCCGAGCCTCCGTGGACACCGTGGAGAAGTTCCTCCGCGCTCAGCAAACTCTGACGCCCACCAGGTACGCCTACACCGACATCGTCGCCATCACCCGGCACTTCAGGCAGAAGCTGGGCCAGGGAGGGTTCGGATCTGTGTTCAAGGGCGAGCTCGCCGGTGGCCTTCTCGTGGCCGTCAAACTGCTCGGCAACTCCAAATGCAACGGCGACGAGTTCATCAGCGAAGTCTCCACCATGTGAATGTGGTGAGGCTGGTCGGCTACTGCGCCGAGGGATCCAAGCGGGCGCTCGTCTACGAGTACATGCCCAATGGCTCCCTCGACAGGTACATCTTCTCTTCCAAACCAACCACCGCCCGCACTTTTACCTCGGAAAAGCTCATCGACATAGCCATGGGCGTCGCCCGCGGCATCCACTACTTGCATCGAGGGTGTGACATGCAGATTCTGCACTTCGACATCAAGCCTCATAACATTCTCCTCGACCGCAATTTCACGCCCAAGATTTCTGATTTCGGACTCGCAAAACTGTATCCCAAGGGCAACAGTCTGGTGTCAGTCAGTGCCGCCAGGGGGACGGTGGGATACATAGCTCCCGAGTTGATCTCCAGGAGCTTTGGAATCATATCGCACAAATCAGATGTCTATAGCTTTGGGATGCTGCTGATGGAGATGGCAGGAAGGAGGAGGAACGTGGATCCTCGTGCAGAGAATTCGAGCCAGGTTTACTATCCTTCGTGGATATACGATAAGCTCGCTCGGCAGCAGGAGATCCAACTCGACGACACCTCGGAGATAGAGGAGTTGGAGAAGAAGCTGTCGGTGGTTGGATTGTGGTGCATCCAAATAAAGCCATCGGAGAGACCGACAATGGCAAAGGTGTTGGAAATGCTGGAAGCTGATGCGAGCAGCCTGCCGATGCCCCCAAAACCCTTCGTTTCCTCCGTGGATTCCACTTAAGAAACAAAGACTTGCTTGACTTCATCTTCCGCTGAGCTATCCATCATCTCGGAATGAAAAATCATTGTTAGAGAAATAACAAATAAATGTTCTCAGAATTGTAAACACTCGACACGACAATGATATCTAGATAGTCGATATCTTTGGAACATCCCTTTGAAAAATTCTGTTGCTGCTGCTTATTGACGAGTATGATTTCATACTATGAAAGATAAATCTATGATTGCAATGTTTTTTTTCTTTTATTTTGGTTAAGGTTAAGCGGCAAAGATGAAATTCGAGTTCATAATATTTTGATAAGTTATATCAAAGTCTTAAACGGAGGTGATTACTCTTAAATTTGTTTTTGGTTGAGTGAAAATTTTTTCACCATTATATGGAGAGTACACACTGGATTTTATTTTTGGATAAATATAACGATATAATATGTTTAATGTATTAATATATAGCGATATGAGAATGCACATAAACGTGATAATATTATAGGAGATATGACCTACCCATGTGTATACGTATTCCAAATTATTTTGTAGAAGAGTTTATCTTTTTTATGACGCCTCTATTATATTATGTTATGAAGCTATATGTTAATAAATGATGGGTCGTTATTTTGCCCAAAATGCCCGTCGCATGTTCATGCGACGTATGCGGATCCGTCTATAAATGACGGGCGACACTCCCATCGCTGCGGAGCTTCTGCGCAAACCCTAATGGACGACGAGGAAGTGGCGGCGGTCCTGCGGGGCGACATGGAGGAGTTCTCGGCGTCTGCCACCGTCGTCCCCTTCGATTCGGCGCGCCCGCTCCTCAGAGGTCCCGTGCCGGCCGGCCCCGCCGACGATCCCGCTGCCGGCCCCTTCGTCCTCGCCTTCAGAGACTCCGCCGCATGGAGATCCGCTTACAGGGCCACCGAATCCATGATCATCGACCAGTGCGAGGTTTCCCCTCCTGCTTCTCTTCCTCATTCTCTCTCTTTCTACCATTTCTGTTCTTTTCACCGATCTAAACATCGCGAGCTTTGGTTGCTTCGTGAAAGCGTAAGGTCTCGATCTGCCCAAAATAGCGAATTTTTTCTTCTCTCGTAGCAACATTCGTTCATGGTTTTTGATACAGCGTTTGTCTTCTTGATTTATCCGAGTGTTTTCGTCACGACTCTCGTCATTTTATATTCGAGGTCTTTTCGCAAACAGAATCGTCCGGAGTTGTATTATGAAGGCGAAGGTTCCCATGAAGAGGGGGAGGCTCATTTGCCTTGCCATTTGGCGTAGTGAGAGTGACCATCGTCGGGATGCTCAATGCCATCGTCGCTTAGTTACCAACGTAGCGGTGTTCAAAGGTCGACGGTGAGGAACGTAGCGGTTCTGGGCCTCCCCTCTTCATGGGAGCCTCCACCCTATACATTTAAACTCACGTGAGAAACTATCACGCGTTAATCGCATGGTCATGTTCACACAGCACACCGCAACATGTGGGAGTGTTTCATGCCGCGGTCCTCACCATGACCCACGTCGCCACTCGCGACATCACTGTCGCTCGTCGCCTGCCCCGGGGAATGGAGAGAGTGAGGAGTAGAAAGAGGGTGAGGGAACGATAGCTTGAGAGGGGGATAAGGGAAAGGGAATCCGGTATCATCTCCTTTCTTCCCTCCTTTTGGTTCTGTGGAACTGACTCAAAATTAAGTCAGACTTGGGCTCAATCAATCGAACTAGTCCCTCATTGAACCGGTCCAACATGCGTGAGAAACCATCACTCACCTCTCGCTATCGTTGTGTTCCTCATCGTCGGCCTCTGGGCGACGGTGACATTGAGCCTCTGAACGATCACGTTCGATTGGCGGAGGCTCCCATGAAAAGGGGGAGGCTTGGAGCCGTTGCGTTCCTCACCGTCGGCCTCGTAAACGTTCCTCACCATGATGGCTCTGGGCCTCCCCCTCTTCATGGGAGCCTTCGCCTTCATCGTCCTTGTCGTCACCTCCTCCACGGAGGTTGTCTAATCCCATCCAGCTCCTCGACCGACAACACACCCACCAAGCTACTCGTCGTTGGAAACAGAAGGGATGTTGAAATTATCTTTATGCCCATCACTTTCGCATCGATCCAGCACGTGATTTCATATGTTATGTTTTTTGTCAATGTAGCTGACGACACTTGGGCAAATGAGGTTATTTGTTTCACTGTCAGAACTATAGGGATCCTAATGTAAAATTTTTAAGTACAGGAACCGCGATGCTAATAAGGTCCAAGTATATGGGATAATCTGTAATTAGCTTGGTTGATCTATTATCATATGTGAAGTCTGATGCATATATCAATAGCACAAAATTATAATGCATTTGTCAATAACTTTTAGTGGTATAGTGTTGCCAAATCCTATCTTTGCTCTTGTTGAAGTATGTTGCCCACTGCAGTTGTCCATGTTCAACTCAATCATGATAGAAGGAAAATTTAGTAGTATCAAATGTTTTCTTGTTCTAAATAGACTTGCCCCGACATTTGATAGTCGTAACTTTATTCTCAGTTAGGTTACATTCAAGTAGACCATCGGTACTGAACTTGTCAAGTAACCATCGGTATTAACAATTATTGAAAGCAGACCACTTGGGTGACGAACTTGTGTCTGTAATTCGAAGTGCCAAATAACATTCTTGTGAACTTTGAATGCCCAATAATTATTTTTATAAAGAAAATTAGGATCAGACATTAATCAGAAATCAGAATCATAAGTCACTTGATAATATAAATGAGAAGTCATAAGAAGCCACAACACTGTTAGATATTAGCAACCTTCAAAACCTAGTGATCCAAAATCTACAGGAAAGATAAGAGGAATGAGGATTTTGACCTCAAAAATGAAGAGGTACAATGTGTGAACCCAAGGCTTACACAAAAGAAAATTTGATCTTATACATGTGGTTTTGATGGTAAGTAAGTTCTTCTGTCGTGAAAATTTTCTATTCTCTTCAAACTTGTCAAGTTGCTTTTACTCTCTTAGCCTTTTCCATTTCTCTTCTGATAGAATAAGCTGCAGATTTTGCTAACAGAATGTTCTTTTTTTACTTTGGCAATCTGATGCCTTTTTTGGAAGTGGAACAACAAAATTCCAGCAGATTATGAAACAAAGATGAAAATTCAGGCTTCATGCTAATTTTGTTAGATCCCCTCAATGGTGGAGGCTTTGCTTAGTTTAATTTTAGTAAAACTAGTCTCATAATAACTTGGTCTTTGCCGCTGGCCGAGCTGGCTGGTTGGAGGATTGCCAGGCAGTAAGTTACAACAGCTGCATATATTAAAGAGCACAAACCAGCTCTAGGTTGCAGAGTTTTTGTAGCCTGGATTGACAGTTGCTCCACAATAAAAGAAAGCCAATATTTTCTCTAAAATATGTTATTATTATATATTGGTGAATATACTAGGTTTAAGTATTCTTTTTCCCTTTTTTGGCACATATTCACAAAGAGGTACAAGTCACAGACCGGTTGGGTTATTGTTCAAGTATGTGTGAACAAATATGAACTTTTGAGTGGCTTGTATGCAAATACAATTGTTTGAGGTGGAATATGTGCAAAAAAAAAAATCCTATTTTCTTTTTTCTCTTTTCTGCTCATCTGATGGTTGTCTGATCAAATCTCTAACTTCTTCTGAACTTTAGAGCATTCTCTCCCTTGAAATGACAATTTTTTTCTTTTACCAAAAAAATATTTCTGCTTACCACAAATTTCAAGTTTTATTGATTGCTACAAGATATCCCAGCTACCTCAATTCATTGCCTAGTGTCTAGTTGTTAGATCGCTAATTATCTGAAGTATTAGCATATGGCCTATTATTTATGCAACTCATATATTTGTTATTTCTTGAAGGAAAACAATTTCTTTGTGCAAGCTTATCATTAACCTAATTTTTGTGAAGATACTTTTTATAATTTTTCACTTATTCTCTTTATATGATGGGCTCTTTTTAGTAGGCTGGAGCACGTGTTGGATGCTCAATCTCCGCATCAAACAAGTGTAAACCCCCATGGTGGAAATTTCTGTTTGGAATAACTGCCATGGATTATGCCGAGCGAGAGCAATGCGAAGAACGTGAAATGGCTTCATGTCTTGCAGCTGCAAAAGACGCATGCGTTCAATTTGCAAAAGAGAAATGCCTGCAGCCCTTCAGAGATGCAAGGATTGCTTCTGACAATCTGAAAGGAACTCCACAACAGTTTGTTCTCTGGGGTAATGATATTGTTGAAACTGAATTTGGAGGCACAAGCAAGGAGTCTGAGCCAGCTTCTTATCAGCAAGAAACTTTCAACGGTTCATCGAAATGCAACTCTGAAGTAACAAATTATAGAGGAAGTGTCCTAATGGGAATTGCAGCTTCTGAAAATAATGCAACAACTCGAGTTGATTGACCAAGAAATAAAAGAAGAATAACATCATGTAGCATAATTTTAAAGAGAAGCCACAAATGCTGCATTATGGACCTTGTTGAGTAGAGCGGGTGCTGTTAATATTTTATCACCATTTTTTGTTCACAGAATTCTGCCATCAGTCGGATATGGAAAATGAGAGTAGCAACTGAACACTTCTGTTTAAGAATGATGAGTGTGTAATTTTTGTATGCTCCAAAACTGTAAGCCCGATTGTAAAAGTGTTTGCTGGTCAGATTTTGACAAGCAAACAACCAGTCATGGAATTCATGAGTTTGGGCTAACGTTTTCACCCCAAGCATGTTGAGTTTAAGGTAGGATTGGGAGAGCTCTCTTATATCACTTTGCTAAATCTTTCAGAGTGGGAAATTACATATTATTTGTTATAGTTAATTATCTTTAGTATCTCAATCTTTATATTTAAAAAAATTGTATTAGCATCCTTATAATTTGAAATATCTAGATTTATTTATCATATTGTTATCAGTTTTATCAACAAAAATATAAAAATAAAAAATAAAAAAAAAATAATTTTAATATTTTAGTCGATGATGTAAAAAATGATAATTTTAATGTTTCAATCGGTGGTGATGGATGACGCTATCATTAGGGTCACATGTGCTATTGTGGTTGAGGAAAGCAATGACAAGTGAAGATCGTTTTACATCGACGTTGACACAGATGCAGGGCGACAAAATGATGTTGATGCAATTGCCAAGCAGCGAAAGGGTCGTTTATCATCTGCATCAGTGTCGACGCAAATGTTGAGCGACAACTGCATATGTGTTGACGCCGATGCAAATGCTAAACGACATATGTATTAATGTCGTTTATGTGTTGGCAACTGCAATTGCACTAACGCCAACGCAGTTGCCAAACAATCATTTCATCACTCTACATCTATATTAGCATCTACATAGTTGTCGAGCGATGAAAGAGTCACTCAACATCTGCATTGGCGACCCTTTCGTTGCTCGATAACTATGTCGACACCGACGTAGATACAGAGCGGCAAAAGGATCGCTCGATAACTGCATCGACGTCAACGTAAATGCAGTTGTCAACGCATGAACAGTGTTGATGAAAATGCTGCTTAGCATCTATGTCAGCATCGACGCAGATGTAGTTGCCACTTGGCATCTGTGTCAGTACTAATGCAGATGTCAAGCGACCTTTTCACCGCTCGATAATTACGTTGACACCGACACAATTGCCAAGCGGCAAAAGGACTATTAATGCAGATGCCAAGTGGCCCTATTGTCTCTTGACAACTATATTGATACTGACATAGATGTAGAGTAGTGAAAGGGTCGCTTAACAACTGCGTCGGCACCAATGTAGATATAGCTGTCGATGCATGAACGACGTTGATGCAGATTTCACTCGGCATATATGTTGAACTCAACAAAGATGCAGGGCGACCCTCATATCTCGTTATTGCTCTTCTCTTTCACAATAACTATCCGTGGCCCCCGATGGTACCTTCATCTGTCACCACTCACGTCGTCCATCACCACAAACTAAAATGTTAAAATTATCTTTTATTTTCATATTTACATTGGTAAAATCGATGATATTCGGATAAATTAACATAAATGTTTCACTTTTAAAACTATAAAGATGTTAATATAATTTATTAAAATATAAGGATCGAGATATAATTATAAAGATACTAAAGGTATATAATTATAAAGAATGTAATTAGCCCGTTGTCGAGTGATACGTGTTCTCTACGTCAGCTTAACCGTTGGGAGGTTAGAATCGAAGTGTTTCCCATCACTCGCTCATACCCTTCATGAGTTTGAGCTAACCTCTTCACTTCTACATGAACCTAAGCATAGTATGATTGGGAGTGCTCTCTTATATCACGGAGCCAAATCTTTTCGGTTGTGGAGTGATGCGTGTTCTCTGCGTCACCTTAACCGTTGTGAGGGTGAAATCCAAAGTGTTTCCCGTCACTCCCTCGCACCCTTCGAGTAAATCAGGCCAATTCATTTTCAGAAAAAATAATTGTAATTTATTTGATTTGGCATAGAATAATCATCATAAAAGAATTTAAACCATTTACTTCAACAATAGGCACTTTGCTTTTTTATCTAATGCCCAATCGATGACTAATGTATATATAAAAAAAGGATTTGAAGAAACAAATCAAATATATAATAATTTTTATTTATATTTAAAAATAAAATAAATAAATAATAAATAAATAAATCTTTTTGTTGATAATTTTAGGTTTTATCTTATCTAAGAAAAAATTTTCACATCCTCAAATATAAATAGAAAGAGAGGATTTGGGTCACCTAATCTTCTCGTACATCTCCTACGTACGACACACCCTACACAAAGCGATTCAAGTTAATAAAACACGATATCTTTGTATATCTCTTGCATAATACTACATTTAACCACCAATATATCTTTTGTGTGATGCTTATGTGGACAGTTTAAGTCAGCTTGCCTTGACATCTTCATGTGGCTTCTACATCCAACACTTGTACATGAATGATTCATGGCAGCACATCTAAAATACTCTCACATGTCTTTATCTCTAACATCCCCTACGTAGGTGATTCAAATCGATTTGTTATGATATCCTCATGCCTCTTACATCTGACATCCACGCACCTTTTACGTCTTACCCATTTGCACCTTGTATGTATGTCTTACTAATCCTATATGAATAATTTCAATTTCAACATGCTATGAAACTCTTGTGTTATCTCTTCTCTTGCATCTAACATCACCCTACATCATGATTGATTCAAATAGACATATACATTATAATTATCGATCGAGTTCCTAAGATATGTCATACTCCATTGTAAATAGATTTTCCGAAAGCGCAATGGAGGATAAATAAGTATCAACCACATGTTTTACATCGATCCCAATGAGAATTTTGGATATTTCTAGTTAAATGCCGATTCTTAGTCCATCCAAAATCACCTTCGCCTCACAGTAGAGTGCAGGACGACGATGCATGAGAGCATCCAGCAACAATACACAATCCAACGCTTGAACAAAGAAGGAAACGGATGCCTTTCTCCTTCGATTCTTACCAGAAATCATGTGTGTCAAGTTTAGTCCTTTTGGCTTCACCCATCTAATTATTTTGGGATATGTTTCAACTGAGCTTTCAGGATATTTAGAAATTTTAACCTGAGGGGATTCGTCACATAAGCAAGCAATTAATAGAAAACAACAAAAGGATGAGGAAAACCCCATTGAAGGCAAGCATCACTCCTTGCTTTCCGAATTGACCACAAGCTGGTTGTAATGACACCCCCCATGGGAAGAGAGCATTTGAGGAGGAATCATCCCCCTCACCTAGCAAATTTCCAAAGTACCAAATATCAAAAAACTGAAAAGAAATTCCAAACTTATCAGCACACGGCTTCAAAAATATTGCATTGACAAAAGATATGATTCACAGAGTCAGGACCTTCCTAACAGAAATAACATGTAAGTCCATCACCAATACTAATATTCGTAAGCCTCTCGATAGCAGGGAGGCGACAGTAGACGAGCTTCCAGCAAAATAAGAGAATTCTTGAAGATACAGGGAGCTTCCGCAGCCTCTGCCACCAGTCCAGTGGTATATACACAATTAGTTTTACGTAAATATACTCTCAGAAAAATGGATTAGCATGTCTCTGTATCATGCATCATTTGCCTTCAGTAGATCACATCCTGAGACCATAAACAGGATAACTGCAGGGAGTCAATGATAACTTCCCTTCGACATAATGAAACAAGAGACCAACACCATCTAACAGAGGTTTTATGGTTCCCCAAATCAAGATGGGATAGTGTTGTGGCACGCATTGAACTCACAAAATTTGACAGCAGGCAAGGTTGAGATAATTCTAATTGCATCCTTATTGTCTTTCAGTGTCACCCATATAGTTTAATTGAAGTCAGGTTGGCCAGTCGATGTCAGGCATCGGTGCCACATCCTGCTGTTTGAGTCAACGTGCCTGGTAGATTCAATTACTTCTGTGATCGGGAAGTAGACATAATGTGTGTTGCATATACCGGTTGTAATGCCACTGAACCCAGCAAATGCACCGTGTACCTGAACATAAAGCAACTGCAGTTCAGTCGAGAAAATCAGCACTGTACCTCAAATATCCATTGATAGAAGCTGGAGACAATGGATAACATGAAGATATCCAAATCAGCCACTAAATGACTTGCCATAAGATTTGACTGAAATTTTATTTGTAATATATGTTTCTACGAGGAGCAGAAAAATTAGTGATTCTTACAGCATTCTGGCCTAATACAGTGCAGAGAATTGCATCGGATGCATTAGCACGGCAAGCCCGGATCATATAAGTTGGATCGATGTACTTAACATCTGCTGGAACGCCTATATCCTTGAAATGTCTTTTGATCTGTGGAAAAATGTCACAAATCAGAATCTGTTGCTACAGTACAAGTAATCCAATAAACACATATCAAATCAACAAAAAGACTCATTAGGGGAAATTTCTACATAGCGAATTTGCAGTTAAAAACAGTTTATAGTTATTAAAGAAAACAGTTAGTCCTAGAAAACATGTGGTATACAGCTCAAAAGTTTGCATTAAGAGGAAAAAAGGAATCATAAGAAGCAATAGTGGGTGCAAAAGATAATTTTACGCCTAACAAATGTGGTGCTTTAATCAAGTGCTACAATACATTGAGAGAATCGGAAAGAAGGAATCACAGACATCCTATCTTGAGCTTAAAAAGACAAAAAAAGTCTCATGTTATTTACCTTTATACTGAACTAAGAATTTCCTTTTTTAAATAATAAGGAAACCTCCCATAAAAATAACAATCTACCAGTATCAAACATACATAATATGAAAATAGAGGTTAAAATGCTGTCTTGAAAATCATCAATTCGTGTGTAACTACAAGCTGTATCTCTAATCAAATATTTGCGAGAATGAAAATAATTGTGTGTGGATGGATGGCTGGAATGTGACATAGAGCCAATATATCGAAACTTGTCTTCGTGAGCTACAAAATTAAAGAAATTTTGTGTACAGTCTGACGCTACAAGTTCGTGAGCTACAAACTTGTCTTCGTCAAATGAAAGGGAAGGAGTACAGTCTGACGCTACAAAATTAAAGAAATTTTCACCATAAAAATGACAATCCACGATATGGGAAACCTGGGTACACACACACACTGAGTCAGATTGATGTGTCCATATGTATTGACACTTAAGTCTAAACAAGGTACAAGAACAATAATGGCAACAAGCCTCGTCACATTTATTTAGGGTCAGCTGCATGGATCATTTCCCATAACTGGATGGATTAGGCCTAAAGAAAATCATTCTGTATCAAGCAAAGAAAAAAATTACAAATAAAAGCAAAGAGGAGATAGAAGCTGGAAAATAGAAGGTTATGTGACTTGCACCTCCTATCATGGTAATATAGTTTAAGCTAAAATTGAAACATTTGGTAAAAACAGTAGAAACTAATCAGAACAGAAAAGAAAATTAAAAGAAGGTACAGCATTCATTTATCGCCTTTTAACAAATGCTAATCTCAATTAGCTATTATGCACATACATATTTAATTAAACTTGTTGGACATTGAAGCATGATTAAATTTGACATGATATTTATTTACAATGGAAAATGACATATCTGAAACATATAAGTTTGATAAAACCACATAGTGTTGCAATTTATTAAAGCAGGCTACTAAAGCTGAAACTTTTCTATAAAGAAGACAACATATAGAAGCAACTGTTGAATCTTTTGTTGGAAAAATATGGGTGAATGATAAGATAAACCTGCCATAAGATAAATAATCTTGCACTTCCAAGCAAGGTTTAAAAACTTTTGGTCCAAAACTCATACAAGTTCTTCAACAGATCGGAAAATGGGTGAGGAGAAAGAGGTGGCAATATATACTGGTAGAAGGAGAAGACAGTGGCAGTGATGTGGCAGGGAGGAGACGATAACAAAGTGTTGGTGAGAGAGAGACAAAGAGGTAGAGGGAAAGAGAGAGGAGAAAAAAAAAGGACTGAGAGCCACCACAACTGTCATGAATTTTAGAAAAAGATACTAATATTGGGCGGTAGGCTTAAGCCTTGTACCCTTTGGTATCAGTCACTTTACTACCCAATAAGCCTGATATGATAAGCTTAACAAGTAGTACAACTTATGCAACCCCAACAAAATGAAATCACCCAGTACACATGCCAGTCCCACTCAGACCAGTAAATATTGTACCAACCATCCAGTATGGTCGATTTTTGAAATCTTGCTCTCAAGCATAACAAGGCTAGCCATGTTTTCGATGACCATAACCTATCAAAATACGGGGCTATCAATAAAGGGTATGGGCTCATGACAATTGGCATCCTTCTACTTAAATTGATAATAAGCAAGAGGCAGATCGTCGTGCCCCTGAATTTTTTGGGTGTCTTAGTTGGCAGATGTGACAAACTACCATCTTAAATTTCCTTAAAATTTATCTTGCAAACTTTAAATTCATCAAAATATCAAAATATGGTGCCACAATCAACATTCAGTATCTAAAAATATAGCAACTTCAACTATTTTAGTCATCCTCGCAAAATTTACCCACTCCACTCTTACAAAAACTGAAAAAAATACACTACATTTCACCTTTACAACAAAGATTATCAGATAATTCTGAAATAAGGTACTAATGAACATGCACCTGTTGTTGAATGTGAACTCCAATATCACTAAGCACCACATTTCCTGATGCATCTGTGGTGTTTGATTTATGTAGATAATCCTGAAAAACAACCACAGGCTTATTACAAAAGTGGCTCAAGGAAATCATGTATCTTCAACAATATCACCAATAAATTGTAGAACACTCTATAATTAAGTCCTAGTCAATACTGCATAATTCTTCAAGATGAACTCTATAAATTCTCATACTCAAAAGCACATACGCCCAAAAGAAAGAATAAAAAGGTCTACAAAGCACATCAGCGTACTTGTCCTGCTCCTTCAGCAACACAAACTACAGCATTTCCTTTTGTTTTTATGAGATGCTCGAGATGTTGTAAGACTCCATTTGGCCCCTCTAGATTAAAAGGTACCTTCATTTGCACGCAAGTCAGTGAACCGACCATGACAATAAATCCAGAGATTCACAAGGATGTTACAAACCTCCGGAATCAAACAGATGTCAATTTGACCACTAGAAAGTGATGCATGCATCGCTATAAACCCACTGCTTCTTCCCATCAATTTGACCAATCCAATACCATGGTATGCACTGCGAGCCTAAGTCACAGAAAATTAAAAAAAATAATGGCCAGGAAGAAATAAAACAAAGCAACATTTCTTATTTTTGAGGAAAAACAAGACAATAATATTTCAGAAACAAGTTCAAATAGTTTGATGAATAATCAACATATTGAACATTAAATAAACTTCTCACCTCGACATATGCAGAATTGATTACTCTCTGAGCTTCTTCTACAGCAGTATCAAAACCAAATGTTTTGTCCATTAGTAGTATGTCATTATCAATAGTTTTTGGCACACAGACTACTGATACTTTCAGTTTTCTCGTGCGACACTGGTGCAGAAAGTAACATATCAGCAGAAAATTAAACTATGATGATAAGCTGATAACTATAACTTCTCAGTGTATCAAGCAAAGTTTGACATATTTAACAATGAAAACATAGTAATGAAATAAATATGCCTTTTTGTACACGTGTGATGTATGCTAAATTGTATGCAAGAAAGAAACTCAATCAGTACCTCGTTATGTATGGCAAGCGCCCCTGCATGTGTCCCATCACCACCCAGTACAAAAAGCATATCAATTCTCCTGGCCTTATTTGACCAAAAAAATCACAAATTAGTACTAAAATTACCAAATGCTGCCGAGCAAATAATCAACTAAATCTTTAACATAACCCATCAACAGATTAAAAACACAGCATGAAAATCCAAGGAAGTACCTGAATGCTATCAACTATATCACTGGTGCTAGGCCCTCCGCGTGATACTCCTAGGAAACTTCCACCAGCAAGGTTAATATTCTGAACCACTTTATGTGAAAGCTGCAAAGAGAAAATGATACCTTTAAAATTTAAATAAGACATGAGAACAGAGAATTTCCAGTCATATATTTATTTATGGAACTTGATGGAATTGTTCTAACCGGTACTTCGGATAAGCCCTCATCAGAAAATCCACGGTAACCATATGGGATTCCAACAATATTTTTTACCCCATATTTCTCAAGTGTGAGCACTATCTGCAACCACAAAAAAACAAAAGTAAAATAGCTTCTTAAAATTAAGATTTTGATGATAGAACAGTATAAAACTCCTGCTGTAATATTGCCAAGTATGATCAAGCTACCACAGAAGTAACATTTACCTATGCCAATTTTCTTCACACTTTGTATTTTATTTAATTTTAGTCAACTCTTAGCATAAATCCACCACAAGTTTCATGCACAAACAAAGAAGCCTAAAATTGCCTGCTTCAAACAAGAAGACATGCCACATTTACACCTAGGGCCCAAGGGTTCTAAGAATCTTACTCAGATTAAGTATAATTGTCAGTTGAACTTTGTCTGGACTCTGGAGTATATAGTCACAGTAGAGAAAAAGACGATCTTTGCAGACATCTTTTAATTGTATCTTGTGATTCTCTGACCATGAGCCACCCTTCTATCTTATCTTTCTCTTTTCTTACTTTCCCTATCCCTCGAATTTTTCCTCCGATCTTTGTTTATCATTGCCCTAACAATGAATCTTACTAGTTAAAAACATGCAAAATATCTGCCTCTGTTATTTCTTCCCTAATTTTTCTCTCCACGGTCCATAGCAATAACTTATCCACTGTATTTACTTCAAGGAAGCACGACCCTTGAGAACTGCTCAAGTCAAACCTCAATTCACCAAATCTGACACAAAATTCTAGTTTACCAGCTTACCATATATCAGTATTTCTTGTTTGGGATAATAGCTAACTGATCTTTTCCCATCTTCTTATTAGCTATCTTTTGATCAACCATAATTTGATGGATCAATCAAACAACTAAAAAAATTAAGAAAAAACAAAAAATTAAGTCTTTAACGTAACTACGTAAGAGCCAATGGCTATTTGTTGATCCCCATTCCAATAAGGCAAAATGGGGGAGGTCAGGATAGTGGATCCAAATGCCAAAAGAGGCATTAGTCCCAATTTTTTATTTGTAACAAAAAAAAAGTTACAAATAATTTGGATTAGTCCCAATTTGGATCAATCCCATTCCAATAATCCAGATACCAAGAGTTATGATTTTGGATATCAGACCTATACCGGTCTGTCATGGGACCAATACAAGTCCAAATTTACTAGTATACCAATATATGGTATGTCAGTATATACCCCCATACCAAGAAGGGAGACTAAGGAGGAGGAGGAGGTAATAAGCACAGAAGAAGAGGAGACAAAGACGAGAAAGAGAGGAGAATAACAGGAGGATGAGGATGAGGAGGAGGAGGAGGAGGAAGAGGAGGGGAAGAGGAGTAACAGCGTATGGAAACAGTAGCAGTGAGTAGCAGGAGGCAGAGAGGAAGTAGAAGAGGACAAGGAGGAGGAAGAGAAGGAGGTGTACCTGGAGTAGCATCGGGTGTTGGGCATTGGGCAACAATGGGCGAGCAGTGCTCTCCCTCGCATGAGAGAGATTGAGGGGACATGAGTCGAGTTAAACTTAAACCTAAAAAAAATCTGGACCAGGGCCAGTTCAGGTCATGGACCAGGCTCTTACCACCCGGTTTAGGTCTCATATCGCCCAGTTCAAAGGGATTACCACCCGGAATCCCCAGTGCCAGATCTGAAATGCCTAAAAAAGGACAGTTTGCATCTCGGTTCATGCTCGGACCAGATCCGAACTGCCCAAAAAAGATGGTCTGCATATTGGTTCATGCTCGGGCCAGTGTATGGACTAGTCCTGAGGGAAATTTAGTATGTTGGTTGATACCATATGGCTCTATTGAGAACATAGAAACCACATATACAGATTGATATACTCTAATAAAATCATGTAAACCAATCCCATCCTTCCAATTTTAGTTTCCTTGTGAAATTTTCAAATGCATTTTTCTCAATGATTTTTTGCTAAAATCCTACTCATTCAGGTCTGAAGAGGTTGACAGTTGAAACCACCAAAATTGATCCAAAACTACCAACATTATTAAAACTGCTAAAATTGTTGAAACTGCTGAATCTCAAACAAAAATCAAAACAAGAAAACTTTCGAAGTAGCATCAAGCATCTATGGCTCTTACAGTGAGGAACTGATCCAAAGTTCAAAATGAGTAGTGCAAGAGAAAGTTTCTCAAATCCAGCAAAATCTAAGACCACACTATGCATCCTAAAAACAATTTACCCATAATTAGAAAGACATTACAAGCAGGGTTTGAGTTGAGAATTCAAGAATTCAACTTGCTCAGATTTCAACTAATTTGAATGGATCAATAACTTAAACAAATTAATTGTTAGTCAACACAAAATAAAATAAAACATAAAAAATGATTTTTTGTTATCATCAATGTGTTAGGAGGAGGATTTATGTTTTATCTAACCATGAGGCTCTCCACATAATTGTCATAATGTTTTCCTCCTTTTTTTTATTTTGATTCTTACTCCTATTTTTTCTATTTCTCTCTACTTATTGTCATCTTCTGTTGAAAGCAGATCTGCTACCTGTAAGTTGGATCTTTGCATAAACATCTGAAGTTTTCCCTCTTTCATTCTGTTATCATATATAGGCACCAACTTATTTGATGTCCTTGCTTGGAAGAAGCATCATCTTGCAGATTTAGAACCTGTCCACCATGAATATCTTAAAAGACACAAAAACTAGTCACTTCTTCCTATCAACCGGTCAACCATATATCCATCTCATGTTTATTGGTGAGGGTGTTGGACAGATAATATCTAAATATTGAAAAATGAGCCGTCTAAGACAGATAAATGGACCATTTCTTTAGTTTAACTCTTTATAAATCTAGTCTTCTGAATATTAGCAGTTGAAACATCGGACGCCATAATGCTTCTAGTCGTGATTCATATCCCGTAGCTAGAGATCTACAACTGTGAAATCCAAACCAATCAAAATAAATTTTTGAAAGGCATAAGACTAAACAGAAACATCATGATTAATGATGTTCCACCAATTGGCAAGCTCCTTTAAGCTACTAGAAAATGTTATATAGTCCCTGGACCTATTATGATTTTTCATAGATAAATATTCTGATATTGTAAGGATCAAAATTCATGATCATTGATTCATTTTGGATTTTGTTCTTTTTCACAGAAATGTATATAGCTCAAAATTATAGAGAGAATGTCCTATGAACACATCTGTGCATAGAAAATGATGTGGAACCACTTGCTAATCACATAGAAAATGAAAATATAGCATGATCAAGATGACCAACCTGTCTAATGACATCATTGAGACCAGGACAGAGTCCTCCACAAGTAACAATTCCAGCTTTTACCTCCCTTGGCTCAAAGTATATTTGCTTACGTGGTCCAGCACGGTGCACCCTAGAAATATAAGAACAACAATTAGTATAAAACAAAGGGAGATACAGGATAGCACAACAATGACAACACAATAGGTTCAGGACATGCTTGTATATGTATTTGACAAAAATAACCTATAGGTTGCAGATGGAACTCATAAGCAATGCAAGAGCCACAAAGGCTTGAAAACTCCGTTCTCTGTTTTACAAGCCAACTTTAATTTTCACACAGTTGGTACTTTCAGTCATCTCAGTTTTTAGCTTTTTCAGCAACATATCATTGTAAATACAATCAAATACTTAGGTATAAAAGTTGGCAGAACAGACAAATCAACCAAACAAGACATCAATTTGAATACTTGCATCTTTGTTTCATTGTGGTGTATCAGTGAATTTCTTTCATGCTTAAAAGGTATGCAAACTTTTTAAAAGGGAAAAGTACAGAATTTCGCATAATTTTGTGTGCTTAAATTTTCACATTGAGGAAAATCAGCAATGAAAGTGTCATAATTTCTAAACCATTTGAACTTTAAATAACCAATCATATGCTAAAAGAAGTTGAGGTATTTAACTAACAAAATACCCCTTGGAATTTGAAGGAAGAACCAAAATAAGAAAAAAGAGTAACACAATCAACAAATATAGTTTACATTATAGCTTATAAGGCCACCTAGACTAAACCTGAAACCATATTCAGCTCAGAGGGAAACAAGAGGATGATCTAGCTTTTCAAGAATTAAGCAATACCTCAAACATCCTTATCAATGGATTGTGACAAGCCATGTTTATGTCTAAATTTACATCAATTTGGGTGTCATATCGAAAACTTTTCAATTTAGATCACATTATTGATAATTTTATTATTACTTAAAAAGTCAAACTATCATCTTTAGAGTTAAACATGTTCATGTTGTCTTGATTTTCGATTTCCCTTCACATTGTGTTACAAGTTGTTTGGATTCAAATCCTGTTATCGTGACTTGTTCAACATTGACATTCTCACAAATTGTGTTTCAATTTGTTCAGATCTGGATCCTGTAATCATGATTTGTTCAATATTGACACCCTATTTGGTGGGAACCTGGTGCACTTGGCTGCTCCATATCTACATCCAGCATGCAACATACCATATGGAAAAGAATAATCCTACAATGCTCTTAGCTACTATTTACAAAAGAAAAAAGAGATTGAGCAACTATTAGAAAATACCATTGTTCCACCCAGCTGCAATCAGGGTCAATGCACTCTGCTCCGGCAGAAGTTGGAGAAGCAAACTTTATAACCTGCCAAGAAACACATTGAGGTTTGAAGATCTGTTTCATTATTGCCTTGCATACAGGTTTAGTATCTGAGACATTCAGGACCAATCTCTTAAACTTCATGAAGATGGTTCATTTTCAGATTGGAATAATGATCTAGAACACTAATATAGATCTAAAGAAATTTATATTGAGTGCATGGATAAAACTCATAGCCTTTCACAACTAACTACATGAAGTAGGTGGATGCAATTCATTGCCAGATTGATGGCTATATTTCTGCATATCAGTTAATTCACTCATGCTCCTTACTATAGGTGGATGCATAATTTCATCTTTTCAATATTATCTAATATTCTTTTCTTCTTCTGTGCAAAGGATAAGTGATGAAGACGGTTTTTAATTCAGAACCTTGTGGGCAGAAGTCTGACAAAGTTTTTACCAATCAGGCTAGCTAGCACCTACAAAATCCTTGATACTATATCCAAAAATAATGAGAATGACACTTTAGTAAATTACTTAGAACCAACATACAAACTGGATATTGTACCAGCCTTCCTTTAAAATTCATGGATAAGAAACTGTTCAAATAATTAGAAATGATGCAAACAATCAGGAATGAGATTCTTCAATATTGTAGAGAACTTTTAACTTCTCGTTCTTGACCAATGATAAAAAGCCTCAACCGGTGGCACCAGAAAGAACTGCCTATACGACCAAATAGATAATAGATGTATACTATATGTACTAATCACTTTGTAATTTTTCTATAGGAAAAATCCCACGTCACTTCCTTCGATTGGCTTATATTAACAATTTGCTCCCTTCTAATTATCATACAATTGGTCATATTAACATAAGTTAACTAAAGCATATGTTTTCAGTTGTTTTTGGACTTAAAATTAGGAAAATTGCTAGCTTTGTTCAATCATGCATGACATTACTGTTCCAAACTATCACTAAAATAGTGAACTAATTTAATCACTGGCAGAGCAGCAAAAAGAAACATTTGTTCGGTTAAAGAACTCCAGATTTTTTTCATAGCTTTCACATAAAAGCATACAAATATATAAGAACTAATACTCTTTTCTTCTCAGTAGAACAAAATTGATACACTATTCATGAAAACATGCATTGTAGTACATGTTATCTATCGACTATTAAGCATATAATTATTGAAAAATATTTTAATTGATAAAATCAAGCCATTCCAATAATTAGGAAATATTGATAGGTAATCCATGAAAAAAAAAAAGAAAAATCAAATCTGGACAGGGAAATGCCTTCAGAAGTGCTCGGTCATCATCATTCACATAGCCGTTCCAACTTCCTGTTGCTGCACTATCACCGTCTAGAGGAATTCTATCAAAACCAAACAACAAAAATATTGTCATCATCGTCAAGTTCCCAGTACAAGATCTTGTAAGGACTAGCAAGAAGCAACAATCAACATGTCAAGGGTGCACAGCTATCCTGAGAAACACTCAAGAGAAGATAAAAACTTTGCTTGAAGGAAAACCAAATATTTAATAATTAAGAAGGAAAGGTGTTTTTTCTTAAAGAAAAACAGAAGAAAATAAAAGAAATGGCTTAACCTGCTCTTCAGTGAGAATGTAGTTGGCCTTGGCTTAATGGCAAGAATATCCCTCAAATGTGGTAAATTGAACCGTTTATCAAAATCCTCCTGGAAGTGTCTTTTCCAATCTGGATCACTAAAATCAATCTCTGGTTTATTAACGACTGGTCTAGAATTTGTCATTTGGGATCCAGCTCTAATCATTCTCTCGAATCTTCTGATCTTTGAATTGCTCAAATGTACAAATGGATGCTTCTCGCACAACTGGATACCATGTGGATGCATATTAATTAAATCAACCCCATAAGTTGATGCAGAAAAGGCCATTCTCTGATTGTGGAAGAGTTGAGCAGCTTTGATGAAGCAAACTGGAAAACAAGCAACTGAAACATGATGAGATTGCAGTTTATGACTATCATTACATTTAGAATGTATGGAGAAACCTGTTAAAAGTACTGAGAGCTATAAAGTACTCAAAATAACAAAACAGACCAATGGATTCCTAGCCGAAGTCCTAACGAACCATCCAGTGACTATTTTGAAAATAGTATTATCTATTGTACAAAAACTTTCCAATAAACTATGATAAAAAATATATATAATTAGGGTTTCAAATTACAGCTGTTCCTCATCAAACTAATCACTGATTTAAACCACTAAATTCAAAAAATTAAATTTCCAAATAATACGATGAATCAGAACTGCACAAACAGATCCAACGTGGGCAACTTTGAAAGAACAATCACACCAGAACCTTCGGTTAGCATATAGCAATTGTGCCAAACTCGCAAGTTCAATGCAAAATGTCAAAGAGAAAGCCCCTATGATGCACAAATCTGTAGCAGCAGATGCCGAGATGGATATGAGCAGGATCCACAAGGGAGAAACAAAGGACCAGAAGGTGGATAGGAAGAGCAATTAAAACACCCAGATCCAAGAAGAAGGGGAAGGATGTCATACAAGAGGGTCTGAACCTAACTCATATGCCTTCTCCACTTTTCACCTAACCCTAATAAGTAAAACTTTTGGCAAGACGTGGTATGAGAAACTAGAGAAGCCTTATGTGGGAATTTTGAGAAGATGATACACCTTAAGCATACGCATGAAGACACTATCTTGAAATCACTAATCAGATTATTTAGATCCAGAGATTGGAGTTCACACAGAATCAACAAGACTGGGAGAGACGTACGATCGGAGGAGTTCGATCGACTGACCTCAGGCTAATCAAATCGGGGAGAAAGGGAAGCCGATCCGACGGAGGCGTGGGAAAGATATCCTCTTCGTTGCTGCTGGAAGCCTTCCTCCGACTCCTACACCCGTGTTAGTTCAAGGTGCAAGGTGAGCGACAGAAGTCCACGGGCTCTGCGTCGTCGGGTTGCCTCTGCCGCCGCTGACCTCCACGGAGAGCGGTCGATCGTTGATCGCGGAGCAGAACGACGGTCCTCCTGCTTGCACGCCCACCAAAAGGAGGATGACCAGACGATCCTGGCCGTCAATCCTGCCACCGATGGAATCCCTCCTTTTTGTATTAGCCAAGTCAGTTGTTCCGCTATACCTGACTAGTTATTAGTGCCATGTGGACCAACGCAATCACATGCCACAACACATGAAGCAGAAACAAACCAACAAACACCTTGTTAGCAGAGAAAGATGGTCGCCTGGCAATGGTCCGTCTGAGGTTTCCTGGCTTCCTGGTAGTCTTCGGTGAGTCTCCTGCTGCTCCATTTCCGACTCCTCCTATGTTGCTACCGTACAGAGCAAACGTCCTCCTCTGCTTATTATTTTTGCTCGTTGGATCCTCGCGGAGCGCCGTCTCCCCAACTCATGCAAGAGACCGAAGGCAGCGTTCTGCATCTTTGCAGCCAACTACAATATGGTGAGTATATCTTCCAACTACATTTCGTCGCAATCTTCCAACTACAATATGGTGAGTATATCTTATTCTATTCTGCTTCTCATCTCACAGTCCTTGTTGATTGAGTTCCTTATTTAGATGTAACGCATGCACACGTACAAATGTCCAAATGCTTCATTGACTATCATACAGTTGACTAAGCATTCCTTATATTTGGTTGTGCAATCAAGATTTTGAGTTCAAGTTAAGAACAAGAACAAGCTTACTTGTTCACAAAAATTTCCAAGGTTCATGCATTTGGTGCTTAGCAGCATGACCAAACCAAGAATCAAGGTTTGGTTGAGAAAACTGCAGAAATGTTTAATTAAGTATTATCATCTAAAACATGCAAAACACACCACACTTAATTGTTATCTGGTGTCCGAGTATATAGGATTCAAGTCATGAAAATAATCTTCCTTACTCCCTACGAAAATTATAAGTTTGCCCAATAGTTTAATGTTCATAAACCTTTCTGAATCTCTAGCATATATCTAAATTCAACTCTAAATTGTTAGCCCTTCTCTGATTCTTTGTGCTGAAAAAATGATTGGCTCCCTCATTCTTTTTAATATTAAACTCTCTATTTCCTTATCTTGTTTGAGCTGTAAGCCTTTGGATTCAATTGAGGGGATCCGAAGACCATGCCTCGATGAAATTTTCAGGAAATTTGGATGGAAGATTCTTGATCTATAGAAGCATAGTTAGGGAGTTCACTCATCACATATTTCCCTCAGAAAGAATGATGGTGGATGACAAGCAAAAATTAGTCTCAGAATAGGAAAAACTAGACATCTTCCTTTTTCTTTAAGAACAAGGGAACATAAATAATTGCATGATTATGTCATTGTTAATCTAAACTGACAGTGTGTCACAGGGTCAGAAATGCACTGTTCTGTTTCTTCAGGAACCAAAGTACAGATACAAATGAATGACAATTCTTTTGGTTCCTGATCATGGTAGAGTAGTGGTAGATGCATGTTTGAATGACCATTCTTTTGGTTCCTGATCAGAGGCCTCGTGAGAAGTTCCAGCTGATTAGCACATATGAGAGAAGTTATCTGAAATCCTCCTTGGCTTCCAAGAAGGTACTTGTATATTTGCCTCAGCCTGTGTGCATAGGACCAATACATTAAAATCTCTTGTTCAATTTGACCACAATTTTTCAGCTGAGTTAACATTGATATGCTGTCAACGTAGGACACTGCAACCTGTATTGGTCTGCAAGGTGTTAATCACAGTACCATGTTTAACTCAATCAATTATATGCCAGTGAATTGCACTGAAAGTTTAATCATCAGATTTGAATGAACATCAAAACTTTTGTATTGAACCATATTAAAAGATTTCCATGATGTTTATGTTTTATTTGGGTGATTTCATACCTGTTCAGCTAGAATTAGACTGGTTCAGCTATGGTTCAGGCCAACCTTGAGGATAGTAGGCTCTGTAACGCTCTGTTTCTTGGTCTAGTGAATTTAAAAGATTTTATTTGACAAACATGAATCAGTAAAACAAAATTAATCAACTGACTTTGGATATATGGAAGTTTGGCCATTCTATTTTATTTTACACTTTAGTCATAGGGGTTCCACTGATTCATGCTCCTCTTCTCCTTCAGTTTGTGTCTTTTCATGGAGTGAGAACCCCAGACCTCTTTCAAAATATTTGGAATAAACAAGTCGAAATTACAAAAAAAAAAGAAGAAGAAGTAGAAGTAGAAAGAGAAGAAAAGAAGAAACTAGAAAGTTTTGAAACAACAGGAAAATAATCCATTTATCAAAAAAATCAGAAAATGAAAATGAAAACAGCATAACATAAACTTGGAATCTCTTTCTCTCTCTCCCTCTCTCTCTGTAGTGGTGCAGGACTGATGGATGATATGAAACCAGATCCACAATAGCTGTGTGTGGATTAGGTAGCAACCCCAGCAGCCCAAAGGACACATCCATCCCCTAGATTCCTGCCCTCCCTTTCTCTCAAGGACCACACCCTTTAAATCCATTTTTTGTCCACCTCTGTGGAAATTATTGTTGTCAGCTGACCAGCATTCTCTCTCTAGTGAAGAATCTCCATATTATTTCTTTACCCTCTCAGGCATCTACATACCTCCATGCATCACATTTGGATTCACTCATCTCCCATATGACAGATTGCCCCTGAGAAAAAAGAACATATATACACACCTACTGATGTGGAAATGGCCAACTTGCAGCTGAAGAAATTGAGGTACCCTTATGTCTGCACCCCATTGGTGGAGAAGAAGAAAACAAAACAAGTGGAACAATCTTATCTCCACTCATTTTTAGTTAGGATGGAGGAAATGTTCAGCATGTCCCAACATGTTAAGGACACTTGTTTCCTAACCATAGCAAGCACTACTACAAGAACAAACCTGTTTTAATTGGTGTTCCCAAGAAACATTGATTGTATCATCAGGATTCATCTTATAGTCAACCAGAAGACAATTTTTAAGGATGATAAAGTGATAATTGGCCAGTTAATTTATGGTGTAATCATTAGCTAAGAAGAAAAGGAATATACTTAAACATACTTAGCATAGTACTAGAAATGATAAAAAAGATTAAGGATTTTCTTTGAAACAAGTTAACATTACAGTAAAGAAAGGAAGAAGGATGAAAAGAAGGCTATACTTATTCCAATGGTGTGTGTTTGTTCTTAATTCTTATACCATTAATATTCTTAATAATGCAATTTTATTCTTCTCTCTTTTCAGTGTTCAATGACACATTTCAATACACCTCGTCTCTCACTTCTCTCACTAATCTCTATCTGCCTCCACCTCAACCTCCATATTACCTCTTATCTTTCTATTTCAACAATTTTTAGTCTAATTGATGTCCTGCAATGGTATGGCCTCATCATCCTCTTCCTTCTTCTCCTCAAATTATGTGTTACAAATGCAAACCCTTCATGAAGAACAGCACCAAATTCCCACCTCCGTTAGGCCGCATCCTCACACCATCCCATGCAATAATCTCCAAGACCTCGGAGGTAAGTTTGTCACACATCTCCATGAGACCAAGCATGCTATGAACCCTTGTGTTATGGTGGTGCAGTCATAGCTCCAATGCTTGGGAAGAGATCCATGTCCTTCTCGGGGATCGAGAATGGTGAAGAGATGAATGCCGACGATGACTTGTCGGATGATGGCATGCAGACAGGCGAGAAGAAGAGGAGGCTCAAGATGGAGCAGGTGAGGACACTGGAGAAGAGCTTCGAGCAGGGGAACAAGCTGGAGCCTGAGAGAAAGATGCAGCTGGCAGGTGCACTTGGGCTGCAACCAAGGCAGGTAGCCATTTGGTTCCAGAACAGGAGGGCCAGGTGGAAGACCAAACAACTGGAGAAGGATTATGATGTTCTAAAGAGGCAGTTTGAGGCCATGAAATCAGAAAATGAGAGCTTGCAAGAACAGAACAAGAAGCTCCAAGCTGAGGTACCTGTGAATTCTCATCTCCCTAATTACTTGATTGCTCTTAGCTCCTTTTTGACGGAACATTCTGTAAAGTTTGTAGCTGGATGTTTTGTAGGATCTGGATCTAATTTTGGCCTTAGCATGCATGAATTCTTATAATGATTGGATCCATCATGCTCTCAAATTGACTTGGATGATGATGATGGTGTCAACAACAATAACCTCTCTTTTATTATATAGCTCTTTTTGTCTCCTCTCTTCTACAATAACCATTGTGTTTCTGGGAGATCTTGCTGAATACCTTTAAACCTCTCTCTTGTAGATCTTGTCTCTGAAAAGAAGAGAGACATCAGAGATGATCAACCTCAACAAGGAGACTGAAGGTTCAAGCAGCAATAGAAGTGAGAACAGCTCTGAGATCAACTTGGATCTCTCGAGAGCATCAGTCACAGAGAGCCCGTTGAATCCCAACCAAAGCCTGCCCTTCTTTCACTCGGTTAGACCAGCTGATGTTGACCACCTCCTCCTCCATAGTTCTTCAAGGCCAGAGCTGCAATGCCCCAAAATAGACCATGGAATCACGGAAGGAAGCTTTAGCAACTTGTTGTGCAGCATGGAAGACCAATCTGCCTCCTTCTGGTCATGGTCAGATCAACACAACTTCCATTAGTCTTTCTGTTTGATCCATCTCAGTGGCGATGTAACAAGATTTTGCTGCATTAGCAGCACTTGAACTCTACTATATAGATATATATGGTTGTCAAATTTTCAGAAATGCATGAGGCCACCATCTCATTTTACTTTTGAGTCGAGGAAAACAGGTCAGGGAAATGCAAGAATTCCTTGCAAGCTACAAAGTATATCCATTTCCCTTGCCTTCCACTGTGCTAAACATAAGGAGAATTTACTAGGTTTACATAAATGTTGCTATTTGCTAGATTTGTTTATAGTTTTGCATGTTACATAAGCCTCTCTCTCTCTCTCTCTCTCTCTCTCTCTCTCTCTCTCTCACTGTGTTCAGATATTTTGAAGGCCAAGGGTATGTGTATTTTCAGGTGTTCTCAAGAAAGTTCAGCTGCAAGAGTTGAGCTTTATCGACACCAACCTGGCCTTGAGACCCAAAAGGTACATAAAATGACCATCCTACTATTTGGCTCCTACATACATGGACCATGTACTAGAAACTTTCTTTTCCTCTATAACTAATCATTTGAATAACTATTTTTTCCTCAATGATTGCTTGTTGCAGACTTCTAATCAAGATCATCGGATGTAAGTTGTAACTATTCTAAAGTATATGCTGTTTGAGATAAAGAGAGAGATACAGGGAGAGAGAGAGAGAAACTATGAGATGGAAAGAGCATGCAAGTGAAAGCAATGAACATTAGGAAGACAACGAGGTGTTTGGTTTTGGTAGTAAAATCCTGCAGATAATGGAAGGCAACCTCACAAGAAAAGTCCTACTTTTGAGATAAAGAGGGGCATGTGATTCACTGTCCATCTCCCATTCTGCAAACTTTTGTGATGATGGTGCAACTGCAAAGTCTTGTTCAGAACTTTGCAAGCTTATTCTGAGCTCTTCTGTTCTTTTGTGGGAGCTGGAAATTATTTTTTTACTGTCAGGAACACCTGATTGACTGACTGAAGAAAAGAACTCACTGGATCAGTGGATAACAACAATGTCAAGAACCAATCTTAATTATCATTGTAATACTACTGTTGTTAAAACTTCTACTTTATGTTTATGGCTGAAACAATTGTCTAAATCTCCAGGGTGGGTGTGAAGAATAATAAGATTCTGAATTCCAGCAGGCTGTTTCTATGCTATTTATATAGAAAGATTATCATTTATAAATTGAGAGCATGTGAAGATCAATGGAAAAGGAAGTTAAGGACTTGATATTGCAGCTCATAAGACATGGCATCATGCTCTCTTCAGGGGATCAGCATGGGTGGGTCAGAGCACTCACAAGCACACATATCTGTGTCCCCTAGCATTTCTGGCTCTGAGGATGACAGCATTTTGGAGACCAAGAACAACTCTTGGAGCTACAGAGCTCATTATTTTTTTGAGTTACATGCATGATTTTTCATAACATATACACCATTATATGTGACAGTGTAAATCAAATATGATCACATTCAGAAATTAAGCTGAAAATGGGAAATCCATGGCATAGTTTATGATATCCAATGCAAATTATTTGAGAGGAATTCTTTCATTCTGATTTAATGATACAATCAACTGTCCATGTAATATATAATTGTCTCTGCACTGCCAATTACATACTGCACTAGTTCTTCATAACCAGTGTGCAGCTAATGTTTTCATAGTGGAGATCTCATGGTAAGCAGATGCTGCTGACATAGTTCTGTTGGGTTCAAAGATTGGCCAGTGGCATTTGGCTCCATGTGGAAGCACACTGACAAAGTGATGTTGCACAGGCCTGGAAGCTTGGCAGTAAAACAATCTGTGGATCAGTAGGCTGAGGAGACAAAGAGGGCTCCTTGAAGATTTCTCAAGTGTTGTTCATGTGCTGTGTGGAGGATGATCAGCTTCATTAATTTACTGCAATGACTGTCAGGTACAAACAGTGTAGGAGACAGATTTTTATCTTTTTTTCAATGGGGATCTTGATCTTGCTTCTGTTCTTCTTTTAGGAAATAAATTAGAGAAAACTAAGCTCAAGGCACTGAGTTTTGTTTTCTTTTCTGTTTTGAGGAAAGATTGATAAAGACCATCCCAAGAAACCATTAGAAACCACTAAAGTTATACTTCATGCTTCAAGCAATAAATTCATCCAATTCATGAAATAAGAAATTTAGTAGCTTCTTCTCTACCAGAAAATTCAAGGAAAAAGATATTGACTAGCTTCCATGTCGGATGTTCTAATCTAAACAGTATGCGATGAGCCTTCTTGTAGGGAAATATGTAATGTTATGGTATTAGCTATTGAAATGCCCATTCAAGATTTATGTTAATTTAGATGCTCCTATTATTTACAAGGAAAAAAGTTTAGCTTAGGAGTCTGAAAATTTATGAAAGAATCATTGCTCTGAAGAGCAATAATTTATCCTTTTTTTACAACAACAAGTATCGTTCCAACTATTTAGAATCGACTATATAAAATAATATATTTAATTTAATTTAATATACTTAAATTTTTATTAAAGTTTCTAACAAAATTTAGATGTACAGATGTATCCTCCACCTCCTCTCTCTCTCTCTCTCTCTCTCTCTCTCTCTCTCTCTCTCTAATAATAAAGAAAAAGAGGCACATACTAAAACTCTTTTGAGTTACAGACTCCTACACAATATCAATTTTAGTTTGTTTTATGTCTGAGTTATTTGTGAGGTCCAAAATAAAAACTTCTAAGATACAGGAGCTTGGTGAAAGGTTTGGCAGAGCACAAGCTTCTGGAGACTCATGTAGGGGACCAGACTCATACAAAGGATATGTCACATTCAAGTTCCACTTACAAGAAGGTCAATGACTACCCTTTTGGTTACAGTACTGTGTTCCACTTTATAGAAAAGTAGAGCAATCAAAGTTGGGGGACCATGTACCACAAGTATCATCAGAAGATGCAACACTGTCATTTGATCTCACTGCAAGCTTAAATATAAATTTAATCCCATGTTCTTCAGTTTGAATTAGAGAGTATATGGCAAAAAGATAAGCTTTTTCCTTCCTCCTGAACTCCAAATTCTTAGCTTTGTCGTAAGATATGATTAGCAATGTATATGTTCTTGATCATCCTTAACTTCTTATATCTCCTCAAATTTTAGAGATATTCTTGATTCAGAACATGCCAATGCATTCAGATCAATCATCTTTTTAATGTCAGAAATATTGTAGATCCATTTGTTAGGAATTTTTCTGAATCCAACCAAAGAAGCATCAGTAATTGGACCAGTCACTCAGTTCTGAAGCTGTAAAGAACATCACAGACAATGAGGAAAACATCCCAAGAACACATGGCTTGACAAGTTGAGATATCAGAACTCAGACTGAGTCTTCCGGACCATGTGATGCAAGTCAACCTGCAAACTTCTCTTCTTCTGATTTCTAGGAGAGGTAGAACTGTAAGAACTGATTGAGGGTGAAAATGGTTGAGGAAGAACAGATCATTATTCTGCAGAACATGAATTCACTGATGAGAAAGATGAGGCATGGCTTCATTGTTTAGTTGGCCATGGAAGCTCGGCTTATTCTTGTCAAAACACCAGTTAAATGTCAGAACAAAATCTTTCTCATATCCATGAGAATTCAGAACACACAACTAGAGAACCATGAAGACAGAGAGGTCTGGATTGTTGAGTTCAAATATCTTCATGTGCTACCAACTGTTATTCTGTACCTTCTTGTTTAAAATATATTGGTTGTTTGCTTAGAGGAGTATAGTAGCTTTGTGCATGTGGCAAGCACATTGGAGATAGGGAGTGGACTGCAACTACCACCACAGCAGGAATAACATGTTTGTGTGTGGCCTAAACAACTCATTATTGAAATGTTTGTAGTACCTGAAACAACTCATGCCAGGCATTAACCCTGTTCTTGGTCCTACTTTTGGTTGCATCATAAGATTCCAAGCTGAGATCATGGAGTTGAGACTTGATCTTAATACTCTCTCTCTCTCTCTCTCCTCTCTCTCTCTCTCCTCTCTCTCTCTCTCCTCTCTCTCTCTCTCTCTCTCTCTCTCTCTCTCATACATTATGCAGAAGATTCCAAGCTGAGATCATGGAGTTGAGACTTGATCTTAATACTCTCTCTCTCTCTCATACATTATGCAGAAGATTCCAAGCTGAGATCATGGAGTTGAGACTTGATCTTAATACTCTCTCTCTCTCTCATACATTATGCAGAAGATTCCAAGCTGAGATCATGGAGTTGAGACTTGATCTTAATACTCTCTCTCTCTCTCATACATTATGCAGAAGATTCCAAGCTGAGATCATGGAGTTGAGACTTGATCTTAATACTCTCTCTCTCTCTCTCTCTCTCTCATACATTATGCAGAAGATTCCAAGCTGAGATCATGGAGTTGAGACTTGATCTTAATACTCTCTCTCTCTCTCATACATTATGCAGAAGATTCCAAGCTGAGATCATGGAGTTGAGACTTGATCTTAATACTCTCTCTCTCTCTCATACATTATGCAGAAGATTCCAAGCTGAGATCATGGAGTTGAGACTTGATCTTAATACTCTCTCTCTCTCTCATACATTATGCAGAAGATTCCAAGCTGAGATCATGGAGTTGAGACTTGATCTTAATACTCTCTCTCTCTCTCATACATTATGCAGAAGATTCCAAGCTGAGATCATGGAGTTGAGACTTGATCTTAATACTCTCTCTCTCTCTCATACATTATGCAGAAGATTCCAAGCTGAGATCATGGAGTTGAGACTTGATCTTAATACTCTCTCTCTCTCTCATACATTATGCAGAAGATTCCAAGCTGAGATCATGGAGTTGAGACTTGATCTTAATACTCTCTCTCTCTCTCATACATTATGCAGAAGATTCCAAGCTGAGATCATGGAGTTGAGACTTGATCTTAATACTCTCTCTCTCTCTCATACATTATGCAGAAGATTCCAAGCTGAGATCATGGAGTTGAGACTTGATCTTAATACTCTCTCTCTCTCTCATACATTATGCAGAAGATTCCAAGCTGAGATCATGGAGTTGAGACTTGATCTTAATACTCTCTCTCTCTCTCATACATTATGCAGAAGATTCCAAGCTGAGATCATGGAGTTGAGACTTGATCTTAATACTCTCTCTCTCTCTCTCATACATTATGCAGAAGATTCCAAGCTGAGATCATGGAGTTGAGACTTGATCTTAATACTCTCTCTCTCTCTCTCCTCTCTCTCTCTCTCTCTCATACATTATGCAGAAAGATTCCAAGCTGAGATCATGGAGTTGAGACTTGATCTTAATACTCTCTCTCTCTCTCATACATTATGCAGAAAGATTCCAAGCTGAGATCATGGAGTTGAGACTTGATCTTAATACTCTCTCTCTCTCTCTCTCATACATTATGCAGAAAGATTCCAAGCTGAGATCATGGAGTTGAGACTTGATCTTAATACTCTCTCTCTCTCTCATACATTATGCAGAAAGATTCCAAGCTGAGATCATGGAGTTGAGACTTGATCTTAATACTCTCTCTCTCTCTCTCATACATTATGCAGAAAGATTCCAAGCTGAGATCATGGAGTTGAGACTTGATCTTAATACTCTCTCTCTCTCTCATACATTATGCAGAAAGATTCCAAGCTG
Source organism: Musa balbisiana (assembly GCA_004837865.1). Classification (NCBI taxonomy): domain Eukaryota; kingdom Viridiplantae; phylum Streptophyta; class Magnoliopsida; order Zingiberales; family Musaceae; genus Musa; species Musa balbisiana. Next base: position 11,958,582 of record CM017188.1, on the reverse strand, counting down.
AGATCATGGAGTTGAGACTTGATCTTAATACTCTCTCTCTCTCTCATACATTATGCAGAAAGATTCCAAGCTGAGATCATGGAGTTGAGACTTGATCTTAATACTCTCTCTCTCTCTCATACATTATGCAGAAAGATTCCAAGCTGAGATCATGGAGTTGAGAATAACTGCAGCCAGACATTACTTCCACATATTGTAAGAACAAATCCCGACACAGGATGAACTACAGTAAGTACATAATTTGCAGAAAATTTGTGCAGCACAAACTTTACATAACAAGAAAGATTCAGAGCTGTTCAAACTGTGAGATGCATTTTTCCACAGAGAGATGGCAAGAGGCAAATGCTAACCACAACAAATACAAAGGAACCAGCAATCTTCGGCGGTCGAAAATTAATCTCCTAGATAAAACAGCTTTAAGTGCAATGAATGCAGAATATTTTTTCCTTTAAATGTTGCAGTGGTGCAGCGATATATCCTCAAGACCGGAAAATCTGTATGTGCTCGATTCTAGTCTTTTAAAGGCTCCTCCCTCCAAGCCACCTTCTCGGCGAGTGACTAAGCTGTAGGGCATGTGAGTTCCCAACACTCTGTCCCAATCGAGAAGAACGGCTGCGAGTAATTATATTTCGATCCTTGAAGCTGATGGTGGATGTCATGATAGGCTGTGTGTTCTGAAAGAAGATGTGAAGATATTACCAGGCAACCAAAGGCCACAGTGATCATCGATAGTCTTCATCACAGCAAAGCAGAAAAAGAACACCGAAGTGCGTGGTGTCATCCCTGAGATCAGGAACGAGATGGCACCACCAAGGGTGTCGAGAAGGAAACCCTCCAATGGATGGTTGTAGAGGGCTCCAACCGCGTAAGGAACAACGAGGCGGTGATGCTGAGAATGGAATATGGCGGTACAGAAACTTATTCTGGTGCATGTATCGTGCATGAAATACTGCCATGTGTCCAATGCTAACATTGCCACAAAGATCTGCAAGATTTGAACTGGAATTGATGGCTGAACAGGGACCCCTGATAAGCTTGCCTTGGCAGTTATCTGCAGTAAAAGAGTTCAATGACATACTACTGCAGAAGTAATACCGATCATATAATTTTTACCTCAGATTCAGTGACCTAATAGATTTCCTCTCACAACTAAACATTAGGAGCCTTGCATTAAAAGAAAAAAGGAAAAAAGGCATATAAATGGCATTTTACGAAGGTATTACTACTATGGAGTCGACAACGACATGTCTTAAAGGCCTTCAACCTGGAGAACCAAGCAGGTTAAGATTGTGACACTGACATAATTGCCCTGGCTATGCTGTCAGTGCACCTTGAACAATATTTATATGATAGCTCACATGCTTGAATTTAGCTGTTCGATCACTGAGATTGTATTTCCACTCTCACTAGTTAAATGTTTTCGAGGTTACTCAGACCAAAAACTAGAGAACATCTATTAATTGTCAAGATTTCAAACTCTCTCTCTCTCTCTCTCTCTCTCTCTCTCTCTCTCTCTCTCTCTCTCTCTCTCTCTCTCTCTCTCTCTCTCTCTCTCTCTCTCTCTCTCTCTCTCTCTCTCTCTCTCTCTCTCTCTCTCTCTCTCTCTCTCTCTCTCTCTCTCTCTCTCTCTCTCTCTCTCTCTCTCTCTCTCTCTCTCTCTCTCTCTCTCTCTCTCTCTCTCTCTCTCTCTCTCTCTCTCTCTCTCTCTCTCTCTCTCTCTCTCTCTCTCTCTCTCTCTCTCTCTCTCTCTCTCTCTCTCTCTCTCTCTCTCTCTCTCTCTCTCTCTCTCTCTCTCTCTCTCTCTCTCTCTCTCTCTCTCTCTCTCTCTCTCTCTCTCTCTCTCTCTCTCTCTCTCTCTCTCTCTCTCTCTCTCTCTCTCTCTCTCTCTCTCTCTCTCTCTCTCTCTCTCTCTCTCTCTCTCTCTCTCTCTCTCTCTCTCTCTCTCTCTCTCTCTCTCTCTCTCTCTCTCTCTCTCTCTCTCTCTCTCTCTCTCTCTCTCTCTCTCTCTCTCTCTCTCTCTCTCTCTCTCTCTCTCTCTCTCTCTCTCTCTCTCTCTCTCTCTCTCTCTCTCTCTCTCTCTCTCTCTCTCTCTCTCTCTCTCTCTCTCTCTCTCTCTCTCTCTCTCTCTCTCTCTCTCTCTCTCTCTCTCTCTCTCTCTCTCTCTCTCTCTCTCTCTCTCTCTCTCTCTCTCTCTCTCTCTCTCTCTCTCTCTCTCTCTCTCTCTCTCTCTCTCTCTCTCTCTCTCTCTCTCTCTCTCTCTCTCTCTCTCTCTCTCTCTCTCTCTCTCTCTCTCTCTCTCTCTCTCTCTCTCTCTCTCTCTCTCTCTCTCTCTCTCTCTCTCTCTCTCTCTCTCTCTCTCTCTCTCTCTCTCTCTCTCTCTCTCTCTCTCTCTCTCTCTCTCTCTCTCTCTCTCTCTCTCTCTCTCTCTCTCTCTCTCTCTCTCTCTCTCTCTCTCTCTCTCTCTCTCTCTCTCTCTCTCTCTCTCTCTCTCTCTCTCTCTCTCTCTCTCTCTCTCTCTCTCTCTCTCTCTCTCTCTCTCTCTCTCTCTCTCTCTCTCTCTCTCTCTCTCTCTCTCTCTCTCTCTCTCTCTCTCTCTCTCTCTCTCTCTCTCTCTCTCTCTCTCTCTCTCTCTCTCTCTCTCTCTCTCTCTCTCTCTCTCTCTCTCTCTCTCTCTCTCTCTCTCTCTCTCTCTCTCTCTCTCTCTCTCTCTCTCTCTCTCTCTCTCTCTCTCTCTCTCTCTCTCTCTCTCTCTCTCTCTCTCTCTCTCTCTCTCTCTCTCTCTCTCTCTCTCTCTCTCTCTCTCTCTCTCTCTCTCTCTCTCTCTCTCTCTCTCTCTCTCTCTCTCTCTCTCTCTCTCTCTCTCTCTCTCTCTCTCTCTCTCTCTCTCTCTCTCTCTCTCTCTCTCTCTCTCTCTCTCTCTCTCTCTCTCTCTCTCTCTCTCTCTCTCTCTCTCTCTCTCTCTCTCTCTCTCTCTCTCTCTCTCTCTCTCTCTCTCTCTCTCTCTCTCTCTCTCTCTCTCTCTCTCTCTCTCTCTCTCTCTCTCTCTCTCTCTCTCTCTCTCTCTCTCTCTCTCTCTCTCTCTCTCTCTCTCTCTCTCTCTCTCTCTCTCTCTCTCTCTCTCTCTCTCTCTCTCTCTCTCTCTCTCTCTCTCTCTCTCTCTCTCTCTCTCTCTCTCTCTCTCTCTCTCTCTCTCTCTCTCTCTCTCTCTCTCTCTCTCTCTCTCTCTCTCTCTCTCTCTCTCTCTCTCTCTCTCTCTCTCTCTCTCTCTCTCTCTCTCTCTCTCTCTCTCTCTCTCTCTCTCTCTCTCTCTCTCTCTCTCTCTCTCTCTCTCTCTCTCTCTCTCTCTCTCTCTCTCTCTCTCTCTCTCTCTCTCTCTCTCTCTCTCTCTCTCTCTCTCTCTCTCTCTCTCTCTCTCTCTCTCTCTCTCTCTCTCTCTCTCTCTCTCTCTCTCTCTCTCTCTCTCTCTCTCTCTCTCTTGATTCTACTGGCTAAAAACAAACATGGAGACTTAAAACTAAGTTCACCCTGACTGACCCAACTCAGAAATTTGAAAGGCCATGAGAGAAACCTACATGTTTAAAAGTTTCTCTAGCCCATGAATCAATGGGTTAATTATAGCAACACCAAACTGTAAGACAGCTCCTTTGGGTTAACTTTGTGGCACTTAATTCACTTAGACCTGCAATACAAGATACTGAACAACTTCTGTTACACACCTAAAGATAGAGAAGACAAAATATGCCAAAATAGAATCCTTGTTGTGCTCACATTTTTGTTTCTGGTGTAAAGTCAGTATGATGGATATGTGACGATGTGTAATAATGTGATGCTAATATGACATACAAGTCAACCTTATTTCTTCCATCTACATGTGAAATAAGAGCTATAACAACATCACATGTGTTATGCACATTTAGTACTGTATAGTTTAATTTGGTTCATTTTCAGGAGAAATCCCAAACTGAAACAAATTTTTACAATTTCCAGAAATTCAAATCAGACAAAATCATTAAGAAAAATAGAACCTACGGGAAACCAAAGTTAATCGGTTTCGTTTTGTGTTGGATCTCTAAATAATACCAGTCCCCAGAAAAAGAGTTTATTAAAACAGAAAACATAGAAAAGGCTACTTTACAAGGTATTAGCTGCCAAAGAGTAGGCTGCTGAGGATGCTAGATTCAAAGAGTAGAGTACAAGCAAGCTCCAGGTTCCTGCACCTCTAAAAGTCTTCTTTGTTAAAGTAGATGAGAACACCAAAAGTAGTCTATTATTTCATGTAGAGAGACATTTAACAAGTTAGTACAAGTGTTTGTAGAAAATGCATCACTGCCTAAACGCTCTGCACAACCAGAACTGTAACAAGACGAACTTTGTGCACCATAATGAATCAATCTACACTAGTTATTTATTGCCTCTTTTAGTTTCTATATGACAATGAACTAATCTTAATAATTTATGGGTAGAAATCTATCACATAATTATGTCAATAAATATAGTGTAGCATATCTAATAAATTTCAAAGGCTTATTGTCCTGGATCTTTAATTAAAAGGGATGATGATCTAGCCATTTTTTCCTAGAAGATCTTTGATCATTTAATAGTTTGGGAATTTGTTGGTCCCCTTATTACAACTTACCTATAACACGACATTGAAAAAGAAAAGGCAAATACTAAAAAATAGCAATAAAAAGTATTGCAAGAAAAAGAGCATCTCAAGAACGAAAGACACAACTATAGAAAATCCAAATAAGTTTGTCTTTTTATATAACACATTATGAATCCAAGTAGAAGTGGAAATGCAACGACGACATCCTATCAATCTTCAAGGAAATAAAAACAACGAAGTTATAAGCACCTATCAATATTTGAAGATAGCCCTGCAAAATATTTGTCACTCGAATCGCCGACATGGTGTTCGACGTAAGTCTTTAAAGAAGGCATTCGAACTCTTACCAAGAAGAGTACTTGAGCGATGGTTGCTTGAACGACCTGCTGCAACAGCACACCCTTCACCACAGTCGCCAGCGTCACCAGGTTCTTCTGCTCCTCTTCTTTCTTGGTATGCAATCGGTAGCGGTCCAACCGTGGCAAGAGCTGGTAGAATCCGGCGTAGAGCCAGTAAACGACGATAGGGGCGAAGGTACCCATCACCTCATCGCTCACATACCCTTCCCAAAATACCATCGTCTCAAGAATACCCATGGCAAATTAGGGTTCCACTTCGAGCATCGAATGAGATGAAGAGAGTCGATCAGGAGATAATCTGAGACTCGAAATTTGGGGAAAGGTGGGGTCTTTATGGTCTCTGGGTATCAAGAACAGGTTCTGATTAAGGCCAAATGATCGCTACTTTTCGTGAAAGCAAAAAATTGAGATTTTTGGGGAGAATTCTAGCACGACTGGGAGATAAATCGGGGCTACGCTTCCCAAATATCCAGAACGAATCAAGAGACGACCCTAGGTGCGGAATTCGGGGAAAGGTCGGATCTTGTAGGGTTTCCGCGGGTGAAAGGACCGATTAAGGCCAAATGATCGCTAGATTTCGTGAACAAGAACGAGTTTGAGATTTTTATGGATGGGATCGAATCGAGAGGAGACAAAGCGTCGGGAATCCGGAAAAATCGCCAGAAGATTTTTTGGTGGGCAACGGGGGGATCCTTCTGGAAGCGCGACGGAAGCCACATAAAGGGAGGCCGTCCCTCTTGGCCTCCCTGTTCGACCGAAGCGTGACGAGGCCCGAGCCGAGGGAGAGAGACGACGGTTCCTGCGTCCTAAAAAGCTCAAGTGATCCCCGAAGTCCCCACACCCGAGTTGGGGCCCGCATGTTTCGGCCCCACTTGCTAGATATCTGTGAGATAGCCACGGTGGGTTAGAATCTTGGGCGGCGCTGTACGCGTACGTGTGACTTACAGTTCTCTTGATTAACTATCATTTGGTTTAATTATTAATTGAGAACTGATTAATATTAGTAATTTCGTTTAGGATTGGATAAAAAAATTAAGAACCAAACTCTCCATCAGTTTGTGTTATTTATTTGTTACAAATATTTGTATTATTTTCAATAATATCTAGATCTTATCCTCTCATATATGACTTCTATCTTTTCTTCATTTTTTGTGATCTTCTCTCACTACCATTATTTCTTTCTATCATAAGGTTTTCTCTCTCTCTCACTTTTTGATATTATTTCTTATCACTATCATCCTTTCTTTCTCTCTCTCTCTCTCTCTCTCTCTCTCTCTCTCTCTCTCTCTCTCTTTTCTCACCCTCTAATTTTTTGTAAAACTCTTAAGCAATTGACATGTTCATTACTTCTGATTTTTTTTGTCTTATGTGGATAAAGAATTTTCTTTCATTCTGATAGAATAAAAAATGTTCATTTTCCAAGAGAAAAAAGCAGTTGTGATGCAGATCTGTTGTTTCTTTATATGATGAACAGGGGATGATTTCAGTGAGATGAATGAGATGGAGGGATAATATGCAATTACATGTAATTAAGATTTTTTTAGTATAAGATGCAAATTGGATCCATGGAATTGGTACAGACTTTCTCTTGCCATCATATTGGTGATTGATGAGGACAAATATAACATTCAAATTTACAATCTATCCTAATCTCATGATGAAGAATTTGAATTTGATGACCAGTAATCCCAAAACCTAAACTATTAGGATTCCTGCTTTGTTTTTGTCTGTCTGCTGTGTACATGTTTGATTGCATCCCTCTCCTAGTCACTGTCAGCATCTTGCTTGCTGGAGAAGGTTTGGTTGGAGCATCATGCAATCCATCTAATTTTGTATCTTTATGCAAGAGTTGACCAGAACATGGAAGGAACAACATCAAGTTGCACAGAGTGGAAAGATCTTGTCCAGCTATAAGAAACACAAACAATAATCCAACCTCAGAAAATAAACTGTTTTATGCATTTGTTTTGCTGGAAATTTCAGTGGACAGGTTTATTTTGTTTTGCCAGTTCTTGCCTGACCTCTTCTTTAGACTGTTTGTTGTGCAAGAGCAAGAGGAGGTTGACTTGACCTTTTTCTTTTTTGTTTTCTTTTCTGTGTTGTTCCTGTTTGGTTGCATCACTCCCTGGCATTGTCAGCTTCTTGCTTGTTGGAAATCATTGTAGTTGGAGGAGCATAATGTGATTCATCTAATTCTGTATCTTTGTACAACAGAAACATCAAGTGCCAGTATGATCTATGTGCCAGAGTGAGAAAGATCTTGTCCAGCTATGAGAGATTAAGCTCAAAGTTTATGTTATATGTTCTTTTGGCTGGAAAACTCAGTGGCCAAGTTTATTTTGTTTTATACATGAATCCTGCTTGTAACATCAGAGAATGAAGCACTATGTCATACAATAAGCTGGATCATTACTCAAAACTTGGTCTCCATAAACAGAAGCTCAACTCTTTGAGCTGGTTCAGTTGTATGTTCTTATCAACTCTCTTTCACTTAATTTCTCTGCTAACACACTGTCAAACACAGAAGTTCTTTGATTAATGAGTAGAAGACATGCCAATCAAATCCATTTCAATTAGCAGAACACAAGTCACAATTTGGCAAGAAAGATCCATTCTCCTGCAATCAATACCTGAGTCTTGTGCAATAAAGCTGTAGAATAGAGACTGAAGCAGATTCCTGGGTGAAACCAAACCAATGCTTTCTGTCTTCTTTCTTAGGAATCTAACAAGAAAATGCTACATCACAAAGCCACTAATATGAGCTAAAGCAGAAGCATGGCAAACTAAACTGCAGACCAAGTGGATCAGTGAAAGTGCAAAAAAACACATGCTCGTAAGATCGATCGGTAGAATCGGAACATGAAGATGGTTCTAAAATCAGAACTAGTATGTATATGCTAATTTGCAGACCAGCATTTTTATTTATACAAGTCTAAGAATCAGCAGCTTCTTACTTGCACAAGAAGAGATCAGAGCACATATTATGTACCAACATAAACATTTCTCCTAATCAGATACAAAATGTTGGTCTACATGTGCCAAATTATCAATCAACTATCTAATGGAAGACATGTGCGTAGGATTAGATCCATTATGCCTACCCATAATTCTTTAAGCATTCAAATAATCCCCTAAATTCTGAGAAGATATCTGAATGTACACTACATTAGTTTCATGAACAAGGCAAAGCATTGTCAACAGAGAATGGTACCACAACAATGATCTTTACCTACTGTTGTTTGAAATCTGAACAAGTACATGCAGAGAAAGATTTACGTTGGATTTAAATGGTCAGATGATGACCATTAGAGCATCAAGAATGTGGTAGGAAAATAGTAATAAACAGCTTGATGAGGATCTCTTCTATGATATCATTCATTTGCAGAGAGTTGTGCCAAACTAGCTGTCTTCCAGGAAATTCATTTGCAGAGAGTTGTGCCAAACTAGAGAGTTGTGCCAAACTAGCTGTCAAACTAGCTGGAAGACCGGCATTTGAGCATCAAGTATCATGATTTAACATAGTTTCTGCTTATTTGATACCCTAACATTGGATTTTAGTCAGATTCAAGAAAAATAAAGATCATCACATTAATCATATGGGAGACAGCACAAAGACCTAACTATTTAATATATATATATATATATATATAATTAGGATGAAGAGATATCAACGGATCCGTGGCGCAATGGTAGCGCGTCTGACTCCAGATCAGAAGGTTGCGTGTTCGATTCACGTCGGGTTCAATTTTATTTTTCGTGATCTGCCTTCTTCCGGCCCAGGTGAACCGGACCGGCCCAAAATAAGCCCGGTTTGAAATGGATTGTTCATCCAGCTCATTAACTTTTTATTTTCTTTTTTGCAAAAATCATATTATATGTATATATTTACATCCCTCCAAAGATCATGATTTTCACATTTATTCCTCTAAATTTAATATATTTATATTTATAAAACCCCATAACTTTTAATGATAATGTAGATAGTGTATATTAGTTTATTGTTGACATTAATTACAAGCAACTTTCTTCCTTTGTTTCTTAAATATCTTGAACATAAGATATATTAGGTATCTTTGAGTATATTTTTTTATTCATATTATATAGTTGTAATTTTAATTGTGACTAATTGACTTTAATTTTATGACTAAATATTATTGTCAAGGATACCGAGAGTGCATCCATCATCATATGTTCCATCGAAACAACCCAAACTTTTTTTCTTATTATTTTGGAAATATCTTACTAATTGATTATGTCCATTGGATATACATTTTAAAGCAATACATATATACATTATGAATTTAGAATCCAAGTGTCGTTGGATTTGCTCGAAATTACAGTTTTTTCGGTTTTCGATCTCTAAACAGCGACAAACATTTAATGTTGAAAATGAGGGATTCTCGATAATGCTTAGTAATTTTCACTTAATTATGTCGTCGTAGAATTAGATGTGTTTCAAGAGGTCTCAAATGCCTTTCAATTAAACAACTTGCTAGTAGAAATTCATGTGACATTAGTGATTTATCTCTCTCATATGACAGTGGACTAGTTGTATTTCCATAATAGATTCCTAATAGCACCAATCAATTGTGTCATACAATAGGATTACCAAAGTGTGCTAATAAGCAAATTTCTCTCCAAGCTCTATATTATCATAGTCTTGTTTCTTCTTCTTTGTTCTCCATAATCACTTAAATACTTGTGAGGTAGGCTATGTTAAAACAAGTATCTTTTCCTCCTACATCAATAATTATGTAGTTTCATGTTGTCAATCATCAATTCTTTCCAATAATCTTTATCAATATTTTCACTAAACTATAGCTTATTGGATTGCAATGCCTTCCATATAATTTCTATCGAGCATTGCATCTAAATACACATCTCAAAGAAGCCAAAACAAACCCAAGATTTATGCCTATATTGTATGTGCAGGAATTCTCAAGAAAAGTGTATGTATTGCTCCATTTGTATTGAATATATTCATATCACTTTGATTTGGCATATATATATATATATACACACACACACAGAGAGAAGAGTTGGAAACACAGGAGAGAGAGAGAGAGAGAGAGAGAGAGAGAGAGAGGGAGAGGGGATTGGAAGTGCTCTTGTACTGACTGCATCATCTTTGAGAAGCGTGCAAGTGCAAGTGCATGCAGTGTGTCTTGTGGCTGAATCATGGATCTGCCAAGATAAGTTTTAATTTGCTGCCTTCCATATATAATCCCATGTACTGCAAGGGAGGAAGAACCGCAGCTTTTTCTCTACAGATTCCTACTTTTACTTCCTGCCATAATATTAAATGCACTGACATTCTCACCCTCTCCTGGAAGCAGAGAGAATGAGAGATTTGGAGAGAGGAGATCACAGAGCGAAGTATTCTTCTCTCTCTTTTCTGCCGGAAGGCATAGATCTTGAAGAAACACCAGGTAATGTTATAGCAGTGTTTTGAAGATCCACAGATTTCTTTTACTGTAGAATGCAATGTCCTTTCTTCTTGCACTTCTTCATCTTGAAAAGATAAAGACCAAGGATAGAATCAAATTTCTTAGATTTTTTCTACTTTAATTCTTCATCTGTTATTGGATCCATATCCTTAATAAGTGATATCACTTGTTGTTTATGAGGCAATGTTAGATGTCATTGAGTTGTAAACTACTATGACTCTTTAGGATTTATCTATATATTTAAGGTTACAATATCCTCTTATAAGTGTGATAAGATAGATTCAATACAAAATTCTCTTTTATTTATTTTTTTCAACTCTTATACTATTGATTTTTTAGTTTATTCCATACATATTTTTGTATGTATTTCTTTTAATTGTGTTTGAAGAATTTAATCTTAGATCAGAAATCGAGTTTGGTTGGCTTTCCTAATTGGATTTGGAGTTGAATGTAATTAGATGGAAATAGCACTAAATAGAGTTTGATTAGAGGTGATAGTTGTGGCCTGGATGGTTTTCCTAATTGATTAGGAGTTGAGTTATAATTAGATGGAAACACTTACAATTACAATCTCACTTTTCCTATATCAATTTTGCATCACCTTTCCTCTCAAATTATAGGGTTGACAATGGTGGTGATCACAAAGGGGAGGAGGAGATTGGTAGGGATCCTTTCTTCCTATAATATCATTGATGTTTTATGCATGATTTTGGTATCTTTGGATAGCTAAACTAATGATCTGATGATGAACTTCTGAATTATTAATCTTTGTTCGATATGCATCAGTGTTTGTTGATCATTTACTGCATCAAAAAACTTGTATTGCTTATATGATTTGATTGGTTTTTTTGCTGTATATTTTCTTGAGATGTGTTCATGAAATCATTGACAGTGGGCAGGAGATGACTTCCCTATTTGCATCAACCCAAAACTAGTGCTTTGTGTTGCTCAGTTTTCTGCTGCCATGTCTTCAGACCATGCCTTGGTGTGTCTTCTGCTGGAGGAAGAGGAGACACGCCATTGCTACTGCTACTGCTACTGCTACTCCAGCTTGCATGCTTCTGCATGAGCCACTTGGCCTCAAGCTTCTCACCATCGACGCCGGCGGACGCCGGCCCTACTGCGTCCATCGCAGCATCTTCTTCTCAGCGGTCGCACCCGCGCGCGAGGCGGGGCCCGAGTGCAACTTCGACGTGGAGCGGGCGTGCGTGGGCTCGTACGGGTGGAAGCGGCAGCGGCGGCTGTTCCCGCCGCCGATCCCGGCGCTCGCGAGCACCGGGAGGCTGCGCTGCCGCATGCTGTCGAAGCTGATGCGCGTCCCGGCCGCCGGCGACGGCCGCCTGGTGATCAAGGAGTTCAGATCGGAACGGCACGACTGTTTCCGTGTGAGCCGGGATGGCGGGCGGCTCAGGCTTCAGCTGGTGTACGCGGACGAGCAGTCGCCGGAGTCCGAAGCAGGGCAGCAGCCGCCATCAGCGTCGCCATTGTCGCGGAGCGCAAGGACCGAAAGCGAGCCTCGACAGGATGATGAGGTGAGCATCGCGCACTCGGAGCCGCTATTGATGACGCTGTCGCCATCTTCGAGGTGTGCGTTCCCTGAGCTCTGCGATGGCTGCTACGGGCATCCGAATCTAACGCCGTTCGCTGACATCTTCGCATCAAACATCACAAGCAAGATCTATTAAAGATAATGCTAATGTACATAGCTTACATAAATTAGGCACTGAGCTGCTAATTTCTTGGAGCAGTAACAGACGAAGTAATTAGTAGGAGAACACAAACAAGATTTTTGCAGAGACAGTTACCTTGCTGTTCATCATAAATGTCTTCATCTTGTGCTGCATGCTCGAATATTTTGGGGGTAGAACAGTTCATGGAAAGTGTTCTGTCAGATCCATTGTGTCAGTGACTCTGTTTTGGTTCTATGCCAGTAACTTAGCGCTGAAGGTAAGATAGAGCTGAAGATAACAAGAGACAAAAGATGGTAATCTTTTTGCAGAATGGCTTTCCACCTACCTGTCTGACCTCGTTATCAAGAGCAGTTTTGCAGTGGTAGAAATCAAGAAGGATCAATACTAATTTTGCTTGATGCAGAGAACAATACTTGCAACAAAACCTATAGAAAGATCCAATAACTAGTATGATCATAAGGCCTTGGTGAACAGATTTGTCATGTTTTGATACATTTGCTGGATAAACACTCAGATTTCTATAGGACTGCAACAAGCAAAAAGGAGAATTGTTGGTCTAATTCAGTTTTGTAACACAAGCAACAGAGCCATTGCTACAACACAGGTGATACAGCTTCAAACATTGTAGTTGTCTTCCTTCTTGGCACCACCAAGACATGCTTCGACAGCCTCACCCACAGTGAGGAATATCCATGCTCCTCCAATCATGTCCACAAGCCTGGCCAACTTCATCTTGTGAATCACTTGCCAACCAGGATTTACTACAGCTAGCTGCACCGAAAAAGTCACTATGAAAGTTCCTCAAGAGTGATCAGAGAAATTAAAACACATTGTTTATTGTTCTGAAAACAGGTTACTTCTTCTTTTTTCCCCTTACCTGAACACTAGCAGAGGCCAGCTTCTTGTAGATTTCTTCAAGAGCTGAGATGCCTGATGTGTCAATGTTTATAACATCTGCAACCAGATGGCTCAGACCTAGATGATGATATCTAAGAAGAATAGAGAGTGTGATGTGTGCTATCTTTGAGCCGATGAACTTACTTGTCATGTCGATGATGACTGATTTGGTTTCTTCCTTCATTGCATCGTGCCCTTCTGTTACCCAGTTTACAATCCTGGATCAACAAGTTTGATGCTGTTTAAGTTTCAATTTAAGAGGAAAGTTTTATCAGCTTCATCGATTATAGCATACCTTTCTCTTATGAAATTGGCATTCATGAAACAAAGGAATGGTGAATCGATGCGGAGTATCATCAAATTCGGTGTTTCCGCAGCTGATGGATACTGTCTCATGCTGCAGAATGTTTCTGTCCCTTGGATCCTTCCAAGCATCTCTACGCTAGGCCGAAGTGCACTTATGATGATCTTGGCAAAGGAGATGAGAACCTGTGACAATTGAAGCTCATTGAGAAACTACTCAGCTTTTCTCAAGAAGATTGATTTCTAGTTGCTAAACTGGAGTTTAAATTCAAGGATTCTGATGTGATGTATCGCTAAACATGTGTATCCTCGTGATCATATAATAGAAAGACAAACATATTATCCTCAAAAGAAGAAAATTAATAGAAAAGAAGGTGTTCACTTGGTATCAACAATTACAACAATGGCTGCCATTTTTTATTCTTTTTGTATAATTTGACAGATAATGAAAAGAATGCAATGATCTGTTTATCTAAAATGAGGAAGTAATGATCTAAGTATTTGTCATCACAATATGCAAGAAATTCCTTCAAATGTTCCTTTTCATCTTGTCATGAACAATAGTCAGGAATAGAACTTGCAATGAAAAATTGAAGTACTTATCTAACATTTATCATATAAATTGTGGATTAAACATGCTCACAACACTTGGGAAAGTTAGTTTACTATCAACAATCATATATATGAATATGGGAAAACATGTATGCTTGAAAACAAAACTGAACGATTCATTTCCAAGTATCTCACTGCAGTCAGAAGGCCAATTTCCACTGATCCAAATAATACACCAAGAAATGCTCCAAAGCAAGCTAAGAAATCCATCTTGTCAATTTTCCAGATGTTGTAAGCTTCTTTTATGTCGATGAGGCCTGGGAGAGCCGAAAGAATAATCGAAGCAAGTATAGTAACCGGTGTGTAGTATAAAAGCTTCATGAGCAATTGCAATGATATGAACACAGTGACAGCCATGACTATGTTCGACACTGTCGTTTTGCATCCTGCACTCACATTTACTGCTGTCCGAGAGAATGAACCTGCAAATTTATATTCAGTGAAAGATAAATTATAAATAGGAGGAAGTTGTTCTAGTTGTTTTTCTTAGAGAAGAATAGAAGTTACTGTAATTGCTTCAAGGTACATGATCCATCTTATTTCATGTAAAATAAAAGAAGACACAGATCACTATCAAGCTAGAAAATGAATCAATCAAATATTGATTGCCTATCAGCCAAAACATAGATGAATTAGTGTAGTCATCAATCCTGAATATGAGTATCTTGACTGTTGCATTTTCCTATATCTATCTCTCTCTCTCTCTCTAGAAATTTTTGGATTCTCTGATCTCTTCTGATAAACATTTGAGCATTGAATTTACCTGTTGCAACATAGCAAGAAGACATGGATCCAGCAAGGTTCATGAAGCCCATTGCCACCATTTCCTTGTTGCCATCCAGTTGGTATCCTTTTACTGCAGCAAATGATCTGCCAACAGCAATAGCCTCCTGAAGAAAAAGATATTCAAACTGGTTATTTCTGCTTTGAAATGGAGAAAAAATGTAGGATAACAGTATTGATCAAGTTCAAGGAGGCATACTGTGAGAGCTATGATTGCACAAATGAGGCCAATCTTTGCTGACTCCCCAACATGTGATCCGGTCAGCTGTATGTCCTTGACTGAACTTGGATTCAATCCTTCTTTAACTTTTTGAATGATTTTAACACCATGTTTATCTGCTCTTGTCAAGAATACCAGAAGGGTTGATATAATCACTGAAAGCAGGGGAGTTATGGCTGACAACCAGAAGAGTTTCCTTTTCCTCATACCCTATTTCAAGGTATAATGTGATTCTTCAGCTGATGTTCATATGAAATCTTCAAATTTTTAAGAAGTGAGAAAGACAAAATTTGCATTACTTACTATGAATCTCACAATAAGGATGAATATGAGGAATGAACATCCGATGAGAAAATTGTTGGGGTGCCACTGTAATCAGGAAGCCACAAAAAATCATTTCAAGTTAAATGAATACTCGTCGCAATCTTTCTTGACTCATTGCAATAACCATCATATTCATGTTCATGTTTTGGAAAATATTTTGGCATATAAGTTCTTAGTTCTTGGATGCAAACTCAAATTCAATCTACTGTTACATAAGGCAGCTGGTCCATCGGATTGGAAGAATGGATAAAAGAGTTTCTGAAGAGCTTCGTAGGTAGAAATTATATTGTCAGAGGTCTAAAAATTGTGACTTTGTGATTAGGCTTCATTGAATTTTTAATATAGATTTTGCGAATATAATGAAATTTACTAGCATTGTAACATATTACTTGATCTTTCAGCTAGAACGAGTAGATCAGCTGCCTTTCCATAAAAATGGAGCATTTTAGGACAGGATCTTGGATCATTACTTTGGAATTAAGCTCACTGATCGCAGCTTATTTTTCTTGTTATGGGAATCTTTCTAGTTTCCATTACTTACAGAATGATGAACTGCAACCCAAACAGCCTTGACGACAGAAACAACATCAGTGTTGTTTGTGAAGTGACTGATCCCAAGAAGTCCTTTCAGTTGCTGGAGTCCTATAACAATTGCTGCTCCTCCCATGAACCCCACAATTGTGGCATGTGAAAGGAAGTCCACTATAAAGCCCAATCTGAACAACAGCAAAACATTGGAATAGAAATAAGAATTCCTTAGTAATTTACTAAAGAGTTTGTTCCATAAGACAACTTGGGAATGCAAGAAGCAGTAACCTGAAGAATCCAAATGAAGCTTGGAAGACTCCAGCAAAGAAGGTTGATGTGATCACAAGTTTTCTGTAAGCAGTAGGATCAACAGAAGGATCAACAACTTTCTGAGCCATGGAGGACAGAAGAAGAGAAATAACAGCAACCGGGCCAATTGCTATGTCTCTTGAAGTACCCATCACAGCATATATTAGAGGTGGCACAAAGCTTGTATCTATCACACAATGAAATTCCATGGAAGTTAGATATCAAATTGGAGTTTGACAGCCATCAGAAAGAGTTCAGAAGGACAATATTATCTGAAACTTGAGAAGAGATGGAATGACAACTTACAGAGGCCATACTGAGGATCCAGTTTAGCTAAATTAGCATATCCAATGCTCTGCCAAGGATCAAAAACCTTTAAGAAAACAGTAGAAAATTGGAAGAACAAGCACTAGTTCATATAGATCATGCAACCACCTGCGGAATGCCGAGGCTTGCAAGAGTGAGACCAGCCATCAGGTCACTCCTAAATGACTTGAGATTATAGTTTCTTCCCCAGTGAAGCACTGGAAACAGGCCATGGAGCACTGAGATTGCCCATTTTGTCAGTGAAGAAGGCTGGTTTCCTCGAGGAAAGATTGCACCTCTTACTGATCCTGAGAGCTCTTGCCACAGAGAAGGGGGTTGAGGAGCATTCAGCACCAGCAGAAACGTCTCAGGCCGAGTTGATCCTTTGAAGCCATGATCTGCTGCAGATGGAGGCTCATTCTCTAAGGAACCCATGGTTGTTTGAAGTGTTTGGGCGAACTCTTGAGTTCTTCTTCTTTACTGAAATGTGTTGTTGGTCCTGGATAAGGATTCTTCCACGAGCATGGACCATCTCAGAGTGAGATTGCAAGCACTGCACTCCATGGAAGAGATGTGAGGTCTATAAGCTCTGCAGAGTTGAAATTCCCTGAAAAAGATAGGAGATAGGTAAAAGTGTGAAGACCTTGAGCATGTAAATTGCTTGAGGAATGATGAGGTAGATATAGAGGAACTTTAGTCCTGGTGGAGGTCTCGACAGTGTGGATGTGCTGTCTTGGATTCTGTGGTGACGCATGAGAATAGTAGGTTGGCAAGGATGATAATATTGCTGCATCATTCTTGTTAGAAATGAATTAGACTTATTGCGCTTATTACTCGAAAAAATAATGATTCAGCTATTGACACTCCAGCGGCGACAAGCATAGGATTGTAGCATTTCAGGGGAAGGCATCCCTACCAATTGTACTATCTAGTGACGACGACTATTAAGTATGCTCGACTATCAGCGTCGTTCCATAACCAAATTATTTATTTTTCTTGATTTTTTCAGATAAAATTTTCTTAAAAGATATAAGCACTTTTCAGTGTACGTTGATATTCTGGAGTCAGTCATTTATTCCCTGCTAAACCAATTACAGTAGGATTTCAGCAACCAAATATGAACAATCCTGGCATGTATTTATGTTCTTGATTGTTGCACTTTCACCACTGACAGTTATGGCCACCAAATTTACTCATACTATTAGGGATAACATGTTGAAAATGATAGATGTAAATTGTCTATCTTTTGACCTTGAGCTTCTATGATACCCTCTACTGAAGCTTGACTTCATGTTTCCCTTAGAGAAAAAGAAACGAGTTACAAGCTCTATACTTGAACAGTTAGTCTAGCGGCTGTGCAATAACAAGTTGAGCAAGTAGATTCTGCAAAAGCAAAGAGTTTCAGAGTCAACGGATGTGCTTTAGATTGTTTCACAAATAGTTCACAACATCTCATTTTCAAGGCCTTCGCATTAGAAGTACCAACACTCACTTTGTCATGCAAATGAATAAGACATGATTCACGCATAATAGAAATAGTCAGGTCCCAGCTCAGGTTGTTATTAACGGTCATCCTCCTCCAAAAGAACAGAAAGGAAAAGACCTAATTGTGCGAAAATTATGAATTCCCCTGAACTATCTTCCAACAAGGATCATCATTTAGTGGCACAGTGTTTTTTGTTATCTTTTTGGCAAAATTCTGTACCGTGCCACTAACAAAAACTGACAGACACATGTCGGCATCTCTGGCACGCCATAGCATGACATGTGCTGATGCTCATTGATATGAACCGTGTCAAGTTTCAATCTATGCTAATATGTGCTAATTGACATGGCAATCTTCATTTTGAGCATGTTTTGATATGTCTTCTTTTTCTGAGGAGGAAATATAAGTCAAATTACTTTTGGAAGATAGGAGAGTAGATGACTCATTTGCTCTCTCTCACAAGACTAACACATTAAAAAATATTATTGAAGATCTTAGAGACCCAAAACTTTTTTTTTTTTTTGCTTTTCTTTTAGATCTACAGCATCTGATTTTGTATAGCTTACTTCATTAATCCTCTAAGTAACTTTATTTTGTACAAGTTGTTGAAAACACACTTGTAACCATGTAATATGTCTCATTTGCTTCTCCTCTCATATACTTTTTCTTCTCATTTCCTCTTAATTATATCTGCTTTGTTTCTGGGCCTAAAGCATCTGATTTTTCATAGTTTCCATAATTATTCTTCTGAGTAGTGTAAATCATACTTGTGACTGTGTGATAGACTCCAGGGTAGAGCTAGATCCAACAAGCAATTATAGACAGTAGAAGAGTCTTCAGACTTTTACACCAAATCTTCTGATTTGTATCTTCTGAAATTTTCAACAAGCTCCTACACCATATCTTTTGCAGACATATGCATCATGCTTACCAAATATTTCTAAATCATATAAAAAAAAAGATGAATAAATTCCTAGGAAGTAGAGTGATGCATTGACTATCAGAAATGACTGTTTTCTAGTCACAAGTTGAATCAATTGCATTAGGTTTGGACACCACAATTTGTAATGGTACACAACTTTTTTTGAGAAACACTATTCATTGTGGAATCAAAATTACATTCAAACTGAAACAGGAGACAATTGCCTAAGAAATTACAGGGAAAAAGAAGAGTAGAGGACAAACACATGTTTCGTTTCTGTTGGATCAAGTTCTTCAAGTGCTCCACCAAGTGGGATATGGAACAACCTGTTGGTCCCTTTCATTGGTTCCTGTGGGCAATAGATGCCGGGGATCAAATGCATTCATTGTGTCAAAGCCTTGTGCATCTTTAATTTGTTGGTTGCCCAAACCCACCAGAATTTAGGATATTTTTGACATATTTATTATTGGATTTATTTGATTGTCAGATGATGGTGAGGAGGAGGAGGAGCTTTTCTGGAACTATAAATTGGGCAAAGTACTGAAAAGATTGTTTTTTGTTTATAGAAAAAACTGATCATAGTAGATTTTCTACTAACAAAAAGTTTCAACTTAATGAAATTACTTTGAAGAAACAAGAAGAAAAAGTGAAATAAGAATGTGTTCTCTGTAGTCTGTGCAGAATCCAGCAATCTGTAAGACAAATGACAACTAAGAAAGAAAAATCTTAAGTCACAACAAGCATGCCATTATATTCTAAGTGGTCATACATGATTTTTTTATTAAGTGTATGAAACCTATATATACATCCTCCTCTGAGTTTGTTATGTTTTGGAGTGAAGACCTGCATCTCTTTCTCAAAGGATATAGATGGAAAGGACTTATTTGAAGATGTTTTCATTTTTTTTCAAAGGATAAAAAAATCTAAAATACAAAATTCTTGTAGAATTATGAAAATTAATCTTGTCACTGATTTTAAAATGTTTCCACTGAACAAAAGAGGTTTTTTTCATCAGAAAAGATGTAACTAAAATCTCTCATGCTCCCAAACACAATCTTAGAACTGCAGAATGAAAATAAAACCTGTCCTGTACAATGGCATTTATCCAACTTTCAGATAGTGACCATTACTCCAAAATAAGTCCTTCAAATAAAAGCTCTGGTAGTGTGCTAGGCTGACTCATATCTCATAAATGATTCAGGAAATGCCCCTTTCCTTGAAAGAGAGAAAGACAATAAAAAAAGCTCTTAGATAAAGGCACAGATATTTTGCTAGGCTGCCTCTTATGTCATCAGTGATATAAGGAGATAAAGGCTCTGATAGTTTGCTAGGCTGCCTCTTTCTTTCAAGGAAAAATAAAAGAGCTTGAAAGGCAGCCATCTTGCACCAGTAATTCCATTGTAGATGATAAATCACACAAAGATTTCAGGTTGGATCAATGCTTCTTTCTGCAAGGGAAAAAGGAATCTTGGCAGCCTGCCTGCTTCCACTAGTAATTCCATTGTGGAGAGACAAATCAGACAAAGAATTCAGGTTGGATTAATGCATCTGTTTTTAAGGAAAAATAAAAACTTTAAAAGCACCCACCTTCCACCAGTAATTCCACTGTGGAGAATAAATCACACAAAGATTTTAGGTTGGATCAGTTCATCTTTTTCCTAGGAAAAAAAAGATTGAAAGACTGCCACCTCTC
This sequence comes from Musa balbisiana, assembly GCA_004837865.1. NCBI lineage: Eukaryota > Viridiplantae > Streptophyta > Magnoliopsida > Zingiberales > Musaceae > Musa > Musa balbisiana. The sequence continues at coordinate 11,938,096 of CM017188.1, read as the reverse complement.
ACTAGAAATAAACCATTGAGACTGTAGATAGATGCCTGCTTCCAAGTACAATGAACGTGGAGAGCTCCTGTTTCCCCTTCTTCCCAGTTTTAAGGATATGTTCCAAATCATTCACAACCATTGAGAGTGGAGTTCGGACAGTGGGGGACCCAACAAGACCTGTTCCTTTTTTGACTACTAAATCTTTATCCAGCAACTTTTTCTCTTTCTTTCTTTCAGGCTTGCACTTTCAGTTGTTGAAGTCTTTTGACTCTTTTGCGGGGAAGGAATCTGAGGGATGGAGGATAAGAGTGACTTCAAAAAGGGCTTGAAGTGGTGGGCGACAATCCATGGGACTGTGGGAGGCCTCTTGTTTACAGTGCCTTCCCTGTGGAGCTTGACCTCCACTTTGCACTGCCTTCCATGTGGATCTACTGAAATGCAGCAATACGTGCAGCTTCTGAAATGCTGCAATCAATGTTCAGAAAAATGGCATGATGCATCAAACTGAAATACTGCAATCAATTGTTCTATTTTTCCAATTTAGAATCTCAGTCATAATCAGATCGGACGTCGAACCGTGAGAATATAATAGAATTACACACAATATTTATGAGAATGAATTTTGGTAAAATAGTAAGATTATTCCTTTTGACTTAGTCATTAGATTTGTGTCTAAATATGAGAGAGACTGGAAATGGTCTTCCTCATTGTAAGAATACCACCTACATTGATGAGAGACTATTCCATTGGGTTCCTACATGTATAAGAACAAACAACAGAGACAAAACATCAACTGAACAGAAACACACACACACACACACACAGTTCTGTCTTCTGTAAGCATGTTTATATCTTCAAGCCCCTCAGTTGACTGTTTGAACTACTGAAATTTCTACTGAGAAAAGAAAATGGTTAGGTGATTACCTTCTTCCTTCTTCTTGTGTGAATCACTTGCCATCAGGATTGGCTATAACTAGCTGAGTCTAATAAACTTCAGCAAAAAAATTAGAGCTCAAACACCTCAAGTCTCAGTATCTACAACATCTGCAGCAGCTGGGTCAGAAGTAGATGATCATATCAAGTAGAAATTGGAGAGAGAGACTTGTGTATTGTCTCTAAGCTAATCAACTTACTTGGCACCAGTCCTGTTGACATAGTTAAGATCATGGAGCAACATGACTGATATTGTTGTCTAATTTTTCAAACCAAGGGGGAATTTGTGATGATTTTTACGTCGACAGTCCAACCAATTGGATCAAGATTCCGATTTTGTCTTTCTCTTCGTAAAATGACATGGGCCCAAGTTCATATCCATTTTGTCCAATTGAATCAATATTTCGATTCGGCTCGATTGAAAATTATATATTTTTAAATTACTTAAAATTATAAACCGATTAACTGATTTTGAATCGGTTCAATTAGGTAGATCCGAATCGATTCTGATACGGTTTGAATTTGTTTGAACACCCCTAACCAATAGTTGCATGGATATGAGTGCATGAGAAGTGTATGACCTACAAATTGGGTTCAATGAGGCATAAATTGCATATGACTGTTTTTCTAAGAAAAAAAGAAATAAATTGGCCGATAGTCTGATTATCGATTTTTTTAATCCGGTCGGCTATACATATTTACATAATACTCAATCTTTTTCTTTTTCATAACAAAAATATATATTTGTTAATTTTAATTTTAATTTTATGGAGACGATCATAGACTTTGTTTGATGTGAATGATGCACTACATGATGCCTCCGATGAACCCCTAAATCTGAGGCCCAAGAGAGAGATGGCCCAAATAGACCGGTTTAAGTTGGTCAGGCGAATTGAGATGATGAACCAACCCGACCGGCTCGGTTCTCTACTGATTAATATCCAAGATGGTCCGCCGGCTCCTATATATGCTCTTACCACAGAAACCCCTAATCTGCCGGTCGATCGGGACAGGGAGCAGCCATGAGGTCGAGGGGCTTCTCCTGCCCGAAGGCCATTCCCGCGGCCTGGTTCGCCGACAACGGCGAAAGGCTCGGCACTTATCGTGGCCGTAATGGCGCCATGTGGTGCTGTGATGTCTCTCTTGAGATTTTCCCGAGTCTTTCGTTCTTCGCCTTTCTTTTTGGTTGTGATACCCGTGTGAGGGAATGTTTTTATTTTTCCACTCATTTTTCTCTAGTTTTGTTTTATTGAAGATTATGATTGGTTTATTCCATTATTTTGCACTCTTTGGCCACCATTTCTATCGCTTTCTTGTTCTTAGTTCAACTTTTGTTCTTGATGGTATCACAACATGCCTTTTTTTCACATTAATTTTGGACCTGAATTTTCCTGCTTGCAGTAATTGGTCTGGTATCTGGAAATGTATCGATTATGGCACTTTCACAGCCAAGCTGACATTTGTTTTCCTTACGATAGTCAATTGCTCACTTGCTCAGTTGTTGGGATCAAGTGGCCTCACGGATGAATGTAAACAGCTATTTGTGGACCTTTAAACAGCATTATTAAAAGTTTGTAGAATCAGAGCTGCTAATGTTATTTTGCTTCTGATTTTTCGATAAATTTGCAATGGTTCACTGGGGATCTCGAGACTTAGACAGTGAAATAGTTGAATAATCATACACAGACTGATTTTATGCCCTTTGCATTTTCTCTTTTTTGTCCATGCAGCTCGATGATCGTATTCATTTTTTGATGATATACGCTATTCTGAGAAATTTAAAGTGCTGATAAGATAGAATATGAGAGCTGCTAGTGCTGTTTTATTCATAATTTCTTGATGTTGCTATGGCTCATTGGGGATTTTAATTTACTTTCTTTTCACTTTCTTTTGCTGTCTGTGCAGCTCAATGATCGTATTCATGTTTTTGACAATATACGCTATTCTGAGGAAACTTGAAGTGCTGATAAGATACAGTATGAGAGCTGCTAATTCTGCCCCATTTTGATGCCTCATTTGTGCCTTTAGTCTGGAATTTAGGGGTTTTGCAATTAAATACTTGGATTTTTCTTAATGGATGAATTATTAAAATAGTTTAAGATCTTGTAATAAACCATCAAAGTTTTTATATATATTTTTTAAAAAAATATTTTTTTATATTATTTATCACAATCTTTATGAATTTTTTTCTTCCTTTTTTTTGTTATGTGGTTCCCAATATTTTATCTCTGGGCATGAAAACCTTAGCTAGCATGTTCTCATGAAAGGCTCATGTTGTTATTTTGCTCTTATTGACCCATGAACAATGTGAAACATTTCATCTTTGATCAACATATGTACAATGTCATTACAAGGTTTTGCAATGTCAGTTTCTGAGGTCACCATAACACTGCAGCTAATGATACATTATTATTATTTTTAACTATCCTTCCTCTATCTATTCCCAAAAATATATTACAAATAAGAATTCTCTTTTTTATCTCTGCATCTGTCGTTCTATTGTTTCAGAAGCTCCACCACTGGTGAACCGCGACGCCCGCGTCCCGAAGCTTCCCGTAGAGCACGAGGCACTCCCAGTACGCCCGCCGCCGGCCCCTCCTCGCCCCCTTCTCCTTCTCGTCCTCGTCCCACAACTGGTGATCGCACTCGAGGAAGAGCTCGTCGACCAGACCGATCGCTCCCTCCGCCATCGCTTCCTCCACCGCCCCCACCTCCGCCTTTACCACCACGTACTCCTCCTCCCGCACGTTCCTCTGCAGCCACTCTGCCAGCGACGATGATGTACCCTCCTTCGCCTCCGATACCTCGTCGTCCCCCTCCTCCACCTCCACCCGGATCTCCTCGAAGGCGCGCCCCTTCCGGGGGTAGTTCCGCTCGAACCACGCCGTGCCGCTGCCTGCCTCCCCCTTTGCCGCCACCTCTACGAACACCCGCCGCGGGTACCCGTCCAGCTCGTCCCCCGTCAGCTGCGGCAGGTACCTCGCCCTCCGCCGCCACTCCCGCTGCATCGGCGGCTCCAGCATCGCGCTTTCCAGTCCTCTCAGAGATTTCTTCTTCGCTGCAGGCACCGCCAGTGGCCGTCGCAGCCTCATTCCCCCCTCGCCGCTGGCGAAGGACTTCCTCATCGCTACGACTGCACCGGAACCGATCCGTCCGACGTAGGCCGTGCGGTAGTTCGCCGGCGGGAGGAAGGAATCCGGCGGATTGGAACCTGATCGAACGGCCACGACGCCACCGGCCTTCAAGATCCGGTCAATGCGACGGAAATCGACGGCAGAGGAGGAGAAAACGAAGTCGGTGGAGCTGTCCGGTACGGTGGCGCTGCGATCGCCGGCGATCATGTCATCGAAGATGACGACGTTGCCCTCGGGCCGAAGGAGGCCGCGGCGCCTCAGATCCCGCAGGAGCGCCGGTAAGAAGGTATCGTCGCTGTCGACGGCCCCACCTACGTCGGCCCCGGGGAGGAGGGTGGCCTGGACGCAGGGGACGCAGAGAAGTGCAACGGCGAGGAGCGCCCACCGGGCAACGAGGCGGACGCGGAGATCAGACGGTCTCGTCATGAAACCTTCGCCGCCGAGGACAAGTCGCCGGACACCGCTCGGCTTCTTCATCGTGAGCCTCCCCTCCTTTCCGGGCAAAGCGGTTGCGAGGGTGTGTTTTCTTTCAGGGAAATGAAGAGGGACGGAGGAGAAGCGATGAGATCAGCGGGTGCAGAAGCGGCCACCGGTGTGTTTCCCACGGACCACAGCGACCCTCGTGCTTCGAGATTGGAGGCAGAGGATCATCAGCTACTTGGACGGACACGATTGGCTCAGTCGCTTAGAGATGCGTGCGCTCAATTCCACACTTCCGTTCACCAAGGTAAAATCCCCAAACTTCTTCTGATCTATGGAAATGCTCAATCGATTAATTGGGATGGAAGAGAGAGAGAGAGAGAGAGAGAGAGAGAGATTGGCGCCCTTGGATTTGGTGAAGAACACAGCAACTTTGATATACTTATATATAGGGTAGCATGGAGGGAGTATTTTTAGCAGAAGGGTGGGGTGGGTTGGGGAAAGCTGTTAAGCCAATAATGGCAGCTGGACAACAAGAGCAAAGCAGAGTTCGATGCGTGTCTCATTCGCTAGTCTAATTTAGGTGGGTGATCATTATTGGCGTGGTTAACGAAGATTTTAGGAGGGTTCATTGGTTAAATGCCTCTTACATCTGTTGATGATGGGTGACTATCACTTCAATTGGAGTTGAGGTTTATACTAATATTAAGGATACATCAATTTTTGGATTTTATCTTTTAATTTATGGGGATAAAGTTATAATCTTTTCCGGTTTCACATTAACAAGAATTTTGGGATATAATATTAGTGGGGGCTGATTCCATTTGAAACATTGTAATTGGGGTCCGATCAATAAAAATCACTTATAAATCTTCTAAATTAGTTTAAGAATGATTATTTATTATTTATATTTTTTTATGGATTAATATTGTCTCCTACCCTGATTTTTTTCTCATTGCGAGTAAAGCAAAAATAAACACACTGTGAAAGAAGAAGTTAAAAGACAAGCTTCTTCTGGAGAACTCGTCCGACTATTTATGCTGTCATGTCACATGGAATTATATTAATATATATATACAGAAGAAAATTATAGAGGTGGAGAAGAAATTTCGCTTTCGTCGTAAAATAATTAATAAATATTATTCAATCTTTATTTGACGAAATCAAACAAATAATTAATAATTATTATTCAATAATTTGGAAATACACCTGGAAAAAAAAAAGTCTATTCCTCCACAGTACCTCCGGTGGGACACGTGGGGAAATCCCGTCCCATTTGCATCAGCTACGGATGGACCTCGTCCTTCACCGGATCACCCACCCAAGACGACGCGTCACTTTCTCCACAAAGGCGGCGCATCACGATCCCAACCCCAGCCTTTCGATTACAGATGGACGTCTCTGATCGGGTCATAACCCGCGCTATGCGGTCAAAGAGTCTCTGCGTGGGAACACCTTACACTCCCAAAGACGATAAGTATAATCGTGCGGTAGTCGATTCCCCCACCGCTCTGACGTGGTCGTCGTTATCCGACACTCATCATCCTCTCTTGTCATTTTCCTTCATGGTATTGCTCCTGTGTCTAGTTCGAGGTACCAAACACATAAGCCAAGCATACAACTTGTGTTTGTTGGTGGTCTCCATTGTCTAACGGATCCTACACTCTATCTAATTGGTCCCACGTAACACTGCATATGTGATGATGCACAGCTACCCAGAACTATATAATACTACTACTAATACTAATACTAATGGTAACATGAACCTAGCTACCACTACCAGTCGATCAACGTCGCCAACGCTACTGCCATGGCAAAAAGCTGCCATTCCTCTGCTGAGTCGCCCTCCTCCGCCACCGCCACCGCCAACAGCAGCAGTGGTGTTACTAACGCCGCCACTGCTGCAGGTGCTCACTTACACAGCTCTCTCAAGTATCTAAACAAAGCTTCTTATAAGATAACCAAACCCCTTCCCAAACACCCCAACCTCGGCCTGGTTAGGGAGCAGCAGGCGGCGCTTAGAACTGGCGGCGCAGGAGCGCCGTCGCAGCCGCCGGTCTACAACATCGACAAGAGCGACTTCCGCAGCCTCGTCCAGAAGCTCACAGGGTCGGCGACCCACAGCCACCAGCTCGGCCCTGCAGCGCCACCGCCTTCCGCACCCGGCCGTCCCCCTACTTCCCGGCTCCACCGCATTCGCCCGCCACCGCTCGCCCACCTCGCCCCCCGCCCGCTTCCCCTGGACTCATGGACCCGGCCTCCGCCGCTCTCGCCGCTACCACCGCTGCCCACCGTCAGCGCTGCGGCGGAATCGCCGATATCGGCATACATGCGCCGCCTGCAGAACGGCTGCCTGCCTGACATCCAGCCGTCTCTGACCGCCGCACCGGTGCTCCCCCCGCTCGTCTCGCCACTGCCGTCCCCTGGGACGGCATACGAGATGATGGGGGCCCAGGGACTGGTGTTGCCGACATCACCTGTAGTGCAGCTGCCGAGCTCAATGTTGGGCGAGCCCTCACGCCACCAGGTTTCCATCTCTTCTCCAATGGTCTTCGACGAAGGTATGTTAAGCCATCACTTAGGCTGAAGACTAATAGGATTCCACCCTCGTTTGTGTTCTTAGCTTTGTAAGCTGCATGTAAAGACAGTGATCAACAAGAACTTGGACTCCTTTAGGACAGATCTGATGCTGTGTCCAAAGCAACAAAGAAGTGTTTTGTTTGTAAATGGATTACAAGCATGTAAATCTCTGTGAAAAAGCTGCTTTTTGGTGTCAAAAATGTGACAGGTCTCATCCTAAGTTCTTCCCAAAGGTGGTGAATATGTTTAATGTTTGATGGGGAAAATATAAATTAAATCACCTTGCTCACAGGAATAAGATGTATCCATGTTCTCAAGTGACCACCAACTTGATATGATTCCATGATTCTGACGATGTGGTCTTGTGATTCTTGTAAAATCTAGAAAGAAATCTTGGGTGTCTGACTCAAGTAGCATATGTTCTTCTCCTGTATGAAGATATCAGTGGTGAACAGGCGGATACTTGCACTGTCTTTTGGAAGATGAAGATTATAGATGAGATCAACAAAATGCCTAACCTTTGGTTTGGAACTTCTCGGGAACAAAAAGCCTAAAGAATGGTTAGGTTATGAATTTTATGTGACATTTGGGAGATGATAGGTAAGATTCTATCTTGTAATATAGAATAAATTATATACAACGGTGGATTTTGCAGCTGAAAGATCAAAATTAGCTTCCGGTTTCTGCTATGTTTCTAACCTATTGCATGCAAAAAGTGGCCTGAATTGGAAGTACCCCTATTTTATTTATTTTTTATTTTGTGTTTCATATTCGTCTCCACCTCATCATTTTTTATAATGTTGATTATCGAGCTTTTCTTACTCATCACAATCGTCAACGTCCACCATTGACCTCTTCGACTTTCGATCCTCATTGTTTACTATAATCACTTATTATTTTTGTACCTCATCATCGCTCAATTAAAAGAATAAAGTATTCAAGAAGAAGACACTATGAGAGGAGGTAAGGAAAAGTGATGATACGAGTGGAAATCAAACAAACGTAATAAAGCAAGAGACGAAAGCGAGTCAATGAGGACGATGATGAGAGGGCCGACGAGAATTATGACTAAGATGGTAACAAAACTTCTACGAGCAAAACAAAAATGACGATAAGGAGTCTTGTGGAGGTAATGAAGGAAATTTATAAGATTATAGAAAATAAATAATATTATTAAGGAAAAATAAAAACAACGATACCTTCTAGAAAAAGTCTAAAATAAGATTTTTCAAGAAAATTATCCATCATATATAAAGAAACTGGTTATTCATAATCCCTTTTTTTTATTAATAATATCTTAAAATATAAAAAATATTTTTTATTATTTATAAATATTAATTTTATCAAATTTATTTTTTCTTTCTTCCTCCATAATCTTTTATTAGAGTGGTCATCGATGTTCAATAATAGTAAATATATGTAAATAACCATGGACGAAGAGAAGAAACGAAGAAGGAGAAGGAAAAAGAATTAGAGGACGAAAAGGAAAAAAAATGTTATTTACATATATTTACAAAGGGATAATCTAGAAATATAAAAAAAATTAAAATAATATTATAAATAATAAAATAAGGGTTACAATTAGTAATCTCCTATATTAACCCACAGTAAGTACATCACCAACATCTATAAGACTTATCTTTCAGCATTCACTTGTTTAAATCATTCGGCGTTCGAGGAAATGCTCGAGAGAGCCGCTCCGCCCGCGTGAGGCCCTCGCCCTTTTCCGCGAGGCCGTCTCCGACGCTCTCTCCATCTCAACCGTCCTCAACTCTTGCGCCTAGCTCTTGATCACGAGGACCGGGGAAAATGCTTGCATCTGACCCTCCGAGATCACTCTTGTGGGGCGCGTACGCTCGCAAGCTCGAGAGGTGTTCGATCGAATGCACGAAAGGGACATTGTTGCTTGTATGGTGATGCTAAAGGCCTTTTCTGATAGAGATATCTTCCATTCGTCATGTAAACCATGTTCACATCGTCCAGTGTCCAACCAGATACTGTGAGTTCATTTTGGAGTCAAAGTAGGACCTATGTCGTCCACATTCATTGACTAAATCTTGGCATTGTAGCGAGGTGCTGTTCGTTGATGCAGTGCCTTAATGCAACGCAACCCTTCGAGGTAGTGCGCTGGAAAGGAGAGCAGGAGGAATCTAGTTTTACTTTCCGATGGGAATATATGCCATGGCAGATGGGGAGGGAAAGAATCAAAAACCGTGTGACCTCTGGTGAAGGCTCTTCTGCAAGGCCATGGCCATCGATGGACTTTGAAGTAGACAGCATGTCGAGCAGGAAGAACACAAGCGTGAAGTGCAGCAGCTGCGGCGCGCGCCTGGTCGTGCCGCCGCAGGCTCAGGCCATCTGTTGCGCCGTCTGCCGCGCCACCACTAACGTGGGGAGGTCCCGAGACCCGGTCCGGCAAGCTGTGGGCATCGTCAAAGCCGTGGTGCTGAACATCTGCAGCAGCATCAGCTCCCTGAGCTCCTCGTCGTGGAGCAGCGGGTCGAGCTCTTACGGGTACCCGACGATGGGTCAGCCGTCGAGCTTTCCCCGGGTTCGTGGGAAGAAGAGGGCGGTTCTCGTCGGCATAAGCTACGCTGGGCGGCAGTACGAACTCAAGGGGACGGTGAATGACGTCAACTGCATGCGGTACATGCTGACTGAGAAGTTCGGGTTTCCAGCGGAATGCATCCTGGTGCTCACCGGTACGGAATTCCTCCATGGAACCAAGTCGAACAACATTGTTCCCGTCTCAAACAGAGTCGTTCCTTTTCCTGTCGCATGCAGAAGGGGAGAGGGACCCGAACCGGGTGCCGACGAAGGAGAACTTGCGGGCGGCGATGCGGTGGCTGGTGAGCGGGTGCGTGGCCGGTGACTCCCTGGTGTTCCACTTCTCGGGCCACGGCGTCCAGAGGCTGGACTCCAGCGGCGACGAGATGGACGGCTTCGACGAGGCGCTCTGCCCCCTGGACTTCGAGTCCAACGGCACCATCATGGACGACGAGATCAACGACACGCTCGTCCGGCCGCTCCGCCGCGGCGTCAAACTCCACGCCCTCGTCGACGCCTGCCACAGCGGCACCATCCTCGATCTCCCCTACCTCTGCCGGCTGTCCAGGTGACGAACTACACAACATATATTCATGATTGCAGCATATACATGATCGGGGTTGCTTTGAGCAGGGCTGGGTATTACCAGTGGGAGAATCACACCGCATCATCAAGCGTATACAAAGGCACGAACGGAGGATTGGCTATATTGATCAGTGGCTGCGATGACCACCAGACCTCGGCGGACACCTCGGTGAGTGCATGCTTCACCTCTCCTTCACGTAGAATGTTCTGTAACCAGTAAACAGCGACTCCATGCGATCACATCACTGCAATCTCAACTCCTACTGCAGGCATTTGCAGGCTCGGCTTCTACGGGTGCCATGACCTACAGCTTCATACAAGCTATCGAAAGTGAACCAGGAACTACCTATGGTCGCTTGTTGACGGCCATGCGCGCCGCAATTCGTGCGTCCGGCATAGGCATTAACATCAATGGCCCAATTGCTTCTCTTATGAGGAAAGTGTTCAACTTCGGGTCAACTCAGGTAAAGCTTCTCATGAAACAAAGCCTCTCTCTCTCTCTCTCTCTCTCTCTCTCTCTCTCTCTCTCTCTCTCTCTCTCTCTCTCTCATCTTTGATGAATGTTGATGCCATAGGATGCCAATGCCATATGATGAGCATTAGGAACTCGAGTAGATATTGTGGCATTGGGTGATGAGGAGCTCTAATTTGATCTGTTTGATAGGGATCTTTGCCGAGCTATTGACTGAGTCGATCGCATGAAGCTCTGTGGTATCGCTGTCTCTCAAGTTTTGGTCGTATAGCATATTAATGTGAGCTTAATTTGGCTTGCAGGTGCCTCAGCTATCTTCCTCGGAGATGTTTGACATCTACCGGAAGCCATTTCTCCTGTAACCCCACTGCCTCTCATATTAACATGTATTCGTATCATGATAGAACTTGAGGATGTTTCTTTAAATTTATAGAATATTAACCATGCACAATGGCATGCCATGGCTTCTCATAGGATTGCATTTCTTATTATAGTGACAAAGAAATGCTATACGATATAGAAAAATTAAAACTTGCTTCTTCCTGTAATAGAGAAGTAAATTTGTTTCTTCCTGAATTTGCTTTATCAACTGAGAAAATACAGAATCTTTTACACATCAGGTGACCCTTTATATGAACAAAAGATACATTCTTTTAATTTGATTTGTCTCTCCGTGTTGCTAATAGCCTCATTGGTTGAGGGTTCGAAGGAGTTCTTTATCCCTGATATAAAAGGAATATACCTCGTTGCATGAGGAATTGAGGGGCGGAGTGCAGCTAGACTTCAGATCGAACTTCATGTTCATGCTGTGGTAGAGTACCCACCTTCTACTCCGAGGAGGTGTCGAGGGGAATGTGCTGCTCATCCAACGCCCGCTAAAATCAATCGGGTTTTGGCGATGGGCTTAGAGGAGCGAGAGGAGGATCGTTCATCCATGTGGAACAAGCTGAGTGAGCTGGGTTAGGAGGAGAATTAGTGGTCTGCATGATATCAGCCATTGACAACATCCGGGGTTAATTATATGTTATCTAGACCTGTTTAGTATTTTCATCCTTAAATTTTAAAAAAATTATACTAAAATTCTTATAATTATGAAAGTGAAACATTTAACCTCGTTTATCCCAGTGTCGTCGACTTTACTAATGAAAAATATAATACATGTATGAATGACACGAAAACGGTGAACAAAAAGGTAATTTCAATGATAATAATAAATGATGATGCCATGGGTGGTTCTTGTAGTGATGATCGGTCTTGCCGATATCAATTCGAACATTGACAATAAAAAGGAAAAGGAGGTAGAGCGATGAAGCATTTGCGTCAATGCTAGAAGGGAAAGAGGAGGGAGGTGGGGTGTTTACATTGATATCCTACCGCTTTGCCTCATTTTCCTCTTTTGGTGATGCAGTGTGACATCAATGCAAAGGAGGCAATGTAGCGTTGCATCAAATAATGTGGCAGTCGACGAGAACAAATAGGAGGTAGTGGGATACGATGCCAGAGGAGGAAGAGGAGGTAGGTGAGGCATTTGCATCGATGCTACACCCCTCTACCTCCTCTTCCTCTTCCAATGATGTGGTGGTCAACAAGAAAGAAGATGAGGCAGAGCGATATGACATTGACCTAGAGGAGGTACTGTGGCGTTGTACCAAACGATGCAGTAGTTTTCAAGAACGAAAAGGAGGCAGTGCAATGCAACACTGATGTAGAGGAGACAGTGTAATGCCACACCAAACGATGTAGTGGTCTACAAGAACAAAAAGAAGATAGAGCAATACGATGCTAGAGAAGGAAGAGGAGGCAGGTGAGGCATATATGTTGGTATCGCACCACTTCGCCTCCTCTTTCTCTTATGGTGATATAGTGGTCAACGAGAACAAAGAAGAGGTAGAGCAATGCAGCACTGACGTAGAAGAGGTAGTATGACGTTGCATCGAATGATACTGTAGTCAATGAGAACGAAGAGGAAGTAGAGCGGTGTGGTATTGATGCAGAGGAGACAAAGTGGTGCGGCACCGACATAGAGGAGGCAATACAATACTCAATCGAATATGTAGTGGTCAGCAAAAATGAAGAGAAGGCAGAGTAGTGTGACGCATACGCAGAGGAGGCAGTATGATGTCATACTGAACAATGAGATGGTCAGCAAGAACGAAGAAGAGGTAGAGTTGTGCGGCACCGACACAAATGCCTCGTCTACCTCCTCTTCCTCCTTTGGCATCGCAACTCTACGACACTTGCCTCATCTTCCTCCTCCCTCCTCATCGTTGGTGATACAGATGTTTCACATGCCTCCTCTTCCTCATTTGATGCCGATGCAAATGCATAGCAATACTGAAGGAGTAAGAGAAGGCAGAGAGTGGTATGATGTCGACGCACATGCCTCACCTCTCTCATCTTTCTCCTCCAACATTGACATAGATGTCTCATCACTCTACCTCCTCTTCCTCCTTATCATTGATGTTCGGATCGATATTGGCAAAGCTGACCATCACATCGTTCTAGCAAACTACCGCCACAACAGTCACCCACGATGTTATCGTCTGTCACCACCATTGAAATTATCTTTTTGTCCATCGTTTTTTTATCATCCATGTACGTGTTGTATCTTCTATTATTAAAACCAATAACGTTAAAGTAAATGAGATTAAATATTTTATTTTTATAATTATAAAAATTTTAATATAATTTTTTTAAAATATAGACTGAAATATGAAAAAAATTTAACTACAATGAAAAATATAATAATATATAATTAGCCTCGGTCAGAGTGAAGACTGGTGAAGTAATAGTGGGAGGGTTCGTCACTAGAGGTTTGACCCCTTGATCAAAGAGAGAGTTAGGGACGACGTTGTAGGATCTTCACGTGTTCACGTGAAATTGACTAGATTATTTTACGACATGTTTGCTCTCTTTGGAGCCAACTTGGGTTCTTAGTTTTGTACATTTAACTGTAGTCATAGCCAAACATGAAGAAATATGATAACCTGTGCAAACATTATCAGATAATCAACAATAGATTGATGATACTCCATCTTGTTACAGTGCACGGATTGAAAGAATCTCTATAGGAAGCTTGCAATAAGCAAAGCACAATCTAGCTTTAGCTGCAACTAAAATGATCAAAGTGGAAAAATACAGCAAGCAGTCCTACCAACGAATGAACCTTTTACTGTAAAGAGTGCAGAAATCCTGTTTCTTTTGGGACATTCTTGTCTCTGTGCAGATGAAAAACTACTGGAAAACAATGGCAACCTCAAAAGTTAATGCCTTCTAGGAATCAAACAATTAACTGCAATCAGCAACATCTCACCGGGAACGGAAGCATTTATATGTAACCTGGAAGGGCATAAGTACTACATTTCCAGGTTTGGCAGCATGCAGATTGGGTGTACGCCTTTATATAATAATCTACTCGGGCTTTTCTCCGTGATGGAAATCAGTAATCAACATCAAGTCATAGAAACAAAGCATATTTATGCCCCTAGTCGAACCACATTGTTATCTCTGTTCGGTGCTTCCGTGGTTAATTGCCTTGCCACTGCTTGTGAATCTTTAATCTTCCTAGCAACAAAACATCAACTGCCTCCTTATTGTTCATTTACCTGAATAGAATTTATGGGAGATCTTGATATTTGTAGATGTCCTCCTAAATATAGTTACAAAGAGAACAACAGAATTTGTCATCAAGGAATGCAAAGGGTTCTAAGAAGCAAACCTTCCACGGTCATCATCCGCAACAATGACGAGTCCACTATCTGCAGTGACATCTTTGGAATGTATACAAGGATTGGACCGCAAAAGTGATTTGAAGCTCTCGTTGCCAAAAGCTTGGAAAACAGCTTATGTCCACCAAATCTTGGAACACCTGATAAATGTGGAAGGAAAAAATTCAAGATTCATGTGAGAGCTTGTTGAATCAAGAATGGAGTAAATTGAATGCAAAAGATACAAACATGAAGAAAGAATGCCTTTTCCTTTGAGATGAAATCTTTTGTAGGGTTCTTGATTAAGAAAATAAATCTCTTAATTAGCAAATGATTCACCAAATACATAGAGTTTCAACAGAAATGATCACACTACCTCGAAGGAGTAAGTCATTGTTTACCATAAGGCGTGTGAGAAGATACAGAAAACAATAACTTGCCAGAAATGGAGGGCATAAAGGAAAGTTAAGAGAGCATGAGAATAAGAATGACAAATCCCAAAGGAAATTTGGTGGTTTTGAACTAAAACCATGACATCTGCAAACTAATCTAAGTTCAAGCTTGAAATGAGCTCACACTGCAGCAACTGTTCATTACAAGAAGCCAGATGTTGATAATCAATTACCAAAGAAGGGTTTTAATCATACAACAAAAGCTTATACATGTTATGCTTCCTTGTAAGACATAATTAGCACATTATTTAATCAATGGCTTCCGTAAGAACCTGGCATGTTTGAAACAAAACCACCTCTAGTCTCAATGCTATCATGGACCTTGTTTAAGATTTCAGTTCCCACAATGACTTGGTGAAAAACTGTTTCCATCTGCAAAAGTGAAGCCGATCTAAGGATAATGATAAAGGTAGGCCCGGAGAGTATTTAGGAGTTTTTATGAGTTCCTGAAGATGCTTGTGCTAGAATGTACATGAGAGGCAAATAGTTGTAACTTCATTGGGGTTGAAGCTCATATGCATATACAAGAACAAGAATGTAAATGAGAGAAAAAGATTGAAGTCATTTATTGGTTTAACCAAAATGGCTAACTTAGAACTAACAAATAATCAACATGAAAGCTGACTAAAAGCAATTGATGGCTTACCTGTAAAAGTATATGGTATGACTGAGACAAGTGTGAGGATGTTTTGAAGAATATTTAATCATCCTATGGCATATGAAGGGTGTACTACAGGCAAGTCAACAAAAAATAATATATTTGCATTTCTTTCCTTGATATCATGGTGCAGTGTCTGCTAAAAAGTGCTTTATTAAATTACAGAAGCCTATTACATCTGCTTTGAGTCACATATTGGCATCATAAATAAAGAGTTAAAAAGAATGTGAAGTAGTGAAGGTATGGGCATTATCTGGTGAAAGTTTGGACATGGTTCACGAGAAGTGTTTGCTTGCTCAATCTAAGTTTCTTCTCTTCAATCTCTGCATCAGTTTAAGGAGACAATGCTCGCTTACTTTGTTGACATGTACTACAGTCACCAATGATGCATTGTGAGAGATTTTAACATGTTTCTCAACAAAGATGAACCACATAGGAGAACAAGCTTTTCCATGTTGTGAAAACTATATCAGTGTGTATTCGTGTTCCTCATGGTTTTCCAACACATCCATGAACCATGGCTGTTCCACGAATACGAGGCACAATCGTCAGCCAGATGCACACCTCATAAGCATTTGAAGCTTGCAGTACAAGATCTTTTCAAAAACCACAATAACAGAAGCTTACCAATCGCAGCAAAATTGCTCTGCAACCACAGATTGCACCAGAGACAAGAATTCTGCTAAAAAAAATGCAACTCATATGATGCTCATGTATCATCTATGTGGATGCCGCATAAACCATGGAAGCCTCAAATATCGACCTTCTTATTGGATATCATGCCATCACCAACATATAATGAAACTAGTGTGACCCCTCTTTTGCACATGGATAACAGATTGTGATCCCTTTGCTAATCCTCCTAACAGCATCCAGTTTCTGGTTTTTGGGAGATGTGTCATCTGCCAGAACTGAGGTGGAGAGACATTGATGTGTCATCTGCCACATCATATATATGTATATCCCAAGGTTTGTAAAGTCCAGGTAGATTGCAATGCACAAAATTAAACTGACGAGCTAATCTTGCAGAGACCACTAAACCATTTTTCCAGAAAGAGAACCACATTCCTCTTTACATACCCAACAGCAAATGTGCAGATCTGCCAGAATCCCAACGTTAATTGCATTTGAACTTATACAAAGTTGGTGAATCACAAAAATAGCCTCAACCATGCCCTGTCCCAGTGAGATTCTGTCATGGAATGGTTTTCATCACAAGAAGTGCATGCACCACTTAGAACATGAATACCAATCTACATATGAGCTGTTGATTATTTAAATATCAGAAACTTGCTGACATTTCTCTGACTCATCGGACAGAATTTGCCAACCATCGCATTGAGCTTTATGAGGAACATAGGCAATCTTTTCATCTTGTTGCTCAAGTATTATGTCCTGCTTAAGTTATGGTGCTGTTGTCCTTAACAAAGCTAAGTGCTCCCTTTGAAAGCCTCTCAGAAAGTTCTGATGCAGTCGAATACCTATTGTTCTCATAGCATGCATTTATAAATGCAGTGTAGGTTATGCGGTCAATGCTGTGATCTTCATCCAACAATTTGTTGATGAACATGCCTGCTGCATCTACGTGTCCCTCAAAGCCGAGCTTCCTAACTAAGATATTGGCTGTGCGAGTCCATTGTTTTTTGTCTAGCCTCTCCAATAGTGATAAAGCAACTTTTGATTTTTGCCTCTTGCAATATTCATAAGCCAATGTAATGCGACTAACTTCACAGGGAACCAGACCTTTGTCTAACATGGCCTCATATAATGCCCTTGCCTCATCCAGCCTAGTCTCTTTGCAGAGACCACTGACCAAAGCACCATATGTTATTGCATCAGCTGAACATCCATGCTGGATCATCTTCTCAAAAACCCTCAAAGCAGAAGTTACTTTTCCAACCCTACAATACCCACCGATCATCGATGTATATGTTTGTTTTGTAGGAACTAACTCTAACTCGAGACATCTTTCAAACAACCTCTCGCTCTCTATCATGTTCCTTTGCTTGCAAAATGCAGCAATTAAGGTGGTGTATGTGTGAATATCTGGATGGCAACCTGCGTCAACCATCTCATCAAATAATTCCATAGCTCGAGAAGAGTGGTCTCGCTTGCAATGCTCACTTATAAGAATAGTATATGTAAATTTATCCATCTGCAACCCCTTGTTTGAAGCCACTTGAAGCAATCTATAAGCCTCTTGAATCCTCCCCTTTTTGCAGAGTCCATGGATAACAGCATTGTATGTGCAAATATTTGGAAGACAACTGTCACTGGTCATTTGATCCATCAATTCATAAGCCTGCTCCAGATTCCCAGCTTTACAGTGTCCATCAATCAGAGTGGTATAGGTGTTGGTGTTGGGTGTCAAACCCTGCTCCCGCATTCTCGTCAGCAACATTTCTGCCCGATTAAGCTTGCTCTCCTTGCAGTAACCTCTGATCATGGCTGTGTAAGTGCAAACATTCGGCTTGTATGAGTTGCTCCGCACAAGCTTCAGGAACAACCTGAAAGCCCGATCAGTCCATCCAATCTTGCAAAGCCCATCAATCAAGGCTGTGTGTGTATAAACATTCGGCTTTAACCCCCTCCCCACCATTTCCTCAAGCACCTGAAATCCCTGCTTCACGCTGCCCCTCTTGCACAGCGCATCAATCAGAGTTGTGTAATTGATCACATTCGGAGCCAGACCGATCTCCAGCATCTTGCGGAAGAACCTGAAGACCCAACTGACACAACCCTTCTTGCAAAATGCATCCACCACCAGCGTGCATGTAACGTTATCGATTCCATGACCTGTCTCCTCCACCATCCTCAACAGCCTCTCCACATCAGAAACGCGGCCCTGCCTGCAATAAGTGGCGATCATCGTCTTGAAACTGCACGAATTGGGATACATTCCATTCGCCGGCATTTCAGCAAACAGCTGCTCCGCATATTCAATCAAGCCCGAACCAACCGCCGCCCTAAGAACCAAATTCATGGTGTGGATGCTGATGGGCAGCCCCTGGCTGCGCATCTCGAAAACCATGTCGACGGCCTCCTTCAGCCTGCCAACCTCGGAAAAACTCATAGCCATGCAGCTCATGACCTCCTGCGCCTTCTCCAAGTTACCGAGGCCGACCAAGGAGCACGCGGCCGTGACGTAGAACCGCAAGAAATGCCTGAACCGGGGCCGGGCGACCGCCCAGCAGAAGAAGCTGAAAGCCACCATGGATCCCTCCGTCTCCGCGAGGAGGGCAACGGCGGCCACCGCCTGCTCATCGGTGAGGTCGACATGCAGGGACCGGAGTTTCTGGTTGCCGTCTTCGTAGGTCTGGGAGATCAGATTGCAGACCTCGGAGACTGTGGGCGGAGGGTTTTGCGGTGTAAAGGTGGGGTCTTGGGATGGTTGGCGGGGGAAAACGAGGTCGGCGAAAGGCCTGGTCTTGTTGGTGCAGGCGCAGTAGTAGCGGAAATGAGGAGCGCACAAGCGGCGTAATAAGCGCATGCCTTCGCGATTTGGCGACCAACTTCTTCCAAACGAGTATATAGATATATAATGGGTATGCCTTCCCTTCTAATTTATACGGTAACTTGTTGCAGCCATCCTTATCGCCGTCGAACCTCTTCAGCCATTCCCTGAACTCCTCCACCGAGATCTCGCCGCTCGCCGACGGCGTGTATTCGATCGCCATGAGAGGCTGCAACTCGGGTAGTTGATGTGGATCCATCTCGCTGGTATTTATATGCAGCAAAACCATGGTTTCTTCCTTGTTATCCTGTGAGAGGATAAGACTAGAGAACATGCCAACTCCTCCTTACTTTATCTGCTACAAGAAACATGTTCTGCATGCACGATCATATTGCGAAAGATGAGATTTGTATCTGTGAAAGCTTGGATCATTTACTTTCCTTCCTTTTGGATTCAAAGTATGAGGAGAGTTTGAGGGAATCTTAGCCGAACTTGTCTGTGGAAGATTTCTGTTTGAACACTGCATACAATTGAAGTTGAGGAGAATTTGATGACATTGAGACTGCTGTTGATGGTTCAGAAAACCTCATCTTCGACATACAATTGAATGAGCTCCATGAGGAAGACAATGTATTTGATGAATCAGGAATGAAATAGGAATATTATGTCAGTTAGGCATACAAACTGTGCACACCATGCACCACTTGTACAAGCTTCAAATATGAAGACAACACTTCACCAAATCGGAGAAGAAAGAGGAGAACAGATGAAAAAGACTATATCATATTTGGTACTCCCCCATATCATGGAACCTTCCTAGTAACTCTTCTTTACGGTAATACATTCCCAACAACACCTAAAGAATGCAGCACTCTGTGAATCCTATATTATCAGCACAACAAACACACTATTTACATGAAATGAACAACACTGTTGGAGGACGACGGGACTCAAAACATACACTTGCATTCATCTTGCTCGATAATTGCATACACATCGAACATTCATCATCTTATTTGTGGCAGCTGAATACATGGACTGCTCCACGATTGGTTACGATCAGCTTTCGAAAGATCAAGTCACAAATGAAGGTGTTCGAGTACCAAAGATTCTTATGAGACACTCAACATAAAAAAAACTTTCTCAGCATATTTGCAGCACGTCACCAATAAATCTGCACAGGTGAATGGAGTTCAAAATTAAACATAAAATCTAAAGATATTCAATTCATATATACAAAGAAATGATGAAGAAAAAGAGACAACAGCTTAGACCACAAAATTGATTGCTTGAAATTTCAGAATGAACATAGAATGCTTTACCTTAATGTTTTTGAAATACCATTATTGTTGTGTAGCCAACTAATCTCTCATTATTGAACAAAGACGAATTAGATCATCAAGAAGTTCCAATTGATCTCCTGACAAATGGATGCTCTAATAGTTGAGAAGCAGTGGGACGATCATCTGGATTCACTTTCACACACTGGCTAATGAAATCACATGCATCTTTAGACAAGTAGCTTGGAATGGAAGGCTGTTCACCATGGCCAATCCTATATAAAGCTTGTGTCTGCATATTACAATGAATCAATTATTACCACAATCATAAAGGAAACAAAAGGAAAGGGCATCACTGTTACAAGTGCATTGATATCGATATCATATGCCTCCAAACAAGTAAATATGTTGTGATATACAACCGGCAAATTAAATAATATACGAAGACAACAAGACTTTGAACTTAAATTAATAAGAAAGGTAACTCTAGTAGACAAGCAAACCAATACATCGAACCATCACAAACGCTAGCCACGATAGCTAGTACTCTTAATAGTAAGGGAACCTAAATCTCTATGGTCTCCTGAATAATTTTAATTACATCCTTCACTCTGGAGGCAAGAAGTCAGCAGGGAATCCTTCTACTAACATAGATGTTCTATTATGACATTCGTGTTCACGATTTGACAAGAATACACTCTTTTCTTCCCATATCTAGTAGAATCCTAGCGCACTTTTAGTAGTAAATCTACATATGAAATGTGTTGTCAATATGGAATTCAGCATGATGATGATAAGAATTTGCACTAAAAATTTATTTACCATTTAAAATCTAAATTCCAGAACACCAACATGAACTGTGCACTTTTTGTCAACAACCACCTAATCAAGTCAAAGGCCTGACATCAGATTTCAATCTGACATTCAGGTTGGTACATAGTTTGACACTACATGATAAAGTCAATTTGGATTAGTTCCTTGAGTCACGATATCTGACCTCGAGCCTATGGGTTCATGTTTTTGTGTGTCATTATGTTTTTTAACAAAGGGTTTTGCACATCATAAATTAACAAAATAAATGGGCTATCACTGTCCCTGTTACTGTAGCATGAACAGTGACATCTCATTATTCAAATTTCAAACGACTCCATGGTACAAATTTTCCAAACATCCTAATTAAATAGAACCCTTAGGACTATTGGGATTTATGGAAATGACGTCCAAAAGAGGAACACCGACTTACAAATGAGGCTTCATGTGATTGATTTCACAAAAAAATATATTTCTTAAGCCGGAAGCTCCTCTTTTTCATCTTATTATTTTATCTACCCCATCTTAAACCATGTTTTCCTATTCCCCATCAAGGTTTCAAATACCAGTCCAGCAAGGGACTGATATCAGACCATATGGTTAAGTAGTGGTCAGTATTACTTTTTTATTGGTTAGTACCAGTGGTATATATCGGCATACCTGGAACACCGGTATTGTACCAGTCTGATAGATTACTGAAACCAGTACTAGAACTAGATAGAAAACCTTGTTCCCTGGAGCGTTTTTCTTTCTCTTACATGATACACCTATTTAGTTTGCTTGATAATAACAACAATAAGAACTTTGTTGTTCAGTCAATTCCGCATCCTATACTTATCCTAGTTGATTTCTCGAACAGTATACCACTGGTAACCTGCCGAAATCTAAAGACTAATCTCTACAAATCCATCTATTGAACAGATCTTTTTAATTGTTGAGAACCAATTTGTTGTTTTTTTTCTCTTTTGTCTTCTGTATATCATTACCACTTCAGGCAATATCAGGTTTTATCTCCCCAAGCCAGGTAACTGAATACATAGATCAGGGATGCTTTTAGTCTGATGGTGCTGTTCTATTTTCAAAATTAAAACCTGCAAACCATTTGACATGGCATATGGTACTTCATAATATATTGTCCTAATTAGAGCTGCTAGCAATATTTAAGTTGTTAAATTAGCATAATGGTATTGCCACATAATCTACTTACGAGACACATCCTTTGAAAATGTTAAGACGTAATCATGAAAACTATGCACCGGCCATTATTATTATGTCACCACAGAATACTAATAGTAAGTAAATACATAGTTTTATTGTTTTCCCTTGAAAAGAGACATTATGCAGTTCAAAATTTTAGAAAAATTCAAACTAACTTTCATCTAGGTGTAAACATTTGCTGGCAACAAAATTATAGAGATTTCATCTGATTGAGTTCTAGGAGACTCATGATCACAACCAAGAAGTACCAGATTGATAACATTTAAATCTACCCTGAACAGTCCAAGTAGTATGAGAAGAAATAAGAAAGGAGCTTAATTCAAGTTAAAATGAGATTGTACAATTGAGCAGCAACAAAGACAAAATAATAACAACAACAACAATCCATAAGATCCCAACGTCATATATACTAGGCATGCAAAATCATGTTCCATTGATCATCTTGCTTCCCTCCAGTTAAACCTTTCCACCGAGCACTAGTTCTTTCCCTGTCTAAATAGGTTGCTGAGCTAAAGAACACAACCTACCACTGCGAGTTCAGGTAATGCGTGTAAGCAGACATATCAAATATGTAGAGAGTTAACTTCCATAACTCAGCCATGAAACCAAATTCCAGTTGGGGCAACCCCACTGTGGCACAACCAGTGTCCTTTTTTTTCAGAAGAATGTCATTTAATATGGCTGGCAGCATTGCTCAAGGGGTTGAAATAACAAGGTCTTTTTGTTCATCCAATTTATAGTCACAACGAAAATATGGTTGCCATTCAGCCACATCAATAATACCAACTTACATGGATTGGTTGGTCATGCTAATTACTGTTACTAATATCATCCTCTACAGATGTCAAATAACCACTACTCTGTTCTCTGAAATTGGACATCTACAGAATAAAATTGAGCCACATTCCTATCTCAATTTTTGGCTTTTTGTTTATCTCTTTATCCAAATTCTAGAACTGTTTTCCAGCCCATAACATCAAGTTTATAAGTTACATACAACCAACTAACATAGCCCATAAAAAAAAGTTTGTTAAATATAGCCAACTAATAATTTGATAGTTACTTGCAATTTGGATTTAAGTGGTCTGTTTCTAGAATTAATTTTTCAAGCCTTTGGTACATCTTTTTCTTTCCATTAGCACCTTAAAATTTTGATACTTCACACAGCCTGATCTTTTATTAGGCTATTAAAATAATATGGTCGAATCATCTAAATTTGTGTCAATCTCCAATTAACTTGTTAATTATGCACTCACTAGTCTTTCGCTGGCTGGCTGCTCAACTGCAGAAAATGTCATTCAGCTCATAGGGAGTGGTATTTGAATTCAGATAAAATAGGTGACTGGAAAGGTAAAAGTTTATTATATTGTTACTGAACGGGAAAAAAGGTTTGCTGAAAAATTGGAAACATAGATAGTATGTAATCCTAATATATAAATTACTCACCCACTCTAGATTTGGATAAGGTATCTGACGAGTCAACATCTCCAAAACTGTGCACCCAAGGCTCCATATATCTGCAGCAGGTCCATATGATCTTCTGGGATTAATAACCTGGAATATTGAAACTAAGAAATGTCATTGTTCATAAATGAATCTACAATTTCGAACAACTTCATTACTGCTTCTCAAGTGAAACTTAATAAAGTAAATAACTTTGGCTCTCATCCAAGAAATAGGGCTTGGCAGGTTAAGGCATCATCTACAAGCAGTTGCTACAGTTCTTTTGCATATTAGTATAAATAAAGTCCGATAAGAGAAAACCCCTCGGTCACATGTGACAATGAATGTTATATCACATACTGTCAGCAGGTAGCGCTATGCTTTCAAATGATGCTGCTTTAAAGAATAAATCATTAGCAGAACATTTCCTGACTGCCACATCACCATATTAATATCATTATACATCTCAGATTCATGGCTGCAGCCAAAGATGCATCTCAGACTTGAATGGACATGTGGTATACAAGCTCAGAAAATGTCATCTCAAAGGAGGATGAGACCAAAATTAATTTGAGGATCCTCATGATCATGGATCATCATTTCCCCCAGATCGGTATGAAATGGCTGATATGTAGTGATCCGGGAATGAACCCATATGTGAACCACCCTCGTTTTAGATGGTCCAGTCTGACTCATTATATATATATATATATATATATATATATATATATATATATATATATATATATATAGGGGTCATATTTGAGAACCCTCTTCGCTCGTTTCACTTCTGTTGTCCATTTTGCCTCGCTCACCATGCGCCACCAACAAGTACGCTTGCACCTCTACCTTCCTCCTCTTCATCCACTCCTCTTCTTCCTTCCCCTTCCTCGTCCTCCTTGCTTGTTCTCCCACCTCTTCATTCATCTCCCCTTCCTCTTCAGTGTACCATGTATTGGTACACTTGTACTGACCTGTATGGACCAGACGAATACGAGTCCAGTTCCTAAAATGGCATTCTAGCTCATAATGAACAATTCCAAACATTTATTCTATATGAGTCTATTTGTTGAAATGCACAACCCTGTCAAAGAATTATCTTGTTTAATAATCAGATATTGCCATGTTCATAAAGCATTTTACAGATTCTTTTGGCATAAGGTTCCACATTAGGTGTCATTGATGGAAAAGAATCTATATATTCTCATTTAGGACGAAGAAGGGCTAACCTCTGGAGCCATCCAATACACACTGCCTTTGCAAGATTTCAGCAAGGTGACCTTGGTCATCTGAAGTTGTTCACAGAAGCAGAATAAAATATGAATATAATGACACATTAGATATGAAAGTATCACATGTATAAAGCAAGAAGGCAATAGACAAACCTCCTTTGCCAATCCAAAATCTGCTAGTTTTACAGAGCCGTTTGCATGAACCAATATATTTGCACATTTGATATCTCTGAGAAACGAAAAGATAGCATCTTAAGGCTGTCTTTCTATAAGCAAGAAAAGAAAATGACTGGGAAGACTTAAAAGAAATATTATCAGAATTATATAATCAATCCTTGCTTAACATTTATCTCAAAATATATGAAGATCCAGTCCTTATCTTCAAGCTAGCTCTTGAGGATTAATAGAACTGTAAAATCAGAATGAAAATACAGGTGCCTCAGTTGGTGCATGTTGCCAAGATAACGGCATGCAAAAAGTGGCATGTCCCTCATTATACACACTGACTGATTTTAATCTAAATCAACTTTTAAGTTTTAACTGCACAGTTTGCTCATATGCAAGAACCACAGTAACAGACAAGTGGCATGCACCATTATCCAGGGACATAATTCATTCGTATGTATTGTTAAATCATGGCACATGGATCCAAAAAGACTGGCTCAGAAAAGAAAATTACAATATTATAACATAATATCCTGTCAAAACCAAATTTATGAAATAAGTGCATAGGCATAAACTAAAACAGCTGAATCACCTGTGCACAATATTTCGCTCGTGAAGGTAGTTTAAGCCATTTAGGATCTGCCTAGTATATGCTGAAACTTGAGAATCTTGCAGTCGATACTTTTGATATAGAGATGAAAGCGAACCTTGTGTAACAAGTTCAAGGAAGATGTATAATTCGAATCCTCCTAAAAATTAATTCATATCACATAACAGTTAGAGAATGGAAGTAGAGATTACACCATGAAAAATAAAATAATATTACGTCATTAGTCAAGAAAATCTCAAATATTCCAATCTACCAAAAGGATAACAATAAAAATTAAAAGCTTCAACTATCCCTATCTTGTGATTTTATATAATGACACATTTATCTAATGCTTTTCCCCTTTTTTAAGGTACAATTTTAATGGCATGCAAATAAAAATAAAATTCAATAAATACTGTCTGTCAGAAGATAGATTCATGAAAAGCTAAAGTGGTGAAATAGCAAGATTGGAAAAACAATATACCTTGTCTGTTCCATAATATTGAACTATGTTTTCATGTTCAAACTGACTTAGAAGTGCGATCTCCTGGAAGCAAAAGTTAAGGAAGAAAGCTGAGAACACTTATCCAATTTCCAATTACTCATTTAGATCCATGAAAGTCCCAGCAGGTCTATAATTAGAAAAAAAAGAGGATAAAATAACTTGCAAACAATATTGAAAATGGTAAAGAATTAGTGAACTAGATCAATGTAAAGGTAAAAAATTGACATTATCCTACCTGCTCAAGTTGAATAATACATTGTTCAGCATTGCTTCCCTTGGTCAAGCAAAGATACTTCTTTGACAGCAAAAAAATATACCCTCACTATACATATGAAAAAACATGCCTTAATCAAAGAGTAATTCACCAATTCATAATACTCGAGAATTATATTTTACTGAGGCATACTGAAAATATCATTTAAAAAAGAGAACTGTGTTTTAATGAAACTAGATCTCCAAGTAAAAGACTGATATATACATATATAACCATATATATATATATATATATATATATATATATATATATATATATATATATATATATATATATATATATATATATATATATATATATATATATATATATATATATATATATATATATATATATATATATATATATATATATATATATATATATATATATATATATATATATATATATATATATATATATATATATATATATATATATATATATATATATATATATATATATATATATATATATATATATATATATATATATATATATATATATATATATATATATATATATATATATATATATATATATATATATATATATATATATATATATATATATATATATATATATATATATATATATATATATATATATATATATATATATATATATATATATATATATATATATATATATATATATATATATATATATATATATATATATATATATATATATATATATATATATATATATATATATATATATATATATATATATACAGTAACAGACAAGTGGCATGCACCATTATCCAGGGACATAATTCATTCGTATGTATTGTTAAATCATGGCACATGGATCCAAAAAGACTGGCTCAGAAAAGAAAATTACAATATTATAACATAATATCCTGTCAAAACCAAATTTATGAAATAAGTGCATAGGCATAAACTAAAACAGCTGAATCACCTGTGCACAATATTTCGCTCGTGAAGGTAGTTTAAGCCATTTAGGATCTGCCTAGTATATGCTGAAACTTGAGAATCTTGCAGTCGATACTTTTGATATAGAGATGAAAGCGAACCTTGTGTAACAAGTTCAAGGAAGATGTATAATTTCGAATCCTCCTAAAATTAATTCATATCACATAACAGTTAGAGAATGGAAGTAGAGAGATTACACCATGAAAATAAATAATATTTACGTCATTAGTCAAGAAAATCTCAAATATTCCAATCTACCAAAGGATAACAATAAAAATTAAAAGCTTCAACTATCCCTATCTTGTGATTTTATATAATGACACATTTATCTAATGCTTTTCCCCTTTTTTAAGGTACAATTTTAATGGCATGCAAATAAAATAAAATTCAATAAATACTGTCTGTCAGAAGATAGATTCATGAAAAGCTAAAGTGGTGAAATAGCAAGATTGGAAAAACAATATACCTTGTCTGTTCCATAATATTGAACTATGTTTTCATGTTCAAACTGACTTAGAAGTGCGATCTCCTGGAAGCAAAAGTTAAGGAAGAAAGCTGAGAACACTTATCCAATTTTCCAATTACTCATTTAGATCCATGAAAGTCCCAGCAGGTCTATAATTAAAAGAGGATAAAATAACTTGCAAACAATATTGAAAATGGTAAAGAATTAGTGAACTAGATCAATGTAAAGGTAAAAATTGACATTATCCTACCTGCTCAAGTTGAATAATACATTGTTCAGCATTGCTTCCTTGGTCAAGCAAAGATACTTCTTTGACAGCAAAAAATATACCCTCACTATACATATGAAAAAACATGCCTTAATCAAAGAGTAATTCACCAATTCAATAATACTCGAGAATTATATTTTACTGAGCATACTGAAAATATCATTTAAAAAGAGAACTGTGTTTTAATGAAACTAGATCTCCAAGTAAAGACTGATATATACATATATAACCATTAAATGATGTCTGGCTGATAAAGCTTACAAAAGAAAAGACTAACATAAAGTAAGAACCTATGGAACTTGGATACATGAAAATAGAACCAACCAAGCAGTTGAGGAACCTATAGACCTCAGATATATGAAAATATGATCATCCAAGAAGTTAACACTTTGTCAACACCAAGTGTGAGCTAAGATTATTCATCCTACTTCTCATGCCAATTTACAATTTAGTGATTCACATTATATACATACTAATGAGTCCTAAGCAACTAATTTATAAAGCTTACAACACTTTTAATTATGAGGAATCAAGATCTCCCTCTCCCAAAAGAAGAAGAAGAGTTGAACTAACACCTGCTTATTCTTCAAAGTTTGAAATATCTTTTGAGATTTCATATTCTAAATGTAGTTTAATTGAATAAAGAGGCATAAAACCAAAATGAAACAGTAAGGCTGCAGACACAAAATATTTCTGAACAACAAAAGACAACTCATGTTAATGGGTTGACACACATTTAATTGGCAGAATCATAAAATATAGCCTCTTTATTCATTCTGCTCTTACGTTCACGAATCAAACAACTTCACTATCAAATATCAAACACCAAGGAACTGTATCCTATATATGCTTCCTGTCTAGTAACCAGCCTCTAACATGAATGCAAACCAAACTCTTAGAAATACTCATTTCATATCTAATTCTTCTTTAATCTCTCTCCAAAAACTATCCATAATATATTGTTTACACAGTTTAATACTAACTGGCTTGTTCTCAACTTCTAAATTTCTATCAAATAATTGAGTTTCCCATATTAATACTTTGTGTTGAAAACTTGATGCATCAGTGGGTACATAATTAGTTCCTATTCCATTGTCTGCTTTCATCCTCTAAGTCATCTTTGACTTCACACAAAAATATCTCAAGAACCTGAAATTCTTATTCCTATCCCTAATTCTAAATCCACAGTAAGCTACTTATATAATTTTCACTAAGTAGGCACAAGTAAGCTTGTCAGTGTTCTTCAAAATCACTACCTCTAATTAAAAGCCTCCAATCTTCATCCTTCTATCATCTGCATTACAAGATTACCGATATTATTTTCTATTTTTGCAACTCCATAGATGTTATTTTAAGCCCCCCAAAGAAACTATCTTAAGCCGTAAGTTTCATATCACTAGCAGCTTAGACATGATTAGATACTTTTCTCCCTTTTAAGAAATATGTATGTCGTGACCCAGCTCGATAGTCCTGCTAAATACAATAAGCTCAAAATCACAGCATCCAAAATGCTTAAACCCTAATTATTATTGGTAGACCGAAATAACCTATATACAAATCTAAACCATAAGCTTCTGATATGGGACTATTGTGGCATGATAATCTCCTACATTCAGAGGAGTAAAGTCCTCATAAAGGCCCAATGAAATTTAAAATCATTCACTAGTAGGTGGCATGTGAGGCCTATGGCCCAATGGCGACTCAGATTTATCCCATCTGATTATAATTCAAAACCATAAACTTTGACATATTTTAGTTGTGATTGACTGAAAGAAATTCATGAACCCAAATGACTTGGATATAACAAGCCTAAAGGCACATGAATCAAAATGATTAAGCCCTTAATAGTAGCAGACCAATCGGGCAATTTATATCATCAATGCCCAATATGGGACTATTGGAAATCACAACATATTCAAAACTAAATAATCACAAGGCATGACAAAATCTTAACACCTTATTAATGTGATTGTGAAGGAAAAAGATGACTGACAAACTTAGGATGAGGTTATTTGAACTGCGTAACTAAAATAAATATATATGCAGATACAAAATTAAGATAGGACAAGTTAAAATTCCCTGTGCTGACTATGTAGATATCATAGATGGGCTATGTATCCACCTCAAAATGGAAGAGTAAAAAACAAAAAAAATTGTTCCTAGTTTTTACTACCATATTGTACAATTGTGGAAAAGTTAACTATTTGCTTATTTACTGGGTTGTCTAAAAAGACAACTGTAGCTCTGCTTAAAATATAAGCTACAATTTCTTACAATTGCAACTGACTAACCTGTGCATATCCCACAGGTACTCAACAACAGACAATTTTAAAGTCCATAATTAACACCGTCAAGTTATGGGATTCTTCACTAACTATGGTTGTCTTCACAAGGATAAATTGGTTTCCTTTAAGAACCATGGGAGTATTCTCAAAAGTAACCGAAATCCCAATAGAAGCATTTTGTAGGTAAATGACAGCCTCAATAATCTAAGCCATACATATAAAGAAACAAGAATTTCTTGGATAGATAATTTTAATTCATCACTTACTCGCTTATCCCTTCATACACCATTCCATAGGAACCACTACCCAGAAGCATGCCACGCATCCATGATTTTATCTTCCGCTTTAACCTACCATTTGGTGAGATGGTGAATGTTGTCTCAGTAGTCGTACTGCATGACTCATCGTCGTTCATCGTCGAGTAAGAAGATGTCCCTGTGAAGTCCTCGGGGGTATCCTGCAACCACAGTTCCCTCAACTCCTCCTCACTGACTTCATCGCCCACAAGAATCTCCCCCTTCCCCTTGTTCTCCTCAGAATCCACCGATTTCTTCCCACCTGCCTCAAGATCACTTTCCTCTGGGGCAACAGATCTGACAATATCCGAAGTCAAACTCGCTGCATCTGTGGCTGCAAGGGAAATCAATGGAGGTGGTTTAAGAGTTGATGATGAATTGTCAGGCTCATGTCTCAAAGGCGGAGATGAAAATTTTGTCATTGGCGGTGGAGGGGAAAGAACTGGAGGCCGGACTCCTCGAATTCCACCTCCCCCAGAACTCGGAGACACACAGGATTGGCCACCAACAACCCCAGTTTCAACCTTTGAATCATCAGTGAGCTGCCCACATTCTTCTTCAGGACCGATCTGGCTTACAATCACTTCTGCGGATGCTGAAATGGGTTTCAAAGGAGTCCAATCAGACACCAAGATTGGATCTTCAGACGCAAAGGCGGGATCTTTATGGGTTGGGCTGTCCAGCTGGAGAAGCCTTGACCTGGGAAGGACGTCGGAGGATAACCGCGCCTTGTGCCTCTCCCAATCGTCCTCAGAAATAGCGAAATCCTCGGGGCTGTTGAGGCCGAGACTGCGGCAGAGGATGTCTACCTCGCCTTCAATGCTTCCGTCGATCCGGAAGCTCGTCTGTTGGGCATACGCGGATGAGAAGAGGTCCAGAGGTCGTCCAGCGCGGAGGTCGGGGTTTTCTTCGGTCGCGGCAGAAGAGATAGAGGTCGAAGAGGAACCCGCCGCGTCATACTCGACGT
This sequence comes from Musa balbisiana, assembly GCA_004837865.1. Taxonomy (NCBI): domain Eukaryota; kingdom Viridiplantae; phylum Streptophyta; class Magnoliopsida; order Zingiberales; family Musaceae; genus Musa; species Musa balbisiana. The sequence goes on along the minus strand of CM017188.1, from coordinate 11,906,457 downwards.
ACTTGACCGCGTTGCGCCGCACCAGCTGCGGACGCCGTCCCGTCGCCTGCTGCTGTTTGCTGGAGTCCATCGTGCCGCGCCCGGAGCTGGAGGCGTCTCTCCTACGGTTGAAGAACATACTTCGGTGGCGGCGCTAAACCCATCAGGAAAAGGAGACCCCCAAGGCACGATTTTTACCAACACCGGCAACAAACGGAATAAAAAAGATGCGAACTTCGAAGCCAACAACAAGAATCGACAAGAAATTTCGACCAAACGCTAGGGTTTCTGATGCTTCCGGAGCCCAAGAAAAGGCGAAACCCAGAAAACAATTGGCCGTTCCGGGAATCGGGAGAGCCAACAGGAAGAGGGTGAAAGGATCAGGAATAACACGGAACCCAGCGGCGGAGACTTGATCTCGACGGTAGGGTTCATCTCCTCCCCTTCCCATCCGCCATTCAATTCCCGGAAGGCGTCCGCTGTTTTGTGGCGTCACGGAAGCTGCCGCTGGAATTCTTGGGAACCAAATGGGCCACCACCCATGGATGCAACCGATGAATGACACAGATCCAGCAGTAAAAGGAAGATGCAAAGAGCAACACTGTGCTGGTGAGAAAAGAAAGCTCCGACATTTCGGAAGAACAAGACTCCGCCGCAATTTGCCAGCACACGCGGTGGATTTTTCCTCGAGCAGAAAAATATCTATATTAAATTAAACGACGAGTAATCTTTCTTTGAACATTCCCTGCTTCTCAAACTGATAATAAAAAGGTCAAATACCATCATTTAGTTATCTTGTTTTTTATGATGTCGAAGTCAATTCCTAAATATCATGCTTCCAATTGGTATCCTCGTCGAAGTTTCATTGATCTTGGCAGCTCTTCTATTCCTCCCTCGAGTCCTTCTCCCGCTGCTGCGTCCACAAGAACAAGTTCGTCAATTACGTGCATGCGATCGTGATGTGTGGTTTCTATCTTAGTCTTGGTGAATGGCGATGATCAAAGTGCTACTCTAATAGTGCAGCATAACATGGACTGAAGGCAACATATTGCAGTGAGGAGAACTTATCACAACATTTGGATGGTGGAAAGACATGACAAACACAAATTGATTCATGTCTTAGTTCATGCTCACCACAGTTTTTACTCATCCACTTGTTCACTGTGCACCAATGCAAGATGAACATGCCATAGAAGATTAGAAACTAGTCCTGATTATTAGACACGGCCACCTACAACTCAATATAGGGTTTTAAGTTTGTAGAATTAGCAGGTGGTAACTTTGGAGCAAAACAAGACTGGATCACTCAGTCTTCTTAGAGTCTTCCTCAGGATCGCGAAGAGTTCCGAACATCCAGTCCATCCATATCGTGTAATGCCCGTAGTTGTGACGATACGTCGTGTGATGGATGGTGTGGTAACCGGCACCCATGACAGGCCAAACCTTACCGTGGATGCAGTCATGGATGTTTGCAGTCCATAAAGCTTCGATGAACAGTAGTAGTATGTGACTCATGAAATGAGTTGGCACGATGAAGAGAGCTATCACATGTGGCACAGCCTGCAGTATCCCATCCAATGGATTGAATGCCAGTCCTGAAGAGAAAGAGAGATACAAGTGTCAGTTTTCTAGCCTTTCAATATCAGAGCAAGAAAGCTGCTGTCTACCAATTTCTTTGCTTTAGACAGGCTATCGCAAAATAGTGTTGCCTCTCAAATATTCTGTCTTACCCACGTTAGATTGATTCACCATACATATATCATACACATACGGCAGAACCACAAATTCGTAAGCGAACAGTGTTTACTGTTCTTTAAAGGATCATCAAGGAAACCTTTGATCATTTAAGTGGTAGGCCTCAACTGTTCACCTTACAATTCTATGATCACTCTAAACTGTGTCATCGACATAGCAGGTTGACCAATCTCAATGTTTTCCTGAACTGTTCATTCCACAACCTCTAAGGAATATGCTGTATATATGTTTTGACCAAGAAAGTGGAATTAATTACACGATAAACTTACCATGCAACAACAAATAATATCCCAACTTTAGGATTGGCCATGTAATTGGGAGAAAGAAGAACTTCCCCAACCGTGTACAGAAGGGTCATGCAGAAGGATGATAAGGTCATTTCCTTGTGAAGGTTGAAATCTAGTTTCGACAGTACTCATATACACAGAAATATGACTTTAGAGTAGAATATTATAAGAGGATTATTTTGGCACAACTAGTAGAAGTAGTTACAAATCCTATATTTGCAATTGCAATTTCTTAACAACATAAATAAGATTCCTGTGCCATGTTCTTATAATCTATGATGGTTTTATGTAAAACATGTGCAGATGCAACAGAAATCAGAAATACAAATCTACAACTAAAAGAAAACTACCAAACTTAGTTACAAATTTTACTTCTAAACAAAGCTAATAATTTATGTTATAGAAAACTAAAGATGAATGCACACCGATAGTCAGAGGACCGATCAAGACTTTATAATCAACAAGTACTGTGAACTTACCAGCAAATGGAGAAAGAGTGTTTTGCTTGTTGTAGATGTGGTGTGTTACATGAAGGTACTTGTATAATGGCTTTATATCATGCAGCTCTCTGTGCATCCAGTAAATTCCAAACTCAACAAGTACTAAATAGATGGCCATATAAGTAAGATAGATCGGCCAACCAACTTCACTTATGCTGGAAAAACATTTGGTCCATCCTTTCTCAATCATGTATTCTGAGAGCGTCGGAAGAGCACAGTACCATGGCATAGCCTTCATCGCAACATATATTTGCAAAAGCATGGCCCTCTTTGAGGGTATAGAATCTGCCAAAAAGAAACAGAAGACCCAAGAAGATGGTTATCATTGAGAAGAACATAAAGCCATAAACATACTAAGAAATATGAACCTCTAGTGAGTCCATGAAACCAGTTCTAGTCCATCTGATATACACTGATAAAGGAAACATCTTTTGTCATAATAAAAGATTGTTCTGGGCTAAAATTGTTCTCTCAACGTTTCGTAATGCCAACCAAAGAAACGTATTGCCGATCAAATTGTTCCAAAAGATAGATGAGCCATGCTACCGAAAAAGAAAAATTTAGCATGTAGTGCCAATCCTACTAAATGAGTTCTGGAAAAAAAAAAAAAGACAAACTACAAAGATTATCATATCCCAGAAGATTAACTTTAAATTATTTCCGTCCTTTCAATAGTCCATAATACTTAAGCTCAAATTAAAAATGTTATGGGGTGTCATAATCTTCCTCACTCAAGAGACATCAAGGTCAAAATATGGCTCACTTTGATACCAATTATCAGACCTATTCACTTGATGAAATTGAACCACTAACCCAAATTGCTTTAGTCAAAATAACACTGGCAGACCCATCTATTCCTGCTATGAACAGCAGGATTTACCATGACAAGGAACCAAATCCATTGAGTCTATGAACAGCAAGAGAATTCCCTCTCAAGAGTTCCTTATTTCTTCTTGATACAGAGGCTTGAGGCTAAGCCAATCAAAGAACTACAGTGGTGGATTTCTCAGAACAAAAAAATGCAGTTCTTTTGACAGCATTCGCTCTACCTTTTCTGCTCCTAAACCAAGCACAGCCATACTATGAATCAAATCAGCATCTGCCACTTAGATGACAGAACAAGCATACCAAGAAATAGAGGGAAATGAGAAATTTATCAAAACGGACACTACACCTCAAATCAAGAATCAATTTTTTTAGCTTCTATCAAGCAAATGAGAGCACAAAATCACCATTGAATACAAAGCTTACTGTTTACAGTTTATCACACCAAATCGACTCCAAAAGAAAGCAAAGTAGAAGACAGAGAAGACCTTTGGGGACGTAAACGTTTCGCTTCCAGTGGTAGATGTAGAAGCACCAGAGAAAGCCGGAGGCCAAGTAGAGGATATTGCCACCGAGGTAGTTGCGAAGCCACGACTGCAGTGGCCGGGGAAGCCGCCTCCAGGCGGCGCCGCCACCCGGCAGGAGCGCATCGAGCACGATGCCGTTGTACCAGTCCGTCTCCTCCACGAACTGGTGGAGGTACTCCGCCCTCTCCACCTCCATCCTCCTCCTCCCGACCTCGCTATCAGCGAACGGAATCCGACCTCTTCAAGCGAAAAAGGACGAACCCTGCGAGTTCCGAGACCGGTGCGTCCGCTGAACCACCGCTTGGGGTTGTTGCCATGGTCATCCGAGTTCTCGCTCCGCTTAAAGTTTAGAGCTTCGGATCACATCACCGCCCGGTTGATCACTCCCCTCCCACCCCTCTCGTAAAATCCCAATTATATATTATTATTATTATTATTATTATTATTATCACCGGCATCTTATCCTTATATTTCATCTAATTTATTTTTAAGATTAATTGCGAGAAAAAGTAGAGACAAAAAACCAGCGAAGATTTGTTGTCTCCTGTGGCACGTGGGGCCATGAGCTACGGCAGATCTCACACACCCCAATCATCTTGCAGCGCGACTCTCGAAGCAGTCAACGGTGAACAGCCTCAATTATATATGGTGGGGAGTAATGGCGTGGATCGTCGATCGGACTTGTGTCTCAGCACAACCACCGAACAGGAGAAACACACTTGTCATTCGTCCATCACATGGTCCCACACAAACAACCCGCCGTGGGCACCGTGAGAGCGGCGACTTCCGTGGTGGCGGTCAAAGCCACGAGACGGGTAGTTTGAACGATAATCTAGGGAGGGATGACTGTTATCCACGCAGAGTGGACTCGACCATGACAAAAGTAAGGGTGGACGTGGTCTCCTGCGGATCTCCACGATACACTTATGTTGGGCTTCGTATCGTCCCCCGGGATATTTCCGGGGTGACGCAGCGGTGCTGTTCCGGCAAATTAGCATTCCCGTAACGCGGAAAGCGTGCGTGCGACCGTCGTCACCTACCTCCGGCCAGCCGAGGCGGGAATCCTGCCACCTAACTCCGGCGAGGCGACACTGCAGCGTGATGTCTCTTCCACTGACAAGCTCGTGCGCCTCGTGTCTCTCTCTCTCTCTCTCTCTCACACACACACACACTTGCACATGGATCCGCCGAGGTGTCAGCTCTTTACGTTCTTTAGTTATAATGTTTCTCCTGTGGCACGTGGGGCCATGAGCTACGGCAGATCTCACACACCCCAATCATCTTGCAGCGCGACTCTCGAAGCAGTCAACGGTGAACAGCCTCAATTATATATGGTGGGGAGTAATGGCGTGGATCGTCGATCGGACTTGTGTCTCAGCACAACCACCGAACAGGAGAAACACACTTGTCATTCGTCCATCACATGGTCCCACACAAACAACCCGCCGTGGGCACCGTGAGAGCGGCGACTTCCGTGGTGGCGGTCAAAGCCACGAGACGGGTAGTTTGAACGATAATCTAGGGATGACTGTTATCCACGCAGAGTGACTCGACCATGACAAAAGTAAGGGTGGACGTGGTCTCCCGACACTTATGTTGGGCTTCGTATCGTCCCCCGGGATATTTCCGGGGTGACGCAGCGGTGCTGTTCCGGCAAATTAGCATTCCCGGTAACGCGGAAAGCGTGCGTGCGACCGTCGTCACCTACCTCCGGCCAGCCGAGGCGGGAATCCTGCCACCTAACTCCGGCGAGGCGACACTGCAGCGTGATGTCTCTTCCACTGACAAGCTCGTGCGCCTCGTGTCTCTCTCTCTCTCTCTCTCTCACACACACACACACTTGCACATGGATCCGCCGAGGTGTCAGCTCTTTACGTTCTTTAGTTAATAATTTCTTTTATTAATTGCTTTTTTTTTTTTAATCACTTGTCCAAAGGTTTCTCTCTTTTGTTATTTTATTGGATCCGTGTTCAGATTATGATATTTTTATCTGCATTATAGCTTCTTTACCTGCATCAGTGAAGCAAGCTACAGATTACTCAGCAGAAGAATGGGAGCAAGCCACTGCATCTGCCTCAAGAGTGGAAGCAGAGCTTGTTTGTGGGTGTGGTTCACAAGAGGAAATTGCAGCCTCTGCAGGAAAGGAGAAGGCAGGGAGTTCCATGTGCTGATTTAAAGCATCATAATTAATGAATATTGCTAAACTCATAAAAGCCAAAAAAATTAACAATCAACCAATATTGGTGAAGAAGATGAACTGGGATAATATGGTTTGAAAGCTTAAATTAATGAGCTATGAGCTTCCTGTGTTATATATCTGTCTTGACATCCACATTCTTTCTTGGTGGGATTATTAGCTCGCAAATAAATCAAATCCCAACATGTTTTGGATAGAATGAAAAAGGTCAAACATAACCAATTATTTTCAAAGCTTCTTCAAACATTTCAATATGCTTTTCTATGCCATTAGGTTGATGTTAGTACTACAACTCCTGCTTATGCCATCATGAACCTACTATTACAGCTAATCACTAAAAATATAATATGGATTAGGTTAATGATCTCAAAAACATGTTACATTGGTGGACTGTTGCTCAAAGAGTTAAAGAAAAATAATTTCAATTGAGAAATAGATGGTGAACTTTGGAAATACTCTATGAAAAAACTCTGTATCACATTATTATAAATGCTGAAAGGAATATAGAACTTCTAGTATGATCACTTGTGGACCGCAGGTAGATTGATGAAAGGTGGAAGAACACAGCAGACAGTTTGAGATCATTCTCATTCTAGCTATACCTCATCTGAAGAAGTAAACTCCAAGAGCCAAATAAATGTCAAGTAAGATAGCAAAACATCACATTTGTACTGGCACCATGACAACCTTCTTAGCAACAAAGGTAGGCAGTTTTAGTTTCGAAAGTTCATCCAAGTTCAAAGCCCTACGCTCATAGCTTTACAGATTTCAAATAAGGAAACCTCAATGTGATTACAAGAAATACTCATACACTGTAAACTCATTGCCCTTGAATTCAGACAACAAATTTTATATATATATATATATATATATATATATATATATATATATATATATATATATATATATATATATATATATATATATATATATATATCTCCCAATCTGCTCAGTGGAAAAACTGGATCAATGACCTGACGAACGTAACCACATGATCCAAAATGCTCATATTCAATTTCATTCTGAATGCAACAGAAATTTTGTGAGGAAATAAGAGCAACTCAGAGAAATTTCACTATTTAATTTGGGATTAACAAGAAGCCCAATGCATTTGAAATTATTGAAAAATCAAAGAACTACTTTAGATGGAGAGATAAGAAACCACAGATGAAACTTTTCCTTTTCAATTTCCGAAGGAATGCACAAATTATTCTTGACAGTTTCGAGAATATGTCACTTAAATTAGGGAACAAAATTTTTAAGGACTGCTACATTTACAAACTTGATACATGGCAGATACCAGCCTCAGGTTCATCGACATAAGATCCTGTTGGGATTTTTTTCTTGTTAAATGCTATTACAAACTCTGTAAGGTGAGGAATTTGAAGCAATGATAATGCATCCAGAAAGAGCTACAAACTATAATACTAACTAAAGGTAGATTTTATTCATAGGACAAAGGTTACTGATTCCACCAGTGTCAAAGATTCAAGGTCATGCCATACCACAAAAACAACCTTCTGACCGCCAAAATCCAACATTTTATTATTCTATTTTCAACAAACAAGAAATTTCAGGAACTCAGTCACCTCAGGATTCGTAATGTGGGCAACCTCTGACTTGAGCAGAAGCAGAGCAGCCGAGATGTGTTCATCCGAGTGAAGCTATGGAAGAGATTAATGACAAGAAATGTAGTGGAAGGATTAACTGGAAAGCAAAGAGAGAAGAATTTTTTTTTCTTCTTCATTAGATTTTTAACTGTTGTTGTATCATAGGAAAATTTGGAGTTTGCTCTCTCAAAAGGAGTTTCTGTGATCATGTTAATTATATCATGAATAATTTTGCTGTCATAAATCTACTTGTGGAAACAAAAGAGGCGCTTAAATGGAAAGCACGAAGAACACAGATGTCTTAACTGTTCTTAAACCTAACCAAACCCACGTCTTAACTATGATTAATTCGACCGAAAACTAGGCCGTAAGATGTGGGGCCCAAAAGGCGGTGTTCTCTAAGACCCACCTCATGGGTTAAAACCCCTGGGCCCTGTCTTGGGCCCAGCAGTATTAGATTCTTCTCTTCCTCCAGAACTGGACGGCCGTGAAACGTTCCTACATCGACACGTGTTAAGTCTACATGTTTATTGGTCGTTACTTGTGGGGTCTACCAAAAGCACCAATACACCAATAGGAGCTCTAACAATCGTGTGTGGTATTATTCAGGCAAATACTGGAACCGCAGTGGAAGGGACGGGTGGCAACATCCACGCGCTGACCATGACATGGTCACCTCCGCGAAACCACCTACCAGGCAACCGCCGCTCCCCTTCATTAAACCCTCCTCTTCCTTCTTCCGACTCACGAAACCTTCCTCCCTCCTCCACCTCACCCCCGTCCTTGCACGAGGAACAGTTGCTTCTGATGTCTGCTATGCTTCTTGGCACGTAAAAGTGTCAGCAGCAGTATAACCCATCACACAAAAGCTGTGTCATCCTCCAGAAACAGGCACGCAATTAGATGAGCACGGAGCAATTATGAATGTTTCCTTCAATCATGTCATAACAACAACAACAGAGGACAAACAGAGCTAATTCTAACTACTAAGAAACACCCAGTGATGAAATAACTCTACGAAAAGAACTGTAGAAGAGCTTTCTTACTGCTACGCTTTTGGGGAACCGATGGAGGTGGGAGACTTTGGAGATGAATCAATGGCGATGGCGGAAAGAAGAGGGGAAGGATTCACACCGCAGGAGGTGAGGTTGCCTTTAATCGGGGACCTTGTATGTGTCGAGGGTGATCTCCGACAGCCATGAACCAGGGAACAGCAACTGGTACAGCATCAAATTTAACATCAAGTAAAATCCTTTTTTTCTTAACCAAGAAAAAATATTTCTTTTTCTCGAGAAAACCCGAGCTCAGAGAGAGATGAGTTTTTCGGCCGAATGAAATCGGTTTTCGATTCGAAAAGTAGATAAATAATATCAAAGAGAGAATGAAAAAGATGAAGCAAAAGAGGTAAGCAGAAGGACTCACATCGAGCTGCTTCTGGACGACGCGGTGACGCTTACGGGGCCGCCGGCGGGCCCTGTGGCCCGTCACCGCATAGATGTCCTCGTCGATCTCCTCCCTCGTGAGGGTGATCGAGAACTTGGGCCGCTCTCTCCGTTCCGTGCTCCCCGACCTCAGCCGCACCGGCCTCTTCTCCGCCGCCGCCTCAGGAGACGCGCTCGTTTGCCGCTCGAACCCCGAAGGAGCCCTAGAACCCCGGCGCCTAGTCCTCAGCTTCCAAGGTCGCGACGCAGGGGACGACGAAGGCTCGGGCTCCGCGTCGGCGTCCTCCTCCGCCTGCCGATCCGCTTCCGTCACGGTCTTCACAACCCTCGGCGACGGCGGAAGCGGCGGGACTACCAGCTTCATCCGGTCCGCCGCCTCCCGTACGTGAACCAAAAGCTTCTCTCTCACCTCCTCGATCCCCTCGTCGTCCTCGCCATCCACCTCGGACGGTCTCGCACCTCCCGAGCAGCCGCCGACGGCCTCGCCCTTGCCGTCCACGGTCATGCATCGAAGGATCCGCTGTTTGCCCCACGTCTTGAAGATCGGGAATGAAAACTTGTGGAGAAGGCTCCCCCGGCCCGCCGACAACGCGGCAGTCGCCGTCTCGGAGGGCATGGTCGCCGCCTCCGCTGAGAACGCCATGGATCCTCGCCCCCTCCCCGGTGGTTACCAGATCCGTCCCTCAAAATCGTACAAGGGAAAGACGACGACGCCTTCTCCACTGGGGAAACCGCTGAGGAGAAGAGGTGGGCGACGTTTTAGGTCGAAGGATGAAGGTGGAGGAAGAGAAGTGAGCGGTCTTAAGGCGTTGGGGGTTATAAACGGAGTAAAAAAATAATATTAAAAGAAGCATCGTTCTATTCCATGTATTGAGACAAACACGAATATGATAAATCATCCAATAACTTCCAGCCACAGGATTAAGATGACGACGTGGACAAAATTGAGTGGATGGATTGAGTGATGTGAGTAATATCTCACACACGGGACTAGTTGATATTTCAGTTTATGGGTATTGTTGTCATTCCATCATGTAGCTTTTTCTCTCCTCGTTTACAGTGGAGACACCGTGGCCCACGTCGCACGTCACGTGAGCACTCCTACGCCGGGCGATGGTCGAGGAGCGGGTATGCACGTGTATCAACTATTGTTGCGATAACGTACAATGGGGTATTTGGCATATCGAACTTTCTATTTATTAGACCAATCATAAGCTCAGATTTCGTTCCTTGTGATTGGGTCTCGGATCAGATCCATCCAGGAATCCCATCCGAACCCATAACTTATGATATTAAGATCCTATTAGATTGTCGGATCCGGGTCAAGTTAGCAGATGTACAGTGCCACACTTACGCCACACCTACCCCAGGACAAACGAGCGAAACCGCCGCGACACCACTCTCGGCTCGCTGCGAGGGGCCCACATACAGGACCACCCACCTCCCCATTCATAAGGCAGATGGGTGGGTGAAGCAGCGATGGCCGCGCCGTGGTGCTGCTCTACTTGCCCGTCCAATCTCTTCGAGTCGATGACGATGATCTGCGGTAACCGATTCCGCGCTGTCTCGAGACATCCGAACCGACAATGGAATGGGCAGACGCTGCCTCTCTATCGATCCTTCGGTCGCCGCACGCCGCTGACAGCACTGTCGATGTCTCATTCAAAAAGGTGGCGTGATGAGTCATCCATCAGTCTATTTTCCTTCTTTACTTCAGAAAGGATTTGATTTTGTTTATCGTTGAAATTAGATTCTGTACTTAATGGCAGAAGATAATGGCTCGTTGAACATGTTTACAACGCTGTAAGTGACCCAAATCCATTGAAGGAAATATATATATATATATATATATATATATCAGAGCTATTAAAAATTATTTATGAAAAATAAGTAAATATAATTTAATATAATATAAAATGAAAAAACTCATCTAAAATAACACAAGTATGTTCTAGTAAGATTTACATATTTTTTTATGAACAAGATTAAAAAATTAGTATCAATAGTGTAAGAAGAGACCAAACCGAAAAAATAAAAAAATATATTATTAGGAACTTCAATAATAATAATAATAAAATCGTAAGTCTTAGTAATTTGGTATCGACTATATAAATCTTTTATTGTTATTAAAATATATATAAAAAATAAACTATAAGTATATATTATCTTCTATAAAGTTAATGATAAAAAAAAGATTCATATGGATGACTATGATGCAACTTTTGAAGACTAAGGTGCTACAACTTTTGTTTTTTTTTCAGAGATCAATAAAAAGATTGACTTGGTGAGTCTAAGTACACATGTAAAAAGTATTCGTTGACATTATTTTAGAATGGAGGTGGAATAAAAAATATTAAAAATTGATTTTAGGGTAATTTTAAAAAAAAAACCTTTATTTTTATAAAATTTTATATAATCTTTTTTTTATTTATTCTAATATAATGAATTTTTTTTTCTTAAATAGATGATATTACCTTTGGCCTTTGCATTGTTAAACATCACCTCTGTCTCTTGTCGCTCGATGGCTTTACCTTATCATCTATATATGATAGTCGAATATAAGTGATATAGCAAATTTTAGCATTCATCTCATGTGACACATCAACTACGATAATAGACTCGGTGTCGTGTCTTTAAGCCAATGTATCGTACTGAGCCAACTTAGTACCATGAGCCTGTGGTCAGCCAACCGCTGGACACCATTTATTTGCACCCACTCTGCTCAAGGCTATATAGGGTAGTGCAACCATATACTAGGCTACATAGGAGATAGGAAGCAACGCCGAACGAGATTGAATTGAGCAGACTAGAAGACGCCTACTCCTGATGTACGGGCTGATCACTTGCAATGTCAACTGGCATTAAACACCTGTGTTATTAAAGCTACTACGTACGACCACACATATGAATAGGTATAAAAGCTACCCTTATGAACATCGCTGGGGGGCAGACCTCACACACACACTCCAACTCCCCCGTCTCCAACTATTATCAACGTAAGTATCGGAGGGGTCGAGTTGGGAATCCCTCTCCTAATATAACCTATGTGCAAGCACCCGATGGACAACTAAAGGAATAATCTTCAGCCTCCACTTGGGAGAATAAAGCCTATGCCCCCTCAATCAAACATCGGGTTAACATACTCCAACTTAAGGATCATGCTAGTAATTTTGCACACTCAAGACAGGTCAATCCATGATGGCACCCCGGCCATGACATAAAGATGCAAAACAACAAAAACTTGTACCGAATACATAACAATGATGACGAGGATGAGGACGAGGTGGCAAACGATTGTTAACAACAATGGTGTTGAGGGGTGATGTCAAGGTCATTAACGAGCAATGACATATCCTGAAAATTGATGACATAGGAAAAGGGAAGAGGAGGCGAGAACAATAAAGTAGAGGCAACATTTGACAAAATGGAAGATAGGGGCAATATCATTTTTTAGAAAACAAGATGTTATATAAAAACAAATAAAAAATAAGACATTAATTGAGAATTTATAAACATAAGGGTTTTTTCGAGAGAATTTTTCCTTAATTTTACTATATTCTCACTAATGAGTATTAGCTATGATAAAGTTGATTTATTATTTTTTGGTTTTGAATTATCCATGATAAGTTATGTTTTAGGGCCTCATAATAAAATAATAAGATGGTAAGAAAAGAGAGTTCTTAAAAAAAATACTATATATATAATAGGATGTTTTTATGGGAAAAACCATAGGCTTTAGGGTTTTCTCATATCATATCCCCCATTTCTATAATTTCCAACAAAGAGTCCCCTCCCTTTGTAAAAATTCGAAATGAAAAAAAAAAACAGTTTCTCATCAAAATCCCATTTGAGTTATTTTGATCTAGTATTATAGTATTTTTAATAGAATTATATTATTTTCTGTTTATAATATTTTTGAATGGCCTCATAGTGTTTTTAGTTATTGAACCAAAAACATAATAACCCCATTGTAAAAAATTATAATTGGATAATGTCTCATCATTTTTATTATTTTTAATTCATAATAAATTATTATAAATATTATAAGGTTTTTTAAAAATAGATTTAAATTTAAGATACAGTGAAAAAATATAAATTTTATCATGCTCTATTTTGAAATATGTTAATACCTTCATAATTTTCATCCTACATTAACCAAATTGTCATATTAATAATTTTATAATAATATATGATGTTTATAGTTAATAAAAAATCAACTAATTAAAATTAAATTAATTTTTTTATTATATTTATAATGTTTTGATTCAGTGAGGAAAATATTGTAGGTCCATTCAAAATCATTCTAATTGAGAATATTTTTTATTATTTTTGTTAATAAATAAAATAAATATTATAAGATTTTTTAAAAATTATATGCTTAAGTTAATGCTAGATAAAAAAAATACTTTATTGTCATTTATTTTAAATATGTTAGAATATTTTAATTTTCATCGTGATCACTTAAGAATTATAAAATAAAATAATTTTATAAAATTGTATTAAATGTAATAAAATTAATAATTAATGTATGTAAAAGATTGTGTTAATTAAAAATATTTTTCAATATGGTTGCAATATTTTTAGTTCAACAATAAAGAAATATAATTTTATTGAAAAACACTATAACTAATTTTATATAAAAATATTATGACCTTATTAAAAAATAAAATAACAAGTTCGGATTAATAATGAACCAGTTTCATTTTCCGGTCTAACTATATTTTGATTGGAAAATCAAAATTAATGTTGTCAAATGTTATTGAGGTCATTTTAATTATTTTTTAAAAAAGAGCTTCTCTTTAAGTATTTTGAAAATGAGAAGCGATATCCAAAACATACTCAAAAGTTAAAGATTCTTATAAAAAATATCCTATATAATGTCTCTAATTTATTTATTTATATAAAAGATAAATAAAAAATAAAATTCGAATTCAAAGTCCTATGATAATTATTAAGATCTTTACCAATTAAATTAGTTAAAATATATTTAATTGTAAAAAAATATAATGTTACAAAATTTCTTTGAAACATGTAACATCAACCGCGCACTAATCTAAAAGCAACGGAGAAAAAAGGAACCTGAAAGGACACACACACACACACACACACACACACACACATATATATATATATATATATATATATATATATATATAGAGAGAGAGAGAGAGAGAGAGAGAGAGAGAGATCATCATGATCACCATTAGCATCATCATCAGCGTCAGCCGTGATGAAATACGATGAAGCAACTACCTGCCCTCTCACCACGCCGCCGCCCCAGAACACGTAACCCGAGGCTCTCCGACGAAGGTACACCGAAAGAGCGCCCTCGGTTTGCTTTCTTTGTTCCAGAAGGTCTTAGATTCTTGACAGCGGCGATTTAGGGCTCCCTTGGCCGTCGAGGAGGTCGGGCCATGGCGCGTCCTCCGATCCTCTCTCTGGCGTTGCCCTCCGAGACCGGCCGCGTCCTCAGCATCCAATCTCACACTGTCCAGGTTCCCCCCTCGTCCGTTCTCTTTGCTCCTCCTCTTGACACCATTTCTTTTGTCCCTTCTGTCTATCTATCTAATTGTGTTATTTTTCTATCAATGCCGTGGTTGGTATGAGGACATGCGATAGGTCGACCTTGATCGAGCGTTATGCCGCGGGAGATGTAAGAGGCGTCATCTTTGTTCTAGACATCGGGCTTTTCCTACGAGAATCTGAGGAGTTGAGCTAATTTGTAGGTAGCCTCGATATCGTTTAGGGCTCAGTTGCTTGAGCAAGTTTAATTGACATCTTAAGGCGATTCCCAGTGGCGGCGTTTGAGTCTCTGTATGATTATGCGAACCATGTTTTCTAACTCCAATGTCCCTGTCATCAAGGTCACCGATTCCTCCAATTGGTACACAATTGCGTGTCTAGAATTGCTCTTCGTCATTGTAACTGATGGAATAAATCATAAAAAACGAGGAAGATTTTGGCCCTCATTTGCAGTCTCACTGATCATATAATCACTTTAAGCGGGATATATGCAAATGGGCTACTTAAAACGAGCCTTGTCATGTGAAGCATTGGAAGAAACCTTTAGCAGATAAAGCTGAGCCTCTTAACTAATTACGTTCTGAATATCTGTACAGAATAATTGTCAATGCGCTGCTGGTCGAGACAATTCTTTTCTGGAGAGATTATATGTGGTCAAACCAAGGCAATAGTAGCCGAATAGTCTTAGGCTATACTGCTTAGTTTTTAGTTCCTTTTGCTGATCCCACTAGTTTTTTATTCAAATACAGTTCAAGTTCGAAATCTGTACTAAGTAATAAGTTATAGTTTACTTTTCCAGGCACAAGTAGTACCCACGGCATACCTTTTAATTTGTCATTAATATACATGATTGCAATTCCTTTCTTCTTCCTATATTTATTTCTTCATCAGAGTAGATGCTTTTTAGTTTTAATTGCTATCATGCTACTCATGCTTTAGGTTTCCTCTGTACTCATCAAATATAGGAAATTAGGACGATAATACTGAGAGGCACCTTGATGTAGTCAGCTACAGATAAGGACTTGCAAGCTGATTGAATTGCATTAGTTGCATTGGTTTTGCTGTAGTACCTAGATGAATCTTATCTGTATCTTTTTTTGCTACAAAGCCATGGTAGTTTCTCTAGGGTTAAATCCTTCATCGTGATGCTTGGACTCTGTATTTATGTGCCCAGGGATATGTTGGCAACAAAGCTGCCGTCTTTCCTCTTCAACTTCTTGGCTATGATGTTGATCCTATCAACTCAGTTCAGTTTTCAAATCATACAGGCAATCTGCTTTACACAACTTTTTCCAGCAGTCTCAGAATCAGAGACCTTATATACATTGCGATGTGCATGACTGCATGGTTGAGCAGGGTGCAGTTTCAATTATAACGTAGTTTGTGGTATAACCAATGATTAGTTTGCAGGATATCCAACATTTAGAGGGCAAGTTCTTAATGGTCAACAGCTGTGCGATCTGATTGAAGGCCTTGCAGCAAATGATCTGTTATATTACACTCATCTATTAACAGGTTGGCCTTTCCATGTTATGCCATTTTGCCATATTTCTACTCCATTCTGTAAAACGAGCTACCTATTAAAGTTTCTTGCAGATAACAAGACATTTTCATTTTATCATTATGATTATTCTGTCATCACAAGACCTTGTTATAATCTTATTTTAGAACCAAATTATTGTGTGTTTGAGTTCTTATCTTTCTTCGGAAGAAATTGTTCATTTTTTTTTAAAATTTGCCATGCAAGTTCTTGGTTTTGTTCATGATATGGAGAATTACCATATCTGGACCATCTATCCAACAATGGATGGTGGATATATGACTCCAGCCTAATGAGATGACAGATCTGCACTTCTCAGGTCCCTAATTGGCCTGACATATATGTACACCTGATTTGGCAACAGACTTGAATGAGGTCTTGTTAACTCTCAGGTTGTTCTAAATGAATTTAGATTTAAATTGATCTCATCTGGGATTAGGTAGTTTCATAAACAAACAAAACTAGAAATATCGAGTCAAAAGACCTATGGCCTTGATCATGATCAAGGATATCTGGCCATATCAGAGGGCTGGCCAGTCAGGGCTTGATTACCTTATTGTTTTTATTCATTCACACCAGAAGCTTCTTGATGGATACCAATGGAACGACGACAATAACTTGTATCTTCGAGCCAGGGGTCATTTCCATCAGAACTATTGTGGAGATGTATGTCAATTAAGTTCTTGGCAGTTGGTACAAAAGAAATCCTTTTGCAACTGAAGATATCAAGTTGCTTTTTTACTAGAGAATTAGCTGTTATAGGTGACCATTTACAGGTGTCTACTGAGAAGGCAGGGAGGAAGCAAGTTTTGAGTGTTTATTTAAGGAGGGATTCTGTGCATAAACTTCAGTAGTTTAATGTTTGATATAAACAGAAATTAGTTAATTAGAGGGTCCGTTGAGTAAATAGCTATCACCTGTAAGTGTATAAATTTTATTAGAAATTATGAGGACATCGGAAAGTTTCTTTAGATTTTATCAAAAGCTTGGGATAAAACAGAAAGATTAACTAAGAGGAACCTACATCTTTGTGATATGCATTTTATCAAGAGTTCCATCAAGATATGGACATTGACAATTTTTAGATATCCAATAAAATTGAGAGTTATTTATGACTTGATTAGTTGTAACTGCAAATATGCATTTAGTTGGTGATTAGGCTACTTGCAAAATTCAGAACTATGTTTGTCAACAATTTTATAGAAGTATAAACACCATCACATGTAAATATCCATGTCAATCCATGATCTTGAGGTAAAACCAATCCTAAAATGTTGAATCACCCAAATGATGCACCTTGTTGTTGAGCTTGTTAACTTTGTTATTCGGTAGGATAGATGTGAGTATGCATTTGAGTGACTTAATTGCATATTAAACACCTTTCCTTCTACTTAAAGTAACTAATGAGGTTTTGCAAGTCTTACAAGTCTCATTATGTTGTTTGTATATTCTGGAAACATGCTTGTGCAAGGAACATGTTTCTTTTATCAGGGTTTCGTCAATTTCTTTTTAATGTCTATCATTTGTTCATAGTATACATTTGCTTTTTGCCTAATATGTTTTTATCTAATTTTGCAAATCCACAGGTTATATCGGTTCTGTTTCATTTTTAGATACTGTATTACAAGTTGTGGACAGATTGCGCACGGTCAATCCTGGACTTGTATATGGTAATTTTTTTCTGACAAACCTAAGATCTTTCTTAAATTGGTGCAATGTTTGACTTGACATTCGTTCAACATTCCTAACCTTTTTGGAAGTTTTTTCCTGTTATTTCATGATCCAGATTCTTTTAGAAGTATCTTAACCATAAGTTCTGGTATATGACATCAATTGATTGTATTTGTCAAGAAGTTTCAAATTTACTCTTTGTTTGAATTATATGAATAAAAATTTGATTTATGTACCATGGCATAAAATGGAGAAATCAAAAGACAGAAAAAATGAAGTATGTTTGTTAACTTATAGAGGACCTTTAGATTATATACTTAATGTTCTGAAATTTAAGTTTGTTATTTCATAATTAAGCCCATGTAAAGTTTATCTTATAAATCTTTGCTTGGAGCATGATGATCAAAATTAGGTTTTTTTGAGAAAAAATTCCATATACGATGTTTTCAATGATATTATTGGTTCAGAGATACTTTAATTACTCTTGAGCGTCTAGACTGTTTCCATATTTGGGGAAGACACAAAGTTTTGGTCAAATCTTCCATAGAGCTATGTTTAGTTAAGTTGTACTAGGTTGCCTAAGTCGTATGGTTGGTAAAATGCCTAAGTGATGCTGTTGATTGGATTAGCTCGCAAAGGATTTCCTTGTGCTGGTATTGATTCTGTTTGTTCTTGCTAGTGTGTGATCCTGTCATGGGAGATGAAGGAAAGCTATATGTTCCGCCTGATCTGGTGTCTGTATATCGGGAGAAGGTCAGTTCTTGATAACTTGACTTATATCTTGGCATTTATTCATACGTTTCCTTCATTTGTTAAACAACTTTTAAAATTAGCTAATGATGTCATATCAGATTTTTTTCAGTAATTTATTTTCTGTATATGATAAATTTTCTATATATGAATTTTTAATGTTAATAACTGTATAGTAAAACTTCTTTTTGCTAGTTGGACAGATGTGCATGGAAGCATATGTAAACAATGTATAGCCAGGAAAGAATGGAAAATTCCAATATATATATATGCTGTGTTCTCTGTATAGTGGAACTGTAAGTTGCACTGAGAAATTTTGGGTCAAGCTTCACAATTTCCTGCAATACTTTCCAAGTTATTATATCTTACAAGTCCCATCTCAAGTGACAAAAGAGGAACTGTACATGTCTTCTATAAGATCATTCAACATTTCCATTTTTTAAGACAGCAGAAATATTTGCAATGATAAGGTTGCTTCATCGTGATTTAGGCAAGTTCTTCAAGCCAAGCTGTTTCTTTGGCTTGAGATCTTCATTCCTTTCCAGGGTGTTGTCCTAATTATTCAAGATCACATTTGAGCTTCCTGAGTATGCATATAAGATAGTTTTACATTTTTTCTCTTTCTTTTATTTACTTTTCAAGATTTAGCTGTCAAGACTAACATATTTTTCTATGTTAGGTTATTCCTGTTGCTTCAATGCTGACCCCTAACCAGTTTGAAGTTGAGCTTCTGACAGGATTGAGGTTGTTATGCAATTTAGTCTTCAAATTATCTTCATGAAGTCTCATTTGTTTCATGAGAAAATTCTCTAAATATCGTATAAGTATTTGATATGAATGGAATGTATTGTAATCCATATGTTCTGTAATTAGACGATTGTATTCACTATTCAGGATGTTGATAATATTGTCAGGTGATCTATTGTTGGAAATAAACAACTGAACGTTCACACTGGAATAAATTAAACTCTTTACAGTCTGGTTTTAGCTAGGATTTTATAAATGAAAATTCACCTTTGTAGTGTTTTGCATAAGGGATCCTACTTTTGATGAATTGGGACTTGCAAAAGGAATTTAGGTAGCATTTTATTTTATTTTGATATTTAAGGAGAAAGAAGAATAGAATCAGAAAAAAATATTATACAAGTTTTTACCCTAAAAGGTTCACAAGCCTCAACTTGCTCTTGAATAAAAGTTGGATCCATTTAAAGTGTCAGTGAAATTGAGGTTCGTTATGCAATTCAATTATGTATTCATTAGAGTTCTTGGTTTTCTTTCTGAAGTTTTGTCAAAGAGGAAGATGACACATAATGGAGTGTCTATCATGTCCTCATTGGAGTTGAACATATATTGTGGCCAGAGGAGAATTCAGCTGCCTCTTTGGACTTCTGTGAAGTGCCATACCAACATTATGGTCACTGAGACAACAGTTGCAGCCGTCTTATGTAAATGACAGCAGATGAGCATCATTAAGATGAGGATGTAACCACCAAGGAGCAGACCGGTTGCATGTCAAGAGAATATTTCATCAAGGATTTTAATTTTGTTCCATACCGTTGTACTGAGCTTTGCTCGGTATGGTATAGCATATCTAGTAGTAGCCAGGGCATACTGAGCGGTACACCCTTCTTTTAAGAAGAAACCATCTCGCATTTGAGATGGGTTCCGAGAGACGGAAAGGCGTTTCAAGAGACAAAATAGGAATGTGAGAAGGTTTTGGGAGACGGAAAGGGGGTGATGGCGGAGCGGGTGAGGATGCGACGGGTCGTCTCCGTCCCCAGCTTGAACTCTTCCCCTGCGAGGCACTCCGCAATGCTTCTGCGACAGTTAGATCTGGCAGGGATCCAGCCCAAGGCGAGCTCATCTCCCACTCTCCTGCTATTGTCGCCCTCAGCGACTGTGAGGAAGAAGACCAAGATGACGACCAGCACGAGAAGGGGAAGCAGCACTCCAACCTAGGCCAGGACCCCTTCCTTTGTCGTCGACCATGACCTCCCTGACCACAACGGCCACGAACCCTTTGCCCCCTATTGCATTCTGCTTGACGGAATGAGGATCCGACACCTATCGCGTTCCACTTGATGGAGCGCTTCTTCATGTCCCGCCATGTTCAACTCCCTTCTCTATCATGCCTTCTCTGTCCAACGAGTGCCACAACCTTGTCTTCCTCACTGTCATGCTTCTCCTCCTGTTTGCCAGCTATCGGGCGGTCCGCGTGCCGGTTAACCGGCGAACCGGTATGTACCGCCTGTATCAAGCAGTCAAGTATTCAAATCCCATTTTCATGAACTGTTATATTGATGCAATTTAATAGTATTGCATTCGATTAAATGGGTAAACACATTTATGTTTCTATTTTATTTGCTTCTCTTGTTTTTTCCCATTAAAGATGTAAATAGAGGTTAGACACTGCTGTGGACACTTTGGAGTTTGAATGAATGATTGGTTCTTTAGCGCTAACAGCTAAAACATTGTACACTGGACATTGAAATTTGCTTCCAATAATTAATCATCCTTTACTCAAATTGGGTAATTTTAACATAAGCCAATAGTTGATAAGCTGAGACTTCAGATTAAATTCAAATAACTAATATAAAAATAGAAAAAATTGCAAAATTTCACGGTTAATTTTTACTGTTCTTTTTTTTTGCTTGTCTTATGAATATTTGTTCAACTCTTATATCACTTGTGTGGTATATATATATTTATTGCTTTCTTTATTTTGGCAAAATATGCACTACTATCATTTCATTCACATCTGTGATGGATCGCTAAAGATCTTATATCAATCAATATTTGTGGGAGCAGTATGACGTTGTGAATCTATCTCTCAAAGGTGATGTTATTCCACATGCAGAAAAAACAATAGAAGTTGTATAATGGACTCTTATTACTGTTTATCACTGTTCATGATTAACATTCATATATGTCCTGTCAAAAGTCCGAGGCTGGCTGCCAACTTCCTAACATAACTTTCCCTTTTTTTCTACACTAGAGACCAGCTGAATTTTATATTAACATTCATATATGTCCTGTCAAAAATCCGAAGGTGGCTGCCAACTTCCTAACATTATTCTCCTTTTTCTAGACTAGAGACTGGCTATATAAGGATAAAAAATCATGTATATAGAGTCCAAATTAAGTTGCGTTGCTTATCATGACTATTATTATATATTCTATCTTCCGACTGAATGGACTGTCATTTTTGAATTATGAAAACATTATCTAGATTTTTTCCTCAAATTGGTGGCTTAATTAATTGTTGTTGGTCAGCAGTAATAATATTTCTACAGTGCTACTTTTGCTATGTGATTTTCTTTATAATTGAATCCTTCTAATATTATGATTCTTTCATCTCGTAGAATTACATCGGAAAGTGATGGGTTGAAAGCTTGTAATATTCTTCATGCTGCTGGACCATCAAAGGTTTATTCTAGTCATACGAAACTGTAGATAGGAACTGCTTGCAAACTTTTCCTTTGATTGCAAAATTCTTGTTTGTCTAACTGGACAAACAATACTTGTGTAATGATATATTAGCCCATCTTTAAAAATAAAAAATGTATATCTTATTTCGAGCAATTGACTTCTAGAATTAGTGGTTGCATCAGTACTCCATTCAAATTCAATAGTGCTCTGGATACTCATGCACTTATGCAACATGCATATGCTTTATTCTTACCATTGGAGTGTACATGTCAACCATGTTGGCCTGACAGTTTAGACATACATGGTTATGCAATACTTGGCCCATCTTTGAAAATCTGATGAATGTTTACTTACATTTTATTATTTCACTTCTAGAATTTATAATTGCATTAGTATGCTTATTCACAATTCATAGTACTTCAGATATATGCACATGCACGCACTGTGCTCACCATAGGAATGTACTTGTCAGTCATTGTGGGTCTGTCAGTTGTGACGTACTTGTTGGTGAATTACTGGGATGACATTTTTCCCCATGCCAAGGGCATATTTTAGTATTGGCCTCGCATAGAGCCTGTGTCAGCCATATATTGGGCCTCATGAAACTGGAGACCTTGTCATGCATGCACATATTTTTTTAATAAGCAGTTTATATATGCCAAATCTATATAAAACAAGCAATTTTTATAAACAATTCAGAAAAGCATTAGTTTCTCCCGTCTTATTATCTCTTAGGTCTTGACAATAAGTTATAAATGCTATAGTTTTGATATTATTTAATGATTTTCTAAGGACAGGCCATCTGGCAGTGGTATGGTTGTCCATTGCAGGTGTGGCATATCGGATCTGGATTGTGGGAAATCATTCTTATAGTTGCACTCATCTGATCCTTCGTATTCCTTTCAGTTGCGAGTCTCTTATACACAAAGATTTCCATATCGTCAATGGAAGGTTCATTTAGTATAATAATGATAATGATAATAATAACTTCGACATTATTTAGCATGGCTAATAAAGAAATTATGTCTACAATATTCGCTTGACTTATGATATTTCCCCTTGGTAGAGATAAATGGCAGGAAAATGATTTTTGTAGCCAACCCCAAATATTGAGATCTATGACTCATTGTTTGAATCCTACCCCAAATCATTGAATCAATGACTCATTGTTTTTGAGCCTTGATGATTAAGAGCTACCCAAGGAGGATACTGTTACTGAGAAGACAACTATTTCATTTGACACTAAAAATGAAGTTTGGTCTCCTAATCATGGAAAAAGACAATGAGTATTTTCTTATGATAACATGATTCTTTGGATTTTTGAGACAAATAATGATGAACTATTAAGTGATTAAACACTTCACATAATAAGTCTTACAATAATACTTTATTTACTGGAGAACCAATTTCACTTGTATTTTTTCTAATTTTACTACTTGATAGATACATAATTTCATTGTTTTCCTTATTTGTCAATTTATCATTGAAATTGTCAATTGAACAGGCATTTAGTTCCATGCACCATGATCATGCCTTTATCAATCTTATATTTTACACTCTTTTGCATTGATAATTCTTGCTCATGATTTACTTGCTTCCTTTCAGTATGCATTGGTTACAATACTTTTTGTTACATTTTCTTTCTTTTAATAGCATAATTTGATTTGGTTTCTTAACTCCAGGTGGTAATAACTAGCTTGAACATAGAGGGCAAACTACTCCTAATTGGTAGTCATCAGAAATTAGAGGTACCATTTCAAATTTATTATTGTGCATGTTAAAACAACCTGATGACCATTTTAAGTAGATTGAATATAAAGGACTTTTTTATGTAGATCGACAATGCTAAACTCTCTGACAAGTATGTGGAAACAATTTTATCATTGTGCTACATACATTTGAATTTGAATTTTGCATCCTATATTTCTGCTAAACCTCTAGAGTAAGATAAGCCTGGATTTATGAGACTTTATATGTACAATATGTTACTAGCATTTTTTTTTCTATTTCTTCTTTCTTTAAAGAAAAAGAGTTCTTTAATTTTGTATGTTGGATTCCAACTTTAACTTTAATAGTCATGAAAGATGCCTTTGTAAAGTCATTGGCTCATGCATCGTTCTTTAATATATTGTTCAAGCTAAATTGTTCATTTGTTGACAATTTTTAACTGATAAACTTGAATGACTAATTGCAAGTGCTGTATATTGTTAATTTGTGTTAACTTGAGTAGTGACAGGATACCGATTCTCGTTATCTAATAAGTTCTTTTCATTGATCTACTTTAGAAAGGTTGTGAGAGCTATGTCAAACTTCATTGGGGCAAGAATGTTATTGCCACCTACTTAATATAAAAGTGAATGAATCAACATTAGCATTAGATTCCATGATTTTTGAAACAACTATGATTGATAAAGAATATATGGAGATCAATGTTGTTTTAGGCAGTAAGATTCTGAATAACGTACAGTACCGGTGTACCGAGCTATACCAAGCATATCAACACATGGTACACTAAGGTATATCGATATACCGCCCGTACCGGTCCTCTTTCAGATCGGTACATACTGCCCACACCAAACGGTACGATACGACAAGGATGGAAATTTCGTACTCTACTGAAGTTTCGAGATTCGCTCGGTACGATACGGTACTGTATTATATTTCGGTATACTACTCGGTGTGTGTGTGTATATATATATATATATGTATGTATATATATAAGTTAAAAAAATCTTTTTTCTGTGATATCGTCTCTCTTCTCCCCACGCGGGGCGACATCGTCGAGGCGATGTCGTAGAAAAATGAGGCGACGTTGCCAAGGTGATGTCGCAGAAAAACAATAAAAAAACCATTTTCGCCGTGACGTCGCCTCTCTTCTCCCCGCAACGCCAAGGACTCTTCTCTTGCGCAGATGAGAAGTCGTCGACATACGAG
Source organism: Musa balbisiana (assembly GCA_004837865.1). Classification (NCBI taxonomy): domain Eukaryota; kingdom Viridiplantae; phylum Streptophyta; class Magnoliopsida; order Zingiberales; family Musaceae; genus Musa; species Musa balbisiana. The sequence continues at coordinate 11,881,488 of CM017188.1, read as the reverse complement.
GAGGGAGAGCGGCGCTGATCTCCAGGTTCTCTTCTTCTCCCTATTCTTTCTTCCCCTTCTTCCTCTTCTTTCTTCTCGCTCAGTCCCCAATCGACGATATCGCTCGATAGCGGGCGGTTCGTGTACTGGTCTGCTGGCGGATCGGTATATACCACCTGGTACGAACGGTATTATTCGAAATTAAAAACCTTGCGATACGGTATTGCAAACTATAGTTTTAGCCACATAAACCATACAATGTCAATTGATATGTTTATCACAAACTGGTATGTACTGCTCGGTACGAGCGGTATTATTCGATGATTTTAGCCACATAAACCATACAATGGGAATTGATATGTTTATCACAGGTCAGGTAATACAATGAGAATGATAGCATCTGATGTGAGAATGAATTTTGGATTTTTTAGGTTAATAGGATTATAGGTATGGACTGGAGCAGAATGGAGAGAATGGGTTATGTGTTGGCACTAAGAGTAAATTGACTTTGAGGAAAATACCTTTAGTAAAAAATTATAGTTGACCATGTTAAAGTTTATCTGTATATAGCTCTGCTTAGATAGGCTTCTGATGAGCTAAAACCAACATGATAGAGCTAGTATCTCAAGTATGGGCTAAATCATAAGGATCAAGAAAGAAATTCTGAAGGACCAACAAGGTGTTGACAGTGGTGGTGATACATGACCTGGTGATGCTTCAAATTTCAGTGGATTTTTTATGGCAAACAATAGTAAGGCATACATTTAATGTTGAATCAGTGAATAATGTCCTTTTCTTTGTTTAGGCAATGCATTACTAATATTTAATTGAGTATCCATTCTGGAACAACACAATATATGCTACATGCCTGATTTGCAGGGTCAGCCTCCGCATCAGTTTAAGATAATCATTCCTAAGATTCCGGCATATTTTACGGTATGCATTTTAAATTATTGATGAAATTCTTTAGTGGATTCTTGTATACTGTTCTTCTCTTCCTTTCTGTTTTTGATGAAAAATTGAAATTGTCAATGAATCCTGTTCATACAATCTCTTTTGCTATCAAACCAAGCTATTTCAGATTTCTCTTTGATTATACATCTCTTTTGCCTTATGGTTTTGCTGGTAAGGTTGGCAATATTTGGTAGTTACCCCATGTAAACATGATGTCATTATGGTGTATTGTTGGCTTTTACTTGGTGAACCTGCCACCTGAGTGTTTCAGCATTTAGCTTGCTGCTCAAATATTAGCCTGTACTTCTTTAGGGAGGATCTCTGCCTTATTCTTACATTTTTTTAGGAATTGAAGCATCGTCGTATAATTGTACTCTCTATTCTTTACATTCTCGTTTTTCTGGATGTCATGAGTTAAGAGAATATCTCGCTTTTTCCTACGCATGCCAATATTTATCCTTTTTCACCTCTTTGGTCACCACAATCTATCAGATTTCTTCTTTGACTGCCCATGTTGATATTTTGAAATTTCTATATGATCATAAATTTGCTTTGTTTGGCAGCCAGAATTAATACAAGTTCTCTAGAGATCTGTTTCATCTTCATTGCTATCTGATGGAATATAACTAATATTTCTTATGTATGCTGGGTCACGACTTGCAGGGCACTGGTGATTTGATGACAGCACTTTTATTAGGATGGAGCAATGTAAGGCTTCTTAGTGCAATTTGGTATAATTACGACAGATAGTTGTATTTGCATTGTGGAATGACAATATTTATTTCTTGGGTGTTTGATGTTTAGAAATATCCAGATAACCTTGAGAAAGCATCGGAGCTTGCAGTATCGAGTTTACAGGTAATCCTTAATCTGCCTACTAAAATGAACATTTTGAGGTTCCATCAGATAATCCTGCAGATGATTTCTTTACTTACAGAGTTGGTTTAGTCTTATCTCTAAATGGTCTTTTCTTAGTGTTGCTACATCTCAAAAAAAGCTACTTTTTTAGTTTACAAGTGTCACATTCTCTGTCATGTTTAGTGCCAAGTTCTTCCGACAAAAGGAAAATCACTTCGGCATCACCTATAAACCATATGGAGGCAATTCATAAATGGACTTACAATGAGCTTAAATTTTAGGTTGGTATAGAACAGAATGATTGATTTAAGATATCCATTATGGACATAAAAAATAACTTGCAGTTCACAAAACCTAACAGTAGTAAATGGAATCAACCTGACATAATCATTGTTAAGTAGAAAATTGAAGTCAAACTTGGTCCTTTTTTACTACTAAGTTTTGAGTGAGAATGGACAGAAAATCACCGAAGGTCATGCCCATATGTGCATCCTTGCTGCACCTGATTTGATTTCTCTCGTTCCTGCTTTACTCTAAAGAGTCTAAACAACTTTTATTGCTCTACACCATTGTCAGTACTGTAAACACTGTATCTTGAATGTCACACTTTTGTAGTTTTGAAAAATACACTTATTTTAATAAAAGAAAGATTCCCAATATTTCCAATTCACTTAGTTGCTTTCACATAGGGTTCGGGGGTAATCTTTATGACCTTGAACTAATGTTAATAAAGTACTAGAAAAGTTAGCTATGGAAAGGACTTGTCTACTGTTTACTCTAGATATAGGCTTAGCAGTCTGATCTGTCAAGGAATATGTACAATTTATACATTCTTTGTTCCGCAGTCAAGATAGGCCCTCCTCTACCAATACATGGTCTTCTATGAATCAAGCAAGTGCTTCTGGAGATTGAGAAATGAACCTTGTAAAAAGCCCTAGCTTTGCATGTGTTAATTGTTTAAGATTGCCATATTTCCTTGATCATCTGCATCTATTCATAGCTCAATTATTGTTTGTTCCTTTGTGTTTGTGGTTCTTCCTTTATGTTGCCAACCAAGATGTAATTGTAGTTCCATTTATCCTTGCACAACATTGATATGAAATCTTTGGTCCTAAAATTTTCACTGAAAACTAAAGGCCTTCATTTTCATGCTGATCTCCTGTTCTAGGCTATTTCTGCAGTACAAATTTCGTGTTGATTGCTTTCTTTCTTCTTTTCTTTCTATAAATAATTGTGCTTTCATCAGAACAAGCTGTGATTCATTAAGTGCTCTTCGCATATCTATTTTTCGGCATGCTTTTTCTGCCTTTTGCAGGCCCTGCTGCACAGAACACTAGAAGACTACAAAGCAGTAGGTTTTGATCCGCAATCCAGCAGTTTGGAGATCCGATTAATTCAAAGCCAAGACGATATTAGGAACCCAGAGGTCAAATTCAAGGCAGAGGAGTACACTTGAACACTCAATCATCGTTGCTGAAGCATCAATTTATAAGATTACAACCACAAGTTTACGTCTAATATACATCATTGTTTTAGTGGAGATGCTATTTGAATAAACTGTACTATGGGATATACTTTTCAATTGAGAGAACTACCTTCCATTGAAAGTACTTTGATATTATTTTTTTGATAGTACTTTGATATTATTGAAAGTACATCCACACTGTGTCTTTGTTGGAAACAGAAGCATGCCATGTACTGACCACCAGAAAGTATGATTTCTTCTTCAGCCCTTTTCTTAAAAAAAAAATAATTTTAGGGGCTTTTAATTTCAATTTGATATTATTTTCATCTTGACTTGGAGTGTAATATAATAAAATTTTTATTCAATTTACTTTTAATTTTCACCATCAAAGGAACATATGATATACTTAATTATTATCCATTTTTCTAGAAATTTTTTTTGCCTTATTTTATGTATTTTCATTCTGATTCCAAAATCGAACATGATATAGTTTATTTACAAGTGTAACATTATAAAATGTGCTCAATTTACTGATTATTTAGCTCATTGAAGAAAATTTTTTTTTTTTTTTGCTGATTTTAGAGACGTTTTAAGGAAGATGAATAAGAAGATGAGAGACGAGGGAAAGAGATAAACATGATAGAATTTAGAGTCTATCAACGATAAGTATTGTGTAGGAGAATGAGGAGGAAGAACGAAGAAGATCGATGAGACAATGGTGGTAGAAGAGTGGAAGAGAGGGTGTTGGAATTGCATTGATTTGAGAAAGGAAGAAGGAAATCAGATCAATTTGATTTGGTTTGTTTCACTATTTGTACCCTTAAATAAATTCACTTTGTTTAAACTTATTTTGATCCTTCCACATGAACTCTTCTTGGAACAGGGGAAGAACAAGTCACCTAAGCTCTAATCCTTTGTCCCCAGTGGCGTGCCATGATATAATTCACCTTTTGTACTGTAAGATTCTTACAAGGGGAGGAGTCGGACACAGTAAGGACTCTCTCTCTCTCTCAGACTTCAAGCCTAATCAAAACAAAGAGTTACTGTACATGCGGAAAGATCAGTGCCAAGGTATGGGTTTAGGGAAGCAAACAAAGAGTTCAGAAGCTTTCAACCCTCAACAAAAAATATGCAGAAATGAAGTTATCATGACACGAGAACAGCAACAGCTACTACTACTATTCCATGACAGCAGCAACACCAGCTACAAGGACACCATTCACAACATCCCTTCGGGTTACACTAAGGATCAGTAACATGATCGGCTTACCATGCTGCACCTGAGCTGATTCCATTTCCTGGAACAGGAAAGTAGGGCATTTGATGAATCCTCAGGCAGACATGCATGCAGTCACCGTAGCATGGGGTGATGGTAGCAGCGAATGGTTGATCAGACAGCCACTCCACCAGTCCTCTGATCCCATCAGGCACTCTGAACACTATGGATCCCAGTGGAGTGTGGTGCAGGAGTGCAGTGACCATCTTCTTGGCAATGGTGGCCATCTCAGTCCTCCTTCCTTCTATGCCAAGAGCGAATGGAAGGAAGAGACCTCTGGAATCAGTGTATATAGAGATGAAGAGGGTCTCTGTTCTCCCTTTTGGATAAGAGTTTGTAGTTATTACATTGACTGAATCTATTGGCTGCAACTTGCATGCACTAAGTTGACTTTTGGCAATTCCAATAACAATCAATCAAGCACTGTGACTTCTTAGATCTCACAAATGCCCTGCCTTAGATGACATGCTTTAGTTGGAAGCCAGAGGCCATTGCAATGCACAATGTTGATTGCTATTATGCTCTGAACTGGCTTCCCCTTCTCAATCCATTGAGCAGTCCAAGTTAAAGGAGTAATACACAGTCCTACAGGAAACTTTCTGTGATTAACAGCTTGGATGGTTGAAAATTTGTGCACAAGTTCATTATCAAATGTGTACCTTCAAGGTTTATAAACAGATAAAGGTGTGGTGAGGGCATGTAGAGAGTTGACCTACATAAGATTTGGTACATTTTGGTTCATTGCCACAAGCAATTGTCAGGACCTTCTGAGCTAAAAGAAGATGTTTATTGTCTAACTGGGTACCAATTCCTGCTGGCCTCCTAATGATGTGTGCTTAGTTAATGACAAGTCGATAGTGATTAATGAGTAGCCATTACAAGAGATAAAGAGTACCACATTGTCTCCTGCCAGAGGACAGTCCAAAGACTCCTTTGGACTAGAAGAGTTCATTGATTTGTGTGGTTGTGTCCTTGCAAATACATTTTATAAGACCACTCTGAGGCATTAGTTACAGTAATGAGGGTGCCAAACAACATTGCTTTGAGATCAATTAAGAACAAGTTGGCGGTTTAGACAGGCCATGATTTTGCCATGCCCAGACCAGGATCAAGTGACATGGTTTCACTATCTTTCAAGCAGATGCAAAACCAGGAATGAAGAACTCTTGGCACACTTCTGTCAGTGTGAAAAAGAAGTACCTGCCAAGCTACTGACTTATTTTTCTTTTGATAAAAGATAAATGTGGAAGATGAGATCTTACTATAAATAACTAAAGTTTTTAAACTTGAATCGATTAAATGAGTCTGGTATAAAATTTATCATATATGAGTACTTAAAAATCTTAGTGTTTGGTAGATGAGTTATGTATATCACTATCATATCAATGTTTTAATTTAAAATATATTGATTAAAATTACTAACCTTGGGTAAAACACTGTCACTTGAATTTTAGAATCCTTGACCTTTGAGAACAAAACAAAAGAATTATGAGAATTATTATATTATCTTTTACTATTTAAAATATCATAATTTATATCATAAAAAATTAAAATCATTCTTTAACCACGAATTCTATATCGATAGAGGATCAATTACCATCGTCTATCACCACTTATTTCTTTTATTTTTAAGAAAATTAATTATATTTTAAAAGATTTTTTTTTTAAAGGTCAAGTGATGAAGGCGTGATTCGAACCCAAAACCTTGCAATAAATTATGAAGATCTTTACCAACTAAATTAATTAATATTTTTAATAAAAAATTTGATACATAGAGAAATAATGATAAATAAAATTAACTACTTCAATTGATTTTTTATAAATATAATTGTAATATTATATTTGCTAAAAATGCATCGATATGTATTTTTATATTGATATCCAATTTTATTTTATTTTTATGACCGGATTGATTGGAATTCGTATAATGAACATAAATTCGAAGTTATTTATATGTGGGCCGGTCCATCAAAGCCCAATGGCCCGCTTGACGGTTTCCACGCGCCTCGACATCCGTACTTTATACGTATTGACGCGTTCGTACGAACATAGAATAATGCCGGCGTGACCAGCAAAAAGCCTCGGCCGCCGCGCTAATTAATAGTGGTAGAAGACAGGAAGAGGGCGGAGTCGAGAGGAAGCGCCTTTCCCCCTCGTTTCGACGCCTTCTTCCTCTCTCGTCCGGTGAGATCTCGCTCCGCTTCTCGTTCTTTGTTTTGTCTTTGTATACTCGTCTCGAGATCCCCTTTCTCCCCTTCTTTTTGCGGTGTTCTTTTAGGGTTTTATCGGTGGTGAGTATGGATCTCCGAACTTAGGCTGCCGATCCCCTGCTTTTAGCAGGCGGATTGGCGTTTTGCGGGGTTATCTCGCTAAATCTAGGGTTTCCTCCTCCTTTGCTTCCGCGGCCTCAGGATGTTGAGTTAGGGCTTCCTGATATTTGGTATTCCGTGTTTTGGTACTCGATCTCATGTTAGAGGCGTCGATCTGTTCGCTATTTGCTAGTTTTCTAGGATTATGGTGAAATGTGCTTACTTGATCAAGATGGATAAGTGTGATCTGTGCCTTCTTTTCTATTCTTTGATTATTGGAGATATGTGGTTGGAATTTCTTCCTTGTTCTTGCTTTGTTTCATGTGGTTGAATGATTTGGTTTGTTCGGTTAAGATGTCTTGCGGTTTGCCTGTCGAGAGGATATGCTTGGGTTCCTGGACCGCGTGCTATCTGTCTACAGCATAACTTGTACCTCTAGTTGGATTAGGAAAGCAACTGTGATTTCACTGGTGATCATAGTTGGCCTTTAAACTATTAAAGTCAAAGAAAATAAAAGAATCTATTGATGGCACATAATAGCATCCCATTGCAACAAAGCAATAAGTGAGAAAAAAAATAATAGAAAAGGGAAAACCAAGTAAAGTAATGAAAAAAAAGAAAGGCTGTGTTGCAACAAACATGCGGTAAATTGCATGGCTCAAGGTAGGGTCCAATGGTATTAAGCTTGAATTTGGTTCTAATTGTATTGTTATTCGGATTTGGATATTGTGAACCCATGAGGATGTAATTCAATTTATTAAATATGTTTATGGATACTCTGTGAGATGATTGATTGAGCCATGTCTTAAGTGTATGAACATGGTAGTGATTTTTTTGTATAAGTTCAGGCATTGTATTTCTCACAAGGAAGTATGCGGATTGTGGTGTTGTATTGCTCCCGACTTTTTGCTGTTGTGACTGTCTCATAGGCTTGATGAGATATAAGGGATACACATGCCTATTATTGCTGACATGTTGAATAATTTATTTCAGGGTTTTAATTTTATCTGAGATCTATTTCCTAGAATTTTTGTTTTTAAAATGCTATGCTTGAGAATGGATTTCTTATAGAAAAATAATGTGTGATCTCAAGCTGTGAGTAAGCTGTTTGTAGCCTGTTGGTTTTGTTGACAAAGACTTAAAGCACCTTCAGATGTCTTGTAATTGTCTATCTTTGTACAAACTACATCTGCATTGATAAAATCTAGTTTGACAATTATATGGAGTCATACCAAAATGGATAAACCCAGATCTCTCAACAAAAAATGGCATCACTAGAATCAACAAAATGACATGATTGGTGAACTTGAAGTTAATTTTATTGGAAAACATTGAAGAAGAATGATCACATTAATGATAAGAAGAATTGTTGCATAATGTTCTGCTTGATTTGCTCATTACGTTTTTTTCCCCTAGATGAGGAGTTTAGCACTGTGGTGTAACTGGGTTGAGAATTTAACTAGTAATCACACTTTAATGATCATTTAGGTTGGTTGCATTTGTAATGAATTGTTATGTAATTTCATATTAAACTAAAGTGAAGTTACAGTAGAAGAGATGTGTGCATATCTTTTTTTGTTTCTGAGCTATTTCGTGTCCTTGGCTTTTTTTTTTTTGGAAATGACTCCATGCCTTTTGACATGTTTTGTTTTTGTGTGACTTTAGATTCTCATCATTACTGGGAAGAAGTGGTATTGACTATTTGCTCAAGCGTGCAAGAAACTTGTGCATAAGGTAAAAAGCTGACCCCATGTTTCTTCTTGTTTGTTTTGAACTAAGTATTCCAATGGGATTGTTGTATTTCATTGTTTTTTCTGTCTGATTTTCATAAATTGTTTATCATTCACCACTCTCCAAGATTCGTAGAGGTGCACTTTAGTCCCTGCTGCTCATCTAAAGTAGCATACATATGATAAATGACTCTATAGAAGCAGAGTTCTCCAAAGCAGGAAATTACTAGTCAGTTTATAAGAACTCCTAAAGTTTGTATGATTATATTTTAAGTTCTTTTATTTGCTTTCTTTCTATAACTTCCTGATGTCTATTTTGTTGTGCACTTATTTTTTTGTGAACCCTAAATCATGGGGAGACTGTCTAGAATTACTTTCTTTATTGTGCTCTATAAATACTAAAAGATATGGTTTCAGTGGTAGCTATATGATTGTGCAAGATTTATGATTGCATATGATTGTGCTCAGTACATTTTCTCGGATAATGATGCCATTGCTATAAGTTTTCTTACAAATCATGTCTATTTAGCATTTTAAAAAAAATATGTTTATAGATTGATAGTTACAGATGACGACGATTGAGTTATGGCACACTGAGTCCGTTGTGCTATGAGATGCTAGAAGAACTAACATCGATCTTTCTCTTCTATGAGATGCACTTCCTTGCATCATTTCATGGATATTCAGGCTTCAAGTCATATTTGTATCATATCAAATGGACTGCAAAAAGTTCTTGCAATTGGTTGAAGAGAAGAAGAAGAAAATTCTGGAAAAGAAAGAGGGCCCCTTGAAATGGGAGCAGAGGCTGGAAGCTGCAGACAAGGCAAAAGCTGATGCAGAAGTAAAAAAGAGGAAATTGAAGGCATCAAGACACAAGAAAAGGACCCACTCTGGATCAGATTATGACAGCGATTCTGACAGCAGCGATTCTGAAAGGAAGTACAGAAAGAAGAGAATTCACAAGAAGCACCGGAAACATGACCAGTCTGACTCGGAAGATGGAGGAAAAAGGAAACACAGATCTACGAAAAGAAGCTCAAGCTCCAGTGATCATGATAGCAATGATGACGATGATGCAGGCCGGAAGAGGCACACTCATGGGAGGAAGTATAGATGTTCGTCCGGAACGGACTCTAGCAGCTCACCTTCAAGCATTGAAGACGACGAAAAGAAAGCTAACCGAAAGAGTCACTCTAGGCGCCATAAGCACCATCACAGGTCAGGTGATGAAGATTCTACTTCAGACTCTCAAGCAAGGAGAAGACATTCAAAGCACAAGCACCATCTCAGGTCGAGTGAAGATGATTCGCCAGGTTACGATGATCACAAGCATAATAGGATCTCCTCCCAGGGCAAATCATCAGGGGAAGAGTACGAAACAGGTAAGCCAAGAGATGCCAAGAAGTCTCATCATAAGCATGGGCACCACCATCACAACCACCAGAAACACAATCATCATCGCGGCCCGGTGGAGCCAGATGTAGAGCTTGGAAAGCTTGAAAGCAAAACTTCTGCTGACGGAAGTAGCAGTAACTAAAAGTCTGGAGGAAGCATCTGTTGAATCTTAATCCCATGCTAAATCAATCTTCTTTAACTTGTGATTGCCATGGGTTAGACTATTTTATTAGTTCTGATTGAATGGGACACTATGGAATGATTCTCCGCATGATTCTGACATTTCTGCATCGCCAAAATCCCTAGTCATTGCTAATGAAAGTTCTTGTACGAGCTTGAAAAGTGTTTCTTGTTGTTGCCGTTGATCTCGCTATTTTTATTCCTGGAAGTTGTTGGATTCTGCGTTGCTCTTGAACAAAGGATACAAGATCGAAAAGAAGAACCAAAGCATTCGTCTCATGTAAAAGCAAAGAACAATAGAAGGATCTATTGACTGGAGAACGGAAAAGAACATGAAGGTAAACTGTTCTGCTTTGTTCACCACATAAAATAATATGTTTTTGTAGATATAATGTATGCATATGACTTGACATACAATCTGATTGTTTGGCTCAATGATCAAACCCATGAATCAAAGGACCGAGTTTTAGCAAGTCAATGCCTTCCAAGAGCTTGCAAATCACCCTACAAGCTTTACTTCTGCCATATTACATATACAATGCTCTCAGCACCACTAGAAGACAACAGATGTATTAGCAGCAAATGAAACATTTCATCTTTGTAAAGCGCAATATGTTCACCCAGAGCTCAAGCAAAGTCAAATTGGCTTCCCATGATTTAACATTTCTTCAAGATTTAGCAGCCAGCTTGCTCTGTGTTCTCATTTCTGATTTCATGGATCAATATGATTCCATCACATGTGGTTCATAAAACAATTCATACCACTTGATATATATATGTATATATATATACATCCCAATTTATATCTATAAACATAGAGGAGTTCTATCTTTACCTTGGAAAAAAAAAAGAAAACCAGAGCTCTGCATCTACTGTAGTAATTTTTATTATTATACATGATGAACATGTTTAGCTTCTTATTGGTTTGATTGAGAAGTAGAGGAATCTTTTCTGTTCGGATCTGTATTTTGGGATCCATGGCATTTCAGAAGGATAAAATTTAGATAATTCTTTAGTGAGTCATTAGATGATACCTACTATAGAGTTATCCCTAAGACTTTGGCGTGACAAAATTAGTAATTTTTCGAGTGGACAACTCCTTATGCCGATACACCGGCATGATAAATGACGACTCATCAAACATGGATTATGCATTAAACTCAATTATTAGGGGATAGCTTACAGAATTTTTGGATCTCAAATATCTTCCAAACTTGACAGAACTTGCAATATTGTTCTTCAATAATTGTACTCCCTTCCCAGAACTTCACAGGGACAGTATGTTACAAGTTACTGTTTCAACAACAACTCAAGGATTCCCCACAAAATGCCGAAAGGGAAGAAAACAACCCAACATGTGATGCCTCTGTTGGAATGTTCACTGTAAAATCAAGATATTTTGTGAGGCAAGAAATGCAATTCATGCACTTCCATGCATATTATTATTATCATTGCTATTATTTTGCTTCACAAGTCAATGAACCTCCTTTTATTCCTGTGAGAGGTGGACAGAGTGGACTTAGATTGATGCACATAATTTAGATCCAAGTCCATCTTCATAGATCATTTCTTTATCATCCTCCTGCTTAATTTCAACAGAGTGGTTGGAACATTGAATTGATTACATAACTTGCCAGTTGAAGCTTCCTTGTTGTATATCTTTAAAGCTATTAGATCTATCTGTCACAGCATACCCACTTGACTTGTTCAATTTCTAGTGACTGGTTCAATAAATTCATCCATGACATGTAGTCCATAATACAAGTCAATGATAGCAGAAGAGATGATATATATTTATTTATATATTAGAAAAGCATTCTAGAGTCCCACAAGTTACCAAGTTGCTTCCCAGCTCCAATTGGACCTGCTGAAACTTGTCTTTATTGTGGGATATGTCCTGATACCAATCACTTGATCTTAATGAAGAAGGCAAAGCTGTGTATTGGGCATGGCTCATGGCTCCTCTTTAGCATACCATAGAGAGGGGATGCTTTGGGATTCTGTACAAACTATAATGATAAGAAGAGGATGAGAATGATGGCAAAGCCAATAGGACTACCAGTTCGGTAGCTTTCAGCTTTTTCTTTTATGACAAAGAGACAAGACACGTTGGAGGAGAAATAAGAAGGAAGCTTGTTGATGCTTCATTGATTGGAGGGCCTGTGGCCATGTAGCCCACAGTTCAAGCCATGGGAGAGAAATCCCAGGTTAAATTGTAGCATTTATGAGTAGGCTGATACTTGATGTGTCCAACATGATTTTATTTGTCATCATACTCCTCAGAATTTCGTTGTTGAAATGCTTCTAGAAAACCTAGGATTCTCTCTCTTTCTCTCTCTCTCTCTCTCTCTCTCTCTCTCTCTCATACATACACATGCAAAACATATGGCATCTTGAGCATTAGGTGACATTTATTTTAGGACACTCAATACCTTACTTCTGGAGGTACAACAATGCATTAGTCTCTCTTAAAACTTTAGTCACTTGTAAAATGCTCTGGTATGGATGTGTTCCTTTCTCTCTCTACAGTAAAAAGAAAAAAAAGTTGTCATCAATCAGAACATGACAATGTGTAATGGTTCTTCTTGTAGATCTTGAAACAACAACTCAACATGGAACATTTATGTTGCTCACATGTATGATATGGCAGCTGAAAGTTTTGAAAAGTCAGCTTGGGTTCACTTAATTATTATCATTTTTTTGGTGAGAATGGGTCTCTTTATTCCAATGTCTCAGAACAAAGCCAACCACAACTTTTCCTCAACTTGAATCACATGCTCTTTGTAAAATTATAGGATCAGTTAATATAATATCATTTTTACAGAATCAATCTGCCAGCTTAGGTGTTCTTTAATGAAAGAGAATAGATCATAGACTCAGATTACAAAATTATTTTGGATTTGAGTTTCAGATTACAAAATCATTGACCATTTACACAAACTTCATTTGATGAGAATAAAAATAGCTTTTTTTTACCTTCTGATTTTTTGTAAATTATTTTTCTACAAATGATCCATGTAAGCACATAATCAAAGAAGTATACAAAGTAGAAAGGTGTATTTTTTTTGATTTGGAATTCTGAAAAATGAACATTTGAGATTTGCCTACTGGAGATGACTAATTCCTCAAGCAGACTAGTCAATGTTTTACATCTCTCTTACATGAAGATTATCTTTTTTGGAGATATATTTAAATGCAACCTCTTGCACCCATTCCTCTCTCTCTCAAAGCTACACAGGGTTTGGAAGAAGAAGAAGAAGAAGAAGAAGAAGAAGAAGAAGAAGAAGAAGAAGAAGAAGAAGAAGGAGAGAGAGAGAGAGAGAGAGAGCCCACAGATCCATTCCACTGGAGAATTCCCCAACCAGGCTTTGGCAGCAAGTGGGGGGAGGGGGGAAGAAGAGCTTGCTTGTTGTGTGTTCCATACAACTCTCCCCTTCACCACCGGTGATTCCTTTCAGCTGAAGCTTCCACCAGCGGCGGCGACGCCCGGAAGATGGGATACGAGAAGACTGTAGTTCGGAACTTGAGTCGGATCGAGGCACGGAAGCTCGGTTTGGCGTTGCTCGTGGGATGCTGCGTGGTCATCTTGACATACTTCATCTCCATGTCGGAGACCTCCGGTGAGTCTTCTCTCTTCCCTCAATCCCTGTTGTTGTTCCGCTATTCTTCTTCTTGTAGTAATCTCTATGTCTATAGAAGTTTTGAGACGCAGAGATTGTTGGATCCTTATTTGTTCTGTTTCTCTTGTTCTGCAGTTGATCGGCGGCTATCTGTAGCCTACAGAGTTCGTAACAACGAAGCGGTGGAAGGCAAAATTAGACTACAAAATCAAGGTAAGAAGAACTATCGACATTGCTTCATCTTGAAAGCATACTAAGAGAGAGAGAGAGGACTCAGCGAACCATGAGCCAAGAGAAGAGGAAGAAGAAACCAGGAAGTCAATGATCCCTGTTTTGGAGAGCACACCGAGTTCTGGACCCGTCTGAGCTCAATGCAATCTCTTCTTTCAATCATTTAGGATTAATTCCACTGAGATATCGTCATCTCTCTCTCTCTTGCAGAACGAGGAAGAAAGACAGAGGATCAACATGGAAACACTGCAGACGAGAGCGTGCACCGCAAGAACTCTTCCACTATTCCCCACTCAATCACCAAGGAAGAGAAGAGAGAACCCAAGCAACCAGGTATGCTCGATCATCTTGGCCAAATTGGATCCATCTACTTCAATGAGAACGTAACAACACGAGCTTGATTCTGCTCAGAAGCCGAAAAGATTCACGCTCCAAAAATAGAAGACAGAATGATTCAGATGATGAAGCCAATCTGCGACTTAAACAATCCGAGAACTGAATTCTGCGAGATGAAGGGCGACGTTCGAATCCACGGCAAGTCCTCATCCGTGGTGTTCGTTTCCCCCCATCAACCAAGGGAAGAACAATGGAAGGTCGTGCCTTACGTCCGCAAGCAGATGGAGAACATCCCCAAGGTCACGGTGAGAGCAGCGGCAAACGGCGGCGCCTCCGCAATCCTCCCCCGGTGCACCGTCAACCAGGCAGTCCCAGCCATCGTGTTCGCGCTTGGTGGATTCACCGGGAACTACTACCACGACTTCACCGACGTGCTGCTCCCTCTGTTCTTGACGGCGCGGCAGTTCGACGGCGACGTCCAGTTCCTCATCACCAACATCCAGCCGTGGTGGCTCCACAAGTACCAGCCCATCATCAAGAGGCTCACCCGATACGAGCTCGTCGATCTCGACCACAGCGACGAAGTCCTCTGCCACCCGCACGTCTTGGTCGGCCTCCGCTTCCACAACGACCTCATCATCGATCCCGCTCAAGCTCCCAACGCCTACTCCATGCTCGACTTCACCGAGTTCCTGAGGGGCACCTACTCCCTGCCGCGAGACCACGCGATCAGCTTGCGCGAGCACCCAACCAAGAAGCCGAGGCTACTGGTGGTGGAGAGAAAGGGCAAGCGGAGGTTCACCAACGTGCCGGAGATCGTCCGGATGGCGGAGGCGTCGGGCTTCGAGGTGGTGCGGACGGACGCCAAGTTCGGCGACGTCGCGGGGTTCGCGAGCGTGGTGAACTCGTGCGACGCGATCATGGGAGTGCACGGCGCCGGGCTCACCAACTTCGTCTTCCTCCCCAAGAACGCCGTGCTGATACAGATCGTCCCCTGCTGTGAGCTGGAGGGCATGGCCTCGCACACCTTCAGATTCCCCTCCTCGGACGCCGGGCTGCACTACCTGGAGTACAACATCACGGTGGAGGAGAGCACGCTGCTGGACCTGTACCCCAGAGATCATCCGGTGTTCACAGACCCACAATCACTTCACAGGCAAGGCTTCTTCAAGATGGGGGACGTGTACTTGGCGAAGCAGAACGTGAGGCTCGATGTGAACAGGTTCAGGCCTTTCTTGCTCAAAACCATGGATCTTCTTCGTCAGTAGAAGCACACAGGTGCATGTTCATTTCTTCTTCTTCCTTCATTTTTTGTTCTCTTTCTGATGATCCATCTTACGGTCACACTGCCAATGGTATCAATGTGATGTGGTTGAGCCTGAGACACAGGAATCTTTTCATCAACACATACTAATCATGCATCTGATGCTTTGTATCTTCACATTTCTGTCAAAAATCCTGCATAAGAAGCTTCAAAGTTGATTTGTCTTCTGCTACTTCAATCTCAATTAGTGGATGGAAAGTGACAATATGGTGGACCATAAATCATTTCCTTAATGAAAGTGAATTCTTGATTGCTCTTGGAGTTTTCTACATGATCTAAATTTGATGATTGCTTCCCCACACGATCACTCAATGATGTTAAAAGAATTATAAGAAAAATAGGAAGCTGGATCATAAATAAGCCACCAACCATGCAAGTTGACAGATCTCAGCAATTAATGAGTTGGAAATCTGCAATGATTTAGCTGAAGAACATGAATTTACAGACTGAGGTGGTCTCTCCTTCATCCAAACCATCATTAGTACACAGAAACAAAGAAATGTACTCAAGTCTGCTGATTAGGTACTTTTTTTTCTCCTCGATGAGTTCTTTAAGATGTTTGAGAAAGAATCCGTGGCACCTGTAGAGATCTAGATCTTGTAACTTGATCATGCTACATGTATACACACATAGCTCTATGTTCTTGGAGGGGAAAGGCTGAGCATTGCAGTGTTCAAAGACAAGAAATTATACTGATAGCTCTGTTCTTGGCAGGGAAACGATAAGCAATATAGTGTCCAAAGACAAGCAATTATAGCACTGGAAGAACTAACTAGTACGACTAAATTACCAGTGTTACGCGACTAAATAGTACATCGGAAGAGAGAATGATTTCTCCACATTGATAACCATATAGAAATGAGATGTAAACAAACAGGCCATTAATTTTCGTAGTCTTCGGGCAAAAGCTGAGTTCTTCATAAGTAGATTAGACGAACTAAACAGGAATTGTTGACCGATCCACCTTCATGGCATGTTGCCTCTTCTCGGATTCTTTATTGTAGTGCACCATTCCAATTGCTTATTTCTACTATTTTGAACAATGATTTTTCATTCCGAGATGATGGATAGCTCAGCGGAAGATGAAACCAAGCAAGTCTTTGTTTCTGAAGTGGAATCCACGGAGGAAAAGAAGGGTTTGGGGGGCATCGGTAGGCTGCTCGCATCAGCTTCCAGCATTTCCAACACCTTTGCCATTGTCGGTCTCTCCGACGGCTTTATTTGGATGCACCACAATCCAACCACCGCCAGCTTCTTCTCCAACTCCTCTATCTCAGAGGTGTCGTCGAGTTGGATCTCCTGCTGCCGAGCGAGCTTATCGTATATCCACGAAGGATAGTAAACCTGGCTCGAATTCTCTGCACGAGGATTCACGTTCCTCCTCCTTCCTGCCATCTCCATCAGCAGCATCCCAAAGCTATAGACATCTGATTTGTGCGATATGATTCCAAAGCTCCTGGAGATCAACTCGGGAGCTATGTATCCCACCGTCCCCCTGGCGGCACTGACTGACACCAGACTGTTGCCCTTGGGATACAGTTTTGCGAGTCCGAAATCAGAAATCTTGGGCGTGAAATTGCGGTCGAGGAGAATGTTATGAGGCTTGATGTCGAAGTGCAGAATCTGCATGTCACACCCTCGATGCAAGTAGTGGATGCCGCGGGCGACGCCCATGGCTATGTCGATGAGCTTTTCGGAGGTAAAAGTGCGGGCGGTGGTTGGTTTGGAAGCGAAGATGTACCTGTCGAGGGAGCCATTGGGCATGTACTCGTAGACGAGCGCCCGCTTGGATCCCTCGGCGCAGTAGCCGACCAGCCTCACCACATTCACATGGTGGATCCTGCCGATGGTGGAGACTTCGCTGATGAACTCGTCGCCGTTGCATTTGGAGTTGCCGAGCAGTTTGACGGCCACGAGAAGGCCACCGGCGAGCTCGCCCTTGAACACAGATCCGAACCCTCCCTGGCCCAGCTTCTGCCTGAAGTGCCGGGTGATGGCGACGATGTCGGTGTAGGCATACCTGGTGGGCGTCAGCGTTTGCTGAGCGCGGAGGAACTTCTCCACGGTGTCCACGGAGGCTCGGCTGACCCACAGTTTGTGAGCAAGGAAGACACAGAGTATGATCGGCGCGATCACGAGCCGGCCTAGTATCAACAGTACTGCGTAACAGAGGAAACAAAGGAAGCTGAGAACCAGAGAGTAGCATGCAGTGCAGAACGGGGAATACCAGCGGGACAATACCTATCAAGAGCTCTACAATCTGAATGAGTAAGGCTATTGGAATAATAAACCTAGAAATGAAAGTGCTGTGGAAGTAATCGTCCACGCAGGCTGAAAAATGATGCCCACTTCTGATCACGGAGGAAATGATGGACACCAGCCGCTTGCTGGTTATTAGGTCGGAGAACTTTCTGCATGAGATTAACGGAAGAAGTCAGGTACCGCTCGAATGAGGAACACGCGAGGCATCTCAACATCATGCAGGGCCGTAGATGTGGACAGAAGGCAGCTTCTACCTCGTGGCTCTTTTCAGACATCGGTGAATTATGATAGATTTCCAGTGACGAGGTCTTCCAGTAATATAACAATCGAACCCCTTCTGCAGGATGCTGAATGCGTCGATCGCTGAACTCGGTGGTATCACAAATGCATCATAAGCGACCGGAATCATTGATAGATACTCGCACCACGGATGAAGGTAGCGCAGTTCATCTGCTTCTAGGGCAACGATGACATAGACAAACGTGTCCTTGTGGCTCAGACATGAAAGGAGGTGATACCGTGTGTCGTTCTGGATCGTCTTGCTGCAACTCATGAAACTGGCCCAGTAATATGAACCGCAATCGATTTCGGTAGCCGAGATGTTGTCGAAAGAATACAATTGCGTAGGTAGACCACAACTTCCATTGGCGAACTTAGGATCCACCAGCCGGATCCTAAAATCATCGGACGACACGTTCGATATCTGAGTGACGAAGTAGTCCGCAGAGCCAATCCTGAGGGTAGATCTGTTGGCGTCGCAGCTGAGTTGGTAGGTTGTCTCCCCGCAGAAGGATGGATCATCTTTGCGACGGAAAGGGTATTTGACGTCCCGGAGCTGCCCACAGGAGAATGGAGTGCAATCTTCTTGTCCTGCAGCTGCGAATCCAGAAGAGAGGAGATGCAGCAGTGGCAGTAGCAGCAGCAGAGGAAAGATGGCTGATGCTTTGGTGGCGGCCATAGGCAAACGGAGAGAGCAAGTCTCCTCTTCGCGCACAGCTTCTGCCAAAGACTATGGAAGCCCTGCAGTACTGGTCCATAATGGCTGGCTGCTTTTACTTGTCAATCAATCTTCCAGTCACCGCACAACATTTCAAAAGTTGCAGCTATGTTGACAGAACAGCTTTTACTTGTCAAGCAATCCTTTGACACGCTTATGTTGGAAGTCGTTGCTCACTAAAATTCTTCCACAAACCCATGAATAATAGCCCCGACATTTTCCTCTCATCTTTAAAGACGACTTGTGGTATTCAAATTTGTCTCTCCGTGTACACCTCAAGTGAAGCCATGCAAACCCTGTTGACATCAATCCAGGCTATTTCTTGGGGTCAAGCTCACGCGCTCAAACCGGGATGAACAACTATACAAAATACATGTCAACATGTATATTAGAAGCCTGAGAAATCAAATTGAATCACAAAATGTCATACAAAAGCTATTATTTTCTTGGGATAAAAAAAGGTCTTAGTAATTTAAGTAGTAGAAGACAAAAAAAAAAAAAAAACCTGAAATTAATATGACCGACATCATACACCCATTAAGCTACTGGCCACAATAGATGTCAAAGCACATGTAAGTTTCAACAGTGCTAAAGTTCCAAAACTCATATTCTACAGAATAGCCCAGATGTCAAGGAAGAAGAGGTACATTTCAAGTTCACAAATAGCACAACACCCAAATCATCTGATCCAATATCCACCGATACTATCCATGTTGAGCTGATGATATATGTCACAAGAACATCCCATGGCTTTCAAGGCATTGCAAGACTCTCTCTCTCTCTCTCTCGCGCGTGCGCTCAAGACACTCCAGTTGCATTTAACACTAAGAAAGTAAAAAACAAGATGTAGATAATGAGTACTTTAGGCTGTGTACATCTGACCTCGCAGCTTCGATGCATAAGCTGCTCTTTTTTCTTTCAATAACTAAGTATACATTTCAAAACAAGGATCAAGATAAACACATGTAGCATCACCTGTTGTGGTAGAAAGAAAGTAACCATGCCATAACCTGTGAGAATAACTGCACCAAATGATCCTCTCATCTCTGGTGATTAGAACATCTTTCCATTTTGACAGAAGGAATTGCATCTCCCTCTCGCGCTCAATCAATGTTTGTGAAGTCAAAATGCAACACTTGATGCAAGAAGTAATCAGTGTCAAATACTCAAATCTGAACAAGGAAAAAAATTTGCATCACCAACATGTCAGAAATGGTACTTAAAAGAAATGCCAAGAGACCAACCTCTAATGGTGTCAGCTTTAATTATTAAATTCGGCTGCCCATCGACCTTGGCTGACCAAGGCCAAGTACTAAGGTGTCAGCTGGCACAGCCACACATCACTGCTGGCACTCCAAGGCACCTGCAGTAACAGTCACCCTCTACTTCCTACACATGAGACACGCAGCAATCACCCAGAAGCCTCCTCCACTCACAGAAAATTCAAGCAAATGGAGGACAGCCTTGAACCTCAAAATGATTTCCAGGCTTTGAGAACCGAGACACTGTGAGTGTGTGGCCACTGATACTAAGAAAGAGTAAAGCTAATACCCAAATCCTCAATGCCACTAACCTTATCGTCCTCACCGTCTCATTCTGTCATCCTTCATCGTTTCTCCAACCCTATAGAATGTCCCAACCATACAACTACTCCAGTGGCCTTTTATGTGTGATATTCTCTCCTCTGAACAACTATTCCTCTTGTGCAACTTCCAGTTATCATGAAGCTTTTGGAAAAAGATGTGCCTCCATGACCACCATGGCAAAAGCATGATCATCTCCCGCTTCTTGGCAATACCATATAAATACAGTAGCTCATGAAATTAGCTGAGTGAAATCCTAAAATTATCACAAAATGGAATTTTGGCAATGATATGTAAAAAATTGATAAAAAGAAATAGGCTAATCCTAGATCGATTCAACCAATCCAATCAATTACAGCTGATCTTTAACTGATTTAGATCAATTTCTTGCACAATCCTAATGATTTAAATATTGGTCAACAATGCTAAATTCCTTTATGGTCTCGCCAATCCTGACCGACATTTGCCTGATTATAATCTATTCTCAGTCAATTTCACCAAATAAAAAAAAATCTATGATCTCAAACAAACCAGACAAATCCTAGTCACCTACTCTAAAGTTAAGATACCACTGTTACTTCATGATTGTAGGATTTGTTCTTGTTGTACCATCTTGTTCTGCAACTACATCATGCACACCTATCTTTCCCTTGAGAAACTAATGTTACTTTCAATTACACATTCATCAAGGATTTTCGTAGATCATCCCCTGGGTAGAAAAGTTTATTAAAGTTCAAGAAATATAGGTTATCACAGGAGCACAATTGGATTAGTTAAACAATTATAACACCAAAAACACAAAAATACTGAACTAATTCATCAAAGAGAAAATAAAGAAACATATCTTGAAAGAGAGAAAAAAAATCCAAGAATAAAATGTGATCTCATGATATGCCAATAACAAACTCAAGTAGAACTAGAAAGATAATTATGTGCTAGGATCACAAGTAACACCATAATGTATTATGATCATCTAAAAATTCAAAACATACTGTCTAACGAGATTTCCATTTTCTGAGGAGATTATCATGGATGCTACCCTTACCAATTTTTAGTAAGCTCTGCCTCAGCTTAGACAGTGTAGATGAATTCAACTTAATGCCTCTGTCTATCATATCCTCTGCATATTTACAAGCTTCAGGAAGCATGTCCACATCACGTAATGCCAAAACCAACATGTTTCCGGCCTCCTCCAATGGAGGCAAGCCATTATCAGTCATACACTTCCATACCTTTAAGGCCATGTCAAAATCTGCTGAATCCATCAAAGTCTTCATCAAGGAAGCACAGTTAGCTGCTGTTGGACAGCACTCGTTCTTAACCATCTCATTGAATATAGAAGCAGCCTCCCTTAGTTTCTTTCCCTTAAGCAAGAACTGAATCAAGACATTGTACGTCTGTGAGTCAGGAAATGCTCCATAGATGATCATCTCGTCAAAGAACCGAAGGGCCACATCAATCTGATTGAGATCACACTGCAAGGCTATCATTGAATTGTACATGGGTGTGTCCGCGAAGCACCCATTGCGTCCCATGAGCTCCTCCCAGATGTTCATTGCCTCACGGGCATCCTTCTTCTTAACGAGCACCTCGATGGCATCCCGAAAGAACTTCATTCCTGGAAAGCACCTCTTTTGCTTCATCTTCTCAAAGAACCTAAGGGCCTCAGCAAAGCCATAGGAGCCCGACCGGACGAGGATGGTGAGGAAGGAGTCATAGGCCTGGACGTTGGCCGGGTCCCAGCCGACAGTAGCGATCATATCGTCGAACACCTCACGGGCAGACCGGTGATCAACATCGTTCTCACAGCCCTCAAGAAGGATGGCAAAAGAGTCAGCGTCAGGAGCCACGGACGAGCGGGAGCCGTCGCAGAAGAGGCGCGCGGTGGCGACGCGGCCCTCGCGACAGACAGCAGAGAGAAGAGAGTTCAGGGCGGCGGTATCTCGGGGGACACCGTGGAGGTTCATGGTGTCGAACGCGGCGAGGGCGTCATCGGGGCGGCCGGTGGCGCAGAAGGAGGAGAAGATGGAGGCGAAGGTGGCGAGGGAGAGAAGGCCTTCGGAGCGCATCGAGCGGACGGCGTTCCACATGGCCTCGAAGTGTAGGTTCTTCCCTAGAAGGTCGACCACGAGGTTCCACGCGTAGGGGGAGTGGCGATTGGCAAGGTGGCGGGATCCCGCCCACCGGAAGAAAGCCACGGCGGCGCCCGGTTGGGAGTAGGAGAACTTAAGCACGGCCTCCACGTCCTCGGTGGAGACACGGACGCCGACAGCGTCGAGGGCTCGCTCCACCTCCGTGGGCGGGTTGGAGGCGAGAATCTCGCACAGAAGCCGGGCCTTGGGGGATAACTCGGGGCCGGCGTCGAGGTAGGACGGAAAGGACGACCGCGGCGGGGGCGGAGACCCGCGGTTTTGGTCCCCGACGACGGAAGCGGGGGTGTCTCCATAGTGCCGCTTGCCGGAGTCAGGACGGGGGATCTCATCTGTCGCCGGCCGCTTTGACATGACTCCCCTTCGCTTCGTCTTTCCTCTCAGCAGAACTGTAAGAAGCCAACCGAGGGTTACTTCGCTGAGGAGGACGAGCCGGCCCGAGGCAGACCGAACCAGAATCAACGACAATCCGGTC
Source organism: Musa balbisiana (assembly GCA_004837865.1). Taxonomy (NCBI): domain Eukaryota; kingdom Viridiplantae; phylum Streptophyta; class Magnoliopsida; order Zingiberales; family Musaceae; genus Musa; species Musa balbisiana. Next base: position 11,858,364 of record CM017188.1, on the reverse strand, counting down.
CGGTTCAATTTTAATCAACAGTAAATTGCCTTTTTCTATTCCAGCAAAGGGGTGGGAAGAGTTCAATGTTTCCTGCCCTTCAGACCTCACCTACCCGTTTCATACCGACCTGTGAATGGAAGAAAAATGGGGTCTTACGTGGGTGACACGTCACAGGCAGGAGGTAAACTGATTGGGTGGGAAACGACAAATTATCTTTTTTTCTCCCGCCAATTCCTGTTTCAGAGGGACAAGAAGCATTCGATTTAAATCATTTCTTTTTACATTCTTTTATTATTAGTGGAATCGATGTACTAAAAGGGGGCAGAGGGCAGTGGGAAGATGAGGAGATCGAGAACCCCTAAGGGGAGAGGGAGAGGGAAAAGGAGAAGGGGGTCGTCGCAGGGGACGGGGGCGACCGCGGCCGTGGTGACGGAAATGGAGGGTGATTTTCCCGCTGGTGATCTCAGCTTCCAGCTCGGGCACGTGACCTTTCCTCCCTTTCAGGGATTCTCTTCCGCCTCCACCGGCTCACCTTTCCCCTTCGATAAACTTCTGGAGGCGGAGGGGGATGGCAACGACGCACCTCCCGTCAGTGCCGAGGAGGGAGGGGAAGATAAGGACTGCATCCTCAGCCAAGATTTCTTCTGGTAGGTGACTCCACCTTTGTTGCTTCTGATTGGGAGTTCTGGTCTTGTTAATGGTCGTGGCTTTTTCTCTTTTGGGTTTCTAGTACTCCAGATTATATCACACCGGATTTCCAACAGATTGACAATGGGTTCGAGGTCGATAAGGTAAAAGCCATGGCTATTTTTATTCTTGGATTTCGGTGGTTGTTAGTCTTTAGCCTGCAATTTGCTGATTTGGACCTTTTTAGGAGAACATTCCTTGTCCAAACTCGCCGGAGAAGACAACAAATGGCAGGAACAAGAGGCACAAAAGTGGTATGCTTAGTTCATTACATGGGCTTTCTTTCTAACCCTTGGTTTCTAGACTAAGAATGCTAATTCTGCGTTTGATGTAGTAAAGGCTTCATTGTATAGTTGTATCTCATTCTCTATTGTTGAAGTTCACTCCTCTATGATCTGGCCCAATTAATCCTTTCTCCCAGAGTTTAATTTAGGCTGTGTTTAGATTTTTGTTTGGTTACTGGTTTACCATTATTGAATAGATATTTTCTTTATTGATTTATTTTGACCCAATTAATATTTTTGAATGTAAAACTAAAATATAGGTGTTAAAGGTCCTTAAGTGTAGTATTACCTAAAGGGGAACTGAAATTTGTCACAGAAGTTCTTTTTATACAATAGACAAAAGATTATCAGTGTTCTTTGTTTGTCTTTTTTCTATTGTCTAAATGCCAGAGTGGGGAATTCCATCATTTTCTATTTGTGATATTTAAACAGAAAGGAGACGAGCTAAGAAGCAATAGAGTGTTAGAAGTGCCAAAAACACACAACAAAAACACATTCCCATAAACAATAGTCCAAGATAGCGAGCGTAATCATTTATAAGTTAATTTTTTTTAAATAAATTGCTACCTTGAATGGATTTCTCAATGGTTCTAGGACCAGAAAGCGCTCTAATATGTCAGTTGTCAATTTTCATTCTGTTTTCAATATATAGAACTAATATCAGCAGCATTCTACCTTGTTCTCCCTTGCAGGGTGCTCTCCAAGTAAATACCTCTCCACCGTCTTTCCATGCCATCAACAGGTTGCGGAGGTTCAGTTGGATGATTGTGACTCTGATCAAATTGTGGAAGGCAAGTCAGTTCAAATTGGGCTGCAAAAGAGAAGTTATGTTTCGAAGTCTGCAGTTGCATTGCGTTGTCGAATTACACCTCCTCCCTGCTTTAGGAATCCATATATAAAAACAGTTGCATCAGAGGTTCAAGGTATTTTTGATGACAGAAGATTTAAATCCACAGGTCAAAGTTCTTGATTCTTTGAACTTTTATGTTTTTGATGTTCTTGATGACAGAATATTCATTCCAAGCTGTTCTATATTCCTTTGCTCTATAATTTGCATCCAAATTTATACTATCTTCTCTCATTTCATAATATTCTTGAGCCTAATTGCATCTGATAATAGTTGGATAACATAGTTAAAGGCTTACATACAAAAATTGAAGGTACCATTTGGCATTTCCTGCACATGTAGGTTTGTATTACATTGACTAAATGAGCACCAAACTGTTTAATTTTATTCTTGATACTATTTTCTTGTAAAGCTGCTTCATTCTCCCTTGTGATATTTAAACATTAAAACCTCAATTGCTATTCTCCAGGTTAAAGCATGGTCCTAGTTAAGGAAAGCCATTCCATATCATTGATCTATTGAATTGTCCTATTTGTTTCAATGCCATCAGTTAAGTTTGTATACATGCTCAAAATCATGATTTTGAATAAATATCTACTTAGCTCCAGGCCTTAGTAATTTTTGGACAACTTTATGTCAACAAATCTATGTTGGTTTGTTTGTTTGTTTATGTATGTATATGCGTGCCTGTTAATGTACTATGCTGATGATTCATGGTGCAGTCTTTCCTTCCATTGGTGGAGATGGCCTTTCACGATATCGCACTGATTTCCATGAAATTGAGGTCTGGGCTGAAAGCATATAAACCCTTTGTAATATTTGGGACTTTCAAGCTTTTTTATATTGCTTACAACTTATAGCTGATGTAACTTGTATCCTTCTCTAGCAAATTGGATGTGGAAATTTTAGCCGTGTGTTCAAAGTTCTGAAAAGACTAGATGGTTGTTTGTATGCGGTGAAACAAATCATTAGACAATTGCGTCATGACATTGAAAGGTAATTTGGATGAAATTTCAGTCATTCAATTAGATAAAAGTTGTCTAATATTGCATCTATCAAATTTTACAGAAGGTATGCCTTGATGGAAGTTCAAGCTCTTGGAGCCTTAGGTATTCTCCTTTTTTATAAATCAGCTACTTTTCTCTTTTCTTGTTTGCATAATTGTCTGTCTGAATTGTTTCTTTTTTTTAGGATCACATGAAAATATAGTTGGATATTACACATCTTGGTTTGAAAACGAGCAACTCCATATTCAGATGGAACTTTGTGATCGAAGCCTTTCCATAAGTAAAGGTCAGACTTTAGAGGGTGGAGAAGCCTTCAAAATTATATATCAGGTTCTAAACCTTTTTGCTTGGAACTTTTTTGCTTTGCATGATATTTCATTTGTTGGCAGCAGATTGATTTTGAGGCATACATGCAAATGTGGAAACTTGTAAAGATAAGGTATTAACTTGCATAAGTTTGCAGCACAAGTGCAAACTCTGAAATTTGACTGATGATAACCGATAAAGATAAGGTATTATCTTAGATTAAATAAAAACATAGAGTATAATGTAAGAGGTTTCCTTAATGCAACAAAAAAATTTACTGAGAGAGCAACTGAAGTGACACAATTTAGCGAATATAATGAGGAATTTTCAAATTTAGAGCATGATATTTCATTTGTTGCAGCAGATTGATTTTGAGGCATAGTGCAAATGTTGGAAACTTGTAAAGATAAGGTATTAACTTGCATAAGTTTGCAGCACAAGTGCAAACTCTGAAATTTGACTGATGGACAACTGATAAAGATAAGGTAACTCTGAAATTTGACTGATGACAACTGATAAAGATAAGGTATTATCTTAGATTAAATAAAAACATAGAGTATAATGTAAGAGGTTTCCTTAATGCAACAAAAAAATTTACTGAGAGAGCAACTGAAGTGACACAATTTAGCGAATATAATGGAGAATTTTCAAATTTAGAGCATGATATTTCATTTGTTGGCAGCAGATTGATTTTGAGGCATAAGTGCAAATGTGGAAACTTGTAAAGATAAGGTATTAACTTGCATAAGTTTGCAGCACAAGTGCAAACTCTGAAATTTGACTGATGACAACTGATAAAGATAAGGTATTATCTTAGATTAAATAAAAACATAGAGTATAATGTAAGAGGTTCCTTAATGCAACAAAAAAATTTACTGAGAGAGCAACTGAAGTGACACAATTTAGCGAATATAATGAGGAATTTTCAAATTTAGAGCATGATATTTCATTTGTTGGCAGCAGATTGATTTTGAGGCATAAGTGCAAATGTGGAAACTTGTAAGATAAGGTATTAACTTGCATAAGTTTGCAGCACAAGTGCAACTCTGAAATTTGACTGATGACAACTGATAAAGATAAGGTATTAACTTGCATAAGTTGCAGCACAAGTGCAAACTCTGAAATTGACTGATGACAACTGATAAAGATAAGGTATTAACTTGCATAAGTTGCAGCACAAGTGCAAACTCTGAATTTGACTGATGACAACTGATAAAGATAAGGTATTATCTTAGATTAAATAAAAACATAGAGTATAATGTAAGAGGTTCCTTAATGCAACAAAAAAATTTACTGAGAGAGCAACTGAAGTGACACAATGTAGAGAATATAATGGAGAATTTTCAAATTTAGAGCATGATATTTCATTGTTGGCAGCAGATTGATTTTGAGGCATAAGTGCAAATGTGGAAACTTGTAAAGATAAGGTATTAACTTGCATAAGTTTGCAGCACAAGTGCAAACTCTGAAATTTGACTGATGACAACTGATAAAGATAAGGTATTATCTTAGATTAAATAAAACATAGAGTATAATGTAAGAGGTTTCCTTAATGCAACAAAAAAATTTACTGAGAGAGCAACTGAAGTGACACAATTTAGCGAATATAATGGAGAATTTTTCAATTTAGAGCATGATATTTCATTTGTTGGCAGCAGATTGATTTTGAGGCATAAGTGCAAATGTGGAAACTTGTAAAGATAAGGTATTAACTTATCTTAGATTAAATAAAAACATAGAGTATAATGTAAGAGGTTTCCTTAATGCAACAAAAAAATTTACTGAGAGAGCAACTGAAGTGACACAATTTAGCGAATATAATGGAGAATTTTCAAATTTAGAGCATGATATTTCATTTGTTGGCAGCAGATTGATTTTGAGGCATAAGTGCAAATGTGGAAACTTGTAAAGATAAGGTATTAACTTGCATAAGTTTGCAGCACAAGTGCAAACTCTGAAATTTGACTGATGACAACTGATAAAGATAAGGTATTATCTTAGATTAAATAAAAACATAGAGTATAATGTAAGAGGTTTCTTTAATGCAACAAAAAATTTACTGAGAGCAACTGAAGTGACACAATGTAGAGAATATAATGGAGAATTTTCAACAATTGTGTTCAAAGCGGATGTTTGCATTACTAGAAGTTTTAAGTATATAGGTTTAGTATATCACTATTGGTAGTGACTCCAAGAGGTTTGGAGCTTTCTTTTTGGGCAGTTATATTCATGATGGTCAAGGAAAGAAGTTGCAAGAACGAATATGTTTTGCCAAAAGGCTAGTAATATGTGGATATGCTACCAATCTGTGTGGTCATATTTGATTATCATCAATGAAGATCATCTATCTTGATTCACTTATAATATGTACTAAACCTGCCCTAGCTGGAAACAAGTTAAATGAAACATTTGCATGATGCCTTTTGTATTAAACACAATAATTAAGAGATAAGATAGCTTGGTTTAGTGAAACATGCATTCTTAATAAATAGATAATATGTAACCTACTCATAAGATAATCCAAGGAACTACCAGCCATATCTTAAAACATATTGATTCATGAGCAGAGGTTCTGGTGGCTTCTGTGTACATACTGTCCCTGTTGTTACACTAATCTTGCAGGATATCAGCTAAAGCTGATTATAGTTTTTTTCCTTTAACTTTTCATTTATTCTATTTTAAAATTGGTCTTTGTCTTACTCATGATTTTTAAGAAATGCCATTTAGAAAAACTGCATCTGCTTATTCCTATAATGATGGTACTACTATGTTAATTAGTTCATTCAACTGTTTAAATTAATTGTTTTGGATGTTCTACAGATTTCCAAATCATTGCACTTTATGCATGAACGAGGAATAGCCCACCTGGATGTGAAGCCTGAAAATATTTATGTGAAAGATGGTGTTTATAAGCTAGGAGACTTTGGTTGTGCAACACTTACAGACAAGAGTTTACCTATCGAAGAAGGTGATGCGCGTTACATGCCTCAAGAGATGTTAAACGACAAGTATGAGCATCTTGATAAGGTTGATATTTTCTCCTTGGGAGCATCTGTCTATGAGCTTGTGAAGGGTTCCCGTTTGCCTGATTCTGGTCCTCAGTTCTCAAACCTCAGAGAGGGCAAAATTCCATTGCTACCTGGGTACACTGTGCAGCTTCAAAATTTACTCAAGGTATATCCTCCATGCTTATGATAAAACTTTCTTTGCAGTAATTTTTCACTTTTTAATTTTTTTTGTGAAAATAGTGAATGCAAGTTGAATAAAGCCTGTTGCTTGGCGGATAAGATGCATGCTATGAAATTGAAAATATCATCCTGTTATTGCCCTTTATGTAATATCTCTGGAACTCATGAATGAAACGTGGATTCTCCAAGTAACTTAGTTTTTTTAATAAGGTAGGAATGAAGTATATCTTATACTCCATACAATGATTAGAAATTGAAGCGAACTAATTTGAACCCGTAAACATTCATGCTTTACTATATTTTGATGCTATTAACAATTTCTCAGCCATGCTAGAAATCCTTTGTTAACTCAAAAAAAGCTTCCTTAGGAATGTTACTATCAACTGAATTCCAGGATTTCTAGTGCTAATAAAAATGTATGACATGATGGTAATAAAAGAAGAGCATTTAATCGACCAGACTGCTGTGCCGGCATCTGATACTTGTGAAATTTGTGCAGGCTATGATGGATCCTGACCCTATAAAGCGGCCATCTGCAAAAGAACTAATGGAGCATCCTACATTTGAGAAATCAGGAGGATTCTCCTGCAAGCAGCCTCATCGTCAATTAACTAAACTTTGATAGTGATCGAGTTGAAAGCTGGCGATGGATTTTGTGTCGAACTGGAAATGCTTTTGGTGGGCCACGATATGCACAATTTGTGCACCTCTTTCTGTACCATACAAAGAAAATGTGATGCCCAACTTTTTTTGTAAAGATGTTTTGAAGCACACGCATTTTTTGTCATATGAACACAAAACATTCTTGTATCCTTGAAAGGGTGCTAAAAAGACATTGTCATTTTGGCTGGTTAAGAAGCATTTTCATCCAAATGTTAACAAATTTGGGTTTAAAGGACTACAAGATAAATTATTGGTGGAACAATTTTTCAGTTCATATGATGATGGTATTGCAAATTACCAAGTTATCTTAAAGCTTAAAGTTGGTAGTTTAGGTGTACTATTATTTGTCTTAAATTAAAATCAATTTCACCAAAAAAAAAAAAAAACTATACTAATGTCATCTTTTGTTTCATGACATTTCTTTTGCTTTTCTAATTATAAGTTTATATATATACCAAAATTTTAGCCTAATCATTCTATTTTCTAATTCACCAACAGTTTATTTGGTTCTTGAGTGTAAATACGTAGCTTAGAAAATGACTCAATCGAACATGTTGCTAAAGTGACAAGTGCATCAAACATGTTAGTAATTCTATTTTAATGAATATTGAAATCTCTAACAAGATTCATCACAGAATGGTCAGATTGTCTAGTTAGACTCCGTAAGAGCTAATTACATATGATCCTATTTTTTTTTATAGTTAATTATATTTAGTATTTCAATCTTTACACTTTAAAAGTTTATATTGACATTCGTGTAGTTATCTAGATCTATTTATCATAATATTATCGATTTTATCAACAAAAATATGAAAATATATGATAAAATAATAATTTTAGTATTTCAGTTAACGATGACGAATGACATCAATGGTGGCAGACAACAACATTGTTGGGGGCAATGAATGATTGTTGTGGATGTGGAGAGATGACGAGAGATGAAGATCACTTTGCATCTGCATTGATGCCAATATAATTATCAAATAATCCTTTACCGTTCTACATCTATATTAGTATTGACGTAGTCATTTACCGAGTGACAAAAGAGTTACTTGATATTTGCATTAACTTTGACGAAGATGCTAAGCGGTATTTTTATTACTCGGTAACTAATTACATCAATGTCAATACAAATGTAGAGCGATCCTTACCTCTCGTCATCGTTCTTTTTATCTCTAGTGATGACATCGTCTGTCATCACTAACTAAAATATTAAAATTATTTTTTATCCTTTATTTTTATATTTTTGTTAGTAAATCTAATATCGTTAGTTATATTTTCATTAGTAAAACTAATATCGTTAGGATAAACTGAAGAGCAAGATTTCTAATTCTGAATTAGCCAGTGGTTTAGGAGTTTGTGACCTAATTAAGATTTACACCTTATTAATATTTAATTTTAATTTTTTTAAAAATCGATTTGGAATCGAACCAAAATCATCAATTTTTGTCGTTATGATTCCGGTTCAATCTTGGATTCGAACCGAATTGCAATAAAAGATTAGTTCGAAAAAACAAGAATGTATAATAGTGGGAGCAAATTTTGATCGGCATTCATCGTCACAATCTGATTTCAATAATCACTTTGAGAATCAGCAACTCCTATTGTCAAAGAAAAAACATATGGATCAAACGTACTCAACCAATAAGTGGCTTCTTCTTCTCCTTTTCCTTCCCTCCTCCTTCATCCATTCCAACGGTGTAGCCGTGCGAGGCGGGCCAGCTTTAAAAGGACGGAGAGAGGGAGAGAGAGAGGGAAACGGATTCTTTGAGACGTATCATTGTACAAGGGCACATCATTCTGCGAATGATCACGTGACTGAGAGACGTGCACGTGCTGCCGACACGGAAGGGGTCGGCGATGGACGAATGGACGATTCTACCCTTTCGACGCGGACTCGTCACCGACGCGGCCCTGCCTTCTTAAATCCACCTCAGTCCCCTTATTGAAGTCCGCGAGCATTAATGCGCCGATCAAATCGGGTTGTTAGGACCGCCTCCCCCCTTTGCTTGCACCCCCGATCCTTTGTTCTCGTCGCCACACTCTCGGGTTCGCTTGGTGCAGGTCGGGAACCAACCCTTCGGTGATTGGCCGCCGGATTCCGGTCAGGTCCCTCGCCGTCGACCCTCCCGTTGGCTTGCTTCCTCACTTGCATCAAGTGAATTCGAGAATACCTGGCGAAAATCAAGCTTCTCGATTCCCTCTTTCGATTGACTGCGTGCCCTTTGGTAGCCCTTTATCTCTCTCTCTCTCTCTCTCTCTCTCTCTCTCTCTCTCTCTCTCTCTCTCTCTTTCTCTCTCTCGGGTTTTTGATCGAAAAGCGTGGGTTTTTTTGGGGTAAATCTGCAACTTTTGGTCCCTCTTCTGGTCTTCTCGTCCCGGTCTTTGGCGATCGTAATTATTGTCTTTCTTTGCTTGATGATGTTTAAATCTTGTTCGTTTTGATCGGAAAAGTTATAGGGTGAGTGGGAGGATTTCGAAACTTGATCAAAAGTATATTAGGTCGTGTCCATTTCGCTCGTGGTTGAATAGAACTGATTTCTTTGAAATCAGTGAAATCGGAGATTGGGCTTCTATTTCTTTGAATCTGGGAAGATCGGTTCTGATGAGTAACTTGATAAAAATTGGATCTTTGCGGCCAAAAAGATGGTATTTTTCTATTTATTTGCCTTGTTAGAGGGATATAGATCATAGAATTCTGGATTTTGATTCATTTGGGAATATATTCAGAAATTTTCCGGCTCATTACGGTCGTTGTTGGATCTGTGGCGGTATAAGCATCTTGGTTTGGGATAGTTTGCATGTTACAACCCTAGAGCCGTTTTGGGCATGTTTTTGTTGGTTTATTCACGTGCACACCAAGAATCCCAAGACACGCCAGAGCTTTTGCAAACCTTGGTCCTGATCAACTCTCTATTTAGAGGAACAACATAATATTTGCGATTTTGATTGCATAATGACCGTACTGCAGCTCATTATTTTATATCTTCTTTCTTCTTTAAATTTGATTAGTCAATGATATCTGCATCTTGAAGACTACAATGGATACTTGTCTTGTTACATTTTCATAGATCTTTATTAGTCAAGGACTCAGTATAAACTCTGACTTTGTCATTGTGTTGTCTGAGGATGAATAACCTCCTCATTTTGGAGGCTGAAATATGTAGGTTGTTGACACTGCAAAAATTCTATCCTTGTCTCAAGACCACTTAATCGATCCATCTCTTTTACTTTGTTTATAAGTTGGCAAAGGTTGAGTATCAATGGAGAGAATATTTGTTGAGATCTGAGGATGGTGGGTGATTGATCATTAATGATCCTTCATGCCGGTTTGAAGCTCAGTATTGGGTTAGGGTTGCAGGAGCTCACAAGATTCGTCAGTGACGTAAGGATGAGTTGATGTGCTCAAGAAAAGGATGGTTCTCCTGGATTTCACACATCCCATTAAAGAACACCCTGTTTTCTAGTGCACCAGCTGACAGTGAAGCAAAGAGACAAGAGATAGTAGCAGCATATGGGGGTGGGGGGAATATGTCAAAGAAATGTGCTCATAAGGCATCTCTGTCCATCTCAGCTAAAGAACAAAGGAATGAAAGGACTGGAAAGCTGACACAAGCACCACAGTCTTGTGGCTTTTCCAGTGTGGCTAAACTTGGAAAAAAGAGTAAACTACATCAAAGAATCTTTGCTATGAAATTGCATGGCCAATTTATTTAGAAGAAGACCCAACTTTGAGTTTTTACCATAGAACGTCCCTCTTTTAAAATTTACTGCAGAATGTCCTTAATTCTAAAAATTTTAGAAACACTTTTAACAACTGAGACATGTTTGGTCCATAATAGTCTGAGCAGGTTGAACCGGTCCGCAATGAATGAACCAGTGATGTTTACTGAGTGCAACTACTCGGTTTATGATTAGTGTAATTTGTTCTAAATTAGTATAGTTTTTTCTAGTTTTTCCCTCATAAATTAGATTGATTCATCCATCATAAATTATTTCAATCGGTTCATCCGATGTTGTCTGACTTTTTTAGAACATTTCATGGATTTTCAGAATTCGGGATGCTCTGCAGTAAAACTTCAACAAAAGATATTTCTCTGGTAAAAACTTTGCTTCTTTTTCTTTTGGTAAATCATCATGATATACAACGGGTTTGGACTTCCCGAGAGGCTTTTCTCCAGTGAAAAATAGCTTGTTTACTTCCCAGAAAAAGTAGGACCATTTGCTAATGTAACTTAGCTTTGTTGCAGATCACATAGGGTGCTCTTTGATTTAGCATAGTACCAAGAAGCTTTAAAACATGAGTTGATGATAGTTAAATTATAGGGTTAGGAACAGGAGTTTTGCTTGTGCTCTCCTCCCAGTCTCTTGGCTTTGTTTACTCTTCTTCTGTTCCAAAACAGGGATCATTTATTTATATGTTGGCATGCTTTGGCATCAAACTTTGGACGAACGTAAACAAACAGGCCCCCACTCTGCTTCAAGAAAGTTGATTTGATGAATCGAGGCTTATTAATTCATCGAAGCAGGGAACAGTGAAGCCAAAGTAAACAAGCTACTGGAAACACCTGGGTCATGTTATATTATATCCCTGCTGGGCATGAATGAGTTGTTGGTATCACTGTAAATGCAGTAAATCTTCAGATGAATCTGATGATTTTACCCTAATGTCGGATTCGGTTTTGGTTACGGACCAACCCATTTCAAACGATATGGTTCAAGTTTGACTTGACGCCCCTTGGGTCGCAAACACATTGCGCCCCGAAAGTTAGAACCGTGATTGGTATCACTGTAGGTGCAAAAGCTAGTAAAATTTTTAGATGAATCTGCTGATTCTACAACATGATGTCTAGGATATTGATATTTGGTAGGTGAGCATGTCACTTATAAATATTTAATAGTTTAAACATTTTAGGTCAATAATTTTGGTTGTAATACTTCAAAATATGTGAAAAGATGATGTTTATCAGTTGTTGGATATGATTAGAGCAATATATTTATTGTATCGTTGGATACAATTTGCATAAGAAACATGAGTTGTATAAAAGCTGATACAATTAGGATTGTTTACAATGTGAAAATAGAGCAAGTTTTGGAAACAAAAAACAAAAAAATTCAATGAATTGGTAACATATATTAGAGTAACTCTATATAAGGATGAAACGAATGGTATGTAATGTTATTGAACGGGGATTTGGGTCAGTCTATTATACCAAATGGAATGCAGTATCATGTGAAACAGATCGTACTTTCTCGGCCTCCCATGCCACACAAAATGCTTCTGCAACCTCTTCACGTTCATCTGCATCGTCATGTACCGCTCTTCACCGATTCCTAGCAGTATCTCCTTCAACCTCGGTATGTCCTTCTCCGCCACCACCACGGAGAACGCGCTCCAGTCGAGCACTTCCTGGAACGGCAGCACGAAGTTGTCGGCTATGATCACCGGCACGCACTCGTAATGAATGGCCTCCACGATCCTCGGGCTGTTCACCTCGTACCCCATGGGGCAGACGCAGTACTTGCTCGACCTCATGTGTTCGGCGTACGACATCTTTCTTGCGATGTCCGCCGGCAGAGCTTCGTATATCCTCATGTCCTCGTCTCTCCCTCCCCATTGTCCGACCAGGATCGGTCTGACGCGGCCGTGCATTTGTCCTGCAAAGAACGCCAGAATAGACCTCTCGGACGCAGGTCTTCCCCCAATGTCGCTGTCTGGCCTTTTGGGCGTTCTGATGTGCGTCTCAGCAAGGGAGACGTCTCTTCCGGGGACGAAGATCCCCTCGGAAGCATCTGCGTTGCACACTGCTTTGATCGTGTTCTCTCGCAGCTCGTTGTGAAGCTTTGTTGTGTAAGGTGCCTGCACTAGGAGGAATACGACATGAACATAAGCAGAGAGAGAGAGACAGAGACAGAGACCGCTTACCCAGTCATGGCAGGCAACGAGGAAATGATCTGCTCCTTTCGTCCTGTTCCAGAAAGGATACTTAGCAGAGATCGAGTTCACGTAGTCCCTGAGAAAGATGGATATGGGCTGCAAACTATGCGAGTCGGGGACGTAAAGATGAGTTCTAAGCTGGAGCGAGCTATATGGGAGGTAGAACAGGTGGGCCTTCTCTGGGTCCTTCACCACGAACTGCTGGTTTTCCTGCATCAGCTTCATGAACCATCCTTCGGAGGCGTAAATGCCGCCGAGCACAGGTGTGTGGCAAAGGGGTCGGTTTCCATCCTGGTAGACGTACACCTTCAGAATTGTCTCCATCAGCTCGTAGCTCCTGCAAGCATTTGAAGCTTAGATTTCTCAGGACTTTTGTGTTAGAGAAGGGGATTTCCGTTCGGTTCAACACGCTTCCTTCGTCCTCACCTCTTGAAGACTGAAAAGTTGAGGAACAATGGAGGATAAAGAACAGAGTCATTCGAAATCATTGGTGCATCAGCAATCTCTCTCTTGGCCTGTATAAGCTGCAGATCCGTCTGCAATAGCAAAACAGGGCACCTATGAAGCCAATGGAAGAACACTGTTAAGTGGTCGAGAATCAAGGAAGAGTAAGCTTAAACGTGTACCTCTCGCAAGGAAGTCGGCACCTTCACTTCTGCAGCATTAGAAATCTCACTTGTTGAAGAAGGTGGATTGATGGTGACAGCTTCGTTGATGGTGTTGTTCACAGGCTGTCCGAATCAAAACAAGAGATCAAACACTCAATCTCTGAGTGGAAGACAAAGAAACAGCATGAGATGGCCTAGAAACCTCTGTAGGAGAAGGCGTCGCCGGTCCACCGGTATCAGGAGGAGGAGAATGTGCAGGGGAAGGCGGCGTCTGCAGTGTATCGACATGAAATCAGTGAACTGTTCTCGACGTATACGTTTAAGCCACGTAAGAAAGTATGGAGTAACACCTTCGAGGCGACGAACGATGCAGTCGGAGACGGAGAAGGTGGTGCAGCTGCAACAGGGGACGAAGAAGGACCGAGAGGCAGAAGAGGACGAGCAAGCGGCGGAGGAACATGCGAGAGTGGAGGAGTAGGCCACGACGTGGAGGAATTGGACCCGACGTCACCGTAGGAGGAGAGAGCAGGGAAAGGGACCGAGAACCAGAGGGAGACGCGGCCAGAAGATGAGGAGAAGGACGCGAAGAGCGCCGCAGCGGACGTGACGATGGCAACGACAAGAAGGACCAGAGTCCTCCACCCTCCCCCGGCCAGGCCGCCACTGCAACCGAGGCGGCTGGCAACTGCCTTCTCAATTCCGATGACGTCCATATGCGACGGTGGTCAGTGCGCGTCCTCCGCTGGCGCCGGAGACCAACGCGATATGGTCTCGAAAATGAGGGTGAAGCGAGAGCTTAAGAAGGGGAAGACAGGAGCAAAACCGTGGCAATTTGCAGGTAAAATGACCTTACTATCCTCGACGATTACCATTATAGTCCTAACGTGTAGGTGATGGATTTGCTGGTAATTAATGCGATTGTTGAGGGTAGTTATTGGCTCATTGGTTTTCTATGGTAAGAAGTCTTAGATTGGTAATTAATTAGAATAGGATCATCTCATGTTATGTATGTGATAGTTGAATTGAAGAGATCTAATAATAATAATATTGTATTATAATTATTACTACTATTATTAGATGATTCACTGCTAAGCAAATCAGAAACACATATCCAAAAAAAAAATGAAAGCCATTTATGTAAAATAAAGTAGAATCTTCAAAGGAAAAATAAGTGATTTTTATGTTTATTCATTTAATAGGAGGGATACATATCAATTACTAGAAAATATGGGAATGGTTATCACAATAACCATATATTTTCTATTAAAAATTTAGTGTATATATATATATATATATATATATATTAACAACTTCAAATATATTTTTTTATAAAAAAAATACTTCAATTAATTAGCATATCGTTAATATTTGATCAAATGATTTGATAATAAAATTGAATCTAATTAATTGTATTAATATGCGTGCATGCACAATGAGACAATGGATGGAAACGAGGAGACGTGATTAACTGCATATAGATCGAACCATTTGTGAGGAGAGGGAGGAGTTGAGTCAATCCATTTGGTTTGGTCACAATGCAATGCATTGACTTTCCCAAAGTTGACGACGACGTTTGAGTTCCATAAGCCACCGTAATGAGACCTCTTCGAGTTCTCTTTTGCCACCTTCCGAGCGTCGCTGCTTAGCATAACTCGATCGGCATCAAATTCGCTTATCGGAACTGTTTCAAATCAACTATTTGGTCGATTTTTCATTGATCTACGATTGCATTGATTTAGCCCAATTTACAAATTTTTTTTCCTAATTATCACCTTATTCCATTGATCTATGATTCCAATAAGCGAATTTGATGCATTTATAACTTATTCCAACCTTTTTCCTAACTTATTTTGATGCATTTTATAAATAAGTTATAAATGCATTTGGAGAATTTGAAAGATTTGAATTGAATGCAAAGTAGAGAGCTAGAAACAAAAGCTCTTTGATACCAAAGCTAATAAATGAGTTTGGACAATTTGGAAGATCTGAATGGTATTAATACTAAGTAGAGAGAGAGAGAGAGAGAGAGAGAGAGAGTGACGCTTTTATAGTGGTTTTTCTAAAGGTTGTGTAGAATATAAGTATTTAATTTGTAATAATGGTGTAGGATCGTCGGACATGTTTTAGACGTGGAAGGTCGATTTAATCTTAGAATGTTACGGTTAATGCAATCAAGCATCGTATTAATTTGATGGATTGTTTGGTGACGTGTCATGCTTGAATCTCGTTGGGCATAGTGTTGATGATGACATAATAATCTCGATTGAGATATTAGACTCGGTTACTATATTATTGCACAAATGATAAATTTCATATATGCCATTTAATATTATAATTTTTTTAAATTTTTTTTAAAAATTGATATGAAAACAATGACAGGATCGATATCTCGACGTTATGTGGTTGATACATCAGCACCAGGTGGCTGACACCTCGATGTTGGGTGGCCTCGATGCCATGTGATCGATACCTCACCATCACGTGATTAGTAACACATGATTAAGCGAGTTAGACGTTATCATGTTCCATTCGACGTATCATGACCACACTTAAGTCTCAAAAAAGCATATCACCTTCAGAATGTAAATATACTCAAAGCCCACTAAAAAAGACTTCTCATGTATACCGTGGGTGAGGATTTAATGAGCCGAGGGTGAGATAAATGCACGTATAAGTGGAAGCGACAACAAGTCCAAACAAAGGTTAAGGTAAAATATTTTTGTTACACAAGAAAATGTGTTCGGTCTGAATTTTCAGAAATAGGAAGCTTTATATGAATTCTCAAAACTAAAAAATGAATTTCGACAATTTGGTCATCTTTGTTTAACCTTTACACCATGTATTTAAGTTTAATTGTATGTATCTAAGTTTAGATATTTGGGAGGGACATAAATATATTAGATTTTTTTCCTAATAATTTAAAAATGAGATTTTTTTATCATTTAATCAAAATATTTATCATATCTACCATGATATTATGATAGACGAGAGGGTTCAAAATTAATCAGTTGCCGTCTGTGCGAGAAGACGGTGTGACGAGCTCCTCCTCCTTCTCCCCCACCACGCCCATTCAGCTCTCTCTCTCTCTCTCCATTATTCTGTTATAAATTGTTCAAATTAAAAAAAGAAAAAAAATCTCTTTCCAAAAGATTTATTTGAAAAGGTGTTTTCTTTTATTTTGGTAGTTATTTTTTAAAAGATGTGTCTTTTGATAAAATAGTTATTTTTCAAAGATGGTGTCTTTTGAGAAAATATCTATAAATAGATATTTGAGAGTAAATTACAATACAATTTTTTCATGCTCTTCTTCTTTACTCTTCAAGTGATTGAGTTATACATTTTCTAATTCCTCTCTGAAGATTCTTTATTGTTTGCTCAATACAGATATTCTAAAGGCTTGTCATATCCACTAAAACTATTTACATCAAACCCATAGCAATCTTATTGAGAAAAGGATGCAAATATCGTTTTTAGGAAAGTGTGTATACACATTTCAAGCCTAAATATCTTTCCTAAAGTATTCTTGATCTTGAGTTTGTTTTTTATTTCCATAGTATTTTTTATCCTCTTCTTTGTGCTATCTTTTCCTAACATATCCTCCTACTACTCATCGACCAAGTCGGCTCTCATGGTGAACACGAACCCCTTCGACACCTTCGTCGACAACACCTTTCAAGGTGGCCTTAAACTACGTCCTCTTCGGCGTCAACCAGACTCCGTTCCACGACGACGGGAAGGCCTACACCAACCTGTTCGACGCCACGGTGGACGCCCTGGTGGCGGCGTTGCAGAAGCTGGGATTCCCCAACATTCCGGTGATGGTGACGGGGACGGGGTGACCGACCGCGGGGAACACCGCCGCCATGCCCGAGAAGGCAGCGGCGTACAAGCAGGGGATCGGCACCCCGATGATGCCGAACGATGCGGTGGAGGTGTTGTTGTTCAACCTGTTCGACCAGAACAGGAAGACCGGGAAGGAGTACGAGAAGCACTTCGGCATCTTCAACTGCGACGGCACCCCGATGCTCAACATCGGGTTCTCGCTGTAGAAGAGACCAGTTTGATTCCACCGTCTTGGAGATCTGCTGTTCTTGTTTCTCCGCCTTTTTGTCCTTTGATCTGTTTCTTCTCAGTTTGTCCGTCGTTCCGAGTCAGGTGAGGAAGGTAGAAGTAGAGCTGGTCATTAGGTAGACCAGCTGATGCATGGGAGTTGTTGCTCATGGAATCGCCTGAAATAAACAATTTGCTCAGTAAGCATATGTTGTCACTAAAACGTAAGCGAGTCGACTCACTAAACCCGGTTGACTCAAGCGAGTCGACTAGCTAAACTCGATTCGCTCAAACGAGTCAGCTTAAGTTTGGCCGAGTCTACTCAATAAGGCTAAACTATATAACACGAGGAAATAAGAGGTTAAGTGAAGAGGTCGCGATTCGTGCAGACGAACCCTAGCCAAGCCTTCGCCGCCCGGTGGTTCCGGCGAGACCCTTCAAGCCGGTCTTCGCCCGCTACTGCCATCGGGATCTCTCAAGAGAGGCTTTGACATCCAGCGGCCTTTCTCAGCTATCGTCTTCGATATTCTCTCTGGTATTCCCGTCACTGCCGCTAGTTCCGTTGCTGGACACTGGCATTCCTTTTTTTCTTTTGGTGGTTTTGTGTCTTGTTAGAGCCACATATTACATTAGCATGAGTTGCTACCTCTAAAATTGCAATTACACTGTGATCAGTGAAGATCTCTAGCAATGTCTCATGAAATCAGATATCAATGTTAAACAGAGGATAAATACGTCACCTGAAACCCAAATTCTTGTTCTCACAACCTTGAGAGCTCTTGGAACATCCTAGCACTTGTGAATGCTACTTAGCCATGAGATTATTCTCCTCCCAAGGGCAGCCATCTTCTTCCCAGTTCCTTGCTTTCTCAAGAAGTCTCCTTGTCTTTAGTATGACATGCAGATTGGTCTGAACACAATGCCTTACAGATGCTGCAATAGGATTGCTGAGGATTTGAGTTCCTTGGTCACTAGAGCCATGGAGAAAAGACTCCTAGAAATCCACTAGCTCTCTTGATGATGGTTGAGATGCAGCAGTGCCATGTGCTTAGCAGCCAAGTAGGAGATGTGGAATGCTACTTGTATGGTTTTGAATGTGAACTTCCCTTGTCTTGGTGATTTGTGGATCATATTTGAGTGGCTAATAATGGATTTTCCTTCTTGACTGTCCAATAGATAATCAATAGCAAACACCTTCTCAGTTATAAGATTTTGATATATGAATGTACACATATTTTGTTATTAGTTGAGTAGTGTTTAAAGGCATGATGTTGGCATTCTTAAATTGCTTTATTTGATTGGAAGTGTCTGCAAATTTTGGTTTCAACCAATTATAGTTTTTAATAGTTGTACTGGAGCTTAGATTTGTCTTGATGATTCCATTACAATTTTCATATAATTTCACTCTTAGAATGCAATTACTTTTTGGGTAACTACTACAAAAGAATTTGTGAAAATTCATCTCTTTGTGACATGAATGCTTGCATAGGCTAGTCCACAAACATAGCTACAGAAGCTCTATTAAAAAAAATCATTATTACTGCATGATTGACTAGTTCTCCTTGTGGAATACTTGGGCAAGAACATCACCAATTCCTTGTCATTAAAGAAGTCTAACTTTATTTTGCTAATGTGATTTCAAAAGTCAACATTTGTATTTTAATTGGAAAACCATTATGTAGCAATTTAGAAAAGGCTGGTTGATTTGACACCTTCTTTTTCCTTGTGTGTTGTTAGAACAGTAGTTGAACAGCTACATACTTTGTTAAGATGAAAAAAGATCAGATTGAATAATATATTATGCTTGAACAGGTAAATGCTTTCCGATTGTTTCCACCTTTTTGTTTTGTTTGACAATCTGTATTGCATGTTTACTAGAAATAACTTTATGCTCTCAATATTGCTGCAGCTTAATTATGTTTGATATCATTGTGTAGTCATCTCAAGCCAAAACCATTTGTTGGCAGTTGGCTTTGGTTGATGCACATTGAACTCACTGCTTCATTTTACACATTGATCGATTTATATATGCTGTCAATATCTTTTGTTTGCAAAGGAGAAATAATAATTCCAATAATAATCTTTATTTGGTAGGAAAGCAAATTAATCGCTCGGCATGTGATGACGAGTCTCCATCACTGCATGCTTGAAGAGTGAGGGGCTCCGAACACTAAAGTTATTGAAGACGAAAGAAGAAAGCTTAGATACTGTTTGTGGCGCTGCGGTCGATGGAGACACCGACTCTAATGCGCACGTCCGAACGTGACGTTGACGGCCGGTGTGCCATCGAGGTTGAAGACGCCCAAATGCACCTCATGATTAGTCTCATTCCCACTGTTGTTCTGGTGGTTGAACATATTGGACAAGAAGACCTCCAACCCCTGCTTCGGCCTCATGGGGGTGCCGGTGCCTTCCAACGCCCGCTGCACCACTCCATGCACGAAGGCCGCAGCGTTGGCCGGCGTCGCGGCTTTGTTGTTCCCCTGCATCGGCCATCCCGTCCCCGTCACCGACACCGGGATCCCTGAGAACCCTTCCCTCTCCATCGCCGCCACCAGGGCGTCCACGATGGCGTCCAAGATGTTGGTGTAGCTCCGCCCGTCGTCCTTGACCGGCGGCGCGTTTTGGTGGAAGAGGAAGAAGTTTAGGGCTTGGTGGAGGGGATTCTGGATGAAGGTTTGGAATGGGTACGTGTTCACCATGAGGGGCGACCCGGTGTCCTGGAGGAACTTGAGCATGGGCCGGACCAGCGGGAGGGATAAGGGGGAGAACGCCCCGGACGACGGCGGCATCGAAACGCCGAGGATGCTGGAGGCGAGAGGCGACGAGATCTTGACGGCGCCGTCGAGGCCCAGCTGCTGCAGCGCCTTGTGAAGATTGTTCATGGCGGGCACCACGTGTGGGATGACCAGAGCTTCGGCGACGTGGAGGACCTCGTTGCCGACCCCGAGGTAGCGGAGCTGCTTGGGGTCCAGGAAGGCGAGCACGTGCATCTTCAACCAGCGGAGGGCGGCGTCCTGCCCGCCCAACGAAAGCGGGACGATCTGCTCGTTGGCGACGCCCACCATGGCCCGGATCCCGGTGCCTTTCAAGGCGGTGAGGATGTTGGGGACGGGGGCTAAGAGGCGAACCATGGAGATGGAATGCGCCTTGAGGAGGTTGACGAGGACGGCGGGGGCGACGAGATGGGCGGCAGCAATGGGAACGCACATGCCGATGGTGGCATCAGCCCGGGGAACCAGGAGGAGGAGGAGTAGCAGGAGAACGAGGGAAGAGCTGGGGTTCTTCGTCATGGCTCTTCGTGGAGGAGCAGTGTTGATGTACAGAACGGATGATGAGGTCGGGATGATGGCGTCTTCTTCCTCCTCCTCTTATATATACTGCTCATGGCTTGCTATTTAGCGGCACAAACTTGGGCGCCTACTAAGGCGCCGAGGGTGACCATGGTGTTTGAATCACCGTGACTTTCTCCCTCCTTTGCATGACAGCCTTTCTTTTCCGCTTCACACGAAACAAAAGCTTCCCAACGCGAGACGTGTGGTGGTGATGGGACCGAGTAGAAGATTAGTTAAATATCATTTTTTATATTATATTATATTATATATATAATATTTTATGATCTAGTGAAGACTAATTCACATCCACTTCAATTACCAAGCAAATAATTAGTTTGATTTACCAAACAATTAGTAGTGGTAGTATCATGAGTATCGACGACTGATGAGTCATCCTGTTGGTCCATTATTGAAGATGTAGGCTCTTTCAGGTGTCTTTTTCTCGTTGACGTTAGGTGAGACTACAAAGGCTACTCGATCGAAAGTCGTTCTGTTTGGGAGGATCAGTAGACGAATCGAGATATTCTTGATTTCTAGATTCTTCCCTAGGGACAGGGTTGTTCGGGTGTCTTCGGATAAAGGGTTGTCTTATGATTGTGTGGTTGTGTCCTAACAGCGGGGTCATCTCCTGATCGTTGACAATCCTACGTGAGAATGTTGCATCCATTTTTTCATATTGCCTTTGTAACTTAGGAGTCATCGAGTTCAATATGTAGCATTGAGCAAGTATAGAATCATCTAAGTATTTCATGTAGCAAGCAATCTCATTCACACTTGCCCTTTTCTTAGGCGTGAGCATCATTGTGTCAAGGATGTATACGATTTTTTTACAATTCTCAGGTTGTAGAGTCAATCCGTGTAGTTTGGATAAGTGAGGCGATTGATATCAAGTATATCACATAAGGGATTTGAAAGCCATATTTTCTGAAAATAAAGATGTAGTAGAATAAATAACATGCAGATTTTACAAAACAATTAAGACATGGACTTCTATCTTAATCTACTCCCACTATTTTCTCATGAAATACACAACTCCCTCTGATATGTGAATCAGAGACTCCCAACGGGTCTCTAATGGGGATCAGGATCCAATCGACGTATTAGCATAACTTCGAGAACTTGACCAATCACACTAAGCCAAAAAGGTAGGTAACTCTTGTTGATCACAACTCCTTACCTCTAAACAATCATGGTCTCGAGGGACTCGACTAATCATGATGTTCGATTAAGTCATCATTATTGTTATAAGATTAGTCTGATTCGATGATATGCCCTCGAGAGACTTGACCAAGCATACCATATTCTTAAGTCACCAGTGACATCTTTATGTCGTAGGCAAGATCTCAAATCGCAATATACGTGAGCCTCGAGGGAATCGACCAACTCAACCTATGTTAGGAATCGATTTCTCCCTATAATAATGGAAGGCCAAATGGGTCAATATGATTACCTCACAATTATCAACTTAATATTATTGTGAGAAGAGATTTTGATTCGGTAATATGACATGTCAAACACATATATATTTAATATATATCTATATCGTATGTAATATAATATATATATATATATATATATATATATATATATATATATATATATATATATATATATATATATATATATATATATATATATAGAGTAAGTGTATAACAGTCATACATTACATAAGCAATCATACTAGATGATCATATACCACAGCCTAATTTAATCAAGCCTGAGCCAATGGTCCAACCATTCACATCGTGATCTATGTGCGCATCGACACATAACCCTGTTATCATTGATCTTGTCCTCATTGATTCCGTCAGCATTTCGGCGCATCTTCATGCGTCGTGATCGTTCGTCTTGTCCTCGTGGGTCTCGTTATCACCTCCACGCTCCCGTTATTCCTCTTTATGTAATTACAACATAATCATAAGTACGTATGCAAGTACGCATGCTCGATAATAAATAAGAAAAATTGGAGGCTCGTAGGTCTCAATAATAATAATAATTACATTATATATATACACACATCACACAGTCCATGATCATCCATCCATATCACACATCATATGTACACATCACCATGTCATATTACTAGATAATAATAATTAATTAAACTATTTATTTAATTATATGTAGTGTTTTGGGAACCCTACCATAGGGTGCCTCATATGGCAAGAAGTCCTCAATGTGATTAGGAAAACCTACCCACTAGGGACTCCCCTATAGCCAAGAATACTAGGTCACAGGGGTACCTTGTGTGGCTAGTAAACCATAGACACTAAGGGCCCTTCTATAGCCATGAAACCCTAGCTGCCAACTTCCCCAAGCGGCTAGGAATTCCGACCGCTAGGGTCTCCTATGCGGTTAGGAAACCCTAGCCACCAGAGGTTCCCCTTGGAGCCTGGAAACCTTGGCTACAAGGGGTTTTGCCCTATCTAGGCTGAGCGAAACATGGTTACTCTTGGTATATTGCAAGTGGCCAAGCAGAGAACACCCTCTACAGCTCGTAATCAAGGTTGCAAGCAACCTTTGGCCAACCTTTAGAGCAACAACAGTTGCTACCCTTTCTCTTCCTTTTATGATAGTAATTTTGACGTCAAAAAACCTTCCTTAAACACCTCTCAATAACGAGAAAAAGAGTGCAATCCATATTTGAAAATTATGATAAAAATTTACCAATCTTTTACATAAATAACCTGGTTCTGATACTATTATTGGAAAACCTGAGGCAACCTCACATGTGCAGTAGAAGAATGAAAAACAAAATCCTAAATTTTTTGTAGAAAAAGTTTCTTATAATCGTGCAAAGATTGGTGCGCAAAAACTCACAAAACTAAAAAACTACGTGTATATGAAAGATGTGTTACCTAGAGAAATCGTATATTCCAAAATCCTACATATATATGGGAGAGGAAGAAGGAGGTCAATTATCCTCCTCTGTAGTGGTGATCCACACGACAAGGGTTGCGAAGATACTCCTTAAATTGCTTCACAATCCTCCTTTCAATGTGCACACACGATCAAGAAGGGGCTAACACTGACCCTTTGATTCCCTCCTATTTATAGAGGTCTCTATCAACTTTACCCTCATGAATCCTACCATATTAGGTATTGGATCTTCATCCAACTACCCAAGCCTCTTAGATTAGTAGATCTCTACCCAATAATTTCTCATTGGCTTTCAATGGATCTCATCCATAGGATCCAATAATTCGGGGTTTATTGGATATCTAATAAGATAAGGGCTCCAACAGATATCTCATATCTGAATCTTTACTTGTCACAACACTTACCATATATGTATGACCCTCTAAGCCCAATATCGAGCTGGTCATGAGTCATACCGATCAGAACTCCCTCTGGCTCAATGAATTATTATCATCATAATGATTCACTCGACTCATCGATTATAGACGTATTATGCCACTACGTTTTAGTCCCCATATGATACAAGGGAATCTAATCTATTGAATATATATATCCTCAATTATCATTTATCTATAGTCTCTAATCTATCTAATATCTCAAGTTATATATAGTATATGATATTGTCAGACCCATATAGAATCTACTCGAGTTTCACTCTAATTAGATTCTCGCGGAGAACTATTTTTCTCTTAATCCGAATGACCCTGGCCAAGGATTTGCCTGAGTAATAATATATTAGATATTCCTCTTATGACAC
This sequence comes from Musa balbisiana, assembly GCA_004837865.1. Classification (NCBI taxonomy): domain Eukaryota; kingdom Viridiplantae; phylum Streptophyta; class Magnoliopsida; order Zingiberales; family Musaceae; genus Musa; species Musa balbisiana. The sequence goes on along the minus strand of CM017188.1, from coordinate 11,833,793 downwards.
CGAGAGTGGATCCTCTATCAATACTCAATTACCCTCATTAGGTTATTTATTATTCCAAACGATCGATTGTGTTAAATTTGAAACTACCAGATCTGTAAGTCTGGTATCAAAGAGTGGAGTACTTATACATGACATCCTTAGTATATAAGTCTAAGGACCAAATACACAATTGGGATAACGAAATCATTGTTTGACAATGAGGTGTCATCAACCATCCAGCATTCCGTGAGCTGATCGATCAGTGAACTCATTCTCCAATAAACACATGCACTATATCCCTAGTGTCCTCACACGAACAACTATGAGACCAATCGCCTCTATTATATGAATGAGAATAAAGCACGTCAGTCTGTTCAGTTATCTCGATATATCTCTCGAGTAACCTATGATTGAGATTATTTAGAATCTATGTTTAAAAGTGAATTGGTCTCATTATCGTGATCTCATCACAATCCAATTCTCCTTACACAGATCCTTGGACATCACAGCATAAAGTGAGAAAAATATTAATAAATAATAATAAGTAAAAGGAGTGATGTCACACATGTCATCACTCACGTGATTAGCTTGTAGAGCACCTATGATTAGAATATTAGATCCTCATCCAATAATCATTCTAAGCTCTATTAGATCTATTGAAGCATAGGTTTATTAGATATCACATATCAAATCCCATATTCTTTGTGTTGTCCATCATATGTGTGTGACCCTCTAGATTCAATACTGATATAACTGTGAGTTCTATTTGTTAGAATCTCTTCTGACTCAAAACTTTTTCTAACTCAGTGAATTATTATCCCTCCTCATAATAATTCACTCAACTCATTGACTATGGGCGTATTAGGCTACAACGCCATAGTATATAGATAATATAAGGGGATCTAATCCATTGAACATGTCTCCCTTTAATTACCGTGTATCTATAATCTATAATCTATCTAATATCCCAAAGATCATATACTAGGTATGGTGTTATCATGCCCATACAAAATCTATCCTAATCTCACTCTTATCGGATTCATCATAATCCGATTGACTGTGGCCAAGGATTTACCTGAGTGAAAGAACATAAGATATTCCTTTTATGATACCGAAAGTGGATAATCCTCTATTGACAACACAATTACCTTCGTAAGATTGACTATCATTCACAATGATCGTCTATACCAGATCCGGAAGCTAGAGACCTATAAATTTGACATCCAAAGATGAAGGACTCAAACAAGACATCTTTAGTGTCTCAATTCTAAAGACCAGATATACAATTAGAACTAAGGAATCATTGTTTAACGATTATGTATCATTAACTAACTAGTATTCTGTAAGTGGATCATTCAGTAAACTCATTCTCTAATAAGTATCTGCACAATACCCCTAGTGTCCCCACATGAGCAGTTATGAGACTAGTCGTTTGCATCATACGGATAGATATATAACACACTGATCTATCTAGTTATTCCGATATTCCTTTCGAGTAACTTATGATTGAGAATATTTAGGGTCTATGTTTAAAGCGAATTGATCTCATTATCATGATCTCATTATGATCTAATTCTTATTGCACAAACCTAATAATATCAAAATATATATTCATCATCCAATATAAAGTAAAAAAAAATTATAATAATAACATAAATAGATTGTATAACATATCACATACAACTCTTACAAATCTTAACTCGTTATGATTCTCATTTTATTTTACCTCTATATCATTATGGTCTCGAGGGACTCAATTAATCATGACTCAATTAATCATGATGTTTAATTAACTAAATACCATCATTACAAAATGAGTAGGACTAGTTACTCCTTTGGTTTGAACCAATTATAGTTTTTAATGATTGTAATGAAGCTTCGATTTGTCTTGATGATTCCATTGCATATTTTCATACAATTGCACTCTTAGAATGCAATTATCTTTTGGGTAACTACTTCAAAAGAATTTGTGAAAATTCATTTCTTTGTGACATGAATGCTTGCATAGGCTGGTCCACAAACTTAGCTCCGGAAGCTCTATTAAAAAAATCATTTTTACTGCATTATTGACTAGTTCTCCTTGTGGAATACTTGGGCAAGAACATCACCAGTTCCTTGTCATTAAAGAAGTCCAACTTTATTTTGCTAATGTGATTTCAAAAGTCTACATTTGTATTTTAATTGGAAAACCATTATGTAGCTATTTAGAAAAGGCTGATGATTTGACACCTTCTTTTTCCTTGTGTGTTGTTAGAACAGTAGTTGAACAGCTACATACTTTGTTAAGATGAAAAAAGATCAGATTGAATAATATATTATGCTTGAACAGGTAAATGCTTTCCGATTGTTTCCACCTTTTTGTTTTGTTTGACAATCTGTATTGCATGTTTACTAGAAATAACTTTATGCTCTCAATATTGCTGCAGCTTAATTATGTTTGATATCATTGTGTAGTCATCTCAATCCAAAACCATTTGTTGGCAGTTGGCTTTGGTTGATGCACATTGAACTCACTGCTTCATTTTACACATTGATCGATTTATATATGCTGTCAATATCTTTTGTTTGCAAAGGAGAAATAATAATTCCAATAATAATCTTTATTTGGTAGGAAAGCAAATTAATCGCTCGGCATGTGATGACGAGTCTCCATCACTGCATGCTTGAAGAGTGAGGGGCTCCGAACACTAAAGTTATTGAAGACGAAAGAAGAAAGCTTAGATACTGTTTGTGGCGCTGCGGTCGATGGAGACACCGACTCTAATGCGCACGTCCGAACGTGACGTTGACGGCCGGTGTGCCATCGAGGTTGAAGACGCCCAAATGCACCTCATGATTAGTCTCATTCCCACTGTTGTTCTGGTGGTTGAACATATTGGACAAGAAGACCTCCAACCCCTGCTTCGGCCTCATGGGGGTGCCGGTGCCTTCCAACGCCCGCTGCACCACTCCATGCACGAAGGCCGCCGCGTTGGCCGGCGTCGCGGCTTTGTTGTTCCCCTGCATCGGCCATCCCGTCCCCGTCACCGACACCGGGATCCCTGAGAACCCTTCCCTCTCCATCGCCGCCACCAGGGCGTCCACGATGGCGTCCAAGATGTTGGTGTAGCTCCGCCCGTCGTCCTTGACCGGCGGCGCGTTTTGGTGGAAGAGGAAGAAGTTTAGGGCTTGGTGGAGGGGATTCTGGATGAAGGTTTGGAATGGGTACGTGTTCACCATGAGGGGCGACCCGGTGTCCTGGAGGAACTTGAGCATGGGCCGGACCAGCGGGAGGGATAAGGGGGAGAACGCCCCGGACGACGGCGGCATCGAGACGCCGAGGATGCTGGAGGCGAGAGGCGACGAGATCTTGACGGCGCCGTCGAGGCCCAGCTGCTGCAGCGCCCTGTGAAGATTGTTCATGGCGGGCACCACGTGCGGGATGACCAGAGCTTCGGCGACGTGGAGGACCTCGTTGCCGACCCCGAGATAGCGGAGCTGCTTGGGGTCCAGGAAGGCGAGCACGTGCATCTTCAACCAGCGGAGGGCGGCGTCCTGCCCGCCCAACGAAAGCGGGACGATCTGCTCGTTGGCGACGCCCACCATGGCCCGGATCCCGGTGCCTTTCAAGGCGGTGAGGATGTTGGGGACGGGGGCTAAGAGGCGAACCATGGAGATGGAATGCGCCTTGAGGAGGTTGACGAGGACGGCGGGGGCGACGAGATGGGCGGCAGCAGTGGGAACGCACATGCCGATGGTGGCATCAGCCCGGGGAACCAGGAGGAGGAGGAGTAGCAGGAGAGCGAGGGAAGAGCTGGGGTTCTTCGTCATGGCTCTTTGTGGAGGAGCAGTGTTGATGTACAGAACGGATGATGAGGTCGGGATGATGGCGTCTTCTTCCTCCTCCTCTTATATATACTGCTCATGGCTTGCTATTTAGCGGCACAAACTTGGGCGCCTACTAAGGCGCTGAGGGTGACCATGGTGTTTGAATCACCGTGCCTTTCTCCCTTCTTTACATGATAGCCTTTCTTTTCCGCCTCACACGAAACAAAAGCTTCCCAATACGAGACGTGTGGTGATGGGACCAAGTAGAAGATTAGTTAAATATCATTTTTTATATTATATATATATATATATATATATATATATATATATATTTATGATCTAGTCAAGACTAATTCACATCCACTTCAATTATCAAGCAAATAGTCAGTTTGATTTACCAAACAAATAGTAGTGATAGTGTCATGAGCATCGACGACTGATACGTCAGCCTGATTGATCCATTATCGAAGATGTAAACTCTTTCAAGTGTCTTTTTCTTGTTGAAGTTGGGTGAGATCACAAAGACTACCCAATCGAAAGTTGTTCTGTTGATGAGAACTTTATTTGGGATGGTCGGGTAGACGGAACGAGATATTCTTGATTTCTAGTTTCTTCCCTAGGGACCGGGTCGTTCGGGTGTCTTTGGACAAAGGGTTGTCTTATGACTGTGAGGTTATGTCTTGACAGCGCGATCGTTTCCTGATCACTGACAATCCTACATGAGAATGTAGCATCCATCTTTTTATGTTGCCTTTGTAACTTAGGAGTCATCGAGTTCAATGTGTAGCACTGAGCAAGTATGAAATCATCTAAGTATTTTATGTAGTAAGCGATCTCAACCTCACTTGCCCCTTTCTTAGGCGTGGGCATCATTATGTCAAGGATGTACGCGATTTTTTTACAATTCTCGGATTGCAGAGCCAATCCGTATAGTTTGGATTAGTGAGACGATTGATATCAAGTATGTCACATAAGGGATTTGAAAGTCATATTTTTTAAAAATAAATATGTAGTATAATAAATAACATGTAGATTTTACAAAACAATTAAGACATGGACTTATATCTTAATCTACTCCCACTATTTTCTCATGAAATATACAACTCCCTCTGATATGTGAATCAGAGACTCCCAACGAATCTCTAATGAGGATTAGGATCCAATCGACATCTTAGCATAACTTCGAGAACTCGACCAATCACACTAAGCCCAAAAAGGTAGGTAACTCTTGTTGATCACAACTCCTTACCTCTAAACCATCATGGCCTCGAGGGACTCGACTAACCATGATGTTCGATTAAGTCGTCATTAATTTTTACAAGATAAGTCTGATTTGATGATATGCCCTCGAGAGACTCGACCAAGTATACCATGTCCTTAAGTCACTAGTGGCATCTTTATGTCGTGGGCAAGATCTCAAATTGCAATATACGTGAGCCTTGAGGTACTTAACCAATTCAACCTACGTTAGAAATCGATTTCTCTCTATAATGATGGAAGGCCACATGGGTCAATCTGATTACCTCACGCTTATCAACTTAATATTATTGTGAGAAGAGATTTTGATTCAGTCTCCTGATATGACATGTCATACACATATATATTTAATATATATCTATATTGCATGTAATATATATATATATATATATATATATATATATATATATATATATATATATTTATACATATCTAGTATATGTATAATAGTCATACATTACATGAACAATCATACTAGATGATCATATACCACAGCCTAATTTGATCATAAGCCAATGGGCTCAATCATTCACATCATGAACTATGTGTGCATCGACACATCTTCATGCCTTATTATCATTGATCTTGTCCTCATTGATTCCGTCGGCATCTCGGCACATCTTCATGCATCGTGATCGTCCGTCTCGGCCTCGTGGGTTCTTTTATCACCTTCACGCTCCTATCATGCCTCCTTGTGTAATTACAACATAATCACAAGTACGCATGCTCGATAATAAATAAGAAAAATTGAAGGCTCGTAGGTCTCAACAATAATAATAATTACATTATATATATACACACATTACACCGTTAATGATCATCCATCCATATCATACATCATATGTACACATCACCATGATAGACTACCAGATAATAATAATTAATTAAACTATTTATTTAATTATATATAGTGTTTTGGGAACCCTACTATAGGGTGCCTCATATGGCAAGAAGTCCTCAATGTGATTAGGAAAATCTACCCACTAGGGACTCCCCTATAGCCAGGAATACTAGGGAATACTAGGCCACAAGACAATAACAGTTGCTACCCTTTCTCCCCCTTTTATGATAGTAATTTTGACGTCAAAAGACCTTCCTTAAACACCTCTCAATAGCGAGAAAAAGAGTGCAGTCCATATTTGAAAATTATGACAAAAATCACAGCAATTGCATAAAAATAATTCTACGCAATTCAACACAATACACGCAATTTAGAAACCGATATTCCACATAAATAACCTGGCTCTGATACTATTGTTGAAAAACCTAGGGCAGCATCACATGTGCAGTATAAGAACGAAAAACGAAATCCTAGATTTTTCGTAGAAAAAGTTTCTTATTATCATGCAAAGATTGGTGTGCAAAAACTTATAAAACCAAAAAACTACATGTATATGAAAGATGTGTTACATACATAGATCGTATATTCCAAAATCCTAAATATCTATGGGAGAGGATGATGGAGGTCAACTATTCTCCTTTGTGTGATCCATACGACAAGGGTTGCAAAGATGCTCCTTAAATTGCTTCATAATCCTCCTTTCAATGTGCACCACACGATCAAGAATGAGTCATCCCTTCTTGCTATCCACACACCTCAAACTAAGGTTGTTGGTTGAGGAGGAGAGGGAGAGAGGAGCATAAGAGGTGGCAACAAAAAAGGGTTTAGCCTATGGCCCTTTGGTTCTTTTCTATTTATAGAGGTCTCTATTAACTTTACCCTTATGAATCCTACCATATTAGGTACTGGATCTTCATCCAACTACCCAAGCCTCTTAGATTAGTAGATCTCTACCCAATAATTTTTTATTAGCTTTTAATAGATCTCATCCATAGGATCCAATAATTCAGGGCTTACTAGATATCCAATAAGATATGGGCTCTAACAGATATCTTATATCCGAATCTCTACTTGTCACAACACTTACCATATGTGTGTGACCCTCTAAGCTCAATATCGAGCTAGTCATGAGTCATACATATCAGAACTCTTTTTGGCTCAATAAATTATTATCATCATAATGATTCACTCGACTCATCAATTATGGACGTACTATACCACTATGTTTTAGTCCCTATATGATATAGGGGAATCAAATCCATTGAACATATCTATCCTCAATTATCATTTATCTATAGTCTCTCATCTATCTAATATCTAAAGCTATATACGGGGCATGATTAGCTTGTAGGGCACCTATGATTAGAATATTGGATCCTCATCCAATAACCATTCTAAGCTCTATTAGATCTATTGAAGCATTGGCTTATTAGATATCACATATTTAATCTCATATTCTTTGCGTTGTCCACTATTTATGTATGACCATCTAGATTCAATACTGATATAACCGTGAGTTTTATTTGTTAGAATCTCTTCTTCTGACTCAAACTCTTTCTAACTCAATGAATTATTATCCCTCAACATAATAATTCATTCAACTCATTGATTGTGGGCATACTAGGCTTCTACGCCATAATCTATAGATAATATAAGGGGATCTAATCCATTGGATATGTCTCCCCTTAATTATCATCTATCTATAATCCATAATCCATCTAATATCTCAAAGATCATATATTGGGTATGATGCTATGATGTCCATACAAAATCTATCGTAATCTCACTCTTATCGGATTCATCATAATCCGATTGACCCTGACCAGGTATTTACCTAAGTGAAAGCACATAAGATATTCTTTTCATAATACAAAGAGTGGATGATCCTCTATTGACAACACAATTGCCTTTGTAAGATTGACTATCATTCTTAGTGATCGTCTATATCAGATCCGGAAGCTAGAGATCTATAAATTTGACATCCAAAGATGGAGGACTCAAATAAGACATCTTTAGTGTTCCAATCTAAGGATCAGATATACAATTAAAACTAAAGAATCATTGTCTAATGATTATGTATTATTAACTAACTATTATTCTATAAGCGGATCATTCAGTGAACTCATTCTCTAATAAACATCTGTATAATACTCCTAGTGTCCCCACATGAGCAGTTATGAGACTAGTTGTCTACATCATATGGATAGATATATAACACATTGATCTATCTGGTTATTCCGATATCCCTCTCGAATAACTTATGATTGAGAATATTTATGGTCTATGTTTAAAGCGAATTGGTCTCATTATCATGATCTTATTATGATTTAATTCTTATTGTACAAACCCAATAACATCACAATATATATTCATCATCCAATATAAAGTAAAAAAATATTATAATAATAACCAAAATAGATTGTATAACATATCATACGAACAACTCTTACCAATCTTAACTCCGATTCTCATCTTGTTTTACCTCCATTTTGATCTCGAGGGACTCAATTAACTATGGCTCAATTAATCATGATGTTTAATTAACTCAATACCATCGTTATAAAATAACTTTAGTTTGAACCAAATATAGTTTTTAATAGTTGTACAGATTTGTCTTGATGATTCCATTACATATTTTAATATAATTGCACTCTTAGATTGCAATTATCTTTTGGGTAACTACTTCAAAAGAATTTGTGAAAATTCATCTCTGTGACATGAATGCTTGCATAGGCTAGTCCACAAACATAGCTACAGAAGCTCTATTAAAAAAAATCATTATTACTGCATTATTAACTAGTTCTCCTTGTGGAATACTTGGGCAAGAACATCACCAGTTCCTTGTCATTAAAGAAGTCCAACTTTATTTTGCTAATGTGATTTCAAAAGTCTACATTTGTATTTTAATTGGAAAACCATTATGTAGCTATTTAGAAAAGGCTGATGATTTGACACCTTCTTTTTCCTTGTGTGTTGTTAGAACAGTAGTTGAACAGCTACATACTTTGTTAAGATGAAAAAAGATCAGATTGAATAATATATTATGCTTGAACAGGTAAATGCTTTCCGATTGTTTCCACCTTTTTGTTTTGTTTGACAATCTGTATTGCATGTTTACTAGAAATAACTTTATGCTCTCAATATTGCTGCAGCTTAATTATGTTTGATATCATTGTGTAGTCATCTCAAGCCAAAACCATTTGTTGGCAGTTGGCTTTGGTTGATGCACATTGAACTCACTGCTTCATTTTACACATTGATCGATTTATATATGCTGTCAATATCTTTTGTTTGCAAAGGAGAAATAATAATTCCAATAATAATCTTTATTTGGTAGGAAAGCAAATTAATCGCTCGGCATGTGATGACGAGTCTCCATCACTGCATGCTTGAAGAGTGAGGGGCTCCGAACACTAAAGTTATTCAAGACGAAAGAAGAAAGCTTAGATACTGTTTGTGGCGCTGCGGTCGATGGAGACACCGACTCTAATGCGCACGTCCGAACGTGACGTTGACGGCCGGTGTGCCATCGAGGTTGAAGACGCCCAAATGCACCTCATGATTAGTCTCATTCCCACTGTTGTTCTGGTGGTTGAACATATTGGACAAGAAGACCTCCAACCCCTGCTTCGGCCTCATGGGGGTGCCGGTGCCTTCCAACGCCCGCTGCACCACTCCATGCACGAAGGCCGCCGCGTTGGCCGGCGTCGCGGCTTTGTTGTTCCCCTGCATCGGCCATCCCGTCCCCGTCACCGACACCGGGATCCCTGAGAACCCTTCCCTCTCCATCGCCGCCACCAGGGCGTCCACGATGGCGTCCAAGATGTTGGTGTAGCTCCGCCCGTCGTCCTTGACCGGCGGCGCGTTTTGGTGGAAGAGGAAGAAGTTTAGGGCTTGGTGGAGGGGATTCTGGATGAAGGTTTGGAATGGGTACGTGTTCACCATGAGGGGCGACCCGGTGTCCTGGAGGAACTTGAGCATGGGCCGGACCAGCGGGAGGGATAAGGGGGAGAACGCCCCGGACGACGGCGGCATCGAGACGCCGAGGATGCTGGAGGCGAGAGGCGACGAGATCTTGACGGCGCCGTCGAGGCCCAGCTGCTGCAGCGCCTTGTGAAGATTGTTCATGGCGGGCACCACGTGCGGGATGACCAGAGCTTCGGCGACGTGGAGGACCTCGTTGCCGACCCCGAGGTAGCGGAGCTGCTTGGGGTCCAGGAAGGCGAGCACGTGCATCTTCAACCAGCGGAGGGCGGCGTCCTGCCCGCCCAACGAAAGCGGGACGATCTGCTCGTTGGCGACGCCCACCATGGCCCGGATCCCGGTGCCTTTCAAGGCGGTGAGGATGTTGGGGACGGGGGCTAAGAGGCGAACCATGGAGATGGAATGCGCCTTGAGGAGGTTGACGAGGACGGCGGGGGCGACGAGATGGGCGGCAGCAGTGGGAACGCACATGCCGATGGTGGCATCAGCCCGGGGAACCAGGAGGAGGAGGAGTAGCAGGAGAGCGAGGGAAGAGCTGGGGTTCTTCGTCATGGCTCTTTGTGGAGGAGCAGTGTTGATGTACAGAACGGATGATGAGGTCGGGATGATGGCGTCTTCTTCCTCCTCCTCTTATATATACTGCTCATGGCTTGCTATTTAGCGGCACAAACTTGGGCGCCTACTAAGGCGCTGAGGGTGACCATGGTGTTTGAATCACCGTGCCTTTCTCCCTCCTTTACATGACAGCCTTTCTTTTCCGCCTCACACGAAAGAATAGCTTCCCAACACGAGACGTGTGGTGATGTGACCGAGTAGAAGATTAGTTAGATATCATTTTTTTAACATTATATTATATATATATATATATATAATATTTTATGATGTAGTCAATACTAATTCACATCCACTCCAATTACCAATCAAATAATCTGTTTGATTTACCAAACAATTAGTAGGATCAGAATAAATAATGATATTTAACTATCTTACTACTCTCTTTCTATAGTAAAATTTGTATCAAAATAAATAATATTCCTAATCTTCTAAAGAATACAGTCATTATTTTCACAAAATTTTAAAAATGACACTTGTAAATCAAAAGTGAATTCAATTTTAAACTCTTTTCTTATCGTAACTTTTTCCCCTTTAAGCAAATAAAAAGTATACTCTTTTTAGACACAATTTTAACTCTCTTACAAACCTTCAATGTTGTTTTTATTTTATTGATCTATTTTCGATGAAAGGTAATTCTCGAGGTCTTTATTCTTTTATGTTAGACAGCGAGCTAATTAAATATGATCGTTTGTAATTAGTTATAGTATTTTAAATTCTATATTTTTATGTCAATCAATAGAATCAACGATGTGAAGAGAAACAAAATTAAATGTTTATTTTTATAAATATAAGGATCATAATATAATTTTTAAAAATATAAAGATTAAAATACTAAAATTATAGATGATAATATGTAATTAGCCTTTCGAAATTGAGCGTCTGACCGAAGATAGATATCGTAGCCGCCCATTAACTATTATATACTGTAAACCTAACAAGAAAAATTGAGCCGATGCAATAAACCAACGTCCAAGAAGAGTTAGCTTGTCATCGTCACTAATATGGCCCTAAGTCTCTCTCAAATGGCACATTATCTTAACTCCCAATATCTTTGTTGTGCTTTGTGGTCACAACATGCGTTGGAAGTTGATGCCATCCATTCCCTGCATCCAAGCAATCGATAGTCTACCTAACGAGATCCACGAGTGGAGTATCTCGTTCTCATGCCCACGAATTCCGTGGCCCAACGTACACTCTACTTGTTCTCAAGACAATAAACCACATTGACTAGTGTCGAAATATTACTGTTTTATCATCATTTATTAATGATATATCTCACATCAATCGAGACTCAGCGGATCAATACCTTATACAAGTCAAAAGTAATCTCCATCTTTATGATCGTCTTCCAAATCCATCATGCTCGAGTGAATAAACAAGTAAAAAAATACATGACCTACACTCTCGGATGAATAATTCTTCACGAACCTACATAGGGATTTCTTTTATATGGACTTTCTTGATCAGAGATGCTTATGGTGGTTGTTTGATTGAAGGTTGCAATTTTACTATCGATGCCGACAACTTATTTTTTGCGAAGCAAAGGGACTCTTCAGGAGTGCATTCTAAATATTCATCTGGCTTACTCTTCATTGTAGAGTTCTTAATGCTATTGCATCTCGCTCATTCGATGCCTTCTAAGTGTGAGATCACAAGTTATCATCAAGTCAGAGGTAGGTCATGGAATCATTGCTTGTTAGCTCAGTCACTTCTCTAGAAGAATAGCATCTCTCGACAGCGATCACATCAGTTGTTAGGTCATGAACATATCTTCTTCACTTACCATACTGAATTCTATTGCTGCAACTTTGCCAGTTTCCTTTGCGTTGATGAGCAGATGCCAAGCGCTATGACTCAGCTGGTTGAGATTCTGGAAGAGCAGCTGCGACCAGATCAACAGCAAGTTGTTTGATGCAATGATTCACGTCTCGGTGCAAGGAGAAAGCGTGTTTCCGGCAGTGAAGTACGATCGAGGTTCTCCATGGTGCGATTCAAAGCCGTGCAGAGGGAATATAATTGACGGCGTCAAGCTTCAGTGATGGTATTGGCTGTTTGCTTTAGATCCGGTCATGCGGTTCGCACCGGTCGGTGGAAGCGTTCAGCAGCTTCTCCTTTGGAATTACCGGAGAATTCCGGTGGGTGAATATGATATGACAGCCGTCTTTATCTTGGGAACACTGCGAATTGTCCTGTCGTCAGTCATTGTTTGGTTCTACTGGTGCAGAAGTCAATTCAATGGCGATGTTTCTGACGGAGACCCCCTGGAATTCACCTTTATCCTCTCCGTTCACCGCAAGCGGCATTTATGGTCTCAAGCTCAGCTCATGCTTCCATCACGAGCAATTTTGTTCTCTTTTATTGGTTGGGTTTAATCAGATCTTCTTCTCCATCTCCCGTTTTCTTTGGGCATCGGTTGAAGCGACGATGATCTTTGTACCTTACAACCTCTGACGGTCGTCTTCATTACGAGCTCAAATTTCAATGGTTGTTCGATGATGGCAGTATTTAATTGCTTCGACATAAATTATTCCTATTAAAAAATTTAATTTATTTGTGATGCTCAGAGACCAAATGGAAGAGCAGATATTGTTCATTAGTGTGTATATATATATATATATATATATATATATATATATATATAGAATAAATTCCATGGATTTAACTGCTTTAGTTTGAAGCTCTATGAGACAGAATCAAAGCAATTGCCTCTCTCTCTCTCTCTCTCTCTCTCTCTCTCTCTCTCTCTCTATATATATATATATATATATATATATAGAAAGATGTGAAGTCAAAACTACCACCAGCAAATCCACAAAGCCAAGTCAAATTTGGGAACGCATTATCTGACGTGGCGTCTTTCTATTTGACATGGACGGTGTCCGGTGTTTGCTAGTAAAACAGCATTTTTTCTTAAATGAAGAAAAATAAAAAATAAATTCTCCAAAATGCCTCGAGTTTATCTTATTTTTGTAAAACACCTCTTTTTATTTTATTTTAAAGTGTATATTTTTTTCTAATAAAAATAAAATTTTATAGTAAAAGACACGTTTAGATCTTCTCTACCTCATAAGGCTCACCATCTCTCTTCTCCTCGATTTTTTCTTTTTTCCTTAGCCTCTTTACCCCATAGTTCACACAGTTTTTTCCCATGAAAATAACGGAGACAAGTGACAATGAAAAAAAAGCTGATTACATATTATCTCATTTATTACATTAGTATTTAGGTTTCTATATTTAAAAAATTACATTGAAATTTCTATACTTATCAAAGTAAAATATTTAACCTTATTTTTTTTATTTCATAAAATTTATTATTTATTTTATTTTATTTTGATTTATCATTGAGTACATATGACATTTTCATTAATAGAATCGATGACTTAAAGAGAAATGAGATTAAATATTTTACTTTCGTAAGTATAAGAATTTTATTTTAATTTTTAAAAATATAAAAAATAAAATATTAAAAATAATTAATTACAAATGATATAATTTATAATTAATAGTTTTTTTTTGGTATAAATATGATGTTTTGTGGGGGAAAAAGGAAAGATTTTGGAGGTGTTTTAGGGGAATTTGCCCGAAGAATTTTCCCATGCCCCACGCCCAATGGTGCGTAGGACTCGGCTTCACCTTCCCCCGCCCCACCGCTGCAATCGCTTCGTCCTCGTCTATATCTGCAGCCCTGCTGCTCTGGCTCCGCTCGGCTGTCTCGGATCACCTCTCTCCGGCATCTTCTTTTCCTCTTCGCTTCTCTTCCTCCTCATAAGCAAACCCCCTTTTCCCCTCCTCTTACTTCCCCTTTAACCTTCGGTCGAGTTGTGTCACCTGCTTCCCCCCGTCCGTTCGACTCCTTCCGGGGGTTCTGTTCCCTTCACCGAGTTGACCTCTTTCGGGACCGGAGGAAAGCGGTAGCGGGAACTCTGGTTCGAAAGAAGAGCTTCAGTAGGTCTTTGTTTATGTTGATGCTTGTACTCTAGTAGGAATACCGATAGTAAAGACGCGATCTTCCGCTGTTTACTTCTCGTTGACACATTGTTTGATCGGATGGAGGAGATTTTTCGCTACGCTACGTGAATAACTCTCAAATTCGTAATGAATTCATTTGTTTTTCGAGCTCTGCATATCTAAATCCTTGTTTTCCTTCTGGTTTTGTTCCTTTTATGAATTAATTCCGGTATTCACTTAAAATTGTTGGCATATATAATCTGGATGATTGTGCTTTGTCTTGCTCTGAGTTTGTATAACGAAAAGAATGATCATTCTTGACTCTCCTTTTTTTGCTAGATATGTACTGGTGATATTAGTTTTTCTCTTTTGTTAATTGGGTTGTGGTTGGAGAGATTTATATGATTAGATCTTTGAGAAAGATTAATACCTATAGAATTTAGAAACTGTTTGTTGTTCCTGCTTATATTAACAGCTGTCTCATTTAGTCTTGCTAGACAGCATTGAGCAGCATAACATTGGCGTACTGCTTCGTGTATGTTAGGGCGTAAACAGGACATCTACTTATTTGGAAAAAGAAAGGGAGAGAAAAGTGTTTGTGTTTCTAAGATCACTTTTATTTAATATACTAGTTAAATTTAGATAACATGTTAGATATTATTTTTGTCCCTGCAGGTGTTTTACCTGCAATGAATGGTCAAAATTCTTTCAAAGGCCTTTCTCTGCTTAAGTTCTTCTTTTCCCCCTAATGATGAAATTACCTAGCTGAGTGGATTGTGTAAGTTTAAATGGATCAAGACCAATTGCTTACTCAGTCTTCTTTTATTGGGCTTGTAACTCATTCAGTGAATGTATCGCTACGAGAGGGAAAAGCTTGGAGATACCCTATGTTTTTTCTAATATCTACATTTTCGTTACTTTGAGTGTGGCATCTTGGATTTCCTTGATATATATTTTTTTAATTTCACTGTGATTTTTTATTTATAATTTGATGTACCAGGCTGCTATACCTTTTATGAGGAATCAAGCTGCTGTACTTATGTTGCTTGTGTTTCTTAACGAGAATCCATTAAAATAGTGCTATTTGTTTATTTTAGATTGTTCTACTTCTTTGAAGCTTGACTTTCTTTTTTTCTTTCTTTTTTCACTTCTTGCTAGAAACTATCATCGATAATTGACCAATTGATGTGCATTTCATCTACTTGTGTTTAATAATCTTTGAGTGCTTTAACTTCCATTGGCATCGATGATCCAAGTATTGCTTGGTGTCTTATGGATTACAAATAAGTTTATTTGAAGGTTATTTTGTGTTCTAAGGTGTTGATAGTGGTTATATGTTTTTTAGTTAACTGATTTTGAATGTCTCATCTTTCTTTTTTTTTATTTTCAGATCAATATAAGGTTGTTATTGGATGGGGACTGATGTTACTGGTGTTGTGAAAGAGCTTCAAAATCATTGTGATACCAAGGTATATAATTTATTTACTACACCCTTTTATTAAGCCCTTTTATTTACTATGCCACAGTATTTTCCTCTGAATGTTTGCCAATGCCCTGGATTAATTTTATTGAGTGTTGGTCTGTATGAACCTGAAGTTTGAAATTTGTCAGTGTTATAACTTTGATATATGCTTCATATGACTTGTAATATTATATTCATTTATATAAGCTGGTGTGATGGAATTTTGGCATATTTAATTTTACACTGTATTGGTGCTATATTCAGTCTGTTGGAGAAGTGGTATAATCAAAACTAATGAAATGGTCGATCAGGTAATAATCTACCACTTCTCTTTGACAGTTCAAGACTCATATTGAGAGTTGTGCAACACTAATCACACTTATTGAGATTTAGTTTAGGAATTTTATACTCGATATGACATTGTCTCCTTTCTTGCTGTTGTTACCAGCTTTAGAGAAGCCAGATCTGAAATTCCAGAATTTGTAATTATGCTTCTTTATATTCAATTTTTATTCAGGTCAACAATTCAATATGTTTGGAGCTTACAAAGTTATTGAACAATATCAATTTGATTCTACCTGCAATAGAATCAGCTCGACCAGGATGTTCGTCTGGGATACAAGAGTTATGCTCTTTAAACACTTCAATTGACAAAGCCAAGCTACTTCTTCAGCACTGTGCTGAATCCAGCAAGCTTTATTTGGTACTTTCATAGTTTTACTTTATTGTTACGGAAATTTACTTCATATGGATTTTTGATAATTGTTCTATAACTAATCATCTCACCACCTTTCTTTGCACTACACGTAAGAACTCTTGAAGTATGACTATTATCATTACTATTATGTCCATTACCATTACTATTACGACTATTACTATTATCATTACAACCATTACCATTGCATCTGTTACCATTACCATTATCATTACGTCACCATTACTATCTATTGCAGAACCATTTTGTCGTCCATTGCTGTTAGTCCTGCAACACAATAATGCCCTCAATATGCAATGATAACTTATGGATAAAAAGTAATTAGCATTTGACTTACAAAACGATCTTGATTTTGCCTTGACTGCATTCCTCTCCCATTCTTATTACTGCCTATAAGATGCCGATACATTATTGTCTTTTTAACTATGGACCCATGACAATGAATAATAAAAAGATGACCTGTTGGATGGAATGATAACTAGGTAGTTGAGTGTCACTTTTGACATTTCTGGTGGGTAAAGTGATACTTGTGATATCTATCAGGTGGGTAATCTGTAATTTTCCTATCATAATAAAAGGATACTTGAACACCATATTGTATCTGAACTCTACCCATGAGTTGACCACTGGAAATGTGAGACATTGATAAAGGCATAAAGGAAGGTATCCTTGTATCATCTAATTGCATCTAGTAGAGTAATAATTGACTCTCTTTAAGTGCTGTGGAACCACTTCTTTCAATTTTGTGCTGTCTCTGATAAATAATTTTTTGCCAACAAACTTCATCCATCTGGTTTGGAATGTATCCCCACACTTTCAATTTTCTTAGAAATATTTGTTTGATTTGAGTCTGTTTATTCCACTGATTTTATACAAATGCTAGTTTGATTTGAGCCAGTTTATGCTACTAATTTGATACAAAATCTATATATTTTAACTAGATTTGATTGTTGAAGCTCTTCTTGACTTTTCGTACACATTTATTTGATTGTTGTAAAATTTTAATCAACTATAATTGTGTGTTCATACATAATGCATCCTAATTTTTGCATTGCTTTATTTCCTTTAATTTATCCTTTTATAAAATATTATTGTTTACTTGTTCCCATATTTCCTTGTTTTCGAATGTCTATAAATTTTGCAGGCAATATCAAGGGAGACAACTTTATCAAGATGTGAAAGGATAAGAAGCTCATTAATTCATAGTCTATGTCAAATTCAAACTATGGTACCGCCACCAATAGCATCTAAGGTTAGTCAGGATTGCAGTTTGATTCACATTTGACATTTGTGCTCTAATAACTACAATTTGCATGCCTTTGGGATAGAATGTTTTCCATATATTTATGATTAGTGATTGATCAGCAGTCACATGGACTGGTTCTCAATTTTGAAATATTAAGTGACCTTACAGCAAACCCTGACATTAAGGTTCTTTTTTTCCTATGGAATTATGCTAGTGTCTATCGCATGACTAAACTATTTTGCATAGATTTCTCATGTGGTGCAAGAGTATGTTTTGGAGTTGTAATATATATTGGTTCGCTTGCTAACGAAATTTAAAAACTTTTGAGGTCCTTAGGGTGTGTCTAGGAATACATTTGAAATGCGCATTGAGAGCCCAATGCATATTTTAATTGTGAATTGGTGCTTGATAATTTTTTTAAAAAATTGCATCGGACTTGGATGTTGCATTCGAAATGCTTAAATGTTGATACTATCTTAGTATTAGCATTTCAATATTTGCAGGATACTAATGTAATTTTTTAAATTCCAAAGGCACCCTATAACATTATCTAAAATTACAAAATTATTAAAATGATTTAGTGAGAAACCAATATGATTTATATTTTTTTTATAAATTAGGATTTTATTTATTTATTTATAATAAATTATTTTATATTTATTTATATGATTATTTTTTATTTATTATATATTTGGGCCATACAAAATTTTTTTTATAAGATTACATACATTCATTTATTTATTTTAGTTATTTACTTATTAATTTAAATAAAAAATATATTCATTTTAAATAAATATGAAGAATATTAGAAGGGTAAATTTGTCAAAAATATTCAATGAACTTTTGAAATATAATTTTATCAAACAAAACTTATATCAATATACATTTAAAATGTTTCATCTATTATTTATTTATCAAGCACTCAAAGCATTCCACAACTACACATTCACTCAAACCCCTTTCTCCAACTGCACATTAGAAATGTAAACGTGTTCCCAAACGTAGCCTTAGTCAACTATCAACAAGCTTTGACATGATTAAACATTTTCATTTTGATTTTTTTCCTTGATTCTCGTTGTTTAAACCATGCTTCGCCTTATTGGTCCGTATTGATGTATCGAACGGCTATTGGTACAATAAGTACCAACGTACCGACACATGGTACGGTGGGATATACCAATAGATTGGTATGTATTGTCCATACTGATCCCCTATTGGATTGGTACGTACCGCCCATAATGAGCGATATATCATGGTATGACAAACCTTGGTTTAAACTATTATGTAAGATTGAGGATATTTTTTGTCGTTTAATTGTCACCACTTTGAGATTTCTAAGTTTTGTCTTATAAAATATTAACAGGGAGTTCTTTCATCATCTTTGTCAACAAACGGTGCATTTGATCTCACTAAAGCAAATAAGTAAGGAATTTTCTGAAAGCATCAATTATAACAAATATTAATATAATTCAGTTCTGAGAGAAAGCTGAGTTCATTTATTATTGCATTTTTATTTTTCCAAATAAGCAATTTGAGATAAACCTAGATGGGGAGGAAGAAGAGGAAACAATAGAGCAAAATGAATTAGCATAGAATTTTTTATGAAGGAAATGTAGTTCTTGTGTATGCTATTTTTTAACAACTTTTGCCAATAGATTACTGTTCTCTTTCCGTAGAATGATCTTATACAAAGATAAGGTTCTTATCCTGCATTACTTGTAATGTTTTTGCTCACCTACTAAACCATGTTGCTGTCATAATTACTGAATCTTAAGTCTTAACCATATAAATTTCTACCAGTTTTTATATGTTAATAGAATTCTGATGCCATTAACTTTCTGGTTAACCAGGCTTTTCCATCTGCAGGATAGACTAGATAGCATACCAAATTGATAATGCGTTATTGTTATTCTTTAGCACATTCAATTAGACCCTGTTGCTTTGAGTTTTTGATTATCTACCTTACACAGTATTCTGGCAATAATATGCAGGCTATATGTTTCTTAAAACTTTGTCTGATAATGAATTTCTCAAAAGGAAGTCTGTTTCTCTTTTATGTGCTTATCACTGTGATTAGCATCAGTCTTAGTTTCAAAAAATATGATTCCAATGCACTGACATTTATATATCACCAACAGATTGCTGCAATTTTGGAATATCTTAGAGTCACAAAATTTGAAGTGGGTTCTTCGGAAGAGGAGGCTGGCAGAGCTTTACTGGATCTGCTTCACCGGCCGGACACCAGTGAAGATGAAGAGTTTGAGACTTTTCAGATTGCAGCTCTGAGGTTGAAGCTGACATCTCCTAAGGCCATTTTATTAGAAAGAAGATCCTTGAACAAACTACTTGATAAATTGGATGGGTCTGATACAAAAAAGGAGAAGATCCTGAAATATTTTCTGTATCTCCTGAAGAAGCATGGAAAGAATAGGCAGGATAGTCATGAGCTCAAAGAGAATGACAAATCAAGTAGTCAGAATGTTATTAGACACACGAACTCTGCCAGCAGCACTAGTAGTTCTTCAAACTATGATGAGCCTGGAGATCAAGGTGAGGCTCCAACGAATTTGTGTCAAGCTGCTATACCTCCTGAGGAATTTCTGTGTCCTATATCATCCAGATTGATGTATGATCCTGTAGTTATAACCTCTGGACAAACATATGAAAGGATATACATAGAAAAATGGTTTAGTGAGGGACACGATACATGTCCAAAGACTCAAAGAAAACTGGAGAACTTTTATGTGGTTCCGAATTCTTGTATGAAGGATCTTATTACTAACTGGTCCACGAAACATGGTATCAAGGTTCCAGAACCCTGTTCCGGATGCAGTCCTGCAGATTTTTACTGCTGGGAACCTTCTCATAGTTACTCCATATCAAGTCTGAAGAATGTTTCTGCACCACTTTTAGATGGGAGTATTAGGCACTATTTTCTTCAAAATGATCACAGCAATGTTTCATTTATCTCATCTGATGCTAGTTACTGTTCAGAATCACCGCACATCAATAGCACCAACAATGTAGAGGATGACTATGCTCATTTTTTCTCATGGAGTGATGATTATCAACAATGTCAGTCGTTCTCCAACTTCAATCATGAAATGTTTTTGAGATTTTTCTGTAGACTCTTGGAACTTCCAAATGACGTTCAAGACAAAGCAGTGGAAAATGTGAAAAGCCTTCTGGAAAGTGATGAGGAGATGGCTCATGCTATGCTCTGCAATGGTTTTGCAGAAGCATTAATTAGTGTTCTGAAGAATGCACGTGAAATGGCCAATGGGCAAGCAATGAAAAATGGAGATAAGTTACTTCTTGCTTTCCTGAATAAGAACAGGTGGTTACCTTTATCTTTCCGTTGTATATATTCTATTTTATCCTAAATATATAAAAGTTTGCTGTTTTATGCTCTCTATCCCATATTTTGTCTCTAGTCCTTTTCAATTTACAATAATCATGAAGTCATCTTGATGATTGTCCAGGTTTGAACTCTCATCCTTGACTGAAGATGCATTGCAGCTTTTGCTATCCTTTCTTGATTCTCAGACAAGTATGGAAGCTTTAACGCTGTTGCATATTCTGGCCCAGGATCCAAGGTGTAGATCGGACATTCTGTCATCTGGTGTTCTAACCACTGTTCTGAAATCCTTAGACTCAGAAGTTCCCAAGTACCTTGAACTCTCTCTGAACATTCTGCTTGATTTATCAGCTGACAAGGATGTAAAATCTTATATGTTATCCTCTGGATGCATAACAAAACTCGCCTCGTTTATGATGGATGGAAGATTTGCATATCTTTGCTTAAAGATCATCCAGAGCATAAGCAGCAACGAAGAGGGTGCCATGCTGGTAGCCAAAGCCACTGCCTGCCTTGCTTCCATAGCTGAGCTGCTTGACACTGGCAGCAAAGAAGAACAAGAACTTGCAGTGGATATCCTCTATGCCATATGTTCTCAGAGTTTTGAAAATTGTCTTTTGATCATGGATGAGGGTGTGATTCCAGCTCTTGTTAATATATCTGTTAACGGGAATGCCAAGGGCAAGGAGGTTTCTCAAAGGCTGCTCCATCATTTGAGAGATGTCAGGCACAGTGATCGTTTTGTCAATTTATATATTAATCCTGAATCCGAACCTGAACCGACGCAGCATTTTGTAGGCCATTCTGCAAATGAACGGCTGCATTCCAAATCTGTCAGTTTCTTTGGAAGGAAAATAAGGTGGTTCTCAAAACCACGGTCCTCAACTCCTTGTTAGGCACTTCACTGGACATTGAGGTATGTATAGTGTTCTTGTATATATATACATGTATACACATTCCTTGAGCCTGTATAGTTAGGAAGGATTATGTAAAGCTTATGCATTTTTTGGTGGAATACTTGATTGGGATGTTATGGTCATCCACTTGTATTCCAATATTTCGTCCATATTTCTCTTTGTCCGTTCTTCCGATTGAATGTGTAGACAAATAGGTGTGGGGTTTTGGTAGATCGGGTCTATGTTCATGTTGTTAGTACCAGAAGCAAGTTTCTCTAAGCTGTTGTTTTCCAAAGCAAGTTTTGGTTTTGCTGACGGATTGACAAAGAAGTATTGGGTATTTACTACCTCTGTATCATAAAGATGAATCATCCACACTATTAAGTTAGTAAGCCTAGAAATCAAGTTTTGAAGGTGTGTTATCCTGGTCGTGATCTATTGCATGGATAAACATGCATTTTCTATATCTTTGTGTATGTGGTCAAATTTATCCCTCCCTTTCTGGTTTGTTGTTTCGAGTGGTGCCAAAGCAATGTTCTCCACATGGTTTCAATTGATATGATGTTCTTTCCATTATCCGAAATGATTTCATGTCTTCGTTGCCTTCCTGTTTTAGTATCAAAGAAAAATAGATCGCTGTGAATCAAAACAAATATATATTGGGTGAATTTTTTGAAAAAATCTTTAGTTTTGAGAAATTTTTATAGAACGTCCTAATTTCTAAAAATTTTGCAAAATGTTTATCTTTGCGTTGAAATATTATTTTCCCCCTATCTTTGTTGGACTTGTCGTCTCTATCGAACTCATTGTTGCTTTCGTTTTGCCCTTGTCTTCATAGACCTTATTGGCTCTCGTTGGATTCACCATTGTTTTTGTAAACCACGATGGCTCCCGTCGAACTCGTCCTATCTTTGTGGGCCTCGTTAGCCCTCGTCGAACTTGCCTTTTTCTCTGTGGACTCTGTTGGATCTTATCGGATTTGCCCCTATGCATCTTACCCTTATCGTTCTTGCCCACAACATAAGCGGCTAAGACAAAGGCACGAGCGAAGGGGGTTGCGGGTAGCATCCTTGCTCGCGACCCTCGCACGAGACAGAAAGGGGGAGCAAGGATCGCCCCTTTGCTTATCGCCACCTTAGTGACACGACAAGCTATGGTGTTGGGTGGAGACGATGGTCGACAAAGGTAATATCATCATTAAAAAAAAATATTATGTAAGAATTTTTGAAAATTATTATGCTAATTGAGAATTTTTAGATTTTTTTTAATTTACCCATATATATTATTCAAGTGGATTGTTTTTTATGTCATCTCAACCCGTATAGGATGGAAATGTTGATTTATGATTAAGATCATGTGATTCAAATAATTTAAGTTTAGGTTAATAATAATATACCAACATGAGTCTAATCTATGTTCAAGTCACAGTGAATATGATATTGAACTCCGATGTCAATTTGTCACGCAATGAATATAAATATAAATATATATATATATATATATATATATATATATATATATATATATATATATATATATATATATATATATATATATATATATATATATATATATATATATATAGATATATATATATATCTATATATATATATAGATATATATATATATCTATATATATATATAGATATATATATATAGATATATATATATAGATATATATATATAGATATATATATATATCTATATATATATATCTATATATATATATAGATATATATATATAGATATATATATATAGATATATATATATATCTATATATATATATCTATATATATATATATCTATATATATATATAGATATATATATATATCTATATATATATATAGATATATATATATATCTATATATATATATCTATATATATATATCTATATATATATATAGATATATATATATATCTATATATATATATCTATATATATATATAGATATATATATATATCTATATATATATATATATATAGATATATATATATATCTATATATATATATATCTATATATATATATTATATATATATATCTATATATATATATCTATATATATATATTATATATATATATCTATATATATATATTATATATATATATCTATATATATATATATCTATATATATATATATATAGATATATATATATATATATCTATATATATATATCTATATATATATATATCTATATATATATATAGATATATATATATAGATATATATATATAGATATATATATATATAGATATATATATATAGATATATATATATATATCTATATATATATATCTATATATATATATTATATATATATATAGATATATATATATAGATATATATATATAGATATATATATATATCTATATATATATATCTATATATATATATCTATATATATATATCTATATATATATATATCTATATATATATATATAGATATATATATATATCTATATATATATATCTATATATATATATATCTATATATATATATAGATATATATATATAGATATATATATATATCTATATATATATATCTATATATATATATATCTATATATATATATCTATATATATATATCTATATATATATATAGATATATATATATATCTATATATATATATAGATATATATATATATCTATATATATATATAGATATATATATATAGATATATATATATAGATATATATATATATCTATATATATATATCTATATATATATATTATATATATATATCTATATATATATATCTATATATATATATCTATATATATATATCTATATATATATATAGATATATATATATAGATATATATATATATCTATATATATATATCTATATATATATATCTATATATATATATCTATATATATATATCTATATATATATATATCTATATATATATATAGATATATATATATATCTATATATATATATCTATATATATATATAGATATATATATATAGATATATATATATAGATATATATATATATCTATATATATATATCTATATATATATATCTATATATATATATAGATATATATATATATATGAAGGTTTCATAGTATTCCTTCCGAACTTAAATTCCATGTTTGTCTATCCATCCTAACATGTAGTCGAGGATTTTGACGTCTGTTTAATCGTCTCGTGGATCAATTTTCAATTTCAATTTGCCGGATACTAAAGCTCACCATAGAAAGACGAACACTACTCATTCCTATAATTGAATCTCTAAATCTCTACCAACCTAAGTATAGAGAGATCTTTATCGGATACGCCTATGACATAATTTTTATAGGATCATCCGTCGAATCCTCTATATTCTTGACACTATATTTACGATAAGCTCGGACGTTAGACATAGATTAGCTCCGAATCCTTGATGTGTCGCACAACTCAAATCTAAAGTAAATTTTATTTTCATTATTCAAATCTTAATCGTCGATGGAAGCAAGGAGCTGTTTGAATTCGCAATTACGTTCCATCGCAATTTACGTTCCAAAGATTAAAAGCAAAATTGTCAACCGCAGGTTGGGATTGAGAAGGTGGAGCACTGCTAGCGTTCCACATTGTTCTTCCTGTTCTTCACCTCGTACGGATCCCCTACACAGACTACAGACGCAGCGGCTGCTCTTTTGCATGGATGAAGGCCTCATCCATTCGACTTCGAGAAGGGAGAGGATTAGCGAACGGATCATGGGCAAAGCCAGCATGCTTGACGAGATCATATGTTACGTGCGGTCCCTCCAAAGGCAAGTCGAGGTATGCATACTCTTCGATCTTTATCGTTCTGACGATGTAAGCTGTGACCGATCCGTCTTCCTCCTCGTGCGTCCAATAGTTCCTGTCAATGAAGCTCGCTGCTGTGAATCCAAGAATGCACTTCTTTGATGGAGAGGTAAAAGTCTAAATCCAAATGTTGACTTCCATGACCACATCTTGCTCTCCATTTGGTGATGGTGCAGTTGAACTCATCCTGCAATTCCAGCAGCAGTCCTGTGACTGGGGTGTCGTCAGACCTGTTCGATCTATCTGGCCTTCAACTGGAGAACATGGCCATGAATGCCTCTGAGTCACTTGTTACGGTGCCTGACACCTTCCTGGATTCATGCTTCAATGTAACTGCGTCTGTAGCACAATGTTTTGGAGATTATAAGATGAACTCATACATATGTTGGCATGATGTTTCCAGGTTCATGGGGCTTCTGCTTGGGATGCTGGTTTGCACAGTTTCTCTGGCGTAGAATTCCACCCCTAGCAAGCATTACAAGGTAATCTTTATGATCATTATTAGAACATGTTGGATCCTTCTCTGAACTGTTTGGTCATTTTATCGAACACCTTTTGCAGGAAATCAATCACTTACAGCAAACAGTCTAAAGATGGAGGAGTCATCCCACTCGAACTTGATGTTCTTGGATGAAGGAGAAGTACTGATCACCGAGGTCAATGCCTTCACACACGGATTAGGGATTGACACCTCGCACTAGCAACAAGAACATAATCTGCAACATGTGAGACCTCCCTCCCTTTTAGTGTATTATCCATTGAATTGTTGATGGCACTTGAAATGCTCATATCATGAGGAACCATTAGAAATTCTTTTAGATCAAGAAATAAAATTGCAAAACAGAATATGT
Organism: Musa balbisiana; assembly: GCA_004837865.1. Classification (NCBI taxonomy): domain Eukaryota; kingdom Viridiplantae; phylum Streptophyta; class Magnoliopsida; order Zingiberales; family Musaceae; genus Musa; species Musa balbisiana. Next base: position 11,807,025 of record CM017188.1, on the reverse strand, counting down.
ATGTAATATATCTTTTCTTTATGTAAAATCAGAATTTCTAACATACAAATATGTTTATTTGAATTTGTGAAATTCACAATTACAGCTTTTTAGTCGACAAGTTGTAGAAATAAAATTACTACAATAGTGGAAAGTACACTCATAAATATATCTGCTTCCTCTGTGTAAAAAGGCTACTACAGAATGTAAGCTTTTGTGGCACAACTTTGAACAATCGAACATATGTCCTTGTCGAAAAGTTTTGTAGAGTGTTTATGTAGGACACTCTGAATGTAGTTTTGTAGTATCTATGAGGGACACTCTGAATGTGATAGTTGTTGATGTTGCTATTGCTGATTATTGATGATGGCTTGTTCAGCCTCAATTTTTCGAAGTGTTGAAGAACTTATCTTGGTTCCTGTAGATTCCTCTGGCAATAAATCCACCACTTCAATCTGCATTCACAAAACAATGAGAATCAACCGACCGGACCTTTAGAACAATATCAAAAACTAATTATTTATGGTTTGACTTGTAAGCAAATAACAGGAGATATTTGTGGATTTTTAATGTTCATGTACCTTTAATTGTGATAAGCCTCTCTCAGCCCTCTTCCTGTTAACAGCAATTCCTCCCGGCAATGTCTCCTTACTGGAAGACAAACCCAAAGGATTTAGATGTGGCTTTTTAATGACTGAATTGTGATTGATTCTGTCTTGAGCGGTATATTCGATAAGAATTGAAGGATAGACATGATACCTCACAATAATTGCGTCCAAATTTTCATCTACAATGGATGGACCATATGGATCCATGATTGGCTCGACTTGCACCGACAGCTCAGGCTTGATGGACTGAAAAAAAGAATCAGTAGTGGGAAAGAAAATAAGTATGTGTATATATACAATGAGAACATCTGAATCACAAGTGGCCCAGAAAGAAATATAACATTTTTCAGATAAATGAGCAAAAGTTGTGAAAAGCTTTCGGGTAACATCAACAGTTGGATCTTTTTCTTAGAGATAGAAGATTGCATGATCAAAGGCTCAGATATTGTCGTGGAGACATCATATTCTAACTGCTCACAGTTTTCTCCTTTTGAGAAAACTGGAGGAGGGCCTGATAGAAACTCATTCTACAGAAGTCCTAATTATCTCGGCAAACTACTGACGAGGTAAGGAACTGTTTCTATAAAGGCTTGCCACTTGTACATGAGTTTTCATAGGAAAAAAGAAGGTGAAACCTGAAGAATCACCAAAAAGTGATGCCAGCCATAGCTGCTTGGCTAATAGAAGTTGGAAGAAGGCCTCATAGAAACTCATTCCAATGAAGGCCTAATCATCTCGTCAAACTACTGCTGAGATAAGGAACTGTTTCTTTAAAGGCTTGCCACTTATACATGAGTTTTCATAGGAGAAAAGAAGGTGAAACCTGAAGAATCACCAAAAAGTGATGCCAGCCATAGCTGCTTGGCTAATAGAAGTTGGAAGAAGGCCTCATAGAAACTCATTCCAATGAAGGCCTAATCATCTCGTCAAACTACTGCTGAGATAAGGAACTGTTTCTTTAAAGGTTTGCCACTTATACATGAGTTTTCATAGGAAAAAAGAAGGTGAAACCTGAAGAATCACTAAAAAGTGATGCCAGCCATAGCTGCTAAAATCTTGGCTAATAGAAACTGGATGAAGGCCTAATAGAAACTCATTCCAAGGAAGGCCTAATTATCTCGACAAACTACTGACGAGATAAGGAACTGTTTCTTTAAAGGCTTGCCACTTATACATGAGGTTTTGTTAGGAAAAAAAGAAGGTGAAACCTGAAGAATCACCAAAGAGTGATGCCAGCCATAGATTGTTGCAATTATCATCTCATCAAAAACTGCAACCATTTAAGTAAACCGCACACAATTGTGTGAATTGACCATAAATTGCTCTAGCTCATGATAGATTTGACCAGATCCACTATCTCCGTGTCATAAGTCACTATTACATGATCACATAAACATTAATAATAAAGTTATAAACTAGTACAAGCTAAGGTTTTTTTTTAAGAGTCAGAACTAGGGACTCACTGCACAGACAGGTCATCAGTATGTTAGTTGCTCCCTTGAACTGTTACCAACAAAAGCAAGGAGCTACACGTAATATAAGTGAGCAAAAAATCTTTCCCTATCCTTCCTGTCATTCATTTTTCAGAGTTTAGTGTTCTATATAAAATGATAATAAACAGTTAAGATAAATGAAAAAGTGATACATAAATCCAAATAAATTTCTGTTGCCTCAAACTGATGTCACACCAAACCAGAACTGCTAGATCATGAGACAAGGAATGCTTAGTTAGATCTTCCAAATGAACAAAATGGGAAGTACAAGCAGCTTTAAGTCTGAAGTTAGCATACCAAATTTGTGATAATAGTTACATAAAATTCATGATGTTTACTGTATGCCATAATTGAACTGCTCATTGAATGATGCATAATTAACAATATTCATTCAGCAATGTAGAATATCTGATGCACCTCTCAAAAGAGTACCTTGATGTAGTCCTTCACACTTTGCATGCGCTTCTCAACTGGTTCTATTAGGAAAGCATACTGCAATTTCAGGGACCAAAAGACAAGAGAGTTCAGATCCTCAAAACCAATAATTCAGCAAAAGTACTTGTAGCAACTGTCAGCAGTAGACTAAATAATAAGAGATTTTGAGTCCATGTTTGGGATCAAAATACTCCTTAAAGTTACTAAACCAATTTTAGATTTTGTAACAGTGCAGTAAGCAATGGGCGATTGTTTTGCTCAGTCTCGATGGGCAGCAACAAGTGTTTTCTTATTTTGACCTTAAAAGAGTATCACAACCCAGCTCGACAGGATACCTACTCACTAACTCGATACGTCTAGAATATCTACAATGCTTAAGTCACACTGGTGTAGCCCTCAACCACCGGACCAAACATCACATATCACATGTCAGCCTTGATATCATTCCTCACGATCTAACTTTTGGTCGGATAATTGACTTACTAACTTGATAAGCGTAGAACCACGTAATATTGAATGCTGAAGCTTAAGTTAATGGTAATACACTCATCTAGTCTTTTATGGACCAACTCAAGTCTTCTCCCAATTTTCGAAGTGGGACTCATTGTAGGTGTTATAGAGAGTCCTACAGAAGACAATTAACTAATGGAAAACTCTCACTTAATGGCTGTGTCAAACGATGATTAGCTGAATAACAGATAAAACAGTTGATATATGGACACCAGCAGAGTGCGACTAAGAAGAAGATTTGCTTCGGATTTGTTCTTTGCACGATTAGGACTTTCTGATTCAATTTTTATTATCTATTTTTGCTTCCAAACAGGCAAATCGAACAAAAGGTGAAGAAAAAGGAACGAGAGGGCACCTCTTTCTTGCTCAACATGGGTCCATCACAAACCCCCACGACGACGCGCTCCCTCGCAAGCTCCGCGGATGCCTACAGGACGAAAGCTTAAGCTACAAGCAGACCATCACAAGGTAGATAACCCGCATGGCAAGAAGGAGAGGGAAAAGGGGGGACCTTGAGGAACAGGTGGTGGCCCTGGTGTAGTCTGTCAAAGGTGCCGCCGATCACGACAGCCGCGTACGAATTCGGAGGTTGAGACGAGTGATCGGGATCGGGATCGGGATCTGGCGAGGAAGGGGAGGTCGTCGTCTTCAGATCATCCATGGGAGGAGAGAGTCCAGGAATCTAAAGGGGACGGGTCATGTCACCTCCAATCTATCGATACCAAGTCGGCCTCCCATTTCCGAGCGATCGGCCCCCTCTTATTGGAATCTGGACGGAATTCCATCCCCCTCCACTGCTACCTTTGCTTGTCAAAACGGTCGATCGATAACAGTCAAATTTCGACTGACACCGATTAATATTAGTATTTGTTGAATTCATACGGTTTATTTGAACTTTTGAACCAAATGTACGGTTTTTTATTTTTGTCTAAACGGTAATACGATGATCGATCTTATAATATAAAATAATATATCAATAACAAAAATAAAACTTTTGATATTTTTTCTACTTATCATATTTATCTTAGGAGCCATCTCAAACACATAATATTCACAATGATCAAACTATGATCACATTGATATATCAGTGACAATTTTGAGATTGAGTCTAACACATATAAAGAAACATAAGATTAATAATTCAAATCTATCGTTCATAGAATCTCATCGTTTTTTATTTTTATGATAGAACTATGTATATTCATCGATCAATTATTTAATTTATTGAATCTTAAAGTTTAAGTTATTTAATAAATAATCTTATAATTTAAATTATTTATTTATATAAATAATTTAATATAAATGAAAGAACGATTAGGAATCTATCACAAAGATTCTCCTTAAAGTTTAAAAAAGATATATGCCACTATTATTTCTCGATTTAGGTTATTTTTGTTAAAATTACTAAATTTTTATTTATTTCTAACTTAAAAATTCTACTTAATATTTTTTTTATTTTTAAAAAAAATAAAAATATTTTCGATCATTTTTTCGTGTTGTCAATATGCCCACTTGTATCGACACACAATACATAAGTACAAAATGTACGATCAATTGATATAGGATTAATAAGACGAACCTCGGTCTTAATAATTTCTCAATAAACTAATAGTATTTTTTTTAGTAAAAAAATATAATTTAGTAATGTTTCACCCTTTTTAATCATCGAGCTTTTATAATTTGATGATAATTATGATAACCGGATTGTAGCTTATCATGGGACCCCCCATGACTCTCTTTTTAGTTACTAATTGGATTAAGTTCTCCTTAATGTAATTGGATTGTTAAAACTATGTCTGAGGTGTTGGGAGATCAAAAGATTTGATATGACACTATACATAAATCTCTTGTTAGCGTCACACTGTCACTCTAATAGAGTTAGACCCACATAATGTGTCAACCAAACGGGATCAAAATGACATGATGATTATATATTCATATCCTCATGAGAAACTATTAAAGGTAAAAAATAAGGATAATTATTTGTTATTTCTATTAATATTATTTGTGTTGTGCATCATCTCCACCTGCATTTTCAATCCTTCAACCCATTATCCTATTACATTTAAGATAGTCAAACACGCCAATTATAAAAATATCTTTATTTTTGCCCAATACAAAGTTCGAATATATATATATATATATATATATATATATATATATGTAGAGAGAGAGAGAGAGAGAGAGAGAGAGAGAGAGAGAGAAATCAATTCGGTCGGTCAATGCTAACAGTGTTCGTTGGGTCAACGAGCGTCATTGGAAATGTGATTGCCGTAAGAAAAATAGTAGCGTGAAATATATCATAATATGCAGAATAATGTTTTTCTATTTATTTTGGAGGTCAACACATTTTGAAATTCTAGGGTTTCGCCGGCTCCCCAAATCTGACAGTTTTTGGTGGATGGGTATCCAATTTTAGGGTGAATCGATCGATCGCCTCCGCGCTGTTGTGGATCTCACCGGTCCTATCCTTGCGTTCGCTGATTTGCTTCGACTCGGTTTCTCCACCGTTCCAAGTTGATTCCTTATATTCTGGCAAGATTTCGTTTGTGCTGTTGATGATGATTTGTGATGAGGTTTTGGGTGTCGGTAGAGACGCCATCTTTAGCTAACTGAAAGGGTTCGCTTTGGGTCGGCGATACTGACCTTTCTAGGGCTGGAGTCTCGGAGCCCCGCCGCTCCCAAGCGACCTCCACCGCCGCCGACCATGGTGGGGCGGCCACCGTTACCGCAGAACTCGTCCGCGACGAAGAGCATCCCTCGCCCCAACATCTCGCCGGCTCTCTACGCCATTCCCGAGTCCACTCCGCTTCCGGACTCCCCCTCGTCTTTCCCTCCCGCGTCTCCTTACATCATCAACCACAAGCGACGGGGGCCGCGCCTCCTCAACGGTGGAAGCCGACTGCAGCCGCCGCCGCCGCAGGTGGAGCAGAAGGCTGAGGCCGTCAATGGAAATGGAGTTGAAGTCGGTGTGAATGGTTCTCATGGCAACGAGTTCGATGGGAAAGGGAAGCCCGGGGCTTCGCATGGAGGCCAAGGTGAACCGGACTCGGTCACAGTTGAACTTCATGAAGAGAAGCTCAAAGACGTGCATGTGGAAAGTGGGGTTGTTGGGTCCGAGGAATTGGCCAAGCCATGCCCTGTTGATTCGGAAGGAGACATGGAGACTGAGGATTTCTTTGATCCCCAGGACTCTCTTAGCACCTCTAGCAATCCTGAGCTCGACAGAAGTAATGGTTCTGTGTGCTGGAGGCCTGGTACTCCTTCGGGGGAGTATTTCGATGCGTTTGAAGGTACACTTTCATAGGTCTCAGATAATACTATCATTTTATTAGCATTCTTTTCTTGTTTTTGGTATTATTTGACAAGATGTGTACCATCTGAGGTTATGAAGCATGACTATTATTGATATGATGTTTGATGCTAATTTCATCGATTCAGTGGATCTCATACAATAGCTGAAAAACTTGGAGTTTTTCTGCAATAGAATATCTTATATGTGTTGAATAGTTCTTTGGTGTCAAGTTTAGAAAAGTAGTTTGTATAATCTCTGATCCTGTATTAAATGGGGATGTTTAATATGTAAATAGAATAACATAAGAAAGTGAAAATATTGGTAGGGAAAAGAAATCATATTGTGAAATAAGTTTGTCAAGGACGCCAGGGAATATAAAAGTCCAAAAGGGAAATCTATAGCACTTAATGATGTTTAGATTACATAGAAAGCTATTGCGTCGATTGAGCACATAGTTTCTCATGGATTCGGTCATCACAACCTTGAAAGCATCTGGATTTGTCACAAAAACGATGGATCTTGAACAAGAGTACAGTCCCAAAACATTTCTTAACTTGTGAGTGGCATGGGCCCATGTTATGGAACAGATCCACCCATATGCTAGCATTTAACTGTAGCAACTAACATAAAATGCAATGACTTGTAATTAGACTGTAACCTCCTTTACAAGTTATCAAGCTAGTATATTGTACTCTGTTAAATTTTTTTAATATTGCCAACATATTAGATACTTAAGATCAATCGCAAACAAAGAGGCTCATCAATTTGGGGAGCTGTTATTGGATAAGAATTTCAGTGGAAGTCGAGTATAGATTTCTATCAGATATAACCTTCTCAACTAGCTTGTGATATAAACATGTAAATCCTATAATCATAAGATAATGAAACTAACTTCTGTAACTGCACAAGCGAATATAGCATATTATATGCTGATAAACATTAGATGAATAAGCAACATAATGGTTCATTCATTTAGGCTAAATGTAAGAGTTTATAGCACTTAGCTAATATATTGTTACCATATGATTCTATCTGCATGCCCAAAGATGATGCATCCTTTGTGGCCACGACGCCACGTATACTGAATGTGACCCTGTTATATCGTTGATCTGTTAATAAGTGCATCTTGCGATCGATCCACATATGCAACTTCATAAACCGCTTTTAAAACATTGGATAGACCTATAAATGACAGACTCATCAAATTGTGGCTTGCCTTCTCGAGGCTTGTCGGATCACATTAATATATTCTTCAGATGATCAGTATTCTAATGACATACTTAACAGTTGATCGTTTTGTAACTGAATAACTCCATGATCTAGATTTCACTGAAGACCATAAATTAGATGTACTCAATTTCTTCTGCTTGATACAGAGATTTCCAGTGATGGGACTTCACAATCTTATCGAATTATTGAAGATGAACTACGTGAGACGAGGCTGAATTTATTGATGGAGATAGAGAAACACAAGCAAACTGAAGAAGCAGTTGAGAAATTGCAAAACCAGTGGAAGATGCTGAGTCATCATCTGTCACTTGTCGGCTTGAAGTTTTCTGCTCCAACTTTCACCATTGAGGTGGATAAACAGTCCAATGTTGATCCTGCAGAGTTGTGCCAGCATATTGTTGTTTCACGCTTTGTGGCTGATGCCATAGGCAGGGCTTGTTCTCGTGCTGAGGTTGAAATGGAGACAGAACCTCTAATTGAATCTAAGAACTTTGAGATTGCTAGATTACGTGATCGCCTCCAGTATTATGAAGCTGCAAACAGGGAGATGTCTCAAAGAAACCAAGAAGCAGTTGGTGAGAATGCTAAATTTACCTTAAGAAGCGAAACACATATTACTTCTCCACGTAGTCTTAATCAAGCATGTTATTGGCTATAATTTCTGGCTATCCTTTCGATCATGTCTTGAATTCATATATGATATTTCTGTGGCTGTAAGTGTCATCAAGAATGTGAATAGCAATTTATAAAGAGAACTGCAGGTTTTTCCTTGGGCAACTCTCACTAATCAGTATTTGCCAACTGATGAACCACATACACACATGCACACACACAGAATATTTTTGGTTAACAAACTTTTGAAATTCAAATTAGAACTGTCCCTCTTTGTAGCTTTTAACCAAGCGGTTGAAGTCTGAAGATACTGGATCCTTTTATGTTATTTCTACAGTTTTTACCTTCTTGCAGAATTTCTAGTTGGAAAACTTTGGTATCATTGAGATATGATGGAATATAACTGTAGTTAATCCTAAGCAGAAAAAAACTTTGATTCATGTATCACTGAGGCCACATTTCTTAACAGTAGATATTTATTTTCATTCTATTCACCTTACACTTAATTTGCATTGTCAGGCTGATTCTGATATGATAAATTTATTAGAAAAATGGATGACCTTATTTTTATGACTTTTTATTTGACTAGACATATTTCATTAGCAGGGGCAGGATTCTAGTTTAGGGGGGGCATTATTAGAATGACTAGTCATTCATGCTACTAGTTTGATACATGATTATTCATTATTCAAAACACTTGTTAATTTTATGATTCAAATGGAGTGTTCTTTGAAGTCTTTTCACTTGAAGGTTAGGGTCTAAAGCTGACATTTTGGATTAACTTATCCCTAATAGGTTTGCAATTTATTTGGTTTAGTTTGATTTTTTTGTTATCTTGCTATAAATAATTTATTAGAATGAAGCTCATCTATTACACATGAATAATAAGAAAATTAATCAATTATACCAAATTAAATGTGAGAAATAAAATTTTGAATTTAATTTACGAGAATATTTTTGAAGAGAAGTTAGGTGAGGCCTACAACAATTATTGTGAGGGACATGAGAAGACTATCGTAAATCTGACATTTTGGATAAACTTCTCCCAGATAATTTGACAGCTTTACTTGGCTTATGCTGATATTTTTAGTCTCTTTCTATGAACATAATATATTAGAAAAAGAGTTTTTTCTCTATCAATCTTGAATACTTAAAAAATAAATAAACATATGATGTTTAATGCAAGAATTAATTTTTTGAAATGTATCACCATGATATTTGGACATTAGTTTGGTGAGATTCACAACAATTATTGCAAGGATCCACAACATTTTTGCCGCTAACGGAGTTGCTTCTATTTGCTCCAATTGAATCATGGTTGCATCATTTCTGTAAGTTTGGTGGTCTTACATTTAGATGGTAGCTTTCACTTTAAGCAACAATTTTGGATCACTTTCATACCCTAAGTACCATTGACATCTAAGCTTTATGGAGGTTTGATATCAGCCTACATGCAGTGTTGATTATTGTTATCTAGCAGCTTTTAGCTCAGTCTACTTCACAGATATCTGCTTTTGTGATTTTTTTTAGTAAATGAACTTTATTAACATAATATTTGAAATACGTTGATTGCTTTTAATGCAATATTCTCAGTTTGCTATCTTGTTACATTTGCTGTTTAGTTTAGATAATGTACCCAAATTTTACCTGCACTCAGAATTATGAACTACCATGCCTGCACCTGAGCCCATCTCCGCACCCATAAGTGAAAGCAGTAAAAAGAACATTTGTGCTTCTTTTGATCATTTGATTATTGTCATTGCAGAATTGGCACGACAACATCGTAACAGGCGCAAGAGAAGGCAGAAATGGTTTTGGTGCTCAGTTGGTCTCCTTGTGACTGTTGGTGCCACTGCCATCGCATGGTCTTATCTTCCTGTCTCGAGGTCTTCAACAACTGAAGGCAGTGCTACGGAGAGCCGTGAAAAATGAAAGCAAAAGATATGTGCTAGTTGTTTAAGTGTTTTCTTTGCTTATACTCCTACATAATAACATCATGTACATAATAAGGAAGTAAAAGCTGAACAAGATCTCTGGGCTTACAAGTGTTTTCTGTTGCTCCCTCTGTATATAATTGGATTGGGTGGGTCAATCCCAGCTGGAATTTAGCATTCGCACATGATACAAGTTGTTTCTTTGATGCTGAAGTGAATAATTGTGTTGTTGAAGATCTTTTTGATGGGGTGGGTTTTGGTTTCTTCTTGGAATGCACATGGATGTAATATTTGTAAGGTTGAACCCTTAATGATCTAGGTGATCGAGATTTTTGGTTCTCTCCGAATTGGTGAAAGTTGCTGGAGATCGATAGAACCTTTCGTGCCCTTGCCCTTGTCCTCACGATCTTGCTCGCACACCCTTGTTGTAGTGTCATTGCCCACATATATTCTTTGTCCGCGCCCTTGCCCTTGTCCTCACGATCTTGCTCGCACACCCTTGTTGTAGTGTCATTGCCCACATATATTCTTTGTCCGCAAAGGATGTTCGATGGAGTGTTCCACAACAACACCACAAGAGGGACAAAGGTGATAACCAAGGATAGATGAGGGCATAAGTGGCGAGGATCGAGGGCCTGGTGCAATCAGGTGACAACAGGACAAAGGTGATGACTTACGACACGAAAGTCAATAATAATTTCATCTCTTAGAAAATAAGAAATATTGTACAGAAATAATTTCATCTCTTAGAAAATAAGAAATATTGTACAGAAATTAAAAAAAAATGGGACAAAGGTGATGACTTACGACGTGCAAGTCAAGAATAATTTCATCTCTTAGAAAATAAGAAATATTGTACAGAAATTAAAAAACAATTTCAAAATTTTATCTGAGAGAGAGAGAGATCAACGGCCATAGTAGACTGACTACGACAAATTCATCAAAGGCCGGTAACCATACCACACCAATGACTCCAACAAATATACAAAATCCATATTATCGCCAATATGCCAAGAGTCCGAACCAAGCCGCCAGTGACAAAAGGATCATGCCATGATTGCTCTCAGAGAAATAAAACAGATAACAAGAGGCATCTAAGAGAAGAACACAAGTATCATTTATTTACGACTGTTGATCTCCACCGCCAATCTTGTTCCACTAAACCACTGCATATTGATGGATCAGGTGGCAAAAGCATTGGAATAAGAGGAGCACAAAGTGGCTTCCAAAGAGATTAAGCGAGCCAGCAACTTAAAACTAGATTATTTACTTCTCAAACTGTCTGGTTTCATGGTTTATTTCACTGTTCTAGTCAGTGGGCTGGTGTGTTTTGATGAATTCACATCAAAACCATGGTCCATTAAGCAGCAGAGGGGACAAAGTTCAACATGGTGAAAAGGCATCCATTTTCACCCTTGCTTCAAAAGCAAAATTTCTTCTTCTGCAGAAATGCGAAAGAGTAGGTCAGTCATTCGACTTGTCAATCAACGGCATAGACAGAATTTATGAAATTGACCATCTAACTAACCCGCATCTTGGCCTCCTCTTGACGGTCAATATATGCAAGAAGTTCATCTTGCCTCATAAGAGCTTCATGCAAAGCCTACGAAGAACATAACCATTTCATTAATGCATGTAGGAGAACACATTATCAAATATAAACAGCAAAAATATCATAAACATAAAGAGAGAGTATATGCTAACTAATTGCATGACTGCAGGGAATGTGTATATAAAAAAAAAAAGCACACGTGCAATACAACGTATGGCAATGAGGACATCTAAATCATGAATTAAGAACTTCCAGAACAGGTTTGAGAATAGTTTCACTTATCAAAGAATTCAAGTGACAAGAAAGACAATGTTTTGGCTTGAATATTATGCTCCACTAGTAAGTGTTACTTTCTATAACACAGGCACTTGTGTTAGATTAAGATTTATAGAACAGATAGATAGGACATGAAGCACACCTTTTTCGTGACAATAAGCTCAGCTTCTAATGCATCTACCCGACAAACGGCTGCGTTGAGCAACTCATCTTTCTCTGAAGGCATTTCAGATGGTTTTGCTTTAAGGGTGTCCACCTTTTCTTCCAGCTCTTCCAACCTTCTTAGAAGGCGTGAAAAGAGGTCAGCCTCTGTAAACACAGGAGCAGGTGAAGGAGGACGGAATTCCTCTTTGGGCACAGGATCCGCAGCAAAAGAAGGATCGTGTTCATCTATTTCAGAGACTTCATTCTTTAGCCTCTTTGACACACATCTGATGACTGAATAAACCAGTGTATAGAGATACATGATGATGGTCACAAGGAATTGGATTGTTCGAGCTTGAACTCCTTGAGGAGTGTTGTGCGTCTTAGAGATAGAGCATTCTCCTGCAATGAAGATAACATGAGCCAAATTTTTCTCAGAAAACAATAATACAGCATGATGACAGGTTAAAAGCTACATGGCATCCCAAATGCAATAAAAATTCACCTCTCTCCAGGAATTATTCTCTTTGAACCACTCAAATAATTTGCTGAGGATCCAAAAAGAGCCCAAAGTAATCACCAAAAGCCTACAGAACTCTGAGGTGCTTCTTTGAATAACCATGTAAGTTGACATCCGAACTTTACCAAGTTTATGCAAATGGTATGGATTAGCAAGAATTTGAACTTTCAAATTAGATGTTTAGAAGATATTTAGATGAGGGGAGGAACTTAGATGAGGGGAGGAAACCCAAAATAGCTTGGTCAGTGGATTTTGGTGATTAAACAAATAAGCTAATTGACCAAATTGTAAAATGAGGTAGATCTATTTGCTCTAAAGAAGTTTGTCAACTCCATTGAAAACCCAATATCTTGAAGCCACAGTTTGCCAACAAATAGAATCGGTTTGTTATGTCAACAATCAAACAAATGTAGGATAACAATAATATTTGAGATGATACTCAATATATCTAATTATCGGTAATAAAGATGAAATTACTTGCAATAACAACTATTAAAAAAAACATTAGATTCATGGACCTTTAGATGTAGATAGCCTTTTGTTAGAGACTTCTTTCTTCCATCCACCATCAACAGCCTTGTCTACCATGGGAACATATTCATCATACTCTGGAAATCCAGAAGAGAAACTAGCCACCTTAACCATTTTTGCCTGCAGGCGGAGACAAGAGATTCATAAATGTTAATAATGACTTCTTACAACCGCCACGGATGGATATCGTCACAATTTCAGAGGCAACTACATTTATCACTGTTAACAAGAGGTGTATGTGGCATAAAGACTAAAAGCTAAAGTTAAGAACAGAATACAGCCAAAAGACTGCAAATAAAGAAAAACAAAGGACATAATTAATTCTTGTTATGAAAGCAAAATTAGTGATATTGTGCAAGTTCACAGTAAAGAGAACAATAAAAGAGGATAAACAGTGTCATAAGCAATGCTAGAGAAGATTCATAACTGCAAAATTTGAAAATTCAGCTTCCTTTTTGAAGCAACAGGAAATGAAAACTGATTATACACCTCTTGAACAACTATAATAAACAAACTTACCTCTTCATGTACTGGGGTCAAGCGAGGATATGATACATGAGCCCGTGCTGCTTTAGGAGAAGCGATATCTTCAGCTTCTGATCCAGATTCGGCAGTAGATGTATCACTACCCCTTATCTGTTTCAGCAACAAATAATTCAGTACCACAGAAATTTGATTTAAGTGCAAGAACTGATATCAAATGAGAACTCACTGCTGGGTATTGTGGCTTAGCATAAGCAATGATCTTTCCCTCCCCATTTGAAACAGCTACAATTTGCCTGGCACATTGTGCTTCACCACTAAGGACCATCTGTATACCAACAAATCTCATGGTAAATACTGCACATGAAAAGGAAAGAAAATGTTGAAAAAAATGAGATTCTAACAGAAACCTTCAGTATATTTGGGTCCTTCCATGGGCCTTTTTCAGATTTTAGGCATCCTCCATGATCTGCACAAGTACAAGAACCACCAAGAAACTCTGGCAACTCACTGGAGAATAATTCAGAGTAATATGTTATAAGGTAGAGTCAACACCTGCCTTCATGGTCGAATGTTGTATAAAATAATAGGCAAAGGACGTACCTGGGCTCGATTATCTCTAACAGCTTATTCTGGTACTTTGTTCCAAGAACCTGATGGAAGTTGGAAAAACAATCTCAGCATGCATCTTCTCGTCTGAGTAAAGATCCATTTCATCAAGATATGAAAAAGAACTTACATGAATTTTAGAAGTAGTCTTTGGATCCAGAAAGGACTTTACAGTGTTCCACAGAAGCCTGAATCCTGGGCCCGCGTTGACGATAAACATTCGGTGCAAGGTCTACAGACATTGTTTCAACAAGGTACAGGCATTTCTAGTCAATGTGAATATTACTACATTCAAAATCCACTCAAGTGAAGATGACTATGTCTTGTATACCTCAGGGTAGTTATCATTGTCAATCTTCTGCAATCGCTGAATTAGTTCCCTGGCAGTCTTGCTGAAGTTTTTCAAACCCTATAAATCAGACACATCATGTCAAGAATTGAAGTGATACATCAGTTCACTGTACATTCTAACTAAAGAATATTTATGTTTCTTCATGTTGCTGAGTCTGTTATAACATACCACGCCTTGAACATCAAGAATAGTTGTACTTGAATCAATGTGCCTTTTCACAGCAATTGAACAAGCTGGGAATTTAATTAAAAAGCTCCTCTCAAACTCCTTCACATGATATTTTACATAACGCTCCATAGTGGTGACCTGCATTAATTTGTTAGGATCGACTTTCCCCAACCTTTCAATATAAACAGGTCTCCCCTCTTTGTCCACCCCATGATAACCATGAGGATAGTATTGTAGAACTTCATTTAACTCAGAATACTCAAAGTCCTGATGAAAGATCAAATTCAATTAGATATTTAAAGTAAAGACAATGTAAACAAAAGATGAACTGCTAGTACAGGATAAGGGGAAAAGGAGGCCAACATCCGAAAATAGAATATGCAGCTTAGTTTACAAGAAGGTTTTATATTTGTCCAACAAAAAATCCATAGTCATTTAGAAACACTCATATAAAGTTAGAAATAATTTAATAGAAAATTATATTCCAAAGTAACAGTTTAAAGTAATATGCAGATAATAAACAAGATATAAGTTTAACAAGATAATGACTTCTGTCATTCCTTTGAATGCAAATTCTAGCACGTGAGATGATTTACAATTTTAATATAGGCATCTCATGTTACAGTTTAATATTTACTTGTTAATATAAGGAGAACATATCAAAACTCATAAATATGTCCATTCCTAGGTTATTAAAATTCACTGAAGATGTGCCTTAAATAAATCTTCATGAAATTGACTTAACATAAACATGACAAGCTCCCGAGGTCTCTATTATTTTATACGTTTTAACAGGTGTTCACAGAGCTATTTAGTTGTATACTAAATAATTGCTTCATAGTGTTTGAGGTTCAATAAGTAATAACCTCAACAATAGTGTCTGTGCCATATTCCTTTCTCCATTGAAGCATTTCGGCCCACATATGCTTTGCTTTCTCGATATCAAATTTCCGTGCTTTCAGAAATCTGTAAGAAAACAAGTTTTCAAAATATTAGGCATGAAAAATTAGCTGCAAAGCAACAAGGTAAGCATAACTTGCTTCATAAGGAAAAAAGTATATGAGAATATTGAAGAAGCAACAATATTTCAGGTAATTAGTGAAAAGAAAACAAAATATTAAAATCTTCTTCATTCTAGAAAGAACTATACCCCTATAATCCAGGAACAGAAAGGCTAAGTATGAATCAACAGAAGGACAAATGAAGAAGGAAAACTTATAAGTTATAAATCAAGCTAAGCAGACTTAAAAGGAATTGCATATTAACAATAATTGAGAATGAAATAGAGAAAAAAAACTCTGAAATATTTTGATGCCTTGAAAAAGACAAATAAAAAGCACTGGTGCAAATCAATACAAATTTAAGTGCAAGAAAGGTAGATAAGTTCTATGAATGACTTGCTCAGAAAGAATTAGCATGACAGCCTTATAAATCTTCCCTACCATGGTTGGTTGCATGGATCAAGAGAAAAAGAAAGGTGGTTTTGGTGAAGGTAACAAGGGTCAAAATTGCAAAAAACGCTTGAAGATATATGGAAAAAGCATATAAAGATATTTAATGGCAAAACATTGGTAAAAGAGAAATAACTTACCTCAGCATCATATGATAATCATCATGCTTTGCAGGCAACAATTCATCTAAAATTAGTGACTGACGGAATGCATCAACAGCCTCTAGTTCCTCGATATTTCTTATGTCCTCAATTGAAACAGAAACGACCCGACCATCACTCTTCCTTCTGTTCTTTTTCTTTAAAGAATGCCTAAATTTTGTAGATGCATTTATAGCTTTTTTCTTCAGCGATCCAATTCTTGTCCTTCTTTCATCTTCTGAATTTTCAATATCTGATTTTCGTTCCTTTCGCTCATCATGGCTTGAAAACCCCTCAAAGCCTATAACAAGTAAAGATGTCATACATGATTCATTAATGAAGAAAGATACGTTATAAACGATGCAGAAAAACAAGAGAATTTTTCTTATGCCAAATGGAAGAGTATGCCACTTGATAAAAGGAAACAAATGGAGTGACATAGAATGATAGAGCTTCAAGAGTAGAAAGATCCCAAATGTTGTGTAATATCTTGCCAAATGACTGATTAACAAATTTCCACATCACTACTAATCACTTTGATTCCAAACAAAGGGAAAAAAAATGCTTGTACGTTGTAAGGTTGTAACAAAATTTGGATTCTAACATCAAATACAAAATAACTAAAGCCAGATCAAGCAATAAATCCGATCCAAAAATTTGGGTAAAGTCCTGTTTGAGGCAGAAAGAAATAAGTTTACATTTGGGGAAATGCTTTTTAAATGGGGTAAATTACCCCTGCAAATTTTAATGGTAATGTGGTCTGTCACAGACCTGATAATGTAGCATCGACACGCGTGGATCCCATGCATCGGGTCTGTGTTAGGAGCCACCTAGCAGCAATATTGATAATTTTTATCAATAAATGAATCCCATCCTAACGTTTATTGGCCTGACTCAAGTTTGTAAAACATGGAACAATAAAACACCAAGGGCTTTTATTGAACATACTGCTTTTCTTTGAGTGTGGTGATAGCTCATGAAGAAATTGAGACAAGTAATCATTAATCAGAAACCCAACAGCAAATTCAGTCTACAACGTACATCGATACCCTACTAGTAGCTATAAACAACCAAGGATGTATTCTGCTAAGATCTCATACAAGAAGCCAGCAGATCAGATTGATCTAAAATGAAAAATCCAAAGTCCACATATTTAAACCAGTCATTATGATCTGACACAAGGAAAAGGAAAAAAGCGACTCACAGGGCCTAGCGAACCGATCCAATGGCCCCGACATATCACAAGGACATATCACGGCAAACAAACCAGCGCGATCAAGATACCACGGGGGGAGGATGAGGAGGAGGAGGCTAAGCGAGCACAGTTACTCCTGCAAAGAAGCTACATTCGAGTCAGAAATCATAGCAAACCCAAGAATGTCCAGATCTCCCAGAAACCCCAACCGGAGTCGGAACCTAAGTACCTCAAAAGATCGGGCGCCTCGAGACGGATGCAGAGATGATCCAGACGCAGGCAATAGGTTCAGGGGCAAGATCGATCGTGGGGACGGCAGCGGAGAAGCGGCGGTAGGACAGCCGACAGAGCTGAGGTGCGGGAAGGGCATGAGGGGGTAGCAGGCGAAACTAGCGACGAAGATAAAGGAGCGAATCGCGACTTCCTCGGCCGAGAAATCGGGGGCCTTTCGGAGAGGGCCCGAACCGCAAGCTGCAAACACTCGAGTGTGCGGGACCCAACAGAAGCCACGTGGTTGGTGTTATCCCCCCGCGGATAGTGGGTCCCAAGCGGAACGCGCCGGTTTTAAGCGACCTCGGATATTTTTATTCTCTCTAGGCTTTATTATTATTATTATTATTATTATTATTGAAAACCGCTGATATTGCGACTTAAACATTTAAATTAGCATTTATTTTTCCAAATATTCGATGTCTGAGTCTGGGGCCCATATAAGGTGGGCCAATAGGAGAGATAGATGTTGCAAATACTACAGCTACATATTAAGAAGTAAATGGATTATGAGCAGCAATTGAGTGCTATTTAATCAACCCCTACCAACCCGAAATTAAGAGCAGCAATTGAGTACCATTTTAATCAACCACCACCAACTCGAAATAAAAGAGTTTTGGGTCGTAGTATTGCCGAAGCAAGCTGTACCTTATTCACCATCACCAAATATGAGTTTTGATTGCAATAATATAATGTCAACCGATGATACCAAAGAGATGACAGGCTGACTGACCATCTTGGTTGGTTGGAGGATAATGCTGAGGAGATGCGACTCTTATTTGTCTTTCTGAGAAGAATATTAGGTTAGGAATGTCTCTGATTGCTTGCTTGTTTGTGATAGTGTTATATACTCGTGCAGCTGGAAAATATTCCGAAAAGAAAATTGTTTGATGGGGAAATAATAATATATAGCAAGGATCAAATATACTTGTCTTCGCATCGGTTCCCTCGCGACAACGTCACTCACTATCGCAGGTGTCACCATCTCGATACCATAGTGCCCCCTTGGACAGGTTAGGATGCACAGAATGCGTTGACAAGACTGAATCTGTAACTTTACGACCAACGTGACTGTACTTGAACAATCACAAAATCAGGCAAGCCTAACGCTTGGTAATAGAAGAGATTAAATATCATTTTCCCTCTACATGTCTCCACTTCCACTTTCCCCACTCCTCGCTCCTTACACAACAGCAGCCCTTCGCGAGGAAACTGCCTTTGCCCTCAACGTCCTTGTCACCTGCAAACAAGGCAATAGTGTCACGAAGCAGTAAAAATCCCACCCCACCTACCCGTAATGGCTCATGAAAAGTGCCATCAGTGTTGAGCTTATACCAATCCTGCTGCAGAGGAGACCATCTAAAATTGATCCGGTTTATCAAATCTTGTTGGCCCTCGTATATGGAAGAAGGAATACAATCAAAACCATGCATCATCACTTGATAGAAAATGGATTTTGGAGTCTTCTTGTAGTTCCCAAAACTACCTCATGTTGGGCCGTCTAGATTAACCAAAAGTATATGTGATCAAAGCTCTCAAGGTCATAGCACCATGCTTGTTGAGATCACTCCCTTCCAGCATGCCATGAGTCCAAGTGTTGAAAGTGAATGTCCAGCTTAAGCTAATAAGTGACCATACTGTAGAACTGAAAGAGCATTCGAAAAATATGACTTAACACTTTTACGGTGGGAATCACAAAGATAGCATCAGTGTTGGGGACAAATGCCAAGATTGGCTCAGTGATCTCTTAACACTATTGCAGTAGCTTCATGTTAAGATGGTGCGCATCGTGGGGAAGCATCTCCTAACACGGCATCTTTTATTGTTCATTTGACCTAATCCTACACCATGATTCTCTTAGCATATCGCGCACAATGATCTTCATATAAAAAGTCTATTTGCATCTTAAAATCGAGGATTTTCTATGCCTCCTCTTCTTAAGAGAGGAATTCCTCCCATTTTCAAAGTAAATAAGAAGCTCCTTTATCTTTGTTTTAATAGGAGTCTCGAGTTCATTGATTTTTATACCATAATGCAATGCCCGTTGACATGAGCGGTGTGACATTGAGTGTTGACTCCTAGTATACGACTGTTTAATAGTTTTACACCCATCCAGGAGAGCTATGCACTCAAGAAGAGTCTCCTTATTTGTGATTTTGTCTACACGATCGTCTTCATATAAAAAAGTTTTACACTATAAAGACATATATAATATTTTAACAATCAAAAGATAATACTCTTCGGCAAAATATGCAATACCGTACCGTACTGATATTTCGAGATTAGCTCGGTATGATACGGTACCGATGTACCGAGCGGTACACCAGGTATAATACTGTAGCACTACTATAGTGTAATATTGTAGCACTGTACCGGTACCGAGCGGTCCGCGTACCGATATGCCATCGGACCGATACATACCACCCGTACCGAACGATACAATTCGGTATTACATACCATACTCTTCAGTATAAAGAGGACCAGGTTCCAGCAATGACATCTCCTACATCAGCTTCTAAGTCTTCAATGGGGTCATCTTAAATCATTCGACCACTTGGAAATGCACTCAAAAACAGATAATACTTATGAAACAATTCAGAGAATAAAGAATGATAAACTTTGAGATAACAAAAAACACACCTACAAATAGGTAATAATAGTATTAAGGAACAATTCAGAGAATCAGAAGATAATAAGCTTTGTGATTCGGCACTCTTATTAATGTCTATGAAAAAAAAACCTATAGTTGTCTTCTTGAGTTAACTCAGACTCCCTTGGAAGCACTTTTAAGTTTTTTTTTTCTCCACACATCTTATATCAAAAATTTATGCATTCATCATCAATACTTTATATACATAGGATATTTATTGAATAACTAGATCCTAATTTTCAAGATTTGCTTCCTCACACAGAAATCTTTCCATACTTTGAATTCCTTATCCTCCAAGTAACCTAGTTCTTAGAGAAATTTGATTCATATTAGAAAATAGAAATCACGAAATAATTACTAACAATATTAAGAACCAAAGACTTTAATTTTGAGAGTACTGTCATCTAAATTAAACTTCTTATTCATAAAAAACACCGTCAGGAGATTCCATATCATAGAAGATCCCTAGTGAGTTCTTCGGACTTTAGAATCCAGGCAATCCACCTTGAAAATATATCCAATATTGAAATATAACATAGAAATCTAAGATTTTCTGCTAGCAGGTGGATGAATACATCTAGATTTGCTGACAGTAAACGATTAGTTGTCATGAAGCAAAACTAAAATTGTCATTGGTACATGTCCTCTTCTACATGAACTTCAATTAGGCAGAGAAACACACTCAGTTTTGTAAATACATACTTCTCTACCTCTTCATACAATCAAAGATTTTGCATGATTATGAAATCAATTAGCTAGCACATGCTTCTCTACAGATAATTATGAAATTAAAGATTTAAAATCAATCAGTTTGATTAGTTGCTAATTACTAGAAAATAGTCAAAACATGTAATGGGCGAAATTAGCTGAGTGCATTATCATTACATACAGATCTCAAACATACTAAGTATAACAAATAGTTTCTTAGATTGCTTGCAGCTTCTATAACATGTGATGGTAGATTAGTGTGCCAGTGATATTAATAGGCGCTTGAGCCAAGCAAAGCGAGCCCTAAGCACTTCAATACATGTCGGGTGTGACCTAGGCAAGCACCTCAGGCTGGCTGCTAGGCATCCCAGGCACTCGTCTAGGCTAACCTGCTTATAGTGAACCAAACCCAAATCAGACTCAAGCTAGACCTGAGTCTGAACCAAACCCATTCCAGTCTGTATTGAAGCCCAACTGCAGATTGATTGACGAATCAGACCTGAGACAGCACCGCATCTTGGTCTGACTGAACCAATGATATTGATTAATTTTATGTCTATTGGTGAAAGAGTAAATAACTCTTTGAATCCATTCAGGCCACTCTAAGAAGCTGTTTGGTTGCCTGCATTTGTCGCAACCAAAATTTATATGTAAAGCTATATGAAAGAACAAAATTTACAGCCCTTATTTGCTCTGTTGGCATTGATAAAATAGCACAAAGTACCATCATATTCATGCTTGGAATCTCGATCAGACATTCTTCTTCCTTAATTAAATACACTACGCAATAGACTATGTTAAAATTGTTTACAGGTAGAAAAAACTTAATTGTTGCTTACCTCATAAAAAATAAAGGCCTCTAATCCCATCTCCTTGAGCTCTCTTTTCATAGGATCATTTACACTGATGCCACAGAAATGTCTGAAAAGGGAAGGAAGAGAAAGATCCATGAGGTTCCAAATGAAAAGCACGTTATAACATACTTCACAAGAAGCTAGCTCTAGAATACAGAGGTAATTAACAAAAAATAAAGGGAAAAACACTTACTTGAAACATTAAGGATTCCAATTCGATCGTGGTGAAGAAGCAACGATCTAGGTTAAACAACTACTATTGAGGAGATAAACCACAAGAGAAAACGGAGGAGATACAATTCACAAGGAAAAGGGTGGATTAGATTCTACCAGCCTTGTCTTGTGAGGCGATCGGACAGGTATCGCCCGACGAACCCCGTTCCCAAGAGAAACAGCCGATTGCTTCCTCCATCGCGTTCAGACCTCATCGCCGCCATGATAATCGGCGTGGGGATCTGGCGGTGAGACCCTCCGGTGGCTAATGGCCCGACACCGAGCCCCAGAGTCGGAGGGAAGAATCGCCGCCGCCATTGCGGTACAGGGAAAAGAGGGGATTCGTCCTCAAGGCACTCGTACTCCCTCTCGGTTAACGTGGCCGACGTCTCATACCTTCTCGTACTGTGATTTGAGGCAATGCTGGGGCCCGCCCTGCGGTGGGGACACTTCCAATCGCAAGGCACCACGTAAGCGCCATTTTAACACAAGTGTGTTCATCCGTCCGCGGATGGATAAGCCTCCCTCGCTCCGTCGTTCCCTCCCTCCCTCTCCACCGCGCTCTCTCTTCTTCCCTCGGTCGTTCCCTTCCATATGAAATCAAACCCTCGTCTTCTTCCTCCTCCTCCTCCTCTCTCTCTCTCTCTCTCTCTCTCCGCTCGAGTCGGAACTATGTAATGTAGCACGTTGGATGTGTCTCTCTTAGGTCAAGAATCAAGATGGCCTCCGGCCCTGCCACTTCGCTCCTACTCCCTCAAGCCGCATCCTTTCTACGCCAACTGCCCGAACCGAAGACCATTCCTCCTCGTCCTCTTCTCAGATGGAACCCTTTGTTCGGCAGCAAATGTCTTCTCACAAAATCCTTTCCCCTTCCCCCATTTGTCGGAGTTCGCGGCCCCGTTTCCTGCTCCTTAGGTGCAGTCAAGGAGGGGGAGGAGGTGAAGCAAAACCCAATTGGCAGCGGCGGTGGCCTCCTGAGTTTGATTATTGAATCCCTCGGTGTGCGCAAGCATCCGGTACTGGTGGCCGCGTTATTGGGGCTCTTCCTGACCGCCGCCAGTCCGTGCGCTGCCGTTTTGGCCGCCTCATCTCCCTTCCCATGTCATTCCTCCTCTTCTTTGTTGGATTCTACTCGACTTGGAGATAGCTCTGTTCTTTCCCTTGTGATGATGGGTTCAGCAGCCGTGAGATTGTTGGCTGGGTTTCTTTTGGATCCCGTTAATGATTGGAAGGAGCCTAAGCTTCAGGTTTGTTGTGGCAGAGCATCTTCTGGATAAGAATTTATTATCAAACGCAATGAATATCCTGTAGCACCTTTATCTCTGACACCATGAGTATGTTTTACCTCATTGGATTAGTGATTCTTTTGGCATAATTCAATAGTATTTATTTGGATGAATATGGTTTTATGTTTTATCTACTCTGTTGCTCGCTCAGTTGATACATGCATTCTGTCCTCTCTTTAGCGTCTATGTTAAGGCTGCAGGAAATTATCTTCGGTTCTGTTAGAAAAAAAATACACAATCTATCCGAGTGTTTATAAAGTGGATCTCCCTCAGTCAGGATAATTTCTCTTTGTATTTTTTTTTGTTGCTCACTTCAAACCAATGATTCATTGGATTGTTTGTTATTGAGAGTAGCTGATTCTTAGCTCATTCTTTATTTGCAACAATAATATGCTTTATGCCTGTCGTTGAAATTTTTTGGCCTAGTAACATTACAACTTTGAACTCTTTAATTCTTGATGGCTTCCCCCCTCCAGAATTCAGTACTGCAAGCATACCAGCCCTTTCCTATTCTTGGATGGCTAAGTGTTTGTAAATGATAATTTCCTTGAGCACTTCCAATTTTTATATTAGAAAGTTTGATTAGTTTACTTCTTCATTTGCATTCTCTTGACAGCTAGTACCAGTTTGCTATTGTTGGCAAAACTGGAATTTTATTTGGATATATTTCACCATTTGATCACACTTATTTCTGATTATTTTTTTTACTATTTCAACTTCTTAGTTATAAAAACAAGCATTATGGTTTGTTGTTGTCGTTGTTATAATAGTAACAAAACCAAGCACCTCTGGTATTTGCTGCAAGACCACCGAGCTATATATTTGTTTCTTTACATAAGCAATTGCTGATACATGCCACTTAACATGCATTTCCAGGTGAGCATGCAATGCGTACCAAGAGATCTTGATTGGATTGGTGAAATTACAGAGACATCATCTCTAGAGGGATTGGACAGTGGTTTAACAGGTAAATCTGGACATATGAAGTCTTTTGTGCTAATTTACTCCCTAGAGTTCTACCTTCATCTGCAGAGTTGACAATTTAGTTTTTGACTTCTCCTTTTTTCTTAAATGGAAATATTTTCTTGCAATCTTGCGAGTTCTTGTGTGAGGGCATTGACAGAAGTATGGTATTTGTGCTTTCCAATGATATGGTTGGAGGTTTTTATCCTGATTCTGCAGCTGTTACATTGGTTCCTCACTTCATTATGCCTAATCTAGAGTAGAGGCATCCTCTTCACCATGCAATTAGACTAGAGACATCAAGTCAAGTACTAAATTAATGGTTCGTAAAAATGCCAGTTTTTGCTTTTGGACAATATTTATTGTCATACATATGTTTCTTTATTGCTTGTTTTTGCTGCAGATTATTTTACTTCTCAAACTTACTTCAGAAATCGGCTAGATGCTTCTGGAGTTTCACATCCAAAGGAAAGAAAGTTGGGTTTAAAGTGTAAGGATCAGATATTTTTCTCAAGAAAAGTAAAATTTCAAGGATCTTGTCTTCACAATAAAAATAGACAACTTATGAAGGCAGTTGCCACTAGCATGCCAGCATGCTTGGTTCCTCATGAATGTGATACCAAGTTACTAGATTCTGACTTGGATGCTCAAGTAATTCAAATTGAATCAACAAATGATGAAACCTCTGTAATAGAAGACAGAGAAAAGTTGAGAAGGATGAGGATTTCAAAAGCAAATAAAGGAAATGTACCATGGAACAAGGGAAGGAAGCACAGTGCAGGTAAAGGATTCAAGTGTACTGACTACATGTAGTCTTGTTTCCCTGTTTTCTGAAATACATATTTCTTACATCTCCTTATTCATATAAAATTTTCACAGAGACTCTTCAGCGCATTCGAGAGAAGACCAAATTAGCAATGCAGGATCCAAAGGTGATGTCATGTAAGAACTAGGAACTAGGTGAAATTATTACGTATGAACTGTCATTAGCAGTGTAAATTTTGTCAAGGAAAATTACAAGTACATAAGAAATTGTCATTTCTGACATAATTGTCCATATAATTCAAGAAAATTTGAAATATATTTTAATTTTCCATATCTTGTGAACTATATTGATCCCGATCTTTTGAAGTGTTGTTTATATCTGTTAGGTATTTGCCTTTAGTTATATGAGTGCTGATTAGTATACGTTGGGTGTATATGAATATTTAATGTAAGTAAACCAGCCTACTGATATTTATTAATCAGCATGCTGGATCTGTTGAACGCTTTAGTTAAACTTTGGCTTGGAGATTGCAAAACCATTCACAAAGCTATGTGGAGTGACATATACCTTCATTTGAACTTTTGTACAAGCAATCATATATGCTAGAGTTTCTGCAGTGAGATATATATATTTATTTCCTACCATCCATAAATTGATAGTCTATTTTACATCTTTACAGATATAGAAAGTTACATTGCATAAATAGCATACATGTTCTATTGGATTATGGCAACTCCTGGTTATTTTCGTTATAAATAACTTGATTGATGTGCAGGTCAAAATGAAGTTAATGAACTTGGGACATGCTCAAAGGTTAGTTCTGCTTTGACTATTCAATGAAATTCATCAACTATAATCTAGAAATTCTTATATGAAAATTTATCAATGACCTAAGGTGTGAGGATAACTGAGGCACAAATCTTGAGCCTTTTCTCAAATGAGGTTCATAAGCTTCGATAAAGCATGCCTCATTTTGTTTTGCATGTTGGAATTAATAGTGAAAGGAATGAAAATTCATCTCCTTGGGAGGAAAGGAAATGGAACTGATGCAGAACATTTTTCTTTATTGAGATGGATACAACATTTAGAATTGGACATTCTAACATATCAATTCACCATTGTTGTCTTCTCCTCTCTGTTTCTTCTTTAATTTTTTCCCTTTCTTGTCATAACTATGCTTTTATCTTTTTTTCACATATTTTGTCTTTTATAATTGGCATAACACTAGACCTTGAGCTAACAGACTAAAATGTGTTTTTTTATTATTTAGATACTAGGTAATGGCAATTACATCACACTTATAGAATGATTTCACTTGTGACTTCTTTAATTTTTTTCGTATGTACTTTCATTTGTGCCTTTCTTCAGTAAGACACATGCCTTGCCTCGTGCTTTGTGATTCATCACTAATGCTGAGGCTTGGGGAAACCTTGGCATCTTGATGTGTCCTGGGGCTTTAACAACTCTGCTTGGTGGCAGCATTCTTTTTTGGCTAAAATAAATCTGGTGATGGTTAATACATTCTGCTGCATTTGTGGCCTTTGTCATTTTGGAAGTTGGAATATGACAGCCTTATCAGTTATATAGATACTTGGTCTGAGATGTGTTAAACAATCTATATTATCTTGGTAGAAAATGGTTCACAGAATTCTTTATGTTGTTATGCTCATGTCATGCATATGTCTTGATAGAAAAAGCGATTTGTTTTCATTAACTCATTATTATATCCATTCTAGTGGAAATCACACATGCTTTTGAGCTATGTTAACAATCTTGGTATGGAGTTTACATGCTTGAAGTTTTTTCACAAGAATTAAAGGCTTGAAATGTAACATACTATGGTGCATTGACAATATCTATAGATTGAGTTAAATTGATGGATATATAGAGCGGTGATGTTGCCTATTCACTTATTTTGGTTTGAAGGTCAAGCAAGTTAAAATAAAATTTATGTTGCTTTATGAATTGATAACATCAAGACTTTTGTTTGCAATAATCATTGAGAATGGTAAATGAAGAATATAATGTTGAGAAAACAAAAAATTGTTTTCGAAGAACTCAAAAATGCAAAAGTTTGAGGAAGATTGTTAAACTATCAGCAGTTGTTTTGGACTCTCGTATACATTATTGTTTTCAAATGATAAAAGTGACGATCAGGATAAATAAAATTGATACTGATAAGATGCATGAAAACTTGATTTTGTTAGGATGTAATCTTTACAATTTTGAAGTTTTACCTGAAAATTCTTTTTCCCTTTGAACTCTACATTTAATGGCAACTTTTGAAGGGGTTTAAATTGAAATAATAGTCAGTGCTCATAGTTACTCTGAAAATCCTTACCTTCTAGCTTTACCATGTTGGAAACTAAGTGGGTTGAACTGGTTTGCTTTCATGTTTTCATTGTTGACCAAGTTAATACCACAAGAACTTTGTGTGCATTAAATTATTATTATTTTTTGTATTATTGTTGCAGTGAGGAAACAAGAATAAAAATTAGTGCAGGAGTACGTGAGGGTTGGCGGAAACGACATGAAAAGCTGATGGTGCAGGAAGGGTGCTTTTTTGAGTGGCGGAATTGTATTGCATATTCTGCCAGAAGGGATTGTGCTGGTGAAGGTGAGTTGCAATGGGATTCATACAAAATCTTGAATGAACAGCTTAAGCGGCAGTGGCTAGAGAGCATGGAGAAGAGGAAAACAAAGCTCAGGACAAAGGAGAGTAAACGCGCACCAAAATCACCTGAGCAGCGAAGAAAGATTTCAGAGGCCATTGCTGCCAAGTGGGCTGATGCTGTAATTACTACCTTTTCTGCAGTAGTTTCTATAGCATGATTTTTTACCTTTTCTCAGAGAGTGACACGCAAAAGGATTCACAAAGCATTTATTTTCCTGTTTTAGCTATCTTTTTTTTTTTTTTCCTTTCCACACTATTTTATGCAAGGCAAAAGCTTCATTTTTTATCATTTTTTTAGTGCAATCATGTTCATAACAGTAGACAGTTATTAGATACATTCATGTATATGATACTTCCAGTTCCAGTTAAGCATACTTCTTATATAACAATGTGAAGGATGTCATAAGCAAGTCTGAGTATTTAGGAAAAAGAGTGGAGTTTATTTTTAGAATTACAATTTATATTCTTAATTCCCCAATAGCCTCAAAGTATCGATTGACATTATCTTTTTCTGTATTAGGAATATCGTGCTCGAGTTTGCAGTGCAATGGCTAAGCATCATGGTACACCTATTGGAGCTGAAAGAATACGAAGAAAACCTAGTGGTGAAACTTCAGTGAAGATTACCATGAGAAAGAAACCCATGAAACCCAGCATCATTAACTATGAGGACAGAAGTATCAAGAAAGTGATATCCAAGGGAAGAAAAAACTCAACTCCATTATACAAAGACCCAATGGTAAGTTTCAAATTTGAGATTATAAAGAAGATCAGAGAAGAGAGAGCAGCGAGGGAAGCAAAAAAGCAAGAAGTTACCGAAAGGGCTAAGTAAGTCCATCATGCTTACTGTTAACACAACTAAGCAGCCATAGTTCTTGCTTTAATATATGATGACATAGGCTTCAACATATTAGCTTGATGTACTTTAAGGTAGAACCAGCTTAGTTTATTTTCTTCGTTCATTCATTGTGCATAACCATTCTTCAGTGTGTTAGTCATCTCCATTATCATAACTATAAGTACTCTTTGGATGATCAGGTTACTAATTGCTGAAGCCGAAAAGGCTGCAAAAGCCCTTGAGACGTTTGCATTGAACAACCCTCTTGCACAAGCTTCACTATTGGAAACTAGGAAGCTGATTGCTGAGGCAACCCGGTCCATTGAAAACATAGAGACTGGAATGTTAATGACACAGGATTATAGTGATAAATCTTTAGATTTTGGTGGACCACTAAATCATTTCCATAGCAATCCAGGGGTGTCAAGCATTGAGAAGTTCAAAGACAGACTTGTAAATGGTTTTCATACACCCCCTTCAAGTAGAATTAACCATACAGATATAGATTCTGACCGGTTACCATTGGAAACTGCGGTGAACGGCTGGGAACCTTCATCAGTTACTCAAAGTACAGAGAAGTCTACAGGATTTTGTTTACCTGTGGATACTGAGAGTGTGGGAAAGGGATCAGAAAAGATCAGCAACCAAACGAGTCAATCTGTTGTTCGTAAGGCCGTAAAATGTGAAAACAATTCTGAAAAAGAGGATATCAGAACGTCAGAAGGGAAAGATACTGTACCTTTGAGGAATCCCAAGAAGAAATGGTTGTGTGGAAGACTAATCGAAGTTGACAAATCTGATGAAGCAGAACAAGACAGCATATCAGGGAACAAATAGAAGACTATGAGAATGTATCAAGATAATATTAGATGTCATCCCTAAAATAGATTTGCTGGTCAATTTAGTCTGAGCAAGCTCTAATGGGTATTTTCTTGGCTACTGTTGTAGATTTTTGTGACTGGTATTGATTATCATAATGAAAAGGATGAACCAGCAGAAAAGATTGTCAGCCAGTTATATCATGGATGGCACGATCAAAGATAACCTGCCGAATAATTTTGCTCCAATACCTAGAGACTCAACACCTTAGAAAAGGCTTACAGTTTCCGGTTGCTGTGCTGATTTGTTGCCTGAAGCATAATTTTGTGCACTGCATACTACATTATGAATGTTCTGTCATGGAAGATTTCAATCTTACAATTATATTGAGCCAACTACAATGACTCAAATGTAACTGCCACAGACTGAACTTGAACTGATGTTAAGCAGTCAAATCAACTTGCTGTTAGAATTTTTGGATCAACTAGTTTTTCAACTGGAGAGAAAAACCACTGCTGTTGAAGTATATTTAGTCATTAATTTGTCTTTTAAAATGTAAGCTTGGCAATATATGGATTTGGGCTATATTGTCACAAGCTGGATGTTGATGTG
Source organism: Musa balbisiana (assembly GCA_004837865.1). Classification (NCBI taxonomy): domain Eukaryota; kingdom Viridiplantae; phylum Streptophyta; class Magnoliopsida; order Zingiberales; family Musaceae; genus Musa; species Musa balbisiana. The sequence goes on along the minus strand of CM017188.1, from coordinate 11,776,855 downwards.
ATGAATGAGATCTTACATGATTGCTGATAAAAATTGTGCATATATACCTTTTATGATAATAATAATAATAATAACAATAATGAAGATGGAGAATATTTCATTTATACTTCAAAATATTTTCTCTAATTAAATCAATTATAAAAAACCTACTAAGCCATAGACATTAATAATCGTTTTCTAAAATTTTTTATTCCTCAAGAAATCGAAGGGATCGTATTGAAAAACATTTGACTCGTCAAGAAATTTACACACACAAGCTTTGAATCAAGTTGGACTCAAGTTGGACTGACCAAGACACCATCAGCATTTCTCACGTCGAAGTGAGTTTGAATTCCATATTGTAGTTTCGAGCATACTAAAGTAATTTAATACCTTAATTTGTTTATGTAATCTATTATAATTCTCCGTTCTCTCACGTAGTTTCACCGGGAAAATGACAGAAAGTAGTCTAACCACTAACCCAGAAGGATAACAAGTACACGAGTTTGGTTACTCAAAGTCAAATCCTATTCATTAGCCACAAAAAAATAAAATAAAATCAATTGTAAAAATATTTGATCTCCAATTCAATATCGGGTCCAAACAAAAAAACAAAAAAAACTATTTTCATGTCGTAGCTCGTGGAACAAAAGTTACAGTGATTCGAGAGGTAGAAGAAACTTTCACGAATCACGAGGCACCATTATTGGTGCCCCCTTTACAGTAACGTTATATTTGTCCATTCACTTTATTCATGTTCTGTGGTTTTCTGAAAGTAACATTGTGTTGTGTCGTTATGTGCATTGTCTCGAATCATCCCACCTTCTCCTTTGCCCTTTTGTTTTTGTTCTTCCTATTCCTTCACCACCTTTCCCTTCAATCAGTAAGGACCTCCGCAGCTTCCTCGTTCCTAAAATCCTAAGCTACTTTTGGTGTATTAGTACCAATTCCCTTTTGTCCTTTGAAATGTGATGTTGGGGTTCACAAACATTATTTGATTTCTGGAGTAATTCTTAAGGAATAAATAATTCAAGCATCCAAAGCTTCTTTCTTATATGAAAGAAAATAATTATCAATTTAAATTGTATTATTTTTATATATTCTCCATCTGCATAGATAAATAGAGTATCAAATTACATAAATATTGTGTTTGTCTTTTTATTTCTCATTTTTTGAAATATTTCAGTAATTAAGGAATTATTATATTGGTTTGGGTTATCTCCTCACATAGGTTCTCTGTTTTGGGACCAAGAGAAGAGGCCCGGCCGCATATGGGTGATGAACATGGCTTCCTTCGGTGGGGTGGTTGTGACGGTTCTGCTGCCGTCTTCTCCTTCTTTATGTATTAGGTGAGCTTTGGTTGAAGAAAGCTCTGAATCATGTTTTTGGCTCCATCGCAACCCATGGAATCGGATGCACGTACTCGCTCTGTCATGTTAAGATAGCTCACCTTCCTTGCTCACACATGGTGATCAATCTCAGACTCCGACGGCGTACTCTGTCAGTGCAGGTGACTCTCTCTCATCTTCTTCAGCAATCCAGTGCGAACTGCTTCGAGATCCAACTCATTGTCGATACAGGTTCCAGAATGGGTTTCATGACGAAGCACTTCCTTTTGCTTGCCTTGTACCTGTCAACGTGGAGCTTCGTGGCGATGATCGCATGCGGAGGCACCCCCACGAGTACTGCTGCTCGTCTTCTCGCCATCAAGTCCGACCTCATCGACCCCGGAGGAGCCATGGCGAGCTGGTCGCCAGGGCTTCCTGATACGTGCAGCTGGAATGGAGTCACGTGCTCGGATGACCGGAATCACGTCGTCGCTTTCAACTTGTCCGGCTACGGCCTCTCCGGCTCCCTCTCCTCCAAGTTCGCGGGTCTTGCGTTCCTTGAGACGCTCGACCTGTCTTCCAACTCCCTCGCCGGACCCATCCCCCCTGAGATCGGCATGCTCAAGCGCCTCAGAGAACTGCTGCTCTTCTCCAACTCCCTCTCCGGCTTCATCCCTCCCGAGATCGGCCTTCTCACAGATCTCAAGGTTCTGCGACTGGGAGACAACATGTTGTCAGGGACGATCCCTCCACATCTCGGCAACTGCACTGGGTTGGAGGTTCTTGGCCTCGCCCAATGCCAGTTGAACGGAAGCATCCCCGCCCCGATTGGCCACTTGAAGCGCCTCAAGACCCTCAACCTGCAGCAGAACAGGCTTACCGGTCGAACACCTGGCGAACTCGGTGGCTGCAGTGCTCTCCAAGTTCTGTCCATGGCGGACAACATGCTCCAGGGGGAAATCCCTTCGTCCATTGGAAGACTGGCCGCCTTGCAGGTTCTTAATCTGGCGAATAACCAGTTCTCCGGTTCCATTCCCACTGCTCTGGGTGGTCTTTCGAGCTTGAGCTACCTGAACTTGCTGGGTAACGCCCTCAATGGCACCATTCCTCCTCAGCTGAATCGCTTGACTCAGCTGCGAATCCTCGACCTGTCGAAGAACAACCTATCTGACGCCATCAGCATCTCCACGAGGCAGTTGAAGAATCTGCAGTACTTGGTCCTGTCGAACAATCTCTTACAAGGCAGCATCTCCGGAGACCTCTGCGACGAGAGTTCAAGCTTGCAGAATCTTTACCTCGCCGGAAACCACCTGACGGGCACGATCCAGGGGCTGATGGATTGCATCTCGCTCCGCTCGCTCGATCTCTCGAACAACAGCTTGAGCGGCGCGATTCCGTCGGACATCGATCGCTTGACCAACCTCGTCGATCTCGTGCTCCATAACAACAGCTTGGTCGGGGGTTTACCGCCGCGGCTGGGAAACCTGAGTCACCTGCAGATGCTGTCGCTCTTCCACAATGGTCTCACAGGCAGCATTCCGGCAGAGATCGGCAAGTTGCAGAGGCTACAGCTCTTGTTCTTGTACGAGAACCAGATGACCGGGATCATACCGCACGAATTGACGAACTGTTCGAGCTTGGAAGAGCTCGATTTCTTCGGTAACAGTTTCAGTGGGCCGATCCCTGAGACGATTGGGAAGCTCAAGAATCTGGTAGTGCTTCAGCTGAGGCAGAATGATCTCTCAGGCCCCATCCCTCCAAGCCTGGGCGACTGCAACAAGCTCCAGGCCTTGGCTTTGGCTGACAACCGGCTCTCGAGGACTCTTCCTCCGACCTTCCGGTTCCTCACCGAGTTGAACCTCATCACGTTGTACAACAACTCGCTCGAGGGTCCGATCCCAGACTCGTTGTTCTCCTCTCTCAAACATCTCGCCATCATCAACCTGTCTCACAACAGGTTCACCGGGAGCATCTCACCGCTGTTGGGCTCAAACGCTCTCGTCAAACTGGACTTGACCAACAATGCGTTCTCCGGCGTGATTCCTCCGGCACTCGGTGAGTCAACCAACCTGGCCCGTCTTCGACTAGGCCACAACCTGTTGCAGGGCGGCATCCCCTCCGAACTCAGCCGCCTTCGATGGCTCGATTTCCTCGACATGTCCTCCAACAACCTCACCGGGGAAATCCCCTCCGACCTCTCAAACTGCACCAGACTAACTCACCTCCTACTTGGAAAGAACAGGGTCACAGGCACCATCCGTTCTTGGCTGGGAAACCTGCACTCTCTTGGAGAGCTCGACCTATCATGGAATGAGCTCAGTGGACAGATACCAGCAGAGATCGGGAACTGCTCAGGGCTGCTTAAACTCTCTCTACAAGACAACCATCTCTCGGGGATGATCCCGCCGGAGCTCGGGAGGCTCACTTCGCTAAACGTTCTCAACCTGCAGCGGAACAACCTCACCGGCACCATACCTTCCGCGGTGCTTATACACTGCAAGAAGCTCTATGAACTGAGGCTCTCTGATAACTCCTTGACTGGTTCGATACCTTCGGAGATCGGACAGCTGATTGAGCTTCAGGTGATGCTGGATTTGAGCAGAAACCACTTGTCAGGAGACATCCCTTCGTCTCTCGGAAATCTTATCAAGTTAGAGAGGCTTAATCTCTCTTTCAATCATCTCGACGGGCAAATCCCTGCTTCTCTGGAGCAGCTCACCAGTCTCCATCGACTCAATCTATCGAACAACCTTCTTTATGGCCGGATTCCCGCAGGGCTCTCGAACTTCCCAGTTAGCTCCTTCACTGCAACCAAACTCTGCGGTGCACCACTGACTGCCTGTATAACAAGATCATCAAGCTCTGACATGAGTCGACTGTCCAATGCAGCAGTGGCAGGCATCATTGTAGCGATCGTGTCCATTTCAGCTGTCGTCTGTGTGGTGTTGCTCTGCATCATCATCAGGTTGTGGAGCAAATGGCGAGAGGTCTCCGTCTCGAACTCCGACGGCGAGGAGTGTAAAGAGAAGCAAGAGAGACGGGGCGGTGGTGGCGGTGACAGGTTCGAGAGTTACTGGAAGGTTGGTTCTACGTGCATGGTTACTTCATCAGAGAAGCAGAGCTCTACCTCTGAAACTAGCATTCTCCAACAGAAGATGGAAGTTGGTGGCTTGGATGATTCAGGATCGTGAGCTGATCACTTTTGAGATAATTCTATTTGTGCTTGATTTCTTCTTCTTCTTCTTCTTCTTACCGACTTGGATGATTCAGAATCGTGAGCTGATCACTTCTGATATCAGTCTATCTGTGCTCGATTTCTTCTTCTTCTTCCTTCACGGTTTAACGCTTGCGAGACTTGTAACGTACAAATGTTTTTATTAAGGAGTGCAAAAGGCCCATTAAATACATATTCTATCATGCAAAGCACGAAAACTTAGCCACGTTGGCTAATTTTTAGATGGTTAAATTGTTTATATCGTGTCATCCCGCCAATGCATTAATTCAATACAACATTAGCTTTAAACTACGGGACTCGTTAACATTCGCCTATAAAAGGGGGGAGAAAGAGCCGAGGCGGTCCATCTTCCGTCTTCCCGGCGCTCATTGCTTCCCGACCCTTGCGAAGGAAGGCTCTGCCTCTCTCTCTCTCTCTCTCTCTCTCTCGTGGTACATCGCAATGAGAAGTAAGTCGCCAAGCCTTCCCGCTCCTTCTGCTTCTACTCTCTTCCATCCCGTCGTCCTTTTTCCGAGGCCAATCCCTATATCCTGTAAAGAAGGTAAACTCCTAGGTTGATTCCTCTGGTGTTGGTTAGATTTGACTCATATTTGGATCTTCTTTTAGATCGGAGCCATTTCTTTGTGTTTTCTTTGGTGGGAAGGGCTAAACCTGTTCATCAGGTCTCTGTAAGTAGTTTTCGTGAAGTACGACTGTTGAGGATGGTTAGGGTCTCGCATTTGACGTTGTAGATCGTTGTAGGATTCGGATAATATCTCAGACGAAATTGATTTGTTTCGATTAATATCTGACATTGGAGTTGATTCCGGTCTCTTTCATACTAGTTGTCTTAATGCTGTGACCAAGTGTACCCATTTGGGAGTTAGATATGTGTCGAACTGTGGATCGCTCTTTTTCTTTGTCCCTCCTATTTCTTTGATCTAATTGGTTAAGCATTCTTCTTTGTCTTTTTTGCCTGCCAGATTCTGTGTAAATCCTTGCAAGTTTCAGCAGGAACTAAGAAATGGGATTATATAGAGATCAACACTCGTTGATTCCTGTAGCTGACTTGCCACAACCCTTCCGTTCCACATTTCATTTCAGGTGGTGAATGATGAAAATTATGACTTCCTCTGTTGTTTGATTTTTTTCTTTAAAACTGTAAAATGGGAAGAATGAATAATTGTGGACCCTGGAACCGGGTTAGTCTTTTTCAAACTTCTGTATATTTTTTCCTATTTTTTCAAACGTTAGATGGAGTGTTTACTTCTAGGTTTATTGGAAAAAGTTTTTGAAAATAATTTTACAAAGCAGGTCATAATCTGTTCTACTTATTTGTAAAATCAAAGCATTTTATAGGGCTAATTAAAGATTACCCCTGTAGTTAAACCTTTATAGCATCTTGGTCCTTAGACGTAAAAAATTTACATTGAAATATTTATAATTATGAAAGTGAAACATTTAATCCCATTGATTCTAATGTCATCGGCTTTATTGATGGAAGATACAACATATGATGGCACGTGTATGAATAGTATGAAAACAATGAGCAAAAAAATAACGTTAATGGTGGTGGTGGACGGTGGCATAGTGGGTGTTTGTTGTGGTGGTGGTCAACGAGAATGATGCGGTAGTCGGCCTTACCAATTTCGATTTGAACATCGATGACGAGAAGGAAGAGGAGGCATTTGTGTCGGCACGACATTGCTCTGCCTCCTCTTCCTCTTTCGGTGATGTGGTGGTCGGTGAGAACGAAGAGGAGATAGGTGAGGCATCTGCGTCGGTGCTGCACTGCTCTTCCTCCTCTTCCTCTTCTGGCGATGTGGTGGTTGGCGAGAATGAAGAAGAGACAGAGTAGTGCAATGTTGATGCAGAGGAGGTAGTGCGACGTTGCACCGAACGATACAGTGGTTGGCGAGAACGAATATGAGGCAGAGCGGTGTAGTGTCGATGCAGAGGAGGCAATGCGGTGCAACACCGAATGATGCGGTAGTCGGTGAGAATGAAAAGGAGGCAAAGCGGTGCGATGCCAACGTAGATGCCTCACCTGTTTCCTCTTCCTCCTCCGGCACCGATGCATATTTAGAGTGATGCCATAGGAGGAAGAGGAGGTAGCGCGGTGCAGTGCTGATGCAGATGTCTCACCTCCCTCCTCTATCTCTTCCGGTGGCGATGCAAATGCCTTACCATTTTGCCTCCTCTTCATTTTCGTTGTCGATATTTTGATCAACATCAGTAAGGCTAACCACCACATCGTTCTCGTCGACTACCACCACAACAGCCACCCACGGCACCATCGTCTGCCATCACCGTTGAAATTATATTTTTGTCCATTGTTTTCATACCATTCATGTATGTGCTGTCATGTGCTATATCTTTCCTCTGTAAAGCCGACAGCGTTAGGGTAAATGAAGTTAACTATTTTATTTTTATAACCATAGGGATTTCAATGTAAATTTTTTATGTTTAAGGATCGGGATTGTAAAGAGGTCTAACTGTAGGGGATAATATGTAATTAGCCCCATTTCAAAAGGTCATGCAAATTGTGAATTCATTTAGTGTACTCCATGTATTTGAATCTATGTGCACAAATATCTAAGCATTATGTTTCTAGGCACCTGTGCCAAAGTAAATGTTGATGGTATCGTTAATTCTATACATAGTGCTGTTTGTCTATTGCAGGTACTTCAATTCTTTGCAGAGTGAATGCTTTTCTGGCTGCTTCCTCTCGGATATAAACATGGTCATCTCAGCACCAACTGCAAGCGGTAAAACAGTGCTCTTCGAGCTCTGCATTCTTAGGCTTATGTCAAAGTTCCTTTCTTCAGAGGGGAAATTCAATCATATAAAAGGAACACTTAAGACAGTAAGTTTCTGACTCAGGTGTATTCTACTGTGCATAATGCTTCTTTTACAACTATCAGATTTGAAATGTTCATTGATTATAACTTCAGAACAAGCTATTGAAAATATTTCCATACATCCTAACCTCTAAGTTTCCAAATATGATACAATAGTTCTGAATGGACAAGTCAGTTAGACCATTTTCCTAATTGATACTATCTTTGCAATTGTGAGTTCATTGTATCTTGGCAGCCATTCGGTACATCATTCTGGTAGTTGATCTCTGAATTCTCATTCACTCATTTTGGGACAAATTCTCATTCAGCTGTACAACTCAAAGCCTGTAGAATGAATAAACTGCCTTTAAATTCCTATACCATCCAAAAAATTCTTGATACTTAAACCAAATAGACAAAACAAATATACACTAGTAAATATTACCTAAGGTAAAGACTAAACTGAATGCACAAAGCTTCTGCCAACGTGGGAATCAGGGAGGGTCAATATATGTACCTGTATCTCTATATTTAGAGATTGTTTCCATGACTTGAACCCTAGTCTCTCAAGTTGCAAAGGAGCTACCTTAGCATTGTACCAAGGCCTGCACTTTATCGATTCACCAAGGTGCAAATGCAAAATTCTTTTACTTATTGAGGCACATATATTCCTGATAATTTAAATATTGTTCTGGTAGCATAAGTTAGAATATTTGTCAAGTATTTACCTAGTTTTCATTCTGTTATTTGACGTGTGTAGATTTATATAGCTCCATCAAAGGCCTTGGTACAAGAAAAACTTCGTGATTGGTGTATGAAGTTTCATTCACTGGCAATTAAGTGCTTGGAGATGACAGGTGATAATGAATCTTATAAGGCAAAGAACATACAAGAGGCAGATATCATTCTAACTACTCCTGAGGTAAGGGATCAACTTTATATTTAGTTACCTTGGTCCTTTTTAATCTAGATTTGGCATTACAGAAGTTTGATGCTGTCACCCGTCATGGTGCAAGGAATGGTGATTTGAGTTTCTTCAGTGATATTGCGCTCGTACTCATTGATGAAGTTCACTTTCTCAATGATCCTCGCGGAGCTACTTTGGAAGCAATAATTAGTAGAATAAAGATGCTTTCCAGAATTTCTGAGATGCGCTCTAGTCCTCTAGCATATGTTCGATTCCTTGCAGTTTCTGCAACAATTCCAAATATTCAAGACATAGGTAGGTTGTGACTTATTTTATCTTTAAGGATCTCAAGATAGCACTGGGCTGTCCCTTTTTTGGATTTGATATTTTCAGCTGAATGGCTCTCGGTTCCAGCTCAAGGAATTAAAAGGTATTCTATAGTAAATCTAATCTAACAGCAGTTTGTTGGCCCAACAGCTGCTTTTAAATCCTTTTATTGCATGCATTACAGATTTGGAGAAGAGATGAGGCCAGTACAATTGACGACCAAAGTCTTCGGTATAAACAAGCTTTCATTTTCCTATCTAAGCATGCCAATGTCTATCTTTTTGCCTTTATTTTTCTATTAATTTCTTCATTTTCTTACAAAGAGTTCAAGAATATTTTACTGCATTTGCTGAAGGTGCTCATAATTTTATGACTGTTGAGAGTTTAAACTTGAAACTATATAAAAGCCAGAAACAACAGTGTCCGAGATTTGCCGTGTTATAGTTGAGGGAAAATACACTAAACTAGTCAGTGACTTTGAGTTGGATTAAGGTCCAATGAAGCAATTATTAGTTTTTTATGAACAGAGGTGTTGTCTATCATAAAAGATCAGGACCAGGACAAGAGGAGTTTATATATTTGCATTGGTGAAAGGCAAAAAATTATATACTTCTATAAGCAACAATTTATTAGGTTCTCCAGTACAAAAATGATTGGCATTAACTTTTATATTGGAACTCCTGATTAAAGCAACCAACATTCAGTAGTTTATACTCTTGATTTGGGTTTCACTCATTAATAACTGATTATCAAACTAGTAAAAATTTCAGAACTGTTTCCTTATACTTTGTCATATTTCTTCAGCATTTGCCTCTAAGATGCCACTATGCACATTTACTAATTGTCTATGTAGTACATAACTGCATACTATATTAGTTGCTGATGTAGGGTGTGTTTACTTCGAGAGAATTTTCAAGTCTTCTATAAGAAAAATTCTCAAGAAAATAGATAACTAAAGAAAATGTGTTCATGAAATTTTATTTTTTAAAATTTGTTATCTAACTTCTCAATTTTGTAAAGAATTTTGAAAAGTACAAAATAGTTTTCCAAAATCTTCAAAGAGTGATTTAAGTAGCAGGTAACTAGAGTCGTTACTGAGGCTAGTTCGAAATTTGAAGTAATGGAAATTGTGCCTTCATTAGAATGGCCTCGCTGGCACATGGTCAAGATGAGGTTCAGTTGCTTCTACAAGAAAAAAAATTGTAAAATTGAATAGAATTCATGGAGTAATGGCCATGAAAGTTGCACCAACCTGTAGTTGCTAGATCTGAAAGGAAATTCTTGCTTACTTTAAATGAATTCAGTGTACCTCACCAGAAAATCTTTGTTTACAATTTTTGCTGTCTTTCTTTCCTTTATTTATCAAATGTCTGATACTTGTTTTGCAATTCTATTTGATCAATCATATTAATATTTGTATGAACAAGGTAGCTATTTTGCTATTTAAAAGGGATTTGCATCTGAAAGCAACTACTGTATTAGCATGGCTTTACTGTCGTTCTCACTACTCAACCACCGCCATGTCATTTTTTTTCCTTTGATACTCTCTATCACTGGCACCAGAACCACTATTAGCACCATCTCTTTTCTCATTTTCTTTGCCTCTATTTGCTTCTGCTGACACTTCTTCCACTGCCCTCGCACCATCTTGCGATTGCAACCACTGCTGTCAATACCACCACCATCACAATCACTGTTGCTAGCTTTCGCGATTATCTATTATTGCCACTACCACTACTCGACTGCTAATATCACCTCTACAATCATAATGATATCAACATTGCTTCTACTAACACCATTGCCTATTGTTGTCATGACACTATTATCACCACAAATAGCTAATTGGAGGGGGACAGAGAGCACAAATACAATCATGTACAAATTGATGCTATCTGCAACAGTGGAAGTTAGTACACCAAGATGGTGAATCAGCCTATCTCATCGGGGACGTCAAACATGGTTTTCCTCCACACAACATCAGGCCCCATGCCACCTTGGGACCCCGCACCACCTTGAGACCTGCATCACTTCTACAATCATAACGATATCAACATTGCTTTTACTAACACCATTGCCTATTGTTGTCATGACACCATTATCACTTCAAATAGCTAACTGGAGGGGGACAGAGAGCACAAATACCATCATGTACAAATTGATGCTATATGCAACATTGGAAGTAAGTACACCAAGATGGTGAATCAGCCTATCTCACCGGGGATATCAAATATGGTTTTCCTCCACACAACATCGGGCTCCATGCCACCTTGGGACCCTACACCACCTTAAGACCTGCATCACTTCTCGTGGGAGGAGGCAGCATCACTGCAGGCTAATTATAGATTACCCTCTGTAGTTAGGCCTTTTTAGTATTCCGGTTTCTCAGCTGAAAAAATTTATATTGGAATCCCTATAGTTATGAAAGTAAAATATCTAGATTCATTTATCCTAACATCGTTGGCTTTACCGACATAAACATAAAAATAATGGGTAAAAAGATAATTTCAACATTTTAGTTGATGGTGACAGATGGCGACGTTGTTGGGAGTCGTGGGTGGCTATTGTGGATGAAGAGAACGACGACAAAAGGTGAGGGCCGCTCTGCATTTACGTTGACGTCAACACAGTTGATGAGCGATGAAAGGGTCATCAATGTAGATGCAGAGTAGCAAAAGAGTTGCTCACTGCATCGGTGTTGACGTAGTTGCCGAGCGACGAAAGGGATGTTTGACATCTACATAGGTACTGACACAAATGCAGAGTGGTGCTACTCTGTATCTGCATCGGTGTCGACACAGTTATCGAGCGGCGAAAGGGTCGCTTGGCATCTGCATCGGCATCGATACAGGTGCTGACACAGTGAATGGCCCTTTCATTACTCGGCAATTGCGTCGATGCCTATGCAGTGAGCGGCCCTTTTGCCACTCTGCATTTGTATTGGTGTCGACGCAAATGTAAAGCGACTCTCATATCTCGTTATTTCTCTCTTCATCCACAAGTGCCATCTGTGGCCTCTAGTAGTGTCGTCGTCTGCCACCATCGACACTGTCCGCTACCACCAATTGAAACATTGAAATTATTTTTTTGTTCATTATTTCATGTTTTCGTTAGTAGAATCGATGGTGTTAGGGTAAATGGACCTAGATGTTTTACTTTCATAACTATAGGAATTCTAATGTAAATTTTTTAAACCTAGGGATCAGGATGCTAAGGATCTCTAATTATAAGGGATAATATGTAATTAGTCCCATTACTGAACACCATCATTATTCCCACTAACATATGAAAGTAAATGAAATCACTGCCACTAGCATCACTACCATCATCATAAATCAAGATGATAATAGAAAGTAAATGAAATATTATTTTCGAGTTTGAATAGTGAATATGTATTTTCATTTTTTCTATGGAGAAATGCTTGACATTCATTCTTTAGTACAAGAAGCTTTGGAGGTTACTCTTTTGTCCTGGAAATGTTGCAGTTTCATTTTGATTATAACATAGGAAAGTTCTAAAATGTCGCTGAGCTGTTGATCTCACATTTATAAAAGATAATAAGGTTTGCAATTCCTATGTTGTATAGGTCTGATTTTCTGGTTGGTTTCTTATATATCACAAAGATGTATAATCAAATTTTATTTACTAATTCAAATAGAATATAAAAAACAATTCCCCAGTTTTCAGATAATTTAATTTCCTAAATTTCTTTTTTCTCCAGTATTTCTGCCTTATCCCAACTGTTCTTTTTGTTTTTTCAGTTCTTTTGTTTTCTCTTTCTGCATCCTTTTCTTACTGTCTAGATGGCACTTCTGTTCCATATTACATATTTCTTATGAACTCCATTGTCATACTCATACCTAACCATTTCATTTGTGTGATGCAAGAGACTAGAAAGGGCTTTAATAGTAAAAGGTAATGATCCATTTTTTTTGAGGCACCAGTCAAACAATCAAGAAGCTTTATTTATTTTACTTCACTGATAAGGAAAATGAGACTGAACAGTGATTCTCAATATGTCAATTTGTCCTTCTCATCTTCTTTTGATCACATCCTTTCTCTTTTTGCACCGTCTTTGTAGTGCTATGTTTATAATTCTATCATTTGAGCTAATTAGCAAAATACTTTTTTGACTAGTTAGGTACTAGTAAATGAAAAGAGACGTTGCCACCTCAGTCCTTTAGTTTTTATCCATTTGGTTTCATAGTGTTGACTCAGCACATGCACATACTCTGTCAACTGGCAGAGAACGTGCCAAGAGGTACCAGATAGCACAGCTTCTATCAGCATGCATGCTGCAAAATGCAGAACTGAAATTCTTGTTCTATCATGATATTGGTAACTCCAGTTTAAACGTTCACTCCAAACTGAGTATTTCTTTTTGTTACTATCCCAATGTGTTAATTGCAAATTCTGTCTGCTATGCAAACTGAATAACCTGTAAGTTTTAAGTAGTATCAATCAAAGAACTCTCTTAGAAATTGTTCTTGCTCTATGAATCATGAATTGACATTTAGTAGAAAAGATGTATCCCATTTGTGGTCAACATTCTAACATATCTTGTGTATACAACATATATCATAGATGCAGAAGAATGGTAAAAGGAAGCCAAATTCAATATTTATACAACAAGTATGAGGTGTACTAGGGTTAAGTAGAATATGTAACAAGAGATGTATGACTCCTTTAGTATTTTAAAGTTTAGCACTCTATCAGCAGTGGTATGGACATTTGCTAAAGAAACCTAGAGATGCGGTTATAAAAGGTGAAATGATTACTATTAGTGACATGAGAAGAGTAGAGGAAGACCTGAAAAGGCTTTAATAGAAACTATAAATAAAAATTAAAATATTTTTAATTTAACTAAACATATGACTCTACAGATCACAATGACATTAAAAGATCCATGTAACATATCATTAAGCTCTACACCTATTGCCTGCATAATGCTTCTCCATATGGATGTATGAAACAATGTTTTCCTCCAAGTTTTGCTTAATGAATGAGTGGCTTATATGGTACAAGGGACTAGATGTTTTTATTTTATCTTAAATCTGTGTACTTTACATTTTTATGTTATATCATTGATTATTATCATCCATGCAGGTTATGCCCCAGCGAAAAATGACTTTTTGTTTGAGAGGGTAAATTTCTGGCCTTTTACATTCTTTATTTTAGTAATTTTAACGTGATATTGCACTAGTCACTGTCACTTATTTTAGGTTCCAGTGATCATCAAAGACAAGAAGCTCTAACCTTTCATTTGTTATATGATCAATAGTAATTTTTTATTCTTACACTGTATCATTTTTTTTGTGGTTCTTATGCTGTATCATTTGATTACTTGGTGCAGCGCCTTCAGAACTTTATTTTTGGTAAGAAAAAAAGTTAAATCTTTTGAACAGCTCATCCTTTTCTCCAATTTCCTGGTTTGTTTTATTGCAATTTCAAGCAGTTATAAGTCATGGGAGTATATTACAGATATCCTCATGCAGTATTCAAGAGGGAAATCAGCACTAATCTTCTGTTCTACCAGAAAAGGAGCACTAGAATCAGCACAATGCCTCTCTCAGATTGCAATGAGTCTTGGTTATTCAAATCCGTTCATAAAATCCATAGAACAACAGCAGAAACTAAAGGAAGCTTCTCTCTCTTTTACTGACAAGCAAATGCAATCATGCATCATTCATGGTGGTATAATTTCTGTGTCCTCTCACAGCATCTAGTACAGACAGCTTGAGACAAGTAGTAACATAAGCACATATTACCTAATTATGCAGTCTACTTTTTTGTTAGTTATTTCTTCTCTTCACCCGAGGTCTATCTTTGAAAGTTACCTTGATGTTTTGAAAAAGATTATCAGATTGAGATTTGTTCACGAATGTTCATGTGATCAACTGCCTTCTCTTTTCTTTGCAGTTGGTTATCATAATGGTGGGCTTTGCATGAAGGACCGTAACCTTGTTGAGGGTCTCTTCCTGAAAGGTGACCTCCAGATACTCTGCACTACAAACACACTTGCACATGGCATCAATCTACCGGCACATACAGTAGTGGTCAAATCAACACAGTATTTGTAAGTTTGTATTGCACTTAAAGTTAAGCTCAGCTTATTTTTGAAATTTACACAAATTCTTGTTGATTTTGCTTTTTTTTTCCCACAGTAACAGAGAGAAGGGTCTCTACATGGAATATGAGCTATCTATGGTATTGCAGGTGATTACTTGTTGCCTTTATCTTCCTATGTGCCATATCCTGAAACTGATTAAAAAATCTGAAGCTTAGCCACTTGGATGAAATATCAATTTATTTTGCTGGCTTTTTTGGATGATGATTCTGGTATATTTGTTTACTTGCACAATGTGAAGAAAAGCCAGCAGTATTTCACCTTGATTCAAGGTTTTAGCATATAATTAAAAGCTAAAGCCTGTGTTCACATGGTTGGTGAATTGTTCGAACTTCAAAACTCGCTTGATATTATTTTGCATATTCATCTTCATTGTGACTTTTTATAAGACAAAAGTTGATTTTTTTAATCTTAATCAATGCATTTGGTTTGCTGGATTTATGTTTATCCATGTACCTGCAAGAATAATCTTTGTTTCACCATTCCCATAGTTTTAGGATTTGAGTTTTGGCCATAGTAGTCTGTATGGATTGATATTTGCTGATCCAATAGCCAAATCTATACCTGGATCAAACAATTTGCCCGGTCCATTTTGACACTAGGTTTATAGCATGATAGTCATAGACTGATGATCTTTCAGTTTTAGGTTGTACCAGATGGTAAATCTAATCAGTGATTTAAAAAGCGTTAAGCGCCAAGGTCCAAAAATGCCCGAGGCGCTAGGCGCTCGCCCGAGTGAAGTGAGACGCTAAAATATAAAAATATATAATATAATTAATAAATATAATTATTTAAATTTTAAAATAAAAATATACTATTAAATTAATCTAATAAATATAAATACTATTACTAGTATACAGTATACTATATACTGTATAATGTATTCTGTTAACAGTATACTATCGAAAGAGGAGAAGAGTGTAAGGGAAGAGTCGGAAGACCGAGGGTATTGACTGAGAAGAGCGGGAGCGGCAGCTGCGAGCGACGACAGTGGCAGCAGTAGTAACGAACAGTAGCAGCGACAGCGGCAAGCGGCCACAGTGGCATCGGCAGCAGCGAGCAGCGGAGACAGTGGCAATGGTAGCAACGAGTAGCGGCAACAGTAGCGAGAGCGGAAGCGGTGAGCGGAGATAGTGGCAACGGTAGTAGCGAGCAATGGCAACAACAGCGGGAGCGAGAGCAGAAGCGGCGAGCGGAGACAGTGGCAATGGTAGTAGCGGCAACGACAGTGGGAGCGGTGAGTGGCAACAGTTGGAGCGGCAGCGGCAGCGAGAGCAGAGAGCGGCGACAGCAGTAGCGGCAGTAGTGTGAACAGCGAGCAGGTTAGGGTTGGGGAAGTCACGCTAATATCGGTGCTTTAGTTAGTTTGATTGAACCAACTAAAGCACCGGAGACCGAACTAGACCTCAAACGCTGGTTCGATCGCCTGGTTTAACCCAGGCGCTCGTCCGAAGCCGCCTGGCGCCTCTTTGAAGCACGCTGCCTGGAAATGAAGTGCTGCCTGGAAATGAAGTGAGGCGTTCGGCCTCGCCTCGCCTCGCCCGAGCGCCTTTTTAAATCACTGAATCTAATATCTGATACTGATACCTGATTTTATAACCACAAATCCTATTCTCCATCATCATTTTTTCCCAACATTTTTGTTGCTCACTGTTCTCTTCCTCCCTATTACCCTTGCTGGCTTTGCCAGTATCACATGCCCCTGCAACCTACTCTTGAACTCTCACATGATCCCCCTGCATCTTATGCCCATGCTTCCATCATCTCTGTCACTAGCTGCTGATAGCAGACCTATGCCATCCGCACCAATAGCAACTGACACCTCTGTGGCTCTCCTTGTTGGCTGCAATGTCACCAATGCTTCGCATCTGTCCACTGTCTCCATCCACTCTCTCCAGCTCATTAACACATCGGTAAGCAAATCCATACATCCATCTTCCCTCCCTCCTGTGCCAATTAGTACAGATCCATGCTGACATATTGTATGGTTTGATAATTGTACCATACCAGTCTGGCAGACAATTGATAACAGTAAGAGACAGATTTTATTCTTGGGTTCTATTAAGTGTAGCTGATACCAAATTTATGGGGCCAGTGACTACATATTTATTGTGTGATCATGATTTCTGGACAATATCAAAAATAGGATCATGTTAATATGAATGTATGGCTGAAGAGTAGTTATTGTGACACTTGCATGTCATTATACTTTTTAAGCTTATTACAAATAATCTCTGTATGGTACTGCTTTTAAGAAAGTAAAACATTATACTTGGGTCTCTGCAGATGTGTGGCAGGGCTGGACGGCCACCATTTGATGATGCAGGAACAGTTATAATAATGACAAGAAGGGACACAGTTATATCCAAATAATATTCCTTTTGACATATGCTTGTTCTATTTACTTGAAGGCTTGTCCCTGATAAAATTTATTATCTGAGCTCTCTCTAATTCATGTTATAGGTGCATTTGTATGAGAACCTCCTAAATGGATGTGAAATGGTTGAGTCTCAGTATGTCACAAACTCCTATTCAGAAGCATTTGGACTTCTGAATTTTCTTGGTTACTTCTTCTAGCTTTATATGTCGTTTTAATTATATGCTTAGGTTCTGTCTATAACAATCCTATGATTTAGATTGCTTTCATGTGCAATGGAGCATCTGACGGCCGAAATCGTTCAACTGATAATATCTGATATAAGCTTGGCGATTGAGTGGCTAAAATGTTCATACCTGTATGTCAGGATAAAGAAGGTACACTTTCATCACTATTTATGTTGTTTGTACTTTGTATCTGTATGTGTTATTTGATATCAGTTGTCTGAGTCCATATTTGTAAACTCAGAATCCAGAAAACTATGGCATAGAGAGAGGAATTCCTCATAAATGTCTGGAAAAGCACATGCAAGGTTATTTCACAATTTGTAAATTGTTAAGCTGTATGTCCTCAACTTTTGTGATCCCAATATTCTTACTTTCATCACAGAAATATGTGTTAAAAAGATTAAGGAGTTGTCAGAACATGGAATGATCTGGACAGATGATGATGGTTTTCTGCTAAAACCTTTAGGTAACTATGTATCTCATGTTTTGTGCAATTTTGAGTATGGATTTGACTGATTTCCAAACACTTTACCTCATAATTCAAAATTCACTGTTTATTTTGGTAACAAAATCACTACTAACTGATTTGACTGAATTCATGTAAATGCTCAGTGCACATAATGCATGCCTTTTCTTTTCTTTTAAAGCTAAAGATAATTTTCTTCTCTTCTGTTAACTAACTGAGGAAAACATAGATTTTGCATTATATCAAGGAACGTGGATTGCCAATAAATGTCATATGATGGCAGTTGATGATGCTCCATAGAGTATTTACTTCCTCTACCTTGCACCTGATTTACATTAGAATTGTTTCCGTTCCTTCCTCTACCATGTCCTTCTGTTGAAAATTGCTTTTCATTTATTATCATCCTTGCTTTTGGTTGACAGGTATCTAATGCTTGATGGCCATCAAAGTGTTTTGTGCTTTGAAATAATTTGAAATAGTTTGTTAAGCCTTCTATTATCAGAAATTTCATTTTCCTAAAGCACTTATTTGAAAAGAAAGTGACCCACTGTAGTGGAATCACACAATTGTCTCCAAGTTGAAGTCAAATTTTGTTATCAGTTCATTTATTTGTGCCTCTTTAATTCCTTTGGTTAAATCAGTGTGCAAAGATCCTTGTTCATAGTATCTTGTTAGGTGCATAAGAGTTTGAAATCCATCATATTTTTAGTTTGGTGCATATCTGGTGGGGTTAGTGGTAATAATGAAACATCAATTTTGCCTACAATGATGCTATCCATGTAACTTAGAGAATGTGACTTTTTTTTTTATATTGACTCAGCTTTTGACATTGCAGAACCTGGTATACTGATGACAAAATTTTACTTGAAATTTAATACTATGAAGCTTATTGTGAACGCTCCTGGAAGTTGCAGTGTAGAAGATGTGCTTCGTATCATTTCACATTCTGAAGAGTTATCTTGTATGTAGGTTTAAATAGAATAAAGAACAATCCCTTTGTAGTTTCAATGGAACAGATATAGATGTAATTTAACCTCACTATCCCTGTTTGGACACCACCTTCTCCATACTTAAAAAGGGATTCAACTGAGGCGCAATGAGAAGAAACTTCTGAATGACGTAAATTCTGATAAAGAAGGCCGGCTTCGATTCCATGTGCTCAGTGAAAATGGAAAACGAAAAAAGCGTATCCAGACAAGAGAAGAGAAGATATTTGTACTAGCAAATGACTGCTTGACTGGTGATCCTTTGGTTCATGATTTATCCCTTAACCAGGTTTCCTCTGCTGGTAGCTGATGATATAGCCCATAATCTTGTTAATATTTTTCTTACATGGGTTGTTGATATTAATGCAGGACATGAACTCAATATGCATGAGCGGGTGTAGGATTGCTAAATGTATTAAACAATGTTTCATCTATAGAAAGAATTACAAGGGAACCATAACTTCCACTCTTCTGGCAAAATGCTTACACCACAGACTCTGGGAGAACAGTCCTTACTTGCTGAAACAACTTCCTGGCATTGGAATGGTCACTGCAAAGGTTTCACTTGACTGCCTCTTTTTCTTGGCTATATTATTTTATTAAAGGCGTCTCTATAACCTTCTTCCTGAATGTGTTTTTTTGTCCTCATTGTAAGGCACTATATTCAGCAGGAATTAATTCATTCAAAAGCTTGGGAGCAGCTGATCCAAGAAAAATAGAAATAATTACTGGTCGCAAGTATCCATTTGGAAACCATGTTAAAGAATCTCTGTTATTACTTCCTCCAAAGGTCGAAATAAAGATGGAGGAGGCTGAATGCAAAAAGGCAGGAAAATTGAAACTGATAGTAACACTGAATCGCACATGTCTGTCGGCTACATCTACCAAACACCATTATGCAGATATGGTATGTCTAATACTTATGTTTGCTTGCTTTGCATACAACGCAGCCTTATTCCATATATGAATTTTCAGTCTCTCGCTTATTCTTAATATTTCTTTGTTCTGAAAGTGTAAAGAATGTCTTTTATGCAGTTGGTAGGCTCAGACGAAGATAATATGATACTCTTTCATGAAAAGATGAGGTATTCTACTGCATAGGTCCAATTGCGAGGAATAATAAATTCATGGCTTTTGTTTATGATACCATAACAATTCTTTTCTACTGTTCATGTTTCCACCACATCTGGATTATTTACTACAGAGTTGAAGAATTTCCCAGGTACAATATCTAAAAAAATTCAACTGTTTTCTTCAAGTTTTTCATCCTATATAATATGATTCTACAAGCTCTTTTTTGCATCTTTTTTTTTGTGTGTTGATATGCATAAGAAGGTCGGCAATTGTTGTCATTGGGCAAATTTAGTGTTCAATTGTTGTCATTGGGCACCAATTTTTTTCGAGTGATATCGGGCAGTAAAAGTTGGTATATTGGCAGCATACAGATATTGTACTGATCCAACCAGTTATCAAAACCAGTATCGACCACAGATTTAAATCTTTTAAGTAGACATGATTCCAACTTTTTGAAATTTGAAGAAATTACAAACTCAACTAATAATTCTATGAAATACAATTTTTAACTAAGAACCTATGGAGCTTAAATTGGCCCAAGATAATTCTTAAGCAAAGAATGTCTATTTGATCATAGCAGTCCAGTATAGGAATTGCCTAAGATGGTAAGAATCACAACAGTGTTACTCTGAATCAAGGTGACATGCAGGTGCATGTGTATAAATAAAGGTGGTAGCATGGAGATGGCTCCCTATAATGTTGTTCCATGTCCTGTACATGCATATGAAATTTTGTATCAGATAATCTGTTTTGCAACATTGAGTTTTTATAATAATGCAGACAATCCTATTAAGTATTTTGTCAAGGTATGATGTTTCCTTGTGTTTTTGTCACATGACGTGCATCCTATATTGGAGGTTAGATGCATAATCCCACCGAAGCTTGAACAGACATTGAGTGGCTTCAGAGATTTTCTTAAATCTAGGTTTCACTGGTGTAATTGGTCTAAAAACTCTGCATCACTCACATGAAAATATTGCAGAGATCCAGTATAAGACAAAAAGGAATTTGCCACCACAGTTTCATAGTCAAGTAATATGTCAAATCCTGCTTTGTCTGAATCATGTCTTTATCTTTCACATAAAAACATTGTGCAGTGTCATTTCAGTTTCGTAGTCAAGTAACATGTCAAATGCAATTTTGACTAAGTCATATATTTAGCTATCTGATTTCATCCATATTATTGCACCCACTTCTTGATATGAAAAATATAGTGCGTCGTGTAAGTTTTCTAATATAATGATTTTGACTCAATCAAGTGGTAAACGAAATCAATTTCCTTTTACTATTTTGTGTCATTTTCTAGTATTCTTTCAATAACACATAACAATAATGTTTTATGGCTGAAAAGAAAGATGATGGGAGAATTTTTTTTCCTGTTTGTAATGTTTTATCTTCTATTTAGTCCTTGATCATTAGAAAGAAGCACCCTTTGATACTTTGCCTATGGCTGAGGTACTCTACTTGTGTGCAGCCCATATGTTGTTACTGTTCTTGTCTCATGTCCTCAGAATGCACGGGTGACTATGAAAGCTGATTTAATCTTTGAAGAGTATGGTAAGATTTACTATTTCCATCTAGTTCCTAAATTGAATTATATCTACCTGTTGCCAAATTCTTATGTACTGCATTGATGTCGAAGTTGGCCTCGATGTCCATGAGAAGCTTGTAGTTACCAAGGGAAACAATTCAATCATGACTAGAGGACCATTATGTGAAGATTCTATGCCTTATGCACTTCCAGAGGAAATTTATCTCATCGAGGATGATCAGAAAAGCAGCTCCAAGATCATGTGTGATGAAACTCTAGATTTAGATAACGTGAGGGTAAATTCATCATTGTAAGTGGCTTTTCCACCTTATTTGTACAACCTCATATGTCACATTGCTAATATCTATTACATGTGCCAACCTAGCAGGATCATGAATTTTTCTCTTCCTCTTCCTTGCTACATTGCTACTTTTATTATTGACTAACCACAGCTTTCTCGGCACTAATGATATAGGCCCAGCTTTGATCTCCTGCAGGAAGAAACTGGAAAAGGTATGCGTACAACTTGCTCCATCATACCTACCAAAATCCATCCCCTGAACTCTTTTTTTCTCTTTAGCTAATTATGAAACAATTTTTTTTCCTTGAATTTTCCCAGTTTTTACAATCAAAATTTGTTTCAGGATTGGATGTCTCGACTCTGGAACCTTCAGAAACTGAATGTAAGACAAAGTCCGAAGAAATTATATTTGAGCACATCCGTAAGAAGTCCAAAAGTTTTCCAACTCTCTTGACATCAACAGTCATGGATTATGCCTGCCGACCTTTAGTTCTGAGGAGAGACACATCCAAGAAACAAGGTTTCGATGTCGAGGCAGATCTAAACCACATAATCCTCATAGATTCAGATCCTAGTGAAGTTTCCCAGGAACTCAGTCTCCCAGTCAGCTTTCCGACAGAGACGGAAAGAGCCGTGACAACTAGTAAGCTCAACAGTGTGCTAAAGCCACAGCTTCCTCACAAGCTTAGCCCGACTTGTCATCAACCTGGCTGCAACAAGCCCTGCAGTGACTCGCTGGAAATAGTCCAAACTGTTGGCTGCAAAAGATCATTTTCCAATGAATCAAATCCAATTTCTGATAGCCCAAATTGTTCTCGAGGTCATTCTGTAAGCGTACATGATAACCTCAGGGCAGAATCTTTCCTTGGGTTTAAGAGCGTCTTTTCATTTCTTTAATTGTTTTGCATTCACAGACATAACTTTGGCAATATGACCACAATTCACGCATTACTACTCACATCATCCCTCGCTACCTTAGACAGATTTCGAAGGAAGAATGAGTGGTGCCTGAACGAAGAACCAATGTGCATCTTTCTTTTGAGCCTTTACTATGCCAAAAAGCTTATCTGGGTGATGAATGCAATCCATTGTTGCAACTTTTTGCCTTTTGTATTCTTTCCTCGTTTGTTCTGCTTGTGGCAGTTTCTAACTCTTGCCTTTTGTAGGGCTATCGTTGGCTGTATGAATTGCCGTTTACAGTATAATGACCATATGCAACAATTGCATAAACCAGTTGACTCATACATAATCTGAGGATAGATAACATCAGTTGCCCTAAAAAATACAGCATTCGATACAGTGATATGCTAACCTATTCACTGTGGCACATTAAAATGTGCCGAAGATGAATATGGAAACATAATAAGATTATTGTCAATGATTGATAATCCATTCACAAATGAAATTTGAAATGATCGAATTGGTACTCAGTACAAAGCACTTGAACAGAAAATGAAGAACGGGCTTCAAATGTGCCGAAGTTGAGGGGGCTGGCAATGAAAACCATCTTTTAGCAATCATAAAGTTGACCGTGCACACATATCGGAACAATATAAAAGTCAAAATAAGTTGGTTATGCTTGTGCTTACTTGATTATGTGCTTGTCCAACATGCAAGGGAAATACTTCAGCTGATGAATCTTCATCCTACCATGGCATCCTTTCAGATCTTCCTGTCTCACTGTAAATATAGAGAAGTAAATAACAAAATATATGTATTCTCAGTGGCATGAGGTTTTCTGCAGAAAATGATAATTTCTGCACCTTGAGCTAGCACACCTGTTGTCGATAATCCTTGTTTCCACTTCTGTGGCTGTGCATAGTATGACATGTTAATCGGGTGGATCAAGTTATCACAATGCTACAACAGCATTATCCAACTCTAAAATTGAAATTTCAATTTAGTGAGAAGGCCCTTGCAATGTAGGCACACATATAAACAGCAGTTAGCCAACAGAGTTCGAGGAGGGTTGCTCAGTCATAAGGGATCTGATCTACTTTCTCTTATAGAAAAAGAGAAGAACAAAAAACTATTTGCAAGTTAGGACGGGTCCCAATTAAATGTCCCCAAAGCTATTTACATCAACATCATTTTCCAAACTGTTCAGGCAACAGCCTGGGCACTCACCTAGACTTGGGCACACTGCAAGTCCATCAGTTTCCACCATAGATGTTGCTTTGGAG
Organism: Musa balbisiana; assembly: GCA_004837865.1. Taxonomy (NCBI): domain Eukaryota; kingdom Viridiplantae; phylum Streptophyta; class Magnoliopsida; order Zingiberales; family Musaceae; genus Musa; species Musa balbisiana. The sequence continues at coordinate 11,752,991 of CM017188.1, read as the reverse complement.
AAATGAACACTGGTTGCCACAAATCAGCCTGAATCAGAAATTTTGGAGTTCTCTTTTAGGAGGCACACACAAGCATGTCTCGGGGGCAAATTTATCAGAAAACTTCTATGTTTACCACATCCCACGTGACAAATGCATTGATAACAATGATCTCCAAGACATATAGACCCAACTGCTTGATCGTCAGCAAAGATGATGTGAAGGCTAAAACTAAAACCAAAACCAATGAGAATATGATGAGATAATAGTAATGCATATAATGATAAAGAAACAAAAACTAAATGCTAAATGAACTACTTACAACATGCAAGACGAAAGGTATAGATTATGATACTGTTATATGCATGTGTATAGATCACTGGAGAAATTAGCAAATTAAAATAATGAAAGAAAGGTGGAAAGATAATCCTTCTGTTATGATAAAATAGTCAGGGACAATAAAATGCTGACACCTGGGCAACACCATGTTCCTCACAATCCTCAGCACTTACCTAGTCTGGGTACCTGGTGCATAGCTGAGATCGGCACAACCTACGTTGGCACAGCTAGGCCGGCGCTACTCGAAACAGCATAGCTCAAGTCATTTCGATCAGCACCAAGTAGATTAGAGATGCACATCTCAGCATAGACTAGGGGGAATTGGTCCAGGAAGCACTATGATAACTCAACAAATCCGAGCCCAGATCAACCTTAGCTGGAACTCCAGCAGCCAAAAGAGGTTAGCTGCCTCACCCTAACTACGGTTACAATTAGTTACCATGTCATCACTAAATCAGGATAATGCAATCTGTATCAAAATAGAAAATATTCTTTATAAATTTATTTATTCTTTAATTATCACTCATAAATACAATTTAAGGTCCCGTTGGGTTTCAGAAAAGAAGAAAAGCAAAATAGCAGTGCAAAACATTGTCATCAATCTTCTTAAACTAGAACCTTACTTTTTGAATCCTAAATCACCAGATATGTAGAGTTTGGCAATTAAAATATATGGTGACCATGGTTTTTAAATCTCAATACTGGACCGATACCAACTGCTAGCTGGAGTGATACGAGTTTGATAAGTACCGGTATGCCAAAGAAAGAGGATAAGGAGAATCAAGATTGCTTTGTATGGTTTGTAAAAACCCACTTCATTGGTAGCTAGACAAAGTTCAACTGAAGTTAAGTTGCTCAAGAAAAATTAAGTTGTCCAGCAAACAATTAAAACATCTAACACCTTCTTACCAAAAAATTGATAAAACACTTCAAAAGGGTTGCATTCTTACAATAGTAAATGGTAGACAAAAAGAAACACAAAGACCAAGAAACAGAAGGTGAAACTTACTTCAGAAAAAGATACACTGCCACCACAAACAATCACTTGGCCTTCATTCAATATCATCTTTATTGACTGCATGAAGATTAGATAGCTTCATACTCTCAGCCTGCAGCATTAATTGTTGTATTTTCACCTTTAAACTCTCCATATTCTTCCTTTTAAGTTCCTTAATTAGAATATTGTATGTATGTTGTTTAGGAATGAAACCCTTCAACACCATTTCTTCAAAAAATAGACATGACTGATCTACCTTCCCATTTCGACAAAGCCCATGTACCAAAAGACTGTAGGTGCTAAGGTCAAGACTAATATCTTTCTTAAACATATGTCCAAGTAAATACATGAGGATCTTCACCCATTTCCGTTTACAACAAAGTTTCAATAGCGGGGTGTAGGTCTTGATGTTAGGTTTGCAATGGACTTCTTGCATAGAAAAGAGTAACTTCAAGGCATTCTCTTCCTGAGAGTGATCACAAGCAGCTGAAATTAAGGTATTAAATGTGGTTACATCTGGAGAGATGCCATTCTTGCACATCTCCTCATATATGTCATTGGTATCTCGTGATCGCCCTGCCTTACCTAGTATGTAAATCAAAGAGTTGTAGAATGAGGTATCAGGAGCACATCCATCAGCCTTCATCTTATCATAAATCATCAAAGCTTCTTGAATTTCCTTGGCTTTCCCTAAAGAATGCATTATAATAGTATAGGTCACAATGTTTGGTTGACACCCATGCACACGCATCTCATCAAGGATCGCATCAACCATTCTGAAGTTCTTCTCCAAGCAATAAGCTTCAATGAGACTAGTATATGTAATCACACAAGGACTAAAACCAAATTCTCTCATTTCCTCCATTGCTCTCCTAGCCTCTTCTAGTTTCCGTGCTTTGCACCACCCATGAATTAAAGTATTAAAACTACTGGCATTAGGCCATACTTCAATCCGTAGTTCCAAAAAGGCATCTCTTGCGTGCTCAACACTCCTTTCCTTGCATAAAGTGTCCAACAGTACATTCATGGCTATAGTATCTTTCTTAACACCAAAGCTCTCAATGCGATGGAAAATTCTTATGGCATCATTCCACCTACCAGCTCTAGCAAGCCTTCTCATCACCTTTGTCATAGTTGCCAGTGACACCAAACCCCCAAGCCGAACCATCTCATCAACCAATCTCCACATCACATTAAATTGTTTCAACTTTCCTAAAATGTCAACCATCATATCATAAGAATGAGGAGAGTGTTCGTAACCTACTTGAGTATCAGCCCACATAAAGAAGCCAAAGCTTCGAATCCAATCATCACTAAATCTCTTCAATATCTTATCAACCAAGTCATCGGACACATGTACACTGAAGCCATTTAAAGCTTGAAAGACAGCTTCAACGGATGTGAAGTTTGACTTCAAGATGCTACAGATTGTATCGAGATCACTATCACCATCATCGATATCACAAGACCCTCTTCTATAATCCAACCTCCAATCGTGGGCCTTCAAACTGCAACCACTATCTTCCAAAAATTCCAACTTGGTTGGAAGTACAAAATCATCATCAGAATCCACAAAATTTTGCTGGCCCAGCGGGTACCTAAACCAATCAGGCAGCTCCGGCAAATCAGCGGAGTTGCAGAAGCCACTAAAAAGGCTGTAAAGCACCGAACTTTTCTGTCGTACGGTACGACAAGGAACCATGAGAACTCGGCCACATCGAGCCATCGCAAACAAAGCTAAAATCACACGACCAAACAAAACTATCAAAAAAGTGTTCTTATTTCTCTCGAACAGATAAAAGATTAAACTTTCATCACCGAACCAACGCATTATAGATGAAAGATTCCAACTTTGATGATTTTAACATGAACATTGCGAGTATAACTTTGAACAGTTCAAGAAGCATATATTTCGAGAAAAGGGAAAAAATGAATCGATAGAACAAGCGGACACTTCGAGAATCGATCGGAGATGGGAGGCGAAGAGGAGATTTTGGGAAGAGGAGGTACCTTTCTCGGGGCGGTTCTCTCCTTCCCCAAGGATAAAAGAGAGGACCAATGGGTTTTTGGTTGAAAGCGAAGCCCTAATTCCTGCCCAAGTTGGAATCGGATCGGATCTTGGTATTGGATACGGAGGCTCAGCTCTGAGCCCCAAGTCCGTTTCTAACGGGTCTCGGTGGTAACGCAGATCCGACCGCTAATTTCTGTTTTTATTGAGTTACCCAAACCTTTACCCTTATAGTAGTTGAAGATGAAACGAAAACACCAGTGGGACCCCTAACAGCTTAGCTTTGGTTTCGGCGTCGACCACAAAATGCGGGTTTTTCGTAGGTCTTCCGTGCCGCTCCTCGCCGATCGCTGCCGCTAGCCGTCGAGCAGTTGTCGGAGTGGGAGCCGTGTCTGCCTCTGGTAGTTCCCACAGATTACGTGGTCATCGCCGACGAGTTGAACCGAGGTCTCTTCTTTGCTCCGTTCCCTTTCGTTCCTCCCACCTCATCATCTCTTCGAACCTGTTGATTAATATCTTTGTTACGTTTAATCTATTTTAATAAAGCCTTTAATTTCCTTTTTTTTGTGTGTATATTGGAACTTCTGATGAATAAAAAAACTGCTTCAATTGAACGTCTTTATAATGGATAAAAAAAGGTGCATAATAGAAGGAAAATTCTGTTTTAGTAAAATAGGTGTAGAATTACTAGGTTATCTACTCGATTTTGCAACATCAGTATTCAATAATATTTACTTAACTCGAACAGTTACTGAATTTGGTTCCAAATTTTTGTTTTTCAAATTACAATTTACAGGTGCAAGATCCTTCCTAACTTTACTTGATTCACTTATCAGGGCTTGGGACCTCATTCAATTTTTTTTTAGTACTTTAAACATTAATATAGTGATTGTATACGTGACTTGCTTATCTTAGGTTGAGGGTAGATGCACAACTCTAATGGTGATTGACATGATTCACTTACCTGTTCAAAATCTTATGCCAGAAATTTTAAACAGAAAATATTATTATGGTGATGGTATATCTCACTCACGTATCTTAGGTTGAGACTTTAAAACCTCACCCTATAAATTTTGATACATCATGTACATTTTCCCTAAATTAAGGGTTCCAAAAACCTTATCATAAAGATTTTTACACCTAAAACATTATTTTAACGGTGATATATCCGACTTACTTATCATAGGTTGACGATCCGAATCTTCATTCTCCAATCGTAACAACTAAAATATTAGTTTGATGGTGATGTGCCTGACTCATTTACCTTAGGTTGATGGTTTGAAATCTTACCCTTACAAATCTTGAAGGTATTAGCTATGGATCGCTGTCTCGCTTCGATCAATATGAAATGGGTGGTATACAATGGTCCAGGTATGAACTGGTATGCGAACCGCTCTTGTTTCAAGCGGTCTGCTCTAATTGACCGATACATACCTCACACGGTATAGTGGTATGTACATACCTCACATGGTATGTATCTGTCTATCCAAGTCATCGATATAGGTTTGTTGTTCGAAATGGTATTAGCTAACTTAGCTTGTAAGAACACTATCAGATCCTTACAAGGTCTTGAGATCAAAATTCACCTTCACCATTTGCACAATGAAAAAGATCCTTCCCAAGTGTACTTTTGAAAATATTATTTGTTAAGAGGTTATAGACCTGAAGGCGAGTTGGAAAATTAAATTTCTTTTTCAAGGCCATTAAATGAAAAACGGAAATGATATGTTTAAGTAGGAATTGCTACCATAATTTACATGGTTTTCACAAGGAAATTGTTATAATCACTGAAAATTTATTTCTTAAAGTGAACCCTACTTAAATTAAACATATGTGCATATATAGAGAAACTTCTTCCTAATTCAGCCCATACCCATTATGGAAAACTTGAAATCAAATCAATTTAAGGTTTGCCCTAGTAGTTTAAACCCTAGGCAACCACCCTATATATATATATATATATATATATATATATATATAACCCCTACCATTGCATCACACAAGTTATGACTCGACGGCTTAGGGGATTGGGGTTGCAAGAAAAGAAGGGGGTGACATCGGCTCATAGGACTCAAGTAGTTTTTTTATTACATTATATTATTCTCAATTTTACTATATATATCAATATTAGGAACTCTGATTAGTCCCACATCAGAAGTGGGCAAAGATTAAGATGTTTGATGAATGCACTATTGTTACCGTTGATTTAAACATTTTGAACTAGTGGTTTAAACCAATATCGGTCCGTATCGACGTACCGAGCTCTGCTTAGTACGGTACGTACCGGTATATACCATCGGTACGTTAGGGCGTATCAATGGTATATCTTAAAACCTTAAAAATACCTTCACCTACCACGTCAGGGCGTACCGATCGATATGCCTCGGTAACGGTCGAAATCTGGGGCGGTACCGGTCGGTACGTCTCGGTATCGGTCAGTACGCTTCGGTACCGGTCAAAACATTAGAACTGCTCGGTAGAGGATGGTCCGCGTACCGGTATGTACCGTCCGTACCGGGTGATACACGTCGAAATTGAGAACCCTGGTTTAAACTCAATGAAATTAATGGGGTTGGTTATACTCTCATGTCAGGTTATGACAGAAGTAGATCTGTAGCATGGCCTTGCATGGGTCATTGTGGCCCACTGTATTCATGCCTAGATTAGAAATCTTGGTTCAGGCCTGTCTTGTCTGGTTCAACAGGAATTGAGCCCAAATCTTGTTGATTTAGTGACAATTGGAGCCAGTTCAGTGGGGTTCAGTCTGGTCTCGTGGAAACTAAACCCAATTCATGTTGGTTCAGTGACAATTAGAGCCGGTTCAGTGTGGTTCTGTTTCCTTGCCTTATGGGTTGTGACTCTAGAAAATCAAGATTGTTGTTGGTATAACAGGTAACATGATACTTTAAGAGTGTGCAAAATGTGAATAACTTTAGTTTATTTCTTCTTGAGAAATAGCTATCTTTTATATAATTTAATTCAAACTAAGCCTATAAATTTTGTTTTCTTTGGTCATTATATTCTTAATTGTAACTTTAATATTTAATTTGTTTATTCTCTGTTCATTTGCTATAAGTTACTCAATGTTAGTTCAAGTATATCTCCTTTATGCTGTTAAATATTCACTTGGGTTACCTAATTATGTGAATCTGAACAGTGAGGCTGTTAATTTTAATTTGGCATAATTGATTATGTGGATCTTAATAGGGAATGTTTGGGTTTTCACTTTCAATTTATCCATTAATCACCTATCAGAACTGTTACATTTCTTATGGACATGATTACTTGTATTCTGCTGACAATTCTTATGGACATGATTACTTGTATTCTGCTGCCAGATGCTTTGTTTCTGATATGTTGACATGGTATAATATTTTGTATCTTTATTGTGGTCTTTTTGGGTTTCACCTTTTGGATCATTGTCTTCACTTCCATGGAGGAGTCCACAAAGAGGAGGGAGAGGCTTCGGGCCATGAGCTTGCAGGCTTCTCGGGCCATGGTCACCACCTTGGAACCCTCCTACTCGCTCTTGACTGCTCCCTCACCACTCCTTTTGCTACATCAAATCTCTAACTCTCCAATCCAGCCACCACTGGCCCTTGAGTGCCAGCCATCCATCTCTAATAGTGATTTCTTTATCACCGATCCCCTGTCAGCCTTCACGTCCAGCAAGAGGATGCGAGGTGTTGGTGCCATCGGATTTAACTCTTCCAGCCATGGTGTTGGTACCATCGAATTTAGTCCCTCAACCCCCTATCATCCAGCACCATCATCTTTTCCTACTGGTAAGCAATTCCTCATATTTCTTACTTTACCTTCCTATTGATTTCATTATTATTCTTTTATTTTCCTCATTTAGTTTAGAACTGGAGCAGTATTTAGTTGTGACCTAGTTATCTTTCAGTTTTTCTGATGCTGCTTGGCCTAGAAAACATCCATGACCAAGGAGTCTCGGCCTGACATTGATTTTGATGCCTTGTTGGTCTGGTATGGTATTACAGGTGATATAATGACTCAAATTGTCTGATATTGCTAGAAAAAAAATTATTAAAAAAATCAATCGGTATTGAACCACATGGTATTATGGTCCCGTACTAGTCCTTGGTTGGATCAACCGGTATTTGAAAATTTGAGTATGAAAATGAAACAAAGGAGAAGCTATACTATTATTTTTAGGAAATGGAGATGTCATAGGATTTGGAATTTGTCTAATATGTTTTTTTTTTTGTTGCATTATCCTGTACGTCACCTGCATGGTGGTTAGAGATGCATTGGGACCACAAAAGAGGCTTATGGTTGACTTTAAAGCTACATGATGATAAGTTTTGGATCTTCTATATGATTTTTGTAATAGTTACTGTAATAGTATAATTCGATAATATGATTATTGTTTTTATTTTTATATACACATAGTTACTGTTTTTATGAAACAAAGAAGTTGGGATTGCTTATCTTCTGTGTTTGCTAGTTATAGCAGGAAGAGGGAACAATCAGTTTCATATGTCCCAGCCTCCAGATTCTATTTCTTATAAAATGCCATCATGTGGTCCTCATAGCAGTCCGTGGAGAAGCCCTGTACGGTTGCTAACTCCTTTCTCTGGGCACCAAGGAACTCCTGCTAGTGGCCGAGGTTCCTGGAATAGATCTGGTAGTATCCGTGGCTTTCCCACAAACTCTCCAATTAGTGTTCTCTCAGGCCCTCATTTTGGACCTTGGGGAAGCCCTAATAGCATTGCCCAAAGTAGTGGTACTCCACAATCAATTTCTGTCAGAGGCAGTAGCCTACAAATTAGCAGTGGCTCAAGTCTGAAACCAGCTACTTGTGGTAGAGGCCAAAGTTCTAATGACAAAGCCTCAGTTCAAAGAAAACCTAAGAGATACTACTGTAAGTCAATGCTTGAAGATCCTTGGCGCAACTTAGAACCTATTGTTGGAAATATACTGGAGCCAATGGCTGGCCCTGGATATTGGCTTCCAGATTCAATATCTGGGAAGAAACGTAAAGTATCTGAGACTCAGAGTATCAATAAACTTAATTCTAAGTGGAGCCTTGCTGAGGTCCTTGCAGATTCTTTTGAAGAGGCCATCAATCATGATTAAATTTAATCTGAAGTCCCACAATTGCTTCTAACATTTTATGGGAATATTTTGCAACAGCTATAACATTATGGATCATCGAAGATATGATTATCAGCATCATGAGTGTTTTTGTTGGCAAGATCAACTAAATTAGGTGCAGAATGATTGTAGAAAATGATGTTTGTTGTAGCAATATGCATATAAAGTTGCAGTTGGATTGAATATCAAGCACTGCTCTATCAAATGAAACTGTATTGATATAGTTGATCTGCAAAGCTAACAAGCTATATATGTAAGCCTAAGATTTGAGTCGAGGGCACAGGAATATTCTTGGACAATTGGAATTGATGTGCTGCTCAGTGTAATTTTCATTTCTAGTGTGTAGGAAGATGTTTTATTTATAAATTATGATGCAAATGCAATATTAACTGCAATAGTGAGCAATACTGTGTTGGTCAACATATCATCAAAATAGACTTGTCTGAGCTCAATGGCCATGGTGGATTTGAATTTTTTCTTTCCCAAAAGAATGTTTCTTTATGGGTAGCTATTTTTGCAGCAAAAATGTATCTCTGATTACTCTTTATCACAAAAAATGTAATATAAAACTATCTTTATGTAGAATATGACAAATATTTATAATTTTTAGCAGCATATTCTTGAAGGGCTTAATTAGTTGTCAGGTTCCCCTCCTTATTACTGACTGATCAACCTGATGGGGGCTCTCTCAAGTTAGAGATCCTCTGCCTATTTAGCATCTAGTATGTTACTAGCAAACTTAGCCTATACTAACAGATGATTTATGAAAAAAAATAGTTAAAGATGAAATACTAGTAGGTGAGTTTTTTAGTATTGAAAGGGGGTCTTACATATCTATCTTTTTAAAGTTTGAAATAGCATATTTACCCCTGTAACTCTTAATATTGTGTGTGTGTGTGTGTGTGTGTGTGTGAGATTACAAATTAGTTATGATTACATATATATATATATACATATATATATATACATATATATATATGCCTTAAAAATCAGCAAAAATGTATTTAAAATTAGTTATGATTACAAATTGTTCATGAGATATTAGAATTAAGAGTCAAAAAGGTGAAAGTACTGGAGGAGCATCATCTGAATTCCAACATGCAACACATAATACTTGCCTTCCTGAAATTACACAATCAGTCAGTCACCAAATTAATTTCATGATGTACATGAGTAACAAAAATGCCAACAAAAGAGGGAGAGAACAAGCAATTAAGATGAGGGATTAAATCTGACATGGACATTTAGATGTGTTCAGTAGTCACACATAAAAGTGGCACCAAAGGAGGTGGTGGTGATGGGAGGAACCAATTGCCAAGGTGGATGTGGCAGATGGCAGCGGAGGAGGTGTCTCATGGACTACATCTGCGGTGACGAAGAGAGAAAAGGCTTTAAACTTCACAGATTTCTGAAAGCTGTAGACAAACTGTTCAGCCAGTTTTGCTTCATACAACTGGTACACACATGAAATAGGAAGTGGACCAACCAGTTTGCTTGCTGGTTTGCTCTCAAATGACCAGATCATTCCATACAGTATGTCTGATATTTAAAACCTTTGATTGGATATCCATGAAATGTTCAGAATTGTTAGCTTTAATGTTGCCTATGTGAGTCTCAAAATCCCAAGGGGGAACTCTTGGATATATGGCTCCAGAAGTGTTGTTCTCATAATATTACTGGTTTTCGTAGCTGTTCTCATAACTATGCTCCATCCTTCGATACCTGAGCTTTAGTGTCACAAGTTACTAAATCTACTGGAGAAGTTTGGAATGGCACATGAAGTTTGACTCGGAGGTCTAATTTGTTGTGTTCTAGGGTGTGTAAAATTTGATGGAGCATTTTCGTGTTCTAGATTGAATCTTTTACAATACAAGATGGACATGTATAGCTTTGGTATATGCTTTCAAGAGATCTGCTGCTGCGACACGCCATAACCTGACCTCAGCTGCCCTTTGCTGTTTGACAGGTTACTTCCTTTCTATTTCAATTTACATTATACTGAAGCAAAAAATGTCACTAGAGCTTCTCTTGTTATGGTTGGTTCAGAGTTTCATGCTGCTTTAGATATGAATTTAATGAGATATCTCAGAGTCTCACTTGCCATACTGAAAATTGCAGCTTATGTTGAAGCTTACAGAAATTGTTGCTAGCAATTCATCGTTGTTGTCCAAGTTCTTCGGAGATGCACAAAAAAAAAAAAAAAACAAAAAAGAAGTCTGATGCTATGAAGATCTTGCAAGCAATTAATACCAACAAAGGAGGTGGTATGATACTCGAAGATTAGGCCGGTAGCCGTCTCTTGCTATCTCCTAACTCGGTGACCATAAATTCACTTATTTATTATCCTTGTATATCCAAATCTTTTTTTATCTCAATTTTTTTTTTTTTTTTGAAACAAGATGAAAGGACTATGGAACTGCAATTTTTTGCTTGCTTTGAAAAGGTCATTGCGTGGAACTTATCTATGTTTCTTTCTGGTGGCCAAGGAAATGCAATGTACCAATTATAGCTTTGACTTTCTTTTTTTTTCTCTCTCTTAGGCTGTTTAATTAATTGCTTGGCAGGATGTGGATGCTATTGATGTTCATCCTATTGTCAAACTGGGAGATGTAGATTGAATATGAGTGCAACAGCAGAATTCAACCACAATAGCAATCATTCAGTTGTGTGACACTCTATTCACTGTATCTGAAGTTGCATTATGAAACCAAAGTAGAAAAGTCTAATTCTTTTTTCTTTTCTTTTTTTTTGTAAAATAGCATATGTATCTAAATATATACTTGCAAAGTGATTTTTGTATCTGTCCTCATAACTATAGTTTTATCATATTTGTTCCTTGAAACCTTAAAACCTTTGGAGAGAGATGGACAATAGTTTCCTCTTTTGGAGAGGAATTTATATAATTTCTACAATTTTTGTAGTAGATTTTTTCCTTAATTATTAAATTTCTTATAAATAAATTGCATTTCATCCTACATAACATTTTTAGTGAGTAGAGAAAAAGGGAAAATTCATTGAGCAAAAACATGAACAGAACTAAATATTGTTTATGCTCTCATTTCCAAACCTACAAAGGACAAATGAATCAAAATCCAAAGAACAATAAAGATTGTAATACCGATATCTAAGTCAACCTAGTTGGCTGGCATCCTCGATCGAGAAGAAACTTATAATGGATGGGTGAGTCGAGGAAGAAAAGTCCGCAGCCGGCGGAGGGACTTCTCACGGTGTCGAGGTTTCACTGGCCATTACGACTTGCTTGGCACATTACGACTCCCATTCGTTGTGACGCGACTTGATTCCGATGACTGACATTATCCTGCTATTATCATATCCCTCTCACTCTCCATGACTTGCTTGCCACATTATACGACTCGCATTCGTTCGATGCGACGCGAGAAGTGACTCGACCCCTCCGCCGTCTCGCCGGGATGGGTTTACACTGGAAGTAGAGAAGCGTGTGCACAGACAGAGTTGCTTGGCGTTACGGGAAACTGCATTTGTGTTCTTTTTTGTTCTTTTGGCTTGAATTCCATCTTTGAACACTAAGCATAATTACAAAACTCGGATTTGATCGATCCATCGAACCTAAAAATCTCGAATACTCGATCAGCTTGAAACTAACTATTTATTTATTATAAAGATATATGAGTATTTATTTTTTTGTCATTTTAAGAATGAAAGAGAAGAAGAAAACTGTAACCTTGGAACGAAAAGTTTGACCGTAGAAATCCTCTCGTTCTTAACGTAGAGGACCACTGAGGTCAACATGAACTGTTTGCTCTCTTTCTGCATTCATTATCCATGACTCGCTCAATCATTCCTAATGTAACGAAAAGGATCCGATGGTCTCCTTTCGATCACACATTTGCGTCTGGCATGTAATGCATGTTTTCAAAGGGAGAAAATTGAACTCATGATGCCAAAATAGAGCAGAGAAAATTGTGACATGTCGAGGCTGTACAGATTGAGGAATCCAACTGTAAAGAAGAAGAAAGAAAGGAACAGAGAAAGAATTTAATTGCGTGCCGGTCTCCATTGTCCGCTCTGAGATCGACATGGTTTGACTTCGAGCGCTCTTCTCCGACGCGACCGGTGTCCGTGGTCGGAACTCACTGCATTCCGTCTTCGGGGCAAGGCGGCATTAACCGATCCTCGCCGATGAAATCGTTCCACGTGTGACTTCCGTACCATGGCCGTCACGTCACGACTTAGCATCCGACAAGGGGGGTGACGCACCTCCACAGGTGCGTGCGTCATCCGTTTGTTGGGACTTCGATCGCGCCACCGAGCAAGTTCTTAACCTCCGCCGTCAGCGTCTTTCATGTTCGTGTCTCACGTCATGCACCGTTACACAACGCACAGTATTTTTGGGCCATCGTAAACTACCTCATACCTTCCGTCCGGCACCGTATTGCGCCAAGTGACCCATACGATCGTCGCACGAATCTCAACACCATTCCATCGACACAATCTACGAATCTCAAAGCACACGACGCTGCGCTTAGAAACCGGTTGTAAAGCCCGGACCGGTCGAAGTTCACTGGTTAGACCGTTGGATCAAATGATTTCTAAAATATTTTTTAAATTTTATTTATCGTTAAAGATATTTTTGTTACATTTGTTACTCTCTCATTCCATCTCATCCTCTTTCACTCTTATCATGAAACTTATTTTATAATATTATCTATATATTTTACAATTTCTTTTAGTAATACATATTATTCTCAGACATGTGGTTCAACCGGTTGGTGGCCTGAGATTAAACCGGATTGATGGTCTGCCCGATTTGATAACCATTATTGCACGAATCTCAGAACAACAGTAGTCGAAGGGATCATCACATGAGCATGCGGAGTTGCGTGAAGTCAGTCAGCGCTTAATTAAGGGTGTTGGTTGACGTCGCTCTCTTTCACACTCGCAAGGACTGCTGCTGTGCCTAACATTCCTATTCCTATTGACAGGTTTGCGAGATACCCCATCAACCGCCGGTTCTAATTTTCTGCTTGAGTTTGATTTAATCCAGCTTAATACGTGTAACCATGCCGACCAAAAGGGACGTCATCTCACCTTCTCCTCCTTTTTATATTCAGAGAACGGTGCAGCACTGTAGAGTCTCGTAAGAACTCCTTCGTTAGGTTTCTGCATACCCTCCACTGCTTCTTTCTCTCTTCGCCTCTCCATTTCCACACACACACACACACACACACACAGAGATGAAGGCCAGTGCTGGAGTCGAAGGTGCCAAGATTGAGAGGAGGACTGTGGAGAGGAACAGGAGAATCTGCATGAAGAATCTCTGCTTCAAGCTGACCTCCCTCATCCCCAAAGACACAACCATGTCCAAGGTACATATTACACACGCATATATATTCATATATATATATAACACTCATAGATGGACGAAGAGGGTCAAAATCCAGCTCTGATAGCTTTAGAATTCACTCTCACCACACTGAACTCATCTCATCTGTTTACACGGGTCGATACTATGTACATTACTATACTCAAGAGAAGATAGAATGCTAAGGGTTCATTCGACTTCCCATATGACATGCTTTTCTTTATAAGATAGATATTCTTACAATTAATTTACTGGATATATAGAATCATCTTTTCAGATATTACGACAGAATTTTGCACCACTCTTCTCATCTTTCCAAGATGAGAGAGTCTTAGACGACTGATAACCTGCTTGCCTCCATTCTCTAAGACGACTGTTATCTTTGACTTGCAACTCTATGATTTTAGGCTTTCTACTATAATGAAGACCTAATCTGTTGCTTGTTTCTAACGCGGCAGCGTGTCATGAGAGACCAAGATCAGTTGGACCAAGCTTTCAACTACATTAAAGAGCTGCAAGGGAGAGTAGAGAAGCTGAAACAGAAGAAGGAAATGAGGAGTATGACGGCAGACTTACACTTCCTCCTGGTTGAAGTGAGAAGCATGGATTCTACCCTACTGGTGTCTTTCGTCTCCGGGTCGAGATCAAGTTACATGTTTCGCAAGGTTATCGGGGTCCTCGAGGAAGAAGGTGCTGAAGTCACCAGTGCCAGTTTCAATCTTGTGGGTGGCAGGATCTTCCACACCATTCACTGTCAAGTAAGTAATCATCATTAGACAACCTAGATTTTTGGATGACCAATCTTCATATCCTTCCTAGCTAAGGTCATCCGAACAACTGATATCGAGCTTCCTGCTTAGTTCAAAATCACCATTTATTTCCTTGAATTTTTGTCTTTAATTTAGAATTCTTTCTTCCTTTCCAGTTTCATTGAAAACCCATTCAGTTAATTGTGTCTTTATGCATTCTTCACCAGCTTAGCACTTTCCATAAATAACTTGACAATGGCAAAACATTTCAGCATGTATTATTGCAATTCTATAAATGTGTATATGACAATGATTTTAAATGTACATAAAATATCAAAAATTAGGCACATCAACTACACACACACACACAAAGAGTATATTACTCCTTTGGAAATAATTACTTATGGAGGAAGGTGTTCAATTTTGCTTTTCTCAGAACATATAACATTTGAAGCACACCATTTGCATTAATTAAGCTACAGTTTATGTAGATATGTTGCACTCTCACTTACTGTTGTCTTAGTTCATTTGCACACTTAATTACATCACAGGTTGTTTCAAATGACAAGAAATCAATTCTCCTATAACCAAATTGGTGAAAGAAATATCAGACTAATTAATTATGTCAAAAAAAAAGGAAGTAATATTTTGATAAACCTTGATTTGGCATAATATCTGATCATTATTTCTGGTTGTTTTACTTGCAATCCACAGGCTTTTTGTCCAAGAATTGGTTTGGAGCCATCAAGTGTAAATGAGAAATTGAAGAAGTTGGCTTGTTGAGGATGCAACCTGCAAGATTACTTCAAAACATGGAATCTTTACAGAGTGTAACAATAGTTTCATGTGACTGAACTGTTATTAGGTCAATCAAACTTTGAATCAGGATTCTTCTTAGAAGATGGAAATATAATTGATATCATGGAATGGACACTCTGTTTGTTCTTAGCCAGTTGGTAATAACCTTATGTGAGGCTAAGTTTGATGCTTATGCTAAAGTCCCTTAATTATGTATGTGTAAAATTGTGTCTATTGTAATAAGATTGCAATATTCCTCTTAATTGGTCATCTTTTCATGTAAATGCCTGTGCATAAAACCAAATCGGTTTCAATAATGACGTTAAAGTGGTTTTCGATCCTATCGAGCATCAAACAACGGGACGATTGTTAATATAATATTGAATGAGATTAGGATTATATTTTTTTATTATGAGTTTTTGATAAGATTGAGTTGTAGATTATAATTCCGTATTGGTTTAGCTTTATTCTCTCAAATGTATGTCGAAATAGTTTATGGATGCAACAAGATAGATCGAGAGAGTGGTAGAAGAGGAGTGCAAGACTTTTCGAGTTATCTAATTAATATATTTTTTGTTCTTTATTCTTTTATTATGTTATTTGCATTTGGGTTTCTCTTTCCTCTTTTATTATTTGATATATATTATTGACAAATTATTAGAGAAAAGATTTGTATCACATATATTATAAAGAGGGGGATGAGATACTATTCCCTCAAATTTTTATAGCCACAATAGACTATAATATTTCAAAATTTTTGAACCTTTTAAAAAACATTTGTGAATGAAAGTAAAAAAAATTCATGTAAGTTTATCTTCAAGGATTAAAAAGATTAGCATGAGTAACATTCTAAGTTGATGATAGTAGAAATTATTAATATTATAATTAAAAATTTTGTGTGGATAGGGTTCGAAACCAATTTATGTCGCGAGTAAAGGTATCGAAAAGTGAGGATTCAATTGACAATCTTGTGAAAAGGGACATGTCCAATAATAATCGATAAAAAGTGTCGGGAGATGGTAACTATTATTGCATGGATTAATGTGTAATTGTCGAATCATTGAAGTTGTGATAGTACATTTATGAGATGCAGACCATATTAATTGATCCATCATATGGATGACATATCATCGAATTATCTATGTATCATAATAATGAACAACCATAATACTATGTGTCAATATCTTTAATACATGTCATAATCCTCATATAGACATGGTGGTGGTAATGAAAAGTCCTATGATTTTTAAAAGAAGTATGGATAATATAATTTTATGTGAGGAGAAAACAAAATTAAAATTTATTTTTAGATAGCACTGTTGGGTGTGTTGATGGTGGATATTGTTCGAAAAATATTTAGAAGCGATAAATATGATTTTTTTTCCTAACTCAAGTAGGATATAATTTTAACACCAAATATGAGATTGTAAACAATTTAATACATGAAAAATCCATCATTGTGAAGGAAAAAATCATGACCAAATATGAGATTGCAAACTATCTTGGCAGCAACAATACCGCTCTTTATCTCTCTCTCTCTCTCTCTCTCTCTCTGTAAAGGTACTGGAAAAAGAGAGAAGCCTAATAAGATGAAGCTAGGTATAGTCTATGCGCCACAAAAAGATGAAGATCCTCTCTCTATAAAAGGAGGAGGAGCAAAGACCTCTCTCTATAAAGAGAGAGCTGAAGCTTCTGCTATCTTTTTCTCTCTCACTCTCTCTCAAGCTACTGGAAGAGAACAGAAGAGAAGAAGCAGTAGAAGGAGCTCAAGTAGTCGTAAGCTGAGCTCATCTCTCTACAAGAGCAAGAGGAGGAGGAGGAGGAGGAGGAGGAGGAGGAGGAGCACACATGGTTGTGTTCAGAAAACGCTATTTGACTGGATTGAATCAACCCCGTGCTCAAGTAGTCGTAAGCTGAGCTCATCTCTCTACAAGAGGAGGAGGAGAAGGAGCACACATGGTTGTGTTCAGAAAACGCTATTTGACTGGATTGAATCAACC
Organism: Musa balbisiana; assembly: GCA_004837865.1. Classification (NCBI taxonomy): domain Eukaryota; kingdom Viridiplantae; phylum Streptophyta; class Magnoliopsida; order Zingiberales; family Musaceae; genus Musa; species Musa balbisiana. The sequence goes on along the minus strand of CM017188.1, from coordinate 11,735,659 downwards.
CCGTGCAAGAAACAAAACGCTGCGGTTAACGTGATCCCTCTCCCGCCTGACGATGCTATCATTGACGCATATGAATGTCACACATCAGGAACGTGAGACACTCCACGCTGAGAACACCGCCAGCCTCTGCGCATTTATGGTGATAGCTTCTCAGGACATCCGATTCCATGGCCTAGCGGCCGGCGCTTTCACATGCGAGCGACGACCCCACGGGCAAGAGAAGGCGCGAGGTGATTCGCAAGACACCAACGGGCGACCTGGCTCACCGGTAGTCCAGTTGGCGCTTGATCCGACAGGCCAGTCGGCGGACGGTGCGCGCAGGAGAGAGGCGGCACGACGAGGTCACGATTGACCCCACGAGGCTTTTGCCTTCCAGCTACGAGGCGTACGTCACGGAACACGGACGGGCCCACAATGAGGTGGCAGATCTCAATAAGGGGACCACGAATCCCGGACTCGAGTCACGACAGATGGATGTGCGTCATCAAACCGAGTCGTGACGCGAAAGCATTAACCGCTTTGTCGTGACATGAAACCCATTATTATTATTATTATTATTATTATTATTATTATTATTATTATTATTATTATTATTATATAATTGAATTTTTATTATATTTTAATATTGATTTTGTAATTGTCTTTTGAAGTCAAAAGTTATCGAGGCCTGAGGACTTAAATGAGAGGGCGACCCAACGACTGGTGATCACCTCTTCGGCCCCCATACAGAGTGCAGGAAGACGAGCCAACGTCTCGTCAAAGCAGCAGCGGGCGTCGCACTTTGGAGCGATTTCAGTGAAGAGGATTGGTCGGATTGAGGAGCACTGTACTATCACATCAATGTAAATTCATCGGTATGAGACTGTGGAATTGTCATTAATGATAGCATGAGAAGAACTGTACATTCAGCAATGTACTCTTAAATTGTAAGAATGCTACTATCAGATGTCTCGAAAGGAATAAATAGTTTTGCTTTTGGATCTTAATGACACCAACCAAAATAAAATAATCATACAGTCAAAAAATAAATTATTATATTTGGTCCAATCCAAAATGGTCAAACAATTTATACTTAGTACAAATATTTTTAAAAGAAAAGAAAAGAAAAATTCTGAGTTCTCTGTTTCTCAAATCGAAATAGATATTAACTTGACTATTGATAATAAAATCATCAGACACTTACCGTAGAACTAAATTTTAGATTTTAAATTTTACGGGTAGAAATCCTCAAAAATGGAAGCTGAAAATTTAGTTTCTAAATTTTACTCAAGTCATTCAAAAATAACATAATATGGAAAAAAAAAAAGAACTCCTCAGAGTTAGAAACTAAATCGCTTTGGACTAGACATTTACGATAGGACGATAACACTTGCGGAATTGCAGTTTTTTCTCTTTTAATTTTGTATTTAGATTATTTTAATTTATTTCTTCCATTCAAAGATTATAGTACTGAACAGCTATATCTAGACATGACGAAAAGCTACAATTGCTATGAGATAATCAAAACTATCAATATCAAGGTGAGCCGAGTTTACAAGACTCTTGCCAATTTTAAAATTATTTTCATGATTCAAATTCTGATCTCTCGTGTTGTAAAAACACAATCTTACCAGTGTACTAAGGCTTACCATCAAACTACTTATTGCAAATATCTCTAGGCTTTATATGGGCAGACCAAGGCACCCATTCCATGTGTCATGCGAGCAATTTGATGTATCAAGGTTAATGCATCAAGTTTGAGCCAAACCATAATGAAACGACTCAAATGTCTGTTTATAGATAGACCTGTTAGTAAATCCATAAACAGTGGGTATATCTATGGAGGTGTGATTTACTTACGTGCACCTTTGGAATATGAATCCCGAAGTGTAGTGGTTCGGTTGAACACCAGCTTGCTCGGGGTAGAATCTGGATCCACAGCAAAGTAGCCTGAAACAATAACGGTTGAATCAGGTGAAGAAGAAAGAGGGAAATCAAGAGATGACAGTCTTCATAGGAGATTTATATAAAAAGTAGACAATTAGATGTTTATGTTTATATATATAGATAAGGCCAATAGATTAAAATCATAAACATCAAGAGTTAAGAGTAGAGCAGTCGATTATGACACAGATCTTTTACCATCCTTTTCTGCCAGCAGTTTCATTGTGAATGATGATCTCTGCTGAAAATTTCTCTTTTTAGAAACAGATTAGACATGAAGACCCGAAAAGTACAAACCTGCTAATCAGATGAGGCAAGAGGAGAAAAACAACAAAATTAAATAAAGGACAAAACTTGGAGGCAGCAAGCTCCTCCGACGAATTGCAAAACTATCTGGTTGATGAAAGGTAAATAACATGAAATAACTATGTTCTTAAAGACATGATTTATAATAATAAAAATAGGATGACGTGACCGATTTTTTACCAGTTGAGTTAATACTTGATTTTAGAACACCAGTCTTTAGGAAAGAAAAAGAAAGGCAATAAGCTGAAGCCATTCTATGATGCAAGAAGTATACATTGACACACAAAAAAAAGTAAGAAAAAGAGATTACCAAGCCTCTCAAACTGAAACTTGTCTCCTAACACAGCATTAGCAAGAGATGGAACTGCATATGCTTCTGGAATAACCTCCTTCGAGTGTGGATTCAGATCAGATAACCAGTCCTCCAACTCGGCCGGGTCCTGATGTGCCAGGGTAACTCAGAAAATGCCAACTTATTGCACAAAAATCACATCTTGGAAGCACAAAAAAGGGACAAGTGAAGCAGAATACCAACCTCTGAAAGGAATAATTTTTCAAATAACCTCACCTCCACCTTCAGAGGATCAACACCAGGAGAAGGTTGAGCAACCCAATGGAGAACACCCTGGATTTGTTATAAATTTCAGTTAATTTACATATCATCACTCAGGTTGCAGTTAGTCAGTGCTTGACTAACAACCATCAAAGAGCAGAACTAAACCTTTGGCTTTATTTTCTTTGAGGGATCATACTCAGCATGGATCTCAAAAATAGTGTCACTATCTCCATGGATAACTTCTGTGCACTTTATAGGGAATGCATATCTGAAAGGAAAAGAGCAAACATCAATTTGTAATGTTATTGCTTCAAGTGCAAAAATAGAAATATTTGCATTTTGCCAGTTTCAAAATATCACTTGCCTGAGGAGAACAGATTTACCAGGCGCAAGCCCGTAGTAGTCTTTTGAATCATTAAGGCGAAAATCTGATTGTTCAATATAAACAACACTTGTAAATGGAACCTGTAATGAGAATGACAAGTTGTTAATGAAACTAGCCACACTAATTAGTTTGCGCCAGAAAAAACATCAATGCAGTGGAAACACATCTCTGATATGTGAGATGATGAGTCTACATGAACTTTTTCATGGTTACCATAAATTACATTAAGAAACTAAAATGCTGAGAAAGAACCATTCAACTAAAAGGCAAGTCATGTCTCTGTCTTTTTGGGTTAGCAGGAGCACAACCTACTGAGAAGTACATGTACCCTTTGGTGTGCTCCTAGGCAAAGTGGCAAGTCATGTCTCTGGTGTGCTCCTGGGTGAAGTGGAAATTTCAGCCCTCACTTTTATCCTTGTTCTCCTAGTATCCAATCGGGACTGAAAAGCCCACTAGAACAACAAGTCCAACTTGTAATATGAACAACTAGTCCATATTACATTAGATCGAAGTCATGTGACTAAAAGAACACAGTATCTGTTACGGCCACCGATATAACTAGAGCTGTGCAGGAAAAGGAAATTCCCAAGTGATGTAAAATTCAAATTGTTTATTTTATTGGTTAGTACAAAACGTTAGCAGCACAGATTGGCCTCATGCTGTCATGTGGCAACAAACAAAAATATGATTATTGCATGATATTAGATATGGAATGCAAGAGTTTACCAGACCAATTATTCAGTGCCAAGAACTAATGCATCTATTACTATTTAATCTAAGATACAAAGAAATTTTAGCAAAATTGACCAAGTGAGATCGCTTTATGGATGTTAGACACGACATATTCAGTTTAAGTAACATCCAAACACGGGTAGGATGATGAATCAATATTACATACACACATGTGCTCACCATTCTAGCATGGATGATATTAAAGTGCATCTTTTAGCATAGCAGGGGCAAGATACGATTAGCTAGTCACTCCAAAAATAGCCCATTAAGGACATTGGTGATTAGTGTTGTGCGTACTAGTGTTATGACCTTCAGAACCATGACCAATTTAAGAGAGAATTAGATATTCACTTGTTGATAAAGCACTGAGACACTTTGGATCGTGCTTTTGGTCTAAACAAAAACCTCAGAGAACTTGCAGCAAGCAGAATTTGAAGATATGTGCATCAGTCATAACACACGACCTGCTGATAACTTAAGAAAATTACCCATTGTGATATTCAATGTTGTTAACCCCACTGGAAATTTGTCAAATATCATCTTTTAGTTTGCATGTGGACCCAATGCACACTTCAAATGTGAATTGGTCCTTGATATATTTTTTTCAAATTGCATTTGATCTGGATGCTGCATTACAGATGCTCAGATGCTGATGCCACCTCAGGGTAGCATTAATATTTCAGTATTTGTGGAATGCTAATAAAATTTTAAAAATACCCTATGATATCATCTAAAATCACAAGATTGCCAAAATGATTTAGTGAGAAACCAACATAATTTATGTCTTCTATAAAGTGAAATCTTATTTATTTATTTTTAAAGATTATTTTATATCCATTTATCTGATTATATTTTTATTTATCATACATTTGGGTCATATGAATTTTTTTTGTCAGATTACACACATTTATTTATTTATTTTACTTATTAATTTAAATAAAAAATATGTATTCACTCTTAAATAAATATTAAAAATATTATAAGGGTAAATTTGTCACATGATATTCAATGAACTTTTGAAATACAATTTTACAAAAACAATATTTATGTCGATACACATTTAAAATATAATTTTCAACTATTGTTTATCAAACACTTAAAGCATTCTACAATTGCACATTCTCTCAAGTCCCATTCTCCAAATACACATTAAAAATATAAATGTGTATTTCCAAACACAGCCTCAATAAGGTTGTGGAAGTGAACTTGGGGGTTCCGCGCCTATTGCAAGAGCTCCACAAAATTCTTCTCTGATTCAGTTTTCTGATTGATTTTTAACAATTAGTAATGAACTAATGCTGCTTCAGTGTACCAAAATGGTACCGGCTCCAGCAGCCATACCAACCTCAAGAAGCCAAGGTGAGAAAGCTTATTTTGAAAACTTTTTGGTTGCTTGAAAGACATAAGTGAAACCCTAAAAAGTATAATTATTGATAATTGTTTCACTACCAACAATGAAAGAGAACTCTAACTAGGTTTTTGTGTTTCTTAAGTTGCATACCTATACGCATGGTTTGCAATACCATACCGTACTGCTCGGTACGAATGGTATATACTGGTCTGATAGAGGACTGGTACGGATGGTATATCGGTACACCTTAGTGTATCATGTGTCGATACGCTCGGTACATATCGTACCGATAGCTGATTGGTACACCGGTACGGTACGATATTCAGAACCTTACCCATACGTAATGATTCACAACAACTAGCAACTAGATTTATGAATCATGGTATAAAATCCGAATGTAAAGGTAGATATAAGTCAATATCTATCAGTCCAACCATGAATCGGTACACAAATCATTGGTTTTTGCCCTGGTTCATACTGGGCTTACCCCAGTATGATTACTATATTAGGCATACCATCCAGTTTTTAAGGTTGGCACAAGGTGTGCCTAAGAGAAAGCCTCTCACCCAGCACCCCCATTTTTTTAGTTTTGACAGCTTTCTAACAGTTGTCTTTTCCTTTTTCTTTTCTCCTAACATTCTTTCCTCTCATGTGTTGTCCCTCTCTTTCTCTCATGTCATCTCTCTTCCCTCCTACACCTCTTCATTCTCCCTGCAGTATTGCTGCTGCTGTCTCCTCCACCCCATTGCATCGTTGACGCCATCTCGTTCTTTGTCTCCGGTACACCTCTTCCTCTGCCTCCTCGACCTCCATCTACTCCTCTTCCTCTTCCTCCCCTCTTTTCTTTCTCTTCATATCCGATACAGGCCTTACCAACCAATACCAAGTATTGATGTGTCAACCCTCCTAGTCCATTTGCCAACTGATATCGGCACCTGACCTAGTTTTTAGACCTTTATATGAATCATTGTGCTCTTCATGAAATATATCACAACTTGAAAGGGCTTTTATTGCTTTTGCTAATTACATATGTACAGTTGATGATGCTTATATGCATCTAAAATAAGATAAATTGCATCATTTTAGTGTGTAAAGTATACAAAATTTGGCAAGAAAAAAAATTGTTATGGACCTATGGTTAAAGGTTTGACAAGCAACAAGGCACTGCTACAGTTTTGCAGGCATGCCAAATTTTATCCATAGCACATAGAACAAGATGTCATTGAGGCATAAATGACTGCATTGGAAATAGAAGCCTAAAAGCCAAAATCTAATATAATCCATTAGCTAACATGCTAGCAGCCTAAACATTTGGGTAGTAAGCTGTAGATTCTGCCACATAATTCACTCACAATCAGTTGAAAAGAGAAATCATCTGGTAACATAGTGATATCACTATTTATTTTACTTATTAATTTAAATAAAAATATGTATTCACTCTTAAATAAATATTAAAAATATTATAAGGGTAAATTTGTCACATGATATTCAATGAACTTTTGAAATACAATTTTACAAAAACAATATTTATGTCGATACACATTTAAATATAATTTTCAACTATTGTTTATCAAACACTTAAAGCATTCTACAATTGCACATTCTCTCAAGTCCCATTCTCCAAATACACATTAAAAATATAAATGTGTATTTCCAAACACAGCCTCAATAAGGTTGTGGAAGTGAACTTGGGGGTTCCGCGCCTATTGCAAGAGCTCCACAAAATTCTTCTCTGATTCAGTTTTCTGATTGATTTTTAACAATTAGTAATGAACTAATGCTGCTTCAGTGTACCAAAATGGTACCGGCTCCAGCAGCCATACCAACCTCAAGAAGCCAAGGTGAGAAAGCTTATTTTGAAAACTTTTTGGTTGCTTGAAAGACATAAGTGAAACCCTAAAAAGTATAATTATTGATAATTGTTTCACTACCAACAATGAAAGAGAACTCTAACTAGGTTTTTGTGTTTCTTAAGTTGCATACCTATACGCATGGTTTGCAATACCATACCGTACTGCTCGGTACGAATGGTATATACTGGTCTGATAGAGGACTGGTACGGATGGTATATCGGTACACCTTAGTGTATCATGTGTCGATACGCTCGGTACATATCGTACCGATAGCTGATTGGTACACCGGTACGGTACGATATTCAGAACCTTACCCATACGTAATGATTCACAACAACTAGCAACTAGATTTATGAATCATGGTATAAAATCCGAATGTAAAGGTAGATATAAGTCAATATCTATCAGTCCAACCATGAATCGGTACACAAATCATTGGTTTTTGCCCTGGTTCATACTGGGCTTACCCCAGTATGATTACTATATTAGGCATACCATCCAGTTTTTAAGGTTGGCACAAGGTGTGCCTAAGAGAAAGCCTCTCACCCAGCACCCCCATTTTTTTAGTTTTGACAGCTTTCTAACAGTTGTCTTTTCCTTTTTCTTTTCTCCTAACATTCTTTCCTCTCATGTGTTGTCCCTCTCTTTCTCTCATGTCATCTCTCTTCCCTCCTACACCTCTTCATTCTCCCTGCAGTATTGCTGCTGCTGTCTCCTCCACCCCATTGCATCGTTGACGCCATCTCGTTCTTTGTCTCCGGTACACCTCTTCCTCTGCCTCCTCGACCTCCATCTACTCCTCTTCCTCTTCCTCCCCTCTTTTCTTTCTCTTCATATCCGATACAGGCCTTACCAACCAATACCAAGTATTGATGTGTCAACCCTCCTAGTCCATTTGCCAACTGATATCGGCACCTGACCTAGTTTTTAGACCTTTATATGAATCATTGTGCTCTTCATGAAATATATCACAACTTGAAAGGGCTTTTATTGCTTTTGCTAATTACATATGTACAGTTGATGATGCTTATATGCATCTAAAATAAGATAAATTGCATCATTTTAGTGTGTAAAGTATACAAAATTTGGCAAGAAAAAAAATTGTTATGGACCTATGGTTAAAGGTTTGACAAGCAACAAGGCACTGCTACAGTTTTGCAGGCATGCCAAATTTTATCCATAGCACATAGAACAAGATGTCATTGAGGCATAAATGACTGCATTGGAAATAGAAGCCTAAAAGCCAAAATCTAATATAATCCATTAGCTAACATGCTAGCAGCCTAAACATTTGGGTAGTAAGCTGTAGATTCTGCCACATAATTCACTCACAATCAGTTGAAAAGAGAAATCATCTGGTAACATAGTGATATCACCATTCCCTTAGACTACATTACCAAATTGTGTTTTGTGTTTGTGTTTCAAAAAGTAGTACCAATTCAAATGAGAAGCACAAACATTGCTAAAATGATAAATAGAGCACACAATCTTGAAATTCTAGGTTGTCCAACAAGTCGATATGAAGTCCTTAACAAGTTTCATGACCGTCTCAACTCTCAAGCATATCTAGGGAAAAACATTGAAAGGAAGGTAAATCTTATTTCAATGTATCAACAACATAGGAATTTTCTGACTGAGATAGCTCTTAAACATGAATAAATGATATATCAAAGGTACATTACTATCATCTAAAATTTTTGCACGGCCTCATGGAAATGATCTCCAGTTGCACATTCACAATGACTCAAATCAGGGTATTTAAATGATCTTAAGTTGTGAACCTTGTAATTAGAAGAAACATCATCTGACGAAGCATCAGGCCACATCTTCACATCAAGATTCATTATCAATCCAGAATCAAGATTTGTGATAACCACCTGAGGTAACAGAGTCCATAAACCTAGAAATAAGCATCCATTAAGTAATAAAGGATATTTCTAATGATATGACTGATACCTTGAGAGGACGCAAAACAACCATAGTTCGAGGTGCAGTTTTGTTGAGTTCTTCTCTAATGTGATGTTCAAGGTGATCAACACGTATCATACTATTACCACTGGATGTCAAATTTTATTAGTAACCACATATGCAAAATCCACTATTATTAAACATGCTACAATAATGCCCTCATGACTGTAGACAATCAAAGAAGGCAAAAGAAAAAAATATTTACCACAATGACTCAACCAAAGATTTCCTAACAAGAAAAAAAAGGATCCATTGTCAATGAAGTAAAAAAGATCATCTAGGTTAACAAGCAATCTAATCCTGTTTAAAAAACAGACCTTCTGCAGTCACTAGACAATATTTTAAAATTTTCAAGTGTGAGTAGCAAAATACACATCTGTAATTTGACCTGATTTTCACTTTACACCAATTGTTTAAGAAACAACAATTAACCTACACCAAGTTTGCTTCACATCTATAAGTACATCCTGTTGCTCACTAGTGTAATTTGTGCAGCAAACCATGACCTAGTGCTCTCCACAAGGGACCAGCTGATGGGCCCATGCCTTACAGGGTTCTGAAGTAAGAAAAACAAAGATAGATACTCAATAATATTGACAAGTATCTGCCAATTTAATTTCAAATTGGAACATAGCATTCTGAACATATCAAAGTAATACTGACACATGAATATTTTATATTATATTCCCAGCATCACATGTTCGTATATCATACTGTACAGACAATCATAATTGTTATACAGTGGACTGGTATATGGTATGGACATATATGTAAATACTTGAAGAAAAATAAAAAATGTAACTAATCGTCAAACAGAAAACATAAACTAGCTGAAAGCTTGATTGAGTCACTAAAGAAAGAAAGTTGTATTCTAGGTTAACACAGAAAAGAGCATCTTTGCCTAATTATCATAGAAATCTCTCTATCAAAGATAACAATGTATGAGTTTTCTATGAATGAGGTAAAAAGATAAAGCCAATTATGTCATTGTATAGCACCATATTCCAACAATCAAGGACTACTGTACCATCCGAAATGGTACAAAATGGGCAGTACGTACCGGTCAGGGCATGGGCTGAGAAGTGGACCACCCCTGTTTCAGGTGGCCTGGTTAAAATAAAAAGAATTGGAAAAAGTGGTGGGCCCATCCAACTCAGTGTTAAAAAAAAAAACCAAATTAGGGCTCACGAATGCGAGCCCTTTTCTAGCATACAATGATGCTGCCATCATCGCTGTCACTGTTTCACAGTGTCGCTGCCACTGCTGTTGCTTCCCGATGCCACTGCCACCTCCTCTGCTTCACAATACCTACTCATGCTGCTGCCAACGCTATTGCCCTGTGTTCCTTCTTCTTCCCAAGTACGTTCCCACCTCTTCTTCCTACCTTCCTTCTCCCTTTCTCCTTCATCCTTCCTCTTTTGTTCCTCCACCACCACTTATTCTCCCTCTTTTTCTTCTACTGTGAAATACTGGTACATATATGGTACACTGGTACTGACCAGTATGTACCGGTCCAACAGATCACCGAAACAGATCCAATACCCGCAACGGCAATCCTTGCCAACAATACTCCCATGTGTATTAGTTTGCATGAACATGAACAAAATATAGTCTGTATAAATGAAAATATTATCATAGTTTCCAAGGCCACTGGATGTCATCATAGTTTCCAATATTTTAATTAAGACTGCAGATAAACAAAGATATCAATGGCAACTCCTTATAAGATAGTAAATAAACAACATGACACCTTCTTGTAATTCCAAGTCCTCGTATGAAAGAATTAATTGCTGTAGAAGACACTCCTCGGCGACGTAATCCAGCTAGTGTCATTAAACGAGGATCATCCCAGCCATCTACCCATTTCTCCATCACTAGACGGTTCAACTGCAACAAAGAATTCGACTGTTACCAACCTGTACTGATTGATATCGAGTGATAATAGGAGAAATAAAGCCCTCGCAGAAGAAGTTGCCTCCCTCCGACCTTGACTCCTCCGCTTCTGGTCCCGACCTCCCTCGCCAACCTCGTCGTCAAGAACCACGACCGCTTGAAAATGCCCTCGCGGAAGAAGAGGCTACCTCCCTCCGACCTTGACTCCTCCGCTTCTGGTCCCGACCTCCCTCGCCAACCTCGTCGTCAAGAACCACGACCGCTTGAAAATGCCCTCGCGGAAGAAGAGGCTACCTCCCTCCGACCTTGACTCCTTCGCTTTTGGTCTTGTCGCAACCACACTCGTGGCAACACCATCGGACGTTGGAACTCAGCCCGATGCCACCTTTGTAAACCGCCTTTGTCGTCGCTCATTTCTAATAAGGATGTCGAACTCGAAGGGTTTTATTACCTTTTTTAGGCGTACCACTTGATACACCCTGGTGTACCGCTCGGTACCCTATATCGTATGAACATGAATTTTTGGAAATAGATCATGGAGTATGTCATACATGATGGACAGCAAAATAACAGACCTTACGCTTAGACATCATCGTATTTGAAACATTTAGACGTGAATATTCCCAGACATATGGCTGGTAAAGTTCAAGAGCTAGTAATAACCAGTAGTACGAAGGACGGCGGATCTCAAACTCAAGAGAACATAGCTACAAAAGAATAAGAAAAAATTTAACAAATATTAGTACATGCATAAACATAATAATTTTTTCGGTCACTATAACCCAAATAAAGAATAGAACTGGCATCACAAACAGAAACTTCACTGTTAATACATTTTCAAATACAGGCACACTAAACAATGGCCTGGCCACTAAGCTAAATGGCACCATTGTCTATTAGGTCATCCACAAACCACACTTTCCAAGGTTTCTTACAAAAAATTCCTTGCTAACCTAAAGCCAGTAATTGGAATTAAAAAAGAAAACTTGAGAATCGTGATAACTACTTCAAATAAGGATAATTAACTCTAAAGTAAGACCCACAAATACAGACACAGAAAGTATACTTTTATCTGAGATTATACACAAGGCATATTGTCCAAAAAATAATATTAAGCAAATTCAACATCCATAACATGCAGTTAAAAGTTTCTGCTGCACAAATTTAATGTCATGTATTTGTCTAAGAGAGATACTAAAAGGAATCATATATTTGAATAAAAGAGATATTGAAAAGAAAACAGAAATAAAACTTCAAATGAAATGAACACTCCAAATATGGATTGCATTATAATTGGATGATGTAATCAGGGATTTTCATACCGTTCCATACCGCCCGGTACAGGTGATACATATCGGTCTGCCAATAGACCAGTACGCTAACTGCCCACTATCAGACGGTATCAGTCTTTTGGCCCTGTATCGAGCGATACGGGACTGTATTGGGCAGTAACGGTCAAAATTTCGACTGTTACCAACCTGTACTGATTGATATCGAGTGATAATAGGAGAAATAAAGCCCTCGCAGAAGAAGTTGCCTCCCTCCGACCTTGACTCCTCCGCTTCTGGTCCCGACCTCCCTTGCTAACCTCGTCCTCAAGAACCGCGGCCGCTTGAAGAAGTCCTCACAAAAGAAGCTGCCTCCCTCTGACTTTAAGTCCTTCGCTTCTGGTCCCGACCTCCCTCGCCAACCTCGTCGTCAAGAACCACGACCGCTTGAAAATGCCCTCGCGGAAGAAGAGGCTACCTCCCTCCGACCTTGACTCCTTCGCTTTTGGTCTTGTCGCAACCACACTCGTGGCAACACCATCGGACGTTGGAACTCAGCCCGATGCCACCTTTGTAAACCGCCTTTGTCGTCGCTCATTTCTAATAAGGATGTCGAACTCGAAGGGTTTTATTACCTTTTTTAGGCGTACCACTTGATACACCCTGGTGTACCGCTCGGTACCCTATATCGTACCGTATCAAGCAAAGCTCGGTACATGGTACAGTACGAAATTAAAAACCTTAAATGTAATAACACATTTGTTTCATCCTTCGGCTTTAAATCCATTTTCTAATTTCTATCCATAATTACCCACCTCTCATCATTGTTGAGTTTCCATAAGAAAAGTTGGTCTAAATTGCCAAACAAGAAATGGGAACAGGCACTAGTGCAGAACTAGTGGAAGCTGAAAAGAAGCACAAAATATTACTTCAACAGTGTAAAGCTTAACAATCTAGAGCAAAATGTTCATAGAGGTGTCTTTGTTGAGACATCCGGGTTGATTAGTATATTATTGCACAAGTGATAGGTCTCAAGTTCGAGTCAGCGTGTGAACATCGCCATTTGAATGTAGTGAAATTTTCTTTCAATTTTTTAAAAAATGTTCATAGAGGTGCAAACAATAAGAATAATTAATTGAATATTGAGATTGTTCAAGACAATCTGGCTTTTGTTCTGCTCTCAATGTCATATCTGCAATTTTCTGCTAAACTAATCACATACAAAAGTAATCATATATTTGGCTTTGGTAAACTCTAAATATGAAGCAAGCCATCAAAAGTGCAACTGGAAACACTGCCTCTACAGGCACCGCATACATTTAAGGAGATTCTTTTCGAAGAAGGGTCTAACTCCTAGGGGGCTTGAAATACAAATTGGAAGTGTTTGAAGCTGCTAGTTGACTTAACAATGTAAAAAAGGATTCTGTTTTTCAAGTCAGCTTGAAATGGTGATATTCGCCCATACCCTTCTGGCACAACATGGTACCAGTAAGCATACAATGACAAGCCAAAATTTTGCCTAGGCAAGTGCCAGTTCGGCACCACCTTTCTAGAATGGAATGTGCGACCTTTATCGACCAGTGCCAACCAACATAGAAATACTTGCTATTTTTTTACTAAATTTCTGTTGATCTTTTACCATATATTTTAGTGGTTTGTAAAATAACTAAACAAGCTAAAAGTAGGACATTGTAGGATGAATATTCTGCATGAATTCATATCTGGTGACTCCTCTATGGAAGATAGGTTAAAGATTCCTGTACAAGTTTGAAGTCTTGGCCAAGGTTCTGAGAGAGAGGAGAATTTTAATTGTTTCCTTCAAAGTTATATACTTATTCTGGGTCCTAATACTGCTGATGATCAAATGCACACTATTTATTGCTTTCGATAACTGAGGAAAAAGAAGGCTGCAAGCCTGTCTTTTTTCACTGCTTCCTATCTCTAAACTTCCATTCTATCAGAAAGTCATTTTTTTATTATTGAATTTCATCTCAGAAACTTTAGCTTCTCTTTTCCGTGTAGAATTGCTGCTTGTGGAAAGTCCACTTCAAAAACTTTGTCCACATAAAGGAGATGGAATTTGTAACTAATGAATTGCCATTGAACATTGTGTTTTATAATCAAGTTGGATAATAAAATACAACGAAAAATTGCAATACCAACAAGACTTGTTACAGAAGAGTTACAGACAGATTTTTTAAGAAAATTCAGATACACATTATAAAAGTATAACTCACTGAATGCGTTATGTTTTCGAGAGAATCCACAATGCAGTGAGAATAGTCATAACTAGGATATATACACCACTTCTCACCAACTTGAGGATGAGCAGTAAACTGTAAAGTGTGATCAACAAACAAGTTAGGTATGTAAATATTACTAGCAATTATCCATAAGAATTTTACAGGTAGTAACCCACCTTAATACGATATGCTATCAAATCATACATATTTTTGTTATGACTCTGCATATCTTGCTTTAGCCTTAATGTTGCCTTGCCCTCATCAATGAAGCCCTGCCTCATGTCTTCAAACAACTTCAATGATTCTGCTATAGGTCTATCCCTCCACGGGCTGTTCATTTTCTTTTCTCTATACTCCTTGACTTCTTCAGGGCTCTAGGGACAATAAGAAGGACAAGAAATACCATCTAAGAAGTTTGCTCAAGAATTCTGCTTCTCATTTCTCATATTTTTTAATGAGAACATGGATATTATTCTCACATTATTTACACACTTCACAGAAATACTAATAACATGTTCTATATATATATATATATATATATATATATATATATATATATATATATATATATGCAAATAATGATTAAACAAACCTGATGATCAACATAAGCTAGACCTTTGTGTATCAGCTTGACTGCTAGATCATAGAGTTCTTGGAAATAGTCACTGGTATAGGTAACCTGATAAAGAAAAATACTTGTCAAATAATGCTCATCACAATCAAAAAAGCAAAGAAACCAAACATTCTAGACCTTGAAAGGCTGCCAACCCATCCATTGGATGTTTTCTTGGATATGATCAATGTATTCTCTTTTTTCGACGTCAGGGTTGGTATCTTCAAATCTAGAAGGCAGAAAGATAAGTAGCTATCATCATGATTCAGAGGTCTGATATTTGGTGAAACAAACTCTATATTTTTGTATCAACATCATAGAGTAGTATCAAAAAATTTCTTGTCGTGAATTGTCCTGTAAAGCTGACTCCTAAGTTTACTGAAAATATTCTGAGTTTCCTTCACAAACTGTTCAATTTTTGACATAAAAGAAAGACAAATAAATAGCATGTATCCAATATTTTAAACAACGAAGAGTTTATTCAACCAATATTGTATTGCCCATAAGTTTTTCTTTCACAAGGGCATTAAGTATGTGGTAAGGTGGATATGTGAAGTGTGATAACTGGCATTGATGTGAATAACATGACAGAATAAATCAACATGACAATGGGTAAAAAACAGCACCAAAGATGATATTTAAGTATTTGTCCATGGTGCATGGTATAGCAAATTAGTTAGCAACACAACAAATTTTCATTATGCAGATATAAGTCATCTTAGGCATGCAAAAGTTTGTCAAATAGAAGCTAATCGCATATATAGAGAGTAGAGACAACATCTACTAGTGGAAAGCAAACTCATACTGAACACTCTCAAAATGGAAAGAATATCCTACTCCTCACCTTAAGTAACATGATCCACCCCTCTCTTCTGTCAAACCAAAATTGATAAACAGTGCCTGAAGATATAACTATATATATAAGGTCATCTCCATGAGACTATGACACCAAAAACATACTCTTACAAGCACAATAACTCTACCTTAGCATGACCAATGTGTAAATATCCATTAGGTTCAGGAGGGAAGCGAGTGAAAACCCTCCCGCCAGTAACCTTAAGATGTCTCTCTAGTTTCTCCTTTGTATTGTGAGCCCTCCAGATATCTCCATTACTAAAGAAAATCTCTGTATGAACCTGACATAAAGGATGTCCCATCAGCCAGAGACCTCATCATATTTCCAGATATGAAACACAACTGAGATTGTCCACTAAATAATAAAAAACATATACTAATTACGAAAAGGTTGAAATCTCAAAATCATTTTAACACTGCAAATCATATACACCTGATATAGATATGCATCTAGGTCATAATTTTGGATCCTGAAAACAAATTACAGGAATTAGAAGATAGAATTAAGGAACTTTCAATTTTCAAGACAAACTAAAGCCCAATTCCATGAAACATGAAAACAACATACTGTTTCAACAACACATGTAGTAAGAAATAGAATAGAGCATGGGGTGCCAAAAATCACAATTCAACAGTACTTCCCCATTAAAATACAATAATAGTTCCCCATTAAGTTGAAGATCAAGTACAAATAGCTAGAAACAAAACTCCTACAAGATTCCAACATTGCAAAGGTCAAGGTAAAATTGTAAGGGTCAACAGTGGATAGAACATCCTTGATGACTGGTTTCTCAATCCAAGTGCATGCACTAATCAATATGAGTACAAGGTCATCCTGCAATTAGTTGAATGAAGCTACACGATTAAACTCCAACAGGCTTGTGTGCAGCACAGTAGAAGCAAATGGAAATGTCACAATAACTAGATTGAGTCTTCTTTCCTCTGCTTAGGTTAGGACTCAAGAGTTAAAAGGACCTTTCTTATTTTTCCATATGTTCTTATATACTTTTGAGTTAATTAGGTGAGGCCTTGTGTTAGGTTGGATTTACTTTAACTGCTTAAGAAACTTTTGATTAAAAATATTTTTCATGGGTCCGTTTGTCTCTAATTTGGATCAAATTTTAGGCCAGTTTGAGGTCCTAATTTTAGTCTCAGCTTATTTAATTAGAATTA
Organism: Musa balbisiana; assembly: GCA_004837865.1. Taxonomy (NCBI): domain Eukaryota; kingdom Viridiplantae; phylum Streptophyta; class Magnoliopsida; order Zingiberales; family Musaceae; genus Musa; species Musa balbisiana. The sequence continues at coordinate 11,718,540 of CM017188.1, read as the reverse complement.
ATCTCAGTTTTAGGTTTGAGTTTCTTGAAATTTGGACCACAAGTATCCTGCCATAGAGGGAAACCAGGAGGTAACGGTTCAAGGCACTGTCACATGAACAATCATGCTGTACAATACCCAAGCTTCAGTGGTTTCTATCATATCTTACTGAATTCAGATAAGGAAAGAAAATATTAGATTATTTACTTGAGAGAGGATATTCTTAGGCTAATAACAGGGTGGTCAAACAGATATTAGCCATATCAGAATTTGCAATAGCTTGTCTCTGAAGAGCAAATATCCTATAAAGTACATCAGGCAGATATCAAGAGGTTAGCCAGGTGACAACTTTTAGCATGAACCTATTAATAGAGATCTCCTCCAAGAGTCAAGGCTCACTGGGTAGCTCAGACAGTTATGTAATGCAAAGATGAAGTTTGAAGCCATTAGATTTAATCAAATATGCTGTAACTGACAGTTGGCAGAATATGTTAAAAAACAAATTTAATGATGACTACTCTTCTCAAATATTTTTATATCTTAAACAAGCACCTTTGCATATGAAATACTCATGATTTCTTGTAAATAGAAGTCAAAATTTGTGTCTTGTAGGAGAGGGTAATTTCAGTGTCTTTGTATGCACGCAGATGCACGCACACATCTTAAACAAGCACCTTTGCATATGAAATACTCATGATTTCTTGTAAATAGAAGTAAAAAATTGTGTCTCGTAGGATAGGGTGATTTCAGTGCATGCACACGCACACACGCACGCACGCATGCAGACACACACAGGGACGGGGAAAGGAGAGGGTGAAGATGCATACCCTTGATGGAGGAGATAGTGCAGCAGGACTGATCAGCCCCATTCATGTTGCTCATCTGACAGGTCAGAGAAGAAGAAGCACCTGGTCTGCCCCATTCTTCCTACTGCTCAGGAGAAGCAGAGACAGAGGAGGGGTTGAAGGAGGCATTGAATGAAGAGGAGAGAAAGTTGGTATTGGTATAAAATAAAATGGGTATTGGTACCCTATGGTAGGGCTTACTCCTGGAACAGTTCAATATCGGCCAACTTATTGCTGGAAAAAACCAACAAGGTGAGCCTACTGGATGGTAAGTCTGGTTTTGGATTAGACCAGGAGAAATTGTTGAGTCCACCATATTGATCAACCATTGGAATAGTAAATTAAATAGATTCTTGTTTTTGATGAAATTGTAGGAGCCTTACCATCTGTTTGCAAAATGAAACTTCTGTTTTTGATGAAATTTTCATATAAAGTTATTCTTTGAACAGATTAGTTTTCTTATATGTTCCCTATGCTTGTTAAACTAATCAATGTATTCCTTGTTGATAATGTGTTTTTGCATTCCTGTTGTGTTTTATCTTAATGAAATGATGCTATAGGTAGTTGCTTGCACAAGCTTTATCATCCATTTGCAACAAATAAAAATATGAGATATTGCAAGACTAAAATGCTTCTCAGACAATTTGATATATGCAGGGTCACATAGAGGACACAATTGAAGATAACGTTTCAGATGGAAAAAAATGAAGGCAAGTAGGATGGTACAACTAATATGTAATAATGGCCAATTATCAGAATTTCACGACAGAGGAAAAAGCATAGAGAACAAAAAAAAAAGAGAAGAAGAAACGTGAGGAAATAGTCAACCAACAGCATAAGGACAAAGGGTCTGCAAAGCATAAAAATCCAATACCCTGGTGAAAAGAAATCAAGCATAGCAATGTTATCCCCAACAGAGTACTTAATTCTAATTAGGGCACTACTAAAAATATAAGAGCTGTATAAGTAGACCTGCTCATCAAATCTCCTACCATATATAGAGAGAGATGAAAGGAAAAATATAACACTGTATAAGTCACCAACACAGAGTATAGATTAATTTTACAGCTTTGTCCAACATGATTACTGAACAAAATCTATCAGACATCAAAGAAGCCAAGCTGATGACAACAGTTAGAAGACAGTCCAGGATATCCAGTGCAACAAAGAAAATATAATGCTCACAAGTTAATAAAGTAACAATGATGAAATATGTAAAAGAAGTAATTAGAGATCGATACCTTATAGTTCTCTGCTGGTTCTGGAAATATCAAGAAAGGATTAACTTCCTCTTCCAATGTTAGGACAGGTGTGATTGTGCCATCTGTTTGTTCCTAAAAATACAAGCGTACTGCTATGACAATCTACCAAAGACCACAACTGCATCTTACCAAATGCTACAAACATTCTCACCTCAATTTTAACAATTTTTTGTTGCTGCTTTTTCAAAGGCTTTTTATCATCTTCTGCTGTTCTTTCCCCAAGTATCCGATGAAGCTTCTCATCAATCACCTCCTGATGAAAGAAGTAAATAAGAAGACCCAGAAAATTTCCTAATTTTTTAACATAATCTTTAATGATAATTTTTCTGCATTATATTAACTATAATACCTTAACAATTTTGGCATTAGCCCACGGTTGTTGTTTTCTGACTTGCCCACATAGATTGCCAACTGAATTAAACAAAGTGACCATAACATCAGGGTGGAAAGAGTCGAGCATATTTGAGTAATCAAATTAATAGGAAAACGCCTGATATGGGGAGACCAACATGGGCTGGCCCAAGGAGCATAGAGACCTAGGTGAGCTAGGCTTGTGGCCGAGGCTCCGGTCTAATGTAAGGAGGCCCAAGAGTCAAATCCAATGAAATCATGCAGGAGAACAACCCAGCGCAGATGGACCCAAGCATCCAACTGGATGCAAGTGACCAGAACATATGTTGTGCATTCATCTCAGTGACACTTTATAACAAATTTTAAGAAAAGTATGGTGTAGCATGCATTTTGGAGGCATAGCCAGGGTATTAGGCCTGCAATTAAAGTGACCTAGGAAGAATAGAATGGTGAATTAACAGAACAGGGAGAGAAAACATGGCGTCTGCAGCTAACAACCTTCTTTTCTTAATACACTTGTACTAGTTTTGGTTTACCTTGTTTCCAAACAGTCCTCTCTATGTTAAACATTCTATTCTATGACTCTGAACATTGGCAAATATAAAACACAGAAAATTAGACAAAACCTCTGTAATTTACAGAATGTAGGAACCAATGATTTTCTACATAAAAATCAAACACACCGTGCCTAACTAAACCATTAATGGCTTAACATATGCTGACAGCATGTACTACCAAGAAGACTAATGTTAACAGATTTTACACAAATTATATTCAACAGTAATCACATATTTATCGAAAAGAATATTATTGCAAAATCTTAAAAGATATGACAAACTAATTCCAAGGCCCATAGACTCAATCTTAAAATCTAATAAGACAGTTTATACGTAATCCTATTCAAGGCTTCATTAGAATAATGAATCTGCACCTTTTATCTTAAGCTTCATTTTGTGACTATTATGTCCTTAACTATTGATACTACCAAGTACCAAGTAACTATGACTGCGAATTCATTGGTCCCAAACAGCTCAGCAAATTTGAAGCATATCCAATAACTATTCACTACATTTATTGTTATGGTTAAAAAATAACAAAAAGTAGGACCACTAAATTTCCTCACAAGAAGAGTACGATTACTGAAGACCTAACAGAGGGAAATGTTGAAAAAATGATAACACATGTTTACGGTAAAATCTGTGCAGGTGACAGAAACCTTTATAGACATAATTAAACCCTCTCAAGAGGAGGTAGGATTTTAACCACACATATTAGCACTTTAAATAATTGAAAGCAATAAAATAATTGAAACAGATTTTGCCTGGCAAATGCCAAAATGGAATTTCAAGTAAAATAACAATTAATCGTTTGTTAATGAAGGTTAATTAAATTGCTGGAAAGACAATAGATTATCACTAAAGAGGCATGCACAGCCCTCAGCTAAAGAACTTCCATGCCATGTGTTCTAGCATGTGGCAGCCAGGGCCTGCATAGTATGCTGTCTAATTGTGACTGTTTTCTAGACTGTCACTCTCTGCAAATCATGTCACACAGATGCTCCTACTGGATATAGTTCTACAATCCATGCGCTGATTAAATTCTTTAAATTATACATTTCAAATATTGAGTGAGAGATATGTCCCCTTCAAATTTGCAGCCTTCACTAAGTCCACCTTGTAAAATTTTGCATTTTTCTTACGTTCATATACAAGTATTCTAAAGTTAACATGCCAGATCATCATACACAACAGATATATAATCATTAATGATTAAACATGAAAGAACATAAAGCACAGATGCATGGAATCAGAACTTGCTGGCACAACAATAGCATCAGCATGAATGCCATGGTTATAATGACCTTTGGCATTATTTTGGAACACACAAAACAAGAATCATAAAATAACAATTAGTAAAATATGCAATAATTTATAAGAAGAAACTAACCATTAATATGATAGCGATGTTCCAATATAGCATCCATATTTTCTTCCAGAACTGCAGCAACTGTTGAATGAATTTCTTCAACAGAAACATCAACTCCTGCAATACTTCACAAACAGCAAATTACAACAACATTGAAAATTGTGTTCATAAATATGTACTAAAAGAAGTTAAAAGCCACACACTACATCATGCAAGATTGATGTCTGGAGATAATACCAACAATTTACAGTTAACAGATAAAAATATATCTCAATCAGCTTAAACGTTAATGGTAAAAAATTACAACCCTCTTTCATTGTTTTACTACCTATATAATAAACAGAAATAGAGGAACAAGTTCTATAATAAGTTCAACAAGTGTTATGCACTTTAATGAAGGAGCAAGAGAAAGCTATTGAGTATGCGAAATTGTTTCTCCTAATAAGTAAATGTAAGCCAAGGTTTGTCGTACCGCTCGATATGGGTGGTATGTATTGGTATGACAAGGGACTGGTATGGGCAATACATTAGTACACCTCATGTATCATATGTCGGTATGCTTGTATAGCTCGGTACGTATCGTACCGACAACTTGTCGGTATACTGGTAAGGCAAACTATGTTGTAAGCTTCCACTTTTCTAGTATGTCATCATTAAAAATAAGAGATATACAGATTTTCAAAGTTGAAAATGACATGGCAATGAAACCAAGCTTTATGAGATGATGGGTTAAGAGCTTTCAGTATTTTGTAAACAAATCAGTTTGTATTGATGGCATTTTTAATCACTAGAATATGTGAATGTAAATTATAGTCTTTCCCTACATTCAGGTTGACAAAGTCTAGCAAAAATGATATTTTATATTGAAAACAAAAAGTCTTGGAAGAAAAACCTAAGAAAATTGTTGATAGAATCTTGAAATGACAAATAATTTTTACCATTCTATGGGTAATGCCTCCAACAAGAATTAAGAAATGAAAAGGTATTCTTTAAATGTTATGATAGTCGAAGCAAACTCAAGATAACATGTAGAACTAATATGACCTCCCAAAGTACAATGACAAGTAGAAAGCTCAACTTTTAAGCCACAATAAAAAGCATGTAAAGCCCAAAGGAACCAAAAATCGTGTCATAATAATGAAGAACCCATTATCTGATGTTAAATTTAGGCCTCTAAATTAACCCTATATAGTGCCAAGTTTGTTGACCATCCTACTTTTCATGTAAGCTAGTCCATGCACTTGATTTAGCAAGCAAGATGCAATTTCAAATTTCAGAGTGGAAAGAGATGACAAACTAGCAGCAGAAAAAACTCTTTCCAGTTTCCACATCATCTCAGTTTCTTTTTAGATTTTGTGAATAATCTAATAATCTCTCGAGCCAACAAAAGTCCATGCCCTTCAGTTACATTCATAATAATCGTCAGTATGGGAAGAATCACAAGAACCATACCTACACCACAAGCTTGTTCAAATTCATCCAAACTGAAGCTTTCAGGGCCAAATGCCCCAACAAATAACAAAGCTACATCAAGTTGGGCAGGATTCTTTATCTGCATAAACAAGTGAAATCTGATCATGATTTCCTGTGAAGTCATATTAAACAAAATAATTAAGAGAAAAAAAATAAAAATTCATTAATTAAGATCCGAAAACTTATTATTATGTGACACAGCTAAAAAGCTACCTTCGATGAGACAATGTACTGGACTAAAGTAGGCCGGTGAATGAGTGCATTTGCAGGGAACTTGGTCGCAACCTATCTCGCACACGAGAGGATCCAGAATTACACATCAAGGTTTTTAGCAGCTCATGAGTCACCAAAAGTGTTAAAAGATTCATACCATGTAAAGAAGGTTTCCTATCGTCTTGCTGCATCCATTAACACCTGCCTGTGAGAAAGGGCTGAAGTACTCAGATTTGAATCAAAGAAGTCTACGTTAAACTGGCTAGAGCTAACACATACAAAAATTAGACATCAGTCAATCTGAAAGCTTAAACTATTAAGTTATGTGCCAAGCTTCAATATTTGGCTCTCATTTGCAACAGCCAATACCATGTTAAGATTTTAGGACTAACACAATGGACAGTAATACAAATCACAAGCTTAAGTTGTTAAGCTATGGATTAAACTCGACTCTTTCAATTCTTAGCATGTGACAATTCTTTAATTCTTTTTCAATTTTCGACTCACATGAATACTTTCCTGAAAAGAAGAGACAAAATTTTAGTCCCGCAAGCTGCCCGAGAGAAGAATTGACGATGGAGGGTGTGTCGTCCGAGAAGCAGATGGGGATGGAGAAACGTTTACCTCCTTGATGACGGCGGTGAGGTTGGAGGTGACCCTCTGGTTAACGACGACACTCTCCGCCGTCCGCCTGTCCAAGCCGATGGACAGGAACAGGTCCAGCGGCTTGGCGTCGCCATCCCCTACCGCCATCGTCGCGCTGGCCTCCGCCGCCCGCTTCTCCCCGATGCCCAAGCGACCAAGAGAATGAGAAAGAAGAGAACTAGAGACGGAGGGAGGCGTACTCCTCCGGCCATCTTTTTGGGCTGTTCATATTGTGGGAAGACATATCAGAGCTTTTACATGTTTATCCTTTAAAGAATGAAAATAATATGTGTACCCCTTCAAAATAATATGTTAATATTCAACCAATAAATTCAAATTAACCAAAACTACTAATACTTAAATATTGAAATGCCTAAAAATTCGCATTAATATGGTTTATTAAAAACTTAAATTCAAACATAAAATTTAGTGATTTATAGAAATACCGATAGGAACTTTTGAAGGGCATTAATATGTCTGCAGTTTCAACATCAGTAATAGCTTATGCGCCAAATTTAAATTGAGAGGGGCAAATGTGAAAATCTCGCTTCGTGCTTACTCTTTTGTTTAAACACGTCGATCCAAGATAGACTCGGGACCCACTTTTGTGAGTGACGCCACCTCCAATAACAGGACCCAAATAATAGTTTGACCGACCAAGTGTACCCACTACTCCTGCGACGCGTGGCACGGATGTCCTCTGCTTTGAAACAAAGTGTCCCCACCACTCCATTTCTCTCCGTATTAATTATAGGAATAATTTATTATTTTTATTATCATACGTTTCTGCTTAAATCAAATAGATTTTGAATAATTTAATTTAGATTTAGATGGATTTAAGTTAAAAAGTAATTATCCGATAATTTATGAAAAAAATTTAATTTTTTTTGAAGAATAAAATACTCGACAGTGATAGATAAGAACAAGAGCGAAAACAAGATATGAGTCCTAACGATCATAACGAGAGCAAGGATAGAAACAACAAGCAAATGACAAAGGATATTATAAAAAATAAAAACATCATCTGAAATGAAAACAAAGATATCTTTCAGAAAAAAAACCCAAAAAAAATTTCTTCATAAAAAATGATGAATAAATTTTATAAATATTTGCTATTTACATACATTATTAAATGATACCAGTAGAACGTCAGAGGAGTCCACAATAACAGCAGCACAAAAATGCCAACTTGCATTTCTGCTAGAATTAACACAAAATAATGTCATGGATTCTGATCTGAGCCTTTGTTGGATAACAAAGATCTCAAAAGCAAATCTCATACAAGGGCATTCACACTGACAGATTTTTTCCGTGGAACCAGAAACATGACTCAAAATTCTCCAAGTATATGGCTTTATGATGGAAGAAGTCACTCATTGACAATCTAAACTTTGTTTTTTCAGCATCATAAGTCTCAACATGCATGGTCAATAATAGAAAAGGTTATTTAGTTAAAGAAGCAACCAAGCTATAGTGATGGTCTCACTAATTACCTTAAAATGCAAACAAGAGCAAGGGTATCGATTTAACTTCGAATTAGTTCCCTTCTTTGCACAAATTTGGCAGGATAAGAATAATGCTCACACAGATGATATGCTGATCAACCGAAATTAAATGCACTTCAACAATGAACAGCTCATGAAGATGATACAATGATCAGCACAAACTTAATACATCCTTGACGCGCTACGCTGAACCATACAAACCTTTCTGTGAGCTCCGGTAGCAGCTGCTGCAGTGGCGGCAGCAATCCCATTAAAGGGTGATTTTGGTTGCAGCAGACTTGTGTCAATCATGGTTAATTTGGATGGATCAGCCTTGGCTCCTCCCGGAAGATAGGAAGGGGTAGATCTCAAATCAAGAGCTTTGTCTGGAAAGATCTTGCTGGACATGGATGGTTGCAGTGGATAATGTTGAGTATATCCCTGCTTGGTCTCTGCTGGATCTTTGTTGGAGATCTCTGACTTGCCCAATGTTCCGCAGAAACAGCATGCCATGGGAATCATGGGAATAGTAGGTTGTGGTGGATGAACAGAGTTTGGAATCAACTGCCTTGAATCATAGGCCACTTTAACGCTTTGCTTGTCATACAGCATTACTGAACCAACAACTTTACCTAACCTATCTGAAAAAATAAACTGAAAAATAATTAGTGCAACCATAAACTACTAGCTATGGTGCATGTGTATCATCAGCTCTTACCGGTTGGAATTCTTTGACATGCCTGTGAATTCCTTTCCATATATCCAGTCAACCTTTCAGGGACATGAGCATGCTTATTTGACAGATCTGAGGCTTTCCTTAGTGAACCCCTATTAGATTCTTCCTTTGGAGGGATAGTATTACAGTGGACCACTGTAGACCTATCAAAAGACCCCTTTTTTAGTTAAACCAAAAAACTCAAGTACAGGTAAATTAAAAATAATACAACGCATAGATTTAAGTTGACAGCAGAAACGGAAAACACAGAAAAATGAAAAGGTGACCCAACAAGCAGTAGACTAGTTCCACATGAAAGGTGTCTGTAACACACCGTAGCAACATCCAGCATCCATACAGATCATTTTTAATTTTCGTACACAACAACATAGAACAAATATATTATTATTATCACATACAGATCATTATCATTTTTGTAAACATCCACATAGAACAAATAATAACTTGTGATACTAGAATAAATTGCTTTTGATGATGAGCTTTGACCTCAAAATAAGATTACTCCTTTGTAAACAACCTTGTTACTTGCAACAGATATAAACTGGTTTTTAAAGCATAACCATGAAAAAATCTACTTCAAACTATATGTTCTATATTTCTTCCGAGCACTCTCTGAACTATACTCCAATAACAAGGTACTAAGCCAGATAACAGAATAATTGCTTGTGTACATAAAAATAGAGAGATACAATATTATATGCCATAGAAGCATGCTTAGGGTGCACATGTTGTCCAAATCCAACTTAGGTCACTAAAAATGCCTTTGGCATGATGTATATTATTGAATATTTTCTAACTTAATATCCATGCTCAAAATTGTAGTGATGGAGTGATCGTTGACAATGTCAAGCAGCACCAACAAGCTCAATAGAAGCCAAAAAATATACCTTCCGAAGGCAATAAGAGGATAATAACTGACCATTGTGGTAATCAAGGATAATAACTTTAGCTACTACTTGTCTTCTAAACCTTTAGTAACTCTAAACTTCTTCTTGATTATCTATTCATGCATTATAACACAATTTCCAAAGGGTTGCTCTATGGTCCCAAAATTACCTAACACTTGAACAAAGATTTAATAATGTGAGAAAGCCAAATAGCAACAGCAAGCTTAAGATGAAGTTTTAAGCATTCAATCTAAATTCCAACAAATAAGCATTTAGGTAACAGACTGATTCTTTTGTCTTATCCGTGACATACAATCATGATTTTAATTCTCTACAGATCATATCAAACTTATGATCAAAATACTTAATTCTTGGCACTAGATGTAGCTGACTTGTATGAAAGGCCCATGTAGCAGGCTCCAAATAATTAAAATTTATGGCTCTATTGATGGCTACATTGATGGAGAGAATGATCCAAGATCCTCTCTGTATAACACTGCTTGCTCAAAGCAAAAGCTAAGAAAATTGGACTTATGAAGAAAAGAAGTATAGGTAGAATTAAGTCATTGGAAAAGATTTATGATCTTTTTGAATTATTGAACATCGGTGAGGTTTGGGAGATGTGATTTGAAGTCCTGAAAACGGCATTTTATTATGTGGCATGCATCTAATTCAAACAACAACTGTGTTTTTTCTGCTAGTCATATGCCTAAATCTTCCATTTCAATAAATGTATTTAGTTTACTATCATTCCTTTAGTGACCATCCGAGTTGGTTTTCTATGTAGATGAAGACTAAGTTAAGAAAATTCAGAAACTAACTTTGGCGGATGGCATTGAGCAAAAACTGACTGTATGTTCTACAGTATTCTGATTACTGTTACCAAAAGGAATGTTTTATCGCCATATTGTGATCTGATCCATCCAATTCAAATCAGGATCAAACAGGACTGACCAAAATCCCAAATTCTCCAAACAAGTGATCGATTTGGCTGGATCAGCCAAAACCTAGTTCATCTTAAACAATTGTAGCTAATTTTTTCTGTTTTGATTGATTTCACATTAATCACTCTGGCGGATTCTAATTGAGTATGGCCATATCCACTAGGTCTCCATGGGTTTCAGGCAGATTCCTTTCAGTTCCTGACCCTGTCAGAATAATCCTGCCCAATTTCAGGATTTTCCAACAATGGATAGTCATTTCAAATGGAGAGATCTTGATCATGCATATCTTTGAAGAAAGTTTAAATCTTTGTCTTAAGAAATTGATCTTATTTTAAACGCTATTCTAGGCCCACTTAATGTGGACAATTCCTAGCGTCAAATAGCTAAGTATGAAAACTTGAACATGCATGATCCATATCAGAAGATATTCTTTACAGAAATAGAGCCTGAAAGTTAGATAAGTGAACCACAAGAACAAGTTAACATCTATGCATGAACAGATCCATGGAGCTGATGCACCAATAGGCTACTCAAGGCATGCATATAAATAATTAGAGCTGTTATTAAAAGATTAGATAGTTAAAGTTAAACTAATAAAGATTACCTAGGTAAAGAAACATGCTTTCTATCCAATATAAGTAGATCCGTTCTATTACCATTCTCCTCGAGATGAGCAAATTGTTTTGTGAACTTATCAATAGCACTGCACAAGTAAAGCATGATAAGAATGTGAAAAGATGAATATCTTAGAATTAGATTCTTGAGGAGAAGGTATTATGAAGGTTAAACCTAGGATAAAGAAACTTTGCTCTCTCCATTCCGTTAAGGTAGTCACTCAGCAACTTAGGATGATATTCCAATATTTCACGAAAGATAAGTTCCTGAATCTCCTCTTTTGTAAGTCTTAGCTGCTCAAACTCAAACTCCATTTTTCTGATTGGCTTGCGAGATGGCTCTCTCTCCACTTTGGCAAGACCTTTAAAATATGGATCTGTCAGTGCCTAGAAACAAAAACAAGCAGTTTATTACATATCTGCAGCAAGATTACCACATTAGAAATGACAGATATTAAGATATAATATTTTGCAAACCTATAAATGAATGCAGAAGCTAGGGGAAAAAATAAATAGAAAAAGCATAATTCTTATTGAACATGAACCTCTTCAGCAGATGGCCGGTCCTTAGGATCAAAAGCTAAAAGCTTTTTCAAGAGTCCTAAAGCTAATGGATCTGCATTTGGAAACTTCTGTGCAAATGATAAAGGTTGCTTTTTGCTCATGCTGCTCAAATACCTTTTTGCCTTCTCATTGCAGATCTGCATATAACACAAACAAGCATAAATCCATTAAAAGGATCTATTGAGCTTTCTTGAACTTTTTAGTATAATTAAGCACGTAGCCTTTTCACATAAAATTCGAGTCAGTTGGCATACCTTAGAAATTGTATCTATGGAAGGGGCTCCTAGAAGATCAGTCATCAATTCCAACTGATGAACCACATTCTTACCAGGGAACAGAGGTTTCCCAGTTAAAATCTCAGCAAAAATGCAACCAATGCTCCAAATATCAACAGCAGGAGTATACTACAATATAATAAACTATTTTAAAACTCACATAAACAACTCCACAGTCCAAAAGAGAAGCTAAAAAAAATAAGGAAAAGATGAACATGAGTACCAGCAAAATATTGATATTTTGACCCCTTAAGTAAAAGAATCCTCCCTGGACATGCTTATCTTTCTAATTTCATGAGTATACTGTCCTTAAAGTTTTAAAAAAACCCACTAATAATAACAAAAACAAAGTAGCTACTCTAAGCCAATTCCAGGGTTCAGTTGGGATTAAGTATAACAAAGAGACATATGTTTCCCCTCAAACCAGAATGATGAAATATCCCTAAGAGAACAAAACTCAACACCTAGTCTCTCTACCTCCAAGCAAACAGAAAAAAGAATGCCATTATATCAAATTAAATGTTCAATTTCAAAGCTGTTAGTATTACAAAATTACAACTGCCCAACACTGATGAATTAATCAATAGCATTCTCGTTTCACACCTTCAGAAAAGAAGTTACAAAATCATCATATTAAGTATGAAAGTGATCATTTCTAAAATGAGACAGCTGAAGAGGACTAGTGTTACATTGGCATAAAAATTGGCAAAAGCAACTGGATCATGTCTTCTATACACAGACAGTAAAGTGCACAGTGTTTATTTATGTAGGAAGCAATGTGATCTAGCCAACAATTCATAGAATATATATCAATAATTATGTTGAAAAAGATCCATTTCCTAACTCAAATTACTATAGACGATGGAGGAATACAAGGCAAGAAGCATATAGATGTCAAGATGGTAATTCATTTTCACTTCAGAATCAATGTGTCAGATAGAAACAAAAACAAGTACAAGGAAGATGACAAAAAAAAAAGATGACATACTTATGCCTTGAACAAATTATATAGAACAATAGGAGCCTTCTGTACATGTAATGTGTATCAAATAGGTGGCACTAAACATGTCTCAAAGTCAAAGTATATGCACAAAATGAAGCTATAGAACAAATGCAATCAACGTGTTCACAGTTAGACAAAAGACTAATAACATGTTTAAAGCACCAAAAGTAATAACTTTTGAACATCAAAAAAAATTAAGAAAGATAAGGAGCAAATATTGTACCTTACCAAAGAATGATCCACATAATTCAGGAGCTCTGTACCACCTTGTTGCAACATAATCCTACAATATATAGGAGTTTCAGAAGGACAAACAACTAAATAATCTCAGCTTAGAAGAAACAGCAACAAAGAATTTGATAAGCTAATAGATATGAATCATAAATTATGAAATCAAGGATAATTGCACCTGCAACTTCATAACATACCGTCCAATATATTGTTGTTGGTGCATCATTGAATGCAACTCTTGCTAATCCAAAATCACATATTTTGAGCTTGCAGTTTGCATTTGCTAATATATTTTTTGGCTTTAAATCACGATGATAGACATTTGCTGCAGTAAGATTTATCATACATCAAAAAAACTAGAGTTGATTGTTGCTACAAGGTACAGACAAAAAGATAGTAGAAAGTGGTCACAAATGTATCCATAATGGCCTATATGTCAAAAAGAATGATAATACAATAACAATCGTTAAATACGATTCTAGAAAAATAGACTATATTATATTTAAAATGATGGATTAATCGAATGCAGAAAAAGAAAATAAACTATACGCAGGCTGGTTTAACAACATCAAGACCTAAAATTATTTTCAAGGTTATTGCATTTATGTGCACGTGAAATTCCTGTTCATAAGAGAAAACTATGTTCAAATAGTATTTACAATCTTTAGGATGATGGTTACTAATTCTACTAAGGCAAAACAGAATGGTTTAACCAAAAGCGTAATAAACCAGGACAAGGTCTTCGATGGTTCTGTAGTTTTTTAAAAGAAAAGATATTAAACAACAAAAAGTGGATCAATCAACTTGAGGTCAAAGTTATTAAAAAAATAGAATGGCAAAAACAAATCAGAAACAGAGAAGACAAGCCTAATAGAACATAAAATTGAGTTGAATGGCATGATCGCAGTCCACTGTCACCTTTTAGAAGTAAATGACATTGATTTTCCATGATCCTTTTCATAATCCTAAGAGGTAAGACAGGGCAAAGAGCAAAGTTCAGGACATCACTTAATTTTCCTGATGAAAATGTGAAAGGGAGAAAAACAGGTAGACTCAGGTATCACTTAAGGAAACCAAATGAACATGACATGACAAAGGATCTATGCAGAATATCATGCTCTCAAGAAAACGGGGAAATGTGCTAAAATAACAATCATCTAACCATTTTATGGTTTATTGGTTGAGAAAAACTCGACAAAGAAAAGGTTATCAGATAATGGCATGTGCTAAAGGAATACAAGTTTGAGATGTGTGCTTATACCATCAAAAGAAAACTGACTAGTGACACGAGGGATCTCTCTGTGAGCAGTAAACAATTAATAATTTCATACAATCTTAGCATACTTTGTACTTAAAAAGCGACAATAGAAGAGGTAAGGGACAATTGAGAACTGCATTATACAACAACAGCAAGTGCACATAGTAGCTGATAATTGGATCCATACCTGCATGGATATATTTTAGTGCACGTAGTAGCTGATAGAGAAAAAACCGATAATGTTCACTCGTTAAGTCATCATTAACTTTGATGACTTCATGGAGATCCGATTCCATGAGCTCAAAAACAACATAAATATCTTTGAAATTCCTAGTCGATGGAGGCAACAAAATGTGCTTGATCTCTACAATATCAGGATGCCTAAGAAGCCGTAGAAGCTTGATTTCACGGAGAATCCGAGCAGCATCAGACTTATGTTCAAAAATATTGTTTATCTTCTTGATCGCAACTTTCTCTCCAGTTTGTGTATCAACTGCAGAACAAACTACTCCATAGCTTCCTTTTCCAATAACCTCCTGAATTTTGTATCTATTTACATTCCCATACTCACTGAAAAAGTCCAGTTTAGGTGAATTCTGCCACAAGATGATCAGTGGCAATAATACATCAGACTAAAAGGATTGGTGTGCAACAACAAGTCCCACAGTTACATGTCACTAAAAATTCCAGATTAAATCAGCATAAAATAAATAAAACAATCTAAGAGTTACAAAACAGAAAACACCCGGATAACAAATAAATAATTAATTCCAGAAACTACAAAGAATCATGCACGAGAAGATCTATCCAAAACGAGGCATCAAAAAAGATCTTTTTTTTTCCAAAAAACTATGCTCTAGATTAAAAGAAAGTAACCTAAGAAGAAGCTTAGAAAGAAACCAATCAGGGAAAACACACATCACGCAATCCTAACCTTCTTTCGCTGGTCTTGCGGCATTTGATTATAAATCTCCAAGCCGTTCGATCAAGATCCCTTCTTTTGCCTTTAATCTTTCCTTCCGCTACTCAATAGACGCCTTAATCCAATCTTTCTCGGAAAACTAACGATGCGAAACCGATATCCCACTCAATCGTCTTCCCATCCAGTATCACCAAGCCACAGACCACAATCACGGATTGCAGAAGCCCCACATCCTGTTATCCTCCTGCGCTGCGGCTTCTGCAAAGATCCGATTCCCTGACCACCACCAACTCAAATCACTCCGCGCTTAAATCACCACCAAATCGATCCCCTCCACAGCCTCGTCAAGCTCCACGGAGATTTGCTACGAAAAATATGGAGAAGAAATCAAAAACGATGCGATGTGACACCTAAACCTACCTCCAGCTCAGGTTTTCGCATATACGAGGAGGAAGAGAAGAGGGCGGAGAGAGCGGACGTGAGGAGTTCGTTCTGTTGGCGTAAAACATGAAAAAGAGCGTTTCTTATTCTTCTTATGGTCGATTCTACCCCTCCCCTTGCACGCTACGGCAGTGGCATTATCCCGTAATTAAGAGGACTTTGAAGGGCTTTTAAGAAATAAAAATTGTATATAAACCGTAATTTATATACAAAACTTGGTTTGTTATTTATTAAAATAATCTTTTATTTTCTTAGTTGTTTATTTTTAATTGTCTAAATTGTGAGAAGTATTAAAAAGGAAATCATGTTTATTGATATTGACATATTATTTGAAATGGCGATTAATAATAGTTTGGTAGGTTTCCAATTAGATTGTATCAAAAAAGATTAATTTGTTAGGAGTATTTATCTAAGATCCTCTCTAAATCATAAAAATTTATTTCTATAATTATATGTTAAAACTTGTTTTGGTTTTAATCCAACAAATACTATCAAAAGTGTATTTTGAAACATATCACCAATTCACCTTCGTCACTTATTCTATGTGAAAAAAAATTAAATTAAATTATTTCTGTGGAATAGTTATTGTCTCTTATTTTCTCACATTATTTGACATGTTAGATTTTGAATTCAATAAGCCTAAAATAAATTGATCAGTTTAATATATATGTAGGATTGGGTATTCATTCAATTCAAGATTCTTAAGCTGTTAAATTATAAATCAAATCCTGTATATGTTATCCGACTTTTAATCAATAATAATTTAGAATTATCCATTGATTCTCTTTCATATTCATCTCAAACAGTGCATGGAAAAAGATTTGATGGTGATAGAAAGCATGGATGGTGGTAGTTCCTACAGGATAAGATCAAATAAGTCTCCAAGTATTAGATGCTGAGGAACCTACATGGGTGGGTGGGTTCTTTCCACCTATGAAAACAAGAACATGGAGGAGGGGGACAAACCACTTGGTGGCAGGAAGCTTGTAGAGATGCACCATAGAGAATGCACTTTTGGTAGAGCATGTGTTTTGGCTTGACATGTAAAGGTCATTTTAGAAGACTGTCTTTGTACATATCCATAAAAAAAAAGCTAACAAAGTGCTATTCCAGATAACATTCTGCAGTGTCTTTGTCAAGTTTGTGTTGCTTGTCTCCTTGGCTTGGTTGAAGGATAAGAGAGATATGCCCGTCCATTAGTCTCCTACATCATCTCTTTAGCTTTAGCTTCCTTATCTGCTGTAGTTTTCTTGGTGGAAAGAGAAGTTTCAATTAATTGTTTTCTTATCTGCAGGTTTGCAATTTTGTTAGACAACTCCAAGTCTTTGCAGGCTCAAAATATGTGACCTGAGTTTGCTGATTTAACTACTGTCCAAATCCTCCATCTAATTTCCCATAAATAGCATGTCCTTTTATGCTTTCTCAAGTGTTTTATTTTGTTAGAAGCTAAATTCATATTTCATATAGGTTCTTTGGCTATTTGCCAATTTAGCTTACATTTTGATCACTGTTCAATAAAAGCAGAAAACTTCACTCACAGTATACCACTGAGTATTATCAAATTGACCAAGAAACAAGATTCTGGTCACTAAGCAGAAAGAGAGAGAAAACTCTCATACAGCATGAGTGGAAACAGTTGCATATATCATGAACAACTTTCAATTTATGCAGAAATATTAAGAAGAAAAAGAAAGCTTCCAACAGGCTCACAATCAAGTGAAACAGTAAACAGAAGAATGAGATACCCCTATAGGAGCTTGTAACTTTCAATTCTCATTCAGAATCATACTAGATATCACGAAACTAGGTATCATGAACACCTTTCGACTTTGCAGAAAAGGGTTAAAAGAAACAAAATGATATTATCATACTCTGAAAAGAGCATGTATCAAGATTTTCCACAAGCTGCTGTGTATAGAGACCTCAGCTGCCTGTTTATGAGCTTACTTTGGTGGAGAGCCTGTCGGAGTTCAATGTCATCAGACCACCATTGCTCCAATCCATGGGCTTCAAGGAATTTCCGCGGCCCCTTAGTCATGACAAAAAGCTTTGCCACTGCCTCTCCTGGACTGTTGTTAATCATCTTGGCCTTGTCTGAGCTAATATCAGTAGCAACAGCAGTGCCAGCAGCATCAATGTAATAACAACAAATATAGTCACTGTTATTTACATACAAATGAGGCATCCATTTCTTTATCTCATTACTGAACGTCTCTCCATTTGCAGAAGCTTTCTCCTTCTTATCAATTGAAACTTCACCTTTTGAAGGCAGTATGTCCTTAATTTTCTTCCAGAGAAAGGCTGCCTTCTCACCAGCACTTCTGAGACTCATCGCCAATGACACAGATGGTGGATTAAACACATGGCACTCCACAAAAACACCTTGTTTGGCCAATGCTTTGCCTACTTGCAGAGCAAATCCAGCTCCCAAGGAATGCCCAGCAATACACACATTGCTGCTGCCAAATCTGTCAACCATCAGCTTAAGTGCTTCTAGAGCTCCATGAAACCTGACCGAACCTTTTAAGCTTTCCCAAGCCAGGAAACGCAGATCATCCTCTAAATCTCTCATAATAGTTGGATTCTTCAGTAATGTCCCCCTGAGTGCTAGGACAGCCCTAGGTGCACCAGCTGGTTTCATCAATATCAGTTCAGACAAAGCAGCAGATCGGTCCCACTCTAGAACTGCACCATATATGGAACCATCTCTATCATCCACCAGTGTCTGTGTTCGCTTATATTTAAAGGGTTTCCACCATTTTGGAGCGAGACCATTCATTTCAGTTTTTTTATCTTGTCTATCTAGTTCCAGCAAGTAGACCGCCTGAATGAAACATGCTATTACCATCCTTTTGTAGTTTGGATCTTTCCTGAAGCAAAATTAAGAGTGATTAGCATAATGCATCAGAATTTTAAAATATGGTTTGAAAGGATGTATACCTAGAAAAGTTCCAGAGACAATAAAAAAATCAGTGTTTCAGAAAAGAAAGAAAAAGGTAGAATAAGAGTGGTGGTCACTATCACAAACAAGACCATGAATATAATGATTCTTCAGAGCTCTCCTCTTGATGGACAACTTTGCTAATTTCTGTACACACAGTGATGCTCAGAATAATCAAGGGTGAAGTAGTCCATTGAGCATTTTGCTGACCAAAAGTATCATAGGTTTGCTTTTTCAGTTAAAACATGAAATAAACAAGTATGCAATCAGCCAGTAATTACTTTCATGCTATTTCATGGTTTTATCTGATAAGTTGTTTGAAACTTATATATAAATTCTTTGTGCAAGAATATGCAGATTATGAAATAAATTTCAATACTAGAATGGACTGTTAATACCTCTATTCTTCCTTACAGTTAATTTCCAAGGCTAGGGAAGTTCAGACATGGCATGAAACTAGTCTTAATACATCTTTCAGTTGAGAAGCATATTAGTGATGGATTATATTGGTTGATGTGAGATGTCTTACAGTGTTAGACTAGGCAACTACTTTAGATCAATTGATGGAAAATATTACTTCACTCTCATTCTTCTTTGGGCTTTTGGCCATCCAATGGTAATGCCACCACATTTTCAGGTTTATTGCCTGTAAATGGAGTGAGATTGAAGGAAATGAATAAGATTATAAGACTAAATGCTCATGTAGGAAATTGCTTGCTTCAGTGTGTTGGCATAGGAGCTTTCAAGATGTGGGAAACAGAAAACAGCATACCTTAAATAAGTAGAGAAGTTATTGGTCTTTCTATGACAAGCAAAAGTATGGTTTGATATTTACACTAGCAAGTAAAAAGAATTATTTAAAACTATGTTGAAAACTATTCTTATGGATTTCATATAAAAGTTAGCTCATCAAGCGTCATATCATGGTTTTAACTTTCATGAGACTAATTAGACCCATCTGCAGAATCATCCTTCTACAATATGGATGCTTTAACCCATCTCATGCTTGCAGATTTATTAAGCAGAGGTAAAAATAATATCATGATTTCTATTACTTGATGAAGATGAACATCTAACCACACAAGGGATATAAATCAATATGGCGTTCTAGCTTTAACTAAAAAGTTACATTTTCATTGACAAGCTCAAGTTCACTTAAACAATGGAGATTAGGTGGATCTCTGGCATCATCTATATCCTTTATAAGTCCATCAACTATTTCCCATCAAACTAAGCTAGTTAATCTATGATTGTTTCTTGTTTAATTAGGAGAAACCCAAAACCCACGTAGAAAAGAAAACCAACAGGGTGCTCATCTGGACCTCAAACTCCCAATTATACCCACAATTAAAAGACACCGTACCAAGACAAAACATAAAACCGTAGGACACTCACTCTCCTTTCGATTGAAGATACTTTGCATCCCAATTTGATGATCCCCAGAAAGAAAAACTAAAGAAAAACTAAAATGAAAGAAATTGGAGGGTAAAAAACTCAACTTTCTACAAGGTGGCCTACTCCACAAGAACTTTCAGGCAAGACACCCTACAAACCCATCCCAGGAACAAATCTAAACCCTCGAATACATTTCAAGAACCAAACTTGGTTAAGGCAATAGATTTTTTATATATATAAGTCGATAGAGAGAACCAGGTTCTCCAATTAGGAGAGAGAGAGAGGGAGAACCAGGTGGAGCGGATGAGATCTCTCCAGTTAGGGGAGGAGAAGTTGCGTGGACCACACACATGGAAGTCGAACGGGTGGGCAGCGACCGTGGCCGACTCGCTTGTCCCCTCATGTTGTCCTCCTCCTTCTCCTCCCTTAGCCGCCTGCGGTGAGCTCTTCGACATTTCACTTGACTCTCTCCTCGTCCTCCGACGGGCTCTCGAATGCAAATGCCCGATCGAGAAGACTAGAAAGAGAAGAGCAGACGCGGAGAATAAAGAGATGGAAGTTGTCGAGAAGAAAAGAGAAATATTATGGAAAGGGAATTTTGGGAAGAATATGCGGTTTTTTTTTGTTTTTTTTTATTTTGCATGAATTCCTCGAAAAAGGCTTAATTTGGATGATTTTTCGAATAAAAATATCATATTTTGGATTTTGTTTTTCTCTATGCATCTATTTTCATATTGGTGCACTCTACTTTCATATATCCCTTAGAAAGTTTCTATTACTTTCTAATACTCATATTTTCATATGTTTAGGGTTAAATGAAAAAATAAAGGTTTATTATCTTTTATTAGGGAATATATTAAAATAATCTTCCAAAATCAGTCAAGAATTATACTATAAATTATCATTAAAAAAACCTCAAGATGTATGATAAAATTAATAACTAAGATTGATGAAGATATAAAATAATTAAACTTTAGTATTTTAGATGGAGTTAAAATGTTGTTGGCTACTGAACTAAGTGCAACTTAAAAAATATATCTCATCATTTATTATAATTATTTTTATAATAAATGAACATAAATATTATAAGATTTTCTAAAGTATATGGAGATAGATTTAAGGTTAATTGGAAAAAAAAAGAGGGTTTAAGTCTTTTATTATGAAATATGTTTGGATTAGTAGTGACTTGTGGATTGAAAACTCTTTCACAATTAATTAATTAAAGATACAGAAATAATAGGAAAGGTCTAAATAAATAAGAGAATAAGAGATGAGTGAGAGAGTCTTTATAGTAGTTTAATTATTTTACATATGCTTATTCATTTTTTTAGAATTATTTCTAGTGATCCTAAAAGAATTCTCTTGGCCAAATCAAAATTGAGATAAAGATATAATCATGGTTATACAAATATTTTTTATACTTAGATTATAACATATAATTGATGGAATTACAAGTGTGGTTAACATTGTAAGTTTCTTTATAGGGAAGGAATCAAATCTATAGGGTGGACGCATCTGTTCTTATCTTTTTTTTTTATTAATTTTATGCATCAATTTTTTTTATTTTTTATAATGTTTTCACTATCTCAATCTTTTTTTTAATGGGTAAAAAATTAATCATCCTTACACTTTACTCCTTCTCAATGCTTAAGTGTAAACATTCTATTTGAAGTGCTATTTTAAGAAAAACACATTGTAACAGCATGATGCTAATCCAATTGTTTTAAGTAACACATTTGAAATATGTATTAGGTCCTCAATCTAAATAAAAGTGATAAGATTATTTGATATCGATACGATAAAATATTCATCGTCACATTGACTCATATGTTTTTACTCTATATATCGACTAAATAACTTGTCAAATTAGTACCACTCGTGACTATACTAAACATAACATTTATTTATTTAGTCAACTCTTAATGTTAGGGAGCACCACATAATTATCCCATAAATTAAATCTTCATTTTTTTTTTCACCGTATCGTATCGTACCGACATTTCGATCAGGGCTCGGTATGGTACGGTATCGGTATATCGAGCGGTACACCCTGGTGTACCGAACAATTTTATATTTTTTTTTCATACTGTAGCAGTGCTACAGTATAGTACCGTAGTATTGTAGTAGTGCTACAATATAATACTGTAGCACTATAACGGTACGAGGCGGTCCATGTACTGGTAACATGTTGGACCGATACGTACCGGGCAGTACACTTCGGTACGGCAGATCTTGCTAGAAACCATTATAAAAAGATTACGAGCACCACTTGGATCAAAATAATATTTTCAAAATTTTGAGCTATCTAAATCTTTTACCAATTTAAACATTGAATGATTTTTATCGAACATATCCAATATAATTTTATAAGAAAATTGACCCGACTCGATTGACTTACGATAAATTCATACATTAGATACAGATGCGCTCCGAATGATCTTAATTTATTATAGCCAAAATCTACTTTACTAAATAAATAAGAATTTTAAATTATTTTTAAGTTTAAAATGTGACAAGTTATCTTGAGTTAAAAATGAGAAGCTTTAAATTTTCACCCAAATCTTCAAAAAAATTTTAATAAATTATTTTGTAAAACTTTAAGATGTATGATAAAATTAATAATTAAGATTCATGATGATTTAAAATATTTAAACTTTAGTTATAATATTCTTGAATGAAGTTACTATGTTTTTTATTACTGAATTAAAAATCTATTTTTCTTATAGGAAAGCATTTGAGTATAAAAAAATTAGGAACTGTGTGTGAGAAATATATAAAAAAATATTAAAGAAAAACCCAAAATGTGATATTTTCATAGAAAATCATTCTTTGATTTATTTTGTTAATATTATATTATTTTATATTATTGTAAGTATTATCACATTGGTTTTCCTTTTTCATCTACTATATATACGATTCTGAAAAGACTCGTTCCGTTCGAGCTCGTCGCTGTCTCGCTCGCTCATCTCCTGAGCCCGGCGCTGATGCCAAGAACCCTAGCGGCGACGACGACGAAGAGCCGCCACCGCCACTCCTTCCATTGAGACGGGAGAAAGGGGGGCGGAAGGAGCACGTGCCTCATCTCCGGCGTCGAGGCGTCGGAATCAGTGCTGTTGGTGTTGGAGGTTGAATGGCGTATAAAGCGGAGGACGACTACGACTACCTCTTCAAGGTGGTGCTGATCGGGGACTCCGGCGTCGGTAAATCGAACCTCCTCTCGCGGTTCACCAGGAACGAATTCAGCCTCGAGTCCAAGTCCACCATTGGCGTCGAGTTCGCCACACGAACTATTCGCGTCGATGAGAAGGTCGTCAAGGCCCAGATTTGGGACACAGCCGGCCAGGAGAGGTTCGGATTGCCTATCCTCCCTGACATGATTTGTTATGATTATGATTTCGATCCGTTCTCTCTGTAGCTTGTCTAGGTTTCCGTTGGTCGGCCTCGGATTCCTGGGTATCAGATCCGCCGTGGGGTGTGATTGCCATTTGTCAGATCTGATGCGTTGTTATATCTGTTCGACGCATTTAGGGTTGATACTACAAATGACGTTTGGCAATTCTCGGAGGATAATTATCTTTTTAGTTTGTAGTAGCAACATCCTTCTTATCGTCTGCTTACTTTTCAATCTCATCTTTGTCTTCAGACTCCCATTCCTCTGCAATAATCGTAATTATTCTCTTTCTGGACACAACCTGGCCAGATGGTTTGTAATTCTATGGCTAAAACAAGTGACTCCTGAAATCTTTCTTCCTGGCGTTTCGACGCTGAGGTAACACGTGAAAATACTGGTAAAAGTACTAATTTTGGTGTTGCACCCCGATCCAGTTAGTCCCACATTGTCTGTGGGCTCTGGCTTTAGTTGGTACAGGAGTTGTGACTGCAGGAGTTGTCGCCAACTTTCAAAGAAGTTTTGAATAGCCTTTCTTGAGGGCTTCATCCATGTGTTATCAAAATTATTTCTCTGAACACCAAAACATGTTTGTAGTTTTGCATCAATTCTTCAAACCTTTCACATAAATTCCTCCATTGTATCTTCCCTCAGATGCACTTTAATATAACAACAACTTATGCCTCCACTCATGGAACTTCTATTTGTTGAATCACTTCTTTATTACTCCATATATTTGATTGCATCTGAAGCCTTTTATTCACTGAATGTCACACATCATGTTGTATAACAAGGCTCGTATCAGAGTCCTTGCAACTTGCACATACAATCAATACCTCTGTTCAATCTTTTCGTTAGTATTAATAATCATAGCATTTGAATTCGAGCAAATTACAATTTGATCAGAATTGTTTCTTAAAATTAGTTTGCGTCAACATTTTTAGACTTATAAATATACTACTAAGTTTTTTACATTCTTGAGAGAGCACAAATATTTGACCTTAACTTGCTGGTTTCTTTTTCTTTAGGAATCAATTCCCTAGTGTAGGACCTAATTGGTGTTTATTTAACTTATCACAACAACAATAATTACAACAATAAGAACTCACAATGTCCCAGTTATTAGGGTTCAACTACATGAATTTTTTTCTACCATTGAATTTTATATGAAAAAATATCTTTAGTTAAATCCAGAGCATTTAAATATTTATTTACAATTTCTAATAAAGTTTTCTTATGTCTTCTGGTACCTCTCCTCACACCAATAATCCAATTTCTTAACAAGTTGCAAATTTGATCAAAATGAAAAATACTTGTTTAGTAAATAGAAGTTTAGATGTCTTAGTGGTCATCTTTGTCTTTTTTTCTTTTTCTTTTTGAGGAAGCCAGTCTATTGATGAGGTCACATTTGGTTGTATCATTGAGCTAAGACTGATGAGCTGACTTTGGTTGTTCTGCTAAGGGTGGACAATATGCAGCAGACAACTAAGATATTG
The DNA here is from genome assembly GCA_004837865.1 of Musa balbisiana. Taxonomy (NCBI): domain Eukaryota; kingdom Viridiplantae; phylum Streptophyta; class Magnoliopsida; order Zingiberales; family Musaceae; genus Musa; species Musa balbisiana. The sequence continues at coordinate 11,693,267 of CM017188.1, read as the reverse complement.
AGGTGAATTGTGAAGGGGTACTCGCCAAGCTGGGATGGGTTGAGCCAATGTACTTGCTGAATCGAAATGTTCTGAACTAAAGTGTCCATTTGAACCAAGGTGATTTGCACCAAAAAGGCTCTAAAATCAGTTGGGTAAACTAGAGGGGGCATTCGGAATATGTTTAGTGGGTCCTCATCCAACCCTCAGGCCCCAGGTCAACACACATTCTGAGATGGAGACTAATCTGAAGTGAGTTCAATCACTTCACACTGGAGGAGGTCCATTTTTATAGCACGACATATCCATATATCTCATCTGTTATATGTTGTTACATGCATCGGGTTGTTCAGTTTTTGTATTATGTTGTTAATCATTGGGACTTGGCATTTTATATATTGCCATGTCAACTTGAACAAAGGAATTTAATAGGCAGCTTTAACCGTGTTGACATCATGTTGGGTCATGTAGGTGTTATCAGTGTCACCCTCCATTGATGTTTTCTGTGAGGCTTTACTCCCATATCATATATGATCCTTGAAGAACCTTCATTTTTTGAATATGGTATTGTGTGTGATAAGTATTTTTCTTCAAATTGTTTTCTAGCAGATACTAAATGATGATGTGTTTCAGATCCTAATTGTGAGGATACTAGAGGAGACATAGTCAAAGAATCTACTTTAGATGTCAATTCTTTGACTGTAGATTGTTCAGATTCTAGATTTGTACATCTTTGATCTTGTCTAGGATATGAGAGATGATACAGTGCAAAGAATTTGGGCATGTCAATGTTTTGAATGATATATCTGAAAGCTGGTTGTCCAAATTCCTTTTGTTTTACTAAATTTTGCCCTTGTCTATTATGAAAATTAAAGAAGTGTTTCACACTTCACTTCAGTTAAGAGGATTTTAATCATTCTTTTAAGCTCATAAATATTAAGTAACAAGGTTCAAGGAATTGGGAATGACACTGAGATTGTCTAGAAAATGTTCAAAATTAAAGCAAACTCATTATACTACAATTACTATCAAATTCGTGATTTTTAAAATGTTATATATCAATATGGCATTATCAAGTAATGAATTAGCCTCATAAGGGTGATGATAGACCACTATATTTAAAGACTATAGAAGCTACTCTACTTGGTAGCTCTTAAGGATGATTTCTTCTAATTTTTAAATTCAACTCAGGTGGCCATTTGATGTTGACATGTCAGTGACTTATTGGGCTGATATAGGATGTTAATCCCTGAATAAGGGACTAATAATGTGATCTAGAGCTGATTAGAACTTAGATTTGATCATGTTCGGAGTCTTCGGACTCCAATTATTTTATGTTGTAGTTAGATATGTGATATTCTTTTGGCAATTTGGAGATTTTTGTAGATGACCATTTATATTAAATTTGGATTAATTAGATAGATATAATCAGTTTTAAATTAGAAGTCTATCTTATCACAATCTTTAAATTTCTATACTGAATCCTATTCGAAAAAGGATTATGTAGCCAAATATGTAGGAGTCATCTAGTTATGAATGGAGATTCTAGTTTTGTCATGGATCTGTGACTTTTCATTCTCTCCTCATACCTCTCTTCTTATCTCTCTACTTTCTATCTTTGTTTATTTTCATTCTCTCCTCTTACCTCTTTTCTAATCTGTCCTTTTTGTTTCTTCTCGACCATGCCCTCTGTCAAATTGGGAAGGTGGACTTGGAAGAGTCAAACGTGGAGGATGGTGATGGACAATGGATGGGATGCTCGTTTTGGCCCCTGCATACTGGATTTGATGTCCTCCACCATAAAGCAGACTTGACTTCAATGATCAGATAACATCGTAGTTCAATAGCTTTAGGAGTTATCCCAATAACCGAATTAGATTCATAACAGAAATGATTTATGAAGACAAGGTATCTTTCCTCACCAATTCTACCATTGATTGTCATCCTTGTTCTTATTATTGTGAATGAACTTTGATGAAGAGGGTGGACCTTGGTATGACAATAAGATTACATAACCACTCTCTGTTTTGGGCTGCGTGCATTGATCCTTCCCATATTGGTTTCACCCTTTTTAGTGAAACTTGATAAGATGAAGATGTAAACTCAAGTTACTGACAGAATGAGGTTTGAAACATTGAAGGATAATCAAAATCAATAAATGGCAAGTCCTCCATAGTAAACCATTTGAACCTCCATAGCTTGATGAATCGTTGAACCTCCATCTATGTGGTCCTAACCTGTACCAGTCGATACTAGTGTATCGTATGTCAGTACATACTGGTTTTTAGAAAAATGACCAAAAAATAGTTGAAAATTACCTGACATTAAAAAAACCATTTTAATTGCTTTTTATCCTAATTTAATATAATTTCGATAAGAGTAGTGTGCAAGTGAGTCATAAATGGCTAGTAATTATAGGTTGTTAGGATAAGCTAGTGAAAAGTCATACATACCTTAATTGAAGAGATCTTCCACCAAATGATGCCGTTGAAACCCTCCAATTGAAGCTTTTGAACTTTTGATGAGCTCTAATCATCGATTATGTTTCTTAATGAGAAATAGAGTGAGAAAGAGTAAGAGTGAGGGGGAGTGAAAGAGGGGTGGGAAAGGGTTTAGAAAGAGGAAAAACAGCCTAAACCAGGGGTCCAATGGTCAAATTGGCTGTTAGACACCCATGATTTAACCCAAGTGAACCGGTATAATTGGAATCCAACCGACTGATATAGGTCAATGACGGTTGAATTTTGATCATATTACCCGAGATAGGGGGTGTACCAAGTGGTACACCCCTGCCTACTGTGTACTGCCCAACATAGGATAGTCTTTGTAGAGGTTGTCGAGCGGACTAGTACGTATCGCTCATTTCGTACCATATTGGGTGGTACAATTAACCTTGTTATGTAGCAAAAGGATGATCTTGCAGATGCTGTTGAATGTAGTGAAGTGAGCAATGGATTGACTAGTACATATTGACCATTTCATACTGTATCAGGCGGTAGGACTAACCTTGTTATGTAGCCAAAGGATGATCTTGCAGATGCTATTGAATGTAGTGAAGCGAGCTATGCAATCCATAGATGATTATGAATTAAATTTGATTATGTTTAGGCTCTACATTGATTATGTTAATCTACTTTAGATCTGCAATGTCTTTTCTCAATGTTATTTTTAGAAGATAATCAATTGTTATATCTGGATTGGTTAGGTAGGGATAGTTAGATGTTTAAGTTGAATTCTGTCCTATTACTATTTTTATTTCTTTATCTAGAACCTATTTAGAAATGGATTCTGTAGCCATATATATGGGGATCATCTTTAGTTAATTCATGGATTGATGACATGTTATTCTTTCTTATAATCTCTCTTCTAATCACTGTCTTTGTCCCTATTTCTTCACCGTGCTTACCACCAACTGATGCCTGTTATTCATAAAGGTTTGCATTCCTCCTCATTCTGCAACAATGAATAATGATAGCTAGAGGTAAGTCGAGATCCAATTGATATTACCAATCCGATCAGGATCGGATAGATGTGATGTCTGGGAAAATTTTTGGTCTGCATTATACTCTAAGATCTCTTGAGTGATATATTTTTACTAAGTTGCTGGTGTTAATGATTAGAATTAAATGTGGTACTTTTGTCTCTCAATTTCTCATAGTATGGGACTTTTTTATATCAACAAATTCATGATATTTTAATTTGCATACATTCACAAACTTACATTTTTCTTGCTATTAAATGGCAAATAGAAGCAGTTGATTTGTATTCATGAATTATGTAAATGCATGGACTACTTTACTTCCATATCCACATTATTAAATATCACTTTTTGTGCAGCATCGAGGCATCATTTTTCATGCTATGGCATTTTTTTCACATATAAACTTGGTATGTCCTCTTGAAAATGGATCTTCTGCATTTACTTTTGACAAAGGGCAATGTTTTATGGCAAATCTTTTCTTGTACATCAGTGATCAAGAAGCATCTAAGTTATGCAATGGGTCATAGCTGCCACTTAGTGCACATATATACATTTCTATGAAATTTTAATGTCCTATGCATTGTTATCGTAACAATATAACATGAAACAAATCGAAATAAGTTTTGCAATATGTTTAGTCACTTGTAAGAGTAAGAACCATACCATGTTTAGATGCTTAGTTGGTCCTCTCCAATATAATTGAATTTGCTCAGTTAGATAATGAAACTCTTTTGTGTATTTTCAAATAATGAAGAGTTGAATACCTCCAAACTCTTTGGAGGTAGTGATGAATCTTCAAGAAAGCTTCCATGTCATCAGATGCTATCTGGAAAAATCAGTTTGTCATTGATGTTTAATCTCTTGGTGTCAAATCCTTTGCTTTATTATGTCTTGTTCTAGAAATGTGAATTGTGAAAGAGGTTTCCTATGTATGAATATTTCTCTTAAGTTAAAATGAATGACTTTCATATCTACAATTGTGTTTCCTTACAGGAAAGCATTACCGTATGCATGTGTTATATATGTCAAGCACATAAAGATCTTTCTTTTTCCTTTTATCTGATCACCAATAAAGCTCTTTCTTTGGACTGCACTCATTTGTCATTCCTCATTTCTAGAGATATGGTGCTTCCAATGTATAAAGCATGTGCAAGCTATAACTCTTGCTTCTCTGTTAAATTAGATACAGGGCAATCACAAGTGCATATTATCGAGGAGCAGTTGGTGCACTGGTTGTGTATGATATAACTCGTCATGTAACATTCGAGAGCATTGAAAGATGGTTGAAGGAGCTTAGGGAACATACTGATTCCAGCACCATAATCATGCTCGTCGGGAACAAGGCAGATTTGCGCCATCTTAGGGCAGTTAGCACTGAGGATGCAAAGGATTTTGCTGAGAGGGAAAATTCCTTCTTCATGGAGACATCTGCTCTGGAGTCGATGAATGTGGAGAATGCCTTCAGCGAAGTGCTTACCCAGATACATCATGTGGTGTGCAAGAAGGCACTTGAAGCTGGTAATGATCCAGCAGCTCTGCCAAAGGGGCAGACGATCAATATTGGCTCCAAGGATGATGTATCTGCTGTCAAGAAAGCTGGTTGCTGCTCGGCCTAGCTTCGGAGGTGACATCAACGTTTTGATGACCGAAGGAATCGCTAAAGGTTATGGCATGGTTTCTTACCTGCATCTATCTATGATAATGTTATTAATATGACACCAGTGAAGATGTCATACAATAGTACTTGACGTTTGTTGAGGATTTTGGTATGTGATCTAAGATGGTTCAAGATTAGGATTTTGAATTTGCACTGTCATTTTGTTGCAGTAAAAACCATTTTGTTTCATAAAAGATCCATTGCTTATTAGGGTTCTTCAAACTCCAGGCTCTGTTGCATCCTTCTATTGAGTGTGACCATCGGAGTGGAAGCTGTCTACTCGCAACCATAAAAGGTTAGTAGGAGATTCAGTGAACCTTCTTAATCTTTAGCAGTGAATATTTATAGATCATCGAACAGTTAATACCTTCTTTTCTCTTATTTTCCAAGTCATATATTCACATGTACAGACAACTCTGAATTGTTTTGTATCTTCGTTGAATGCGTTGATGTTTTCCTTTTTCTTTTGATAAAATAACAAAGATTTTCCTATAAATATATATATGTATATATATATACCACACACACACACACACACCCCAATTGATGGGTTTATTACTAATCTACGGTAATGTAAACATGATAATAACTCTTCATTCTGTTATTTCTTTTAATTTATTGAATAAAAAACAAATATAGTAACAAATTATCAATTTCTTCGAATAATTTACATATTTCGGCTATTAGAGGCTCATATCTTATAAAATTTAATAAATAACATCTCATTTAATAAGGTGAGGGCTGATCGGTAATTAGCTCAAAAAGTTGGTATGGTAAGCAGATTAAACTGAAGAAGGAAAATTCCAGTTACTGCATCTCTTCGCCCCTTCCTTCTCTCCCTCGCCCCGCTCTCGCGTTCGATCGATCGTCAGGTGGAGGAGATTAGTGAGAAGAAGGGGAGAAATCGATCGTTTGTTGCGGGATTTCGAGGTCCCACTTCGCTGTATCCGAGGGTTTCGGGCGCACGAATTGATGGATTCCGATCTCTGGATCTCTCGCCTCGGCTCCGCAAACGGTCAATACTCAATCCAGCACCGGAAAAACATCCAACCGGGTTATTCTCCGTTCGTACCTTCGTTTGTCCGCTTCTTTTCTTTTTGCTTTTGTTGGTCTTTGTTATGGAAATCGTGGGCAATTGTGTGTTTGGTTGGGAATCGCTCGTGTTTGATGGAAATCGAGTGTAACCGTGCAGTTTGATGACTTGAAGATTGAATTTTGCTAGACCAGTGGAGCACGGATTAGTTCGAACAGCTTTTGAGAACATTTGGATCTGTGGTATCATTTGGCATTATATGTGATGGAACTCTTATTTCCCTAATTTCTTAAGTTGAAGTTACTAGAACAGATTGAATGCTTCATGTTCATCATTCATTTTGAACAGTTAGGAGCCTACTTATGTAAATCTGACTTCCTTGGTAGGGCATTATATGAAATTTGGGTCCTTTCAGGGTCAAAATTTGCATCAAATATGGATGTTTTGTCATCTTCACTCGTCCATGAGGAACCCTATCCTAGACAAAATCTGTCCTATAGTGCATTAAGCCAAAATGGAGGGTCCATAGTGTAGCTCTGGTACCATTTTAACAGCCTGAGTTGTTAGTATAACTTGTATGGAATGGGCCTACTAACATGGTCCAGAAGTATTAGTTCTATGTGACTAAAATAATTCACAGCTTTACAGAGGTCTATTCTTTCTTCTTGTGCCTATACTGCTCCTCGAGGATTTTGGATTACATTTTCCTTAATGGACTTTAGAGGACACCATTTTCTTGCTTGATATTTCTTGGATTTTCTATGGACAAAACATCGACTGTTGGCTTGATGCTCTTTCATCAGGCTGGTATTGCATATTTCATGGCAAAGAATTAATCTCCGTCTCAAACTTTAAAGTGCCGAAAAATGGGTGTGCCGTTAGATGATTATTGTTTATAATTGATCAAAACAGACTTGCCAGATCTAAATTGATCAAAACAGACTAGCTTTGAGAAACAAGAAGGATTACCACAAGAAAGGTGCACGTTGATGTATTATCATGTCTATAAGGTAGCTTTTAAGAGAAATGGTATAAGACATTTGAAGGGAAATTCATAATAGCAAAATGACAGCTGGAGGAATAATTTGGTGATGCTCTGGAATGTAGCAAGTTGAGATGATAGAAGTTGTATGGATTTCTACCAGGTGATTAAATGAGAATAAAAAGAAGGAACTCAAATGTTGTACATATCAGTCAAAACTGTTTTGTTATATTATTTTGACATTATTATTGATATTTGTATAATGCAGTGAGCAGTCAGATGTTGTCTTTTTGTGCTGACCAACAGTGGTGTTGAAGATGTATTGTCCTGTTGATTCAAGTGAACTGTTGACTTGTTGACTATGCAATATACTCACCATTTTGGTATCTCATTCTTGTTTCTTGAAACTGTAGTTTATTTTTTACCTTTTGAAGTTGTTAATTACTAAACAGTAGCTCAGCTATGTTGTGTATGCAGATTTCTATGAGAGCATAAAAGGGAGATTGAGAAAGAAGTCTTGTTTTTATTACCACTTACTCAATGGTTACAAATGCACTTGAAATTGCCTGTGCCAAAACCTGATATCAAGGATCCATGGAGTGATGCTGTGGGTCTGGTCCTCCCGGAATCGTGCGTTTTGATGCACATGCTGCTGTTGCCACCATCTGCACCCGGATTGGCCCGATTGCGAATGCAAACTCCCCATTGGTTGCCAGCCATCGGCTCATCACTCGAGGTTCAGAAGTGTGCATGGAGGAGACGACCAATGTGATGCAAAGACAAAGTCCCAGGATCAGCCTCACCATTTATCCTTCTTGTCAGAACTCCTTGCACTACCAAGAATCAAAAGTTGCTGAGGCCTCTGGCTTTATAGAACACTCGAAGGAGTTCAGATTTTATATACAATGGCAAAGTGGATGCTTGCTACTCTAAGGTGCTTGGATACTTGCCTACCACTATCATTGGTTGGCATTGAAGTAGGATGCTGCAGCTCTTCTTCAAGGTATATATATTCATTTCTTTTCTGTTCTGTCTGTTGATGGTCCATATATATATATATATATATATATATATATATATATATATATATATATATATAGAGAGAGAGAGAGAGAGAGAGAGAGAGAGAGAGAGAGAGAGAGAGAGAGAGCAGTTTACCCAGTCAGTTTCATGTAGATTATGAACGGCCGAGCACTCAGAAAGAATGGGCGAGTATGATAGAAGCATGGGAAAGAGTGCATCAATAAGTAGGCACTCTCCTTATTTTCCCTGAATACTCATTAGTTATCTGAGATTTTTATTTTCTCTCTCCTCTCTGCATGAAAGCTCTGAAAAGGTAAGGACGATAACTTGGCCAAATGCATGCATAACTCCCAGAATGCCTTTTCATGGCCATAACCATGAGCCAAGGTTCCTTTGGACTTCTACCTTCATCATGTCAAATGCAACATATATGATCACACTAAGAGAAATTGGTTTGATTAGACAAAACTGCATCAGATATTTTACCACTTGCAGTTTCACATTGTCGATTATTTCAGTATGAAGGTGAAGTTTGGCCTATCCCACATTGGCACATGGATAGGTGATGACTAGCCGAGCTGCTGCACCTCTCGAGATGGCGGTCAGTTCCTACTGTTGAGATCTCAGGAACCATCTGGACGTCATTATCAATCACATCATTTTACCCGGTACTGTTGCTTTCGCTGGAGGAGGTTAGTGATAGTGTTTCATGTCACTCTAAGTGCAAAATTGTCAGTCTTGTCGTCTGGGCTAGGGGATCTGCACAAGGAATGCCAGCATCAGTTTCCTTGTGGTAGGGCTCCCTGGTGGCAGCAGGATGGTTGATCTGCATTTGTCGGCTAAGTAGCTCCATAAGAGAGAGAGAGAATTTCAGAGTATAAAGGAAGTCTCTCTCTCTCTCTCTCCCCTTTTACTTTCTTTTAAGCTTTACTTGTGCAATGAAGAAGATCTCACTGTAGTTCTTCTGATGGTTCATTTATTTTGCAGGGGCATCTATCTTCCTCGGAGCACATAGGGGTTCATAGGAGTTCATAGATGGGCTAGAGGAGTAATCTGTCTCCGGCTCAGTCCAAAATCATGGTGCCACAGTGACTGGTTCTACTCGGCACAACAGAACGGGATGATTTGGCCCTACCAGTTTACTGCTAACTAGAAACAAATGGAATAGATAATGCATGAAGTTTTCATATGTTCTTGAGGTCAGTGACTGACCAACTTGAACAAGAAAACAAAATCTGCAGCCTCAACTACATTTGCTCTAGTGGCAGTGGTGTCCATGGCGAATGGTCAACCATGATGGTGGTGCCTAGTCGTAAAGAGTACCTCAACACAGCATGATAAGGCCTTTACAGCAACTTTGGTGACACCATATTTGTATGTTTATTATATGTGGTGGAAGATGATCCCAGAATAAGATCTTGGAAAGGTGACAACTGTAGCAAGTTGTGGATTCTGGTGCTGTTAAAGATCTAAAGATCCCATGCATATCTCCATATCAATCAGGCCAAAGAAAAGTGCCGAATGGATACATCAGCTTCTCCACCCAGTGCTGAAAGAGGCCATGAAGGAAAGAATAGTGTTGAATGAATACATCTGCTTCTGCACCCAGTGTTGAAAAGAGGCCATGAAAGACCAAATGAAGCTTTTTGCGAGAAGTCACAGCATACAAAGTGTCTTTCAATGGAACAACTTGGAACTCCATGATGTACAGGTCATCGACAAAGTCGTATTGTCAAGCTCAGAAGCGAAAGCTATGGAGGAGAAATAATCCTTCAGATTTAAGAAAAATAATTTCTTGCAAAGTTTTATGTCAATCAGATATCTTGCAAAGTTTTATGTACAAATGTACATAGAACACACTTCCTTGCCAAAAAAGAAGGGTTTGATCATGAAAACTGGCCATCGGGTAAAAGGATTTTCATCATTATTTTGACATTTAGAGACAATATTTTGTCATTAAAGATCAATTATGCTATTTAGATTCGTTATGTGGATTAAGATATCAAAATAGTCAAACATATTTGAGCGAGACTAATACAAGATGGATGACCCTCCTAAAAAGTCTTCTTTTTGTTATATCGTCTACCTAATTTTACTAGACAATTCCATTGAGCGGTGAAACTCGATATTATTGATAGTCTGAACAATGATTTTTGGATCCGAAATCTACAATAATAACCTCGTGGTCAAGCAAGTAAAGCTCGATTAGAGCTTTCATGATGGGAGTGAACTTTGATCAAGAGATTGTTCATAGACTTGCCAATTCAATCACATCATCTTTACGTTCGTTTGCATCGTCCGGATGTCGGCAGCAGAACAAGGAAACAAAAGTTCAGCGTGGCCACAACCAACAGCTCATTTTTCCACCATCACAGTGCCATCTGCAAATGAACTGAAGCTCTGAACTAAAGCACGCACTCAACCACATCAGAGGCCATTAGGATTCGTGTGCTGCTACGAGCGTGGGGAGAAGAATGCTGAGGATAACTTGCTTCACCAATGAACTCGAACCATCACGCACCCACTAACCTTAGTGACTACACAACGGATGCCATCGAGAGAGTGAGTGCTTATCCACTCCTTTTCCCTTGTGTAACTTTAAGTTACCTGACCTTCTTATATTCTCCTTGGAACGGAGAGGAAACAGATCAATCGAGAATCGAAGATGGATTCGGTGGCACGTCAAATGGTTCCCGTTCTCTTCCTCTTCCTCCTCCTCTTGTCAGCGACTGCACCCTCAGAATCATTTGCAGGTTGGTTGCTGTATCATTTTGATGTTTGTAGTTAATAGTTTCCAAGCTAGTCAATGTTAAATTCAGATTTCTTTGCAGATATTTTGTATCTACCAAAAAAATTATTTCTCGACTCGACCGAATGCTAAAAAATATATATATATAACATATACGATATCCAAATATTAACAAATTTATCAAAAGTAGGTCCGATCATGTCTATAATGATGTAGCGATCCATATGTAAATATGATATCGATTTACGTTAGCTCGAATGACCCATCCTCATATATATAACCCTATTTTGATCACGTCCGATATCGAATAAATTTATATTCTTAGTATATTCTCACTTTGGGTTTTGCAAAATATACCTACTAATTCTTTTACTCTAGATAGTAAAAGATTTTGAACTAAAAACTATACATGGGTACGATAGGCAATTGTAAAAATTAGGTTCATTCTAACGAAAATTTTATCGTAACGACAAAATTTAAATCCTGAGACTATTGCTAAGGAACCTCGTAATGGTCTTATTTTTTTCTCTTTTTATGAATGGATCGAATTTTTTTTTTTACCATTCTAACTAATTTTTTTTTGCAGGTCATCGGAAGTTGATGCATCACGCTTCGGTACCACACGAAGCTACGGAAAAGGTATTTAAATATGGTAAAATTAGAGGCTTTTCTTTTTTTTAAGAAATTATTATTTACCTATATTGAAAAAAAAAACGATGAACTAAGAGAATAATCTCATATTATTAAGGATCCAAAGTCTCAAGATTATATACAATAGATTTAGATTAAATTGGTCTCTGACTTATATATATTAACTCTAGAACTTACTGTGATCATATCTATATCTATATCTATATATATACACACATGCAGAGTTCATCCAAGGATAATGTGGTGGTTCATCACAGATTCCTCACGGTTAAGACCAATGACTATGGAGCATATGATCCTTCCCCAGCTCTCAACAAGCCTCCTTACAAGCTCATCAATAATTGACGCCACTTCCACTGCTACAATGTTGTTCATGGTTCTGTCGAGTAACACTATAGATATTTCTACTACTTAATGTATTATCTAACAGGTACGTATCAGTTGTGATATATGTATACAACATGTATGTCAACCATGCTTGATAATAACACAGTGAGAAGCTGTGGACTGTTTTGTAGTAACCACGGCCTTCGAAAGAGTGTTTTTTATCGAAGTCGATCCCAACCTTTTGAAATGCTGTGATGTACTCGCAGAAGATCAGTGTTCTTGATTTCTTCGTTGCTCAAGTTAGTGTAATGTGTTCGAGTAAAAATAGTTTTAGGGTTCAAAAAAATTATGAGAAATAAGATGAGTAACTATTTATAGCCATGAGTTTTTAACCGTTTATAGTTTAAAATATAATTATTTTAAAAAAAATTATTATATTAGTCAAAATAATTATTGAGGCTACTGATGATATGATAATATTCTCGTTATATCCGATACGGTATAATAATTATTGAGATGATCGATCATACGGTGCAATGTTGCTCATTTTGACTACATGTGACATATTGATTATTAACTCTTGGGATGATAAATTTTATTATCATATAAATTATTATTTTCTGAGTTGGCATATATAAATCCACATTAAATTTTTTATTATCGTAAGATAAAGATATACTCAGACCAAAGTCAAAAGTCACAACTTCCGATTTGGCACGACCTTAATGTCCTTCCATACTCTAGTTGATATATGGTTCCTATCTCCCATGCCAATCTGTTTACTGGAAGTCAACGTCAACTTCAAAGTCAATGAACTCCAGTTTCTACAATTGCGGCAGTCTCACCAGCTTCCAAGAAACAGTGAGCTGGCGGTCTTCACAAGAACCATCCAATTCAATCATCTCCTTTGACTGATATCAAGTACATAGATCGATCGCTCGATCTATCTTTCTTTCTGCCTCTCGTTGCTATGGCTGAATCAATGAAACAGATCATCGTCGCCATTATTCTCACCATCCTCCTGCTCGGATGCCATCCTACCATCTCCTTCTCCTGTGCGCATACACTCATCACTCCAATTTCTTCCTCCTTTTGTCTCCTCGTTTTCCGAGGCAAAAACTAGATTTCTTCCGGTCGATGTTAGATCTACAGATTCGTGTTCTGATAGCAAGGTTTGGATGCTGCGATCATGCAGGTACTCACAGGAAGGCATTAGCCAGAGCTGGACGATGCGGGGAGTTGGACGATCAAGCCTGGAGGAGGCCTTACGTGCCACCGTCGCCTGCCGGAAATCGAGTGATAATTTACGAAGCACCCCCTCAAGCGCCGCCCCCGCTCGTAGCGTAGACGAGCAGCGAATGCCGTGTTTCTTATTTATGTTCATCTGTTAGTATCTATACCAAAGCCAATAATAGCTTTACATAAAGCAACGTTTGGATGCTGCATATGATTACTCCGACCACACACAGCTAATTAGACTTCGATCCAAGAGATGGGAGAAAGGTAGAAGACGACATGGAGGAGAGCTGAAACAGAATGGAAACCAGAAGGAACTCTGCTGGGTTTGGTCATAAAACTTGATTCTTGGTCAATAAATTGTGCTTAAAATTACATGAATTTGCTTTTGATCTTTGTTTCTTATTTATAATAGTAGTGTAATATATGTATATTTTGATTCACGTCTTAGGTTGTGTTAGTACTTTCTAGGAGAATCGTAAATGAGTTTGGAACATTCATGTAAAATCTATTTAGTCGACCCCTATTAAAAAGATGAATAGATCGACTAAGAATATAATTAATTTAAAATTTATTTGTTAGAAAAATATTAAAAGTTTAATTAAAAATAAAAATCTTGAGTAGCGGAGTTTTGAATAGGAGTCTACTGAGAGTTAAGATTTTAGAAGTCTTATAAATAATCATATATTTATTGAAAAGAAATAGATAAATTTTCTTAATAACCTCTACGAAGAGATCAATCTCAAACTTAGAACCGGAACGATCGTATCATATTAATATTAAACAGCATAGCATAGACGTATTCAATATAATTTTGATTGGTAATAATGTGTCTGTAAATTTGATTAATAATTAATGACGTATTAATACAGTATTTATTATCATTTTTCTTGTTGGCCTAACAAAGGCTACATATAATGCAGACTGCCATCCTCTGCCACCATTTTGTTCTCTCTCTGCATCGGAGCTTTTCATGCTGTCAGACTATTTTTCTTCTCTCATATGAAAAATGTAGACAGAAGAAACATCAATTCGATCGAATGCAGAATCACACGACAAAGATGATGGATGGAGAATCCCACAGGCAGCCTATCTATATGCGGATGATGATTAGTTCTTCCTTCTTCCTGGATTTCCTTTTCCGTGTAGGAAAGGGAAGACAGAGTCGGAGGGAGTGGGCCGAAGACGTTGGTCATCCGTGGGTGTTCACCGCCTCCCACACCAAGTTCTTGGGGACCGGATTGGCCAAGTCCCTCGCCCGCAAAGCCGCCGTCCTCAGCGTCCTGATGGTCCTCACGTTGGCCTCCCAGAAGGAGAAGCTGTCGTACGGAAGGCCGTGCTTCTTGCAGAGCTCCCGCACCAGGGGCGCGACCCGCCGTAGCTGGCACCGCGGCAGCCGCGGGAACAGGTGGTGCTCCACCTGGAACTGCAGCCCCCCGTGGAACCAATCCATCCAGGGCTCGCAGGTGATGTCCAGCGTCCCCATCGTCTGCTTCTCGAACCAGTCGTTCCCCCGCGGCGGCCCGACGTAGACGCTGGAGGAGAAGTGGTTCAAGCAGAACTGCACGTGCTGGATCCCGGTCACCGCGAAGCTGACCACCACGAACATCACCCTCTCGCCCCAGCTCGGCAGGTAGGAGACGAGCAGCGGGAACCAGACCCAGAACACCCCCAACCCCACCAACTCCAGGCTCCTCCCCTGCACCCTCTTGTTCGACAGCAGCAACAGCACCGACTGTGCGAAGAGGTTCAACCTCGCGACGCACATCACCGGGTAGAACGTCCAGTGCTGGTAGCTCACCAGCAACCTCGCCACCCCGTCGAAGCTCATCTTCCGCTCGTAGAAGTAGGAGGTGAGGCCGCGGAATAACTCGGAGGAGACGGCGAGGACGGGGATGTGCTGCACGTCGGGGTCGAACTCGAGGCTGTTGCACGCGATGTGGTGCGCGTTGTGGTTCCGCTTCCACCATTCGATGCTTATTCCGGCGAGGCAATTCCCGGTGACCACTTGCATGATGCGATTCACCAGACGGCCGCTCAAGATACGGTAGTGGCCGGAGTCGTGTCCAAGGAACCCCGACTGCATCCACAGGAACCCCAGCACGACCGCGCAGCCGAGATGGACCCACACGCTGGGAGAGCAGACGACGCCGTGCACGACGGCGGCGAACATGAGGCACATATGGCAAAGGACGATGAAGGTTATGTGACCCTTCTTGTCGAAGAGGCCCTTCTTGGAGATATCGGTGATCAGGCGTCGGTAGTCCTTGGACACGTCGGAGACTCGGTAGTCGGAGAGGTAGCCGACCAGGGGAAGGCGATCGAGGAGGGACCAAGCGGTGCCCGGGTGGTAAGCGACGAAGGCATCGGTGACGTCTTGACCGGCGAGGTTGAACAGAGGGAGCTCGCCGCCCGGGTGGTCCTTCACCCAGTGAGTAGCGTCGTAGACCTTGCCTTGGATCGAGATCCACAGGTCCGAAGGCGTGTTGTGCAACCGGAGCTCCTCCGAGGAAATGTACCTCTTCTCTGACTGCTTCTCATAATCTTCACCCATGGCTTCCAGTGTTGCTGCAAGATCTATACCTGAATGAATCAACGAACGCAAATATAACAAATAGATTCGGTCCTATCATCCATCCCTTACTAATGAATTACCTCCCCGTCTCTGCCGCGCTGTCCTTCGATCCCTTCCTCTGCTTTTCTCTCCCACCGGGTGGTGAGAATTCTTGTAGCGAAGAGGAAAGGATGGGAAAGAAAGAAGGGATACCAGCAAATAAAAAGACAAAGGCGATCGATCGTTCATGTGCCACGACTCTTACCTTCGACCAATGCGGCAGACAGAAAGGTTGCGAGGGAAACATGGAGGATGGATGTTCTTCGTCCACTTCTGCCACAGATTTGGTCAACCCAGCATACCTCGGATTTGGTGTCGCATTGCTACAAATAGCTCTCTCTCTCTCTCTCTCTCTCTCTCTCTCTCTCCTTCCCTCTTTGATTGGGAAGCGATATCTACTAAAGTATCAGCAGATTGGCGGATGATACGACTAATTACTTAGTAATTTTTATTTTTAATATTTTGATCCGTATATTTTAAAAAAATTATATTGAGATATTTATACTTGTAAAATTGAAATATTAAGATTAAAAATATAATTTTATAGAATTAAAAATCAAAAAAGAGATTTTGTTGGAGCGACGAGTTTAATCTCTTTCGTAAGTATAAGAATCTTATTGTAACTTTTAAAAATATAAAGATCGGAATACTATAAGTAACTAATTACATAGGATAATCTATAATTAATCTTAGATTATAAAAATTAACTAATTATTTTATATTATGATGGCAAAGATTATTCTGTTATTCTTTTTGTTAATTGTTAGAAAACTTAGATGGTTAGGGTGATGAACTTGCTGATTTGATTTTAGAAAATGCAAACCTATAGCTTCTTTTGAAAAGAAGCCCAAATACATACTAACTTCAATATATAGATAGATTGTGACAAATGGATAACTAGTTATCGACACACCATCAACATTTCGATAGATACATTACGATTTTCAAATCATCTAACAGACAACTCGACCTTGCGGAATTAGCCATGTCATATAAATGAAAAGTTGATTCGATCGTCTTCCAACATCTAACAGACAACTCGACCTTGCGGAATTAGCCATGTCATATAAATGAAAAGTTGATTCGATCGTCTAACATCCAAATTTGATGTTACGTAACCGCATGATCGAAAAAAATGCATAAATATTTCTGACATTTTATCTTGACATCCAATACAATAATCTCATACCGCACTAATAAAAAAACCCCTCAGGTATTTTCTTTGACATCTGAGCTATTTCATTACGCTTACATCCATATAGATTTGATAAAACACTTAATAAAACACTAACTTAAGTATCGAATAAACCTTGTACACCGATTCGATCTCACTCAGATGCAAAAGAGTAAATCGATTCGAACCAAATCAACATCCACGTGGAAGAACCTAAATCTAACTTAACACCACCCAAAAGAGTAAAAACAAATTATAGTGAAGAATTACCACTAATATGAACATATGGCAACACTATATATATTGGCAGAAATTAAGGATTTGTAACCATCAACTTATTATACTAGTCGAGTGTCCATAATTTTGTTCGAGTCGTATTCATCGAAAAAAAATCCAACATAGTATTAGAGCTTGTAATAGAAAGATAAATAGGATGACTTCGACTTGGTTGAAAGCAAGCCATGTTACTGAAACAAATGAGCCAATTACAACAGGAGACCTTTGTAAAGCTGTGTTTTAAGTGACGATTAACCACATGATAACATAACTTTTGTGAACGAGTGAAGTGCCCATATCCATCCTGATCTGAGTAGCTGAATCCACTGTGTGCATTGAGTTAGATCTATATTCAGTATATCAAATTGAGGAGATCAAATATATCACACCCCTTCAATTCACTCCTCGTGATGCTAATATAATGTACAGGGGAATTAGGAGTGCATATCCATTATATATTATAGCTCTTCTTTGGCAATGTCGGGAAGAGAAGGAGAAGATGAACCATTATATTTACTGGGAACTGGTGTGTTCTTCCGGGATTGGCGCTTCGTGGGCACCAAGACATTCTCACACTCTTGCTCCCCATCATCCGAAAAGCTATCGCCGTCCTCACCATCTTTAAATACTGGGTGTACATATGCATTCAGGAGGTATGCCCGCAAGTCTAGGTTAGGTTCCCTGGCACGCTCTAATGTATCTTTCATCATTGCTTCCTGCAAGTGAAATGGCACAAGATGTAAGAGGACAATCATACTAACAGATGCCTGATTTTTCATTTTAAATCTACTCTAGCAACATAAAGTAGAATAGTTATCCCATAGAATCAATTCAGCATCCAAGTATGGATGCAGGCTATGCTATTAACCAAAAATGATAATCTAATCTACACTTCTGTCATTCTAGATCGAATTTCCACTAAAATGTACATTTTTGGAATTTTATACCTGAA
This sequence comes from Musa balbisiana, assembly GCA_004837865.1. Taxonomy (NCBI): domain Eukaryota; kingdom Viridiplantae; phylum Streptophyta; class Magnoliopsida; order Zingiberales; family Musaceae; genus Musa; species Musa balbisiana. The sequence goes on along the minus strand of CM017188.1, from coordinate 11,675,133 downwards.
TTAGATCTTAATGTTTGTATGAAAATAATATTATCAAAGCTATATATTAAGCTAGAGTGGCCGTCACTTGAAGTGTCACCATGATTGCCAATACATACACTTCGAATATATTGGTCATGGCAGAGGAATAAGGCTACAATAGCATTTGACTAGTGGAATTCCTGGTGTTGCCATATAAACAAGATCCCTTTAAAAATTGAACAAGCTTTTTAAGGCATAGTTGGATGCTAGGAAAATCCAAAGGTAGACAAGTAATATTTACTATGTTTGGAGTAATCTCATATGCACAAGAATATAAGACAAACATCAGTTTGATCTATCTCAATTCAAGCATGGAAATAGCGATGGCAATGCTAGTGTTGCTAGTCCATCCTAGTTCAACAAGTCTTTTAGTATCAGACAAGCTAGTGGTGATGTAGCATGCGATGCTCATGAGATAGGCACAAGTGCTAGTATGAGGTGACTGGCACCATCCCAACCCCAAGAAGGAGGCATCAAGCGTTTCTACAGTTTTTCGATAAGAGATTGACGGCTGATATTTGATCTTGATCCCATGGCGTTCTCCTTTTAGATTGGAAATGGACCATGATGCATGACTATTATGGCACAAGTGCTAGGATGAGCACCATCCCAACCCAAAGAAGGGGCATCAAGTGTTTCTTTAGTTTTTTTTTTTTTTTTTGGTGTTTCTTTAGTTTTTCGATAAGAGATTGATGTCTGATATTTGATCTTGATCCCATGGCATTCCCCTTTAAGATTGCAAATGGACCATGATGCATGACTATTATGGCACAAGTGCTAGGATGAGCACCATCCCAACCCCAAGAAGGAGGCATCAAGCGTTTCTACAGTTTTTCGATAAGAGATTGACGGCTGATATTTGATCTTGATCCCATGGCGTTCTCCTTTTAGATTGGAAATGGACCATGATGCATGACTATTATGGCACAAGTGCTAGGATGAGCACCATCCCAACCCCAAGAAGGAGGCATCAAGCGTTTCTACAGTTTTTCGATAAGAGATTGACGGCTGATATTTGATCTTGATCCCATGGCGTTCTCCTTTTAGATTGGAAATGGACCATGATGCATGACTATTATGGCACAAGTGCTAGGATGAGCACCATCCCAACCCCAAGAAGGAGGCATCAAGCGTTTCTACAGTTTTTCGATAAGAGATTGACGGCTGATATTTGATCTTGATCCCATGGCGTTCTCCTTTTAGATTGGAAATGGACCATGATGCATGACTATTATGGCACAAGTGCTAGGATGAGCACCATCCCAACCCCAAGAAGGAGGCATCAAGCGTTTCTACAGTTTTTCGATAAGAGATTGACGGCTGATATTTGATCTTGATCCCATGGCGTTCTCCTTTTAGATTGGAAATGGACCATGATGCATGACTATTATGGCACAAGTGCTAGGATGAGCACCATCCCAACCCCAAGAAGGAGGCATCAAGCGTTTCTACAGTTTTTCGATAAGAGATTGACGGCTGATATTTGATCTTGATCCCATGGCATTCCCCTTTAAGATTGCAAATGGACCATGATGCATGACTATTATGGCACAAGTGCTAGGATGAGCACCATCCCAACCCCAAGAAGGAGGCATCAAGCGTTTCTACAGTTTTTCGATAAGAGATTGACGGCTGATATTTGATCTTGATCCCATGGCGTTCTCCTTTTAGATTGGAAATGGACCATGATGCATGACTATTATGGCACAAGTGCTAGGATGAGCACTATATAAGAAAAGAGGATATAGGTAAGGCAATCACTACTTGTACAATTTCAACTGCATCTATCACCCATCCTAGCTCAGGATGTGAATTACAGATTCATCATGTAAACCACTTAGAAACATGAACCCAAGATACAACCTCTTCCTTCATATGAGATTACTAAGGTGTATCTTGATGATGAGCTCGAGTAAATTCACAGAAGGATCAAAATCTTCAAGTAGTGGGCCCTTAACAATACATACCTACACATGCAACAGCAGGTCCATTGATGCATCATAATCTTCAAGTAGTGGGCCCTTAACAATACATACCTACACATGCAACAGCAGGTCCATTGATGCATCATAATCAACTTTAGCATCCAAGGATACATATACGATCTGATGGACACTGTAATTGACGATATTGGAGAGAACTAATCTTATATAAATGGTGTCTAAAAATAACATTAATTTCAAGAAGGCCAATAATAGTTGGTGGACATTTGTATCTTTTCTAGACAAAGACACTGGCAATATCCTACCTTGAAGAGGATAACAATTTAGGCTAGGATTCTTAATTTCGATGCGTACTGCCCGATATGAGCGCTATATATCGGTTCGAGAAGATACTGGTATGCGGACTGCCCTCCATCAGGCGGTACCGAGGTGTACCAATAGGTACGCTCTAACGTGGTAGATGAAGATATTTTTAAGGTTTCTGGGTATACCATCGTCGGTATGCTCTGGCATATTGATGATATATATCGGTACGTACGGTACCGAGCTTTGCTCGGCACGTCGATACGAATCAGTATTCAAAACCCTAATTTGGACACAACATGTCACTCATTTCACCTATAATGATAACTAGATGCATACTTGTTCAAAGATTCACAGAAGGTAAAATTCTGTGGCTTGATACCACTCAATTTGCTACTTAATCTCCTTATATTCCATTTAGCCAAGAAAAATAGAATCAATAATATGTTTACATCAAGTAATTGGTCTAGCTCTCACTTTAAGGGCTTATATAAAAGAAATATCATCAGAATCATACTTTATCCTCCATATTTCTAGGATGCAATAGTTGAAATCATTATCATTAAGCACATGGAATAGGTGCCATAAATGGCTACACTTACCCCTTTATATTAACTCCAAGCAAATTGGGGCAGGACACCTAGATCTAAGGTCTTCCCCAATATCATTGATTGGAGATATGACACTCAAATGTACATGAAGCTTCACATGATAGGTAAAATAATAATAATTTCATTCCTTTTATACTTTATATAACTATAACCAGTTCACAGTGGTCCAGTCTAGTTCGTGATATAGGGCTGCAATGCAACTTCTTGCAAAGAGTCTCGAGTCTGCTCTCTGCCCATCACCACTCACACACCTGTTGTCAGTTGCCTGTTGCTGCAAGCACTCCCACCGTCCACTCCAATAGACCTCTTCTTCCTTCTTCTTCCTCTTTCATCTTCTTCCTTTCTTTTTCTTCTTCTTTTAACTTCCTCCCCTCCTATCGCTCCCATACATTATCATGGTATGTTCAGACAGTGTGTGCTGGAACCGAATAGACCAATACTGATATGGCCATGGACAGAGACAAGAGTAACTGAATTTAAATTCCTTGGATCAAGTTTTGTCATTTTGCATGAGCCACCCATACCAGATGGCACGTAACCACCCTTTTTTGAGAGTAACCATATGCCTTTCTTTTTCTTTTTCTTGGTTTTCCAAGAATCATTTAGGTAATGTAGTCCACTGAAAATATTAGAGAGGGTGACATTTTTTTTATAAACTAGTTAAAGAAACAACAAGCTCAATGTATCAATTATTTCACGAGAAGGGGGTAATCAACCCTATCTACAGTAAGATTCACCTAGGGAGTGATTCGTCATTAGAGATTATGTCAAAGAAGGCTAAGAACAGGTTAGTACATTTTTCATTCTTTTACTTAACTTTCATCTTCTTTTTCTTTTTGTTTTCGTTTTTCATTTTCCTTTATCATGCATCTTACTTGTGTCTGCATGGATCCATATTGCACCATAGAAATATAAAGTGCCACAACATATTGGGTTTCACATCGTCAACATTTCAAGCATTAGTTTTTCATTTGGCATCAAGAATGTAAATATGGATATTATTTTTGGATTAGTCTCAATTATTTTATGCACGAATACCAAAATTTATGTCATTCTCAACATTACATGGATAACATTTTTCCCATGACTTCAAAAGCCATGTGAGATTACACTGTAAATGGAGATGATGTGTAATGCTTAGAGCAAGTTCTGCTTAAAGAAACTTCAATCTCGTAGTTTCTAATTAGCACTACAATTTTACCACCTATACTAAGATTCTACACAATTTGATGATCTTAAAATAAGCTGCGGAAACGAGATATGGAACAAGATCCACATAATTTACAAAAAAATGAATAAAGGATTACCTGGAGTGGAAATTTAACAAATGCAGATTCATATCGATTCTTGCAGAACCTATGAAACCATATAGTCAACACAGGAAGAACTAGTAGCAAAGGTGTTGAATTTACAGCATGCTTTGTACTTAAAAGACCAAGTAGAAGCAGCTGGGAAATAATTAGAGCAGTGATAATGCGGCGATGAACATCGGGCCAAAATGCTGCCCCACTTTCATATTCTTGATTGTAGACATTTATAATCTGTATCATGAGAAAATACTGGAATTCTTAGATGTAACATATAAGATGGACAAGAAAGTAAAGGAATCATGAATATGACTATTAAAGCAGTAGGTTAGCAATTATCGATTTCAAATAAGATAGCACAAACAAAATACAAGTTATTTGATGGAAAAGGAAGCAAATAAATGAATATGATCATTGCAGCAATACATTCAAAAAAGCTAGGAGAAATATGCTAGTTTGGAAACATACTCTGGAGACTGCATGTGTCAGTCCCTCTTTTATCCATGCAGTGCCTCTTTCACTAATGTTTACTTCAACAATTACATGTTTAGAAGTCACTTTCCATGAAGAATTATCCTCTATTTAGGAAAAATGAGAACAAAATAGAAAGCATGATGAAAATAAGGAACCAACTAATTGTAGTTGAATACTTCGTAAAACTACTGTAGAGTCTAGCCTTTAGGATCATTTTATACCAATGAACTCGATTATGAAAATCAACATTTAATTTTCTCCACACTTAATGTATGAACCAAGGTATGTAATACCGTATCGTACCAGTGTTTCGAGGTTGGCTCGGTACGGTACAGTACCATGTACCGCTCGATACACCAGGGCATACCGAGTGATTTTAAATATTTTTTCTCATACTATAGTACTGTAGCAATGCTACGGTGAACACTATATCACTGTAGCACGTTCCGCCCGGTAGCAAACGATCCGTATACCAGTACGTACCGCCCATACCGGGCAGTACTATTCAAAATTGCATACCATGGTATGAACATTAAAAAGCATTTGGCACATAGGGTTTTCTGAATTTGTGATGAATATCCGAGAGATTTTCAATTATTCAGTGTGTTTGTGAAATTAGGACAGTGAGCTGGCATTTTTTTGCATTTTTTACTTTAACTAAAAAAAGAAAAGTGTAGATTTGGTTTAGCATTATATATATAATGCTTTCTTTGATCTAGGATTAAATCTGAAAAGTTCAAGGAAAATGAAATCATGTGCAGCTTTGCACCTTCTAGAAAACCTAGAAAGAAATGACCTCTCTAGCTGTTTAGGTTCATTAATATTTCCAAAAGAATTTCTAAACCTACAAGATTCACCGAGGAATACTAACAAAGCTATGCCCTACAAAACTCGTGATAGGTAAGATCTATGATTATAATGCTTTAACTAAAAAAAAGAAAAGTGTAGATTTGATTTAGCATTATATATATAATGCTTTCTTTGATCTATGATTAAATCTGAAATGTTCAAGGAAAATGAAATCATGTGCAGCTGGGCACCTTTTAGAAAACCTAGAAAGAAATGACCTCTCTAGCTGTTTAGGTTCATTAATATTTCCAAAAGAATCTCTAATTGACAGAGAAATTATATCATACATAACATAGGAAAACCTACAAGATTCACCGAGGAATACTAACAAAGCTATGCCCTACAAAACTCGTGATAGGTAAGATCCCCTGGTACACAAATAAATTAGTGTATCGGAATATATTGAGTAACCAAAGCCATAATATATAAAATTGTAACGTTAACATTAGCTTATTAAGATTTAAACTCCAAGTTATTGCAATTTACAATGGCAACTGAGAGGAGTGAGAAACACATGAATTAATTTACACAAATTACAAAGACAGTCTAGAAATCAACACAATTTTCTTTTTCAACTTTGCAGACTGATGCTAGCAATGATGTCTTCAACATTTAGGCAAAGCAAGTAGATTTAAGTTCAAGATAGGCAAGGGATTTAGCACGAACGTAGAGGACTGGTTACAGTAATGTTTGAAAAGGAAATGAGAGTGAGAAAGTGGTGTATTCAGATGCAACAGCTACAGATATCATGGAATGTTTATTTTAGATTTGAGGTTCAGTCACAAAGTGAAAGAAGTACTGCAGTTTGCAGTGCTCTAATCCTGGCAGTCCTATTAAATGGCATTTTAGGGCCTTTATGCCTCAGGAAAAGTTTGCAAGGTGGGAAGAGGTGAGAATGGTTTAGGGATTGAAGTAGGAAAGGTTTGACCTGGATATAGGGATAAAATTCTCAGGATTCAAGGCAAAATATATGAGTAAAATCAAGAACGAAGATAGAATTTGTGTAAACAAGAGACTTGGGCTATAAGAACTAACTCAGCAAAGACTATGCTACAATCAAGGGAAAAAAAGCAGAAAAATGTGAAAAATATAAATGAAGCCACATTAGATGACAATAAAAAGGAAAGCAACTTGATTTCTATAGGCCCAACCAAATAAGTAACCGAAAAAGGTGCAAATTATCTTCCCTGTTGTGCTTTCACATGCAAACTCCATCGGGAGAGAGATCAAGATCATTTTTTGTATAAGCTCTATATATCACCCTTGGCCCATTGCTAATAGCTCAATATATCACCCTTGTAACTAAAGCTTTAAGAAATGAAAATTAAATAAATAAGAGAGTAATAACTAGATGTTACACGATACTGAGACATAACAGGTGACTTTTCACACCAACAACAAAAGCAATGCTTCACTGACTCATATTTGTCTTTTTTCCTATCAAAAGATCAATCAAGTTTAATCAATAAGATAAAAGAAACACGGGAATGAGAAGAGAATTTAATTATTTGATCATGTGGATTTTCATAAAAGAAAGGACAACAGAAAAAGAGGTTCTCTTTCAACAGTTGACTACATATTGAATAAGACAAGAAATACAGATAGACAAGGAAAATGATTAGACGACAGGTGATAACAAGATGAGATTTTGCCTTTCTGAAGTCCAATTTTACAGTCATTTTTAAATAGGAGTTTCTGGCCTAAATAGCCTGCAAAGAAGCATTCACGAGAGCAGTTAAATTTCATAGATTAGGAACCATCCTTCAAATAATTTTGCTACTTTCCCACAAAAGGCTTGCTCTCTTAAGCTCAACCTGTTTTCTCCCAATATTTCAGGTGTTTGCTAAACAAGTACCTCCTTGTGATGGGTTAAGTAATTAGTGTGTTGCAGTAATGACGGACTTGTCCTGTGGGAACCACAAAGACCGCTAATAAAGAACAGACTTCACATAACCAAGCTTTAGACAACTATAAAGTAGTTAAACATTGAATCAAACATGCATGTACATCAAAATAAGAAAATCCTTTTATGGAATATAATGCAACTCTAAGTCTGCAGGATCATAGATTACTGAGTTGCTCACCTGATGACGGAAGACAACAAATGCCAAGGCAAAGAAAATTATTATGAAAGGAAGCAAGAACGGTGTGACCACTGCATATACAAGACCAAGGAGAAAGTAGAGCTGTATCTTAGGTTCAGATGAGGCAAAATCGATACTTCCAGGATCCATAGCTTCTTCCCTGTCTTTCTCAGTCTTCACCAGAAAAAAATTCTTCAAATGATATATTATTAAAGGTTTCAGTCTTAAGATCTCCCCAGCAATTCCAGCCCAACCATCAACCATGATGTAGGTAATGAAGAATGTTGCTTTCTGGGGAATAGATACACCTATTGTCCTTGGAATTCTACATAACAGGACAGTTTTAAATTATGAAGACTTCTTGATAAACAAAAAGAAGTTAGATCGAGTGAATAATTCAATGAAAGATTCAAAACTAGGAATAAAGCACAAGACAAAGATTCATATCAACAAGTCAATTTTCATAAGAGGTAAGAACTCTTATTAAATGTCAAATTTCTGGAACAGAAGTCTAGGAATAAAGTACAAGACAAGTCTGGAACACTACCTATGTTGTGATTCATCTCAATTAAGGTTTATGATGCCCTTTCCAGTAGGTCATTAATCAGCTATTATTATATTGCCATGTCATGCATTGTCATTGTGTCCATGACTATATTACATATTCTGGCAGGTAAGCAAACATTATCTATATTGTGATTCACCCATGGTAAAGGTGTCATGTGATGCTTCTTTTTCAGCAGTTCATCCGGTACTAGTATTATCATGCCATTTCAAGCATTGTTATCTGATACCTGACTTGTTTTTATTTGCTGCCATAATATGATAACTGGCACATTTTTGTTCCATGTTTGTTAATCCTTGGGACAGAATGTACTTCAGTTAGTTCAGAATGACCAGAATCTTAATCCTTGGTTTTACCACAAGAAGCCAGCCATCTGATTTTCCAAAAGCATTAAATATTTACTAACAAAATCTAAAAGTGTTAGGGTGTCGAATGGATAAAATAAAAGTTGAAATGAAGAAAAATAAGAACCTAATAAATAAGATGTAGCCAGGACAATGGTCGAGATATACTAGTAATAAAGAATAATTTATAAATGAATAAATAATACAAATGAACAGGATCATGGATATGTAAAAAAAAAACACAAAACTTTGATTTAAGTATTATAATTGCAGACCAAATATTAGCTAATTGTTAAAGACCTACACAATGTGAAAAACCCAAGATGTCATAAAACTTAAAATTATGATAATACAAATGAATAGGACGATAGATGACTATGTAACAAAATTGACCTTGATTTAAGGAGACAACTTTTGACCAAATACTAGCGACTTGTTAAAGTAATATACAATGTGAAAAACCCCAAGATATCCTAAAGCTTGAATATAATGGTGAATAAAGAGCTCCAATGTCACTAGAAGCAAGGTTCGCCATATCGTACCATACCGGTGTTTCGATCTAGGCTCGGAACGGTATGGTACCGGTGTACCAAGCGGTACATCAGGGCATACTGAGCGGTACACCTTGGTGTACCGAATAATTTTATTTTTTTTATACTATAGCAGTGCTACAGTAGTATACTGTAGCACTGTAGCGGTACCGAGCGGTCCGCGTACTGGTAACCTGTCGGACCGGTACGTATCACCCGGTATAGGCGGTACGCTTCGGTATGACAGACCTTGACTAGAAGACAATTGTTCAAAACAACTATCATATCATAGACTGGAAGAGGAGAATAACTAGTTTCAAGAGGTCAAAATAGAAGTAGCTAAGGACCTAAATAGCATGGTAGTTGTTACCCCAGTGCTATGTTAACACAAGCTATGTTCACCATTTCGCCCAGACCAGTACAAAACGGGCAGCACATACCGGCCCAAGCGCTGACCGGTACGTGGACCCACCCTAATCCAATCCACCGTATACAAGGGAAGTGGGAAACCCTACTTTCTCAATTCTCACGCGAGCACCGCCTCGTGAGCATCACCTCTAATGCTGTGATCAACAGTGACTTCCGCTTGTCGTGACCTCAGTGCCCCGTTACGTCTTAGGTAAGGTCTCTTCTCTTCCTCTTCCTCCTCTTTCCTCCTCCACCACTTCCTCTTCTTCCCTCTTTCTTCCTCCTTCCTCTATCATCCCTTCCTCTTCTCCCATTTTTCTTCCTCTCCGAAATACCGATACTTACCAGTGTATTAATACAAGTGAGTACTTGTCATGCCGCCAGCCGATCGACACACTAGCTCAAACTGGTAAGGTGAACCTTGAACACAAGTGTGTGAATAACAACAAAATGAGGGAAAAAAATATAAATAAGAAGGAAAGAATATGTAATGAGAAATTTTGTGTATAAGGACAGGCCTTCAATTCCATGATGCACAAAAGATGGGTACTAGTCCAACCATCTTGTGTTGGCTACATAGATCATTTTCCACCAATGGGCACTGTTAATCATACCATAAGTCAAACTAAGAGCTGCCATGCTATTCCTCATTATTTTTATTCTAATTTAATAAAACACATTTCCATCATATATCAAATTATCTTTTTCCTCTCTTGAGGCAAATCTAAAGGTACAAATACCATTTTCTCATCCTAAATAATTTACTTATTAAATGACTTAAAGAGTGACTTTATTTCCATCATTGCAGTCGGCAGCAAAGTTTTATATACTGATTTCAGTACCCTTGCCCAGATTCTTCTTGAACTAGTACATATTGGTTGAGATACTATGGTATGAGTTGGTACATCAATAAAAGGAGTACTAAAATTGCTTGAAATATTGGAACTAGCCAGTAAAATTTAAGCCAATAGACAAGTACATAATTGGGTTAGTACAGCCAGTATACCACAATATTTAGAACTATGGCTTGTGTTCTGTTTGTTTCTTTCTTTAAGATTAAAGAATTATGTTTGCAATCTCAGTAGCAATTTATACAACTTTTCGGCACAACCCTGGAATAATTCACCTAAACTTAAAAGAATTGGTCCCCATCTAATCGTACATATTTGAAACTTCTTTCAGTATACCAATAAATACCTTGTGAAAAAATTTACTTGAGAAAAACACTTGACTTAGTTATTAAACTAAGAGACAACTCTATTTAGTCTGTATTTAAGAACATATTCCAGACCTAACCACAAATAGTTCTTAGCATGGGCAGGACATATTTTCAAGTGATTAGAATATTTCATTAGGTTTACTAACAAAATAGTAGGAAATATTTTATAGGATGCTGGTATATGAAATACAACTACAAAGAAACACTTGATTGAACAATGTGTGTATATATACATTATATAAACTTACATTTGAAGGTAAATATCTTTATATATATACACACACAACAAGGCATATTAGTTTCAAAAGCTTTGAAGCTAAAGTCTTTCTGAATTCTGACCAAAATATGCATTAAGATTCATGCATAGGATGTGCTGTTCGCATAGAAGGATGAGTGAAATCTCTGAGCTAATGAATGTATCAACCATGATGCACATTCATTTCCAAATTATTGGTATCCAAATCTTGTAAAGCTCATAGGTTAAAAAAACCAAACTAATTATTTAGTAATTTTCAGAAATGAGGATAAGTTGCAAAACATACTCATTTGCTGACTGGTGAATAAACCTATTTAGCTGCTGGAATGCTGTTCCGGTAACGATGCTCCCAAGAAAAACATTTACAAGTAAAAAGAGGTAATATTTAGATGCAGATCTTCTCTCCAATGCTGACAAGGATGTAAATCCTTCAAACTTCGACATAAGCATCAATATTGTAGGGAGCAATATAAGAAAGATCTTCAGAGCAATTCCTGGAAGAAAACCTTGGATGAATGATTTGATAGTTCCCCTGTAAAATTATGATTGCTTGTCAGTAAAAAGAAAATGTTCAAAATATCACAAATCCCCAAAATTGTTGTAATATAATAAAACTGAAAGTTCTTTTGGAATAACTAGAAAGGATGTTTAGGCAATTCTCTGACACAATGTAATATTTATATTAGGTGATACATATTCATGATCAAGGTCTGTCATACCGAAGCATACCGCTCGGTACGAGTGGTACGTACCAGTCCGATAGGTTACCGGTACACGGACTGCCTCGTACCGCTACAGTACTATAGTATTATACTGTAGCACTGCTACAGTATAAAAATATAAAATTGTTCGGTACACCAGGGTGTACCGCTCGGTACGCCCTGATGTACCGCTCGGTACACCGGTACTGTATCATACCGAGCCCAGGTCGAAATGCCGGTATGATACGATACGGCGAACCTTGTTCATGATGATTACTTTTCAACTACAATATAAATCTAGAAAAGCTTCATCAAAGGACAAGCAGGTACTAGTATGAACAAATGCAAAATTTTAGAGGCTCATATTGCTGGTTTGAGATTAAATTATATTATCTAATTTATGTTGCACAGACCAAGACATGCCTAGCCCAAATCTGTAGAATAACCTTTTAAATTCCTGATGATAATGAATTAAGGCCCTATGTAATCCAGAATATCACGGTACACAATTTGACGATAGAATGCTGCTATAACCGATCAGCCACAACATCTGCTCTCCCATTTCTTCTTCCACCGCCAATAACAGTGGTCTTATTCCCTTTAGGTTACCTTAAATATTTGTAGATGACAAGGACAAATGTTCATGATCAATATATATCTTTAATGGGATATGTGCACTTTGTTATGACAACGGCTACCAAACAAAATGTTGTTAGGTCTCAATACAGTATCATTGAACTGGCTTAAGCAGCCTTAGATACAATCCCAACACCCAGGATTGAATCCTTGAGTCTAGGTACTCAAGTTAACATACAAATCCTTTTTAATGTGGGAACATTAAGGTATCACAATGTCACCTACTCAAATCCCTGGTGCCTTCACAGTAAAGGCATTTCATATGGCTTAACAAATTCTTTTTTGGTTTTCACGACATACTAATACAAATGAGTCATAGGACTAGGACTGACAAGTTTCCTTTACAAAATCAAGAAGTGACTTATATACCATATATATCAAAGCCCACATTTGTTATGGAACTATCAGGGTATTATATTATAGCTCAAAGCCTCAAACTGAAGAGCAGTGATTGAAGCACCTTTTTTACTTTGCATACTATGCCATAGCTATCTCCTGCTGTAATCAGGGCACATTCATTATGTGACTACTAGGGTATAAGATTATTGCTCAAACTAAAGAGCAGTGACTGAAGCACCTTTTTTATTTTTCACACTATGTCATAGCTATCTGTTGCTGTAGTCACTATCAACTTCCATCAATACCAAATGCCAAATGAGTTAAAGAAGAAAAACATCAAACAATGGAAAGAAATAAATTGACATTTATCTTTTCCACTTCTTTTTCCTAACATAAAACTAGAGGTAAATTTAGTCCCTTTCTTTTCCATTTCTCTCCAAGTCTGTTTTACTTTGTTCAATATGTTTAGGAATAGGTAAGTTTAGTTAGATCTACTTCAAGTCTTTCCTAACAAATGAACATATAAATGAATAATATGATGCATCCTAGTTGATGTTAACACTAGTTGTGATAGCATGTTTGGATGTTCTGAGTGTTTCCATATGCGTGCACCACATATCAGCATGGAATTTGCCAAGCTCATGATCACTAGCCCAACACCAAATGTCAAAGAAAATCTGTGGATCAAACGGCTTTCGGAAATGAGTATGTTACTTTTTCTTCAATCTAAATTGGATCCCAGAGATACAGATGATGGTTCAATAATGGTTGGTATGAATACCTTGTTCTTCTCCTTATGCTTTCACAAGCGCAAGATGGTTACCTTAAGAAAGCCTTCTTTAAAGAGGTTGTTTTCTAAAAATAAGTTGATAATATCCTATTGGTACTCCAAGTCTCTGATGATTTATGACCCTTATGATCAACCATATAGGTAAGCCTGAATTAATGGCTTACAAAACATGGTTTCTACCCAATATGTTATGGCTTAAGATACACTTATGAGCATAAAATATTCTTCTCAAAACATGGTTTTATGTAGAAGTTTCAAAAGTAAAAAGAAAAATATCATTGGGATCATATTTACAATTACTTGTACTGAAAAACTAGCTATCATAAGCTAGCAACAAGTCATATCAAGTTATCAACAATTAGGTACAAGTAAGAAATATATAGAAAACTAGATGTGAGAATTTTCAAGATAAAGGAAACTTCAGTAGAATAATTTCACACTGCAAGAAACAAAAGACAAATAAACAAAAGAAATCAATAGTACAAATTACAAAACTTACACTTCAATTACGGGCTTCAAAAATGGAACAACCTTCTCGATTCCCTCGATGTTAGCCAGAGATTGTACAAATGCAATTGGAATCATAAAGAAGAAGGTAAGAAAGAAGAAGGCAACTGCTATAATCAACCGTCTGACTGTGAGGGAAACAAATGGAATAGCTAAATTCTGCCAATACACATCCCGAGGTTCTGGAGCCCACTCAGTCAACCATAAAGTTGGGTTTCTAGTTTGTTGTGTTTGAGCACATACAGCTGCCCCCCACCGTGTCCTAAAGGAAACAAATGCAGCTGGCATAATGGACTTTGGATCCTTTTTTATCATTTCTTGTTCTGTAGTCTCCTAAAGTAATTTTATCCATAAAAGAGCAGTCTTAGTTTAGTATGGAACATTTTTTTCTTCAAAGCAAGAAAAGTCCAAACTAAAAAATTCAAATGGCACCCGGAATTGAACAAGAATTTCATATACCATCGCCAACCCTAACAATCCATAAGATGGTATAAAAGAATGTAACAAATTGACACAATCGTCACAGGAAATATAACTAGTAATGTGATTATAAAGCTAAATTTAATGGACATATGCAAGAGTGATTTTGAGGGATAGATTACTTTACATAAATAATTCTAAAGCAATAAGATAGGCCTTGCAAGATTCATGAAGAAAATTAATAATGCACCTCACCAACTGGGGTAATCAAGTCATCTCAAGATGTTGACATAAAAAGTCTACTTGCCAAACATAAAATTACTCTAACACGGCAAGGAACATCAAGAGAGTTCTTTCAAGCATCAGCAAAATGATGCATTGTGACAGCAATTGCTTCTTTAATGATGGATCAAATAATAATAACAATAATCATATTAAAGGCCAATAGAGATTCAATGTACTTTGAACTAAAATAAAAGTTTCCATGAGCGTCAACTCCAGAAAAAGATTTTTTTTCTTTTTGTTCATCAATTTAACCTTCTTGATGGCCTAGAAGAAAATTTACTATCTTAAATAAGTTCTTTCTAGCTTCCAGACGTATTTGGAACCTATATGAGATTTTAATATTAAATATTTCTTCTTATTAGCTAGGATACTTTAGGTTTTACTACTTCCAAAAAGTTGTGCAAGATCTCGTACATATAGTGTCCATGGTCCTTTGTCTACATTTTATGAATTCGTCACTTCTTGAGCATAAGATACAGCTGCAATAAAGAATGTAAGCTACTTGAGCTACCAAGCACACTCTCCACCATGAGTATCTTGTTCAATTACTTGGCACCACCTAGTGAAAATTTGAACCAAGAACTTCCTCAAGATTAAGAGGGGAACCATCACAGGACCAACTCGGTTGGTGTGCATAGGTAAGATTTCACAAATATACAAATAAATAAAAGCTTGATAAGATGAAAAACTTTAGCTCCCAAGATAAAACAAAAAAGATTTCTATTGGCAACCCCTTCTTTGCTATTCACAATCTCATCTTAAGAACTTATAATATTCCAAAGAGACCCTTCTGCAAATGGATATAAATGCCTCAACTTATCACTTAATTTCAATATACTCTTTGAACTCGTTCCATACAACCCCTTTTTCTTCTACTTCTTCCCCTTCTTATCCTTCTTTTTCTTCTCCTCCTAATCACTGGAGCATCTTTCATCATCGATGATACAAAATAATGGAAAAAAGATAGATTATCAAATGGGATAATCTAAAGATCTAAGAAGAGGTGAGAAATAATTTTTACGTTTGTTAGATCGATTTGATGTTTTTAGGTTACAAGCTAGGAAGATAATATTCCAAGCGTTTCTGCAACTCTCTAAAAGATGTCATCTTCTGGGTCAGTCTACATCAACCTAGAAGATTACAATTTCCTAGAAGAATTGCATTGTTTGTTTGAATAGAAGGCATTAAACAAGACAGCAAATATCGAACTACAAATATCATTGTTATCATGCAAAATTTTAGTGATCTAAAATAAAGAAATGCTTTCACAGAAGCTAGAGGCGAAAAATCCTAAAAGGATCAGCCCTGATATTTATTGGATTCACACAGCACTTGAGTGGGCCAACCACTGGTCTCCGATGTCCAAACTCAAAACTATAATAGAGAAATGATTCAACTGGATTGAACTTGAGTCAAGGCATAAGTCAAGACCTGAGTGAGATTTAAGTAACCCTCTTGATCTAAGGGAGTCTCCTGATCTGATCCTACCAGGAGAAGAAGATCCTTCTCCTAATCTAGTAGGATCATACTCGTTTTTTAGTAGAATAAGAAGAATTTATCCTAATTGAATAGAGAGAAGTAACCAGGTTGACTTATAGAATTAGTCATAGGAGAGAGCAAGGCAAGGTCTAAAAATAAAGGTATTGTAAGCCTTTTGAGGTATGACAATTTTGGAGATCTCAACAATACTATTTTAAGGATCTCAATAATACTTTCCATAATTCCTCGGTTCCCATATAGACTGGCATGACATACCTTGTTATCAACATCATGCCTGCATTTAACTGCTATTAAGAGAGAACATGATAGCACATGTTCTTTACAGTTAGAACTAGAAGCATAAAAAAAAAGGCATGGAAAACTAAGGTTGTTCCATGATCAACATATACATGAGGTACAAATTGGATGAATCTGCTGAAAATTTAACAATGAACCTACATATATATTAAAACCCAAGTTAGAGCACAAAAGAAAGTAAATCCTAAGTCACAAGCAACTATAACTTTTTAAAAACAAGAAAATGCTTTAATTTAGCATATGATTTATTGCAAGTGGTAAATTGGAAATGGCCATCATATCAATAAGTAACACATACCTTTTTAGAGAGCTCGTCAATCTTAGATTTGTAAAAATCAATAGCATCCACCTTTTCACCACAGAGTCCAAGAAAACCAGTCTGTTAAAACAAAGAAACCTATTATGAGATTTCTAGAGAACACATGGCAAGAAGTCACAATATAGATAAAAGTGAAGATCATTTGAAGAAATCAAAAAACAAAGAGAAAGATATAAGCTGAAAAAATAACCTTTACTTCAGGCCTTTTAGATGGATCCTTATCATATTTTAGTTGATAATAATCACGCCAATTCTGCATCTGCTTCTTCTTTTTTACCAGCTTAGAAAGTTTGTTTGCATTATAGACAACCTACAAAACATATGTTTGTTATAACATACTAAAATGCATATTAAATGCTACAAAAATACATGCATGAAAACGACTACAATCCTGGTTACACATGTAACATATTGCCATCTATAAGCATTCTTAAAAGAAAGCAAAAATACAAGTATATTCTCCAAGGTTTCAAATACCCCTCAGATTTGTATGTGTCAATTGGTAATTACGAGTCTGACCACAGCATTCAGTAGGTACCAGTCAATATTTATTTTTTATCAATTTCTTTTGGTGATATCAAATGGTACTGTTGGATAACCTAAAACCATACTAATCGAACTACTTACCAAAGCCAGTATTATGCAGCGATTTAAAATATTGGTATTATCTTTTTGGTAATAGAAGTCAAATCTATAATTGAAAACAAGCACTCTCCTCGTGAATGTAATATCAATAATTTTAAATATTCAACAGCCTATTTATGATTAATTCTTAATTGTACAAAAAAAATATATCAAACTAAAACATATTGTACAAAAAAAGTATTATCAAATTGAGGAAATAGGCTTCATTCTATAAATGAGCATTCATAGCAATCAAGAAAAAATTCCTAAGAGCTAAACAAACAAAAGTATAACTACTTGAAAATGTAAGAAATAACATCGTATGGCTGCTACCGTCAATAAATTGCATATCAAATCAAAGTTCCTAAAAAATGCACATGGTTACATATGCATACATGCATGGACATTTTTACAAACACTAGAAAAACTATATCAGCTAGATCTGAAATCATCCCATACAAAACTGCAATTGACCAGTGATCAATCAGTATTGACAATTATACTAGAACGCTAGACATAGAATTGCCAGTCATTCTATTATTTCCCTGCATCCTCCCATGAGAGGAAGTCATTAAAGCACCCCTCATAGCTCATACCGAGACTAGTAAATAATATTTTGATCCTTTAAGCAGAGATGTCCTTAAAACCTGATTGATCGTCTCTAAAAGAAAATTGTAACATATGAAAAAAGCAAGTACCCACATATGCATGGAACAAATTCCTATTATAGGTTTCTTGCAAAATTTTGGTGGAACAATTTGAAAACTGAAAATCAAACTTTTCTCACAGACCAATTCATTAACACCAATGATTTAAAAAGCACTAGGCACTAAGGTCCCAAAATGCTCGAGGCGCTAGGCGATCACCCGAGCAAAGTGAGGCGCTCTTAAAATATAAAAAATATATAATATTATTAATCTAATAAATAAAGATTATTTTATATAATAATTAATAATATACTATTAATAGTATATTATTTATTGTTAACATTAGTTAGAAGCGAAGAGTATAACTGTTAAAAGGGATAAAAAAATATCACTTAGTGAAACCGATAGTGAGAAGTCGGAACTCAAAAGAGAAGCAGCAGACAACAACTGTGGCAGCAACAATGGAGTAGTGGATAGTAGCAGCGACAGCGGAGTCGCGGACAGCAACAGGCAACAACGGCAGAGTCGCAGATAGCAGCAAGCAGCGACAGACAACGGACAGTAGTGGAAGCTGAGGTGACTTGATCAGTGACAAAGGAAGACTCGGAGGCAATAGGAGAAATCGTCGGCAACAAACGTAGAGAGAGAAATCGTCGACAGCGGACACATAAGGAGAAACCGTTAGCGGCAGAGACAGAGGGAGAAAGCGCACACTAGGGTTGGGAGTCAGGGTCGCACGCAGGTTTTGAGGTAACTGCGTGCGTTAGTTGATTCGATCAAACCAACTAATGTACATTTAACCGAACCTGGTTGCCTTATATCAACCGGGCGCTCACTTATAGCGCCTAGCCCTGGGCTCAAGCGAGCGCCCAGGCAACACCTTATTGAAGCACGCCACTAGGCCCTTAGGCACTCGGGCCTCACCTCGCCTCGCCCGAACGTCTTTTTAAATCACTGATCAACACTATTACAAACAACTTGCCAATAGGTAGTCCATATTCCATATCCACATAATTTGCCACAAAAGATACTTTGATTCCAATAATGATCCAAACGATATCACTATTCATCAGGACATCCAAGGATTATGTACATGAGAAAAAGCTTTATCACCTTTAAACCTGATCATTATCTAAAAGAGAATTGTAACACAAGGAAAAGTGAGTGTTCAGACATGCATGGAACAGATTCCTCTTACAGGAACTTCTTGCAAAGTTACGGTGGGACAAGTTGAAAACTGCAAATCAGCTTGTCACAAACCATCACATCAGCATTGCCAATAGGTTCTCCATAATCCATATCCATTAAGTTTGCCATGAAAGATACTTGATTCCAACAATGATCCAAACAATATCACCATTATCTAAAAGCAAGTGTGCAGACATGCATGGAACAGATTCCTACTACAGGAACTTCTGAAAACTGCATATCAACTTTTCTCACGAACCATCACATCAACATTATTGGAAACCACTTGCCAAGAGGTTGTCCATAATCCATATCTACTTAGTTTTCCATGAAAGATACTTGATTCCAATAATGATACAAACAATATCACCATTCATCATGAAATCCAAGGATTGCCACATCATGTACTGCACTAGTGTAGGCTTCCTCTTGGATTGGACTGCATGTACACAATATGGTTGATACATTCAAGCATGCTAGGCGAATAAGAAAACATCTTTTGAGTTGATAGTATTGTTGAGATTTTAAATTGGATGATTTACATCAAACTAATCAAAGCTAACTATTGTGGACCTTGTGGCTACGATACCAAATGGAAAATTTAAATCAATGAATTTGAGGCAGGGCTTACACACATGAGAGTGGACAATAATCCAACCCAAGAGCTTGAGTTGTTAAATTATTGGCCAAACTCAATATATATCGGCACATTCTTTCAATCCTAAGCAAAGTGAATTATTCTTTAGTCCTCTTTCAATCTTTATCCTCTACATGAATATTTTCTTAACAAGTACGATAAATATTATGACCATATATATCCAGAATCATAAAAATGCACATGATGTTTTAATAAAAAAACATTTTAATAAAAAACACCATTTGATAACTTAATGAGTCAACTAGACAATCATAATGTGTCATTGTGGTGTGAGAGATTAATGGGGGTCTCCTTGCACCTACATTACTTGGGTTAGTATGAAGAGTCATGTGACATGGGTCCTAATATTTAACATTCTTACTAGTTATTGTTGTTTTCTTTTTCTTTTTTTTTCTTTAAACAAAAATAGGCCGGAACTAGTTTCTTCCTTCTTTCGGAGAGTAAAGAATAGGTTGAGACACTTAAGAGAATGGAAAAGTTAGTTTGATAAGTTCTGATAGAAGAAGACAAAACTACAATTTACAAGGCTGCTTATATCGGACATGAAAGAAATAAAAACTACGCAGACATTGCATTAGCGCATCGATTCTCCAGAAAGTAAAATCACCAAAAATGTGCGCTTATTAAATCATGAGGGGCAGTGGCTTTGTTGGGGAAGATATACTTGTTCTTTGCTCTATCAACCATCCAGCAATTTCATCATCATAAAGCCATCCCATATTTTCCATTTATTCATAATGTTAGCTTCGTGCAAATCAAAACACAAACTAAAAAAATTTGACTTATATAGCACAAATTTTGGTTGCCAATTGAATCAACCACCAAATTTGTCTTGTTTAGCATCTTATTATTAATTTAGGTTATGTTTATACAATGTAAGAAAGAATAAAATAAAATATACTCAAGGTTCGTTATACCATAACATACCGCTTAGTACGGGCGGTACATACCAGTTCGATAGGAGACCAATACGAGTGGTATATTGATACGTCCCCATGTGCCATGTGTCAGTATGCTCGATATGGTTCGGTACGTACTGAATCGATAGCTGGTTGGTAGACCAATATGGATCAATAAGGAGAACCATGAAATTACCTAATATCACTCTAACAACCATTAAACTTTATCCATATCAAGTATCAACTTGAATCTTATTTACACTTAAATCACAATGTTAAACCTACTTGATTCTAAATATCATGCAACCTTAAGATGAAAATATATCTATGAAATGACTAAGAAATGGTAAAAAAATATTAGTTAATGCATGAAGACTCAAACTAGATCTATCCTAGATCAGCATTTAGGCATGTGAAACTAATTTCCATCATTAATATTTTCAATTTCAAGTCATACATTCATCAGTCATTTTATTAAGCTGTTATAACATTCCCTATTTTGAACATAAAACTTTCAATTATCGTCATGTTAAAAGAAAAGCACACTCTCTTCTCACTATTCCAGTGAGGTTCCGTCAAATCATCATGGTGATGGGCAATTCAGATAGACAACAGTTCAAACAGTTTCTTTCTCCGTACTGGATTCAAAGCCTTCAGTTACATCCTATTTTCAAATCATCATGGTGATGGGCAATTCAGATAGACAACAGCTCAAACAGTTTCTTTCTCTGCACTAGATTCAAAGCCTTCAGTTGCGTTCTCTATTTTCAACCGCAATGAAGTCTTTGCATCTAGTGTTTTCTTTCATCATCAATGACTAATTTAACACAAATAGGTAATGAAAACCATACAGACTATAAATACCACCACAATATTTTTATGAGACTCGTGAAAGAATATAAAGGTTATAAGCATTGCACATGATCACAACCAATCAGAATATATCAGCACACAAGATCCATAAGCATTAAAACTATAAACTAACTAGGGATCTATTAACATCAGTCTTTCAACATTCAACTGTCATTAAACTATAAATCATGAAGTCACGGCAGAATAAGAACCTGATGAGTTAAATAGTGATCCCGATGATTGACAAGGAAAAAGTGTTCAACAAGCTCGCTGACTGATTCATCGGGGTCAGGTGGCACATTTCTAACAAGGACCTGAAATGAATAAAAAATTAGTTAGCTGACACAAATCAGCAGAGATAAGGAGTAAAGGACAATCAGATCATCTCTTTATTTATTTAATGTTACCTACTATAATCTGTAAGAATGAGGCTATTCATAATTGTATATAGTTTTAAATATGCATTATTTTCCTATATATACATACGTACAAATAAAATTACACACTCCTACTATGAAGGAAACTATATTGATAAATAAGTGTACAATCAAACATTAAACCTTCCTACTAAGCCATTGAGGAGTGCAGTGTGTTGGTCGTCCTAAAATTACATCCTAATGCCACTATGATTTGCATATTTCAAATCAAATTCATCTCCAATAGTGGCAATGGCTCTATTATTAAATGTGTGTTTCAGCCCTAAACTTCACACTTTTCCAGGTCAAACTGATGCATGTTGGTACCATCAGCACACATTCCAGTAATGAACTGGTAGGAAAATGTCAAGACCACCAATCATTGAGTTGCAAGTTGTGGCCAAATATATTCAACATAATGTAACATTAGTGGGAAGGAGGTAAAGGCAAAAGGTAAGAGAGAAAGAGGGGTGTCATAGGGTGGAATTCATGATTAGCAATTAGAACATAGAAATTTGAGTTGGAGATCTCTAAATATTTTGATTTACTTTGACTAATACTAGATAGAATCCCTACAATTGGTTTAAACCAAAACTAGCCCACATGGTCGGAAACTTGTGGTGTTCCCCAAAATCAAGCAGTCCCCATGGTGATTACCAGTAATGAACTGGTAGGAAAATGTCAAGACCACCAATCATTGAGTTGCAAGTTGTGGCCAAATATATTCAACATAATGTAACATTAGTGGGAAGGAGGTAAAGGCAAAAGGTAAGAGAGAAAGAGGGGTGTCATAGGGTGGAATTCATGATTAGCAATTAGAACATAGAAATTTGAGTTGGAGATCTCTAAATATTTTGATTTACTTTGACTAATACTAGATAGAATCCCTACAATGGTTTAAACCAAAACTAGCCCACATGGTCGGAAACTTGTGGTGTTCCCCAAAATCAAGCAGTCCCCATGGTGATTACCAGTAATGAACTGGTAGGAAAATGTCAAGACCACCAATCATTGAGTTGCAAGTTGTGGCCAAATATATTCAACATAATGTAACATTAGTGGGAAGGAGGTAAAGGCAAAAGGTAAGAGAGAAAGAGGGGTGTCATAGGGTGGAATTCATGATTAGCAATTAGAACATAGAAATTTGAGTTGGAGATCTCTAAATATTTTGATTTACTTTGACTAATACTAGATAGAATCCCTACAATTGGTTTAAACCAAAACTAGCCCACATGGTCGGAAACTTGTGGTGTTCCCCAAAATCAAGCAGTCCCCATGGTGATTCCTAGTTGAACAGATACATACAGCCCAATAGAGGCAACACATTTTCATACACCAAACCATGGTAAAAGAGTTGTCAACAGATAACAAATTGTCTTCTTTTTGGATATAAAGATCAACAAATGAGGCTACAATATAAACTTTCCATTTTGCTCCTAATTTTATATAAATGTAAAACATCATTCTTGAACTCCAAACATATAATTATTTAATTTTTCAACAAATAAATATAAAATTGCATACATAAAAATCATTCACGTTCATCTAGGAGATTTAGATTGCAGTGGGCATAGTGAACATAAGAAATTAGATTCATTCCATATTGCATTGAGGAAAAGAAGAAAGTTCTAGCAGCTTTTTTCCAAATTCACAAACATGACATCAAACAAACTTCTGGTAAGATTTCTCTCAACATCATTTTAAAAAGACTAAAATTAAGCTTACTGTAAACTGATCAGGACGGCGTTTCTCAGATGCAAGAAAATGCAACCTCATTGATGCAATAATTTCATACTCCTTAAACAAGACATAGCATGTCCAAGAGGTAAAGATATATGCCATAACTAAATGAGCCCAGAACCTACAATAAAAAGAAACAGTTATACACTCATAAACATTGTTTTTCAACAGGGTGCAAAACCTACAACAATTGGCTGATTCAATGAACGAAATAAAATGTAGAAATGACTAAGAGAACCACACAAGGTAAGAGAAATTTTAAAAATGCATCCCGTGTGTAGAAACATATGTAACAAAAGGTCATAAACATGGTTCGCCTTACCAGTCCGTGCCGGTATACTAACCGCTCATCGGTAAGGTACATACTAAACTGTACCAACATATCATGATATGATAGGGCATACCGACAAACTGGTATGTACCATTCATACCGGTCCCCTATCGGACTGGTACATACAGCCCATACTAGACAATATATCACGGTACGATGAACCTTGATCATAAATAAATCTACCAGCAATGTTCAACTTTGATAGGTAAAACAAATCATTTTAGGCTCAAATATGATAAAATTTCAACTTCATCATTGAATTAAATTTTATAATTTGGTTTCAATTTAAAATGAAAAAATATAATGGTCATACTCCATCATCAAATGAGAAAAAATAAACGAAAATAACTTTAAATTTAAATGAAAAACCAGAATCTCACCAGAAAATAACTGAGAAGAAAGCATCATCTAGAAGCATCAGAAGAGAATTATGCATTGTTACATTATTCACTTGTGTGCTACATCACACCCAAAAAACAGAGAAACATGCAGATTCTGCAAGAATACATGTAAAGATAGCACCACACAAAGAATTGAAGTCCTGTGAAGTAATATTTGAACATCAAATCCAGATATCTAATGGTACCAAAATCTACTGATTCAAACAAGTTTAGCTGTCCTAAATAAAAAAAAAAGACAGTTTCCAATAAAGAAGTTAAAATCTATTCAATAATTATGCGCTTACCATCAGAAGTATCATCTTTAAGTAACTATCTTTCTTCAGCATATGATGAAATGACTTATTTTCATTATGACAATGACTCTTTGGTTAGGTGGAGATATAACAGAAACCAAGAAGCAAATAGGAAGAGAAAACCAATCACCAAACAGTCATATATACCCAACTGTCAAATTAGTTTCAAGTTTCAACCATATTTAAAAATGATTGATAAACATGATATCAAAATAAAGTTTCAGCAACTTTACAACTAGTATTATAAGAAAGGGGATAAGCAGAAACTAGTAATTAGTTCAACCAGTAGGCAGTGTAGTTATAAATAATATTAAAATTGTGACAGCTTACCTCTGTGAACTCAAAGGAATATTTGAAATAGAAAGTTTGTCTATGTTACTGAACTCCACTTCAGAATTTTTCAAGGTATCAGTGTTTGTCCAGTTGATTGGCACCAAGACTGCAAATGCTAGGATTGCCATTGGAACGAAGATTTTAAGTCTAGTAGAAAAAGCAAATCCAAGAGATCAATTATTTGTAGATAAAAAATAATTTGATAATTCTTAGGGAACATAACTGAACACAACTAATCCCAATACAAAAGAAAGGTCAAGAAAATTAAGATGCACAGTTACCACTAGATGGAGAACAATTAACCATGCAATATGTCAAAAATGAAGCACCACACCTCGTTTTTCTGATATAAGCAAAAACTTCTTAATTGTTGCCACTTAGTGACATGTCTATACATTGAAATATCAAGTTCGAAAGGAAGGTGAATGGTGAAACTAATCCCAGTTTTGTAGAAAGCTCTCCATTTTTTATTGTTAATCTTTTTATCACCATTTTGTTCTTTTAAACTTTTTGCACTGTTTTATCTTTTCTCTCCCACTATATTATCTAAACGCAAACTCAAGTCTATCAATTTCACCAAGAGCATTGCAAAAAGTTCTAAAAATCCTGACCATAAGAAGCATACATATCCCAATCAGATCAAAAGCAGACAACTACTCGAAGCTTCAGCTTCTTTCTATGTCTTGTTAGATGATTGCCCAAATTCTAAATTAGATGATCAAGTTCCTGCTTATAGAGGATAGAGTTGCACAGATAGAGAAGTAAGAAATTAGCCTTAAATAAATAAAATAATTTAGCATATATCACCACCCTTTCATCTAATTCTAGGTAACACCATTTACCAAGTAGCATTACCAGTGTTTGTCAAGGATAATTTATTCAGACTCCACATTGCCCTCTTACACCAACTAAGATGCAAAATAAACAAATTCATGAATGCAGTACATCCATAAAAGAGAAAAAGAAGAAGAATAGATTAATGAAAGACAAGTAGAATACCCTATCAAGTATATGCGTAAATATACAACAGAATCAAGTCCTGCATGGTTTATCAGCTCTGGCTCTGGCATCCTGAGAGCAGCTGGCATCCATCCCAGAAATCTCAAGTATGAACTCAAATTTAAGTTCACAAACTTGTGGACAAATGCCCCTGAGCATGTTGGACTGCTTCTTACACCTTTAAGATACCACTTTGGAAAGTAAACTCTGTCATTTATCGGTTGAAGTCTTAGTATAGCAAATGCTATTAAGAATGCAATGGCAACAAGTATGTTGATGGCTGCAGCAAGCCCTATGTCAGTAAGTGTAGCCATAATTGTCGCTTATAGAATAGCGATTCGCCTCTATGTATCGACCCTGCAAAAGATCAGATAGTAGTATTATGTACTCATAAATCTTAGCATAAATAGAAACAAAAAAAGAAAGCAATCTTTCATAGAGATGAGACAACAATGATGTAGAGAAAAAGTCGCCAATACAAAGATCTTCCACGTTTAACATTTAAGAGGCATATCCAGAATGTCAGAACTCAATAAGATAAGTTAGCTAAACCTAGAACAGCATAATTATCAGCCTCTGAAAATTTTCTTGCACTATAGTTTCAAGGAACTCTTAATGTGATCTAGAGATAGTTTTTTTTGCTACTGAGTCATATTATGTTCAGGTTTGAGCTGCTGACACAATCAAATCACTTCAAAACTTTTGGTGATCAGTTATCGACACCATGTGGCTTCCAATTTAACGAACTTGCATTATAAATAACATCATGTTAACCTTATTGTCTATGTTGGTGATACTTTTAGATGACCAAACGTGTTCAAATCTGTGACAAGTAGAAAGAAGAACATTTTAGGTGGCAAAAACAGCATCAACAGTGACTTTTAACAACAAAGCAGACAAGATCATTGTAGTCAAACTGTGATAGGGAGCACAGGAATCTTGCATAGAGAAAACAAAAATAATTAATTCAATACTATATCAAATACCTTGGTGTCTAGCGATTGAAAAATATTATTTGCATAGATCCAATCATGAGGCCCAAATAATTAAATAATTACAATAAGCAGGTGATCAAATTTATTGGTCAATGTTCCAAGGACTTCTCAGACATTTCATGATCTTTTTCCTTGCTGAGTTTATCAAGCTGAAATGCAAATCCATGTTTAAATGACATAAGTCTTGGAAATAGTTGATCAAGATCAATGGAACAACTAGGCCACATATAATAGTTGGTTTAGACGAACTTTAGAGCTCTAATGCTTGACCAAGCACTCGGAAATGAGGGGAAGCATAAGAAAATTAGACCCTAAATTGGTCAATCAAAATCATATGGGTCTGTAGGATTTTTGCTCAACTTCTGCTTAATTCTAGGAAACTTTCAGGAAGCAATAAGGAAGTTGGTCTTTCTTAATTTACACTAACTTAGAAGACCCAAGATACGGATAGAGAGGTCTATTTTTCCATATTGACCCGAATTAATCTACTAAAGTTCTAATGCTACATCAACAGAGGAGTTTAAGTTGTTTAGCATTTAACTCATCGGACGCCAAAATATATCATCTTTTCACTTCGCATACTATCGATTCTTGTAGTAGAAGGGACACTTTTGCCGTTAGAAAAGTTTAGCTCATCTAAATCTCGAAATTCCATCCGACCTGCTTCTGATGTCGACCAGCTCAACGGACTGAAGTAGTAGGAGTTCTCAGCAGACACCCACCAGGACGACCACCTGCACCTACAAACCCAAACCTCCAGAAAACAAATCAAGCAGAGAAAAAGCAATGACCTTTTCCCATACATGAACTGCATAAGTCGACAAAAACTCTCTTCTTCCATCCATCCGCGGATTATATTTCAACCAGGGCAGGCCGCCGGGGAGGAAACCAACATAAAGAAACTAGACACTTCACAAGATAACGCGAACAACAAAATACTGATCCAAGCCAAGAAAAGATTCGATCTTTAAATGAGGAGAAGAAAGAAAAAGACGCTGAGATTTGTTCTTCCTTCTCCAATAAATAAAAAGGTAAAAGAAAGAAAGGAAAAAAGAAAAAGAGCGCATCCATTGCCATAAATTACCTTTAGAGGAGCAGCAGCAACGCCGACCAACCCAAGCAACAAGCAATCAGCGACTAATCCCTTCCCGACCACCACTCAGATTTGTTGAGATTGTTTTGAGATTGGAGAAAACTAGAGAGAGAGAGAGAGAGAGAGAGAGAGAGAGAGTTGACGGGTGGGGTTGGATTCTTTGTGCGTCGGGTTAAGGCAAGCAACGGAAAGAGTGGGTTTTCGGGTGATGGATGGAAGCGATGGCCAAAAAGATGCGCCGGACACGAGGAGGGCAAGGAAGGAAGAGAAGAGAGTAGAGAAGCGGAGCGTCAGAGAGACCCAACGGTCGGCAAGACGTGTCATTAAATAGAATACACATGAGAATTATTAATTCAATATTATTTAATAATAATAATTAGATTCTGAAAGATTATTCCTCGAGTTTGGGTTATTAATTAATTGTTTTTGTTTCCACTTAAGCTTCTCTTAATTGAATTGATTTGAGGAAGTGGATATCTGTTTCGAAGACAATAAAATCATGTTTTATAGCCATAAATCCTATTTAATTACTAGTCGAGATTTGATTACCGCGCTTTGCACGTCGCATACACATGATGCATGGCGGCAGTCGTACACGCAACACGGCGGGTCATGTGACGGGGCCAATCAAACGCCAACACGGCATCTTCAAAAAGTTGTCGCGGCCCCTTTACCCCCTAATCCAATCAATCCATCTTTAGCAATAATTAATGAAGATTGACGGTGGTTGATGACGAAGGCAAAGCCGTGTCGCGTGTCGGCAAGGGACAGCGAAAAGCTACTCAAAGCACGTGCCGACATGTGGGAGATCGAGAACGTGTCTCTTCATCCTTCACACTGCGCTGCCGCTGTCCCACCGTCGTCGGGGCTTTTGACAGCGGTGAGGTGAGGCAAAGGAAACGCTGCCACGCGGTCAAAGCGCCGGCGGCCCGCTGCATTACAAAAGACTCGAACGTTGGAGCTCCCCATCCTTCGTCGCCATCGCTAACATCACATTTGAATGCTTCGGCTCTCTTCGCACCACGTGGTGTGGTGTTGTAACGGAGACCAAAGTCATTTTTTTATTTGAATATAATGACAATTAACACTATATATATATGTAGAGAGAGAAAGACCATGAACAGTTCCAGCAGGAACTGAATCTTAATTGACATGAAACATGAGAAATAAAGATCTACAGCAAATCCAACTCCTCTAATGTATATCAGTTACCACAAGAATATAGATCCATAACAAGAACATGCAAATACAAAATGTGTGGCCCATGATTTCTTTTCTTTAGAAATGAAGAAAGTTCAGCTTCTGCTCAGCACCTTAATTCTCTAGCATTTGCCTTACAACCACTTGCATTTTTATCATACCCTGCCTGAGATATGTGAAGAAAGCCCATCTCTGTAAAATCATGTTTGGAGACAACCTGCAAAGAATTTCTAGAGTCCAAGGTAATAAGATATGCTTAGGTTCTATGACTGTTTTGTGTGCTGCCAGTGGAAAGACAAGTGCATCTTGTATCATATTCAGATCCAAAATCAACTTAAACCTTTCTTGGGGACAGAGTCTCATACAATGATACAAAAGAACTTTAGAGAACCACAGTCCACAAGTCAAAACAAAAAGGCTAGAATTCAGGGACTGATATTCCTATTATTGCAGTTTTTTTTTTTTGTTCAAGAGTACATGGAGAATAACAAAAAAAAATGAAGATGGAGAACAATGTGCCACTTATGTTGATATCTATTCAATGCCTTACAAAGCATCTCGAGCTGCAATCCTACAGACGATTGCATCAGATAGCGAAGATATTGCTAATTCCTGAGGGGTTATCTTATAATGCTGGAGAATAGAAAACAAGGGTAAAGAGCACAGTCAACATTTATTCATAGTGAGAATAGTACTGGTGTGATGGACTTAACCAAGAATGAAATATATACCTTTTGGATCTGTGCATTGTTGGCTCTCCCTTCCAACTCTAACAGATCAATCTCTTTGCCCTTTATAAGCTTCTCCACATCTTTCATCTAAGCACAATGAATACCTCTTATGTCATAACTCAATAAAATCAATGTTATTTGTGTCATTTTATGTAAAACTATCATTTTAATTATCAAAAGAAAATAGTTATTGGTTGACAACATTTAAATGGTCCATTTCAGAGTTTGAAGAACTTTAACACCATGATTGTTTATGATTTTGAAGAATTGTGAAAGTGGAAAGGGACTACTGGATATATGGGGGATGGATTCTAAAAATCACAGTAAGAACTCATCGTTCATTTTTTTTCATTTTTTGTTGGGGAAAAACAGCTCATTAATCAATAAATTGCTAGCATATGGCAAATGCTATTAAACAATCAAAAGAAAACAAAGGAATTAGACAATCTACAAAAGTTTTCTTCAAAATGGCATCAGCATAGATCTTCTTTCTTTGTAATATAAATGCATGTTTAGCATAAACATGATGCATGTCAC
The DNA here is from genome assembly GCA_004837865.1 of Musa balbisiana. NCBI lineage: Eukaryota > Viridiplantae > Streptophyta > Magnoliopsida > Zingiberales > Musaceae > Musa > Musa balbisiana. The sequence goes on along the minus strand of CM017188.1, from coordinate 11,644,488 downwards.
GTTGATTGAAAACGACTTGGCATCTAATGTCCAACTTGAAATAATAGCGTTCCTGTTGGATGCAACAGAAAAAATTGTCAGAATGAACAGAAATTGCAAACACAATGGATCTCAGGTCATCAGACCACCTAAAAATATATATAAATAAGGACATTGTAAGTTGTAGACAAAAACCAACTTTTATTTTCCAAAGCATTAAAATGGCAGTATCAGCACGTAGCCTCTTTATACAAAATAGATGTATTAAAGAAGCCTAGTAGGATGGAATATAGTAAATGCTTGTAACCTTCTCAAGAAAGTTAGCTGTCAATTAAGTGATTCTATAAAACCAACGGAAACCATTGATGCTAAATTGTATACCTCATCATGAGATGCACCAAAACGAGCTGCAAGAACATAGGTTGTGTCATCAGAAATTCCACATCTCTTTAATGATTCAGTTATCTAGCAAAAAGTACATTGAAGAATTGTTATGCGAACATCATAGGTAAAACTAAGAAAGTTGATCTAGAATATTAGACATTTACATGTTTAGATCCGGAGTAGTTATAAATAAGCTCAGAATGAAGAGTACGTGTTGTTAGTGATTCCCTTGATTTGGATACAAGTGCCTTATGAGCTGCAGCTAGAATGGGGAAAACATCTGGTATCTGTATTAACAATAGGTTCAAACGAAAATGATATCAATTTTTCATGCCAGAGTTGCAATCACTCCCAAGTTAAAAATAAAATGAAAGAGGAATCCATGTAAATTAGAAGGCATAAGCAACATCAAATATACGACAGCAAGCAGACTTACTGTGCACAAAGTTATGTGATATGAGGAAATTTTGTATGCAATGAAAATCAGATTTTAGCACAAAGTTATTTGTAACCAGAGAAGTTACATTTAACCAGAAGAAGAGAGGAACATACTAGTGATGCATTGAGCAGTGCTACTTCTGGTTCCAGTTTTCCAGTCTGCACAGAGTCCAGAAGTTGCCTGAAAAGTTTAGTCAAAAGGTAAATATCCTCCCCACCTACAGTTACGTAGAGCATTTCCATGCATGTCACTCAATGTTCTTTTGCAATGAATCATGCTATCGATAGAGGAAAAATATATAAAACATCAACACAATATGAAGAAATATACGTATAATCAATTTCAAAACAATGTCCACACCAGACAAACTATTTGATACCAATACTGAAAAGGGTTATAAGTCCCTCATTTTAACAACAGCATAAAAATTGAAACTTCAAAAAAATATTGTTGAGAAATTTATGACCATATAAAACGAAATAAGTAAAATCATACACAAGTAACCCAGCATAAGAATCATTAGAAAGCCCATGACTATGCCTTTCAGTCAAACATTAGCACTCATCTAACATGAGAAGCATGAGCTCCAAAAATATTCGTCTACGTAAATCTCAAGTCCACATTGTTCTATCGTCAAGTTCAACATTCTGATTGTGCAGTGCACAAAAAACTCACACATATTACTTCCCTGGAAATGAATAAGTAGAATGTAAAACGTACAGTATTTCAATGAAGCCCCTTCCAATAAAACAATTGCTAATAAGGCTAGCACTCTAATCCTGATCCCTAGCATTTAGTGTTTTTGATGAAGCGTCATTAGGACCCAAACAAGTTGAACTTGGTCTGTCATAAGGTTCTGCAGAAGGTAGAGTATTGTTGCATTATTATATTTTTTTCGTTATTGGTAAGACCAGAGTCACATCGATCCACATTTAAGTCTGAACTAAGGCAACATTATATTAATTTACCTATGGTATGGAAACTTTTCTATCTAAGCAAGCCTACCCCATCATTCTGAACTATCAAATTTCTTTTCTCTTTATAAGTAGGCCCGTTAATCACAAATCTTTGGTTGCTCATACATCGCAGGTCAATGAGATAGAGAGCAACTCCACAGTAAGAAACACCATGACATATTGAATATGCATCTATTAGAGTAATTTCTGCCATTCTACCCATGCTTCCTAATTGATCGTAATGCACAATAGATCCTCGAAGCTCCCCTATTTAAAGCTTATTCATATAGTACAGTAAAAAAGATGCTTTTTTTTTTCTTTTCCCTCTTAAAATTAGCAAACTGAAGTGAATGTGTAGCTTAAAAGAAAGGAGTTCTGCAGTTAATTGCATCAGGATATTGAAGAAGTTGCACCTTCAGACGATGGAGCCAAGCAAATCAAATAGATGTAATACTGTTTACATGAGGCAAGATTAGTAAAGACGAAGAGAAAATAAAAGAAGACCTGCTATTGGTGACGTCGGTGAAAAGAGCGAGGGAGAGGGTAGTGCTCCCGTTCACCTGGAATACCTTCATAGCTTCTTTCCTTCCTTCATTCATTCCCGGTACAAATCAAAACGAATCACAACCCAACATCATAAAAGAAAGGAACAAAAAGGTTGACTTTCGCCTAAAGTCTGATGGAATCAAAGACTCTTACTTGCAGACGGCGGTCGTTGGCACGGGGAGGGCGCCGGCAGTGAGAGATTTGGGGCAAGAGGCGGGCGTGGGTTGGGCTTCGGAATCAGGGTTCTGAATTAAGGATCGGGTAGGCAACTTACCAAAAGAGTCCCTATGATTGCTTCTTATAGGATAACGCCCCTCTGGAATTTATGAGGGCCTTTTTTGCATCAATGGGGATAAGTGCTTATAGGTTCGTTTTTGGTTTTTTGACTTTATTACATGATTAGCAGAGTTTTAAGTGTAAGTAATATCTTCTTCGTTTTTATACCATTTTTTTTTTCTCTTATTTCATCTTTCTTCCCTCCTCATGTATGTATAGATGAATAACTTAGTCATCATATATTTTTATCATGGTGACTAAATTCAATCATTTTTTTTCTTTAACTATTCTTTCGTAATCCTTTTTCGTATCGTTCTCTGTACAACGTGAATATACATACGATGCCCCGCGAGAGCTCATTTTATTTGTACGATGAAATGCTATAAAGAGGATTAAAGCTAATAAATTTATATCAAAATCATCATAAAAAAATTAAATTAAATATTTATATAATATATTTTTCACATGGTGTAAAGTGATTCAAATAAACTATTTGAGTGTTTGGTAAATAATATATAAAAAATATTAAATAATATGTAACAAATATATCCTTCTTACATATTTAATATTTTATTCAAAAGTAAATACATATATATTTTTACTTCAATTAATAAGTACATATATATAATCTTACAAAAATTTTATATGGTCTAAATATATAATAAATAAATAATATAAAAATTCATAGATTAAAATAAATATAAATAATATATCACTACACTTGAAAGTAGACTCTTAATTAAAGAATCCACGATATCTAATTCCATTAAAAAAATTAAAATAAAAATAATATTGGAATGCGTGTTAACAAAATGAAGATTTTACATGGTTTTGAGAAATTTATATCGTGATGCTAAACAATAAATTAATTCAATGTTATATATATTTAAAATAAACTGAAATGCATATATATTAAACTCTAAAATCATTTTAAAATATTAAAATATCAAAAAATATTTTAGAAAACATGTGAAATTTGATATAAAAACACCCATAAAATTATCTTAAAAAGACAATAAATTAAAATCATGTTTGATTTTTACGATGAGAGTTAATTTCACGTGGTTGAGACAAATTTCAGGTCTTATATATTAATACAAAATGAAATATGCATGATCACATATTCTTGTTTATAGATTAAAGTCTTTAAGTAGTTTAGACAAATTTAATGTTCGTTAAATTCAAAAATGTATTAATTCGATATAAATTACTCCCTAAAATTGCAAACCAAATGCACAATCGAAACCTTTTAAGCAGTCTCTTCGAACATAAACCCAATAAAATTCGTCATCATTAAAAGCTAAACCCCATTCGTTGAAACGAAAAAGAGAAGAGACGACAAAGACAATACAAAGACCAGTCAACGCCACACCAAACACGAACCATACGCCGATAAGCACGAACGAGCGCGCCTTCGGCTACTCTCATGCCCCCGGCGCCGCGTCCTTCACCCGGCTCCTCGGGTACCCACCGTACTCCCTCGCGTAGTCCGTCACGTCGCTCGGCCCGTCAGCGATCCGGCTGCGTGCGCAGTCCACCCGGTCCGACCCGGCCGGCTGCCGCCCCATGAAGTAGTTGTACAGCCACGAGGCGCCCGCCAGGGCCGCCACGCCGAACCCGCACGCGGAGAGGACGGCGGCGGACACGACAAACATCGCGAAACCGACCGGGACCCACATCGGGCTCGTCAAGAGGACGATGGGGCCGAAGAAGGTGAGGGCCAGGACGGCGCCGGCGAGGGTGAGGCCCGCGAGGACGAGGAGGATGCAGCCGGAGATGACGAGGGTGAGGAAGCCGACGACCTGGTTGGAGCTGGGTGCGTGGCCCTGGATCCGGCGGAGGAGGCTTGGCCCGCCGGAGGTGGTGAAGGGGGCGGACCACTGGTGGCGCGTCGACACTGTCCATGGGCCAGCTGGCTGCCGCTCCGCCATGGAAGCTGGTGGAAAATACCTTGTTCTCCAGCCGGGGGCTGAGAAGACAAGTGTATTATTAGGAGGGGGAGGTGGCGGAGGAAAGGGAAGGGATGATGAAACGTGTGGGGGGAATGCAGTCTGACCGGCTGGCATGCAGAAAAACACGTGGCAAGTCGTGTGACGGAGTTTGACTAATTACATATTATCCTTATAATTAGTTATCTTTGGTATTTTAATTTTTATAATTTAAAAATTATATTAAAATGTTTATATTTACGAAAATAAAATATTTCCTATATAAGATTAAAAAATAAGTATAAAAACTTAATATAATTTTAGGATAATTCGAAATACTAAAGATAATTAATTATAAAAAGTAATATGTAATTAACTCAACGAAATTTGATTAGATCATCTTGGGAAGCCACGGTTGATATTAATCCTTAAATACATAATAGTTAAAATAGGTCAAACTTAATATTATAAAACTTGATTTGTCTAAAATATTCGATTTCATTGCTAATAAATGCATGATATAAATATAGTCATGAATAAAATCATTTATCAATAAATGATAAATATATATGAAGATAAGATTTCATTGACTTCCAAGTTTTCCAAGACAAAACATGGTTGCGTGAGAGTAAGCTGATCGTATACAATTCACTGTCACACAAGTCAAAAGTGGTCGGATGAATCTGTCAATACGAACTGGCATCTGATAAAAATCAGAGAGGACCATAATTTGCATATTACATACAGTACAGATCAGGATACAAAATGAGCAGCTTCTTCCACGGCTGCAGGCATCACCTCAAATCACATTAGAAACGTGGCTTCGAGTCGAGAGCTTAATCCGAGTTCCATCAGCCACAAGAACCATAGCCATCCACAAAAACCATTTGATGGTACAAAGACACTCAGGTGAGCCAATTACATCGGCCAGATGACTACACCTTGAAGCGGTTGACAATCTACACATGAAACTAACACTTGGGTTGCTGGACAGACTGTGGTTCCTCGCCAGTACGGTTTTCGGGTGACACAGGCGGCTGCTGTTGCTGCCCTCCGTTTTCGCTAGGGTCAGGATGGAAGTTGATGGGAAATTTTGTCACACGAGGCTTGTCGGCCAAGATATTCCGCTGAACTCTGTCGATCAAAACTGTCGGAGGAGGTTCTTCTCTGAGCTGTTCATCATCGTAGTCGTTGTTCACGTAGTAGCCCACTCTGATGAACTCCTGCCCCATGTAGGAGCATGTCAACAGTAGCACGGTGACGCCTATGATGTCTTCTTCACGAATCTTGGTTGGATCTGGTGGATCTGCCTGAAAGTAGTTCGAGTACAAGGAGAAAGTCACTTTCTTAAATCATGTGCACAAACCACTATACTTTTGGTTCAGTCTCAGAAATTGCCTGGAAAACAAAGCGATAATTGCCAATGTTGACTGGACCAACAAGCACACTCTCAAGCAGCTGATCATAAGTCTCATCTTCTGCTGATCCAACGTATATGAGTTTCCACTCCAAATCTTAAGAGTCGAGCAAGAAACTAATTATCAATGCTGACGCTAAGGAAAAAAAATTTCAGGATATCAGCAAGTAAAGTGCTTATACAACACCCACTCAAGATACGAAGATTGATATTAAAAGAACGGCATGCTTGACCGAGAATGCCAGAAATTACCAAAAACTTGAGCTTTTGGAAAAGTCACTAACATAAATTTTCACATCTTAGCTACCCATTTTATTAAGAATCACCACACTGAAGAGTTCCCAAGCCACTTTCATTCTATGTTATGCAACCTGAACTGTTGCACTGACCATCAAAACTGAATTGATCACAGACTTTCCACTAGCTGGGGCTTGTGCCTGTATCCATGTGGCACTGATTTCCTATTGAAAAGGTCACCATGGCTTTTTCTTTTTATTGCAATAGTTACCATGGCGTCAATGACCATGATCAATGCCACATTCAATTTTTCTTAGACAGGTAGCCAACCTAATCTTGTCAGTCACTACTAGTTTTGCAACAAAAGTAACTCAGAATCTTGGGATCAATGGATAAATACCACTCAGACTACTTGAGCAACTAGGTGTAGAACATGGCACAATTGATATAATCAGGTAATACGAGGTAGAGATTGACAAAACTATTGATTCTGAACATGATAGACAAGTAAATAACTAGTCATGACAACATGTGAGAAAAACACAGACTTTCCACTAGCTGGGGCTTGTGCCTGTATCCATGTGGCACTGATTTCCTATTGAAAAGGTCACCATGGCTTTTTCTTTTTATTGCAATAGTTACCATGGCGTCAATGACCATGATCAATGCCACATTCAATTTTTCTTAGACAGGTAGCCAACCTAATCTTGTCAGTCACTACTAGTTTTGCAACAAAAGTAACTCAGAATCTTGGGATCAATGGATAAATACCACTCAGACTACTTGAGCAACTAGGTGTAGAACATGGCACAATTGATATAATCAGGTAATACGAGGTAGAGATTGACAAAACTATTGATTCTGAACATGATAGACAAGTAAATAACTAGTCATTGACAACATGTGAGAAAAATAAGAAACTAATCTGAATTCCATCACCGAATAGTGAGAAAAATAACAATAATTAGCAGTGTTTAGTTCAGATAATATATGTCACATTGTCCACAACAATCACAGGAAGGCAGATCCTTGTTTTGGACTTTAACCAGTGGACTAACCACTTGGTCTTTAACAGACCAACATATCTGTCAGTATGCTAAATTGCAATGTTTTGATCTACAATAATTTTGAAACTTTTATCTAGCACCTTGCAAGCTATAAAAATTGATAACAACTAGATGGTTACTCTTACTCATGACTATTGATGTTAACTATAAACTATCAATATAGTATCAGAACAATTGAAGCATAAGACTAGTATACTTTTAACAGTATAACAAAAGTCAAACTGAATCAATTTGATATTTTAATGTGTAAAATATAATTATTGTTGAGTTTCTTAAATACCATAACACGACAACATGATCTCACCAAAATCTTTCTCTAATGCCATGTGTTCTGCTTCAATCTTATGTTCAATAAGCTCGTTTGTTAGTATCACTATGTAAAGGGTTCATGTGGTACACAAAGTACAACAGGAACTTATAATCACGGTAGACAAAGTGCAAACTGTTAGAAAATCATAATGAGACTAACAAACCTTCACTCTTTCAACTCCCGGTGATATATATTAAAACAATGGTTTTATTGATTGCATTATGTCAAAAGCTTCAAATGTATTTGAGAGGGCAAGCCTTGACATTATGGTGATGTTACTCATTTACGACTTAAGTGACCAGAGCTTAAGTCATGAAAATAACATCTCTACTTGCATAATTGCATTAATGAGGTTGCATATTGACCCTCCCTACTAAATGATGCATTGGCAGAGTTTGATGCATCAAACCATCATTCTTTTGTTTTGAAATCTTGAAGTCCATTGATTCAGACACAAAAAAGAAACTCTAGTAGGATGCATTAATGGCACACAAAGATGAGATAAAGTTTCTTATCATAGCCTATGTTGGTTTGTTGGTTATAGCTTAAACTTATTCACAACGTCTAATCACACACATCAAACAGCGGGAGCCTTCTTAGGTGTGTTTTTCAGTTTCTTGTAAGTTTTGTGAAAAGTACCTATCAATTCTATCCTACAAGCTTAATTAATGAATAGGGGGAAATCTGAACACCACCATAATGGCGATGAAATTTTACCATGCATATAAAACCTACTAGTATCCAGAGTAGGTATTTTGCTATCACCTATAAGAGCCACCACATAACCATGCACTAAAACATATTTTTAAACCAATACAATAATCTGAGAAAAACATCTCACGGTTCCATACATTAGGAGGATTTTTTTAAAGAAAAATGTAAAATAAGGAAATGACTGCTTGGCGATAGGAATAGTTACGTAATATGTCAAAATCATGCTTGGAATGCATGATAACAATTGACCTCTGTGAAGCCTAATATCTTCATGATTCCTTAATTGCATTAACAAGAAAATAATTTGCACGTTCCTTCATCATTGATATACCACCACCTCCTTCCTACCTTGCCTTCTTGTGTCACATCCGGAAATCAATGTAAATCTAAGAAAAACAACAAAGTTGGGAACTCTGCAATATACATACAGCTAAATTAAATATCTAGCGTCTCCTCCCTCTTTCTTCTCACTCCATTTCCACATTCAGCATCAGCTAAAGTTCGAAGTTCAACTACAACACCCATTATACGGTTTCAAGTGAAGCTCTTTCTATAAACCCTAATCATCCTTCACTTTGAACCCAGAGAAAACAAACAAGAAACATGAAAAACCAAAGGACATCAAAGAGTTCATTCGTTAATCCATGACAAACAACAGTATGATACCAAAAGAAGCATCGAAACCAAAACTTGTAATGAAGCCACAGTAAAGGTAGGATCTTTCATTCCCCTGTTCAAGTCTAAGGTTTTTTTTCGGTCGAGAACCATACCATCTTCCAGAGGAACCAAGCACTCGTAAGATATCTCGAACTGGAACGGACTAAGGAACGCCGTCGGATTATCCAGCACCGTGACGTTCGTTATATTTACCGCACTCATGATCACAAAAATCCAGATGATCTCGCCACCGCCGCCCCCGTGGTCACCACCGACTGAACGGACCAAAACCCTAGAAATAAAAGAACTTCCTCAAATCCGCTGAATACAAGAAGAGGGATTGCAAGCTCGCAGAAAAGATTTGAAGGAAAGAAATCGAGTAGGTTTTTGTTTCTTCGCCCGTGGGACCAAAATGGATTCAGGGTTCTACGCCAGCCTAGAGGCGGAAATAATGCATATAGTATATATATATTATATTATTTTATTTTATTTTATATTATATATATATAGTTACAAAACTATTTTTGCTAATTTCTATATATATATATTATATATGTTAGTTCCGGCTTAGGAGAGTGGCAATTATTTCTTGACTGATCGGGCCGAACCGGGAATTACCGGGTTCGCATTATTTGGTCCGGCCTGTTAACTCCATTTAGTTGACCGGTTCACCAATTCGCTCGGTTCAGTTAACTCCATATGCTTAAATACTGATGGGCTGACCCAAAGCGTCCATTATCGACGTACAAATCCGCTGAAGGCTCGTCTCGGACCAAAGAAGCCCAATTCCCATCATCTATAAAAGTCATCGCCTCTCGCCTCAGTCATCCCCTTCGAACCCTAGCCGCCATCCTCCTCCTCCTCCTCGTCCTCATCGTACTAACCGGCGAGCCTCACCGTCGCTGAGATGGCCGACACCCTGGTCCTCCGCGGTACGATGCGAGGCCACAGCGATATGGTAACGGCCATCGCCGCCCCCGTCGACAACTCCGACATGATCGTCTCCTCCTCCCGGGACAAGTCCGTCCTCGTCTGGCACCTCACCAAGGATGCCCCCGCCGCTTTAGCCGACGGTTCTGGCGCCGGCTCTGCCTACGGTGTCCCCCGCCGCCGTCTTACCGGTCACTCTCACTTCGTCGAGGACGTGGTCCTCTCCTCGGATGGCCAGTTCGCCCTGTCCGGCTCCTGGGATGGCGATCTCCGCCTCTGGGACCTCTCCACAGGCGCCACCACACGCCGCTTCTCTGGCCACACCAAGGACGTCCTCTCTGTTTCCTTCTCCGTCGACAACCGCCAGATCGTCTCCGCCTCCCGTGACCGTACCATCAAGCTCTGGAACACACTCGGCGAGTGCAAGTACACCATCCAGGACGCCGACGCCCACACCAACTGGGTCAGCTGCGTCCGCTTTAGCCCCAACGCTTACCAGCCCACCATCGTCTCCGGCTCCTGGGACCGTACTATTAAGGTCTGGAATCTGACCAACTGCAAGCTCCGGAGCACCCTCGCCGGTCACTCCGGATACGTCAACACTGTTGCTGTCAGCCCCGACGGTTCCCTCTGTGCCAGTGGCGGCAAGGATGGGGTCACGCTGCTGTGGGACCTCGCAGAGGGCAAGCGCCTCTACTCGCTTGATGCTGGTGCCATCATCCACTCTCTTTGCTTCAGCCCCAACCGCTATTGGCTTTGCGCTGCCACCCAGGAGAGCGTCAAGATCTGGGACCTTGAGAGCAAGACCATTGTGCAGGATCTCAAACCTGAGACCACCACCACCAAGAATCAGGTAGCATGGGACTCTCTGAATTTCCTGTTGTTTGGTGTTTTTTATCTTCATATAGTGATCGGATACCTGTTTAGTTTGTAGCAAACCTGAAATTCTCATTATGATTTGCTATATATTTAATGTTTATTTTTGTGTTGCTTTTAGGTTAGATGAGACTGTGGCATTCTTGAGCATACTATGAGATTATCAATTTTTAGGAACATTCAAGATTCCTTTTGCTGCTATTGCCTACAGTGAACTGGAAACTAAGTCACTTCTAGTTCTTTTTGTTGCATAGGTTGAGGTTTTTCACTGCTAGTGTTTCTGAAGCTTCTTCATGATGGCAATTTCAGTTTTAAGTTTATTTTGTGGTCACTTGCGCCAATGATGTGCTAATTTATGATTGAGTCGAAATTGTCATGTTGAATCACAGAAAATTATTTCTTAATTGCTGGAAAAAATGGTCTGCTTTACTCTCAAATGTTTTTTCTTTTCTATTCGCTAGCTGGTAAAACATATCTTAATTAGTCAAACTTGTATCAGCATAGCTTCCTTTTTTCCCTGTCTTCTATTAAAAGCAACCTCAAATGAAAGGTATTAGCTGCCATGAAGAATATTATCTATAAATCAATCCAGAGAGATGTCAGCACAAATTTCTTCAGTAATATACTAGAGTAAATCAGCCACAGTTCTGGACTGTTGCCTGAAAGTTCTTGTGTCCTTCTCAATCTATGTGTGCTAAATTGCTGCTGGTGACATACACTTTGTTGTATCTGATATCCTTGTCTTTTCTTTACAGTGAGTCAATAATCAACCAGCTTCTAGCTTCAAACCAATGGCTTTTGTATATTGCAATAAGGATTCCCATAATCTGCTAGTTGTTTTACAAATGAAACAAGTAATGTTGAGTTTTTTAATGCTAGTTGTCTCTGATTTTAGGGTGTTTTGTTTGACTTGATTTGGTTTGGTCAGGTTCATTCAACTGACAGTTTTTGTCTTGATCAATATCAGCAGGTTTTGATAGTTGACATGTGGGTATAATTTTTTTATGGATGGTGTCAACAGGGTCTTCTAGAGAAAGAAGCAACTATTGCTTGCACTTATTGTGTAAATTATGGCATACAATCATGTATTAGACCACCACGATAACTACTTTAGATGGTATCTCAATGGTGTACGGTGTGTAGACTTTGAGTTTTTGTGCTAAACCTTAGACATGGATGCATGGCCACAACACAATATCATTAATATTTTCCTGAAAAGTTTGTGCTATAACTACATATCTGCTGATTTTTTATGATGATAAGGTGCAATCTGGCACCATGTCAGGTCTCATAAAATTAGCTTGTTAGGGGGAAGTGAAGATGCTAATAATAACATAAAATCTTGACATTTACTGTGGAGTAACATAGTTGAATCTTCAATCTTGAAAAAGTTGCAGTGGGGTGATAGCCATCCCTCAGCCCTTTGTAACTTTTTTGGTTTTTGTTTACACTGAGAACCACTGTAACACAGTATTCTTAGGTTGAAAGCCGGAACAACTGAACAGGCACTGTGGGTTTTGCGATAGTTAGCCTTCATACAATTTTTTAGTAGATGCTGATACAAACTTTCCAAGTGGATTAATTGAGTTCAGGTTAACCATAGTCATTTTGTGCTATATGCTAGCTGAACTTGTTTTCAGTTGTGCACTGAAGTCATTTCCTTTAATGCCTGTAATGTTGTTTGTAATCTTACAGTATATTGCACACTAAATTTGATTAAGAAATGCCTATTTGGTTATGTTTGACTTGCAGTTGCTGTTTGCAGGTCTTGTCTGGTAATTTTCCTTTTTAGCTTTTGACTATATGCTTACTATCTTGCATGTTTTTTTTGGGTTTCAGAGTTTAATTTAGTAAGTCGAGTTAGATGTTATGAATTGCATTTGTTCCCACAAGCCATGCGGTTAGATTAAGCTTTTCGTTTAGAAATGGTTTTCTTCGTATTATTGCTTTAAATTATTGTCCAATTTGATATGTCATCCTTTACTGTTGCTGCAGATGCTGTACTGCACAAGCTTAACATGGAGTGCAGATGGTAGCACGCTGTTCACTGGTTACACTGACGGAACCATCAGAGTCTGGGAGATACGATACTAGACATTGAGGAGCTAATCCGGAACTTGCACTATGCTTATTTTTGCTTGGAGACAGACATAATGCTTGTTAGTTTTCGTTATTCTGATTGATATTTCTGGCAATTTAGTTCGTTGTTCTTTGCAATTTTAAGTAGCTCTTAGAAGCTATTCTCATTTGAATTCTAAGGAGTGACCGATGCTGCACTTGGAAGCTGTGAGACAGTTATTTTGATTTCATAGTAATTGCTATCATTAAATTATCTCGTCCACATACATTTTTTGTGATACATCCTTGAGTTCATCTATTGGTTTTCTACACAAATGTTAAGCATAACTAGTCTTTATGCTAGCGATGAGACTGGTAGGTTGGTGTCGAGATAGCTTGGTTGGCAGAAGAAATAGCTTCTGGAAGATTGGACCATTTTAGGGAAGGAAACTCCACAGCGAAGGTTTGCTTTCCACACGGCTTCAAATACTTGTAGTTTTCTGCAATCAATAACGTGTGTATTAGGTAATGTGCCTCATGTGATGAGAAATTTATCCTCTGTGCTATTATGTTTTTGTCGAATCCCCAACTTTGGAGTTATTTTTTTTGGCACTAAATCGAAAGCCATTTATATATATATTTTGTTTGGAGTCGAACTGATTACTTAGGATAGATGAGATTATATATTTTATTTTTAAAATTATAAATATTTTAATATAAATTTTTTTAAATACAAAAATTATAATAATGATTAAAAATAAGTTTAATATTTTTTATTTTAAAATAAGTTTTTAAAAAAATAAGTTTAATATTTTTTTATTTTAAAATAAGTTTTTTAAAAATAAGTTTAATATTTTTATTTTAAAATAAAAATAAAAATTATAAAAATTATTTTTTATTATTTTTATATATTTAACATGTGGTATTATACGTTATGTTTTTCGTTTGATAACGTTAGAAGAAATATAATGATATATTCTATTTTTAAAATTATAAAGCACTTAGTACAAATTATGAAAATAAAAAATTATGATGGCAATGGACTTAGTGTAAAGAAAAAACCTTTAAAATTAGGGATTCAATAAAAGGATAAATTGCTCATCACATGACCCCAATACACACGTAATTGATTGCAGAAAATTTGTAGTCTTTGAAGCCGTGTGGAAAAGCAAACCTTTTGCTGTGGAGTTTTCTTCCCTAAAATGGTCCAATCTTGCAGGCTATCACGGCACTAACCTACCTATCTCATCAGGTAGAAAGGTAACATGTAATTAATCCGTTGGAAGCCTTGATAGGGCTTGACTAGCTTCATGGTCTGGTCTGCAGCGCGAGCGCATGCATTCCCTTTTAATGACATGGCATGCATTCCCTTTTAATGACATGGGCTCATAGTGTAATGTAACGATAAAATATATTTAGTATGTTATAAAAAGTTGGTCATTCTTTAATATGTCCCACTTTTCCCCGCCTGAGTGCTTCCTAATGTTTCCAGTGAATATAGAATTTTGCAGAAACACCAATCCGAGACCAGCCTACGTTCCAATACGTGTTTGTCACTTATATCTATGAAATATGATCAACTTTTTATGTGAAGTTTGCAAGTACATGCCATACCGTAGATGATGATGGTTAGCAGAAATGTTGCTTTTATTTTTATATGTTTTACAAACACTTCATCAAAATATATATATGTTTTACAAAATAAAATTTTTTATTTTTATTTTATAGAACATATACGTAGATTGCTCTCTTAGGTCCTTGGAGGCGACTAACGATCGAATAGAGACGCATGGGTAAAATCATTTTTTAAAAAAAATCACGAATGCTTGTTGATTGACGACCGTGGCCCTCGCTAATCGATGATTACATGAGTGGAAGGTGTGTGTTTATAGATAAGAGTGATAGGTGATGAATAACTAGGAACTCATATGTGGATGTATGGAGACTTATGCCTTCTTTCACAAAGGCGACGAAGGCCTTCCCTGCCTTCGGTGTGGTGTTCCCCATTACTTGAGAGCCAATGCATGAAAGATGGTCAAGGATCGAGACGACCGGCGTGAAGGAGTAGGCGATCAGCAATGGAAGCATATGAGTAAAATAATAATTATTTTACGTAAATAAATATATTCTACGAGAATTTTTTAAAATAAAAATGTTCCACGAGAATTTCTTAAAATCAGAGTTTTTTTTTAAGAATATATCCTAAAATTTTCTGTTTGGTTGGTTGATGAATTTAGCCTATCTCTTTCTTTTATTATAAAAGTCAGTCTAATTCATATCTTCATCCTCATAACCAAAAGAAAAATCGCAGTGGGTCATATTGCGATTGAGGTTTCTTGATGACTATAAGATTATTGCACTAGTGTTGATTTATGACACGGCAAAATGATCTGATGATTATAAACAAGAGTACGTTCAAAGATGGGTTTCCTAATATGTAAACCACAAATCGAATAAGTGAAGTTAAATTATGATGAATCTATTAGGGAAAATGATGTTAGTGGTATGGATTTCTTTTAAGAAATTATTATTATTATTATTATTAGAGAGGGGATTAGCCCTTCTCAGTTGGATATTTTTGTGTTCTGCTCTAATTCTTCTTTTTCTGCTTTTACTGTTTAGTGTGTGTGTATATATATATATATATATATATATATATATATATATATATATATATATATATATATATATATATATATATATATATATAATCTTTGGCAACAAAAAACAAAAACTTGCAATTGGGAATCCATTTACAATAGCGACACGATCTGTCGTATGCCAACAGATTAGACACCATAGAACAAAAAGTACACATCAAACAGGCATATCTCATGCGTTAAAGGGGTTGAGAATTATATTATTCTATTGAAGAGAAATGGAGGCTGACCTGTCGGTATCAGAGAGAAAGACACAGATCTAAGCCACGACTCTTCCCTTCTTCTCCCACCACCTCCCGCTTCTCCTTCTTTCTCCTTTGCTTCGGAGGTCTCGACGCGCCGATCGCCGAGCTACTGCCTTCTTCTTCGTCCTCCTCATGCATGAAGTCTTCCATCTCGAACCTCGGCTTCCAAACAGGCTTCGCTGCCTCCTTTCTCAGCCTCTTACGTTCGCTTCTCCTCAGAGAGTCTCTGATCGCTCTGATGTTCGCGATCAAAGCGTAGAACTTCTCCATCCCTTCCTCCTCTCGGTTGTCATCTCCTTCCCGAACCCCATCCGGTGACTCCGCCGGAGCTGATCTCTCTCCTCGTCTCCTCCCTCCTTCCATCCTCCTACGTAGAAACAGTCAGCCCGTGCGTAAGACGAGATGACAAGAGAGAGGAAGTGAGTCGTCTATATAGCGCTTGAGAGCCGAGGAGTGATGCGATTTGGTCAAATCTCGAACGTCAATTGGGGTGACTGCGTCAACCATCCTGCGCTCAACTTCAAATGGTCGTCAGCGCAATGACGTAGGAAGCAGCATCCGAGGAAGCTCGCACTGACACCACAACAAATAAATTGACAAGATAGAGAAGGAAACCTTCCTTCTCTTGGGGAAGAAGACAAGGGTGGGTGCAGATGGGGCATCGTCTCATTGCCTTTCCAACTCCCTCTTCACATGAAATCATGGATCACCATCATTAAATACATGATATAAGAAGCTAAGATATTAGAGTAGATTGCGAGGTCACATTCGATTCCATATCCCTCCTCTTTACCTCCATCGATTGACTCTAACAATCTTAGATCCTTGTCCTATGAACAGTTGATGGGTTTTCTTTTTCTTCCTAAAATTGATCCATTAGTTTAACTATTCTAAACTATTAATCCAAACAACCGAGACATTATATGATTCATTTATTAAAAATCAAATAACGATGAATCCGAGTCAAATTGATCGATATTAATATATATCTGATTCGATATCGATACGGTCCAAATGTTTTAAGTACGAACCGCAACACGACTTTGGCTACCAAATTCATCTTAGCTCGATATCATATCGAAATTCAAAAAATGATGATTTTGAATCAAATTGATCAAAATTAGATTGATATAATATATATAATTCGAATCTTTCAATTCGTAATAATTTTATGATTATATATATATATATATGTATATATATATATGTATATGTATATATATATAAACTCTTACTCCTCTTGACTAGCAGTCTTGAAAACAAACACTGTATGCAATGGCTTGATTCAGTACATAGAAATCTATTTTATATAGCAGTGAGTGGCTGAGATAGAATATAATTATGTGTATATTGAGGCAGGTGTTAGAACACAAGAAACCTTCAGGGAAAGAGATGCAGGTGGAAAGTAGTGGAATCGGTCATCGATATATTTGTTTGTTTGTGGAGAGAAGTGTGGCTACGTAAGTCAACGCTTAGTCATTCATAAACATCCAATCCGTTCCTTTCTTGTCACTCCCAAATCAAAACTTGCGTGTTAGATTTTTTTCTTCTTAATTTTTTTTTTTTGATTGCTATGCATAAAAATTATTGGTCATTGAGCACATAAAAATTATGTTCATTTGTTTTTTCTTTTGAGATAAGAAAATAGAGTGCCTTAATGACATCTCCTTCTTCTTCTTCTTCAGAGACAGAGATAGATAGATAGAGATATATATGTCAAGAAAATGTCAACCAGAAATAAACAAGTTTTCTTGCTACATCCCATCGGCTAAAGAAGAACACATTCATAAGAAATCATTTGAAAGATCTAAAGAAAGAATAATATATTCTTTTAGGGGTCGGTTTATGTTAAAAGTTTGATGGAGGAAAGCTTAAATTTTCTTCCTCTTTCATTCTTTTCTTCTAATCGCTGCTTACTCATTTTTAATCTCTTTAGTGTCTTTAAGAAATTATTTTTCATAATATAAGATGCGGGTTTAATTCATAAATTGAACATTAATACAATACTATATTGATTGTTAAAAGTAAAAATCATCGGATCGAATTTTGTCTTTACTACTTATCCTTTTTCTAAGAGACGAAAGATTCATTCATATATTAATGCATCCATCTTCTCTTCACTTTTTATGAAAAAGTGAAAGAAAAAAATAGGTTGAATATTCATTTGTACTTTAATTCATTCATCTTGTTTCTATTACTTACCTTTTACTAAAAGAAATATATGATTGGGTCGAAGATTCATTCATCCATATTCGTTACTTATTCTTTTATATAAAAAATATTTTTTTTATCTTGTCTTCATTACTTACTCATTGTAAAAAAAAGAAAAGATTAGGTCGAAAATTCATTCATATATTTTTCTATGATTTTCGTCAATACCTTTGCCAAAATTAAAAAAAAAAAAAAGAGAGAGAGAAAGAAAGAGCAAAAGATTGGATTTAGATTCATCCATCTTCATCAAACACACTACTTATGTCAACATAGTGAATAGATAACCTTTACACAAGCTGTGTACATCTATCTTGGCACGGATTCCATTACATAATTCATCATCATTTGAACTGGAAATGGGATTAGGGTTTATGTACCCCCAGTACAATCCGCAAACCCTAATTTTCTTTGTATTATTATTCTTCCCACCAAATAAATGGGAATATTATGTGGACAATTAAGAGTTTATAAGCAAAGTTCCGAGTTGATTGAGATGTTGGATAATTTAAAGTTATGGAACATATGGTTTCGCGATTAGTTTGACACAAAAATTTATAAAAGGATTAACTTGAAGTAACCCCAATAATTTGAGAACTATCTATGTAATTAGTCTATATGTATATTTAATACACTTATTTTGAATGAAAAAAAAAAGAATATTTCATAAAAACTTATGTCAAGTAATAATTAAAATTTGTTGGGAGTGATTCATCGACGCCTAGATCTCTATTAACAACCCAAATTTCGATCAACAAAACTAGTTTAAATGACTTCTCAATGTATCGGGATAGATCGATCTATTTTCATCTTGAGCTAGAACTTGGTCAAGTCATTCTCTCAACATTGTATCAGACGATTGACATTAAATATTATCAATTTTGATATTAGGAGGAGAATTAGACATGACGTAGATCAATACTCTTCAGAAAAAGGTCCACTAGCATCTATATTTTTTTCACCGTCAAGAGTTTAGAAGCAACCCAACCCACACTCTCCTCTACTGTCGCTACTAGACATAGCTGAATCATCATCCATATTAATGACTCTTATATAACTAAAACTTTTCTCCATATGGCAGTTTGATCCACCACTCATTGTGGTATGGATAGAAGCCTTGCTTGGGCTATCATAATAAGTCTATACTCTCTTATGAATTATGTAGTCATCCATCACTTCACATGTCTCATCATGTGACGTAGATCTAGTTGTGATTGAACACTCTATATTATAGCTATAACATACTAATATGCTCACCTCACCGTCTCCTATGAGGAAAATGATCAATCAAATAGATTCAAGAATAAAGCTTCAATGAATGATGCCAACGCCACTTTATTTGTTCCATTCCAAGAGATAGAGTAGCAATTGAAAAGAGAATTCTAGTTTGCTAGAGAAGAGGGTGAAACAAACTCATATGGTCACTCTCTCTTCATCTAAGGATTCAAGAGGAGGAGCCAATCTCTTAGGGATTCCAATTACCTATCTTAGAAATATTTAACAACAACATATATCTATCGGAATGAGTATATAGTACCATTTCAAAGACAAATGACTCCCTATGCCACGTTAGATTCATTATTGTGCTAGTCATTCCTAATCATACTTGGGGGAATAGCTCAATAATGATTTCATCATTGACCTTTCATATCAGTGTTTAGCTAACTTGCAAAGCAGTTTAGAGCATACTTTATTAGTGGTCGATAATTGAAGGATCCTCTTGAGTGAGGGCCACTCATGACACCATTCCTCACAGTTTCCTTCTCTCCTAGGAATGAAGCCTAGGATTGTCATCGAAGTATTTCTTCGCCTAAGAATTTTTTATCATTCTTTATCCTCATTTTTTTCTCTTATTCACATATCATATTCATATACACTTTAGACATCCCATAGACTTGAGTGTTGGATGGAACAAGTATTTTTAATACCAATCTCAAGTGATATATCATCCCTTTTATTATTGTCTAAATCTCTATCGATAAAATTATCTCTAATGACTCCTCGATGTCTTAGGGTAGAGTAATTTTTTTTTGTCTCAATTTCAAATATGATAAAAAAAATTCCCTCGACATTGCATTAGAAAAACTATTTCGAGATTATAAAAAAAAGATTACAAGAAACATTCATCGACAAGTCAAGCTTAGTTTTTATTGCATCTCAATGATATTATTTTTTTTCGAAAGATTTAAGCTTTTTTATTATAATAAGAAAGAGAAAATAACTTTATTTTATTTGTTATTCTCTCATCCTCTTGATACGCAATATCTTATTTCCCTTATTGATAATATATTTTATATTTTTTTAAAAAAATTATTAAGCCTATGATCCGAGAAAATTACTTATCTGTTCAACCATCAACCCATTGACTTCGAGGATTGACCAATTCGACGTCAAACGTGCTGCCCGCATATATGGGTACAAAATCCAATCGAACGACCATAACCTACGCTTTATTAAGCCCACCGGAAGACCCACAAAAGTCAACAACAATTTATTATGCACACCGCTGATCGAAGCAACGTTGGTCTCAGGAGGATATCCGTTGTTTTCAGCGTCAATTAAGCCAAGAGAGCAACCCTCACTCCCATGCACATGTCTCGCGCTCTCTTCTACCTTTATTCTCACGTCACCTTTTCTCCACCTCCAAGCAATCGTTTGACACACACACACACTTTGCCTCTCGAGAAAGGATCGTATTCCACACCACAGCGTGGCCGCGTGCGTCCTTTCCTCCTCCGTCATCGGCGCAGCCAACGCCTGCAAGCCAACGCACCGCGAGAAGACGACGTCTCTGAAGCCACCAGAGTTCGTCACTTTGCAGAGTGCAAGAGTGGCCCTACGAGTCGTCACCCGTCACCGTCATTTCTTAATGCCGGATCGGATGATGCGGCCCCGGACAGGAAAATGGGACGTCGGCGCTCCCATTCATACGTGGCGAAATATTATTCGTAGAAGCAGCTGTTTGGTATTGAGCGATGGAGAGGCTGAACGAAGGGCCGTCGTTCCCCGTCACCGTGATTTCCGAACGCCGGGTCGGATGATACGCGGGCTCCGACAGGAATATTGTGCGTCGCCATTCGCAATCATGCGTGCCACTATATCATTCGTGGAATCAGCTGTTTGGTATTGAGCGATGGAGAGGCTGAACGAAGGGCCGTCGTTCCCCGTCACCGTGATTTGCGAACGCCGGGTCGGATGATACGCGGGCTCAGATCACACGTGCCACCATCTCATTCGTGAAATCAGCTGTTTGGTATTGAGCGATGGAGAGGCTGAACGAAGGGCGACGTTCCCCGTCACCGTCAGTTCCGAACGCCGGCTCGGATGGAAGGCAGACTCATGCAGGAAATTGTACGACTGGCGACACGAGTCTTAACACGTCGGACCGAGATGGAACTCCTAACATTTGTGGCGTGCTGATACGCTTCCATAGCTGTTTCGAGTTTCGTTAGTTGCAGCAGCTGATCAAAGTAAAAAATGGCTCATTCCCTTGCCGCTGATACAAAGAATCATAACCGACCTCGTGATGGCGATTAATCAGTGGAAACATCGAGCGGGTTTCAATTATGCACATTTACCCGAACGAAATCCATGTATTGCATATGTACCTTTGTTTAGGGACAACCATATATAGTTTCTGCAAATTCATTGTTTACAAGGTTGTATTTACAAAATTCTTCGGAGGATTTTTACGTAAATAGAACTGCTGGAGAGGTGTTTTCGAATATAAAACGAATTAATATGGACAGAATAATTAACCAAAATAATAAAAAAAAGAAAGAAAATAAAATAAAAGAAGAGAGGAGGACGACGCCGCCTGTTTCTTCTCGGCGATCTCCGACCTCGAGGCGATCCCGAAATCCTAATTCTAATGCCGATCTCGCGCAATGGTCGCCCTTGACCGTGGTGGTGGCTGCCGTCGATGATGGTAACGCTCCGTCGGTCGTGTGTCACGGTCCTCACCCTCGCCCTCCTCGCCGCCTCCTTCCTCGCCCCGCTCCTCCTCTTCCTTCGCGTCCCCGCCGCCGATATCTCCCTCGCTCTCGGTGATCCCATCTTCCGCCACCGCCCTCTTTGCCATTTTTCTATTTACTTTTGTTAGTCGACTCGAGTATATGGACTCGAGATTTCGACATTTTCTTAATGATTTTAATTGATTTGTATGACTCTTTTTCCATACAGCAAGGAAGGAGTTTTACAGGGAGGGCACCAGTTTCGTGAAGAATCTCTCCTCTGTATGATTCAATTTATTTCTTCTCATTCCTTTTATTTTGGGGAACTCTGTTGTTTTAAGGATCTCTTTTAACGGTCTGGGAATGCAGGGACATAGTTCTAATGGTATGCGGCTGAATGCGATCGAGCAGGTGATCACTCCTTTGTGTAGGTCGAGTGATAAAGTGGATTACCTAAATCTAGTTGTTTAGGTGTTATCTGTTGGGTATTTACCATTTCTTTGGCTTTAGGAAGCTGATGAAGGAGTGAGACTGCCCAGAGGTGTTGTTTACCAGAATGAGGAATCGACAAATGTTCAGAGTACTTCCAGTGAGAATGCCACAGTTTCTGGTATGACTGATGGAAGTTCTATGGAATTTTCTCGACAATTGATGTTTTAAACATTTCTTGTTATATGTAGCCTGCTTATTTTGGTCGATTCACATGAGGAGTGTTTGATTCTGTGCTTTTTCTGTTTTTTTTCTTTTGATAATGATTTTGGTTCAGGAAATGTTGGAGATGGAGGGCATCAGAATAAACATGAACCAGGATCTGCTGGTAGAGAGGTATTTCTTTTCTAGTATATGGAGTTTTTGCAGTATCTTTTTTTGTTTGAGATCTGTGAAGGAGCCATTATGATTCATGGATGAGTCTCCTAATCAGAAGTTTAGATAAGTGAAATAGATGTAAACCTGATTATATCAGTCATAATTCATACAACGTCTTCAAATATGCAGTCATGGTTCTCCTGATCATAAGTTTAGATAAGTGAAATAGATGTAAACCTGATATATTAGTCATAATTCATGCAGCATCTTCAAATATGCAGTTACTAGGTTACTAGTTATAATTTTGTCTCATTTTTGTAGTTTCCTGTTTCATCTAGAGGATATTATAATAAGAGGGAAAGGGATTGCTGCTGAGAAATCAATTGATAAATGAATGACTAGTTCTTTTTCTTACATTATGTATAAGTAGTGTGAATCTGAATTCTTTGTTCCATATGATTTTATACTCCACGTGTGAGATGTGCAAAGGTATGAGACCTTCATGCACTAAACTCAATTGTTGAGTTGGAGTTTGATAATCTCTTTTACCATCTCACTTATCTTTCAGCTTTATGTTTCATCATTATTATTTTACTCTTCATCTCTTTCTCCCTTCCTCTATTCTCGAAACCAACAAAATAGTCATTCTATGCTCGTCACATGCTCGTGTTCTACATCAAATAAGGTAGCACTTGGAACTATTGTGGATTCAGGTGTGTGGTAGTAAGACCCATTAGTGAAAAATGTTTGAAAATAAAGGACACATTTTTATGGCATTGCTCCTCTATGACTTTAAATAAATACCTACAATCTTCTTGTTTTGTTTATCTACACCAACAAAC
Organism: Musa balbisiana; assembly: GCA_004837865.1. NCBI lineage: Eukaryota > Viridiplantae > Streptophyta > Magnoliopsida > Zingiberales > Musaceae > Musa > Musa balbisiana. The sequence goes on along the minus strand of CM017188.1, from coordinate 11,620,999 downwards.
ATAAGTATAAAACTTCTTTGAGGGAATTAGGCGCTTAGCTACAATTTCTTGGTAGTTCTTCTGCAACAAGAATGTCAAAATATGAAACTAGTGACAAGGGCTATGTAAAAGGTACTTCTGTTTTTAACATTCCACTTTGTTACTTAGGTTATCAAAAAGACAAGTTGTCACTACCCAGTCTGATGAAAGAATTGACCGATTAACTTGATGAGCTTAGAATCACATGAATTTAAATCCTTATGACTAATTTAATGGTAATAGACTTATTTAGCTCTATAAATTAAGTCAATTCTTCTCCCATATCCAATATTAGATCAAACATCAAGTGTCAATCTCTCACACTTAAGATTGTTAAGGTTGAACCAATATATGGCCTAAAATTATCTTAGTAGGATGTTTGAGGTCTACTCCAGTGGTGGTACACATTTTAATGTGCCTCTAGCCATACTCACAAGTTGATCTTTCGTCCTTGGATCTTTCATCATACATCGTACAGGACATGTGAGGTCCATCCTAGTGGTGGCTACATGATGTAAAGAGTCTCCAACCGCTTTCATGAGTAGTTCTTTCTTGCTCGGATCCTTCATACGTAATACTAAGTTCGCATTAGAACTGGCTCAATGAGAGAAGTGGCCCTTTTAACTTAATGAACCTATAACTGTGTAATACTTAAATGCTTAAACCTTAATGATAGAACAACCAAAGAATGCATAATCATTCAGACTGATTCATACTGGTTGGTATATAATGGTTTGGGTATGAATTGGGACGCGGACCATCCGCTCTTGAGCGATCCAATTTTGTTTATTTACATTTTTCAGAAAAACTACGCTCTTAATGTTTTGACTCGGTTGCTGCCTGCAGTGCCACAGGTCCACTCCTTGCTTGCTGCTGTGGGACCATTGCTTCTCCTCCTCCTCCACCTCCTCTTCCTATTTCTCTTCCTTCTTTGTTCTTTTTCGTCTTTCTTGTTCCTTCTTCCTTCCTCCTCTTATTCCTCTTCTAACTAGTAAAATGGTATATTGTGTGTTGAGACACCAGCATGAACTGCACCTGTATCAGTCCAGCTATGGACTGGTAAGGTTCTGATTTGCATTCCTTGAATAGATACATCTAGCATTTCACGTTCCTCCCATATCTAATGCGAGATTAAACTTGGGGTGTCTCACAAGTTTTGCCAGTCTATGACGAATTCTTTCAAGTGGCTAAAAAGGCCTGAAAAGTAAGTAGCTTTTGAGGGCCTTCAAGTATTATTAGGACCAAAGATTACTTTAGTTTTCATTTAATTTTCTATTTAATTAATCTCAAAATTACATGGCTTTGAGAATTGATTTCAGGTGGTTTCTTTTAGATTATGGGGAAACTTATATATTTAAGCTTCTTGTGTAATACCATCTGTCTCCTACTTATTAAAGTTCTTTGAATAGAAAAGGTAATATCCAAAAGCTCTCTCAGAAATTTTTGCTTTTTTTTTCATATGGAGTCAATCTGCATCAGTTGACATGATGCTGGCAGTTATCTTTTTATGTATAATTTTAGGGCCTGCTGTGAGTGAAGCCAATATAGCCTACAGCAAAAATTTTAGTAGAAACTAGGATACTTGTCAGTGATATGTCTAGCTTCCTTCCAGTGAATGTTTATATATTTGAAAGCAATTAAGCAAGTATGGTTAGTTATCATTTTCTTCCACTATCAGCAGCACCCTTAGTCTAAATTTTTTCAGGTAGCAGGAAATGCAATCTACAAAAAAACAGTGCAATGTATGCTTCCTAATTATATTTGTGCATATTTAGACTATGGAGATATCTTGAATTAGAAGTAAGCAAAATATTAAATTGTCCCCATCTCTGCTCACTAAGTTTTACTAAAATTAAATGAACCAAACCTCCAAATAGTTAACCAGTGAGCTATATTGATGCTAATCTGTGATGTTTGCTGCTTAAATGCTGAAGTGCTTTCGTAGACTTGTAAATTTGCTGATTATTTCATTATTTAAATAGGATAAGGATCTTAAATCCTTTAACAGACCAACTAGTGGTGAAACTACTAGTTCCCGCTCTCGGTCATCAACAACTGAAAAGATAAGGGAGATGGAGGATCAGATAATTATGGCAAAGGCATACTTGCAATTTTCTTTACCAAATAGTAACTCTCAGTTGGTACGAGAGCTAAAGCTTAGGATAAAAGAGATAGAAAGAGTGCTTGGTCGAGCAAACAAAGATTCAGACTTGTCCAGGAGGTACACTATTCATCTTAAAGTACAGAAAGTTGACTGATGAAGCAGCTTATTCATATAAATATATATTGTGTCCAAATGTTTGCAATATGACAAATGGTTGTTTTGATTCACAGAAAATTTTCTTTATCCTTTTACTGAGAACAGAACTCTGTTCAGTCATTTGCAGAAAATGAAAGCCATGGATGTTACTTTGTCCAAGGCCCACAAGGCTTATCCAGATTGCTCTGCACTGGCATCAAAATTACGTGCCCAGTTATACAATGCTGAAGAACAGCTAAGGGCACACCAGAACCAAGCTTCATATCTTGTTCATCTTACTGCCAGGACCTTCCCCAAGGGTCTTCACTGCCTATCAATGAAGCTTACTACTGAGTTCTTCACATTGAGACCTGAAGACCAACAGTTGCCTAACAGACAGAATGTGTATAAACCAGATCTCTATCATTTTGCTATTTTTTCTGACAATGTGCTGGCTTGTGCAGTGGCTGTGAACTCAACTGTAACCACATCCATGGTAAGAATTTCTTCTGCTCTGTGTTGCATAACTTCCAATCATCTATATGCATATGAATGTGTACTGAAAGTTGTCCTTAGATTTAGATCTCCTGGATGCGTGAACTAGAAATGGTATTCAATGTGCCACTGTGAAGTGCCTTAATTTTTGTGAAGTATTAGACCACTGACAATGAAACTGTTTATGTGGTTCATATGCTGAATTGAACTGGTATCAAGTATCAACTACCTTTATTCATTCCCCTATTTAGCTTGTGTATTTGAATACTGCTTAAGTAGAACTGTAGAAGACATATTGTAACTGTTTGATGCATGTGGAAAGATTCCTAGTGTGGTTATGAGAAACTATTCTTAGATCTTCCCTTACCTCGCTTTGTGTCATATGTTTTAATTGTCTCGTCTCGTCTAATCACAATGTTTATAGGTCTTCATTTGAATATGTTCATATCATCTTAGATAATTTCTATTGTTTTATCTTCTATTAGGCGTCACCTAGTTGTTCATGAATGAGAACATATTTTTTCTCTCTTTCCTAATAACTCTCCACATCCATCTCTGTATTTAAGAGATTAGTAAGTTGACCACCTTAGTTTTACCATGGCAGATGATATTTATTCTGACATGGCATTGACTTGTGTGATTTGTTGTACATAAACAATATTCTATCATCCAATTTGATACTATTGCTTGTAATTCCTACTAATATTTACATCTCCTGGTTTCAAAATCCTTTAGCTCTGGAATTCCATGTGGATAGATGCCTCAGCTTTAGTATCTAACCGTTGTATAGACATATCACTGCATGCCTGGCTCAATTAATCTCTTAGTCTTCTAGAACATTTTTAAAAGGTTACCCATTTTCTTACATGGATTTATCATGCATTGAGCTACATACTAGCCGGTGCCCACATTCAATGCAAATGCTGTATGCAGCCCATTTTTCAGCTTGCTTGTGACACTATTGCCTGGTAGGAAGTTTCTAGCATACACCTTCGGTAGTGATGACACTTAATCATTTTCTGACTTACTCATACGTCAATAAGTTGACTGTATATAAGGTAGACAAAGTTTCTATTAAATAATGTCAATGCATTTGCTTGAAATTTTTACTGTTAGCTCTTTTTTGCAGGAACCAGAGAAAATTGTCTTTCATGTGGTAACCGATTCCTTTAATTTTCCAGCAATGGTGATGTGGTTTTTGTCGAATCCTCCTGGGAACGCCTCCATTCAGATACAGAGCTTGGATGATTTTGGATTCTTGCCAGCTGACTTCAGTACAATGTTTATGCATCCAGCGAAATCTGATCCAAGATACACCTCACCACTCAACCACCTTCGTTTTTACTTGCCAGAGATTTTCCCTTCCCTGAACAAGATTTTGTTTTTGGATCATGATGTGGTTGTGCAAAGGGACCTCGGACAGTTATGGAGTGTAGATATGAAAGGAAAGGTAAATGGAGCAGTGGAGATTTGCAAGAATAACAAGTCGTCACTTAAATTGGAAACACTTATCAACTTTTCAGATCCAATCATAGCTAGTACTTTCGATGCCGAGGCATGTGTATGGGCATTCGGCATGAATATGTTTGACCTGCAGGAGTGGAGAAAACAAGGTTTAAAAGGAGTTCACCACAACTTGACACAACTTGTAAGTAACACGACGCATCAAGTTCTTGTTTCATTGATCTTCTTTGTTTATTATAATTATATCGCCATTAGCATGAACGGTATTTGTCAACTACTAGAAGTCCGAAGGTGCCTAATTTTGATTTATGCAGACCTGGTTAATGATTGTGTTATTTTGCTACTTAAAAAGGTTCTTGGGTTAGTAACTTTGGCATTGTTCTTCCATTAGTTAATTATAGTAGTCGTTCTAGTTGCTCGTGGGTGAGGTGGAGGTATTAGCTCATAGTCATCTCTGGCAATTGGTATAGTGATCTTTCTTAATGATGACTCCACCTGAAATCTCATTGTGTCTTATATATGTTACAGTAGGTTAACAATGTTGATCTGTGAGCCTTTTTTTGTGAATGTAGGCTATTGATGTGTGGCGGCGTCTGTGTCTAGAATTGTTCTTGTAGGTTTCTAATGGTGTACCACTCTGCATGGCCAAAGCAGGCACTATGGAAAGCAGGAAGTCTACCACTGGTCAGTTACTCTTCTATAACCACACTGGAGTCTTGGAACCGGCGGTGGCATTGTTCTCGGGGTGATATGCATGACCGGTTAATGATTGTGTTATTTTGCTACTTAAAAAGGTTCTTGGGTAGTAACTTTGGCATTGTTCTTCCATTAGTTAATTATAGTAGTCCGTTCTAGTTGCTCGTGGTTGAGGTGGAGGTATTAGCTCATAGTCATCTCTGGCATTGGTATAGTGATCTTTCTTAATGATGACTCCACCTGAAATCTCATTGTGTCTTATATATGTTACAGTAGGTTAACAATGTTGATCTGTGAGCCTTTTTTTGTGAATGTAGGCTATTGATGTGTGGCGGCGTCTGTGTCTAGAATTGTTCTTGTAGGTTTCTAATGGTGTACCACTCTGCAGGGCCAAAGCAGGCAGCTATGGAAAGCAGGAAGTCTACCACTGGGTCAGTTACTCTTCTATAACCACACTGTAGTCTTGGACCGGCGGTGGCATGTTCTCGGGCTTGGTCATGAGTCAGGCATGGGAAGAGCAGAGATTGAGAGGGCAGCAGTTATCCACTACGACGGGAGCTGGAAGCCGTGGTTGGACATCGCAATTCCAAAATACAGAAGATATTGGACCAAGTTCCTCGACTACGGTAATCCCTACTTCCAACAGTGCAACATCCATGAATAGCATAACAAGTCTTCTCTACAGCTTATAGTTGATGTTTGTGGAACACAACGGCAACCTTTTATTTTTTTCGACATATTTTTCTCCTCACTATTGTTGGATGTAAATCAGCCTCTCTATCATTCTCTAATTTTCCACCGCCATCATTGTCATTAATTTGCTAATTTCTTTTACTAAACAATGAGGAATAAACAGATAATTGATGGGTTTTTGAACTGGAAAATGGAGGTGTCTTTTTTGATGCACCGAAACCATTATGGTACGACAATTCTCTTCAAAATTGTTTGTAGGAATATCAATCCACTGATACCACACTTTTTTTAAAGACAGACAATAAAATCATTGTCAAAACCATACAATTGTTCATTGAGATGAACCAAAGAAACTCCAGTGCTCAGTTTTAAGTCATTCATGTTCCAAAAAAAAAAGACAAAGAAACAACCGCTCAAAGTAATCCTTTCAAGTGGGCGATAAAATCATGGTAGAGATGATCTGGTTTTAAGGGTTAGCACCAGTATGAAACTCTTTGTGAGGGCCCTCTGAGACATCAGGGCAGAAATTTTGATGTAAATCAATGTAGTATAATAGAGATATTATGGATGACTCCCTTCACTAGACCCACATTCTCAATGTTTCAGGTCAAGACTGAATCATGCTTCTTGCACTGCACTAGTTTTTTCAAACTTGGGGAGTAGCTCGACCACCGCATCGCGGATTGGAATGCGAACAAAACGATCTTTATGTCCATTTATAGGCACCTTGGAAGGAAGCACCAACTTCATTGGTCTAAGAACCATCTTCGATCAATTTATCCCAAAATAAACAATCCTCATCGACATTTGATTGCTTCAGAAGTTCTGGAACTTTGTTCAAGTGCTAGTGTGTTTACTGCAGGCATGTGTTGAAGAAAGCCGAAAGCTATGGCAACCGCAAAACTATCTCCACAACCCACGGTATCAACAACATTAACCTGTTGAGAATTCGCAATGGCATACTGTAGCAATAAACTCCGAGTTTTGGACAGAGACATGAACAAATCAAACCTTGTATGAGGGTGCACTTGACACAGTGGACCTGTTGATCAGAATAGATCCCATAGAACCCAATTTGATGATGACCCATTTTGTTCGTTCCCCTATACTAATCAATCCCTGTCCTGCCTGAACTGCTGACCTATACTTTTCTAATATTGCAGAGCTATAGAACTTAGCTGATAAGGAGAACAAAGGTGAGGGCATGGCTAGTCGAATTGTGATCTAATGCTGTGCTTTTATGAGTCTTGACAACAAGTATCTTATCAAAATAGGTCCAAGCAAGATGTATACCTCAGAATTTTTAGCCATCCGATATTTACTCAGTCTTCAGATTCTTCCATCATTAATTTATACTAACTAGCACATCCCTTCTTTTTAGCAATGGATATAAAGCATGCTACTCATATGGCCAACTCCTTTGTTGCTGACAGGAATTGAATCCATTTGGCCAACACTAATCCATTTGACCCTCTATATCCTCAGATTGTGTCACCTACAGAATGATTACCCTCTATATCTCCTAAGATCAAAGAATCGGATACAAGAATTCGAACACGTTCAAACTACTAATCAAATCAAAAAAACCTCTTGAAAGGGGTTATTATGATACGTCGATCTTTTATACTCCAAATGATCCGAGTAATGAATCGAACCAGGTCAGGTTCATGATTTTTCGGTCCGATTAACCAGTCCGATCCAGATTCGAACTCATAGTAATGCTAAGGGAAAGAGAAGTTATGATAAAATTATCCACTTTTATCTTATTACACAAAGATCAGTTTAAAATTTTTATATATAGAACTTATTATATTCTGTCAAATATTTTGAGAAAATGGAACAATATGATTGAAATAAGTACCGAAAAAATACTGTAATTAAAAACAAGAATTAAGTAATAGTATTATTAACAAATATAGACCTTTCATGTGATCTTTGTGTAACAAGATAAAACTGGATAATTTTACCACAACTTCTTTTTCCCTTAGCATTACTATGAGTTCGAATATGGACCAAACTGGTTAGTCAGACCGAAAAATCAAGAACCTAACTTGGTTCGATTCATTACTTAGATTATTTGAAGTATAAAAGATCAATGTACCAAAATAACCCCCTTCAATAGGTTTTTTTTGACATGATTAGTAGTTTGAATGTGTTCTATCCAAGAGGTCTTGAATTCGATTCCTTGATTTTTTTTTTCATTTATGTATTAATTTATATGTCAAATATAATATATATATATATATATATTAAATTCTTAAGGATATTTAAGACATTTTATCTTGAAATGAATAAAGAATATTATATTATATGATATGATATTATATTTATTACTATCTATCGCCTGATATGTCTATTTTCGTTCCTATCATACATTTTTTTACTATATTATAAAATTTACTTTTTTATAATGTTATTCATATATTTTGTTTTTTTTTATAATGTCAACCCAGCGGATCAACCGATGATCCAATGTCACAAGACTTGACCGGATCGATGTTTAGTCCGTCTATGATTCTATGGTTCGAATGTTTGTTTCCTTCACGGCCTCCATATCTACTATTCCACAAACCACTACCTATACCACATTTACATAGGCGAGCAACGCAGAAAGTGGAACAAATTGGAAGCAAATAACTGAAGGAAGAAGGAACAGAAAAAGAAAAGCTCCCTCGCTACCAACCTTATACGGAGGAGAAGCCGCCACAGCTCCATGTACGCCCGGTGCTCCGCCGTGGAGGCCGGAGGCAAGCTGGGGACGTCGAGAACCACGTCGACGCACAGATTCCCCGGCGTCGCGATGTCTACATTCTTCTGCACCCCCTTCCTCTCCCTCACGACGCCAAGGTTGCGGGAGCCATCGGATTCACCCCTCCCGCGGCGACGATCCGGGTGCCTGCGCGGCAACCGACGGCGACTAGCGTCGGCGGGAGGACGACTCTCCGGCGGGGGAAGTGGGGGAGCGCACGGCCCTCGACGGGAAGCGAGGGTTTGGGCCTCCAAGTGATCGAGAAGTTAAGGGTTTTGTGAGCCATCGAGGGAAGCGAACGAACGAGAGCGACGGAGGGCGAAGTCAGACGGGACAGGGGGGGGGGGGGGGGGGGGAAATATTTATTGAGCTCCGGAGAACAGTTTTTACAAATTAGTCCTGATCAAAGTATTAATTTCATTTTAGCATATACATGTAATGCTTAATAATACAAGTTAATGACTATACATAATATATCGATGTGTGGATATAATTTTGAGGATTAAAAAAATATTTTTTAAGGATAAATAATGAAGATGAAATATAAATATAAGATATTATGATATATTAGATGAGATTTCCAATCTTTAATCTTGGATAAGTGAGTCTTGTAAATGACTAATATTTTGAAACGTTAGAAGACATTCTAAGTTTTATATATTAAAAAGGATGAAATATTTGGAAGAGGTAAAAGAAATAGAGTGAATAAATATAAACTTTTGTTTCGGAATGTGCATGCGATACGCCTACTTAATTTGTCCCACAAGCATACGAATCTACCAAATGGGCCCCCTTGAATGAATGGAGCTACGATGGTACCTTTAATTTACTTGAATGACTCCTTTAATTTACTTGAATGACTATTCCTGTTCGATTAGTTTTGTCATCCAACTTGATGATGAAATTAGGTTCTCTGTAGTTGTTTATAAAACAGATATAATTTTGGTATCATTGGATAAATTAATTATTTCTAAAAATATTGGATGATACACATTAATATCCTATTTGATATCTTAACAAATAGTGGATACGTTGACGGCTAAACAAATAGGGAGGAAAATACGAAACTTCCATCACAAGCTTCCTTTTTATCTTTTATGATTAAATATAAAAACTCGTTTTTAACACAAATAAGAATGACCATTCGTACCAACATTTATATACTTTAGATTACTAACTTGGACATCGAAAGAACTGGATTGGGAAACCTCTCCCAACCTTGATCTTGATGTAGGTGACATCTTAGAAGCTCATCGTTTCCACCTTAGAGGCACCTCGAACAACTCTACACATTAGGTTGATCAAAATGTCAACAACATTTTTCCATAACATTAGCCAAATGACTCACTTACCAAAGATTAAGGTTCAATAAATATTTTAATCCATATACAAATTCAACATATGAATTCATGAAATACATTGACTTGTAGATCCAAATTCTTTACATCAGCAATAAGGGATAAGCAAATTTAAGGATTGATTTTTGCATCCGAATTAGAAAAAACCAATAGATATATAAGCTTCCATGATGCTTGATTTATGAAACAAACATCTTGTATTATTTTCATTATTTACATGTAAATTGTGACCATAAAAGAGAGACAAAAAGAATCAGCCATCATATGACAAATCCATCCCCAATTGTCGAGTTCTTCAATATGATGGTGACGCCAGATCGTATATAGAAGCCTTCAGCAGATCTATCAGCTTCTTGTATTCCCTGTGACCGTGCATCAAATTATAGAATCCATCATTTACTATAAAACTCTGAAAGCAAAGTAACTACTTTAGACATGCAAATTCTTTCACAGGAGAAAAAAAAACAAAAAATAAGAATTTTTTTTTGGACATGCAAATGTAAGACGAACATGTAGAAATATAGTTCAGATAGAGATTCATTATCAATACTAATGACAGATGAATCACAAGATTGCAAATAAGATTAAATAAAACTAAAACATCACATTTAGCTACCAAAGTTTTCCTACTGATAGTTCACAAAGTATAGAAGTTACGTATATTAGAGAGGTAGATCCTCAGGATGCTATGACAAATTCTTATACAACAATGTAGCTTTTCTCTACAACATTCACAAGCAAATATGTCTAAATGATTTCAGGTAAAATAAAATCCAAATGAAACTATATAAAATGTGAGAGAAGATCAAGGCAAATATCGTGGAGCTAATTTAATATATGACTAGAACAGATACTAGTAAGTGTGGTCTATATGTAGCTTTTGATAAGATTTAAGAAAACCATACATCTGAGTTTGAAATTATCACATTCTTCCCAATCCTTGCATTCTTGTCAATTATGCAATTCCTGTAATGTAGACAAAAGAAACATGGATGTCAAGCACACATCACAAGTAGAACAAGTCATGAGGCTTTAAGACTGTAAAATGAGAAACAATAGAGGGTACCTTATCTTTGTGTTCTCTCCAATACCTATAGGGACCCTCCCTTCAGCTAATAAAGATGCTGTTTCAGCATCTGTCTCATAGTAGTCAGCACCTAACATAACTGTATCCTGCATACATGCACCCACACGAAGGTAAAATTTACTATTGTGATAGGGCAATTGGTAGTACAGAAAATTGTCTTTGATGTGGGTCTTTTTCTAGGATCTAGAAACAAACCTTCAAGTGCACATTCGAGCTTATTCGAGATCGGATTCCAATCACACTATGCTCTATCAAGCAGTTGTCCATGAAAGTTCCATGGGAAACAATTGAATCAACAATCTGAAATCGATGCATGGAGAGTAAAGTGATAGCTAATAACCAAATAGATAGATAACATGATATGGCATGTATCAGGTGTATGGATAAAAGGCATCACATGCATTTAATGGATCTATGGAATTCATAAGGTAGTAAGTAAATAGAAATTTAGATGTCTCTCATGCACATCACAGTTATCATGATGTTTAGTCTGCTGCTTAAACTATTTAAGCTCAATACAAATAAGGCTGCAAAGAGTTTGCTGTTGTGGTCATACTTAATATACCATCGTTACAAATGTAATTTCATATGTAAAATATTCTTGAAATTTAAAGGCATAAAACTCAGCAGTAAAAACCTCTACGAAAGCTGCACAACTCCAAGGTTGCAAATTTAACTAATAGATGATGTCAGGTTAGACAATCTATGACTTACCCTGAAGTTGGACATGCCAGTACTTCAAAATTTTGAATTTATGCCAAAAATTTCAGCTGCAACTAGATTTAAGTTGATAAGAGACTAGATAAATCCTAACCAATTTTCAAGGCCAGTAATCAAATGAGAAACAATCATTCTTGATGGGGCAAGTTTGGCAATACTGTGAACAGAAACAACACTAAGATGCAGCAGTCTGACAATACTTTTCCCATTAATAGTTAAATTTAGTTCTGTTCATCTATGTAATGTTTAAACTTTAAATAGTATCTAAGACCAATTATGAAAATTTAGGAGGCTAGCACATACAATAAATGCCTAGAACCACCATGCTTCACCTGCAAGAATTATTTTGTCTTTAGATTACGTGATTGTAACCACCACTAGGTGCAATGTATATGACCCATATTCATTTTCAGTAGTGACATTGACAACATAGAGTGGCTACACCAAGTTCAAGCAAGATTAGAATGCCATTTGCCGGAAATGAAAAAAGATGCATTGCTTAACTCATGGTATATGGCAACAAGATCTTATTATCATCAAAAGGACACCAATATTTACATATATTTAAACTGGGAAATTAACCAACCTTGCTGTTGTCAACCTTTGACGGCGGTAAGTTTCTTCTTGATGTATACGTTGGCTTTGTTGCATCATAAAAGCTGAAGCGTGGTGGCTGTATGGTTGATTAAATCATTAGAAGATAATGAATGGTTATTAGTACAAGAAATAATGTCAATAATAACTAATAACAAGTGAAAGTTCATATCATAAGTATGTGAATAATTCGTGATTAACAATTTAACACTACAATTCAAGTCACTATATGGTACATTCAAGCTTAGAACTGAACTCCATATGAGAAAACCTAACAATTATCTATGCCTAGTGGGGCAATAATTGATCATGTGGAGGTGCATATCTGTCGAAGCTTTCTTAACCATTACTCCATGCAAAATCAAATTCCAAAGTTAATTTGACAGAATTCAACCTGAGTTGATGCTTAAATTCATATTACAGGTACTGATATTCTATTCACACCATGTCAAGGTAATGCAACTGAGATTTTAACATGTATAACCAACTAGGAGGTTTTAAACAATGTACATGGTAATAATTTATTGCATGTAAATATATCTCTTACGGTATTATATGGAGACAAAAGGAATAAATTCAAGGCCAAGAAAGTGTGAACATTCCACTGCTTGCTTTCTTTCTCTTTTGTAGTATCAACACCTTGGGCTTCCGTAGTATCTCAAAAGCTTGTAACATATCAAGATTTGTGCTTTTAATTTGGAACATTGTTTTTAAGTGTTCTTATCTCTTCTTCAGTTTTATCCTCCCTTTCCCATTGTTTCTCTTTTCAAGCGCCTATCATTTTCTTGTTTCCACTTTATTTCTTCTCTATGTTGTGCAGTTTGATCTATGTTGTTGCAAATACTTGCTAATTCTTTCTACACACTGGATACTTGCTTGATATTCTTTTAGAAATTGATTTCATCAATCTTGAACTGTCATTTCAACTCTAAACTGTTGTTTTCTCTATACAGTAAGTAAAAGCTTATATTTTCCTTTTCAACCTAGATCACAAAGAGGTTCACTACATTGACTAGTCTTTACCATAGCAGTAAATCAGGCCTCAATCAAAGTAGCATATTATCAGGAATGTCATCGATATGACATCACTTGTTGCATCTTTGCTCCACATGAATGTGCCACATTATATTTCTATATTTTTTTTTCTGTGATTAATTTGTTTGCTAACTTGCTTCATTTGTAGCACTTATATGTGACTCGTTTGCACTAGCTAAGATTAGGAAATATAGGTATTTCATTATAACCATACATGCAATCAAGGGCATGCAGTGAAAAGAGTCTAATCCAATGAGGTTCTGTGGTAAGTAAGCATTGCGTTCTATCTTTAACATGGGATGAGTGGAAATTGACTTACAGTGTCTTGCAAGTACTTAATTTCTTTTGGCATTCAGCTCTTGTTTTATTGTGAAGATTAAATAGGCTTAACAAGGGTTAACAATTTTCTGTTACTTTCTCTGAGATTTTAGTCATTGCGGGATTCAAAGCATATATTTCATCTAATTTTTCTATCTTTTCTCTCCTAAGGAAAAATAAAAAGTAAATAGAAAGAAAGATAAAGGGAAGTCATCTATATTATATGATGAGTCAACATATTTGACTCTAAGGCTATCGACCATGTCAGATCCAGCATCAACAGAATATATAACTAGATGCAATCAATTTTATGCTACAACATTCATGACAAGGCATATGTTGATGATCTACTTGATTTATGATGCCACAATCTATGCTGTTCTTGCTCCGATGCTATAACACTATCACTACAAAGTTTTTAGCTACAACTAGGAGAAAACAATTGCAATATAATATGTTGTAATAGCAATTTAAGAAAACCAGGAAATGAAGAAAATTAATAGAAATGCAAGGCCAGTGAAAAATAACTTGGATAATTTTGAATTCTAAGATATCAGTTACAATAAAAGGAGTAACAAAACCATATCCGAGATATACAAGGTTAGTAAAAAACAGTTAATTGGATTTAATAATGGAAACATATTGGTAATAATAGGTAGAATATGGCATTGATCATTATGGTAGATGTAACATGATGCCGTAAATGATGTAGAATAGTATCAAAGATTACAGAAATTATGCAAAGTGACCTACATAGCAGTTAAAGAGACTGAAAAGAAAGTCCAGAAATGTACTAATATGCGGACATTGTATATGTATGACAGAGAATATATTACATTAAAGTATAATACTCTTGAAACTTTTTAATGAAAAACACAAATTTTTTCTAATTAGTTTGAACTTATAGCTCTTTAAGTCGAGTGCTTTAGCATAGAGTAGCGGTGGTACTGAATAGAGCATCAAGTAACCAAAGCTGGAATACTTAATTGATGAAAAATCTAGAGTCTCGTTTGCTGTGCACTGATCCTCAAAAGGCTCTTAGTGTAGTCAGATGTCACAGAAAATGAAAAAAAGGAAATGCATGCACAAAAGTAAAGTAGTTACTGGAGCATAAAAAGCACTTACATGTGCAGTCAGGGCAAGATTTGCTTCAAAGAAAGATTTAATTGTCCCGATGTCTTCCCAGTAATCATTAAAGAGATACGCCTGTCAAAAAGGTCCTAACATTTATTAGACAGTGAGGAAGAATAAAATAAGTGGCATGTCTATCAATGGGGATAAACAATCCATGCTTCTAGATCTTCAGAATCACAGGTTTGAACTAAATGATCTACTGTGTGAATGCATAAAATTTACTTTAAAGGGGCAATCATGATATGACTGATGACTCCAGATAAGAAAAGCAATTCAAATTGACAAAATATCCAAATTTTAGAATACTTTGATGAAAGATCACCAAGTTTGGTCAATTCATGTTCAGAGATCTCTAACCCCTCCACCATGTGTTATCTGATGAACATACTTTTTAATTGTTTCCAATTACTATTAAGATGCCTTGCAACCTTGGAACTAACAGTTCCTAAGTTAAAAACTCAGAAATTAGCTCAATAACTAAGTTTCTCAGGTACCAAATAAAATAGATGCTCATATCAAACCCAAAACTCAGTATTCTCAGTGATCTTTGGAATGGGTTGTCTCCAAGCAATCCTAGGAACCATAAATTGAGAGCTAAAGAGCAAATATGAGAATATGTTATCATGATTAAAAAAAGAAAGTCTGATTAGAAATAAAATCAACATACATGGAACACCTACATAAAGACTTTGCAAAAAAATAATAATCAAATACAAGCATTTGGGATATTCACATAAAGCAATGGAGAATTAGTACTCAATATTTAACAAAGCATCATATCAAACTACCTAACAACTGATGCATTCACAGGGTCCAACTTCCAGTGAGTATAAAAGGATTTTATATATCAAGTTATGGATTTGACCTTAATTCCAAAGTTAAATACTATTTATTTATTCATACTGTTAGAAACAATATGAATATCACAATCACAAATGAGAAATTAAAAAGGTCAAATGCTTCATTGAATCTAACACTTGATTTAGAAATAAGCAACAGACCTTGATGAAGAACTCTTTAGCAGAGGCAGGAATTATTTCAGATCCAAAGTCATTTGCAGTGGGAAACCGCCATCTGGCCCAACAATGATGCATAACATGTAAGGCTCCTGTTTAACAATGCTTACTGGTGACAGAGTTGAATTCTCCAACAAAAATATAGTTACTTATGCAGTATCTGTATCAGGTCAAAGAGAACTTGCAAGAGGAAATTGCTTTTCAATGCTACCTATGTGGTAGCAGGTAGCACTTTGCAAACATCAAATACAGAGGAAAGATACATAAGAAAGCATGTTCCCAGTCATGGCTAATCTAAGGCAACCAGCATGTGCAGGCCACATTTAAGGATATTAAAGAATAAAGATAAAAAACTAAAAGGAAACTAACATAGATACTCTTGATATTTGATTCAGTGTCAAGGATGTATCATAAAATTTCTTATGGGCTCCCAAAAGAACTGCCCATGTTAATGTATACAAACACATCTCTCTCCTCAGTACATGCCACTTCATCAGAATTTATTTAATGTCATTCTGCATTTTGTTCCACAAATTCAATTGAGGGCATTAGACTTATGGACTTCCTCTTGAGACCCTCGAATAGCCCCATGTAGGGTGTGACTATAGCTTGAGATAACATATGAGTTGCTAACCACTCATAAATGCATCCTTCGAGGACTACTTTTTGTGGGCTTGACCAAAAAGGCTTTTGGGCCTCATAATGATAAAAATGGCACCAAAATAAAAATCAATTTGAGCAATATTGAGACTTATTATGCATTATAGTGAATCTAAGATTCAACACGGATAAACACCACAGATGGTAGGAGTGACATTGTGGGTCAGGGCTTCACAATCCCACATTGCATCTTTTGCTAAGACAAGTAAATGTAACTGGATGTCTAAGACATCAATCATTTAAGAGGGGAGTGTGACATTTTAGAATACCCACATTGAATGTGAGCTATAGCTACACCATGAGTCACTATTTACCATTAAGAAACACATTACTTCTTTTTGGTCCCATCCAGTAGAAACCTCCCATCCAACATTCTAACTGTGTGTCCACATACACTTCCCATCTAAAAACAGCCCTTACATAAACATGAAAGAAACAACAAATTCAGATTAAATATAAAAATGCCTTAACCAACATACTGGTCTCATCTGTGCACATGACACTAGTGACTGACAATATTAAGATACATAGAGCATACATATTGTCCATTAGCATTCCTTCAAGTACAGATGGTTCAGCCTTCATGAAAGCTGAGGTATCTAAATGATAAAGATGTAATCATATATCCCCTTGTAGAAAAAGTTCAGTATCCCCATGTACACAAAACTAGATGCAGTAGGATTGAAGAGTCATACCTGAGAAGATTTAGAAGTAGCTCCTTCTTGAATACATATACTCCCATTGAAGCTATATATGGGTTCTTTGCTGCCTCTTCCTTTGACAACCCCAAGACAGAGGTATCCACTTCCTTTATTACCATAAAACAAAAAATATCACTGTCAAGTAGAGAGTGGTGGGTTTTAACTAGACTGAAATATGAATGGATGCATCCATGCTGTGCCGTGTCCCAAGTGACACACCATCTCAAAGTGTGACATGAAAAAAGCACAAAAGATGCATATCTTGGTCAAGTCACCAGGAAGATCAAGAGGATGGGATGAGTGGAAGTTACCATCGCCTTCAAATCTTCTCCTTTTGGTTTTTCACTGAATGAAATAACTCTTCCTTTATTGTCTATCTTCATCAAACCAAAATCTGAAGCACGGCTGACAACAAAATGAAAAGAAAAAACTCAATTTGGAAACATTAGTAAACTCAAAGATGTAGCTTGAAGGTACTCAAAATTTGATCATCCAAAAAATATAAAAGGTTACAATTCCCTGACCAACCAAATGAAGAACTTATAAGTTCTTTAGGGATAAAACATAGATGAAGTTTAATGCATTAATTTATCATAAATCTTTACTTTGTTATTCCTCAAAAGTCAACCCGAGAAGTCAATGCTTAACTTAAAAATGATTCAATGCTGAACTTAAAAATCTAGAAAAACAATTTACCACATGATGTTTCATCAAAAATTTTATGATGAAACTTGAAAGAAGTTCCCAGATAATATACTAGCAAGTAGCAACTAATAACTGTATTATTTATCGAGTGCAAAAAGGACAAAAGAAAGTTTGACAGACATAACAATTGGTACTGAGTGAATGCAATTCTCATTAGTGATAATATGGAAACATGTAACTGAATGCAAGAAAGCAAATGCCTTAAATTTGTTGCTAGTTGATTTATCTATATTTTTGCCATCTAAATACTTGGGCTACATTTAATACCAGATGCCCTAAATCTAACAGGCAACATCTATTTTTAAAAATGATAATTGTTTTAAACCGGAAAAGCTGCTTGTCCTATTCCGAGGTTGTGTTACTTCGGTTAATTAGTCTTACTATCAATTGTATATTTCACTTCTCACTAGGCAAATGGATTTTTTGAAGTAACCATTCAATTACCTGTCATCCATCGGCATGCAGGAAATGGTAATATCAGCACCACTTTGCCGATGATCCTGAAAATAAACAAATTTTTTATATTCAAATAATTTTGACATATAGATGCATGGATGACTGTTACTTTAACACTAACCTGAACAAAGTCCATATAATCCATACGGTATAGATGATCTCCGGAGAGAATTAGCACATCCTTTATATCCTTGCCTTTGGCATCCTTCAAATTTAAAGCAGAAAAATAGAATCAGTAAATTGATTTCCACAATATTAAAGATTAATTTGTTAAACCATGGTAAAAGTAGAGTAACATATGAGTAGTTATGCAATATAATAAGTTGTGGGGTGGCATGACAATCCAAAAAGGCCAAAACATTATTCAAACAGAAGCATTCTGTTCTGCATAATGGAGTCCAAGGTTCCTAATTTTGCCTGGATTGATACATACTGGATGGTATTTACCGCTCTGGATGTAAACAAGACACTGACTGCCCCTTTTTAGATGGTCCAGTCCAGTTAATTCTTTTTTCAAGGTTAAACAGAAACCACTCTAACATGGTTATTTATGATTAGTGATTTAGTAGAAATGTCAACTAATTACTATGTGCTCAATCTATCAAGCTCCGGACATAAATGAGTTATGGACTGCCCCTTATTGGATGGTCCAGTCCACTCCATTCTTTTTCAAGGTTAAACAGCGACCTCTCTAACATAGTTATTTATGATTAGTAGAAATGTCAATGAATCACTGTGTGCTCAATCTATCAAGGATAAATTAAATATGCCAACATTATCAATATCCATTCAGCACATAACTGAAGAAGTTACTACTTGAGTCATCAACTTGATATGTAAGTGTCATCTACAAAAGTTCTATGTGATTACAATTTCATGAAAGAAATAAAATTGTAATTGTCAATAAATTGTTCCATGGAAGAAAGCAATGGTGAAATCTTTCTCCAAAAATGTTCGTAATCTAGATTTTATAAAGAAAAGGCTGATATCTTGATGTTTAGCAATTGAATGTAGAGAAAGGTCTGGGTTTAACTTTTTAAAGGCAAAAGAAGGTAAACATATTGAGCCTGATGGTAAGTGTCAAGACAACAATGCAAAATTGCCTACTTGTAGAGTCTAGCTTTGATCTTCATTTTGCTTCTCTATAGATTTACTTAATTCAGTACTGACAGGTCATATAGAATAACCACAAGTGGCATGAATTAGATGTGTTATACCTAGCAGAACTTAAGTTTCTACTAGCCCAAGGGAGTTTCGCACTAAGCCATTCTGTTGAACTGTGCTGTGATGGCACCAACTATTCTGAACTATGGCCAATTCAATTTTCGGCTTGTTTCAACGGGCACAAAGTAATGTCAATGCCAGCCACCAAGTTAATTTTTAATTTATTTCAACTGGCAAAGGGGCTGAAATAGTTATAATGATTTGATTGCATGCTGAAAATGGCCATGATGCAAAAATTCGGAAATTTGGTAGTTGGTACATAATAATTATCTTTGTACACTAACACACACATTAGTGTATAGCCTGTTTAAAAAAACATTTATTCCTACTTTTGTATAGCCTGTTTAAAGATATAAATAAACAGGAGTGAAGTGCATTAGGATAACATGCACACAAGATTTTGATGCTAGAACCTCAAAATATTTGACAGACTTTGAGCTTCATAAAATTTGACTACCTTCTCTCCATGTTTTTAACTGCTTAATCTGAAAAATCTTTAAGCTTACCAGCAACATGTAGAACATAGTTACTATTTAGCAAATTAATGAATAACTTTTCTAGATCAAAGGCATCTTTTCCACCTGTACAAGACATATATTGATAGTTTATTAACAAGAACTGCAAGCAATAACCGTGAATTACTTTCACAAAACATAAATGAAGAGCATAATCAATTAAAACAAATGTAAATATCACATACCTCAAAAAGCCAGTGGAACTGCCGAACAGCATCTGCAGTGCCCTGAAACCACCTTTTTCCTTCCACGCCAGGAGTTTGAGTGGCTGCTAGAACCTGAAGTGAAAAGGTGGCAATATTGAATTCTGTTGTTATTTTAAACTATAAAATTAACACACTTCTCTCTGTTTAATTATGTATACATATTATGATTTCCATTTTTTAGTTTCTTGTGCAGTTATCTAAAGAGAAAAAAGACCTGGAAACAACACAGGGAAGTTAGTAGATACATACCAACAATTTATTTAAGCTAAAGACACTTGCCAACTTAAGAACATTGATATGTGTTCTAACTACAACTTGAGCAAGTATTGGATGTCTGGAGTATGGAGACATGATAACTGCTTTAATCCACATGCTATAGAAAAGTATAAGAACTATATTTAGCAAAGTCAAAGCAAAAAAGGTGGTCTGACAAAAGTGATTTCAGTATATATTAAAACCCATCAAGATATCTATTTGTTTCAAGAAATTTGCTAATTAGAAAATTTAGTCAACAATGTTTTATGTTGCTTAATTTGGAAGGATCATACTAGACAAGATTCTGTTCTGTTGTGAGTTTTGCCTGTTAAATTGATATGACTAGTAACGTATGTGACTGGTGAAAGTGCAATTTGCATCATCAATGGGATGGCTCAGCATGTACCATGCATATTCATATTTCTTCAATAATGTCTGCACTAAATCATCTAACTAAAGCAACCTTTCCTCATGTTCACAAATTATCAGTTTAAGAATGACAACTCATACTTAATTATTGCCATTTTAATATACATGTAGATGTAACCCAACCAAGCACAACCTTAATATACATTCCATTTCATGATTTTGGCAAGTATCCTAGTATATGCATGTTAAATTTTAAAATGCATGTAAATGTGCATTACAACTATATTTAAATAGATTTTTTTGTTTCCCAGTACAGTTGTATTGACTGTATCTTTTTCTGAGGTAAATTACCCATAAGAAGTGAAGAGTCCATAGTTTACTTTTGAGGTACTTACCCATAAGAAGTGAAGAGTCCATAGTTTACTTTGCTACTGGTCAAAGAAAAAGGAAAAGTTCCACAAGTTGTTTATGCTTGCTCTCAACATTCATTAACTTTCATAATAATCTATTCGTTTATGGCCATATCAAATGCTTTACTTCATGGTACCAATTTACTAATTGTGATAATGTATTTATAATTATAGATCTATCACATGAATTTAAATATTTTTTGATGCATAAAATGCTTTATTTAAAACATGCCATGTTTTTATATATTCACACATTAACTATTCTGTCAATAACTTTAGGATAAAAACAGCAAAGAGAAACAGTCCCTTTCAACCATTTTGTTGAAGCAGAAAAATGTTACTGCAATTTCATTGCTTTTGTTTCTGTTAAATACCTAATTGTCACTATTCTTCATGGTATATGACTCTTGCCTAGCACATTTATGTCTTATAAACTTAATTTATTGCATAATGAACATTAAAAAAATGATTCTTCAGATAAGTAATTAAGTTTATAGTATTTTCTAAATTATTCATGGTTTACTGATAGCTTTGTTACTCGTCACCATTGTACAACCCATTCCTCTGTTATTAAGAACAACAAGAATCTAAGGTCTTCTTAAAGAACTAAATATATTGATCATAGCTCGATTGAGATAAATTAACATGCCAAGGAGAAGATTTATCGTATTAGCTTTAATCTGCATGCTCCTATAACTAAAATCTGATTGATGTCCAAAATATCTTCCAGAGTAGTTAGGATCAAAAACCAACATATTAAGTGTATGACTGCTAATGAGCAAGATCAACATAGAAGTCTTATATACCTCAACAAAACCATCCCCAAAGCTCACACCATTACTGAAGTTGTAAGCCCGTGCCAGATGTCTATTCAGCGATGCAGAGTTGAACTGGGTGAGAATGTACACTTTATTGATCCCACTGTTGATGCAATTGCTCATCGGCACATCGATCAACCTATATGCACCTCCTATAGGCACCTACAAAAGGAATCTTCTAAATGAAAATCATGGTTTCAAATTCAAACAATTACGTGCCTTCAAAGAATACATATCGAGAATACGGAACCGTTTGCTCTAATGCACTCTTTAATGAAGATTGACTTTAATTTACCAATACAATTACACCCTTTAGTGGTGCATAAAAGATGGTCCATCGGAGTCAATGTTGGGGCTAGCAATAGCCAATTTGCAGCTCCAAGAGTCAAAGATTACTTACAGCTGGTTTTGCCCTACGCTTGGTAAGAGGGAAGAGACGAGTTCCAGCACCTCCACCTAGGATAACTGCCACAACTGTCCCAGGGTTCCTCCTCTCAAGATCCAAATCTCTAAACTGCAAAAGACACAAAATGTCAGTGTTTCTATCGTTCATATATGAAGTCTTATTGTGTTAGGATGCTTTTGCAGGGGGCAAAGTTTAATGCTACGGCAATGCTATCACCAAAAGTAGTTGATCTCTTGGGCACTGAAATTACGATCGTTTGAGGCAAACAAGCGCTCTTCTTTTGCAAGAAAAGAGTATTTCAAGATTCTACTTCAGCAAACCTAATACTGATAGGAGGATTCAGAACAGAATGGGACGACGACTAGACAAGACATTCACCTTGACCTCCGTTCCGACGTCGGTGGTAACGATGGCCATTTGGACGACGAGGCGTTTCTCGGCAGCACCGACCATCGAGCCGCGACCGCTACGGAGGCAGCGGAGGTAGCTCTGCCAATCCAACCTCGTCCCCATGGTTTGGCCGTCTCTGGACGTCCCGACCAGCCGTGGTATTGGCCTGCCGGGGAGGCGGCAGACGGTGGCTAGCGGCACCATTCGGTTGTTCATGCACATCACCATGTCGCCCTGCCGGAGAAGAGGAAGAGTAGGAGAGTGGGAGAAGGACATGAAGCGGCGGTGGTACGTTGCGACAAACGAGGGAGGGAAGAAGGGTGGGGCTTTTATGATCTCCTCTCGTACCCCGTGACATCCCGTGAAAGCGGGAAGGCCAGCCACGTTATCCGACGGAGCTCACAGCGTCCACAGGTTCGACTGGTGGTGGAGCCCGCAGCTCCAAGGCTACTCGGCGAGATGCCATCGACGGATGCCGCGTGACCACGAACGAGATCGGGCGACGACTACCGGCACTTATTCGACGAGAAGCCATCGATGGATGCCGCGTGGCCGCGAACGAGATCGGGCGACGACGACCAGCAGAGGAGCAACGATGGGCTCTCTCGGGCCGGAACGAGGAGAATATTCTGAGCCCACGATGGTGAGAATCTTGTTAGGGCTTCAATGAGAGAGCCCACAACTTTTGTTAGGTAAATTAAAAATAAATCACGTTTACAAATTATTGAACGTTTTTTTTTATTTTCTAAAAAAATAAAAATATCATTGGCCTTCGCACCGTTGACCATCTCTCATTGCCCAATGGTGCCAAGATGAGGGTTGAGGAAAGGGGTTGACTCGGACAGTGCTCGTGATAGTTAGTCATTCACCCATTACCTTCATCTTTGCTCTCTTAATGTGTTCTTCCACTGAGATCCGACCACTCTATCAATAGAGCTAGGCTATCAGATCTCGATGATATCACCTCCTCATCAAGATGATAACTATACCTCTACCCTTAGCATCCAGGAAAACTCTTGCTTCTTTTCTCTCAATCATCCTCTTCCCTTCTCCTCCAAACCCTTGATCAGTCACCTTTGTCTCGTTACAAGGCCTTCATCCTTCAATGATGACGAGTCGAGGAATGAGAAAATGGGCATGGAGGCAATAGGACAAAGGATGACAAGTGATGACGAGAGATAATGTGAGGTGGTCATGGGATGGAGACGATAGACAAAAGTAATTTCATGTTCTAAAAATGACGACAGTCAAAAGTAATTTCATGTTCTAAAAATAATAAATACTTTAGGAGAATAAAGCAAAAAAATGAACGCAGATATAAAACAAGAAGGTGATAGATACCTTACAAGAAAAAAAAATGGAAACTTGATTTTTTTTTGGAAATTTATGTAATTCATTCCTTTCCATTCTTCAATACATCCAAAGTTCAGAAATAAATACATTATATATATATATATATATATAATTTTATCTTAGATAAATAACACACCAAGCAGCACTTCGTTGGAGTTTCTTCCTGCCTCCTGCATAGATTCTGACATGAGAGACAATAATAATAGAGCAGGCCGCTGCATTTACTGACTGAGATACGAAGTTACCACCTTTCTTACGATCTTAATCATACGATTGCTGCCTGGAAATGGCAAATGCTGATCTCGATGGAGATGATTACATGGACAAGCTGCGCGCTGAAGCCGAACAGGCGAAGCCATGGTTTCCAAGCTGCAGGCATCGGTGGAGTAGGAAACATAGGAGGCACCGCAGAAAAGAAACTCCACATGAAGAAACCAATGCATTAACCAGTCCTTCACACCTCACTGGCACTGGCAACTTCTTGCGAGGCCGGATGGATGCACATACAAGTATGCATTCAGCTTAACAAGACCAGCGTGTATCAGACGAAACAAAGGCAAAGAGACATGATTCATTCAGATCGAACAGTTAATTCTGAATACATTATTACTGTGTGCAGAGCAGGAGTTTTGGATCCATTATTAAGTAGCAGGAACATTATTCCAGAGCTGTCTCTATGTCGTATACAACAATAAATTGGGTGAGAAACAAGTAATTCGTAGTTTAGTCATAAAATCATTTATCTAACTGCAATAATATGTCTCAAGTGTAACAAGTCTTCCAGATTCTAGACTGCACAGACTTCCAAAAACGATGCAAGAAACCTCCCACATCTTACCAACAAAGTCCGAATGCCAACAGCAAGCCAGCCTTGAAGTACCCTTGAAATCAGCAAAATAGCATTTTTTTAACAGAATACGGCATTTTCAATATCAATGTCCACATCCATCTGCAAGAGAGGAACCAGTCATGTTTTAAATAGTCATTACAAGATAATGCATGCAACAGAAACCCAAAAGAAAGCATAGGTATCATAGTCAAGACTAATGCACACGAAAGTCAGCAAGAAAATCATACACTCATGAGAAAAGAATGGGATGCGAGAGCATGAAGTTCACAGCACAAAATTTTCCACCATGTGTCACTAAATTGGAATCAATCTTCTGCAATCTAATAACTTACAGTTGAAGCACATCACTGATTGAAAATCATGGTGTGCCCTTGCAACCTAGCAGCAGAATGTTCAGCCTTTGAGACCATCAGTCAAACACCACACCAAGCTATCCTGATGATACAAATATATTCTAAGCTTCTAAGAACCAGCAGAGACATTTTCTACCCAGCTCACCTCCATGCTCAATTTATAGGGTCATAGTTGAGTCAAATCAACAGACTGTGTGCCCGCTAAGTGGCAGTAGTTAATCATAATGTCAAGGGCTGATAAAAAGGTCCATCTATGGCATTAATTTGGAAATCTTGGGGCACCAATACGCCACCAGTATGTCACAGTTTATAAACCATCAACAGGTGCAAACAGGGAAAATGATCAGCAGAAAATTTAATTTCGATAGAGCGGTAATGAGGTCAGTGTTGTAGCTTGTTTGGCTGGCTTGCAGGGAGATAGAAGGGGATTGTGCAATTGATGGCTTTGCTAAGCTAAATCTGAAGCAGTTGGATTTTGGATATATGGCATGTTCAAGCATAACATCAGTTGTGCTGTAGAAGGCTGTAGATGCCTGGCAGTTAAATTGGGTTGGCCTTTCTGACTGACGAGATGGATGGCTGCAGCAAGTATGGCAGTGAGAGAGGAAAAAGGAAGTGAAAAAGCAAAGAAGAGAAAACAGGAAGGAATGACTTCAGAATAGATACTGAACCATCCAAAAACCAGAAGCGTGCAAAGAAGAACCCTCAGGTGTACTCTCAAAGTTGGTCATGCCACTTCTTTATACTTCCACTTTCATATATGTGTTCAGAAAAAAAGACTGGCTGGGTTCTCCAACAGACCATCTCGCACTAAATTAATAAAAAACTGACTCAAACTTAGATCAATGTCACATCAGATATGCTCCATAAATAAACAAAATCTAGCAACTAAAAGATCTACAAAGATGACCATAATAACCCAAATACTTTCCAATAAGAAACAAAATTTGTTATATCCTTAAATGAACTTGAGAGCATCTTAGATAGCCTGCATTTATCTTGATATCATCTCAAATATCCTGAGCCCATCATGGCCTGGTCTAGACCTGTATCATCCTTCAAAAGCTCATTGGGACTTGATGACACCGACAAACATAGTATGGAACTCCCCCTAGTCTCTATTGACCTCCCCAGCTAGAAAGAATTGAACTTTGACAAATGAAAGCTTATGTAGAGCTCATAGAATTACATAATTCCACCTTGAACTTCTGCAACTAAAATGAACAATAAGTTATCTTCTAAAAATCTATCTCTCACTAAAAAATTATGTATCTTCTCGAAGAATCAAAGCAATGCCAAACATTGAGGCCTTGAACAAAAAAAGAATTTGTTCTTGGTACAAGGCAAAATCATCATTGCTGAATGCAAGATTGATTCTGAACTGGGAATACAAAACCAGAAAGCAGTCACTTGTGCTGTTTTTTCTGGACACTATGTTGCTAAGTAGAAAGTTTACATGATTAAGCCCATAGAAGCAAGAATTATAAACAACAATACAAAAGCTGTTTGTCTGTTTGACTCCAAAAAGAATTCTATAATTCATTAAATAGCAAAAAAAAGACAAACATATCATCTATTAAAATGTTGCTTTGGCTTAATCATCCTATATTATCATTCCATCTAAATTGATCATTTAACTTTTCTGTTTCCTGCAGCCAGTCTCTATGGATGCGTAGCCACTTTAGCAGCACATGCAGTTGGGGAAGCAGGCACAGACCAAGAGAGCGTCAACTTTCTTTCTTGAGTCCTCAAATGTATAATTTTGAGGCCCATGAATCCATGACTGCTCCTTATATAATTCCTCAGATAATCACTTTCCTTTTTTGTTAATTAGCGGTATCACCCACCTGCTTGTACATGCTGGTAATCAGATATGCCAGTGGCCACACCAATAGGCCACATGGTCAGTAGCATGTAAACCAGATAGTAAGCCATAAATGGGTATTTTGAATTAGTGTTTTATTCTTTTATTAGATAAACAACTTTTTTAGTTGTATATGCTGTTCTTTTGTTTATTTTCATTTTATTTTTAATATATAAAGCATACAAATTAATAATCTTGATCAAAGTAGTGATATATAGACATTACTTCAAAATGATGATATGACCCTCTAGTGATATGTATACACAGGTAATATATACTATATATAAAACAAATGACACACATTACTGAACCGTGACATAAAGTAGCAATCCAACTAGGTTATCCTCATACCACATACTCATACCTGTACCAAACACCATAATGAACCACAATCCAGGTAACTATTTGGCCATAATGCTAGAAGCTTAATAAACAGGCACTGCTTCTTATCTTGTTACCTATCCATGAACAGGTTATATATACTATATAAAACAAATGACACATGATCAACCACAAATAAACATTGACACAAAGTAGCAACCCAACAAACCATGTACTCATACCTGAACCATGTGACACAACAAACTGTAATCCAGTAAACCATATGGCTTAGCTTTTGCTTCTTAGCATGTTAGCAAAGTCAGCAAATGTTCCAAGCTTGAAAGTAAGCAAATGGCTGTACGAATGGTTTCTATTTGACTAAGATTGGTTTGGTTGGCCAATCGTTCACACAAATCTTACCATAATTATCTACCAGCAAGAGGCATCAAAGTCCATCAACTAGTAAGCATTTGTTGAATGTAACAAATATAAGGCATGCCATGATAAACTTAAGTATGATGTTAATTAAGCTATTACAATCCATGAACATTGAAAGAAGCAATAAAACGAAATCATGAAAGAAAAGTTACTAATTGTTTTATAGCTTGTACTTAATTGAACAAAATGTAAATACATATAAAAAGAACCTCAATTTTCCTAATGTCATAACAGAATCAGCCTAAGAAGAATGAATACAGAAGACATGAACAATCGGTTGATGACAAAAGATTAGCATTCTTGTCCTAAGTTGACTATGTGATACAAGTATCAGCAAGCAAATATATCAAGAAATAAAACAAATTAGAGTGGAAATATCTTATTTAGATGTTTGAATGTTGCAAAGTTAGTTGGTTTATCCTGAAAGATTGTAAACCTGATTGTGGCCTCATCTTTAGGCATCAAGTTGTTGCCTGAAACTTCTGAAGCTTGTCACAATATGGTGTTTGGAATGACAGGCCCCACTGCCGCCTCTGCAACTCAACCCGGCAGTTCTGTGAAAGGATCCCAACATAGTCTCTCTCTACACGGTCTTCCAAAGCAATGCGTTTTGGGCTCTGGTAAGGATATTCTTCTTCAAATTTCACCGACTTAACAAAGTACGCAACGCCTCTTGATGTCTCAAGCTTGTGCTCATAAGGATAGGAACGAGAGAACGAATACAAGGGTTCAGAAGATGGAAGAAAGTTCAGCAGTAGCAGAATGATAACAGGCAAAAGCTGTATGAGCATCCGGAGGTTAGGATTGCCGGAACCACGCATCTCTTGAGCGCTTGGCGCACCCATGCCACCAGCTCTAAACCGGAAAGTGCCGAAAGGAGTGGCGACCGGAGGCCCTCCACCAAAGAAGAAATTCCTAAAAATCTCATCAGCGTCAATATCCTCGTCATAGAAGCCATTGAACCCGTGATTCCTATGCCGTGCCGCAGGCCGAGTGACAGTAATCTCGTCCGATCCGACAAGATCGTACCTTTTCCTGCTCTCCTCATCGCTGAGGCATTGGAAGGCCTTAGAGACCGCCTTGAATGCTTCCTCGGCGCCGGGCGCGTTGTTCTTGTCCGGATGCACCTTCAAAGAGAGCTTGCGGTAAGCCTTCCTAACTTCCTCCACTGTGCATCCCTTCTCCAGCCCCAAGATCTGATAGTAATCTTTTTGCTTCTTGATCTGCCTGACGACGGTTACCTGCTCCTCGGTGTAATCCCTGGAAGAAACAGAGCCATCCGAGGAAACCCTAGCCTTGGAACGAGAAGAGGAGGAGGCGGCGGCTGCCGCGCGAGAAGAAGCACCATCGGAGGGCCCGTCAGGCTGGGAAGCGTCCGCCGACGCTGCGGAATCATCGGGACCTCCAGACTCACCATCGGCGGCAGCGACGGCGGAGATGAGATCGTCGATCGGTAGAGTGGGATCGAGACGGCGAGCCTTGGAGAGGAATTTAAGGGCACGAGCTCGGTCCCCGGACTCCAGCGCGTCCTTCCCGATCCGAAGGCACTTCAAAGCCTCATCTTTGTTCCCGTCCATCGCGATCAAAAAGAGACTGCGTCCGAAGGATGGTGAGTTCCCTATACCTAAATGCAGAAAGAGGAAAACCATCAGACATAGCTAGAATTGAATCAAGAACACAACAGATCCACCTTACACGGTAACGGGATCGGGATGACCTTCCTCTCCCGAGCGCGGGAGGGCACGCGGGGGCTGCGTTCGCCGAGGGATAGAGCAGCGCCGATCCCCCGATAAAGGCGGAAGCGTTTTGGGGAAAGGGAGGGGAAGGGGGAGCGGATGGTTCCGTGCAGGTGCGCGGAGAGACACGATATGATGAGGCCCGGATCGATCGAACGCTGTTTTGACTTTTGACCCAATTCCCATCCAAATAACAATAATAACATAATTACATTTAATGATATAAATTTACTATTTGTTATGGTTATTAGGTAAAATTATATATATCTCGAAAGTAAGTGATTTTGGTATTATCTTCTCCAAATTTGTGTGTGTGTATATATATATATATATATATATATATATATATATATATATATATATTCATTCAACTAAAGTAAAAAAAATTTATTAGTTGACCATAATGTTAAAACTAAAATGATCATTAATAATTCTTTAAAAAATCATTGATATCCTCTAATATTATTTGTTTTGATATTTTTACCTTTATGAATTTAACTTATGAAATACAACAAAATCAACCACTAAGATCCAACTATTTGAGGAATATAAATTATAAAATAAATAATTAAATAAAAATAATAAAAATAATAATAAATATTTTTATAAATTTATATTTTAGATATATGATAATTATAATAAGAGTGGATAATATGAGTTTATTAAATAGAATACGATATATTTAAATACTTGAAAAAAATTCATATAGAATATGAGATATATAAATATATAACAGACTAGTGTTCTCTTTTTAAATTCTTTTAGCAAAAACCATTTATAATACCAATTAGTAATGGATTCGGGAGATATAAAAATATAATGAAAAAATAGAAGAATTCACTCGGATGCCTTTGGGGCTTTATAGTATGTTAGGATGATCAATGAGTGTGGGTTGTGGTTAATGTTATAAACAGTTATGTAGATTGTCTCATCTAAGCTATACGATATGATGAATTATTAGGGCTATAATTATAGGTAACATCTCGCCTTTCTTGACATTGGGACTATTAATTTGTTAATATGATAAAATTGACTTTCTTGTTGGTATAAAGTCAACATCATTATCAACATTACGACTTCGACATTGTAAGATAGAAATTTGGTTGATGTGTTAATCATGTTGGTGCGATATGTCGTCAGACATCCTATTATAACTATATATCATCTACCCACATGTGTTGTGACACAAAAAGGAGTTTAAGACTATTTTGTATTACATATCGCATTACTTGCCACTCTATTATCTATTTATTTGATATTTATTCTAGAGATATGGTTGCTACATTGTTGTCATAAGATATTTTGTAGTCAACTAAAATGCATTATCATGGAGGGATGTTTTCAAGCCAATATAATCATATTATCATGGGGGAAACATTATGGCCAATCTCACTATATCATCATAGGGGTACGCCTCCTAGCTAATTTGTTTATATTGTTCAAAAAAGTTTCATGGTCAGTTTGATCACATCATTTTAGATGGGCCCATTTGAGCGATAACGTTATAGATGGATGTTTACATAGTCATATATATAATTGTTAATCGTAAAGTCAAAGGATGAAGCCTTTCCTTTAATATTAATTTATCAAATTAATTTTTTTATTATTCCATATATGAAGAGGATTTAGAGCCAATGGTCCACCTTTGTACTTGTCATAAACTGTAGTGTCTAGAAGGCCCTACAAATGATCTTGTAAAATTATGTCAAGAGTATGCCGATAAAATTCCTTATAATTCCTAAACAATGATTTTTGAATATTAAAAAATATAATATGAAAGTAGGAGAATTCTCTCTTTTTGAGAACACACCAAGGAGATTTTATAGTGTGTTGGGGGTTATGGTTAAGCCGAAGCTTTGGTTGATATTAAGAATAGTTATATGAATTTTTTAACTATTATTGAGTTATATAACTGTGCGTAGAATCATTGGGGCTACGAATATAGTGTAATGGCTTATCTCGAGATGTGTCATCAAGCAGCCTACATGTCATATCTCCATATCATCGGTCCTTATCATTTTGTGACATGTAAAGGATTTCGAGCCCAAATATTTTATATGATAAGTTATCGATCATTACTTATTGCTCTATTTCTTGTGTTGTTTGATGTTTATTCTAGAGTTGATAGTTGTCACATAATCATCAAAGGATGCTTCATGCTTGTCTCAGAGTGTGATATCATCAAGAGACATTTTTGGGTTAATTTGATTAGGTCATCATAAGGGGAATGCTATATGACCAATTAGGCTAAACATTTTATGATTGTTAACCACAAAAGTTCAAGTCCTTCTAGTGTTAAATTATTAAATTAAATTTTGCTTCTTAATCATGTAAAAGGTTTGGAGTCAATTATGATATACCTATGCACTTGTTATAGGTTATAATGTCGAGAAGATATAGTTTGGTAAACAATCCCGTAAAACTACATCAAGGATATGCTCAATAAAATCTCATATAATATTTAAATTTATAATTAGTTCAAATGTTGAGATAACCTAAGCTATGTTTAATTCTATAAATAGTTCTAAGGGTTGTTTGGCCATTATTGAGCTATAAAACCATGCATCAAATGTTAGAGTTATGGTTATAGGAAAAAACTCATTTTGAAATTGAGACGATCAATCGAGCTTTTATATTGGTATAGAGTCGACATTTGGCTGATGTGTTAAATAGGCATGAAGCATCAACCAAGTGGGTCCAATGTATCATTAAACAACCTACCTATCATATCCTCATATCATCTCGCCCTCACATCTTGTCACGACACATAAACGAGGTTAGGACATGATGTTTCATAAGATTTTCATAAATGATCTATGAAAGTCATTATCTTAATAATTAATTATTTGATTTTAAGAAAATACTTGATAATTATAAGTGTGATGTATTATGTGACATATCCCTTTATCAAATATTATTGGAAATATTCCATAAGAGAAGGACCCACATTACATGTTTCACCTCATTTGAAATGTAACTTTTGTAGTAAATCCGGACATGCTGCTTACAAATGTCCATTTAGGAAAATTAGTCACATAAGTTGATATGGGTTCCTAAAGGAACTATAAATAGTTCAATGATGAATAACAAAATTGGTAGATCAATTTTTGAGACACCCAAAATCAAATGGGTACCTAAAAATCATCTTCTTGTGTAGACAAACGCACAAGCTAGGAGTAAGAGATGATATCTTGATAGTGAATGTTATTTTATTATTTTTATTAGATGGACAGGAGGAAGAAGGGAAAAAAATTTAATTTTATTGAAAATAACGTTAGATTGGTAATTAAATTATTGAGGTGAGGAAAAGGAAGGAACGTTTTGCGGTTACAATGGGTGCATCGGTCATAAGGTTGCCTTTTATAACTAATTAAATATTAATTAATATGAGCACATAAACATGACCACATAATCCAAATCAGAACTTATTAAACCACTAGTTCTGTAGGCTATATAATAGGTCAGGCTTCTTTTATGTCATTATAAGCTATCCAATGAATCCACCAAACTTGCGTACCGTATGTAATAGGTTCATAAAATAATACAATAAATCTCTCCAAATTAGGCTTTTGTGATATGATTGAGATAATTATCCTAACATCATTAGTTTTACTAATTAAAATAAATAATAAAAAATAATTTTAATATTTCAATTAATGATAATAAATGACGTTGATAATGACGAACGAAATATATAAAACGATCGATAGTAAGAAATAAAAACCGCTTGATAACTACAGAATAATTTTTATTTTTCGTTGTCAATATTTTAATTCAAAATATCCATGACTCAATGACTCACTCTTTTATTCACCACAATCAATTAAAATATTAAAATTATTTTATTATTATTTATTATTATATTTTATTAATAAAATTAATAATATTAAGATAAATAAACCTACACATTTCACCTTCATAATTATGAAATATCAATAATTTTTTTAAATATAAAAATTAAAATACTAAAAATAATTAACTACAAAAATAACATATAATTAGCTCAATTTTACAGTTTCTATTCACGAGGGGCTTTCTCGGTACACAGAGTAACACCGTGAATAAAGAATCCTTTATGCAAACAGAGCAACAATCGTATGAGAGATCCTATGCAGATCCGATATCTGTGAATATTTTCTTCTCAGCACAGAAATTCAAATAACTTTGGCAAGAAAGATACAGCACATCGAATTCAGCACACAACTCACCAACAAATTTTGCTGCATAACGAAGGCAAAAGCCTCCAACCAATTAATCCATCTACTCTACATCACTTTTCAGATTAAAAGCTCTAACTCCTTGGCAAGTAAAAACCCCTGAAATGGTTCAAACACTTAAAAGACTGCTCGAAAGACACAACACGACTCTGCGAGACCTCACTGAACTTAGAATTGAACCAGGAAATCCTAATCAAATACATCATCATCATCATCAGGAAGAGGCTGGGCAGCGGCTGCAGCCAGTTCTGCTTCATGCCTATAAAACAAAGATTGGCATGGTTAGATGGTTGATGCTATCCTATATATTTAAATTTTCAATAGACGTGGCACAAATAGTACATGGATACAGTGAAACCTTGAACATGCTATAAATATAAAAATGCCACAAAGCTCGGCAATCATGGGCCATATAAAGCTAATTAGCATGCATGAGATGGTAACATGAGGCAAAGGGACATGAGTCATGACCTGATATGTGCGCTTTACTAATATTAATAATTAGGGAAAACAGGGGTATGAGACTGCATCAAATATACAGACATAACAAACCCCGACTACATGTAATACAAACTGATCAACAATTTGTTAGGCTACATGAATATGCAAGTCTCAACTTCAGTAACCGGTAACATGGGCAAAGAACCATGTGTAACTTAGAAAGTACATCTAGTAAAACATTTTACAATTAAACTAACAGACCTGACATGAAATAGCAAATCTCATGACAGTTATTCGTTGCATTGTTTATTAAGAGTTTATTAAATAAATAGCCCTTTTCATAAGCACCAAAAAGTCACTCGAGTATCCAAAATATAACCAATTATATTAACAGACCTAACACACGAATGAATTATCTGATGCATATTAAGAAATCATGAAGGTAGCAAGGAGTTCCAAAATCAGAGAAGCATCTAACATATATATCAAAATTGCTTTGACATCATAATTGATAACTAAAGAGCATCTGAAACCATGCTGGAAGTCGAAACATGTTTCAAACTACAGAACATGAAGCTAAGAAGCACTTACTGTTGCTGTGCAGCCAGGTCAATCTGGACTTCTGGAGGTGCAAGAGCAGGTGATTCAACAAAGTGAAGATTTGGGTCCCTGCCAACAAGATTATCATAAATGTTTTCATTGTACAGATAATTCAGTGTGATGCTTGCACCAAAATAACGGTCATTTCTCATTACCCTGCAAGTTTTCTAGCAAGATACAGGAAGGGCTTCTCAAAGTTATAATTGCTCTTTGCAGAGATCTCATAGTATTGGAGGTTCTTCTTTCTGTGGAACGTAACTTGCTTAGCTTTAACCTGCCTGTTCTTCACATCGACCTTGTTACCACAGAGAACGATAGGAATATTCTCACAGACCCTGGTTTGAAACCAAATAGAATAATTAGAAACTTAGAAATATAAACAAGGATAACCTGTAATATTAAGTTAAAGCATCTTGTCAAACAACCTGCACAGATCCCGGTGCCATGTTGGGACATTTTTGTATGTTAACCTGGCAGTAACATCGAACATAATAATGGCACATTGACCGTGGATGCTGTGGACAAAAGATAGCAAGACTACACTTGTAAGCAATATAAATGTGAACAGAAATAGATCACCAACATGACATTGGCAGCTAAAAGAAAAAAAAGCTATGTAGCCCTTGGATATGATAGTGGAACTTATGATCTTCAGTTAAAAAGAAAAAGACTATAAAGCCAATTAGCAAGTTTGCTACACAACAGGCATTAGACATAATAACTCAAACAAGGGCACCTGAATTATGATTTTTGGAATTATGATCAGCTAGCAAGACAATCAAACGAATTATGATAAACTACCAAGAAAATTGAAACTGTCAACTCATTCCTAATGCTTTTACTTACCTTAAGGCATTCAATAACTTCGCAGCAGCATTCAAATAAATAAACAAATAAACAAGATAAGCAGTTTTTTGGACAAGAATATCAATGTTCAACATACGCACAACACATGTGACATATTTAAAGTGCCTGTGACTATTACATGAAGTGCATCTTATTTTGTAACCTTCTTCATGGACCTAGTCATAGAGCTTCTTATATGCCTAACTATTTCTCTAATTCCTTCTCAAATTTGTGCCACTTCTTTGCTTATCTTCAAAGTTCAGCATAGTACAAGGAGTGATCAAACAATGAGGGAAAAATGAAATCTATTTAAACAAGCTTTAAAACCATCCATAACAAACAAAGGAACTTCCGAAAGTCGATGTGAAGTCATGCATTGCGTGAGCAAGACTTCTATTTGTAACAATTTAAGCTTCCAAACAGATTACAAAGAAGTTCTAATCAGCTAATAAACCTGAATTGTTTATATGGTAAGAAAGTATGTTTATTATATATCTAATGCTCCAGAAGTCATACATCACATAAGTAATAGAACTACGAGCGGCAAAATAAGCTTCTATTGAACAAGTTTTGATTAGCTAATGAACTAGTTTGTATACAAGGTATGAAAATGTACTCATTATGTCTAATACCAAGAGCTTTCAATCATTTGCTGAATTTAACAATCTTATGTAGTGAGTGAGCTTCGATGTGGGCATAGGAGATGATAGGACAGTCCTTTGGTTAACCTACTAACAATTGCACCTATAGCAGTTAACCAGTAAAACCACCCTTTAGAACTCTAAAATCAAAATAAAAGAAAAGAGCCCAATACTCACTAGTAACCATCCCTAAGACCACCGAATTTTTCTTGACCAGCTGTATCCCAGCAATAGAAGCGGATCTTCCCACAGTTTGTGAAAAAATCCAAAGGATGAACCTCAACACCAATAGTAGCTGAAATGTAATCCAAGATGTTGTCATACATATATACAACTGAAATGTACAAGATACATATGGCCACTGATATAATACTCACGCTCATACTTCTTCTCAAATTCACCAGTAAGGTGCCTCTTCACAAACGTCGTCTTTCCTACATCACATCACAAGAAAGCAGATCATTAGTTGTGATGTAATGCATAGAAAAAGTACATTTTTCTCCCAAAAAACAAGAAAGTGCAAGATTTTGAGAACGTTGTTGGACTGCAACAGAAAGAATAGAAAAGGTAAGAGTTGTTGAGGAAGAAAAGTAAAGATCGTGACCGAGAAAGAACACACGTCGACGAATTTAGTTCCCAAAGACCAGTTTTATTCTGAACAACAGTATCGACGGTGACTGCTAACGGTAAAGGCCGAAACACCATGAAATTCGATAGGCACAGGATGGCAAGAGCACCATCAAGCAGACTACCGAGTGAAGTAGAGCATGAACGAGAAATAAGATCGACACGAAGGACGTAAGAAGATAAAAGAAAAAAATTTGTAGCCATAACATAAAAAAAGGGGATCCTCCACAAGAGAATTTTGATTTCGTAGCAGAAATCTCCCGAATCCCTGAAAGAAGCCATGCATTCCAGGTAAAGGAACAATCAAACAAGATCAAGGCCAGAACAAGAGGATCATCGTCACAACTGGACGTGCATATAGAGAGAAATCTCACCAGTCCCTCCGTCACCGACGAGGACGAGCTTAAAGCTCGGGTAATCAACGGTTTGCTGATTCGGCAATGCCTAAAAACAGTAGCGGCGGCGATCAGAGAGAAGAAAGCAAAACCCCAAATCGCCTACAGATTACCAAAAGAACAAATATAGAGAGGAAGCAGATGGAAGCCCGACCATTAGATCACTTCCGAAGAGGAACAGAGGAGACGTGCGATCCAAAGGTGGAAGAGGGCGTATATGTAGCAACAGCAAAGCGAACCCTAAACTCCGAAAGCACAAGCGCTCTCCCTCCTATCGTACGTTGTCCCATGCTGCTTAGCTTCACTCGAACGCGACTCTCCCAGCCGTTGGATCGCTTCATCATCGCGAGTGGTGTGCCGCTGTGATCTAAAATTTCAAACCGAGCAACGTGCGTCCATCTCGCTTCCCGGGCGCAGTTGGGTCGAGCCAACTCCGAGTAGTAATGGGGGCTTATATCCGAGTTAGCTTTTAATTTAAGATTGGTTGGGTCGAGCGAAGTGCGAATTAATTTAAGATTTGAGCTCGCTTGCGTTGTCTGGGCTCGAGCCGACGGTCACGTGAATACCACGTGCGTTGAGTCGAATGGTATGATGACCGGAAGCAGGCTCTCTTTCGTGGCTCGCAATCTACCTCTTCCGGAGGACTTCGATCCCGTCAACCAAGCGTGGTTCGTCTCCCTCACGAGTTCTTCTTTGATTCCACCGCCAATTCGGAGGTCGCTTAGGGTTCTAATCCCTTGTTCTTCGGTTCGTTGCTAGTTCCGGAGGTGCGACTCCCTGGAAAACCCTCGTTTCACTGGCCTTCTGTTTGTTGGTCATGCAATTCGATGATTGTTTGTTGTGAATTCTTTGTAGAGATGAGAGGGGAACCGCAGATGGGCTTGGACGAGGAGAATATTCCTAATGATTCCGATCCCCTTATCCAGAGACAGATTGAATCTTCACAGCCACCCGAGGGTTTGGACAAGATCAAGGACGAGGAGGCTGACGCTGGTTCGTGTGCTTGTTGCCGCATCTGCCTTGAGAACGAATCCTTCCCAGGTGAGTTTATTTCATCGACTAAGCTTTTCTCATGTCATATTGCTCTTGGAGCTGCGTTGTTGATCGTTGCTATTTTGCAAGTTCCCGTTACGATTTTTGTCATACTGTTGTGTTTTCGTAGAGATACAAATTTCTGCAAGTTCTGAAGCTAATCTTGGGCATCGTTCAGGGTAAAAGATTCGATGGCAAAACAAGATTGATCGTCTAAATTCCTGAATTTATGTTTGATTATGCTTTCCCCATTATAAAGTCTGGTCATCAAGGGCAATTATACTTTTTCATCTCTTTTCCAGTTAATGGAATTTCATCTTGTGAAATGCCACTCGTGCTTGCGAATCAGCATAGTGTAAATGAGCTGCGGTGATTGCATAACATAATCCCAAACAAGAAATGCGACCTGTGCTCAGCTAACAGCAACTTATCATATCTGAAGCTACTCCTAAACTTTTTACCATAAGATCATTCTATATGATACAAGGAAAAAAACTGCTGAGAGATTAGAATAAGCTCGTTGTATGTCAAATTTAATTTGTGCTTGGGTAGCTTGCTAATAATGGACCTTTTTATTTCCATTTGGGGAATGAAATAAGTTAATTGTGAAAATCACCTTACACAATGACCGATCTAATGATTTATCTTTGAGATTCAGAAGTTCAAGTTCTCAACATGTTCCAATATAAGATACAAGGAAAATTGTGTGGCTATTATACCTTATATTTACACCTGGATTGGTAATCAGTAGTATTATATTAACTATGATATATGTTCATGCTTGTAAGTTATTAAAATTGCCAAGGATATGCAACCACTAGCTGATTTTCTCTAGTCCTCTGTTAGATTATTATTATTCTATGTTCTTGATTAAGACTCAATGAGAGCAATTAGGTGTTGCTTTAACTAGGTGTCATCTGAATTAGACTTGTGATTGTGAGTAAGATGAAGATGAAGATAAACTGTGATTGTGAGTAAATTGTAGTGCTTAGTCAGAAATTGGTTAGATAAAGTTAAAAAGGTTGGGTTGTCAAATGGAGGGAGTGAGGAACTTCTGTATAACTGTTGACAGTTAATGGTTAGATGTATAACTTGATGCACATACACACTGTCAGATCCTCTCAACTCAAATATACAGCATTTCATCCAGGTTATTTAGATATTTTGATAAGCTAACCTTTTTTTAGCTGGTATACAAAATTGAATGATCTCAAAATTACAAGTTTGCTATTAAGGCATATTGTTTGCTGTTATTCGTTTCCATATGACAAGCATGTGCCATTTATGTATTGTTGGTTGCTTTGCTGGTTGACAGACCTTACATTGTAAATTAGCAATTTTAATATCATCAGTGCAAGTTAACCTTTGTTATGTTTTGTTG
Organism: Musa balbisiana; assembly: GCA_004837865.1. Lineage (NCBI taxonomy): Eukaryota > Viridiplantae > Streptophyta > Magnoliopsida > Zingiberales > Musaceae > Musa > Musa balbisiana. Next base: position 11,581,173 of record CM017188.1, on the reverse strand, counting down.
TAGGTGATGAGTTGATATCTCCATGCATGTGCAAGGGCACCCAGCAATTTGTCCACCGTTCATGCCTTGATCATTGGCGTTCAGTGAAGGCAAACTTATTTAGGCTTTTATTACAATTAATCAATTTGTTTACCTACAGATAAAAATTGGCAATGATATGCCATTCTTAGATTTGTTCATTACACACCATAGGTCTTAGACCAACAGGCAAAATGTTTGAGACTCTACAGCAGTTTATCTACCTTTAAATTTGAGATAAATATATTCTGTTAAACTGTTATTAGGTTAGTAGAATAGATTGTTACAACCAAGGATTGAAATTTCGTACCGTACTGGTGTTTCGAGGTTTACTCGGTACGGTACAGTACAGACATACCGAGTGGTATGCTAGGGCATACCGTACGGTATGTTTAAAAAATATTAAAATTAATTTTAATATTAAATATATATTAAAATATTAAAATATATAAAATCACAGAAATATAAAATAGTTAACAATGGTGCACTTAAAACGATATTAAATATATTATATTTAAATGATATTAAATATATAAAAAATATATAACTTAGTAGTGCCCGTTCGAACCTTAGGCAAATAGCTGTTGTGTCAAGGGATGGCAGTGAGCGCCGCAGCAAAGGAGCGAAAGAAGAATAATCTTCTTCAGTGTCGGGGGAACGATGGCAGCGGGCGTCGAAGAGCTGTGGTGTCGAGGGATGGCAGCAAACGCCGCAGCGAAGGAGCGGAAGAAGAAGAATCTTCTTCGGTGTCGAGGGAACGATGGCAGTGAGCGCCGAAGAGCTGCGGCGTTGAGGGAGTGATGGCAACGGGCGTCGTAGCGAAGAAGAAGACGATGAAGAAGAAGGAGTAGAAGGAGGAGGAGGCTGTGTTGGGTACTATTTCTTGAAGCTTCTCCCTCTTCTTCGAACGCCTCTTCTTCCTCGCCTCGTCACAGTTAGGCTGATATTGCCCGGTAATAGGCGGTTCGCGTGTTGGTCAGCTGGTGGACTAGTATATACCGCCGGTACGGGTGGTACCATTCGGTATTGCAAACATTGGTTGTAACCCAAGTAACGAACTGAAGCTGAACAACTAATAACTCTTCCAGGTTTTCCCTGGCATTTGAACAAGCAAAACATGGAGTGTAAGAGTAATTCTCATATGAACATGCTCTTTGGAAAAAATTCTACTACTAAATGTGGCATGTGAATATTAGTCAATCAGTATTGTTTTAGTAAATTTGTTAAAGATAATGACAAAAGGGAAGATTCAGTGACAAAGTAAATACCAGCAGCATAGCAAATCTTTAGAAACATTTTAGTTCTAAAGCCATTCACGGTTTGGTGACTTTGGTCATAGGAAAAAGGGTTTTGGGATGAACGAGAGTGTTGTTTATGGTGTGTAAGATGTCCTATCAAGATGTTGGTCCATAATTCTTAGAAATGTAGGCTAGAAATTTGAAATTGTTGATCTTGTAAAGTGTATTTGAAATTTGAACAACAGAAACATATAAAGTGGAACATAGTATGATTGTTAGCTGCTTATTTTATATCCATTATAATAGAGGAAAATTACTTGAGTCAAAGAATACATTTGGTCCAAAACTTAAAAGAATCATGTAATAGGACCAGAGTGCTAATGTCTTAGAGGGATAAAGGGGGAAAAAGAAAAAAGGGGCTTTGATAGTATCAATCTTCATGAGAAATTAACACGGGCATAAAGAGGAATGAAGAGAGTCATTCAATTAAGATCATAGGTACAGGATTAATAATATCTTTAGATCATAAATTTTAAGATACCTATTTTTCGTTTAAAAGAATCAAGATGAAAATATGATCTAAAAGAGTTAGATGACTGATAGTTTTAGTTTTGTTCTGAGAATAAAAAACCCTTTTTATGTGGTCTATAAATGATGACAAAAAGGTCTGAAATGCTTGTCTTAGATTGAGATCAGAAAATTCAGTAGCTTCACGAATCATAGAGCTGCGTTGGCTGCTGTATGTGTCTGTAGATTCATTTCCTTGTGCAACTATGGAGACTGAAATTGAGATTCTTCGTTTATAGAAATGGTTGCAAAATCCTTATATATGGTTGTTTTCTCCTAGAGGCATCACGTTGTGTGTTATCCTTGCATTTAGAACAAGTTATTAAGTAGCTAGATGACTTTAGTGATGTAGATATGCGAGAGTTGATGTTTCTCTTAAGCATTAGAGATTTAAAAGAATTTATGTCAAAAATGTTGAATCTATTCAAAGATTCTTGGTGTTGCTTGTGGCAACCTGCCTTTACGTTCTCAAACAGCCTGTAAATTTGGTTTTTGCTTGCATTCGAAAGCTGAGAAAGTTCTATCATAATTTTGATGCCTTGGGAATGAATTTACATTTTGCCTTAATTTCATCATCATCATCAGTGAGTCATACACAATTTTTGCTGTCAAGCTTTCAAATTATGCAGTTGCAAACAAGTCTTCCTTATGGTGTAAGGAACATTGCACTATAATTTTTTTTTCAATTTATTGGATGTGTTGATGATTTGATATTCTTCCTATGTAATTATTTTTTGCAGGAAGGATTTGCCTTCTCTCACTGCACGACATGCAAGGCTCAATTTCATCTGCGAGTAGAGTTCCTGGAGGACTACTCATGGCGTAAAATAAAGTTCCGTGTTTTTGTAGCCAGAGATGTCTTCCTTGTCTTCCTTGCCATACAAACTGTAAGAGAAAATTACAACCTATCTTCTGGTTGGCCTTCTTGAATTTGTAGTTTCATTCATAAATTTCCTTTTCTTTTTACGGTCTGTTTTCATTCTTTTTAGTCACTGAGAAATGTGAATACATTTCAGATTTGTTTCATCTTCTTGTCTTTCAAAGAAGTTTTGATGTGCCACACTTTTGTGCTATATTTTTGGATTGCAGTTTTTTTTGTAATTGTTGTTTCTTGGATATTTCCTGCAAAAGTAATAGTAATATTTAATATAGTTATCTTTTGTTGATGTTCATCTTAATCCTTCATCAAGCATGATTTAGTGACATTCAAGTAGTATGGTCTTTGGCATTTTAACATGTCTCAATCATGGATAACTAATGTATAAGAGGTTCCTTTCTCATGTACTCTAGTTTGTGAGCATTGGTGTAAGTACGTACTGAATGATTTTCTCTGGGACAAAAATGTGATCAATGTCCTTGTTAATCCTCAGGTCATTGCTACCATTGGTGGTTTTGTCTATTTTTTGGACAAAAATGGGGGCTTCAGGAATTCATTCAGTGACAGTTGGGACCGCATACTATCGAAGCATCCTGTACCCTTCTACTACTGCATAGGTATGTAACATGGTTTGATCTTGGCAATTAGCAGTTCCAACTAGATATGTTTTGGAATTAGGCATTTAACCATCTTGTAGCTTTGGTTGGTTTGAAAAGTTGTTCTTGTTCATGAAGGGTTTGTACTTCATCTTTAAGTTGAAACTGTGTGATAACTTCAAGCATTTAATATGAGCTTGGTAAATGACCATGATTGTGTGGCTTCTCTAAGATGCAACACATGGATCTTTCATGAGCTTGCAAGGACATTTTTGTCTTCTGGAATGCTATGAATCTCAAGTAGTAGCTGTAATCTCTCTCACTCTCTCTCTCCCTCACCTTCCCTCCCTCCATCTCTTTCAGAGGTAGTAGCTAAAGGCTTTATGTGTAGACATGTGTTGGAATAATTTATTCACAAGTATTTGATTTTTGAGGGCCCATAGCTACCTTTTGGACCATTCTTTCGAAAGAGTTTGTGCCACTTGACCATATTGCTTGTAAGCCAACTGTTCTAGAACTCTTTTAGTGGATGATAGTAGGACATATCCCTGGTATACCCTTGTTAATGTTTTATTTTTCTCTGTGTTATGTTAATTCTAGTGGCATTGGTTTGGATGTTGCAGGTGTCTTGGTGTTCTTTGTGCTACTTGGGTTCTTTGGGCTGATACTGCACTGCTCATCCTTTGATAGCAGTGATCCCTGCATGACTGGTTGCCGAAACTGCTGCTACGGTTGGGGAATACTGGATTGCTTCCCTGCTTCCATGGAAGCGTGCTTCGCACTAGTAGTCATATTTGTCATCGTGTTTGCCATCCTAGGCATTGCCTATGGTTTCCTTGCAGCTACCATGGCCATCCAGAGGATTTGGCAGAGGCACTATCACATCCTCACCAAGAGGGAGCTCACAAAGGCAAGAACACTACTTCGTTACTAATTTCTCAGGGTGATGGGTTTTGTTTCATAATATCTTCATTGAGCCGATTGCATTGTGATTCAGGAATATGTGGTAGAGGACCTTCACGGGTATTACACACCACCAAAAATGGATCCCGAGCATGAAGAGCGCCTGAGGGTGCTCAAGCTTCTCTAGGCAATTCTCTACTAACTATACCTGTAAAATGTGTTGTTAGCACTGGGGAACAAGTGACTCTTCTTTCTCCAATGTGATGGCCTTGTGCACATTACAGGCACGTATATCTCTGGCATCTGTTGATTTGGAGGACTGTGAAAGAACTTGTGATGGAAACCAGTGCTCATTCGATCAGGAGTGAACAATTCCTCGTCCTCAGACTGCCTTATTCGGTTTCAGGTAGTTTCTTTAGCACAATTAAGAGCTTAAAAGCTTAAATTTACAGACACTGCTTGTAAAAGTGATATTGATCTTAGATATGTTCCATATGAAAATATATATAAATTTATCAGAGAGAAAATTGGTGAATTGCTGGAGTAGAGAAAAAGGATAAAGATAGCAGTAATTTATGGTTATTAATTGCTGTTCCTTGAAAGAGAGCTCTAACAATTGAGCAAGTTATACCCAATGTTTAAAGGAGTTCATAGCTATTGTTCTTTTTAATTAGCATAATTGAGTATTCAATAAAGTGTTGACAAGATTTAACTCTCAATAATTTGTTATCGTCATCATAATTCTTCATAGCTTAAATAATCTAGGTTAAAACAATAATTCTTCCATTATTCATAAACTTTTTTCCTTTTCTTTTTTAGATTATTGACTGTTATCTTGAGAACTATATCGCTTATTCAATAATTAGTTTGATAAATTTCTCCTTTATTAATTCTACATATATATATTGCAGCCTTGTCTTATTCTCACTTTATTCCCTCACAAGTTGTGAAACGTCATGAAAACTATGGTATAGGTATGGAAATGCGAACTTTATCATGTTGGTGTATTATTCCAACATCATGATAATTATGGTTTCTTGAAGAACTCTGTTTCAGGAGCTAAACCTCCAATTTGAATAGTGAATTAGATGAATCCACAGGGAAATTATACTGCCTAGATTATCGCATCGGCTCATAGTGAAATGCAACACTTGCGTTCTTTACACAAATCCTAAATGAAAACGTGATGAGGGTTTTTTTAACCTCTCCCTTCATAAAATGTTAGGCAAAGTCCTGCGTTGTAGAGCTAAACCCCACAAGATCCATGCATTAGATTTCGTGGCAAATTTTGTGCAAAGAGTAAAGATGAAGGACTTTCTGAATATTACACCGTTATAATCTCCACCTTTTCGATTTTGTATTCAATAAATAAAAATGCGTTGTATTTACTTGTTTGTAGCGGGAAGGTATCACTAATTTTCTTCCTCTTTTTTTTTACTGGTTATATATATATATATCCTTTCAAGATTTTTCAAATAACATATTTACCCCTCTAAATCTGTATATTACGTAATATTTCTCAAAATATTTTAATTTTATATTGTTCCCCTCAAGTATTTAAATCTATCATATATGTCACTCTCGTTAGTTACCTATACTCATCTTAGTTACTTTTCACCAATAAAATATTTGAAAATGATATATTAATAAAATATATGTTTCAACATCCTTTCAAATTGTTGAAATAACATATTTACCTATATATTTCTCAAAAATGTTTTTATTTAAAATAATTTCTCTATTTAGATTTTCCTATTTGTCACCCAAGTTAACTACCAAGTTAAAAGATTGTATTGAAATCTTTCCTTCAATACTTTGACCAAATAGGTTCGAACTAAGCTTTTGGATTGAACCGATTTGGATCAACCATCCATAAGGCATATTTATCCAAGCACCTAAAATAGAATGATGCATGAATGTTATGCCCTTATTATTATCCATGTAAAGAACCACATCATACATAACTAAATCTGAATCAAAAGAAACCATGATTTTGATCGTTTGACAAAAAAGGACCAGTTTTCCCCCCTTTATATATATATATATATATATATATATATATATATATATATATAAGATGCTTTTATTTTTTAAAATTCCAACAATACCTTTCATTTATTTTCTCTCCCCGATCTTTTACGACCGGTTTATTCTTGGTCCGGTTCAATGCATTAAGATCGGTCTAATAATCTATCTAAATCGAACCAAATTAAAATAAATTAACTTATAAAATATGAAAAATATTAAAATAAATTTTCAGTTATATTAAAACATAATTTTTTAAAAAAATATACCAGAAGGCATAAAATTATATAATTTAAGTTATTATTTTTTTAAAAAAAATTGAGTAGATATAAAGATTACAAAATATTTTTTAATTAAAAAGTATAAAAGTAAGACAAATATTTTGGAAGGCATCTTTGTTAATATAATTGCATATTTTTTGTTCAAATATCATTTTAAATTATAAAAGTAGTGTCCTATGGTCATTTTAATAATTTAAAAATATTGTATGTCCATATTTTATTAAAATATTATTTAAAAATATAGTAAAATTAAAAAGTTAAAAAAACCTCTTTGTGGGAAAGAATTAAAAACCAAGTAATTAATTCTATGAGAAAAAAAGCAAACCAAATCAATGGCTTTTCTGGGAATTCACCCATCTAAATTTTAAAAAGGATGAATATGGGAAACTACCAACTTGGAGGGATATATATGTAATCATATGCGTCCTTCCCTCTTTCTCTTTCGTTGTCATTTCCGTTTAGCTCTAGGGTTTGGGCGGAAGAACAATGGGTCATCGTTGATTTGATGGGATTCCGCTTGAGCCGGAAGCGGAGCTGGTCGAAGATTCCCTGATATCTCGCCGCTGGTGAAGCGGGCGAGGTTTGAGCGCTCGTGAAGGGTGGTTTCCTTAGCCGGGGATCATGTCGCAGACCAATTGGGAAGCCGACAAGATGTGAGTTCTTGTTTATGGCGTCTCATGTTGATCAGATTTTATGGTTTCCTTCAGGGCAATAGGCTTGCTTGCTTGGTTTCTTTTGGTGCAGTCACTCTCCAGGGTTTGTTAGGGATTGAGCAGCTTGATGCTGATTGTTTCTTTCATTCATTCTGAAAAAAAGAACTCTTTGTTGTCATATTTAATGGCTTTGTTTGATTTTTTCTGTTTTAACAAAAAAAAGAGACTTTTTTTAATGGATTTGTTTTGGTTTTATCTCAAGCAGTCAGTTTTGTTCCCTTTATGCTTCATGGTTAATCATGTTTTGTATTTTTCTTTCTGCTCTCTGCTCACCTCTGCATTTTCTTCCTTGCATTACTCGATCTTTTGCTGATGTTGGAACCGTTTATGTTAACGTTGGAACCAGGTTGGATGTGTACATTTATGATTATTTGGTGAAAAGAAAGTTGCAGGCAACTGCAAAAGCCTTTCAAGCTGAAGCCAAAGTGTCGTCTGATCCAGTGGGTAAGTTGCTAAGTGATTTGTTGAAAGTTGCAGTGTCTAGGATTTCTTTCCCCTAACAAGTGGATTGCCTTTTTTCTTAGCTATTGATGCTCCTGGTGGTTTTCTATTCGAATGGTGGTCTGTGTTCTGGGATATATTTATTGCAAGGACAAATGAAAAACACTCTGATGCTGCTGCCTCGTATATAGAGGTAAGATTGTCTATTTTGCACCGCACCCCTCTTAGTCTTGAAGTTAATGAAGCTTTGGACAAAATGCATTTGATTTGCATGGGCATCTTTGTTTGTATTGATTATATTAGTTGTTTCTTTATTGACAAATGTGAATCATGTTAGTATTCTACGGTGTTGCCTAATAATTTTATTTGCAGTCATGGCTAACTAAACTGTTTGAATCTTGTGGTCATCTGCCTCACAAATTCAATTAGGATAATATAGTTTGCCTTTGTTGTCTTGCTATCACAAAAAAAAAAGAAAAAAGAAACAACTCTTGAGGCACTTGACTTTTCAATTAAAGGTGAAACAAGAAAGATGCATGTGGTGGCCGGCAGTCTCTAGAATTTGACATCTATGTCGGTTCTTAGAACATATAATGTTCTTAGTCTATACTGGTACGTGGTAAATGTTTTTGCTTTTCGCTCCATAGATCCAGGTTGGATTATGAAGTTAAACTCAACTCTAAGAAACAAATAAAGCAACAGCAACAGCAACTGTCTATTACAGTGGCAACAACAGCAACAGTAACAAATTCCAATTCGACAAATTAGTTTATTAAAACTTTGTACTCATAATTTTCAAGCAAAAGGTAGAGATAGATGTTACATCCTGTGGTTGCCTACATATTCTGGGAATCTGAAAATCCATATGATTTTGGATGTTAGACTCAACATCTAAAAGCAAGAGAACAGCAACAGCAGCAGCCATCTCAACAGCAGCAAATTCAAATTCAACAACTTTTGTTGCAAAGGCAGGCACAACAACAACATCAGCAGCAGCAACAACAGCAACAGCCACAGCGAAGGGAAGGAGCTCAGCTCTTAAATGGCAATGCCAGTGGGCTTGTTGGTACGGATCCTCTGATGCGCCAGAATCCTGGAACTGCTAATGCCTTGGCTACAAAAATGTATGAGGAACGGCTGAAGTTGCCACTTCAACGGGATTCTTTGGATGATGCATCAATTAAGGTGCTACTCCAAACTGATAATGCTGTTTCTCCTTAAACGTCATTTTGCCTGTCATGTGTGACTGCTTTTGCGAATCTTGTCTGCTGTGTATGGGGACGATTTTGCTAATAATGTCTGCTCTTTCTGCAGAGGTTTGGTGAAAATGTGGGTCAGGTCATGGACCCAAACCACGCTTCCATGCTGAAGTCAGCTGCAACACCCGGACAACCTTCAGGGTATGCTTACTTAACATGGTTGTCACTATCCTGTGCTCAGCTTGTCGTAGAATTAATTTTCTGCTTTAGTTGAATATAGTAACTTATGTGCATGTACATACAAATACAATCGTGGATATCAAAATCCCATACATATTATTATACATGTGTGTTTATGCATATCATTCTGCTCAACACCTATTGCATGCCTGAACCTGTCTTCTTGCTTGTACTCTTTAGGGCTTTAGTCTTAGATATGAAGGTGTTGTAAATAGATTTTGAGACTTACCATGGACTGACTTCCAATTCAGGCATATTTTGCATGGTTCAGCTGGTGGTCTATCAGGGCCTCTGCAGCAGGTTCAGGCTCGGAACCAGCAACTTCCTGTATCAGCACAGGTGTTTTTCATCGAAATAATGATGTTGTTTCGAAATCTATTGCTAATGCTGTAATTTGGAAATGGACAGGACATAAAGAATGAGATAAATCAAGTTCTAAACCCCAGAGCTGCAGGTCCTGATGGTTCATTAATCGGAGTTCCAGGTATCCACCAAAAATTTCCATTAGTCGATTGTTTTCTGGTGCTTTCAGATTGATGCTTTGGAGGCTTGTTTATGCTGTTTCTACCTTCAGTCCGTGGATTCTTAGGTTGCATGCTCTTTTGATTTTATATTCTGCTTCCGCTAGAGGGCAGTTATTCTTTGACTGTTTAAATGGAGGGGCAGTGATGTTTAGTGTGTGGAAATAAGGTTTTAAATTCAGGTCCAATATCGTTTTTGGCAAATGGATGGACTAGGACAGTACTGAGATGCCGAATGGTATACTAACTTGTACCATCTGGTACCATCGTAAAAGTAATAAAAAATGATAATATTGAGCTTATGATTCTGTTAGCAGTGCTTGGTCAGAGGGGTAAATACGAGTTGCTAGATACCCAACCAAACTTGTATGTTAAAACTGTGGAAGTCCACAAATTCAGTTGTTAGTGTTCACCAAGTGAGACTTATTTTTCAGAACTTTATCCAGATTATCTCATTGTATTTTCTATGGACCATATGCACTGACTGCAAATGTTCTGTTAGCAGGACCCACTCAGGCTGGTAACAATCTGACTCTAAAGGGCTGGCCCTTGACGGTAAGTTCAGCTTTGTGATTTCTGAATGTGAAGGTCATGATTTCTTGTTGTCTTTGTTCGTCTCTTGAAAATGAATTGTGCATTTCCTAACTCCATAATCCACAGAATTGGTGTCTGATTTTTCTTCTATGGTGTGGAACATTAATCTGCTTTATAACTTCAGTAACTGTGGTTGCTTCATTAATGATAAAGATGTGTTGAGGTCACATGATATATACTTTGTGTGAATTCTTTTAGATGTGTGTTTCTCTGCATGGCCATATTTACTTCCAGAAATATTCAACTTAGTCTTTGTGATCTTCTTTTTGGGCAGTTCAATTGAAATTTGCTTATTTACTATAATGCAATTTTCTTAGTAAAGGACAACTCAAAGTATGTCTTGGTTTTTCCTTTATTTCCTTTTCATCTTATAGGGTCTAGAACAACTTCGTTCAGGACTTTTGCAACAGCAAAAGTCTTTTATGCAGTCACCTCAATCATTTCAGCAACTTCAGTTTCTAAGTCCGCAACAACAGCAGCTACTGCTTCAGGCACAACAAAATCTGACTGCCCCATCAGCTGCAGATATGGATAACAGAAGGCTAAGAATGCTTCTGAACAACAGGAACATGGTCTTGGGGAAGGATGGCCAGACAAACTCTCTTAATGATGTCATTCCAAATATGGGATCTCCCATGCAAACTCCAAGTCCTTTAATGTCTCGTGCTGATTCAGATTTGCTAATGAAGGTTGACTGCTTTAACTTGCCCTTTGGAATGATTTTATTTCTCATCTTCACACTATCACTAGACTGCATGTATAAAATACAAATCATTGCACTGATTTTTATTTGTTGTAATTGTTCTTGTCCAACCTTCTGTAGTTGCTAGACATGAGCTTGAAAATTGCCACATGTCTGCATTCATGATTCAGATATTCTAACTTCTAACCACGTTTCAATTTAACAGCTGAAGTGCATGCTTTAACCCTTCTCTTCTTTTGGAATTGATACCTTAATTCCTTATCTGAGAAATGACTAGTAGCTTACTTTGTTGCTTAAACTGAAACAAACATCAATGTGCCAATTTGTCCTATGATTGATGTTCTTGGGTTGATCTTGTCGCAGAAGGTGAAAATATAGGTTTTGAAACCATAGCGAAGAGTAATTCCTAACTATTATTCCTCCTCACAGCTGTGTATGCAAGCAAGATAATTGCAAACTTCATGGGAATATTTAAAATAGTAATTATTGGATCAAGGATTAAAATCTTGATCCAGTAGCGATACTACTTGGCATTCAGACTGGTATGGTATTGGTTCTGTACAGTGTACCAGTGCTTGTATGGGATTCATACTGGTTGGTATTGTTGGACCATTGAGGAGGAGGTGAAGTGGGGGGAGAGGGGGCAGTGGAGTACCATGCAACAGAGGAGAGGCAGTGATACAACGATGCAGAGGAGTGACGGAAGCATTGATGCGGACGGGCAGTGTAAGATAAGAAGACAAATTAAAAAGGTACATGTACCAGTACCAGGTGGTAGTCTTGCCACCGGGTATAGCTCAATACTGGTTATCTTATCACTCAATAAGCTTGGTTGAGCAATAAGCCTGGTGCAGTAAGCTTGTTGGGCAGAAAGTTTAGTTCAATTGGTCCGTGTATTATTCAGCCGTCAAACCAGTAAAAATTGGTCTGCACTGACCAGTATGGGTGAAATTTAGATCCTTGAGATGGACAATGAGCAGTAGGAATACTGAAGAAAAATGAGAAAAATTTTCAGCAGTCCTATATTTTATTTTCGCTCAATGGTAGGGAGTTCTAAGAACTCACTTATGTGAAATACTTGCATATGAGAACATTCAGGTCCAAAGTAGACTCCCATATATTTTATCTTCTGTGAGAGGATCCCTTCTTAAGTTGCTCCAGGCATAGTGCACTTGTTTAGCTGTTTTTGGTTGGAAAGCTTACCAAGTTTCCTTTTCTTTTCTTGGTTTTTTAAATCAAAGACATGATCGATAGCTTTCTACCACAAATTAAGCATGTAGCATGGACTGCAGTAAGTGTCTAAAGCTAGTAGCTAACAAAACAAATTGTGATTAGTATGACTTTAAAATTTTCACACTAAGTAGTCTGATTATTCGAATGCTGTTTTTCTACTTAGTTTTACAATAAAAGACAAGATAACAAAGGATTATGTTCATCTCAAGTGAGATGTAGGTTCAATTGATACCATAATATGGTAATTATCTCAAGTATTTGATAAACCTTCTAAGAGAATTGTTATCTGTTCTAATAAAAATAGGTGTATTAGTCGAGATCAGACTTCATGATTCAGACTATCAAAAAATACAACTATCTAAACAAGCTGTAGGTTCCAACTTCCAACTATTTGGGTTAGCTATGTGGATTCTTTTTTGTCATTGATTATTGTTGAGAGCACTATTGCTAGTTAAATTAAGATACATCAGATCCCTTCTTATTGTTTCTAAGAGTCTTTAGATGCATTTATCTGCCTCACAGATATCTTGAACTGTTTATGGGTCCAATATACGGAGCAACCGTTGATGGTTTTCCCCAATTTATCTTTGCTTGAACTGTTTATAGGTCCGATATATGGAGCAACCTTTATCTGCCTCACCGGCTGGTTTTCCCCAGTATATAGGTCTGAACTGTTTATAGGAATATCTATGGTGAGAGGAACAAAACATAATTTTTCAATTGTCTCTCCTTGTTGGATTTGAGTTATGGAAATAGCTTTTTTCCAGATGCATGTCCGTGTGTGATGATCCTCCCAGAGTTAACAATGTCTGTGTCCACTGGATCACTTTTTTTCTCTTCTTGGATAAATATAAATGTCGAGGATAGGTTGGCCCCTAATGAATAATTTATATGATACACAATAGATCTTTTTTACAAAACTTGTTGGAGCATTGTGGATACGGATGTAATAGCAATAATCAACGTGTTTTTTCAAACTTCAAAAATGCTGAAAGAGACTAATGCAATGTCACTCACTTTGATTCTTAAGGTCAGAAATCCCAGTAGTTTGATGGACATTATACCTATTTCTTGCTTCCATCACTTATATAAGTCATTAGTAAGATCATGGCTATTATAGTTAATAAATTAATCAGAAAATTAATTAGTGAAGTCCAATCTTCCTTCACAAATAGAAGAATTGCTGAGAATATCTTGTTAACTCATATTCTTGTCTGGAACTATCAGATGATGGGGGACTACACCAAGTTGTTTGCTTAAGATAAATATATAAAAGGCATATGATTCACTGGGCTTTTTTATTGAAATAATACTGATTCTTTGTGAAGTTATGTTGCATGTGTGGTGGTCGGTTTGGAAACCTGATGTATAATTTTGAATCTATATTTTTTATTAAATTGATCTGATAATAAATTGAACTTTACCCTTTTTAGATAGAAAAGTTCACAAAATCTCAACTCTTAAGATCTTGTTTCTTTTTTCGTTTGTAATAGAAAATAGCTCAGTTACAACCACAACAACAGGTTAGCAATCAACAGCAGCAACTTCAACAGCATGCTCTTTCAAGTCAACAATCACAAAATTCAGGTCACCTTCTTCATCAGGAAAAACTTGGAACAGCCAGTATGGCTGTTGATGGAAGCATGCCAAATTCCTTTAGGGGGACCGATCAGGTATATCTTTTACATATGTCAGTTTATACATAAAAAGTTTGTTTCTCTTTATGTCAATATTACATTGGCTTTATCTAAAGATTGTGAAGGATTTCACAGGAGCGAAAAATTCTTTCAGAATGTAGCACTATTAGATTACATGTTACAGTGTTTGAAATAGATTTGTGATATTTATTTTTTGTTGCACGTGGATGACACCTAATTTCATTTGATTTTTGCTATCACTAGGTTGTGATTATCTTTTGTCATCTTTATTTCACTACTGCACCGAATGCTTAGTTTTATCCAGTTAATTGGTTATTCTGCTAACAAACTTTTGGCAAATGCATTGCATGCAGAACTTTTTAGAGCATCTTATTTTTTTGGTTCTCTGTGTGTGCTAGTATAAGTAGGAGCTCATGCTGCAAAAGTTGAAGGTGATATGCTAAGGAGGAAAAGGTTAAGACTGCTTCATTTTGGTTGTGCTTTAGTTTAAAATTCAGCCTGCCTTGATGTTTGGCCTTTTTGTGCATATTGGCAATATTGGATTGTTCTAAAATTGCAGAAACTGCCCTATATTAGTATTTTTCTTTCCTGATTCTCTATGACAACAAATATGGAAACTATTTTTCTTCAGTGAGATGATGAAACTGCCATTTCCTCTGGCTTCATATAAGAAGATAGGTTGTGTTGTTTATCACAACATAATGTAATTATGAGAAATGAGATGATGAAGCATAAGCTGCAATTGTCATGCCCTTCCATGTTGTTTGGTCCAGCATCAGCACTTGGCATGGTCCTGTTCTCTGTGTTGTAGTATCTTAACACGGGTCTGGCAAAGACCTTCTGTGGCGGAGCACAATGCGTGTGTTGGTTGACACTGATTTGCATGTACTTTTGCCAGCACTTTACTAATGACAGGAGTATGTATGAAGAGTTGAAGACAATCACATGACATCTTTCCAAGTCCGACTGTTCCCTTCTTTAGACTGGGAATCTGCCACGTGAACCATTGGAGAGAATAAGACCAGGAGGAACCTGATGAGGCTGAGATATGATCGACTTTGTTAATATGAACATATTTCCCTATACCTATTCCATCTGTGAGTAGTGATTCTATGATGACTCTATTCAAATTAGTTGAGCAGTGGATGCTATTATTGGTACCATACGTTAATGAGGAAGTAGAGCACAGGATGAATTAGTGAATCAGATCAGATGGTCAGATAGATTATTGGATTCTCAACATAACTAGTTTGGCTTGATAATTAGTTGATCTGTTGGATCATATATGTTTGATTTTTGAAGTACAATTGCTACCTGATTATCTGATTCTTTGCCTTTGAGTTTATGTGTGTAGAAGAAACCATATTTCTTTAGATGAACTGCAAATTTTGTGATATGATTGAATGTTGAAATCTGAAACAAATTTTCTTTAACTTTGAGTAACTAATTTTCAAATGGATTCTAGGCTTCAAACAATCAAAGTGGCCGGAAGAGGAAGCAACCTGTGTCATCCTCAGGTCCTGCCAATAGCTCGGGAACTGCAAATACCGCTGGGCCTTCTCCAAGTTCTGCACCCTCAACACCATCCACTCATACACCAGGAGATGTGATGTCAATGACACAATTACAGCATAATGGCAGCTCATCTAAGCCTTTGATAATGTTTGGTGATGGGACTGGCGCACTGGCATCTCCAACCAACCAGTTGGTAATCATACAGGAACATAGTTATTGCTTATTGATCAATAATAGGCCACTTGCACAGAGCTGGTATTAATACTCTATTTAAGTAGTTGGATGACAATGTTGTTGACATGCAGGCTGACATGGATCGCTTTGTAGAAGATGCATCTTTGGATGATAATGTCGAGTCATTTCTATCTCATGATGATGCTGATGCAAGAGATGTGGTTGGCCGCTCTATGGATGCTGCAAAAGGTGCTATATTTCTTGCATTTTTTCTTGTAATTATTTGCTACTTCATGTTAAATTCGAGATTAAAATATGCCTTGCTGGGTTTGCTTATTGTATGATGTCATCAACTGCTCTATCAGGTTTCAGGTTTGCTGAGTTTATTACAGCCAGAGCAAGTACAAATAAAGTTGTTTGCTGCCACTTCTCTTCAGATGGAAAACTCCTTGCTACTGGTGGTCACGATAAAAAGGTCAAAGCAATTTGACAGCACACTAATCATTTGTCACTGATTAGGAATCAAGCCCCTGTCATGTCAATGAAAATTTTTGAAAATATCCTTACACATGACTTATTTCACACTGCAGGCTCTCTTGTGGCATGCTGATACTTTAAAACAGAAATCTACACTGGAGGAACACACACTGCTGATAACCGATGTTCGGTTTAGTCCTAGCATGCCACGTCTAGCTACCTCGTCATTTGACAAGACTGTTAGAGTCTGGGATGCTGATAATGTTAGTAATAAGTGCTTAACTTTTTACACTTTTTACTGCAACATTTTGTCCAAGAGCATCTGTTTGTCATTTGGACATCATTGTGTTTGGAATACTTTTAGATGTTTACTTACCATATCTCCATTTCTGCTACATATGTTGTTGCATCATCACTTATTTTGAGAAAATACTCCAAGCTGTTTTTTTTCCTGGATGCTACGAAATCTATGATACCTTAATAATTCTTGTGTTGCCTGTTAATTATAACTTGGACTCGGAAGGATTTTGTTTCACATTACTGGGGCACTCACTACAAATTAAGATATTGTGATAAAGCAAGGTTAGCTAAACCAGTCGGTTCAGTACCGTTTAGCCAGTATTTACCAGTCCGACTGCCAATCGGTATACGGACCAGCCCAAACTGCACAGTTAGTTCAGTCTGTGTACATAATTTGTTTAACTATGGTTTACAACTCCTCGTGAGTTCTTCACCTGTCGTTGGCTGCTCAATGCATGCTGCTTGCCATATGTTGCTATTGTCTGTGCACCCTGCCACCCGCTCAAATACACCTCCTCCTCCATTGCCTCCTCCTTTTTCTTTTTTCTTTCTTCTTCTTCCTCTTCCTCCTCCTCCTCCTCCTCCTCCTCTTCTTCATCGTTCTTCCTCCCCTCCTCTCCCTCCCCCAATAGACATACAGACACATGGTATACCAGAACATGGACTGACACAGGTCTGGTAATTGAAACTACAATCCATGTGATAAAGTGTGCAAGTAGCTGAATCTACGAACCACTGGCATGTAGAATTTAGTGTTCCATGATGGGACAAGTATGATGTCTTGCTATAGCATATTCTGCCGAGTTTTTAGAACTGATGATTATACTAAATCTGGTAACTGCAGAAATGAATAAACAATTTAGTTTTTAATGATATAACAACTTTGAGATTATCCACATTATGTTAACAAAAGCTATATCATCATGTTAGCAGAAGTTTTTAAGGGTCAGTCATTCTAAATCCTTCGAACTTACGTACTACAAGTACAACCAATACAGGCACATGTTTTATTAGATGGACCTTTACAATGTTTTCTTGTGGTCCATCTATGCATACAATTTCAAACAGTGACTACTAAATTATTTTCATGATTTAGTTGAATTCCAAGGATGATCCGACTTTAAAGAAGCATTTTTTGTCTAACAAATGACTTGACACATGGAATGCTGTACCTACTTTAATTTAGCCATCTGCCGGCGTAGGGTGGGTGTCTTAGCACACGTTACCACTATTTTGTCTTGTGCCATTATCGGGATGTATTGGCACTCCATTAGCATTGCACTGATCATTTATTCCATGCCTTGCTGACTGGTACAGACTGGTCTGGCTAAAACCATTTGAACAGTGCACAAAGGCAATCTGGGGGACAGGCATCTGAGATTTTTATGAAATGCTTATTTTGGAGAATGGCCAATTTCAAATTTGTTTTTGCATGACTTTTTCTTATTAGGGTAAGGCCAAGCTAGTTGGTTGTACTTATTACAAAATTGTGCAAGTCTATTACTTATAGCTGAATGAAAACAAGTAATCAGGAACAGATGATGTATCATGGAATTTTTTTGTGATTTTTGAATGATATAGACATATATAGTTGGAGTGCTTAACAAGTTCATAGATGAAACTTCTTTAGATAATCACATAAAATTTTATGGAAGTAGGAAAATGCATGCTATGCATACATTTGATTAGATGTGGGAAACATGGTGTAGAATGTATATGCCATCTCTAAGTTCAGGATTTCTTGAAGTTTGTGCTTGAGGCTGCACAATGGAGTTGACTTGCAAAGGCACAAATTTTTTGGTATGAAGTTTGAACATTCTCTAATTTTTGTGTGATAATTGCAAAAGAGGAAGGCTGGTACCTTCTGTCTGGTTGGTAACGTCCATAGCAGAAACTTATACAAGTCTTCAAGACCGTGTAATTGTCACAGAACTGAGTAAAATGTTAGAAATCCTCTTTAATATTGTTTTGTTCACCACCATCGTGAGCTTGACTTCCCCTGAACAGTGATACTCCTGCAACAAACTTCATGCAGTTATCTGACACTGTTGATTGGACAAGTCTGAAGCAATTAGGCTGTAGTTGCTTCAGAATGGCATGAGGTTGTGATTTACTGATTTGATGTTTTATTGTCCTGTAGCCTTTATTGAATTCAGCTCTTTTGACAATTTGTTTGAGTACATGAATTTAACATACAGCCAGGCTACTCACTTCGTACTTTTATGGGCCATTCTGCATCTCTTGTCTTTGGACTTTCACCTGAGTAAAGAAGATCTCATTTGTTCCTGTGATTTGATATTTTATTGTCCTGTAGCCTTTATTGAATTCAGCTCTTTTGACAATTTGTTTGAGTACATGAATTTAACATACAGCCAGGCTACTCACTTCGTACTTTTACGGGCCATTCTGCATCTGTTATGTCTTTGGACTTTCACCCGAGTAAAGAGGATCTCATTTGTTCCTGTGATGGCGATGGAGAAATGCGTTACTGGAGTATAAATAATGGTAACTGTGCCAGAGTTTTTACGGTAAGAAAGGATGCTATTTGTCTCTTCAACTATACCTATTACAGAGAAATCTTGACTTCCATTAGATTATCCATTAACAGCTAAATTTGTTTTCTTTTAAACATTTCAACGTGAAGTTCTTCTGCTGGTTACTTGAATTTTCTCTGTGCACGCAGGGCGGAACAACTCAAATGAGGTTTCAACCTCATCATGGTAGGTATATTGCTGCAGCTGCTGAGAATACCATATGTGTGCTAGATGTTGAGACACAAGTTCGCCGGTATTTACTACAGGTTGGTTATCTTTTGTGGAACGTCAGATATGCAATGTAGCAATACACCAAGCTTTTTGACTAATTTGTCACATCAAACAAGGAATCAAGCATTTCCTTTTCTGATATATTAGCTTCTGGTTATCCGAATTGTGTACATTGTCCCTATCCTTCTCTCAATAACTTGAATATTTGGGATTTTCTGTTGTTATCTGATCATCCAAAGATAGCCTTGCTGCATGATTGACATCACTGTTCCACTTGTAGGGACATACAAAACATGTTGATTCCATTTGCTGGAATCCTTCAGGTGATATTCTGGCTTCTGTGAGCGAAGACTCTGTCCGAGTTTGGTCACTTGGTTCAGGAAATGACAGTGAATGCGTGCACTTGTTGAGTTGCAATGGAAATAAGTTCCACTCATGCGTTTTCCACCCCAATTATCCATCCTTCCTCGTGATCGGTTGCTACCAGGCAAGTTCTCTGCTTAACTTGTGAAACCTGGTTTTGATCATGCTTCTATGATTCGACCTCTAGATTGTAGGCAAAGCAGTACTAGTGCTTAATGCTCTTGACTCAATTTGCACCATTGTTAGCCCTCTTACCAGTTACTGTTTATGCTGATGCTTGTGCATTGTAATATCCATCTTTTCTTGTTCATTATAAGAAGAATATTTATAACTCTAATCCACCTTCAGTGAGAGTTATATTTGTGTAATGAAAATCAAAATGCTTTATTTGTTGATCCATCTTTGTGCATGCACACTGCCGCATTTTCTGTCACTTGATTTTCTTCAACACCACAAAGGGTGATGCTCAGAGTGTTGAGCATCACTGACCGTAAATTGATGTCGTTGTGTTGATAGTTTGCAGTAGTAGTGTTGTGATGGAACCAATCAACTGACTGTAAATTGATGCGGTCGAATTTGTGCAGTCACTAGAGATCTGGGACATGAAAGAGAACAAAACCATGACGCTTCCTGCCCATGATGGCCTGATCGCAGCCTTGGCGGCATCCAATGCAACTGGAGTGATAGCATCTGCAAGTCACGATAAGTGTGTGAAGCTCTGGAAGTAGCCTCCTTTTTTTTTCTTTCCGCAATCGGCTGAGCCACTTGCTCTGCTTGCAAAAGCTACAATGTTTTTGGACTACCATCTCCTGTGGCTTCCTTGTACCTAAAGGTGATACAGTGTAGAATGAGAATAGTTTTTTTTCCCTCTTATTTGTTTCTGTGTTTGTGACCTCATGCTGCATCATCCAACTTATCGGACATTTATGTCATACCTTGAATCGATGTTGTGCCAACTTTGTGTGTGTATATATATAGCCAGCCTATTCATTTTTCTTTTGCTTGCTTCGTCTTTCATGCTTCCCCTTATATTTTTTAGAAATGTTAAAATATGGGTAATTTTTTTAAAAAAGTTAAGTATATATATATATATATATTTCAGAATGTCTCTTTTTGTTTTATTCTTACAAAGCGTTTTTGTTTCCTAAAAAAAGAGATTACCCTTGGGCTTCATCTTGTCGATCGTTGCCTCCATCCTTGCTCTTGAGGATGTTTTTATTAGTTGTCATTACTAATATTCTCGTTCATCGTGCCTTCGTCCATTGTTTCTATCTTCATCCATATCCTTGTTTGTTGTTGTATTGTCAAGGCTCCTTATTTCGAAGAAGCATGCCCTTGCTTGCTTTTGTCCATCACCTCTCTTGCTCAACATCACTTCCACTCGTCACGTGGAGAAGGAAACAACAACAGCGACACACGTGGGGAAGAAGGGGAAGCCTTGCGTGGCTAAAGTGGCGAGTAGAAGAAAGGTGGAGGCACGACAACGAGTGCTAGTTATAGGTGCCCAACAAGTCAATCACGTAAGTGATGACATGTGTGACTTGACACAGAATCTTTTTGCTTATTATATTTTGACTTTTATCACTTTATATTGTTTATTGCATATATGTATGTATGTATTGTGATGTCCTTGGATCTGTGCAATGGGAATCGGATCGTGATGATATCACGATAATGAGACTGATTCACCTTTAAACACAGATCCTAAATAATCCCGGTCATAGGTTGCTCGAGAGGGATATCGTGATAACCGGACAAACTGATGTGCTGTATACCCGTCCATATGATGGATGCAGCTGGTCTCATAGCTGCTCGTGTGGGGACACTAGGGATACAGTATAGGTGCTCATTGGAGAATGAGTTCACTAATTGATCCGCTTACGAAATACTGGATGGTTGATGATGCCTTATTGTCAGACAGCGATTCCGTAGTCCTAGTGGTGTATTTGGTCCTTAGACTTGAGACACCAAGGATGTCCTGTATGAGTGCTCCACTCTTTGATACCAGACTTATAGGTTTGGATATCCCAGATCTAGTACAGTTGGTCATTGGGAGTGGCAGTCGATTTTACGAGGGCTATTGAGTGTCGATAGAGGATCATCCACTCTCAGCGTCATGAGAGGAATATCTCATGTGTTCTTGCTTAGATAAATCCCTGGCCAGGATCATTCGGGTTGAGAGAGAAAGAGTTCTTCGGGAGAATCCGATTAGAGCGAGACTCGAGTAGAAACCGTATGGGTCTGACAGCACCATGCCCGATATAAGGTTTCTGAGATATTAGATGGATGAGAGATTATAGGTACACGGTAACTGAGGATAGATAGGTCCAATGGATTGGATTCCCCTGTATCGTCTAGGGACTACGGCATAGTTGCCTAGTACGTCCGTAGTCGATGAGTCGAGTGAATTATTACAGAGATAATAATTTACTGAGCCAGAAAGAGTTCTGACAGCTATGACTCACGACCAGCTCAATATTGGGCCTAGAAAGTCACACATATATGGTAGGCATTGCAATGAGTAGAGGTTCGGATATGAGATATCCACCGAAGCCCTTATCTTATTGGATATCCAATAAGCCCATGAATTATTGGATCCCATGGACGAGATCCAATAAGAGCCCATGAGAGATTATTGGATAGAGATCTACTGATCTAAAAGGCTTGGGTAATTAGATGCAGATCCAATACCTACTAGGGGAGGATCCATTAGGGTTTGACAAGGGGGCCTCTATAAATATGAGGGATTTAGAGCCTCATAGGCTAGAGTCTTTGCTTGCCCCTCCTATTCTCCCCCCCCCCTCTCCACCTCAAAGCAGGCCTAGAGTTTTGAGGAGCGTCGTCGCAGCCCTGCTGTGTGGATCACCGCTAGAGAGGAGGACGCTTGACCTCCTTCACCCTCTCCTAGAGATCTGCAAGGAAACAAGGATATATGATCTCCCTATGTAACACAATCTATTATATATGCAGTTTGTTTCGCGGATTTTTTACGCACCAATCTTCGCACGACGACGAACATCTCTTTGGGCTTGTTCTTCCGCTGCGTATGTGATGTCGCCCCTAAGATTTCCCAACAACGAGGACATTAATGAGGGGTCTTGTACTACCTATAAGGATAATGACAAGGCCTCTATCGACAAGATGCAGGTGACGATAACAATAATACGGAATCTCATGGGGCCTAATACGATTACAACGAAACTTTTATACAATAATAAGACAATGGAGCAGAGGCAAATAAGTCGAGGATAATGATGAGGGGCCTTGTACTACCTATAAGGATAACGATGAGTCCTCTATCGGCAAGATGTAGGTGACGATAAGGAAACTTCTCAGGACAAAAGTGACGATGTGACAAGGACAAAGGACTTAATATAATTATAATGAAATCTTCTCATGGCGAAGGTGACGATGTGACAAGGGCAATAATAAGACACTGGAGCAGAGGTAAATAAGACTTTGTGACAAAAAAGATTGACGAAAACTTATGAGGTAAAAACCATAATAATTTCATTAGTCAAAAAAATAAGAGTTTCTCTACGGGATAACAAAAAAGGATACCTTTGGGAGAATAAAGCTAAAATGAGTCGTTACAGAGAATTTACCCTTAAAATATAAATAAACTATTTCTCGAGTGCAAAAGCAAAGGAAACTTCTTTTATAGGAAAGCCCTTCTCCAAACATCGAGCTAAGAGAAACAACATGAGTAACACTTTAAGTCACGAGTAGCGGATGTGGCGCTCGCTGTGTTGGACGCAAACTCGAGTTGTGTCACGGATCAACGCGTCCGAAAATAACATCCGGTCGTTCCTTTCTTGGATTTCTAGGGCTTCTTTCTCCTTTCCCGCTCCTCTCTCTCTCCTCTCAGGTTTCCTCCGTGTGGCCTTTATTTCGTCGTAGATCCTGTCAATTGATGGTGGAGTCCATCGGGACGGGAGGGCGCGATGTACGGATTTGAGGCGCTGACGTTCAACATCCATGGCGGGTACCTGGAGGCCATCGTCCGCGGCCACCGGTCGGGCCTCCTCACCGCCGCCGACTACAACAACCTCTGCCAGTGCGAGACCCTCGACGACATCAAGATGCATCTCTCCGCCACCGAATACGGCCCCTACCTCCAGAACGGTGCGTTGGATGTGGGCCTCTTCCCATCCCATCTCACCTTCTCTCTTCCGTCTCCTCTTCCGATTCAGTTCGCCCACAGATTTCCTTCACGCATCATTTGATTCATCATTTTTCAGTAGAAAGTTATAATTTTGGGCGTGTTTGACAAAGACGGACGATCTGTGCTGCGTAGGAATTTCGTTTTATACCCAGAGGGCGAGACCATACTAATGGTTCCCTTATATCGGGGTAAATTCTTATATTTCTGGTTCAGATCTGTGCCAGTGATAAGGGATTTTGCAGTAAACTGTGAACAAAATGGCCTTTTTTTCTCTTTAAATTTCTTTTTAGCAATTTTGCAATTAACCCGAAAAACTTGTGGTCCGTAAAGGTGATGATCCCACCTTAGGATATGACTTTTTTTTTAAGGTAGGTGATCCAGAGTTATTTTCTGGCACGTGATGTGTTCACTTGCAATATCGATTACCATTATATGTGAAAAAGCATTTGTAGGGCTTGTAGGGTATCTTCATGATTATAAGCAAGGCAAGAATCTTTGCTTTGAACATGTTCGTAAGTGCTGAGGAGAGAGGCCTTTCGCATCAGCTGCCAACTGGTTAGTTCTGAACTCATTAGTGGCTGTTATCCTTGATCAAGGTTTACTTGAGCCCGAGGTGTTGGTGCTGTGTGCATGCCCATGGTCACTAGAGCATCAACAAGCTACATGTGTTGTATCATTTCATAACAATGCATTACAATTGGAACAGTTTATCGTGTAAGGGCATATTTGGTCACATCCTCTTTTGTGGCTTTTACTTCTATTAACTTCCTTAGTATACTTTTTGTGACATGGATATCACTTATATATATTATAGGATTAAAAGGACCATATGATTATAGGGTATCACTTCTTAGAATTGTGGATTTTAAATTACAGTAGTTCTTGTTGGATGTTTGTCATAAAACAAGCTATTTTAAATTTTAAATTACATGTGAACTCAATCTTTCACACTACATCAAAAAAAATGGAGCTATGTGCAAGTCATGTAAAATTTATAGATATAGTGTGAAGTATGATAGTGATAATTTTCAAATAGGGAACAATTATAGGAAGAGCAAGACTCAAGGAAGCCTCACAAGATGTTTCTTATACAACATATGCTTCACAAGATTACATTGGATTGCTGGTCAATCATGGAACTTAGAATTTCGAGTGACAGGATTGATCATTTGGGGTATGGGAAGAGTCAAATGTATGCATCTTTATTCTTGTATGGAGAGAAAATATTTTAGCTTAAAACTTGTACCACAGTGAAGCAATCTTATAAGCCCTAAATAAAATAGTTTTGTATATGTAAAATCTTAAAAATCTTTAGGTTATAAGTTGCAAAAACTTCGCACTTTTTATGTCAAAAGTGTATGTGGATCATCCAACTTCTTCGATTCATGTCATTCTATCAGGGAAAAGAAAATGCTTATGTTGATATTACCAAACTAATTAATATATTTCAGTTTCTTTATTACCTTTACTTTAATTATGTAGTCCATGATCAAAATTTTCTTTTGAGTATATGGAAACATTGAGTTGAAAAAAAGATGCAGGTAATGTAATATTCTCAACTCTCAACTGAATATTAAGTGATGCTTGGACAGATATCACCTCATATGCTTCAGTTATAGCTTGTGCTATTTACATGTACTTGTTGTTTCTTTGTTTTTCAGTTTACATTTATTTTTATCAATCATCTTATATAAGACCTTTAATTACTTGCAGAGCCATCTCCTTTACATACAACTACGATTGTGGAGAAATGTACTCTTAAACTGGTAGATGAGTACAAGCACATGTTGTGTCAAGCAACGGAGCCCTTGTCGACCTTCTTGGAGTATATAACGTAGATGTCCACAATTTCACTGCAAGATTAATTAATTTTGAGTGAATTCAATACTATTTGTACATTGATAAAAAAAATTCCCAGGTAAATCTATTATTCCTCGCAGGTATGGTTATATGATTGACAATGTTGTCCTTATTGTCACTGGCACATTGCATGAGAGGGATGTTCAGGAACTATTGGAGAAATGTCATCCTTTGGGCATGTTTGACAGGTATGTCACTCAATCCTATCAAATGGCCATAATAATGTTAATGCATTGTGACCTCTATCATCTACTCTGCAGTATCGCAACACTTGCAGTCGCACAGAACATGCGTGAGCTTTACAGATTGGTTCTTGTTGACACACCATTGGCCCCATATTTCTCAGAGTGCATCACATCAGAGGTGCTAACATATTCAGTATTGCTCGTCCACTTTGGTTGTCTTGTAACATGCCAATCTTCGAGTACTTAAGAAACCCAATCTTCGGAGTACTTAAGAAACCAGTATGATTGCAAAATAGTATATAGGTTAGTTTTACTATTAAACTTGTTTTCACAATTCATGCCAGGACTTGGATGACATGAATATTGAAATTATGAGGAATACCTTATACAAGGCATACCTTGAGGATTTCTACAACTTCTGTCAGGTAAATAGTGATTGCTATCTACAATTTTTTGTAGTGGAATATATAAGATTGCTTGCACTTAGCAGTAAGTATTTCTTTGAAATAGAAACTGGGTGGAGCAACTGCTGAGATCATGTCTGACCTTCTTGCCTTTGAAGCTGATAGAAGAGCTGTCAATATCACTATAAATAGGTGAGCCAAATGAACATTGCAGCTCTTTGAATGGTGAACATGCTGTTCCTTTTAATGATCCCCTTCAGTTTCATATATGGTTGGTAATTATCTGATAATAGCACTTAACCTGCATAACAATATAAATTTTTTGGTAATTAAGTAAAACCTTTGCATCATTGTCCCAGAATTATAACATTGACATCTAGACTAGTATTGACACAAGTGTCTCAACATCCTTCTGCAACAGTGTGAAGGAATTTACTTTTAAATCACATATCACAAACACAACAGAACAAAGCATATACAGCACCTTAGCTCAGCTGTTCCAGCAGTTCATCAGTTTAGGCTAGCAATCTATAGTTCAGTGTGCAATTCTATATTCAGCGCTAAATGATTTTGTGGTAAGGGTTAATTTCTCCGGAGCGTGTTTCCAGCAATAAAACTGAGCAGAGTTATCTTCAGAATATCAGAGAGCAGCAGCTTTTTTCTCGACACATGCACCCCCATCTGGGAGATAAACATATGTCTCCCAATCCTTAACTTTACAGATTTGACAAGAAAGACAGCAGTTATTAGTTTGAATGAATTTAATAATGGAATTCAAATCTGTGATTTAGAAATTCATAGAAAATAATTACAAAAAATCATCATCACTGGAATGTGTAGCTTCAAGAAATCAGGAAACCGAACAAGCAAAATAACCTTTCCATTTAGAGCCCCAACTTTCAATTTCTCAAGTTTCACCTTCCATATTCAATTGATGAAAGAAATACTGCTAAAATACTTTTTTTCCCACTAATCTGTGATCTGGCTTTGCAGCATTGGCACTGAATTAACTAGAGATGATCGTCGGAAGCTTTATTCAAATTTTGGATTGTTGTATGCATTCGGATCCTTTACCTTTGTATTTAGTTGTACGTGTAGATGTTGTTTGCTCTCATCTCATAGATTAACTTCTTCTGTACAGATATCCATATGGTCATGAAGAACTTGCTCTCTGCGAGGACATTGACCAGGTAAACCAGATTATTTGCTTCTAGATTTGAATTTATATAAGGTCAACCATTGGCTTTACGAGCATTATATATTTTCTATTGTGAAGACTTATTTCATCAATGACCAATTTAACACAAATAGGTAATGAAAAACATACAGACTATATGTTCTGTCGATTTGTTGCTCAACATTATTTTAAGGCATCACAAAGATGACAGATAAACACAACACTAGTGACAAGAGTGAATAGATACAACCACAATGTTTTTATGAGACTTTGAAAAAAAGCATACAAAGGTAAGCATTTCATAAGATCACTACCAACAGAAAATATCATCAGACAAAATCATTAAGCATTAGGACTAAAATTAACTAGGGAGCTATTAGCATCTTTCCTTTATTAAACTGTCATTAAACTACAAATCATGAGAGCAATAGCAGAATAAGAACCTGATGAGTTAAATAGTGATCCTTACCATTGTGTTAGCAGAATAAGTACACTGTTAGGTTAGCTGGATGAAAACCTTAAAAGGTTTCACAAAAACAACAAAAATAAATTTAGTGAGTGATAGTTTGACTTGTAAGATTCCTCCCAACAGGCTTGATGACAGGAAAGTGTCCCTTCAACTGTCCCCAAATTGTTGGAAGCTTTCGTGTGGCACATTCCTTTTGCTACTTTGTTAGACTGAATAGCAGTTGGTGCAGGGAGAGAATTTATTTTTGTTGCTTTTAAGGGTCTTTCTCGTTATTTCTTTGCCTTTGTTTGGCACCATTTTAAGCCAAATTGAACACATCGTTATGATAGATTACTCTAGGGTAATAATATTTGTACGATGATCTTGTTATAATTCTCATCTTGCATAGAAAAGTCAGAATTCTTTATTTTTGGAAGAGGTTGCAGAAGTGGGTCCTCGTAACATGTTGATCTTCATATTGGTAATTCAGGTCCGTGGAGCAATGGAGAAATATCCTCCATATCAGTCAATTTTTGCGAAGATATCTTATGGAGAAAGTCAAATGCTGGACAAAGCATTTTATGAAGAGGAAGTGAAGAGACTCTGTTTGGCTTTTGAACAGCAGGTAATCATCAATTCATCATTGTTTAATTTATGTTTAGATGCTGTCATTACTGTAATTTTTGGGATTAACTTTACATAACGATGCCTGATCGACTCTAGTAACACCGGTGTTGCAGTTTCACTATGCTGTTTTCTTTGCTTACATGAGACTGAGGGAGCAGGAAATAAGGAACCTGATGTGGATCTCCGAATGTGTGGCGCAGAATCAGAAATCCAGAATCCATGACAGTGTGGTCTTCATTTTCTGAGTGCTACATTTCGAAACCAAAACATAAACCTGAATTCTGAGATGCCCCAATTATTTATTTTGATATTTGGATGTCCTCTTTCTCTGTTGTCTGTGGATTGTGTTATTCACCATTAGAATAAATACGCCAATTACGTATGAGAATAAATCTGTAATAAGTAGACCTTATAACCAAAATAGGGAGAGGTTCCCTGCAAAATGAAGTGGATGTAAAATTCAGCTGCTCCCATTAGCTTCTACTTTTTTTATTTGCCGGCGAACTTTTATTTGATAAGTGTTATGTTGACGCAATGCTTGGGTATATATTCTTTGCCAAGTGCTGTGGCACAGTTGTTTGCAGTGTTCTTTTGTTTTTTTAGCGAGGAAAGCTTTATCATTGCTGAAGTGTTGGGTACGTCACTAGAAAACAGAATGTTAAAATTTGCATTCCAAAACCCAGGGGAGTGGGTAGTCCTATCCAGGGTTTTGAATACTGATTCATATTGGCATATCGTGTTTTGCTCGATACCGTCAATATGTTATGGTAGGATATACCATTGATATGTCTTAGTAACGATCAAAATATTAAACAGTATCAATCGATACACTTTGAGTATTGATTGGTACACCTCGATACCGATCAAGATATTGTATTGAATGGTACAGATCGAAATTAAAAATCTTGATTTTAACAATCATGGCAGGGTTGTGCAGAATGGGATCAAGATATTGTATTGAATGGTACAGATCGAAATTAAAAATCCTGATTTTAACGATCATGGCAGGGTTGTGCAGAATGGGATATGAGATAACACTTCTATATGAGATGTCATATCAAAAATGAGATAATATTGGAGGCACGATGGATGTCGTAGCTCAGCAGCCACAAATGACACACCAGCGGATGTGGATAAAAAGGCTTATATCAACTGTTACGACAAAACCATAGTGAAGGAAGGGAGAGGTGATGTGAGATGAAAGGGTAATCCGCATCTTCACAGGCTTGCAAGAAAATAGGAGATGATAGACCCGATGGGGAGATAAATAGCAAAGGGGAGATGAAGAGTTAGGTTCATAGGATTGATTCCTAAAGAAAAAAAAACCTTTGATGTTCCAAATCACCTTCCAGCCATGCTAATCTCTAGCAGAGAGTGTGTAGAGTATACCTTCCAAGGATGAAAGCGTGGGTGGGTAGACAAATATTCGTATGTTTGAAGAACACATCTCAGAAGCAAAAGGATGGGATTGTCCATATCTAATTGTGTCTTCAGATGGGGCTGTCACAGAAACTATTCGCTATGTTTATGCTGCAGAACTAAACCATCATGCATGAGAATAAACTACCAAGTGAATTCTTGAAAGCCATTATGTCCAAGTGACTCCTATGCTGAATCATAACACCCCTCCGATTACAGAAGATAAAACAAACATAACCTCTAATAGAATCCAAGAAGAGTGTAACGACCAGAGAACCTCAAACTTACTATGTACCAACATGCTCTAAAATTCTGCTATTACTGAAATTTTGAGTGATTTGTCTTTTGATGTGAAGAAATTTAATAGAACAACACACAGTGAAAAGTCCATCAAAAATCTCATAATCAAACAAGTGCAAGCAACCATACCGTCCGCGTTTTTTTTTCCAAACGGAAACGTGCATAAAACAAGAGAATCACGCTTCTTGCTGCTTCCTCGATTCTTTCCAAAGACAATAACAATGCACGGTGGGAGCACCTTGGGTCTGTCCTGCAATCGGCAGCAGTTGCAGCAGCTAAAAGCCCAAGCAAAAGAATGATGATGGTCTCTTCAACCACTGAAACTCTCTTCTAGTTACACATCTGCAGAACAAGCTTGTGGTAGACAAACAGTGCAAGGTGAGGGTTATCAACATTACAAAAAGTAGTCAGGAGTTCTCCGGGTAGTTTCAGGTTCAATCTGTCGTGGTGCCGGATCAAACTGAAGGAAGTTCTGTTCCATGTTCTCTCCAATCTCCATTATGGCTGCCATATTACCACAACGATAACAATAGTTTGGTGCACTAAATACCGTAACAACATTCTTATCCTGCGTAAGACCAAATCGCAAATGAGTATCACAAGAACCAACTTTGGTGGAAATGTTTGTTTAGAGATAAAACTATGTTCCAACTGTAAAAATGACCTAGCAAGGTTTTTCCTAGAAATTAATTCACCAAATTCAACAAATTAATACCAACCACCACTTACATAAAATCATGATGTAGTAATCAAAATTTATCTTTACTCAATATACAACATATTTAACTGATTAGGCTGAATCATAATTGTTGGTAACAAGTTTCAAATTCATTTGTACGCCCAAAGCATGCACGAACACATGATCCAGCTAGCCAAACTCAAATAAACATAAAGATCAATGGTGACAATTATTATCCATCTAAAAGAAACAATAATGATAAGCATGTTGCTCCCTGCTACAAATGCTCCTTAAAAAGCCATTACTATGATTTCTGTTCACAATACCTTTTTTCTTAATCATAAAAAAAACAATATGCAAAGAACATGGCAAACTGTAACAATGATCTGAAATTTTTGACCCACCTGACACCAATTGTAACCTTCCATAACAAGTTGGTGAGCTCGGGCCACCAGTGTGAGACCATTTGTATGATTAAATTGTTGAGCAATATCTTGCCCGAAAGTGTATCCTGCTCCTCTTGGTGATATTCCCCACCCACATCTGTCATCTGGATCAGACCAAAGAAGATCACACATAGGACCTTCATGTGGAACCTATAGGCCAAAACAAGGTAAAAAAATGTTATGTTCACAAAAGAATGATAAAAGAAAAAAAAAAAAAAAGGAGGTGAAGGAACCAATATAAAGCTTTCATAGACTTCTTTTTGCAGGACGAAAACAATGGCAATTTGGGGGATACACATTAGAACCTGATATTTCAAAAGATTGAACTTAAGCGTCCTGAGTATCGCAGAGTACTAGTTGCCAGACTACCCTTGCAGGACAGAGATATGCATGCCATGGCATTTTCACATCTCAAATGCTCCTCATGTAGATCACAAGCTAAACTTTCCATCTATTTCAACAAACTTGAGAACATCTACCAGATCTTGTTAAAATCAAATTATTTTAATTTGATGACTTGTTTTCTGCACTACAAACAGTCTTGGATAAAAAAAAAGGAGGTGAAGGAACCAATATAAAGCTTTCATAGACTTCTTTTTGCAGGACGAAAACAATGGCAATTTGGGGGATACACATTAGAACCTGATATTTCAAAAGATTGAACTTAAGCAGTCCTGAGTATCGCAGAGTTACTAGTTGCCAGACTACCCTTGCAGGACAGAGATATGCATGCCATGGCATTTTTCACATCTCAAATGCTCCTCAATGTAGATCACAAGCTAAACTTTCCATCTATTTCAACAAACTTGAGAACATCTACCAGATCTTGTTAAAATCAAATTATTTTAATTTGATGACTTGTTTCTGCACTTACAACAGTCTTGGATAAACACAACTGAGATGTGGTCACCATAGTGGATGAGAACCTCTATTCTGACAAGTATCAGATAAAAACATGGTAAAATGACCTTTTATTGCCTGACTCTAAATTATTCTGTTAGTTGTACCAATCATCTCAGATCTACCTTGCTAGAGTAATAAGTAAAATGGATCACAAAGAACTTTATAATTTTCACAAAAAGAATGAAGGTTTCTCTGAATACATAGAAGTCCTCTATATGCTGCTAAGGAAATGATTCCCGAATAACCAGATGATGACTAGCAGTCAAACCAAAAGTGGAAGAACAAGAGTAAACTAAAACCACAGTTACATTTATGAAATAATTTTGCGCAATTCAAAAATGTTGCCTATGATGACACTAACGGATACACATATTATGAAATCAGTTAGGTACTTTTTCGAAACTTCTAAATGTTGCATGATTCAGCCTGTGAATTATCAAATCTCGAGGAATACCAAAAAATGCATGCTTTCGCGTTAAGCAAATTTTGCTACTGTCTAATTCTCATATAGAACTACAGAATTCAGGAAAAAGGCTATACAGGAACACAGCAAAAGCCCTAGACATTCTAACATTCTGTCGTCTGAAGAAAATATCTACTTCATGCTATATGAAACATTACTACAATAACATTTTCTGAATTAGGTAATTATGACAATAAAATAAAGATGGGGTAATTCCATAATTTTTAACACTGACATTATTCCCAGTTTTAAACAGTCAAGGGTTTTAATTGTTTGTCTTTGATAGAATTTGTATAGTAGATAAAAAATAATTATATATATATATATATATATTCTTACCTCCTGAATACGATTAAGAGCGCGGATATTATCTAATGTATCCAAGGATGGGGAGAGACCACCATGCAAACAGAATATCTGAAAAAATAAAGTATAGAGAACTTGTAAGATACTGAACATGGACAAATTAGGACAATAGGGAAGTCAGGATACGCAAGAGCAAGAAACCAGACCTGATTCTCAATAAGAGCTGTAAGAGGTAAATAATCAAACAGGTCGGTAAAGTACTTCCACACATTTGCATTTCCATACTTTCTCAAGCATTCATCATAAAAGCCATATCTGAAACAAAAACCTAAGATTCATGAAGAAAATTGATTTGCAATAGATGATTAGATGCTAAGAAATCTTAATATTTTTAAATAAATTTGTGAAAGTCGTTATGGAACCACTAAAGATTCTTAAATACTAAAGTTTGGCACACGCTTGGTTTATATTTAGTTGGGATTGAATAAAATTCTGCAGGTGTTGATTGCTTCACAGAAGTCGTTATCTGAAATTGGATCATTGACATCAATATTTAACAATCATTTAATTTTATTAACAATCTTGTTGACAACAGCACATACATCTAAACAGACTACACATGATATTCATGGGAACCAGATGCACAATGAATATTCATAATGATAAAGATGCCACAATATACAAACCAGAGTAATCAACCTCAAAATCCCCTAATGCCATAATTTACATGTCCCTACATGACAATTAATATCATTGCTTTTTCAGCATCCTCAAGATGTTAAAGCTTCTGATAATAACAGAATATAATCAAAGTTTTAACTCATCTGTGAAGCAAAAGTTAACTAAGACAAACATGAATACATCAGTGCAACCGACCAACATCTTGTTGAATGTTTCTTCATATAGCATTTAGCTTGCAGCAAGCAATAAGTAATATCAGTTTGTTTCTAAGAAAATAGCTACAACTCAAATAAGTTGCATTAGACCCAGCTATACAATCTAAGGTCTAATCTGTCTAGAAATATATAATTAGAAGGAAAAAATCAAGTCTAGCAGACCAAGTCCTGCTGCACATACTTTATGTATAGCATGTAGCTTATGGTAGTAACATTCATTTAGTTTCAACATGAAATAGCTACAACTCAAATATGTTGCCTGGGCCAAACTATACAATGTAAGCTATAATCTGATCATAGCTACAATTAGAAACCAATATTCAAGTCAGACACAAAACAAGTAACTTGAAATGGAAATCCTGAAAAGGAACCTCAGAAGTAAGACATCATATTTTGAAGTAATTGATAGCT
This sequence comes from Musa balbisiana, assembly GCA_004837865.1. Taxonomy (NCBI): domain Eukaryota; kingdom Viridiplantae; phylum Streptophyta; class Magnoliopsida; order Zingiberales; family Musaceae; genus Musa; species Musa balbisiana. The sequence continues at coordinate 11,547,083 of CM017188.1, read as the reverse complement.
TGCTTAACTGCATCAATTTCTACAGCAATTGGACCTTGTGATAAAAACAACCATCAAGAAAGTAGGACTTCTTAATTATGCCAACATTAGTAGACGTAGATCTGCTAGTCATGTCTATGATACTGACAACCCTACAGAGTGACTCAACTATAAGCCAATCATGCACACATTGATCTGATCAACTAAGATCCTGAGCTATGTTTTTGATGAAACAGGTAGCTTACAGTAGTAATACTTTTAGAAAATAGCTAGAATTCAAATGTGTTATGTTGGAACAAAGCACAATGCAAGAGCTAAAGAAACCTTCATGTCAGAGTCAAGCAACTAAATTGAAATTGAGATCCTGGAAAAAGGTATTCTGGATGCAACACATCTTATTCCTAGTTCTTGGATGATTTGCTTAACAGTTTCAGTTTGTTCTAAAACAATCAGATCTTGTGATAGATCAAACAAGATGATCTCAAGACTTGTCAATGTTTAAAAAGCAATTGCATTATGCAGGTGGTCAAAGTACCAGGCATGTGGGTGAATATGTGGCCACATATATGGTACGTACTAAAATACTTGAAATAATTATCAAGCATAAATGATATTAAAACCTTGGAAACATTGAGTTAGAGACATACCTTGGAAACTAAAGATTTTAAGTTAAGTACAAACAAGACTGAATATATGTGATACAATTTTAGTAATGCTAAGAGATGAATTATAGAATATAATTCAATTGGATGGACAAGAAGTTTGAATAAGTTTAAAGTATCTTGGATTGATTCCTCAATAAGATAAAGAGATTGAGAAAGATAGTTAAACACTGGTCCATCGAAGTTGGGAGGAGTACCAGGGTTTTGTATGATCACCGAGTCTAATAGATTAAAATGAAAGTTTCATAAGACAGTTGTTAGGGCAGCAATCTTTTCTGAATCCGAGTGTTGGGTGGTTAATAAGCAACATATGCAAAAAAATTAGTATCACTTGGATGAGAATGACCAACTATAGTTAACTTTCCTAACTGGAAAGGTCACTCAAACATCATTATAAACCCTCTGTTGAATGTGCATTAAGAAAATAAGATGGTCTACCAAGCCCTAGAATCTTATGTGTTTGTTTCTTTTAATAAATCAAGTTCCTTAAGTAGGTTAAACCAACAGCTGGATGAAAACCTTTAGATAATTTGTATCAGGTGATGACTAATGATGATGAGAAAAATCAATTGAGTATTTTAACAATCATATTCAATCATATATAAGAAACAATTAAAAAGATCATGTCAATAAATGTTTTACCATTAATGTTTGTGCAGAATAACATTTTCAAACAGGTACATCAAATCATCATCAAGATAACAGCCAGTAAAATCAGTCATATGTCCAACTTTCTGGCCAAGAGATGCAAATAAAAAATCTTTAATATCTATTGTACAAAATACACTAATACAGTATCATCACCTTGAAGCACCATCGGCATAGGTGAACTCTCAAATACAAATACTTACACTTGAGTAATTTGCCGGCTCTCATGATTTCCTCTAAGAATTGTAATCCTATCTCTGTAACGAACTTTCAAGGCAACTAAGAGGGTGACCGTCTCAACAGAATAATAACCACGATCTGCATCAGAAAGAATCGCATCAAGGAAACACCATAGACGAAGTTTAATAATAACAGTTCCAAATGAGGCAGCAAGTATGTCACAGAGTTGTATTTTCATAAGAATTAGATTTCCAATATTCACAAAAGTAGAACAGAAAAGGATTAGATTTGCAAGATTCAGTAGGCTGAGTTTAGTGGCATAAACTCAGAAAGCCAACTCATCCTTGAAGCATAACCAAAAATAGAAACAGGAAATTTTGGCAACATCTTGGGAATGCTCACTTACAATTTTTTTATTGGTTTCTTAAAAAGTTTTCCAATAAACTAAAAACAATGCAGAAAGCAAATTTACCGATCGAAAATAAAAATTATTTTCTCGAAAAACTAGTTCTCCAACTGTCTAATTTCGTATAGGCTTTGAAGAACTTAACAAAAGTACTTCTCTAAATACCCCAAAGTTTCTATTCGTCATCATGTTGTCGTCATCATCACCTTCCCACCACTACCACAACTACAATGAACCCAATACCGGAAACAAGGGAATCTGAGAACCCAGTGAAGCAAAGCTGCCTTTTTCCAAACATATTGTCTCGGGCCCTGAGAAAACTTACCTACATAATCGCCCATGAAGAGGTAATTGGTGTCCGGCGCCTCGCCACCGATCCGGAACAGCTCGATAAGGTCGTGGAACTGCCCATGGATGTCCCCGCAAACCGTGACGGGGCACTTCACCGACTGCACGTTCCACTCCTCCACGAGGATGGTCCGCGCCTGCTCGCAGAGGGCTTTCACCTCCGCCTCCGGCAGGAACTTGCACTCCCTCAGGTGCTCGATCTGGCGGTCCAGATCCGCGTACGACGGCATCGCTCGCGGCGGGCAAGCCTCCTCCCGACCCTCCGATCCTCGACCGATCCGACAAATTAACGGATGAGCACGTAAGAGGCGGGGATTAGGCGGATCGACGCATCAAATAGAGAGATCGGGAGGGTATTTGCGGCGAGGCTTGGAATTAGGGTTACGGTCGGGGCGAGGGAGAAGAAAGGGGGAAGAAGAGGAGCCGGTCAGCTCCTGCTCCCTTATTCTTCTTTCTCGATCCTTCTTTCACTTTTTGCAGATTAGTCCACCAAATATTATCTTATTCGTGATTAAGGCTTCAAATATTTTCTACTTCCACACTTAATCTTAATATTCGTGAATCAATGCGACGCATAAATCGAGCTGTTGATAATATCCCGATATTAATTGATGTTCTATAATATATAAAAATATTTCTCTGATTCGTGTTAGTATTACTTAAGAGGTAATGACATTATTGACCTTTGCATACACTGGAAAACCAACCGGTTCAAGCTGACCCGGTCAGTTCCTAATGTTCGTTAAAGAACCGACCGGTTCATACATGAAATCTAATTCTCTTACATCTGACGGGATCGGACCGATCTCGAAGTCGGTTCATGATTTTTCTTGAATGCATTAATCGATAATATCATTTCATGGGAATTTAACCTGCAAAATTAATGAAGAAAAATCATTTAGACCTGTAAAAGCTGGTAAATATCATAACATTTATTGGTAAACTTCCTTCACAATACCTCCTGCTCTGCTGCATCTAAGAATCTCACTACTATGCTATTCGTGCAAAGGTAACGACACCAAACAGAACATAACTTAGTCTCCGGGATGATATGTACAATAATCAAAACTTAAGATAGTTGTGAATCTTAAGAGGATTTACAGTGTGAGGTATGTCTTCAACATGGTTGCGCCAGTAGGATCGGAGAGCAGATGTCTGACAAGACACATTCTCATGCTGTTTGGGGCTACGGCAAACATGTAGAAGGCAAACCATATTAGGTCCACGGATGAAAGTGAGGAACCAAGAAAGCCTTGCCACATCCTGCAGGTGAAATCAAGATCATAAGAGTTATTTGCTGCTACATCTGATGCAACAGAAGTTTGTCAGCCTTGAGAATGGTTTAGGTATGTTTCGATCACACCTTGGGAAAAAATTCTTTCAGGTGTTAAGACTTTTGACATGTTAATGTTCATGATTTTCTGAATTTCTATCACGGCCATGAAGTCTAATAAAATGAATTGATAAATTTATCTCAAAGAAAACAATGTGTCATATCAAGTATGGGTGGCATATTTTAATGGACTATTAAACTGCAAAAGATGTAAATATGAGAGTTCAAAGATCAAATTTATGACTTGCACATTCTTCGTGGTTATTGTCGAGAAAGATAAGACTCACCAGTTTGGTAACTGGAAGAATGCCTGGAAGAAGGTTCTGATGCCCTCAATATCCAGCTGCAGTATTAGTGCTAGCCCAAAGAGGAAGAATGATCTTTGCCGTTTCCTTTCCTGTGGCCAAAGGGTTCTCCATGCTACAATAACGAATAGAAGTTTTCATAGTATAATATCAGTACAGGAAGTGAATTACCAACTAGTATTGGAAGTTGGATGATACAAATTATGGCTTTGACTTGCACAAGAATGTATCTTTTCAGAAAAAAATTCTGACAATGCTCAACCTTTAGATACCAGTCATGGAAATGGCAATTAGTCACTCAAAAGCAACCTTCATTATTTAACACAATCTTCATTTTTTGTTTCCTTGTTCACCTGCTGCTTAAGGAGACTAACTTGTTTATTATAAAATTGAGTACAATTGGATCCAGTGAATGGTTCATTTTTCTACAGCTGGTTAAATTTTATAATGGTTCTTTCCTCCTTGAAAGCTTGATAAATAGTGATTAAGCTATCAAAATTTGCTGCAACTTGCTGCTTTCAGATGCACAACATTCCAATATGTATCTTTTGCATTTGCTATTTCTTTTCAAGAACATCATTTTTTTCTTTTACATCCATGATTTAATCTTGTCTTCACTAAACTATGGAAGTCTTCAGATCTGGTCAATTAACTGAGACTATATTTGTGCACTAGAGGGAAATATCATTCTGGAAAATTTTGTCCTCGAAGGAGAGGCAATTTCAAAGTTCAAACAATTATTGCACTTAGTATTAAACAGTGAAATCATCTAACTTCAACAAGCCAACCTTAGTTCTCCTATCAAACAGTTCAAATATTATACATCAAAAAAAATTTTCCATCATCAAAAATCTGATTATATAAAGCTTTATACCTGAACCTGTAGATTTATAGTATCAGATTAAGAGAGAAAACTAAGTATATCATAAATGCGTGCCAAAACATTAAATTTTTTTATAGCAATATCTATTTATGCTATATCTATTTTGAACAGAAAACTAACTAGGGTTTTAAAGCTTTGGTAAAGAAAGATGGTAATCAGAAGAATACTAATTTCATTGAACACTTGAAACGGATGAAAAAATGACAATTATTGTCGTAGGGAACCTTTATCGTACCTAGCATTGAGGGATTATTGATATTTGATATCATTGACTTCTGGTTAGGAAAGATTTCTTTCTTCAAAATAGTTGCTATCACGGAAGCATAAGTTGGAGCTTCTGACAAGGACCGAACAACTGAATATCCTGTTTATTTGTTATAATGATGGTTACAGTCACTGTATATACAAAAATTTATAAAAAAGGAAACATAGGTGAACTGGGAAGTTGAGAACCATGGACTTCATACCTGTAGCTGGATGCACCATGCTAGCTGCAGCACCAAATGCAAGGTTCTTCTGCTCTGTGTTTGGCAATGATCCACCAACAGGAATATAGGACCATTCCTGCAAAATATGCCAAAGCTTAATCTCCTTCCAGACCAAAAAAAGTTATCATACTGCAGATGAAAGCAAGTAACTTTCCCAACCCCATTAGGAGTAGTTGCAGTGTCGATCGTTACTACACAAGAAATATGAGAACAATCCAAATTTCTTAGGACAAGAGAACTGGGAGAAAACTATTGAAACTTGTGAATCAAAATAGAAACTTTTAGCTGCAAAATTCAACTTTTGGGCTCAACTGAAATTTATATCAGTTTAAAAAATAGTTGGTTATTTTGACAGTTGTTTTATGGTTGCTTGATGAATAGCAAGAGAAATACTTTATTTTTGTCCCAGCTTTCAAAGTTATCCATATTTGATACAACAGTGTATTTTTAGAAAAAAAGAGAAGCTTTAATCTTGATGGCTGTTTCATGATTGATGTTTTCACTAGAGTTTCACGCACAATGCTAATAGTCTGATTAGCTAGGCAAAAGCGCATATGGAAGTCCACAACCTTTTCTGTTTTAACATTATATGATGAAAATTCAGAAGCCTATCTCAACATCTCACCTCTTCATAGACTTTCAATACTTTAATTCCCATAGTGTCCAACCGAGACATGAGCTTCCTCTTGAGAAGATCAAAGGGCATGGCATTTCTTGATGCTAAACATGTTTCCTATAATCAAGTCACCATTGAGCCTTCTGATTATAATGTGTAAATAAATCTTAACAAAAACGTTTAGTGAACATAGCAAAGAAACCTCGAAAAAGACTCTTGTAGATGACATGGGCATTGCATAAAGAAATGTGGGGTACTCTGCTTCAGGACATTTTTGTTTGTTTTTCACATAGTCTCTGTAGTCCATGAAAACCATTAAGCTGGGATCATATGGATTGTTTTCCACCTGGAAATTACAGACGACAGAGATATTTACAGCTAGGAGTTATATGACTAAAAAGATCAAAAAGAAAGAAGTAAACAATCACAAAAAGTTTTCATATTCGACAAGCATCACATACACGAAAATTTGATACAATGCTAGTAAATTTCCCACAGTTTTCAATCTTTGTATACCAAAACATGAAGAACAGGATCCATTAATTAGCTGGAAAAAAAAAACGTAGGACATCAAAATTTTGCTACTTGTAAACATCTGTTTTTTGTATAGCACTCTAAGGCATTTTTTCCTGTGTAGTTTCTAAAAGTTGGCTGCCTTCCACTAAACAGTTGGCTAAATATGCTTGTTCATAGAACAGTTCTGTTGGCAAGATTTTTTTGCATGGTTGCTGCATGTCTTAAATATCTAATCGTGACACCCTATCACTTCTATTTCAGGGATCCTCCTACATTTCCTTTATGTTACTATTTTTTGCAGTAATATTCATCCTTAAAGAGTTTTTAATTGTCAGTATACCCATACTTTTCTAAGAACAATTTAAATCAAGCATGACACCAGAAAGCAGGCAATTTTCTGCTAAATCTTGAGATGCAACTAAGCAGGCATGAATAGCATATTGCCTAATCACATTTGTGTTCAGCTTTTTAAATAAAGAAGTAAATGGGACAAACTTGACATTCTCATGAATAGTGCAGTGTTTGTATTAAATCTTCAGGAATACAGATGGAGATGTACCAAGCACTATACAATGAATACCATGTAACTAAATATTCTGAAAAGATTGATTTACCATTAGGGCTGTTCGTGCATATACAAGCTCAAGCAGTATTGTTAATGGATATCAATTTGCCAAAATTAATTGATGGAAGTTCCTTTTTACTAAAAGTGTGAGAATACTGTTCCCTTTTATATCAGAATGCTAGATTTAGAGAGTTTGAGACCTTCCAAAGGAATTAACTGATGTGATGAGCCTAACCAAGAAACTCTACTTTGTCAACAAGTTTTGCAAATCGTGTTATAGTTACGAAAGTATAAACCGTTGACAGTACTCCAGGGATGCCATTCAACTTACTAATCATGTTATGGCCAACGAAAGTATAAACTCTTGGCAATAATCCAGGGATGCCATTCAACTTACTAGCAGAAGGTCACATAAATATCACTGCATTTCTGGTTGGAGCAAAAGGGAAAAGCTAGATTTTTGATGCTGTACTTCATCATTTAACCATCATATGACCAGTAAAATCAATAACCAGTGCAGATTAGTAGCTCCACTTTTTGAAGGATTATCACAAAAGTTCAAAAGATCAGCATTTTAAATTTCACAAGATTCCCAGGTCTTTAACAGATTGAAGCAATGATGGCATGTACAAATTTCTTCGTATGTTTAACAATAATTTAGTGTATTTAGATCCATGAATTGTCCACATATCAGTTACTAGCATGATATGTGCCAAGCATATTAGTAACTTCTCCATCATTTCTCTTGGTTTCAATTTTAGCATATACCTATACTTGAACAAAAAGCTTTTGTATAACAGCATAAAGCATAAGATTGTGCTGGTAGTGTCTGGAAGTCAGGTGGCTTGTTATTGGGTTATAGGCCACAAGTGAGTATGTTTAGTAAATTTGGCCAATAATCTTGAAACTATATAATATGCTACTTAAAGCCAAAATACAAAATTAAGCATAATGGAGTTGCATCCACTTGAAAAAAATTGAGATTGATAAGGAAATCTTCAAGGATGGTCTAGTGCCATCTAAACAACATACTACAAAAGGAACATTATTTATAATCATTTCCTACCTCAACTTCCACTCCATATGCTGTCTGTACCGAAACACGAGGACCTCCTACATCATATTCGAGAAGCTTTCCAGATGCTGCGCCAGAGGCAACAGTAGCAAGCCTGTACTTTCAATAGTCAGACATCAAATTTAACTAACAATGAACCACATACCTTGTAGTACCTGCAAGGAATCATGAGGTCTTTTTCACAAACAACCATGCTACATCCATTACTTGCTTCAATAATCTTTTCCACCTTTGAATCAAGATACATTACACCATACTCCTGACACCTGAAGATAATTGCCATACCATTATCAGTTAAAGATTCATCACTTAGTTGTGGAAGTGAAACACAAGAATCATGCTTACCTTCTCAACAACTCTTCATGCAACAGGTGTCGACTAACCCTACCATATGCACGGCCAATTAAAATTGGATCATTGCTATCAAGATACACAATTGTATCGCGCCAAACATGCTCAATACAGCTCTCTAAGCCAAGATCTAAAAAGGATGAATATAAGCAATATAAATAGGTTAGATATGACTTCAAAGTCATTTAGTCAAACAAAATGGAAGGAAAGCTCAAAAGTCATGTAGCTCTTGTGACATATATCAACTTGCATTTATGATTTCTTATATATATATATATATACATATACATATATATACACATATATATATGTATATATATACATATGTATATATATATACATATGTATATATATATACATATGTATATATATATATATGTTTATATATATATATATATATATATATATATATATATATATATATATATATATATATATGTATATATATATATATATATACATATATACATATGTATATATATACATATACATATACATATACATATATATATATATATATGTATGTATATGTATATATATACATATGTATATATATATACATATATTTATGTATATATGTACACACACGTGTATATATATATATATACATATTAGGTGTGACCTGTGATTGGAAACAAAGTCTATAATAGTGACAGGTCAGTGGTTTAACATGTATATCACACTAAGTTAGACTTGCTATGCTAATAGAAGAAAGATACGGATCCTAAACTAAGAGGGAGAATGCACGATAGCCAAAATGATAATCCTAAACCAAATGAAAATGACATTACCTCAATTACAAGATGAGTTTAAGTTTTAGATTAAAAAGTAGAGTTTTTTTCTATTTTTGAAAAAATGAACTGATTTACAACTCATACTACAATCTTAATATGAGATTAGTGGTCATCCAATTCATCATTTATCATGCTACCCAATTCATGATATCATAGTGGATCATCAGTTGGAAACTTAGCTTTAATTGTAACCCCCTGATTAGTCCTACATTGGAAGTGAGCAAGGCTAAGATAGTCTAGGGTCTGATGAGTATACTATTATCAACTTTAACTTAAGCATTTTGGCCAATGGTTTAAGCCAAACAAAGTTGATAGGCCAGTTATCCTATCAAACTAGGTCATACCAATAAAAGTAGGAAAAGTCAGGTAAATATTATCCCAAAAGCTCAAACTTCTAGAAAAAGTGGAGGCATAAGTCTTCGTTTTATCATTTTTCAGCAACTCAATCCATTTTAACAATATAACCATATCCGACAGATTTTTATTTGGACCTAAATATTAATTCTAATCCAGTTTTAGGCAAAGGCTCTTATATCCAGACCCAGTATTTTCCCACGGCCAGATCTAGTGTGTTTGTTTTATGAGACAATATGTTATTATGTAAATTGCAATGTAAATAAAGCCATCGCTAGCCAGCATCAAATTAACATGCCGATGTGATTTCAACTGAGGGGGTGATAAAAGATTCTGATTTTATCAGCTCAATTCAAGAAACTATCTAGATCAGTAATTAGCCATGTTCAAGGTTCTTCACCCTTCAATGGCTTCTACTTATATCAGTAAATGCTTTGTATGAATGAACATGTGTATTACCAATTTGATCAAATCAAGTGTTGTGTCTTGCTTGAAATCAGGATGTAGTTCAGGTTGCCTGACAAATCCAAACTATTTGGAATAGTAATTAATATCTTTTCTTTTCTAGCAATGAAATCAATAATATTTTCTAATATGAGGCAGCAAGGTTTTAGAAATCAATGTCATGAAGAGACTGTTTTGTTTTCTAGTTGGTCAGAAGAAAAAGTGGTTAAGTTAGCAAAGGTGTTCTCCTCAATATATTCAGTGATTTTAATCAACTCTTGGTTGTTAAAACTTAAAAGTACAAGCTATGAGATTATCCTCCAAGAATCGACTATGTGCTATCACTAGAGATGACAGACTTCCCAAGTCTAGTTACATATTTGCATTATCATTTATGGTAAAGACAAAATTGTGGACATCTATATTTCAAAGTGGCACACCTTTTATCTTTTTTTAAGATTAGTTAAACTGGGGAAGTAGAACATTTTCTTTTTATAATTTAGACTGATTAGTTTCTATCTAATTGTCTGTAAAATTACAAAAGCATAGGCTCTTTGATATGACAACATACATGGAATGCCATTAGCGAAAGTCAGGTGTTAGAATATTTTTAAATTGAAGTGATTGTTTATTTATAGTAGTACCTTTGGACTTGATTCATTTCACAAGCAATTTTTTTCAGCAAGGAAAAAGATAAACAGAAGTATAAGCAGCTTTAGAAAGACAAAAGCTAATTGTTCTTCCAAGAAAGAAGAAATATAATTGATGTATGAGCATATTTGAATGACAATCACATAATTACCTTTGAATTCATCTTCCCATACACCATAATTATTTGTGAATGGAAGATCTGGTCCAATAAGACCAACTTGCAATCCTTTCTTGGCAGATTCTGCAGCAAGAGAAAGACCAGCTGGACCACAACCAATTACGATCAAATCCAATGTAGAAGCCGCTGAAGATATAGGTGACAGCTGAAAGAAGGATTTACAATTAACCTAAACAAATTAATGGTACAAACAGAAGGAATCACAAATGAAAAGTGCATCAAGAAAAGAACATATTGGAGAGGAAAGATGAAGCTAATCAGCATGGTGATACAGTAAATTTTGTTCCTACTGTGAACTGGCTAAGATTGAGAAAGCTTTTCTATTATGATATGCTTCTGCAACTTAAATCACATTTTCTATAATCTGGATGCTCCTGTCACAAGAAGGCATCTGGTTTATGGTCTGCATGTAAATGCTTACGGGCAAAACCAAGCTTTTTAATTTTGTTGCATGCCCCTGTGTCTCACACTGTGTGTGTGAGTGGGACACAGGTCTGCACGCAGAGGCTGGTAATGTGACAACCCTTTGCCATATTGCACATTCCTGTGCTGGTCTATAAAGTTGGATATGGTCAGAGTAATTAGAAAGGGATAAATTTCTTGCGTAAACAATATTTATAAATTTTGCACAATGAAAATTCTTGTAAAGGGCTACAATTATACACAATGAAGCACAATCAAAACCACATCAATGACTGTTTCGTGTATCGGATGTGGTCAGTATGTTGGTTGTTTGGAAGTCAATGTATCATTGCAGCTTTAGCAGACTAACGGCAATTTATGACAGAAATGCAGCTAAATTTGACATTTATCAGAATGAAATTGGATTCCTGTAAGCAACAACTTATCCCTTCGTAGCTCTCAGATCTGGTTCTCATTAATCTGACACATCCTTTAATGCAATTCTACCTTGACACACAAGAGGTAAACTAGCAGACAGAGCAATACGTTCTTTCAGCAACTCATCACTCTGCCTCATGCAACTCGAGTTAACATTCATCAGATTCAACATTACCAAACAAACAACATAAATTCACAGGTTCACTTCATCCCATATGGCGTTCCAAAAGCGATGCAATAGAAGAACAAGTTACATGTAACTGGAAGCACAAAAATAGAAGAGATTAAGGCGAGAAAGGAAACCTTTTCGGCGATTTTGCTCTGCTTCTCCATGGGCTTTCTTTCCTGCATTTGGACGAAGAGCCGCTCGCTCCCGCCCGCCTTGACGAAATCTTCCTCATTCGCGAACTCCTCGATCCCGGTGGCGACACAGCTGTCCACGCCCCCTCCCGCCGCGCGCACCCGGATCCGGGCAAGCGAGCGGCGCCGCTGGCGGGGGAGGAGCTGCTTCCCGTACGCCGCCACCTTCCTCCTTCGGAACCTCCATTCGTCGAAGTGGACGGAGATCGCTGCGGAGTTCGCGCGGCCTAAGCATTCCATGTCCACTGCCGCAAGCTCTGCTACCAAATCTCCTCCTCCTCCTCCTCCTCCTCCTCGGCGAAGAAACTCTAGTGGTGGAAGAGGATACCTCCCCCCAGAGGGTTTTGGATGGTTCTTAGGAGTTGGGGGCCGGGGAGATCACCACGAACGTATGAGAGTAGATGAACCGAGAGAGGAGAGGAGCTCTTCCTTTGCAGGAAGCAAACGAGCGGTTGAGTAGCCTACATCCACAACGAGTTTACGTGGCGGCATTCGATTGGGTATCAAGAAAATTGAAGCCAGATACCGGATATGGCTCTATTTTCTATTTATCCTTTTTTATGGAATATCATGTCTACTACCCTCCCTTAGGCCATTTCTACTAACCTACTTGAGCGGACAGAATCGGAGGATAAAGACACATCGATTCGACATCAAGTGGATATCAAGATCATCACCGTATCAAAATCAAAATGAACGACGATGGAAGGACACGGGGGACGGGGGTTCAACATTCTTACATGGCAGTCCGCAGAATCATCTATTCAATCATCTGTTCCTCTTGTACCTTCCAAAAACACATCGCATCCGTTCAACCTTTTAGTGATGAACGATGAGGGTTAAGCTGCGTGGTTATTTGCAGACATGGTACTCGATCGTACGTATAGAAGTCGTGGTCGCCACACGCTCATCAAGCCATGCTCTCCGACGATATGGGAGAAGCTACCACGGCGGAGGGAGCGAGCGAAGAAGGCGACACCACCACTCTCTCGGTGGCCGTTCCCCCCGCTCTACGTCGAGGACCTCCACACGACGGTCACTGAGTTCACCTCCGTTCGCATCCGCCGCGATCAATAAATCGGGTTGCTGTTTCTATTAAGCACAGACAGGTTAAGACCAAAGACAGTCCAAAAATAATATCCAAAGCAAACAAAATAATATTAGCTGGTTGGATTTTTAATTTGGTTTTTGACTTTCCATTGATATGGGGTTTGGAAATAATCAATGTCCACAAAATAGTAAATCCAATCTTAATAGGTCTAAAAAATCAATCTTTTGCTGTCGTAGGATTATGAGCACTAAGAACAAGATGAGATTATACCACCACCAAAAAAATAATAGCATCAACACTCAAGGAAGAAGATAATAATTACGACATTTAAGACCTCAAGCAGTTAAAATTGCCACAATTTCATAATCAGTGCAAGAAAATTTGAAGAATTATCATACTATCCAACCCAACAAATGTTATTATGACAACAATCAATAATATTGCAGAATTCACTTGAAGTGGATCCTGGAGTCATACTGAGAGAAAAAAAAAAAATCCAAAAACAAGAGGGTTTTTCTCCAAGCCTTCTGTGGAGGCGAAGCAGCCTCATACAGGGGGGTTTGGAAACCAGAAATGTTTTTACAACAACAAGAATATTTTTGATCTAACAAGAACATATAGGTTGACCTTAAACCTGTATGCTTGAATCAGATCATGCATATGCTTGAGTATCACAATAAAATAATAAAAAACCAAAGACAGACGTTACGTTACTGTTTGATGAGCAAACCTCCTGATTCTCGATCAAAAACAGTGTTTACCCTTGTCCATATACAGCTCTCCTTGCTTAATGATGCATAATACGAAGGACGTGAACAAGAATACTTTTCCTACCTGTGGATGCCTTACCATATACAGCTCTCCTTGCTTAAGGATGCTTAATTGGCAAGAATACTTTGCCAATTGGATGCAGCAGGCAGCAAGGTAAATGAAATGGTACGAGTAATGGAATTGATTATCTTGCAGAATAAGAGAGATCGGGTAAACTTCATTATTTAACACAAGCATTGACCACAAGTTGAGCAAGTCCATGCGATACAATCTTGGACTTCAGTGGGCGAGCTTAAAATACAGGATCAAAATAACTGCCAGAACCAGAGCTACGATAATCCCGCCGATTATCCACTTGTTCCTGTCCATCCTCCTCGATATGGCTGTCAGGATCCTTTTGCTCTTACTAATGTTGTCATCACCTCCATGTAGCAACAATCCAAACCAAACTAAAAATCATCAGGATTTGTGCAGTGCAAGGGAAATAAAGAACAAGTTATATGCAGCTTTTTTCATGCACAACATACTCTGATAGCAACTGCCACCACTCCCCAACCATAATGAACACCGGCAGATTGGGGTTTTTCCAACTCTAGACCAACCAAACTAGTTTGGGCCAAGCATCATGTTGCCCTAGTTCTATGTAGCTAAACATATAAGATTGAAGGAAAAAGAATTAAAAAAAAAGAAAAAGAAGAATTAAATGGTGGCTTAATCCCCTAAGATACTGGTTCCAATGGATCTTTTGCCAGAAAGCAGAATGCACTAGGATCCAAACTGTAGCATCTTTCTTTTATCATCACGTACTTGCTACAGCATTTTTAAGTGGAGAAGTACCATGGTGAATGTCAGATACCTCGCCACTACTAATCTTCCAACACAAAGATTTATAAACTCTATGGAAGGGACTTCATTGAGAGCCTTAAACACCAATGACACAATGTGTATAATTGATTACCAATTTCTCAGTTCACCTTTTTGGATGAATGCTTACTGGTTCTTGATGATTTATTTGAGGTAACGAATTCAATCCTTAGTCCCTGCTTTAGCATTTGTAAATGATTTAATTGGAGAACTAAATTTTAAAATCTTGATCTTGAAAAAAATATATATATTTGCAACAAGTACATTCAGATAGAGTCAATTATGACTGTCATCCCTTGTACCATGAACACCTTATTTCCTCTTTCTAGCTTTAAGATATTGCCGAAACATATGACAAGAGAAGATTAATATAACTGAAAGAAATAAAACCCCAACTATGACCATCTTGTGACTAGATCCATGATGCCAAATTTAGATTATGAACAGATGCTGTTGGACTAACACACTCATCCCATTGGGAAAAGTCCCAAAAGAGAACCCCAAAAAAAGAAGTAGCTATGTTCTCACATCTTCCAATTTCGACTTAAATTGTCCGATTGGCATGAACTAAGATGATCACATCAGTAAGCACAAAACAACAGATGGCACTGAATATGAAAGATTAACCCATGAAAAAAAGTACATGAAGTTGTCATAAGAACAAGAAGATTAGCACAGAAACATACAGTTAAATGGGCATGTAAGAGAGGTTGCCCTTGTTGATGCAAGCCTTGAAGAACTGAAACACCAACTTCTTCTGACTCCAGTGTTGTCCTCGTGCTCTCCTTTATCCAGCCACTAGACTTGTTGAGTCTCTCAGTTGACATCAATAACCTTACCTTGCCCTTTGATCGGGAGAGACCTGTACCACCAAATGATTTAAATACAAGACGACACATGCACAGTGATAAAATGCTAGTAATTCATTCTGCACAGCTTGAAGTAAAGACATGAAGCCTCGACAGTTGCATAGATTCAAATCCAACAATGCGGTTCCATGCTGCTATTTACTTGCTCAAAGTGGAACCTGTCACCACCACTGTAATCACCAGCTCCTATGCAGGAAATTACAGAAACATAATGTCTAGCTAGGTCACTGAGGGTTAAATTCATGATAAACCCAACATAAACCATTCCATACCAATACCTGAATAACAATCTCCAAGGCCAACAAGTGGTTATTTAGCAGTTACACATGTTCAATATGTTGTTCATTGCTAACTTCTATGTTTAGCATCTTATAGCTCCAAGCCTCCTCCATATAACCTTAGTTCATATTTCAGTATTATTGAGTTTATACTACACTTCCAAACTAAAAAGTAAAACCCATTCACAGAAAGAAAAAGGTTCTGAGAACTTTTTTCCTCTCCTTCTTCTTAGTGTTGCATAGCAATTGGATATCCAAATTCCAAAAGAATGGTGAACAACAAAAAAGAAGAAAGGCAATCCAAGAATAATTGGATGGAAACAAAGAACACAACTTTCCATTGTGAACTGTTATTTCACATCAGCAAAGCCTAACATTTATCAATTGTGTTGCCCTAAATCCCATAATTATCAAACTAACCTATAACTACATGGCGACCAGATTATAATAAAAGGCCAGAAATGCAATGATTAAGCTCTATATATACAGTGAAAAGAGAATAAACTAAGACCTGTCATATCGCCAATGTATCAGCCATCCCCAACTCCAGTAGCTCTTCTCTTGCAGCTTGGCTAGGATTAGGGATGGTATTTCTTTTAAATTCACTCTTCGAGTTGTTAAGGTCCCACTTGTATTCCCTCAACTTTGCAAGCAATCTGGCCTTTATGCTCGGCTGCAAGCTTCTGGCTTCGAGATTCATTTTTCGAATCTAGAAAAGCAATCTTATAAAGTTGCAGGTCCTATTAATCGACCAATGAGATACAATCAAGTGTATTACTAGATTTTCCGCATCTTCCAGGCCGGATTTAATTTCAGATACCTTCTGCTTCTTTTTCTCTGTCGAGCAAATTACATGTTTAATAAGTTCACGAGAGAGAGGAGGGGGGGGGGGGGGGGTACCTCCATCGAGAAGTGCAGCTGATGTACATTTCGGTGAGAGAGATGCAGAGATCTCACAGTACTGGCGCTCGTAACCATCGAATACCTTGCTCATTGTGATTGCATTAGGTTCCAAACTCTGAAATAAAGTCGAAACTAGATTCAGCACATAAATCCAGAGATCGACTAATCTCGATGCATCTAATAATCAGAGAACTGGTTAATTCCCCGGTCCCCACATCCAACACCCTAACCCTAGAATCCTCGATCCAGGGGCGTAAATCGCCAAGCAAAACCCAATTGTGCGAAGAAAAGAGCAAAGGAATCGAAACTAAACACGAAAACAACAGATTTCGAGATCGGATCGTCATGAGATGAAACCCACACGAAAAGGAAATCGAAGAAAACGAGATCAACGAGAAGGGGGGAAATCAGTAAGCACAAAAAGCACAGATGGCTTTCACATGTTGTACGCAGCTCGCGGATGGGCTCAACCGAAATCGTCGGCCCGTTCTCTTCAACAAAACGTATAAGATAATGCCGAGTCTCGTGACAGTCCAACCGGACTTCTAATTAACCCATTATAAATGCCCTCCTACTTCTCTTCACCATTGTCTCCTCCTCGTTCGCAGTTCTACTTAAACACCGAGAGCTATGGCCATCTCCCCCATCCACTTTCTTAAAGTTGTTCATTTTTCTCTTTTTCACGCTCTGCTTGTTACTCCTTTGCAACTACTTCGTGGGGAAGACCGACTCTGTGTGATGTGCCGATAGGTTCTACAAGGAGGAGGCTAGGCGGTTAAAGTTGAACCAAGGGAATGAGTTGACCATCTTCACTCCCAAGAACAGGAGGGAAGCGAGAGCTTTGGTGTAATGTAATGGATAAATAAATATGGTTCAGCAACTGGCACCTCCTTTTGCGCTACTGCACTAACCTCGCCTTATACTACTCTCAGTTCTCGAAACTTGTCATCCTGCAATGCTGCATTGACTAATAAAATCTGGAAGTCCGTCAACATTGTTGCAATCTGCTCTTCACACTGCATAATCTCACTTGTTTCTTTTTGAAGTTCTAATAAGATGAGATGCTCCTCCCTGCATATAATACACGATCTTCAACTCTTTTATACATTTGATCAATGTCCCTCTTCACCATCGTATTTTCTTTTTGAAGACCTCTAATCTCCTCATTCATATTGATAGGGATGAACACTTAAGCAACACCTAGACAAAGGCTCGGAACCACTTACTCCCTATGACCACCAACGGGATGTCACGTCACCTGCCCCAACTTCATGAAGTGAGCCCACAAGAATTCCTCCTCATCGATCCCGTAGTCGAGAAAATAAATCTGGCTCCGCATTAATGGTCTACAGCATGGCCCGACTTCTCCAGCCAGACGAACGACGAGAGGACCACACCCTGCCTGACTAGAATAAGTAAGAAAATCCGATCGGAGACATTATCGCAACAGTCCCCAAATGCTGCCCCTGGAAGCATGCATTGGCACGTCGCCCTTATTAAATTTTTCCACCACGCCGGGTAAGGGGAGCATTAACAGAAGCCCATCCGCTCCACCTAGTGCTCAGGTATAAAAGTTATGCCCTAGACCAAGCTAGGGCAGACAGACAGAAGAGACTCTTTACTCTCTTAATTCATTGTTGATACCATTATCTTCCTCCCTCTCTGTTTTCCTGACTTAAGCATCAGAGGGGCCGAGCTGGGACATTCCCGGTGTAAGCCTGTTGTGTAGGGTCATCGATGTAGCTTGGAGGCATGACCAGGAAGCTACCCGACAGAAGAGATCACCTAACTCCCAAACCAAGCTTCGCCACCCGAAGATTGAGCCACTCCTAGTATGTTATCTCTCCCTATAGTTTTCTTCGTCCTGCTCGTAGTACCATCTCTCCATATCAGCTAGGAAGAGTGACTAGAAAGGACCTACGCTTTAAACAAAAAATCAACCGAATCGACTCACCAATCGACAATCGTGTTAACACCTATTAAAGTTAAAATTTTCTTCTCCATCTTTTCATTCATGAGCTTAGTCTCAACATTATTTGGCCAAAGAGTCTCAAGGACTTCATTTAGTAATATATTTTTTTAAGTGGATTTTGACCTTCTGATTTGCTTCTGATAGTCGTGTTTCCCTCTCTATCAATTTAATCTTTACAGCTTCTGTTTGAAGATCTAGTTCTTCAAATAAGCTAGTCACAATGTTCAAATCAAACTCTAAAATCAATTGGCGATTTCTTAGTTCTTCTTCTAGATATGTAAAAGTCAGAAACTTACATCTTTTCCTCTTCGATCACCCTTACTTTCTCAATTAGTCTGCTAATCTCACTAACAAGATTATTTTTAATCACATCGAGAGATTATGGATCATAACAGGGAGATTTCAGCTCCATGAGTCCCTCATCATTAAGATTCTTGAAGAACAAAGAAAGATGATCAGTTCTCATTGCTTCTACAAGAATTTCAACATGCTCCTCTTCTAAAATATTATACTTCTCCTCTTTCTTCCAAAAGAAAGATGACCTAGTTTGGTCAAAATATTGATTTTGACAATCATTTGATTTTGACTTTGGTCAAAATCTAATTTTGATCTTGATGAGGGTGAACTATACAATAACATTGATAAAATCTCACATGATATTGATGTAACTACTAATGATCTTATTGATCAACGACAACCGATAGTTTATATAAGATCTCAAAGGAAAAGGAGCTATGTCATTTTTTATGATCATGTGTAATATTTACAATAATCAGATTATGATATAAGAATCAAAAGGACCCCCTAATTATTTTCACAAGTTATAAAAAATGATGATTCTGAAAAATACTATAATGCAATAAAAGAAGAGTTAAAATTAATAGACTGGAATGATATTTAAAAATCATCAAATTATCCAATAATTATAAAAAAATCAATTGTAAATTAGTCTTCAAGACTAAATATGACTCAAAAGTTAATATTGAATGATATAAAGTCGGACTTATGATAAAGAATTTTATTTATAAAATAGATATCAATCATAATGAGATATTTTCTCTAGTTTTAAATTAACTCGTTAAAAATAATAATGAAATTAGTAGCTCATCATGATCTTAATTTATATCATATGGATATGGAAACAAATTTTTTGAATGAGAATCTAGATGAGAAAATTTAAATTAAGCAACCTAAAGGATTCGTAGAGAAAGAAAAGGAAAGCTTGCCACCAATGATCTTGGTTTATTACATGAGACCAAGATATTTCTCACCAACAATTTTAAGATGATCAATATGAATGAGATTGTTTATATTAATAGCGTTGAGATATTTAAGGATAAATCTCAAAGATAGTTACAACTATCTCTAAAAAAGATATATTAATCGAGTCTTGAGAGATTTAGTATGTAGTTTTGTTGAGCTAATGATATACCTATTAGTATAGATAAAAATTTTAATCAAAGTCAGTGTCCTAATAATATTATAAAAGAATATAAATAAATAAATAAATAAAATATTTCTTATAGATGCGTAGTTGGAAGTCTATTATATACTTAGGCCTATATTAGATCAGATATCAGTTTTATAGTAAAAAATATCAAATAAATATTAGAGTTACCAATAAATTAAACATTGAAAGACTATAAATAAAACAGTAAGATATTTATAAAGGATAAATGATTATATACTCACATGAAATAATGAGATTTTTATATTCATTACCTCGACAATAAAGTCCACTTTATGATTCATATTTATATTAGTTGAAGTTGTAATTTTTAAGAATAATATAATATAAATTACATTATCAAAATAAAAACTGATTTAGTGGCATGATACCATTAATTAAATTTTATTATTATTAAATTTTATCTCAAGACTTGGTATAGTCAAACTCCTAAATCACTGAAGATACTTTATGACATATCATAGTTTTTTTTTTTTTCTTCTAAGAATGACAAATACCTTAATAGTTATATGCATTATGATATAAAGTACTTAATAGGTAAAGAAAAATTCAGAAATAACTAATATCAAATAAGAACTTAAATTTTGCTATATTAATTATTGATCCATTTACTAAAACCTTACCGCATAAGATATTTAAAGAACATGTTTTTATAATTAGCTTGTAAACAATCCATAAAAGATACAGTGATATATATTTGAGTGAAAATTAGAATTGATATTTAGCTTACGCTGCTACATAAATCAAAATTTAGATATAGTTATATGTACAATACTACCATACATTAATTAATTGTGACTTCTCCTAGGAATGTTTTCAGTATAGAGATAAAAGCCATGATTTGCTCATCATGTTGAGACTTATATACAGCTCTACTGGCTTGTTCATATACATGATCTTAATGTGCATGCATCTCTCACTAGTTCATTACTTGATCTTAATGTGCATGCACCATCTCCATACACTCAATACTTTTCATAAAAAGACTAAAGCGACACTTCTTTCATGCATATATTTTTTGCTCATTTGAGAAAAAAGAAATGAATAATTTTATTGTACCAACATATGCTTATATTCGATGTAAATTCACTTTCTATATATAAGAAATCTAACCAAGATTTGGATTATAAATTAGAGCATCAATGCTTAAGTTTGGTCAATCTGTTCCTCTCTCTCTATCATTGCTCCATCTCTCTAATGAGCCTTGATCATGGTGCGCTAGCCATGCCAGTTTACTTCCCATAATAATTTATTTTTAGGTTTAAGGTTTGATTTCATCCCGCCTATCAAAAGGTAAGAAAGGTAAGTTTTACATTATTTTGAGTTTAATCTCTTTATTCAAAATAATTCATATCATGGAACTACATTGTCTTATTGCTTTGGCCATCGTAGTTAAAAGTCCAAGATTTATAAATTGTTGATTCAACTGAGCTACAGTGAGTAAAGCAGTAAAGAATATTCTAATATGCCAGTTGACTATTACCAAGGAGCTAATACGGAGGATAAAAGCTCAGGTCATTCCCCCACGACATTAAAGCCGCTGAAGATATAGGTGACAGCTGAAAGAAGGATTTATAATTAGTCTGAACAAATTAATGGTCCAAACAGAAGTAATCACAAACGAAAAGTGCATCGAGAAAAGAACATGTTGGAGAGGAAAGATGAAGCTAATCAGAATGGTTATACAGTACATTTTTGTTCCTTGTGCGAATTGGCTAAGATTGAGAAAGCAATTCTATTATGATATGCTTCTGCGACTTAAATCACATTTTCTATAATCTGGATGATGCTCATGTCACAAGAAGTCATCCGGTTTATGGTCTGCGTGTAAATGCCTAATGGTGAAACCAAGCTCTCAGATCTGACACATCATTTAATGCAATTCTACCTTGACACACAAGAGGTAAACTAGCAGACAGATCAATACTCATCACTCTGCCTCATGCAACTCGAGTTAACATTCATCAGGATCAGATTCAACAGTACCAAACAAACAACATAAATTCACAGGTCACTTCATCCCATATGGCGTTCCAAAAGCGATGCAATAGAAGGACAAGTTACATGTAACTGGAAGCGTAACAATAGAAGAGATTAAGGCGAGAAAGGAAACCTTTTCGGCGATTTTGCTCTGCTTCTCCATGGGCTTTCTTTCCTGCATTTGGACGAAGAGCCGCTCGCTCCCGCCCGCCTTGATGAAATCTTCCTCATCCGCGAACTCCTCGATCCCGGTGGCGACACAGCTGTCCACGCCCCCTCCCGCGGCGCGCACCCGGAGCCACCTTCCTCCTTCGGAACCTCCATTCGTCGAAGTAGACGGAGATCGCCGCGGAGTTCGCGCGGCCCGAGCATTCCATCTCCGCGGCGGCAAGCTCTGCTACCAAATCTCCTCCTCCTCCTCCTCCTCGGCGAAGAAACTCTAGTAGCGGAAGAGGATTCCTCCCCCCCCCAGAGGGTTTTTGATGGTTCTGAGGAGTTGGGGGCCGGGGAGATCAGTACCAACGTATGAGAGAAGAGGAGCTCTTCCTTTGCAGGAAGCAAACGAGCGGTTGAGTAGCTTACATCCACAACGAGTTTACGTGGCGGCATTCGATTGGGTATCAAGAAAATTGAAGCCAGCTACCGAATATGGCTCTTTTTTCTATTTATCCTTTTTAATGGAGTATAATTTCTACTACACTTACTTGGGCCATTTCTACTAACCTTACTTAAGCGGACAGCATCGGAGGATAAGACGCATCGATTCGACATCAAGTGGATATCAAGATCATCACCGTATCGAAACCGAAACGAACGGCGAAGGAAGGACACAGTGACGGGAGTTCAACATTCATACATGGCGGTCCACAGAATCGTCTATTCGATCACCTGTTCCTCTTGTCCGTCCTGAAAACTTATCGCATCCGTTCAACCATTTAGCGATGAACGGCGGGGGTTATGCTGCGTGGTTATTTGCATACACTATGCTCGCTCGTCTGTTTTCTGTGTCGTAGTTTTCGTATGTATAAAATCGCGGCCCCCACACGCTCCTTCCCGCTCAAAACTTCTTACGTAGCCAAACTCTCCGGCGATGTGAGAGAAGTCGCCGTGGCGGAGGGACCGAACGAAGAAAGCAGCGCCACCACTCTCTCGGTGCCCGTTCCCCCCGCTCTACGTCGAGGACGCCCACATGGCCGTGACTGAGTTCACATCCGTCCGCATCCGCCGGGATCGTTAAATCGGGTTGCTATTTATACTAAGCTCAGGTTAAGACCAAGACAGTCCAAAAATAATATCCAAATCATAACAAAATAATATTAGCTGGATGGATTTTAATTTGGCTTTTGACTTTCCATTAATATGGGGTTCGCAAATTATCAATGTACACAAAATAGTAAATCCAATCTTAATAGATGTAAAAAACCAACATTGTTACTGTTGTAGGATTATGAGCAATAAGAATAAGATGAGATTATACCACCACCAAAAAAATAATTACATCAACACTTAAGACTTCAAGCACCTAAAATTGCTACAGTTTCATAATCATTGCAAGAAAATTTGAACAATTATCATCCTATCCAACCCAACAAATGTTATTATGACAACAATCAACAATATTGCTGAATTCTCTTGAAGTGGATCCTGGAGTCATACGGAGAGAAAAAAAATATCCAAAAACAAGAGGGTTTTTCTCCAAGCCTGATGCAGAGGCAAAGCAGCCTCATACAGGGGGGGTTTGGAAACCAGAAAGGTTTTTACAACAACAAGAATATTTTGATCTATACTTCAAGTTGAGATTCTTTTGATCTAACAAGAGCATATAGGTTGACCCAAAACCTGTTTGCCTGAATCAGATCATGCATATGCTTGACTATCACAATAAAATAATAAAAAATCAAACACACACTACTGTGTAACGTGGCTAGTGCAATAATACAAATTACTCGATCAAAAACAGTGTTTACCCTCGTCCGTA
Source organism: Musa balbisiana (assembly GCA_004837865.1). Lineage (NCBI taxonomy): Eukaryota > Viridiplantae > Streptophyta > Magnoliopsida > Zingiberales > Musaceae > Musa > Musa balbisiana. The sequence goes on along the minus strand of CM017188.1, from coordinate 11,522,973 downwards.
TACAGCTCTTCTTGCTCAATGATGCATAATACAAAGTACTTGAACGTTGCGTGATTGGATGCAGCAGGCAACAAGGTAAATGAAATGGTAGGAGTAATGGAATTGATTATATTGCAGAATAAGAGAGATCGAGCAAACTTCAATATTTAACACAAGCATTGACCACAAGTTGAGCAGGTCCGTGTCATACAATCTCGGACTTCAATGGGCGAGCTTAAAATACAGGATCAAAATAACTGCCAGAACCAGAGCTACGATAATCCCGCAGATTGTCCACTTGTTCCTGTCCATCCTCCTTGACATGGCTCTCACGATCCCTTTGCTCTTACTAATGTTGTCATCTCCTCCATGTAGCTACAATCCAAGACAAACTAAAAATCACAAGGATTTGTGCAGTGCAAGGGAAATAAAGAACAAGTTATATGCAGCTTTTTTCATGCACAACATACTCTGATAGCAATCGCCACCACTCCCCAACCCAGCTGATGTCATCTATTCAGGGGTGTGCACAACTAAAGTGCAGCTTGGATGGGTTGGTTTGGGACAAAACACTACATATTGAGAGTTCTCTACCATAATGAACACCGGCTGATTGGGGTTTTTCCAACTCTAGACCAACCAAACTAGTTTGGGCCAAGCATCATGTTACCCTAGTTCTATGTACCTAAAAATATAAGGTTAAAGGAAAAATAACAAAAAATAAATAAAAAGAAGAATTAAATGGTGGCTTAATCCCCTAATATACTGGTTCCGTTGGATCTTCTGCCAGAAAGCAGAATGCACTAGGATCCAAACTGTAGCATCTTTCTTTTTTCATCACGTACTTGCTACAGCATTTTTCAGTGGAGAAGTACCATGGTGAATGTCAGATGCCTCGCCACTACTAATCTTCCAACTCAAAGATTTAAAAACTCAGTGTCTGATCTGTATAACTGATGGAAGGAGTTCACCTTTTTGGATGAATGCTTACTGGTTCTTGATGATTTATATGAGGTAACGAATTCAGTCCTTAGTCCCTACTTTAGCATTTGTAAACGGTTTAATTGGAGAACTAAATTTTAAAATCTTGATCTTGAAAAAAATATATATATTTGCAACAAGTACATTCAGATAGAGCCAATTATGACTGTCATCCCTTGTACCATGAATACCTTATTTCCTATTTTTAACTTTAAGATATTGCCGAAACATATGACGAGAAGATTAATATAATTGAAAGAAATAAAACCCCAACTATGACCATCTTGTGACTAGATCCATGATGCCAAATTTAGCTTATGAACAGATGCTGTTGTACTAACACACTCATCCCATTAGGAAAAGTCCCAAAAGAGAACCCCAAAAAAAGAAATAGCTATCACATCAGTAAGCACAAAAACTACAGATGGCACTGAATATGAAAGATTAACCCATGAAACAAAGTCCATGAAGTTGTCACAAGAACAAGAAGATTAGCACAGAAACATACAGTTACATGGGCATGTAAGAGAGGTTGCCCTTGTTGATGCAAGCCTTGAAGAACTGAAACACCAACTTCTTCTGACTCCAGTGATGTCCTTGTGCTCTCATTTATCCAGCCACTAGACTTGTTGAGTCTCTCAGTTGACATCAATAACCTTGCCCTTTGATCGGCAGCGACCTGTACCACAAAATGATTTAAATACAAGATGACACATGCACAGTGATAAAATACTGGAAATTCATTCTGCACAGCTTGAAGTAAAGACATGAAGCCTCCACAGTTGCATAGATTCAAATCCAACACTGTGGTTCCATGCTGCTATTTACTTGCTCAAAGTCGAACCTGTCACCACCACTGTAATCACCAGCTCCTATGCAGGAAATTACAGAAACATAATGTCTAGCTAGGTCACTGAGGGCTAATTCATGATAAACCCAACATAAACTGTTCCATACCGATACCTGAATAACAATCTCCAAGGACAACAAGTGGTTATTTAGCAGTTACACATGTTCAATATGTTGTTCATTGCTAACTTCTATGTTTAGCATCTTATAGCTCCATGCCTCCGCCATATAACCTTAGTTCATATTTCAGTCTTATTGAGTTTATACCATACTTTCAAACTAAAAAGTAAAACCCATTCACAGAAAGAAAAAGGTTCTGAGAACTTTTTTCCTCTCCTTCCTAGTGTTGCATAGCAATTGGATATCCAAATTCCAAAAGAATGGTGAACAACAAAAAAGAAGAAAGGCAATCCAAGAATAATTGGATGGAAACAAAGAACACAACTTTCCATTACGAACTGTTATTTCACATCAGCAAAGCCTAACATTTATCAATTATGTTGCCCTAAATCCCATAATTATCAAACAAACCTATAACTACATGGCTACCAGATTATAATAAAAGGCCAGAAATGCAATGATTAAGCACTATAATATACAGTGAAAAGACAATAAACTAAAACCTGTCATACCGCCAATGTATCAGCCATCCACGACTCCAGTAGCTCTTCTCTTGCAGCTTGGCTGGACTAGGGATGGTAATTCTTTTAAATTCACTCTTCGAGTTGTTAAGGGCCCACTTGTATTCCCTCAACTTTGCCAGCAATCTGGCCTTTATGCTCGGCTGCAAGCTTCTGGCTTCGAGATTCATTTTTCAAATCTAGAAAAGCAATCTTATAAAGTTGCAGGTCCTATTAATCAACCAATGAGATACAATCGAGTGTATTACTAGATTCTCCGCATCTTCCAGGCCGGATTTAATTTCAGATACCTTGTGCTTCTTTTTCTTTGTCGAGCAAATTCATGTTTAATAAGTTCACGAGAGAGAGAGAGAGAGAGAGAGAGAGAGAGAGAGAGGGGTACCTCCATCGAGAAGTGCAGCTAATGTACATTTCCGTGAGAGAGAAGCGGAGATCTCACAATACTGGCGCTCGAAACCATCGAAGACCTCGCTCATTGTGATCGCATTAGATTCCAAACTCTAAAATAAAGTCGAAACTAGATTTAGCACATAAATCCAGCGATCGACTAATCTCGATGCATCTAATAATCAGAGAACTACGAACGAGGAGGAGACAATGGTGACGAAAAGTCGAAGGGTATTTATAATGGGTTAATTAGACATCCGGTTGGACTATCACGAGACTAGGCATTAACTTATATGTTTTGTTGAATAGAACGGGCCGACGATTTCGATTGAGCCCAACCGCGAGCTGCGTACAACTTGTGAAAGCCATCTCTACTTTTTGTGCCAACCCTAGAATCCTCGATCCAGGGGTGTAAATCAACAAGAAAAACCCAATTGTGCGAAGAAAAGAGCAAAGGAATCGAAATTAAATTCGGAAACCCACACAAAAAAGAAATCAAAGAAAACGAGATCAACAAGAAGGGGAAATCGGTAAGCACAAAAAGTAGAGATGGCTTTCACAAATTGTACGCAGCTCGCAGTTGGGCACAACCGAAATCGTCGGCCCGTTCTATTCAACAAAACGTATGCGTTAATGTCGAGTCTCGTGATAGTCCAACCAGACTTCTAATTAACCCATTATAAATACCCTTCGACTTTTCTTCACCATTGTCTCCTCCTCGTTCGTAGTTCTACTTAAACACCGAGAGCTATGGTCATCTCCCACATCCACTTTCTTAAAGATGTTCATTTTTCTCTTTTTCACGCTCTGCTTGTTGCTCCTTTGCAACCACTTCGTGGGGAAGACATCAACTCTGTGTGATTTTCCGACCAGTTCTACAAGGAGGAGGCTAGGCGGCTAAAATTGAACTGAGGAAATGAGTTGACCATCTTCACTCCCAAGTACAGGAGGGAAGCGACAACTTCGGTGTAGTGTAATGGAGAGTGTTGGTGCAGACAAATAAGGCCTAGGGTTTTTATAAAAACCTTGAATAAATTCTGAGCGATTAGATGTTCCTTGCATAAATAAATATAGTTCAGCAACTGGCACCTCCTTTTGCACTACTGCACTAACCTCGCCTTCTACTACTCTCTGTTCTTGAAACTTGTCATCCTGCAATGCTGCATTGTCTAATAAAATCTGGAAGTCGGTCAGCATTGTTGCAATCTGCTCTTCACACTGCATAATCTCACTTGTTTCTTTTTGAAGTTCTAATAACATGAGATGCTCCCCCCTGCATACAATACACGATCTTCAACTCTTTTATGCATTTGATCAATGTCCCCCTCTTCACCGTCGTACTTTCTTTTTGAAAACCTCTAATCTCCTCATTCCTATTGATAGGGACGAACACGTAAGCAACACCTAGACGAAGGCTCGGAGCTACCTACTCCCTATGACCACCAACAGAATGTCACGTCACCTGCCCCAACTTCCCGAAGTGAGCCTGCAGGAATTCTTCCTCACCAATCCTACAGCCGGAAAAATAAACCTAGCTCCACATTAATGGTCTACGGCATGGCCCGACTTCACCAGCTGAACGAACGACGAGAGGACCATGCCCTGCCTGACCCAAAGAAGCAAGAAAACCCGATCGGAGACATCATCGTGACAGTCCCCAATCGCTGCCCCTGGAAGCATGCGTCGACACGTCGCCCGTATTAAATGTTTCCACCACACCGGGTAAGGGGAGCATTAATGAAAGCCCATCCGCTCCACCGAGCACTCAAGTATAAAAGTTATGCCCTAGGCCAAGCTAGGGCAGACAGGCAGAAGAGACTCTTTACTCTCTTACTTCATTGTTGATACCCTTGTCTTTCTCCATCTCTATTTTCTTGACTTAAGCATCGGAGGGATTGAGCCGAGATACTCCCGGCGCAAAGCCTATTGTGCAAGGTCATCGACATAGCCCAGAAGCACGACCAGGAAGCTACCCGACAGAATAGATCACCCAACTCCCAAACCAAGCTTCGCCGCCCGAAGATTGTGCCACTCCTGGCGTGTTGTCTCTCCCTACAGTTTTCTTCGTCCTACCCATAGTACCAGCTCTCCACATCAACTAGGAAGAGTGACTAGAAAGGACCTACACTTTCAATAGAAAATCGACCGAACCGACTCACCAATCGACGATCGTGTTAACACCTATCAAAGTTAAAGTTTTCTTCTCCATCTCTTCATTTATGAGCTTAGTCTCAACATTATCCCACTGATGAGTCTCAAGGACTTCATTTAGTAACATATTTTTTTCTTGGGTGGATTTTGACCTTTTGATTTGCTTCTGATAGTCGTGTTTCCCTCTCCATCAATTTAATCTTTACAACTTCTGCTTGAAGATCCAGTTCTTCAAATAAGCTAGTTATGATGTTCAAATCAAACTCTAAAATCAATAGGCGATTTCTCTGTTCTTCTAGATATGTATGAGTCAGAAAATTACGTCTTTTCCTCTTCGATAACCCTTACTTTCTCAATTAGTCTACTAATCTCACTGATAAGATTATTTTTAATCACATCGAGAGATTACGGATCATAACAGGGAGATTTCAGATCCATGAGTCTCTCATCATTAAGATTCTTGGAGAACAAAGAAAGATAATCAATTCTCATTGCTTCTATAAGAATTTCAACACGCTCCTCTTCCAAAATATTGTACTGCTCCTCTTTCTTCCAAAAGAAAGATGACCTAGTTTGGTCAAAATATTGATTTTGACAATATTTGATTTTGACTTTGGTCAAAATCTAATTTTTATCTCGATCTTGACCCTGATTTGGTTTTTGATTGCTGAATAGTGATTTTGACCAGGTCACTATCCAAAATTTAATTTTGACTAGAACAACTTTTCTTAATTTGATGTTGATCAGATTTTGATATGGTCAACTCCTATTTTTGACCAATCATATCTAATTTTGACATGGTTAAAATTCAAGTTTGAGCAATTTTGATCACAGTCAATCCTAACTTTTGATCAAACCTAGATTTTGTCTATAATTTGGTTAGATTTTGACCACAGCTTGATTTAAATTTAATTTAGTCAGAATTTAAGTTTTTAATTAATTTTAATCTTGATCAACTTTTATTTTGACTAAACTAATTGGGAAGAAGTTTGGCCCAAATTTATAGCCCATTTTGGGTAGTTCAATTCTGGGCTTGTCCAATTAAATAGAATTGATTGGACCAATTTAAAGACTTCTATAGAATTAAAAAACTATGAATTACAATTTTTTATAGTTTTCTCATATAAAATAATGGTAATTTTTTATTTTCTTATGGTACTTAAATTTCAATTATTATTTTTGGATATTTATGTAATTATTCACATGCATATTAAAAAAATAAAATAATATTTATTTTTTATATAAAGGTATGATTTATGTTTTATCATAATCATAAACATCATATGAGTTTTCTTTCATGTTGATTAATATTTAATTTTTATTTTATTATTATTAAACTGCTTTTATATGAATTTATATTAAAATATTTAGTGAATATTATTTGTAATTTATTTTCTTAAGTTTTATTTGATTTATAGTTACCAAAGTGGCATAGGATTATATTTTTATGGGATATAAATTATAATAAATATTTTACCATTTTTATGATATTTAAAATATATTTTATATTCTCGTATTAGTCTTATAGTTACAAAGTGGTCTGAAGTAATAATTTTATAAAATTATATTATAGAATTAATCAAATATAGTATTAAAAAATAATATTCAAAATAACACAAAATTAGATAATCACAAGGAATATATAATTCCAATAATTGTATGACAAGGTAGGATAATATCTAAATGTAACAATACCATTCCATAAGGCTGATTATTTCACCCGATGAAATAAAGATGATACCAATAGTTCAATATTTATTTAAAAACTTAAAATATTAATATTATATTATTTTTATTGTTACAATTATACTTTCCATTGTATTGTTATACTTTTAGTGTTCCTATATTTTTTAAGATTAAATTATTATAAATGGTTTGAAGATATCTAATTTACACTAAGTATGTTAGACCTTATTCAAACTTGTTGGAAGGATAATAGATTTAATTGTAGAAAATTTTATAAAATAAATAATTGAAATAATTAATTAGGAAAGGTCTATTTAGGCTTAACTATATGATAATTACTAATAATATTTAGATTTCATTATAATATACAACTTACGCACTAAAACTTATTAATAAATCATTGGTTGACATCCTAATAAAAAAATTGGCTATAGCTCAATATTATGGGATTCGAGGAATTCTATGACATCCTCGTTATGACTAACAAAGCTACAATGCTAAAAAATATTAAACATCGTAGCTCTTCTCGTTTTTAGTTTCTCTTTTCTTTTAGTTCAACTCATTTAAATTTTATTATAACATAAATAAATGATAAGCGAAACTTAAATAAGCTAACTATATTTAGGAGGAATTAATATTAAAGACGAAGTGGTTCCATTATATTCTTATATTATTATAAAAACTATACAAACTCATAAAAGAAAAACTTTTACAATAAAGTGTCATGTGAAGAAGGACTAATAAGGTTTACTTCAAAAGAGAAAGGTATAATTTAACCTTTATATAATTCTAATCAAATAATATAAAACTCTCTTCTAATTTAGTGAATTGTACTTAATATTTCAAACTCATGTTACCAATAATGGATAGGATTTCATTTTAATTCAAAAAAGCCAAAGGAGCATGAAAGATTCATCATCATAGGGAATCATTTTAACTAATAGTTTTAGCTTACGTTTAAAGATGATCCATCTAATAAATCTTGAGGATACATACTATTTTCTTATAATTCTAAAAAATTCTTTTTTTATCTAGAATTATTAGGATATTATCCTTTTTTGGTGATGACAAACTCAATATATTTATGATTTAATAAAAGTTGATTATGAAATTTTGTATGATGGTTTGTATAAAACTAATGTGAATCTTGAGTTTACAATGACTCTATAGTCAAATGTTTTAAATAAAACATAGTCTCATGAACTTCTTGAGATCATACAATTACAGTTGTAGATCATTCAATGTTTCCTATTGTATGGAGAAAAAAATTTTACCACATTTATATATAACTAGTTGAAATATGATTGTATATATCTAATTCATATGATGGTAGTCTTTGGAACCTTAGTTCATATTTCAGTATTATTGAGTTTATACTATACTTCCAAGCTAAAAAGTAAAACCCATTCACAGAAAGAAAAAGGTTCTGAGAACTTTTTTCCTCTCCTTCTTCTTAGTGATGCATAGCAATTGGATATCCAAATTCCAAAAGAATGGTGAACAACAAAAAAGAAGAAAGACAATCCAAGAATAATGTGATGGAAACAAAGAAAACAACTTTCCATTTGAACTGTTATTTCACATCAGCAAAGCCTAACATTTACCAATTATGTTGCCCTAAATCCCATAATTATCAAACTAACCTGTAACTACATGGCGACCAGATTATAATAAAAGGCCAGAAATGCAATGATTAAGCACTATAATATGCAGTGAAAAGACAATAAACTAAAACCTGTCATACCGCCAATGTATCAGCCATCCCTGGCTCCAGCAGCTCTTCTCTTGCAGCTTGGTTGGGATTAGGGATGGTAATTCTTTCAAATTCACTCTTCAAGTTGTGAATGTCCGACTTGTATTCCCTCAACTTTGCCAGCAATCTGGCTTTTATGCTCGGCTGCAAGCTTCTGGCTTCGAGATTCATTTTTCGAATCTAGAAAAGCAATCTTATAAAGCTGCAGGTCCTATTAATCAACCAATGAGATACGATCGAGCGTATTACTAGATTCTCCGCATCTTCCAGGCCGGATTTAATTTCAGATACCTTCTGCTTCTTTTTCTCTGTCGAGCAAATTACATGTTTAGTAAGTACACGAGAAACAGAGAGAGAGGGAGAGGTGGGGGTACCTCCATTGAGAAATGCAGCTGATGTACATTTCCGTGAGAGAGATGCGGAGATCTCACAGTACTGGCGCTCGTAACCATCGAATACCTCGCTCATTGTGATCGCATTAGATTCCAAACTCTGAAATAATGTGGAAACTAGATTCAGCACATAAATCCAGCGATCGACTAATCTCGATGCATCTAATAATCAGAGAACTGGTTAATTCCCCGGTCCCGACATCCAACACCCTAACCCTAGAATCCTCGATCCAGCGGCGTAAATCGCCAAGCAAAACCCAATTGTGCGAAGAAAAGAGCAACGGAATCGAAATTAAATTCGAAAACAACAGATTTCGAGATCGGATCATCGTGAGATGAAACCCACACGAAGAAGAAATCGAAGATAACGAGATCAACGAGAAGGGGAAAACGAAGAAACTGATCGCGAGGAGAAACATAACAGGGAAATCAATCGTCACCAGATCTTGCGATCAAGAAGGAGGGGCGCGAGGGCGACTGAACTCGGAACGGAGAGAGGTGCACACGTGGAGAAGAACCTGACGCGAGGAAGACGGCGACGACGGAAAAGGAAAAGGCGTCGGGAATGCCACTTTTCTTGTTAGTCCGCGTTGCTCCGCCCTCTTTAATTTTAGATCTGTTATTATCAGGACGCCAAACACGGAAATGTTGCTTTGTATTTGATGGAGTTATCTGCCTGATGATGATGTTACATGGAAAACCATATTAGCTGATTGGTGTGACACCCAAGACACGGATCTCCCGTCGCTTCGGCTCTTTAATTTTAGTAATAATCGATCACCTGTGTAAGACAATTTATCAAACAGATAACTGCAGTTTTCTATTGATCCGCAACGTGGGCCAACTGTTCGTAACAAATGGAATACCAGACTAATCTGATTGGTGAAGCAGTCAGGACACAAACAAATCATAACTCACACGTCATATATAACTCACACGTGGGCCAACCACATTATTCTTACATTTTGTTGGCCAAGAACAATTTAAAGCAATTTGTTTATTAAAAATAATCTCATACAAAATGATGAGTGATCTTGCCATCATTTATAATGTATTAATGAGTATATAATTTTTAATTTAGATTTATGTATTTTAGATCAGTGAATTATGATTTAGGTTCAACAAAATTAAGTTTAATGAGTTAGTTATGTGGATTAGATCATGACATTTTTTTATGACAAAAATCTTTTTCTATAGATTATGATCAAATTTGGACATGATTTTGGCACAAACATCCTTTTTGGCATAAGTTCAACCCTTTTTGACTAAAATATGTTAGGTCAAACCATATATTATTGCTAGATTGGGCTATGTTTGCCCATAAAACAAATAAGATTTAAAATCATTATACTATTGCGGCAAAAACAGTGCGAAAGCGTTGTGTTTGAGAATTTTTGACCAATAACAATGTCAAAAGAGCTTATAACAAAGATCTTTCTTACATGTTTGACCAATTTTGGACACCAATTATAGGGATTGACACAAAACATCTATTTTTGGCTCAAAATCAGTCTTATAATGTTGGGCACAATTGCATAGATCATACAAAACCAAAATGTCTTGTGCCAAATTTTCTGAAACATTTATGATAGTTTTTTAATGAGTGTTGGGTCATGAGCCTCACAAAAGATAAATTGATTATTTTGATAAAAACAATATAAATGTGTTAGGGCATTTTATGAAAAAAGCTTCTGGATTTACTGGAATGGTATTTCAATATTCAAAATTTTTATTTTTATCTGAGTATTTTTTTCTACTTTGATGAAAATATCCTTATCTTTTTTAGTTATATGATTTGATCACAGATGTTATTTAAAAAAACTAATTTTGATAATTAATTATCATAATATTTTTAAAATTAAACATCTTACAATCATATCCTAATGATTTTTAACAAATAATGATAATTATTTTTTTAATAACATATATGATCAAGTCATTTTAGTCAAAAATCAAAGGTTTTTGCCTAAATAAAAAATTTAATAATAATAGATTACCCCATATGTTATTCTTTTATAATTTTTGGCCAACAATAATTATAAAATCCTTTTTTACGACAAAAACCTTCTTTATAAATTATGATCAATTTTGAATATATATATATATATATATATATATATATATATATATATATATACGATATTATATGTGTATGTATATACCTGCACGATTACTTGTGAGTATTTTATGTATATAACTTTTGGATATATATATATATATATATATATATATATATATATATTCTTGACTTATATTGACACAAGCTCAAATCATATAATATTGGGTAATATGACGAGAAATATTGTAAAATCAAAATATATTAGACCAAACTTCTTAAAATTTTATGATAATTTTTCAAGGAGTATTGTGTTGTGAGACTCGTATTTACCATAGAATAGATGACATTTAATATGATTATTTTGTTTTGGTACATTCAATATGAATATTTTTTAGTCAACAACAATTTCAACACACATCCTCTATCAGTTATGGCCAAATTAGGAAAGAACATACTAACATATTTTTCCTTATTAAGTTGACAAATCCAACAAAAAAATTTCTATATGTTTTTCCTTTATTTTCTTCTTAAATTCATTACATTTATGTGTATGTAGTAGTCACCTAAGTAGTGCAAAAGACTTTCCCCATATGTACCAAGAAGATTGTAAAAGACAATATATCAAAATAAGATTTAGTTCATCATTCGAATGCTCCTCACAAACCATAGAACTCCTCCAAGAATCTGACATATGTTTGTAGAATTTTGTATTTGTAAATTATAGCTGAAAATGGTCAACATGATCATGTCAGCTGAAGAGTGAAAGAAATAATGTAATGTTCTCATAATTATATTGATATTTTTTTTCAGAAATAAAAATTTAGATTTCCGAATATGGAACACTGTGCCTAAAAAAAATTAATTGGTTGATTATCTCCTTTCATGATGTTGGCATAAAATAGAATAGTATAAAATTAAAAAAATTTAATTTTATTATAATTAATTATATTTAATATTTATATTTTTTTAAAAATTATTTAAAATATTTTTATATTATAAAAATAAAAAATATATAATCTTATTTATTTTTATATCGTCGATTCTAACGACAGAAATACCATACATGTCCAATGATAAATCGAAATAAAATAAAAAAAATTAAATATCTTATTTTTATAATTATAAAGATCTTAAAATAATTAATATAATTTTTACATGTAGCTAATTATCGAAATAATACGTAATTAGTCGATTGTTGAAATATATTTTTAATTATAAAAAATATGAGTTATTTAAGCCCACGTCACTGTTGGAACCATCGGTCAAAGTTATGCACATTGAAACCGGTGCCTCGGGTCCCACCCAACCAGAACGCCTGCTTTCCCCCTCATCGACTCGCTCGCCGCCTTACTTAAGTGGAGAACCCCCATAATCTGTGATGTCCTACATATCGTCAGACTGGCTACACGGCGTTTCTCGAATGGCAGCACATATTTGACTTCATTAAGGATTCTGACGTCACTATTTTTGGTGCAGTATTCGGTTCCCTGACCTAGGATAGACAGGGAATCCCACGAGCGCCACTAATCCAGCATGTCCGGATGGAAGATATTACCATAGTTACCTGACGTGTGATTGGAAGGAGGGCGGGCTCGGTATCGGGTCCGCGGCCGTCTCCAATTGCGACGTGGAATTAAAACGGGTACGGAGACATGGGTAGGAACCCTTTGAACCGACCCAAACACCGCATCCTCTTCCTCGATCCCGTTATTGTTCCGCAGAGAGCGAGCGACGGGGAGCAAGATCGCGTCGTTAGGGTTAGGGTTTTCATCGTCTCCAAACTCCTCACTCGCTTCGCTTCGCACGTTTCGTCCTACTCGTCCTGATTCGATTCACGGTTTACCCTCTCGAACCCGAGCCGCCGCCCTCCCTGCGTCCGTTTCATGCATGGCTTCGGGCCCCGCTGCCGCTGCCGCCGACGACGGCGATGGCATCAGTGAGACCCGACGGACGCCGGAGTTAAAGGTATACAGCCGCAGGCGTCGCGGTAAGAACCCCCCTGCGGCCGACGCCCAGAACCCCCAGCCCTCGTCCCGGGAAACCCTAGCCACCACTACCACTACCGGCGACGTTGACTCCTCCCTTCAGCAACCGCCTCCGCCGCCCCCTTCTCCGCCGGAGCGTCACCAGTGCCAACGCTCGGCCTCTTCGGGCAACGAGGCCTCGAGCTTGAACCGCCACGAGCCGGAGGCCACGCCCGACCCCAAGGGCTCTGCTCCCCACCAGCAGAACGGCCACGTTGCGGTTGAGGACGCCAATCGGTCGCAAGGGGAGGCCCGTGACCTACGCCGGATGCTCACTGCCCAGCTGGATCAGGTGAGGGACCTTCTCAAGAGGCTTGAGACCCGTGAGCACCAGCTCTCCGCCATCCCCTCTGCTGGCGGCGGAGGCAGCGGCGTCGGTGCTGCTCCTTCTCAACTCTCGGTAAATCATGTCAACACTCCCGTGGCGAGTAAGAGAGAATCGGTGTTTTCCGAGGCCATTTCTGCCACCCCTGCCCCATTACGTCCCCAGCTCAACATCTTGGTGCCACCTGGTGTCGGTTCCAGGAACAGCCTTGGTACTTCCACGATAGAAAGGGAGAAGAGAACGCCCAAGGCGAATCAGTACTTCCGTAGCTCGGATTTCATTCTGGGGAAGGAGAAGTTTCCTCCTTCAGTATCTCAGAAGAAGTCCAAGTCCAGCAAAAGCAGGAAGCACTCGACCGTGGAATCAGATTATAGGGCATCAACCAACAAGAAAATTTACGCGAATGCCTTGAGGAGCTGCCGGACACTGCTCGATAAGCTCATGAAGCACAATTTTGGATGGGTATTCAATAAGCCAGTGGACGTCGAGGGTCTCGGTCTTTATGATTATTTCTCCATCATAAAGCACCCAATGGACCTTGGCACCGTCCAATCCCGCCTTGCCAGTAATTTCTACGAGTCTCCCTTGGAATTTGCAGCAGATGTTAGACGTACATTCCAGAACGCCATGTTGTACAATCCCAAGGAGCAGGATGTGCACTTTATGGCTGAGCAGCTCCTCAACATCTTTGAGGAGAGATGGTCACTGATCGAGACAGAGTTCACTGAGCATTTGCATCAGCTACATTTGTTCAGTATGAGAAACCCCCCCTCTTTGGATATGAGAACTCTTGAGATGTCGAGCTCCACTGTGCAACCGATGGAGATCGATATGAGGCCTGTGGTGCAACCCATGGAGATTGATATGAGGCCCGAACAGAACCAGACCCAGCATTTTGGCCGGCCTACAGCTCTGAAGAAACCCAAGGCGAATGACATAAACAAGCGGGACATGACATTCCGGGAGAAGCAGACATTGAGACGTCATTTGGAGAGCCTGCCACCAGAGAAGCTGGAAACTGTTGTACAAATTATTAAGAAGAGGAACTCTGTTTTGAACCTACATGATGATGAGATTGAGGTGGACATAGATTGTGTAGATGCAGAAACACTTTGGGAGCTTGATAGATTTGTAACTAACTATAAGAAGACTCTAAGTAAGCACAAACGGAAGGCAGAGCTTGCGTTGCTTGCTAGGGCTGAGGCGGAGCGCCACAACCGAGAAAGGTTGAATGGAGAGGTAAGAAATGAAGATTTTATTTTATTTTTTTGTATTGTCTTTCTCCTTGGACGTGCTATCATATTTATCTATTGTTTTGTTTCATTTGTAATAGGATCCTTATCCAGTTGTTGCTGAAGTGCCCGAGCAAGTCAAGAATGGTATATGGCTTTTGAGTATGAATTATAATGATCTTTTGTGTTAATATTTTCATCTCGTACTAATTACATTATGCTAATAAATTTTGAGCAGCGGTGGATCAGAATAAGGTTGCTGCTCCTTTGACAGAAGCAGGAGCAAATAATGGAAATGATGAGAGTGGGTCAAGTGGTTCCAGTCGATCCAGCAGTGACTCTGGATCCTCTGATTCTGGTAATATTCTTATGCAACATATCATATATCTGTGTAAGGACAATTATGGAGCACTAATTTCATCATATATATACACACACACACACCCTGGGTCTGTGTAAACAGAAGTTGCTAAGTTTTATTATTTTATATACATGCATCTTTAAACTGACATTGACTTTTTGCAGATTCTGATACTGAAAGCTCCTCATCGTATGAATCGGATGCTGCACATTCACCTGGGAATTGAACAGCTTTCACTTAGGTATGAATTAGGTGGTTGTTCATAGTTTGTATTTCAACCAGTGTACCATACATTGTCAGTTCACTTGTCACTATCTTTTGTAACATCATCTTGTCTATGGCTCTGAGTTTACCTGTGTTCAATTCAGAAAAATACACACTTGGAATCCTACCCTTTTGCCATAAGAGAAAGGACTGTATGCTTTTGAACAGCTTTCACTTAGGTATGAATTAGGTGGTTGTTCATAGTTTGTATTTCAACCAGTGTACCATACATTGTCAGTTCACTTGTCACTATCTTTTGTAACATCATCTTGTCTATGGCTCTGAGTTTACCTGTGTTCAATTCAGAAAAATACACACTTGGAATCCTACCCTTTTGCCATGAGTCAATGTCGAGACATTTATTGATTGTTATGTTTTCACTTCTGAGTTATAATAATCTTTGGTTTGCAAGGGGCAACAAGAGGGCCAAATTATATTTAGATATACAGATTGATCTTTAGTTAAACAGGGCTTATTCTTGCTTTGGTATATTTCTATCTAATGATTATTTTACAATGTGCGAAAATGGACACACATAACTCAAATTATGTAAGAGAAAGGACTGTATGCTTTTGAACAGCTTTCACTTAGGTATGAATTAGGTGGTTGTTCATAGTTTGTATTTCAACCAGTGTACCATATTCTTGCTTTGGTATATTTCTATCTAATGATTATTTTACAATGTGCGAAAATGGACACACATACTCAAATTATGTAGAGGAAAGGACTGTATGCTTTTCGAACAGCTTTTGATAGTCGATCATTCCTTTGGTTTTTGTTAACAAGACGCCCTTGGGATAGTTTTATCAAATAAGAGCTAATATTTGGAAAATATGGCTTGACCTTTTTAAGTGTACATATGTAAGAAAAAGATCATATACATTATGAACCATATGACGGCTTATAGTAATAACTTATCATGATAAATGTGTGCACACTACAAGATTTTTGAGCTTTGGAATTATATAATGTCACATGAGAAATTGATTTATCATATAATTGAACATCTAGAAGTTGGTGATAAAAGTATAATATATCATCATGAACCAAAGTAAACAACTAAAACAATAATTGATTGTGGAACATGTATGTTTCCAGGATAATGTAAAAGGGTTTAAGGCCTCTATTGTTATTGTGTTGTGTCCCATGTCTGTTGCTTATGTTGTTTTACTTCTAAGATCCTCTCAAGTACAACCTTGGCCATTTAAACAAGCCTTATGCATGTAGAACTAGGGAGAGTATTAGAGTGAGGTGGGGCAGGTTCACTCAAATTGTTCCCAGGTCACCACTCAAAAAATTAGCTCTATCCCCCTTTTGGTTTAGGAAATATTATACCATCATCATCCGCAACACTGATCCTGGTTTGTCCATCTCACTGTGATGTACATAAAATTTGAGAATATATAGTAATACATATTTTAATTACGTATGCAATATTGGGATGAATTTTTTCATGGGACAGTACAAGTGTGGATAGGGCATGGCAAGTTGAGGCTGTAATAAATGATATTGCAGCTGAAGGTGGTCGAAGAAGAACCGACGGAGGCAATCAAACAAAATTCACGATGGTAGCAACAAGGATGATGAAAGTGGTTGTCAGTCGTTGAATAGTAATTGGAGGTAAAAATGGAGGTGGTTGAAAGTGAAAATCATGACGAAAATGACAGTGGGTGCGAGACAATGATTTGAAAAGAGCTATAAAAGGTGAAGGCAGTGGTGGTCGTATGCGAAAATCATAGTGGCATCACTAGATGGTCGGAGAAAAGTGGAGAAAAGTCGAAGGTGACGATGTCACAGTGGCAACAAAGAATCTAGGGGTTTTTTTCTTTCACAATTTAGAGGAGGAGGAGGAGGAGGAGGAGGGGGCCGGGATGTTTGGAGAGCTGTTAACTTGATGTATTTGTTTAATTGAACCAATTCATCAACTATGATTAGGCTCAGTTGTATTGATTTTCTTGATCTGAGCTTGATTATAGCATGCTTGGCTAATGAGCACTTGGGTTGGGCTAGGCGAATGCATGTGACGCTAGTGCTCGGCCTCAGGCAACCACTTAGGTGCCACCTGGACCAATTGCCTTGCATGGGTTCATTGCAAGGTGCTTACCAATCGCCTCGCCTTGCCCGTGCACATAAGCGAGCTTGAGTGCCTCTAGACATCATTCTAAAGCGGCCACAATTGTTTCAAACAAACTTTTTTTAAAAGGTTGGTCTGGATTACCAAACTACTAGTGCATGGTTCTGGTGGTTGGTAAATATCTTAATGATTGATTGTAAGATGATGTAATGGGAGTTGAATAAGCTCAAGGATGCCAGATGCTTCTGAGGCTTATTGTATTTCACAGGTGGATGAATGCCACATGTGGTGCAATAATTAGGTAGCCTTATTGCATTCCTATGGTTCAACTCTCGGGCCTCCCGAGAGCCAATAAGATTGTTCCATGCTTTCATTTGGCTTTTCTGCTTATAAAGCATTATTTTCCCCAGACCAGGTTGATGGGAAAATGTTTGATAAATACAACTGGGTTTAACTCAGTGCACACTATCATGAAAAATGAAAAATTTCGAATGTGATGCTTAAAATAACTTTTTATATTGATTGTTTGATGTCAGCCTATATCTTCTTTGGATGGGCACTCTGATAAAGACCATGTCAGTGCATGTTGAAGTTCATGTTGATTTTTTGACGTTATTCTATTTTTTTTTCTGGATGAGTATTATGATAACTAGTCGTATTTGCTTTCCGAGTTTACTTATTTTTACTATATTATTGCGCCTTGTGATAAAAAAAAGTCACTTTAAACATATTTATTGCTGAATCTAAGAAGAAAACATGAAGCCTTCATCAACAATTCATGAGCTGCTATATGTGCGTGCGTGCGCGCGCACACGCTCACACTTGACCTTCAAGAAATACCAAGAATAACTAGCTAATAAATGACTCAGACATCCCAACTAGAACATGAATATATCGGCACTATGTTTCGCCTTTGTAGTTTTTATCATATTTTTGTCCAGTGGTTATTTCATAGTATGCCAATTCTTAAATTTTATGGCATGCATTTTATATGAAACATCTGGTAGGTGTGGCAATTTCAATCCAAACATGTGGTGCAATAATTAGGTAGCCTTATTGCATTCCTATGGTTCAACTCTCGGGCCTCCCGAGAGCCAATAAGATTGTTCCATGCTTTCATTTGGCTTTTCTGCTTATAAAGCATTATTTTCCCCAGACCAGGTTGATGGGAAAATGTTTGATAAATACAACTGGGTTTAACTCAGTGCACACTATCATGAAAAATGAAAAATTTCGAATGTGATGCTTAAAATAACTTTTTATATTGATTGTTTGATGTCAGCCTATATCTTCTTTGGATGGGCACTCTGATAAAGACCATGTCAGTGCATGTTGAAGTTCATGTTTTTTTCTGGATGAGTATTAATGATAACTAGTCGTATTTGCTTTCCGAGTTTACTTATTTTTACTAGATTATTGCGCCTTGTGATAAAAAAAGTCACTTTAAACATATTTATTGCTGAATCTAAGAAGAAAACTGAAGCCTTCATCAACAATTCATGAGCTGCTATATGTCGTGCGTGCGCGCGCACACGCTCACACTTGACCTTCAAGAAATACCAAGAATAGACAAGAGGCTACATAAATGACTCAGACATCCAACAGAACTGAATATATCGGCACTATGGTTTCGCCTTTGTAGTTTTTAATCATATTTTTGTCCAGTGGTTATTTCATAGTATGCCAATTCTTAATTTTATGGCATGCATTTTATATGAAACATCTGGTAGGTGTGGCAATTTCAATCCAAACATGTGGTGCACCTGACTGGTCTGGCCTGATCGAGCTAGTAGGGAAATTGGTGGACTTGGGATATAATTTTACAAAAGCCCACTGAAACACAGGGTGGGGATGGTATGCTTATCCTTCCCGTGAGCCAAACCTGCCCGTGAAAATATCAGCACTGTCTATTCAAATAAGTAATGTTCTTTAATAAGTGATGTGTATGCGTATTTCCATGACCTTTTCACATCAGGGTGGGGCAGGGGGAAACAGATATATATGTTTTTTTGTGAGATGGGGTTATACTATACATAACCCAGTCAAGGAAGAGGTGGGGTTTACTAGTGGTAGGGTGGTGGATGTTGCCTTGCTGGAGTCCCTGTTGTCTGGTATTGATTTGATCCTGGATATGTATTGGTACATTTTTGTTACAGGAACCATGATCAGTGAACAAAGGTGCTATGCTATAAAAACAGAAAATTGAACTAATATGATTTGTGAAAGAAGAAACAAATTCCAACTCTACTTCAAGGTTGTGCGCACACACTATTAATACTGTCTTCCACATGCTACACATAAGATAGATGTAATTTTCATGTACTCTTTTTCTACAGTTATGACCGCTCTTCTCCTTACAGATGTCAGATGCTTTGTGGACAATCATTGTTCTTCGAGGTTTCACATGGATTCCCCACATAAAAAGGTGACATGTTCTCTACGTGCATAGCGTTGTTTCCCCCATGAAACTGGTCTTATTTCTTTCTTTAATAGATGGAGAATGCAGACCACCTTCACTTGGCAATTTTTTTGTGAGATGGTCTTGTTAGCAGTTTCTTTTACAAATATGATTGTACAGAAGGATTTGCGATCCATAGAGTTTCTGAATGGCCCTCATTTATCTTTCTCAATTGTAGCATAGCTTGTGCATATTTTTAGAATATGCTTTTTCAGTGTAATAGTTTAAAATAACTTAATGCACAGGAGCCTCTTATTTCGTTTAGCCATAGGGCTCAATATCTGGTAGTCCGAGTATCCCGTCGTCCGTCGTCGCATACATTTGTCGTCTGAGATTGAGAAAGGTGGAATATTTGGGACCTCCATCCCTGGTGAAGTTGGATTGCCATGTTGACTTTGTTGCTGTGAGGCTTCCAGGAGACCAGGCAAACTGTCTCCTCTCAACTTCTGCAAATACTTGTTCTTGTTGCACGATCTGATGGCGGTATTTATATTACAATTGCCTGCGTTTGTTTTTGCCTTGATTCTTCTCCCCCCTTTCGCTATATCTAATGATCAGGTGGATTTTATGAATGTTGAGCTGCATTGCCATCATCGAGACTATAAAAATGTCTCTCTGCATTGCTGCGTGTAAGATTATCTTCGAACCCATCGTACAGGAAAAAGTAACGAAAAATATAACTTCCTCCTTTTAATTGCTTATTGGGGGACGAAAAGGCTGTTTTTCGTGTTTATTTTTATTTATAGATTGTATGGTTGTGTGTTATTATTTTTATTTCTTGGTAATACTAAATAGGGGATAAAAATAAGCATTAATAGGGAAAAAAAAGGATTGGAATGGATTTGGGTGGGAATGGATGTCATTCCCAGCTATCGATTTGCTTGAGTGTAAATAATTTATGGGAAAAGACGAGCCTCCTTTTTAGGAATGCAAGGTCGAACTAAATTTGCCAGCTGCAAACATGTGTGGGTTAGTGTTTGTTTCAGCAGTGGAGAGAAGAGGATATATTAGTAGCTTATACATCACGATTACATCACCCTATTGGTCTGGTCTAGTGGTATATTCGTACGCTGCCACGGGAGACACCTGAGATCGATTTCTTGCTTGTCTCTGTGTCTCTATTTGGTTTCCAACATTGCTTCGGCGCCTTAGGAGATAAAAGAGAAAAAAATGATTTTTTTGAGTCAAGAAACTAATTAGATTCAATTAAAAATAAATATTTTTCTAATATAAAATTCTATTTATTTATTTTTTAAAGATTGCTTTCTATTTGTTTATATGATTATATATTTTTTATTTATTATATATTTGGGCCATGTAAAATTTACATATATATATATATATTACTTATTAATCTTAATAAAAAAATATGTATTCACTTGTGATTTTTTTTAAAAAAATATTGTAAGGATAAATTTATCATAAAATATTTAATGGATTTATATAATATAATTTTACCAAATAACACTTAAGTCAAAATATAATTCATCTATTTTAAAATATATTTAAAATATAATTTTCCACTGTTGTAATTTTAAAATATATTTAAAATCAAATCATATCTATAGATCTTTAATGATTTGAGAGTAGTCAATGCATGAGAAGAGAAGTCGAGGAGCGATGGCTCGGGTTCACGATCACAACGAATTCCGATAAGATTCGAATCACACACAAGGAAAATGAGGTTTAGGATTCATCCCCTGAGCTAATTAAAAATTGAATCCGAATTATACTGTTGTAGGATGTAAAAGTAGACTTGGATCCGATGATTGTCGGATTCAAGCTGAATGGTACCTCCAAATTCAAAGAATCCATACCCGGCTAATGCGGATCAGAGTCGGGTTGAATGAGACCCTCTTTATCAGCGTCAAACTGAGACCCGCGTCTCGACTCGGAACGAGTCGACTTGAGTTTACTGAGTCAACTCAAAAGACCTCGGTAAAAAAACTGATCCCGAGTCCGAGACTCCACGCGTGATGCCCTAGCCATTCCTCTCCTCCTGCTCCCGCCACTGCCGCCACTGCCACCGTTGCTGGCTCAGCCACCTATTCCCTGGTACTCTTCTCTCCTCTCCTCTCCTCTCCTCTTTCCCGATCTCAACCCTCCTCTGATCTCCTTCCCACACCTATTCTCTCTTATCGTCTCTTCCATTTGTTGATCCTCTCCTCCCCACTATAACTCTCTACTCGTTGTTGATCCTAGCTTATGTTAATGATACATTAAAGATGTTATAGCTTTTATTCTGCTGTAGAAGTTGGCCGTGTAATTTATATTCTTAAGCATATGTTTTGTTGCATATTAATAATTTGTAATAAAATAAATCATATAGCATACATACACTGCTTTGCTTAATGTGTATCTTGAGTCGAGATGGTCAAGTGGAGAGACCAATTAGATCGTTGTAAACCTCAAAAACAAGCAAATTATTATTCATTCAAATAAGAGATAATACTATTAATTATGCATTCACTATAATAAAAATGTAATAATTAATTTAAGAGTATGTAAAAGTTAGTACATCTTAAAACTTTATTTATACGTTTATATATATATATATATATATATATATATATATATCTTAAGATTAAATTTTTATAAGTTGTAGGATCTGAGTGATTTACGATCTTATAATCTGTTCCTGCAATCTGAGTTTGGAACCCCCTCAATTACCACTAAATTGCATTATTTCAAGTTTCCGTTTAATTTGGACTGATTGAATATGTTGATTCAATTATTTTACATGTCATCTGCAGGATTTGAATCTTAGCTTTCTCTACTTTTGTAGCCTTTGTCGTAAGGATCACCATTTCTTGTTTCAGGATGTTCTTTTGAATTGCTAGATGAATATATGTTGATCATCTTCAGTTTGGCTATACTTTCAAATTGAATGGTCTCACAGTACATCTTCATTTATTGGAACTAGTGTTTTGATATCTTCCATCTTCTAATCTTGCCATGTAGGGTGTTCCTTTGCGCTGTAAAATTTTGTGTACTTGTTCATGTGTTTTCTACTTGTTTTGCTTTTTCCTTAACTATATGCACCTCTAACTAACGAAAAAATGTAAACTGCATATATGCTATGTGGTGCATGGCCTTCCTGCATAGCACAGTCATTTGTCGGAACATCAATCACTAGCAAAAAGAGAATGGAGGAGAAGTCGAGCCATCTGCTAGTTCTCTATGCTTCGCAGACTGGGAATGCTATGGATGCTGCCGAGCGCGTCGGTAGGGAGGCAGAACGCGGTGGCTGCCCTTCTGTCCAAGTCCTCCCCATTGACCACTTTGATGTGGTCAGTAAACCCATTATAAGGCCATCTCATGTCTTGATCTGATTTAACATAAAAAGACCACAATTTTCTTTCACCTTGTTATTCTTGGTGGTGTTCCGACCAATTTTTATTTGTTTATTGTATGCAGAGTTGTTTACCAGATGAAGAAATTGTAATTTTCGTGGTTTCTACCACAGGACAGGGGGATATACCAGACTCAATGAAGGTTGGACTTCTTTCACAATGGTAGTCTGAACTTTGAAGTGATCTGTTGCAATGGTTAGATACGATGTTGTGTTTTTGTAGGTGTTTTGGAGGTTTCTTTTGCAGAGGAACCTTAGCAATCAGTGGTTGGAAGGACTTCACTATGCAGTTTTTGGACTGGGTGACTCTGGGTACCAGAAATATAATGTAATTTTTTATTTATGTATGGTTAATTAGGTTGTGGATCCTTTTGATTAGCTTATATGTGACTTCTTTCCCTCTTTATGTTGTAGTACAGTTGTTCCTTTTCCATAAATCTGTTTGATGTTAGATTGTAAGTATGTTATGATCTTAATCCAATCTATTGATCATTTGTTGTAAGCTTTCAAGTGATCTTGGGCTGCTGACATGATACTTGGGTGCCCTGTTTATTCTGCTCTTGTGGTAGGTTTGTTCATGACTATAGGGTCCCCATTGTGAAGAGTTGCTTTGACCCTTGGCTTGTCATGATAAGGCTTCAACCAACCTGAATAGGACTAGAGTTGAGTCTTTTGGCTTTTTTTATGGGTGCTGAGGTTGAGGAAGAGGATTGTCAGAAATTTGCATCATATTACTTGGCCTCATATATATTGAAATTTAATTTTCTACAACAGCTTCTTTTCAAATACATGAAATAATTTTAAACTTTATAACATTAAAGATTATATATATATGTATATGTATGTATATATATCTGTGTATGTGTGTGTGTGTGTGTGTGTGTCTTCTCTCTCTCTCTCTCTCTCTCTCTCTCTCTCTCTCTCTCTCTCTCTCTCTGGGTCATTCCCCACTTTGTAAAGATTTGTCATGCGGTGAAACTCAAATTGCTTCCTATCAATACCAAATTGCTCTTTCAATCGTTGTAGTGAAACTCAAGCACTTTCTTTTTAGTACATTGTTTATCAATCATAGTCTTCACAATCAAAGTGGTTTCCATCATCCAGATTCCACTTCGAGAAATATATAATCTCCAATGTACTTTCCAGGCAAAATTCATTATGTAGCATGTTAATAAAATTCGGCCTAATTATTTCTTACTCATATTTACAATGTGGAACCCTTTTGTAGTTTAGTGCAAAGAAGCTGGACAAAAGGCTTTCAGATCTCGGAGCAAAACCATTAATTAAAAAAGGTTTAGGAGATGATCAGCACCCTTCAGGGTATGTTTCCGTATATGCCTGTTGTTGGTCAATTGGTGTTTTCTTTTGTATTGCAAGCATGGTCTGAATTACATGGATTCATCTCGCTTATTTGTTGAACTTTCATCTCATTTGTTGTTTATTCTTGAAGAGGGAGATTTACTTCGTATTTCTCTTGGATGCATTCTTTTGGCAAGATAAGGCTGATTTGCTGTTGATTTTTGTTGGCTCCAGTGCTTTTTTCTATTACCAATAACATATGTTCTTGCCTGCAAGTTCTTTTTCTTTTTTTTTCTTTTTTATGCTTGATCCATTTGAGTTGCTTGATAGACACGTTACTTTCAGATTTTTTGTGTTTGTGAGATAGAGACAGAATAAAGTTAAGAATTTATCCTCTGCAGCTATGAAGGTGCTCTGGATCCTTGGTTGTTATCTTTGTGGAAGATGCTGAATACAATGCATCCAAACATTTTGCCTAGGGTTTCGGATATTATGGATCCTTCTAAGAGAAGTTTGGATCGTGCAAAAATTGAGGTTATTTACCATTCTTCTGACGAGATGCAACCAGATCATTTAACTGCATATGGTAAGTCATGAAAGGTGAATGGATCAAATTGTACATCATGCTGGCTCGAACTGTTGCTGATTACTTTTTAAATCTTTCCTCTCAGCCAAATTCTCTAATTATAAGTTAAATTGAGCAAGTGAGCTTATATTTTGTTGCAGAGCATGTAGCATTATGGTCTACTAATTAAATGTTCTCATTGTTTTTGACAAGAACCATGACCTTTTTATGTTGTAGATCTGGAAAGTTCTGAGGTGGTGATAGAGAGTGCATGTTCAATGTCACCTGCACAGTTTCATTATCATGATAAGAAGCCACAGTATCTTTTGCAGATGGTATGATTTATATTCTCTATCAATTAGTCTTTTATAGATACTAAAGAAAATGCTGGTAGTTCTTGATACTTTTTTATTTAAATTTAGGTTACTTAAAATAGTAAAATATGATTTTTTTGGGCTACCAAATCACATATTATTTTAACATTTTGTAGGAAGAAACTTTATAATATATGTTTTGCTTTCTTTAACTAGTTTAGAGATATTTGGATCATGCTTAACTGAAATTGATTTAATGATTTTGATTCTTTGAAGAAAATTTCCATCCATTTTATTTTAGTTCAATATTTTTCTGAAAAATGGTTGACATGTGCAGGTGATCATGGTACCACATATTGCATATGCAGCATGAGGGGGTGCATATGCAAGCACATGAACTGTATATCTAAAAATAAAAAAATATAATCAAAATTTGTCTTAGTTAAAGTATGGAAAGATGAA
Source organism: Musa balbisiana (assembly GCA_004837865.1). Classification (NCBI taxonomy): domain Eukaryota; kingdom Viridiplantae; phylum Streptophyta; class Magnoliopsida; order Zingiberales; family Musaceae; genus Musa; species Musa balbisiana. The sequence continues at coordinate 11,497,365 of CM017188.1, read as the reverse complement.
GATTGAAGTGATAAGGTGTATGATATATGCAAGTGTATGTGATTAAAATTTATGTTAATCATGTATACTATTAGAATAATATAATAGTTCAAACAATTACACTTGGGAAGAAATGTAAACCACATAGGCTGATCACATATTCATACATATATGGAGTTGTGGACTTCATAATTGGCCACCACATATTTGTATGTGTTTGCAATGTGGCTGCATGTGCATGTCTATGCAGACTGCAGAAGCTGCCACATATGCATATATGCATATTGGGATATTGCATTTGGAAACATTGTTTTAGGATTTGTTTAATCCAACAAAATGTGGTACTGGACCTGTTCTGGTCGATGATTGATCAGATCCATGATGACATATATTGAAGATGAGGCGGGCAGCACCAGTCAGGCCACGTGGAAAGGGAGATGGACTCGCAAGCCCTAAAAGGCCAATGCCTTGAAGATAAAAAAACAAATCAATGGATGATCTGTCATTAAAAGAATAAATAACTGAACTGAGCTGCATGTAATGGAGCACTGTCTCGGTTCATGCTTGGACCAGTAAATACCAGCTGGTACAGACTGATCCTGGTGAAAGTAAATTCCTTGTTTTTAGGATTTGTTTAATCCAACAAAATGTGGTACTGGACCTGTTCTGGTCGATGATTGATCAGATCCATGATGACATATATTGAAGATGAGGCGGGCAGCACCAGTCAGGCCACGTGGAAAGGGAGATGGACTCGCAAGCCCTAAAAGGCCAATGCCTTGAAGATAAAAAAACAAATCAATGGATGATCTGTCATTAAAAGAATAAATAACTGAACTGAGCTGCATGTAATGGAGCACTGTCTCGGTTCATGCTTGGACCAGTAAATACCAGCTGGTACAGACTGATCCTGGTGAAAGTAAATTCCTTGTTTTAGATAATCCATTGAGACTACCATACTTGTTACAGTTATGTACATTATGGACACATGGGACTACTTTGGTTATAGGTATAAATTTAGAGATCAATTATCCTTCATATTAAACGAATTCAAATATGTCTGTTACTCTTCTGAACCTACACTCGAGAGTCAAATATTGTGTCAATATGCACATTGAATCTTTTGGATCTCGTCTTCCCAACTATTTCAGCTTCCTTGTTTGATAATCATCTTATGCACTATGTTTACCATATGCACTTCTGTAGTTGAAAAAGAACAACTAATAAATTTTCATTGAGAATTTGAGAATGATGGTAGGCTAGCATACTATTGCACAGATTTTGTTTGTCCAAGACTCCAAGGTATCAGGTTTTGAAGCTAGTTGCAAGGTTGGTGTCAAGTGATGATTGGATTCGCTGGGGTCCTACGTAATTGTGTCAGGGGCATGCCCTCTCCGATTCTTAAGTTAGTGTTGGAAGGTGACATTATAATCAGGGATTCGGAGGGGTAAGAGAGTTGAGAATTTTATAGAATCTCCCATGTGTAAAATAGTATACTTGAGGCCTTTTATAGGAGAATTTGATAATTGTTGGGAGTCAATGAGAGTTAGTTTGTGTGAGCGATTGTGGTCGAGCGTTACTGAATGTGAAGAGTCAACTAAACCCAACATTGTAGTTAGCACTGTTGTGTGTTATGCTGACCACATGTGGTACTTGGCTGAAGTGCCAAATTGACAGAACGTCCGAGTTGGTGTCAGATTGGCATTGATGTGGCATTGTCTAGATGCCCATGTGTCAGATGCCCTCTATCACATACCAAGCTACACTACTTTTGATCTATGGTGCAGAAGATATATGCAACACTAAATGTAGTTTCTAATGTGACACATGAAGCAGACTTAATATTTGTGTAAATCCTGTCCATTAAATAGAATCAGCAATGTATCACAAGAAACGTGCAGCCTAATGCATGGGCTTGTGGGACTAGGTGACGTCACATTCATGGCCTTGTTCCTACATGTGAAGTGACTCATTCCAAAATTAAAGTCCATCATGCCTGGGATGGAGTAACTTTACAGGTAAACAAGTTTTCTACTTGAGAATATTTTGACTTTTGAGTAAAGAAATTCATAGTCAGGGATGTGCCACAAGGAAAATATGTGGATTTATTAGCTTGGTTTTAGAAGAGACTGAAGTCCATTGCCTTACTCCCACATCTGAATGACTTGTTCCACAACTTGGAACCATCGTGCTTGGGTGGAGCAACTTTATTGCCACACCACCCATTTCTTGTGGATGTACTGAAAGCAAAGAAATTCGTATTTGAAGCAAGGATTCCCTGCCATGTTTTTTGTCATGCCCATTTGCAGGTTGGTTGAGGTTAAAAATTTAACTAGCCATGTAGGTAGATACATCTGACACCTGTCAATGCCATAGCATTGTACATTTTCACCTATGCTGACATTGTGCTGATCCACACAACGATTCTTGGCTTGGAGTATGCCACATAATACATTGATATCCTGTATCTGGTTGCTGATTGAATATTATAGTGTATCTCTCATCCTTCTTGGATTTGTGGTTCTCTGGTAGCTCTCATGTATCTGTTTCTTTAATTTGTATTGCTAATATTTGGAACACTTACTGTGAGTAACTTGGCAGATAACTAATCAACGTTTGACAAATGTGGACCATAGTAGAGATGTGCGTCACTTTGAATTTGAAGCTTCATCCAATGTGAGTTTCTGTGCAAATGGAACTTTGATTATATTTCCTGGATAATGAAAATCAATCTGCGGCCACAATTCTAGGTCATTGACTATCAAGTGGGTGATGTTCTTGAGATTCTACCAAGTCAAAATCCTGCTGCTGTCGATGCATTTATACAGCGCTGTAACCTAGATCCAAACTGTTACATCACAGTATGTAGTTCTTTCTTGGTGTTATGTTTTTGTATCAGCATTATATAAATATCAAAACTTTATATATGTGTAGATGTATATCATGTATATATGCATACATATGAATATGTGCATGAGTATTTATACACCCCACTTTTCTCAGCTTTTGCAATATTGATGCATTATTTGAGAGCATCTGAAGTTTATGTTGAAGTTTTGACTCATTACATGAATGCTGTCTTAATTTCTATTTGTTGTCTCAAGGATAAGACTCTATATATGTAGTAGAAATGCTCCTTTATTTGTAGGACCTGATTGGTTTCAATCTTGCGATCTTTTAGGTCAAGGCTAGGGATACTGAAAAACAATCCGTCTACAAAAGTATAAAGAGCTTGGTGTGCCCTATTAAACTGAAAAACTTTGTGGAGCTTACAATGGATGTCGCGTCAGCTTCTCCTCGGCGTTACTTTTTTGAGGTAAGTTTGTTTAATTAATGAGAAGTAACATAGACAGTACGTAGTTTAGTCTATTATGTTAATTTGTAATGCAGATCATCTACCTAGGAGGTCAAGAAAAAGAAAGAGAGAGGGTTGGGGTGGAGAGCCTTGTATGCTAGTAGAATTACATGTTGAAGCCTATATGACAAATGAAAATTTTGGGATTTTGTAACTTGAAAGAGCTTTAGAATTGCTTTTATGAAGTAGCAGTCATTAAGTGATATGGGAACTGAGTAGGAAACTTTGGAGAAAGATGAGGTAACTTAAATTGTTATTATTAGTTTGTCACTTGTAGGTTAGATAAGCATGGATTGGTTGATTCAAGGTACTCTATTTAACAATATAAGGTGACTAGCTCAGTTTATACCATCTGTTGTTTATATTAAATCTGATTTAGGTTGTACTTTGGATTTGGATATTTTATAGGAATTGAGCTTGAATGAATGTTGTTGGATCCAAATCCATGTAATATTTTGTATAGATTATATTTAACTTTGTGACAGTATCACTTTGCTGAGATTAGGGGCACATTCCATCATCATGTCATAATCATTTATTTGTTAATCTATGATATAAATTCTGAATTATATAAGTATGTTCTTATATGATCTGGAGATTATATGCTGTACAGTAGTGTAGTAACTGTAGTTAAGTGTCTATTCTCAAACAGTAGATTTCTAAGATTGTTCTTGGGCGAAGGAATGAAGCTGTTATTTTTCTATTACATGACATGTCCATATGTAATACCAAAATCAGTTCTAATTTGGGATAACTGTTTTGCTTCCTTGTATATTTGCAAAATTTAGCTGCATAGAGGTTTGAAGATTTTCTTTCTGCACTTTCATATGCCCTTTAGGTCATGAGCTTTTATGCAACAGCTGAATATGAGAAGGAGAGGCTTCAATATTTTGCTTCTCCTGAAGGAATGGATGATCTATATCAGTATAATCAGAGGGAGCAAAGAACTGTTGTAGAGGTGATAAATTTTGTGACTTGGTTTCAATTCCATTTTGCTAATTGCATATTTGATCTTAATTGGTTCATGATGCTGTTTATCCTGAAAGGAGTCATTTATGTGTGCAATATGATATTTGAAGGATTTGATGTTAAGGCTTTCTTCACTCATTATGAATTACTGAGAAGCTTTTAGTTCTTATTGTAGGTACTAGAGGATTTTCCATCAGTGCAGATGCCGTTTGAATGGTTGGTGCAGCTGGTCCCTCCACTAAAAACAAGAGCATTTTCCATATCCTCTTCCCCTTCAGTTCATCCAAATCAAGTGCACTTAACTGTGAGCATTGTGTCATGGACTACTCCTTTTAAGAGAAAGAGACATGGCCTCTGCTCATCATGGCTAGCTGGACTAGATCCATTTAAAAGTAGCAGTACGTACATAAAAGATAAAATCATTGTGCCCAGAATCGGAGATTTAGTCATCATAATTATTTTCTTTGTGATCAGGAGTTCACATTCCCGCTTGGGTAACTCGAGGTTCCCTGCCTCCGCCTCCACCATCACTACCTCTCATTCTCATTGGACCAGGAACTGGATGTGCACCATTCCGAGCATTTGTCGAGGAACGTGCTCTCCAGAATATGACCAGGTCAACATCTCCTATTCTCTTCTTTTTCGGATGTAGAAACCAATCAGTTGATTTCTTATACAAGAACTTCTGGTTGGCGCAAGCCCAAGATGATGGGGTTCTATCAGCAGATAAGGGTGGTGGCTTCTTTGTTGCTTTTTCTAGAGATCAGCCACAAAAAATCTATGTGCAGCATAAGATGAAGGAAGAGAGTAAAAGGATTTGGAGTCTACTGAGTTCAGGAGCTGCAATATACATAGCAGGGTCCTCCACAAAGATGCCGGCAGATGTGACATCAACCCTGGAAGAAATTATTGCAGTAGAAAGTGGGATGTCTAAAGAATCAGCTGCAAGATGGCTCCGGCTACTAGAGAAGGCTGGTAAATTTTTCATCGAGGCATGGTCATGAACTCCAATCCTCTCCTCAGATCAGACAGCCAGGAAGTGCAATTTTAGTTTGACCAAGAGTTGTTTGAAACAGTGGAATGCATAATGGCAATCTCACCCTAGTGATCTACTCTACCTTTCAGTTCTTATCCTGCAATCCCTATATAGTTCTTGTTGTTGCAGCCTCTGATGACATGCTCCACTTCAGGCACCTGGTAATTTTTTTTTATGATTTTCTTTTATTTATTATTCTTTCTTATGATTCTTTGAATAACTGCAGCAAGACCATTTGCATTGCGTGTATACTTGATTAGTATCCAAGAATTATTCTGTGAATGTGATGCTTTGTTGGTGCAAAGAGAGTGAGGTTGGATTTGTTCTTGATGCAGATTTTAACAGGCCAAGTTTATATATAGTCAGCAGTGTTGGCTTGGACTTTGTTGCACAACTTGCGTAGAACACCTGAGAGAATGAATCAATCCCTGTAAGATTCATTCAGAGATGTGATGTATTTGTATTTGATGAATCAATCCCTGTAAGATTCGAAAGCAAACACAATCATATAATAACATGGTGTCATTCATGTGATGTTCCTTTCACTTTAAGAAGAGAGAGAAGTTTATTATGTGAATTCTAAGCAAAAGTACTCTCTCTATATTTTTTTATTTATAATTTTTTAGATGTTCGAGAATTTATTTTGATGATATTTAATTATGTCACTGTTTGATAATTGAAAATATAAACTATTATATAGACTCATATAAAATAAGATATGGCATTTATGCGATAGGATTTATCATCAATTATAGACTTTAAAGGCATGAAAATATTCTTGGTTCCCATTCAAGTTGATCCAATCCATTTGCCACACTACTTTGTAATCTCAAATAATGCAATACATATTCATATGATAATATTATTGTTGGAGCAATTTGCTATATATGTCTAATTATTTTGTAGTAATTAAGATTGTGTTTGACTAATTCCAGATTTGTTATGACCACAGGCAATAACTCGATTCCAACATCGTCTTTTTCCTGTTTGGACTCGACGGCTACAGCTAACTTCATTGGCTCTTCCTATCTGTTTCGGTTTCGCAGTCGTCTCGTAAATTGTGACTCAGATGGCGCCCTGCGCCAACTCCCTGTTCGTTTTCCCCCCCCCCCAACGATTTGTGTCGCGATCCGATCGTGAATAGCAGCGCGCACGAGAGAGAGAGAGAGAGAGAGAGAGAGAGAGAGAATGTGGTCGTGAGGTAGGATGGCGGTCGGCGAGCAAAGCGGTGCGGGCGCCGCCGTCTTGGAGGAGAAGACGGCCACGGCGGAGGAGGACGAAGGAGGGGGAGGGGGGAAGAGAGAGGGCGACGCTGCTCCTCCCGCGGCGGAGAATCGCGATTGCGTTGTTGTGGACGTGGCGGGATCAGCAGATGGAGTGGCGGATGGTGGGAACGATCGGGACGCGGAGACGTCCTGTCGGATCTGCCAGTTGCGCCCGGATCGGGGGCAGGAAGTCTCCTTGCAGGTCCTGCTCGGGTGCTGGTGCAACGACGGCGAAGAACGCGGTGAGGCGGATCCTGAAGTCGCCCGCCCGCCAGAGGAAGCTGCCGTTGTAGTGGTCTTGGAGGAGAGGGCAGCGGTGGAGATGGGCGCCGCCTTCGTGGTCGTCGACGTGGCCGGATCAGCCGATGGAGCGGCGGACGGGAGCGACTGGGACACGGCGATGGCCTGCCGGATCTGTCATTTGAGTCCGGATCGGTTGGAGGAAGGCTCCGAGCTGTTCCAGCTCGGATGCGGTTGCAAGGGCGAGCTCGGTGTCGCGCACCGCCACTGCGCCGAGGCCTGGTTCAAGGTGAAGGGCAACAGGTACTTACTTTTCTATGTATCATTCATCGTCAATTAAATGTTCTTGTCGGATTCCACTGCCGAGTCCCGTGAAGAAAATTGAAGTTTTTTATCGCTGTGACGTTGAATCTGCACTTGATGACAAAGTGGCGTGCGATTCAGCTTTAAAAGCACGCTTCTTGTGGATCATGGAGAGGGGAATTGTGCAACTTGAACACATTTCTTTCTTTTCGGAGTCTCTCTCCACTGCACTTGTTGATAGATTAAGGATCTCCTTTTGCTATTGTCAAGCTGTTCATCTTTGACCTAATCTTTTGACCAGTTTCTCATAGTTTTATTCTTGGAATGTGGTGTCTTCTGATTGTTCTGGGTTGCATCCACTTTTTCAAGACTGTGGACACGGGGTACTTGGCAGCCTAGAAACTCTTGCCTTCTACAGTCAATCCCTTCAACGCATAATAAGTAGTCATATGAATATGTCCCAGCTTGATAAAAGATTGATTAGGAATGTATGTTAGAGATAATATCCTAGCCAACTATATAAATTCTTGCTCTGCTGTGACTCTGAAGCTGTGGATTTAATTTCAGAGTTTTGCCGAATTAAAAAAAGGTCCATATAAAGTTGCACGAAGCCACAGTTGTTGTCCGTGTATTCTTGTCGATGATGAAAGAATGGTTATTAGTTTGGAGCATCATCATCACCTATGATTTTTCCCCTTCAACAACATTCTTATCGTATTTTTCATCAAAACAATTATTATAAGCTGGTTCTTGAGATTGCAAGGGGTTGAGGTTCTGGGTCCAACAAGAAAACGTTAAACCATTATTGGTTAGAAGGATTCTGATCTTATCTGGTACATTGAACTGTGTTAATAATTCAGAGAGACTAATCTACTGATGCTAACAATGGCATATACACATAAATTTGCATGTGGTTTGTGTACTATAAGTTTTGCTTTATAATTAAACAGTGGGGTGGTCAGCTAACTTTATGATCCTGGTAGCTGAAAAACTCAATATGAATAAAATACTAATCAAGAGATCAACTATCGAGTGACAGTGATACTCTTGTTAGTCTGAGTTCTCATCTGCTGCAAAGAACTTAACAAAGGCTATTTCTCAATGTCGAAAATGTCTTGGAGTTGGAGATTAACTGCTCCTATTTCTTTTTTGATGGCAAGAATATGGTGGACTCCTTTCTCCAAGATGCAGTGCAGCTGCAAATATGGATAGTATCCCTAAAACCATTGAAGTATGACAAAGAAACCATCCAGTTTCCTTTTCATTTATAAGTTTCATTGAACTTACTGGTTTACTCCAATTGAGTACAAGCCCATTTAGAAGAGGTTTTAATCTTCAATGATGCCAAACCGGAATCCAGCTTTGCGTATTGGCAGGGCACTAAATGGAAACACTTCTCGGGTCTATACTAGGTGTGGAAAGAAGAAAGGTCAAACACAAATCCTTTTGGAATAGTGATGAACTCAAGTTCGGGTTCCACTAACATGTTATAATTTAGCCCTAGTAATTTTTCCTTTTTGTATTTGGAATAGTTTTGGTATGATAAAGGGGTCTTCAGGAAACTTATAGGTTGCTACATGGCAATATCCTTTACATCTCTACTTTATTTTCTGAATTGATCAAGAAGAATAAAAAGGAAGTAAATGAAGAAAAAAAATGGAAAGAATTACCAAGTTATAAAAATGAAAAACTGTCAAGCATCAAAGGGAAAGATTATTTGTCGAGACAAATCTAAAAATTTATCTTCCCAAAAAGAAAAAAAATGATCTAAATTGTTGATTACCTTGACATGGTTACATACTTCCTTTTTCTTGTTATGATTTTCCTTTTCTTATTGTACTTGAGGCTTATAAAAAGGGGCGAAGTATTGTAATGGAATCATGATTTATTGAATGAATGATTATTTTTCCAGAAAAACATGAGAGTGGTGTGAGGTTATGATACCTTCCGATGTGAGTTTGGAGAAATTGGAGAGCATCCAATATTTACCTCTCTTTTTTTTTCCTCTTCCCCAAATAACCTATCATCTACATTTCTAGGTGCCTTTAAATGTTAAAATTCTAACATTCTTGGAGCTACCCTATGTTGGAAACACATGGAGCAATTTTTCAATAAGTTTTGTGAGTTTGCAGGGCAGCCCAATGTCTTTCTTTCTCCTGGAAGCAGTTTGCATTTGAGTTTGATATACTTGTTTTTTTAATCTAAATAAAAATTTATGCCAATCAATGTTTTTTATCATACTCACTCTTAGCTTCGTCCATTTCTTTTCTTTTATTACCAAACCCTCTAAACTTATCACCCTTTGGGTTGTTCTTCAGGAAGTTTTGGTTGAAGTTTTTTGCTTCATCTGAAAAATAGATCTATGCTACGCAAACTATTACTAATTATTTTGACCTCACAACACAATATCCCATATCACTTCCATAGAAAAGGATATGTACTCTTGTGATTCTATCTATTGGTGGACCTCAACTACACTTGTTCTTCTTTCAATTAGGTTAGATGACAGCTAATAGATATTAGAGGCTGCACATTTTACTTTGGCACAATGTGACTTGCTGGTTTGAATTATATTCTGGATCTCTTGATTGTAAAGTTCTAAAAATAACACCCTTTTTCCTTCTGCCCAAATCAAGAGTTAACACCAAATTGTTCTGAGTAAAATTTTGGTGTTAACTCTTGATTGTTAAGTTCTAAAAATAACACCCTTAATTCCTGATACCATATATCTCATTTGGCAATACTTCATAACCTTGTTATTGATTTCAGCTAACACAGCAGCATTAAATAATCATACTCAGTTTTACATTCAGATTTTTATAAATCACAATGAAAATAATCTTTTTGTTGTTCTATGCTTCATGCTCATGTCTCTTCTTTGTTTTCCCTTTGGCATTCTTCTTTCTTCACTAAACATGCCACTTATGTCTCTTCATCATGCCATTTTATTCAAACAGTGGTTGGAATTGGTAATGTTATACTCTTAGCTGGTCAGTTCAGCTCAGAATTTATTCTCTTCAATAACCATGTTAATCGTATCACCTAAATCAAAGTTTGGACGCTTGCATCTACCCTTTCTGTCATGTTTCTTCAACCATAACAAGCAATTTTCTTTGAGTGACTCCATGGTTCTTGTTATGTATGAAGTATGAACAAACTTGTTGATCAAAAGATCATTTGCATTATTGAAACTCTGAAGTATAGATTCTATCCTTTCCAGATTATCATAAAGTCGTTTGGACATTTACCTCGGCAGTGTTGCTGTATCTTAGTGACTACATTTAGTCTGGGTGACTTTTCTTTGCTCTTGCTTATTTTACTTTTATATATTTTGATCTTTCTTCAACTGATCTAGGTTCATTTGAACCAATTAATACAAGATTAGAAGTAACATCAGGTGACTTGGCTTATTTTACTTTGCCTGATGATCCATGTGATAAGACATGCCTTGGTATGTAAGGAGATAAGGCTAAACTTTAGTCAGGTTAGATCTCTATTATTAATTTAAGAACAGTTCTGATCAGTAAAACATTGTTTTTATGATTTAAACCTACTGATCCTTGCAACGTATTCTCTTTGTCTATACTTCCTTAGCTCCTCAGGATCCAGAAAAGATCTTGAGGGCCCAACAACCTACAAAATCCTGAAAAGAAAGGGAAATGATTGCTTGAGGGCCCAACAACCTACAAAATCATGAAAGGAAAGGGAAATGATTGGGGTGGCAGAGAGGAAACGAGAGATACCCATCTTTTCACCCCGATCTCTGTTATGTCCATCCACTTTGATTAAATAACTCCAAGATTCTCTGTATGTCATGACCAGTATCAATATAGTTGGGCGATAACTTGAGCAGGGTTCTAGATCTCTGGTACCAGGCCCATACAGGTCAATGGCTGGACTGGTATGCTTCCAGTCCGTATGGGTAAATTGTCACATGGTTCATGGTAGTTACTCTGGTGCCAAAAAGTGTCTCTACACAGGCATTATGTTCCTCTGCACCCTTCTGTTATTTCCCACTTGGCTAATCTGAATATACTCATGAACACACCTCTCTTGATTATCTCATAACACATGATACAGCCTCTGAATAATCTGTTGGTATCCCATTGCAAACATATTTTAGGATGCAAAAAGCATATGTGGTCGATGGTGATTTGTTGGGGTTTCTAGAAGCTTTCCGAGCAAGGTAAAATCTCATTCAGTTTTGCACTTCTTTTATACTATGTAACTGAAAATAATGAACTTCAAAGCCAAATCACTGCGAAACAGAATTTTTTTTGTTTAAGTTCTGTAATTAAGCGTTTCCTATGGAGGGAGATGCACTGGCTAATGATACACACTATTAACAAAGATGACAGGCAGGTTTAACAGTAATGGGGATCAAAGACTTGTGAAACAGTATCGGGAGAAGTCCCAAAGAAAAAAGAAGAGTATCGTGACCCATTCTTTTTTCTAAGCTACATACATTTAGGGTTTTGTGATTCAAGAATGATGCAGTATTGAATAATGGTTTTGTGATTAAAGTTGTTCATCATATTCTTAAGCACTTGCTGTTATTCGTGCATAGGTTGTTCATGCATGCCTAACCTATTTATATGCTGTTGCTATTCATCTGCTCGAGGCACCAGCAATTTGAAATGGACGTTTTTGTGTTTGCTAGTTAAGTCTTGCCATGAGATCTCTTGTGCAAACCCATATCAATTTTTTTCCGTCTTCCCCACTTCGAGCTGTCAATGAGTGTTGCCATTAAGATTTTTTTAAAGTGCAAATATAAAGTAGCCATCACAAAACATTATGTTTGGACAAATTGACAAGTTTTCGTCTTGGGTGCAGGTATTGTGAGATTTGCGGTGAAAATGCAAAGAACATCACCGGCGAGGACGATAGCAAATTCATGAACGAGTGGTACGAGAGGGGAGACTCGAGCAACCGAAATGTGTCCGAGCGGTGCAGTTGCTGGAGGCACCAACCCTTCTGTAATTTCCTAATGGCTTGCTTGGTAATAGCATTCATGCTCCCATGGTTTCTCCGGGTAAATATGTTCTGACATGTCTGTTCTGCCACTCCTGTGGTCATGGAGAATAATAGGCTGAGCTATGGCTCCCTGTAAATAGAAAATAACACAGTATAAATTATGTGAACTGTTGATGAATATGTTCTATCCCTTTGTAGAGATCTCTTACCAACATGTGTTCTAATCCATATCTGCATATGTAAGTTCGATGTCAGAGTGGAAATATATTGTGTTCTATATTTGTTTTCCTTTCTACAGTGCTTTGGTTGAATTTTACGAGATAGATAATGATATCATTTAAATGGATACGAGTTCAAATGAAATATAATGTGAAGTTATTGGTCCTCTGTCTGCCTTCTCCAGTATCCAACATGGATGCTTTCCAACTCGCTTTCTCCCACCTTTTCTTGGCCATGGAGGAAAGAAGACTTCGAACGACGGCATCAGTCATGCCTTTCTTGTAAGCATCTCCCACTTGCTCCTTAAGAGTTCCACCAGAAACCTATCTCCTTCACCATCCGTAACTCCAATTGCAGGCACGGTGAAGAGCAAGATGCGCATTCTCGTGACCATGGCGAAGCTTGTCGACACATTGATCGGGTAAGACGCAGTAAGAACATGTAGAGAACGTTCATTATGTTGATGGATAACTAAGGTTTTGCTCGATGTGTGCATCAGCCCAGCGGTGATGCTGCTTTATCCTCTGTAAGTGGCACTGCGATTCTTGTGATTTGTGAGGAAGAGATCATTGAAGAGAGTTGGAGTTACTCACTGGTTTGGATTTCAGGTACTCGTCGATGCGGGCGATCGAGAGCCCTTCGCCTGTCGATGACCAGCAATGGCTGACCTATTGGGTGCTCTACTCGCTCATCACCCTCTTCGAGCTCTCCTGCTGGAGAGTGTTGCAGTGGTAACACTTATCGGACATATGTTAGGGGGATGTCTCAAGTCTGTTCATAAAAACTGGGGATGATATAGTTGGGATCCATTCGCAGGTTTCCTCTGTGGCCATACCTGAAGCTGGTGTTCTGCGTCTGGTTGGTGCTTCCTTTCTTCAATGGCGCCGCTTACATCTACGAGAACCACGTCCGGAGGTACGTCAGAATCGGCACCGACGTCGGCTCGACCTACTCGGGGCTGCAGAGGCGAGTGATGCAGATGGTGAGGCTCGACGCGAGGAGATCGATAGAGCAATTCCTCGACGGACATGGCGCAGAAGGTCTCGAGAAAGTCGTCAGAGCAGTAAGAAACAGTAGTAGTGTTTGATGCTTTGAATGATTCTCTGACAACACTGCAAGTGGAGTTCTAATTCGAACTCCTCGATGGTGCAGGCGGAGAAGGAAGCGAGGAGACGGTCAAGGAAGTGAAGAAGACGGTGGCTGAAGATGGCACCGAAAGATTCAAGCCTCATGTATGGCCGCCATATGTTGTTCTTGGTGAAAGGATCCAAGATGAGAGACACTGTTTTGTGTCACTGGTGGATTTAATTGAAATGAAAAAAAGAGATGGGTATTGATTATTATACCATCATATTACTTTAAATTGTTATGATTTTGTTAGTCTAAAAGTCGATCTCAATTTAAATTATAGAGGCAATCTGAGTTGATCCTAATTTTGAAATCTCATCATAAGATAATCAAACGAATATGACGATGAAATTTTTTTTAACAAAATCCTTTCGATGCTTAAGTGATATAAATATAATTCGGTAGATCGTTGTATATAGTAGAAATAGAATATAAGAAACTTGACCAAAATAATCCATATTTATACGAATAAGTTTTTATTCATACAATATTTTCTATTTTGATTCATATTGATACGACGACGGATTCACTTATTTTATCATTTCTGCAGAACTGGTTTTATATGAGTCTTGAGAACTGAATTGAGCTAATAAAGGAACAAACACTATGTCAGCAATATCAAAGAGTAGAAGAATGTTAATTTAGATTCTTCTCAGATGCAACATTCCTGTGGCAATCTCATGTTCTTGCTTCATCCTGTTGTTTTCATTGGCAACATCAAATTCCTGGGTGTCAATTTGAGCACACAAGTGCACTCAGAAGGTGTTCTTTGAGGCAGATTGCAAAGTTCACAGTTTCAAGCATTGTCTCTCATGGCTTCTATCAGACTATGGGATCCAAGTTTTAGCAGCAGAGACAGAGAATGCAAGAATGGCTACTTTTACATCAGAAACATGAATTGCTTTGACTCTTTCATCTTAAGTGAAGAAGACTTTGATACCAAAAAGGCAATAAGAGAATCAATAATAAGACACAACTCATTATTACATCTACAAAAAAAAACTTGGATTCTTCTTCCTTATGTGAGAAGAATAATCTTTTAAGTTAATCCAAATCCAGGTTCAAAAGCTCTTGTACACATTCTCGTATAAACTTCAAAGAATTTTTCGTAAATTTCTGTAGATCTAACAGAGAAAAACCCAGCACACAAGTGCACTCAGAAGGTGGTTCTTTGAGGCAGATGGCAAGTTCACAGGTTTCAAGCATTTCTCTCATGGCTTCTATCAGACTATGGGATCCAGTTTTAGCAGCAGAGACAGATATGCAAGAATGGCTACTTTTACATCAGAAAACATGAATTGCTTTTGACTCTTCATCTAAGTGAAGAAGACTTTGATACCAAAAGGCAATTAAGAGATCAATATAAACACAAACTCATTATTACATCTACAAAAAAAAACTTGGATTCTTCTTCCTTATGTGAGAAGATAATCTTTTAAGTTAATCCAATCCAGGTTCAAAAGCTCTTGGACACATTCTCGTATAAACTTCAAGAATTTTTCGTAAATTTCTGTAGATCTAACAGAGAAAAACCCTAAGAGAATTCAAATTATTTTCTTCCACATCCCTACATCAAACAAACCCTTCATGCTTATTATGGCTTTATATCAATCACACATGGTCTGAAGCTTTAGTTCCATTGGATCAGAGTAGAATTGTGGAAGATTAGTGCATGTTAACATTATAATCAGATAGATGATTTCTTATCTACTAGCTTAAATTAGTAATCACTGTTGGCTTATCTAAATGCTTAAAACTTGATCTGCTGTTTTCTTGTCAATAAGAACATTTAGATCACTGAACTGACATTTTCTTCATGCTGCAAATAAATTGACATTTTCACTTTGGTTGTAACTTGAAGTTTACAGAATGGTGGATGCAAGTAAAAGATCTAAAACAACAAGCTAAATCTTGCCTCATCATGTTTGTCTTCTCAACACTAATGGCAAGAGTGTGCAGTAATGCTAACAAGCAGTCAATCTACCTAAATTGGAACTCGGTATCAGCAACAATTCTCACCTCTGTTCTTTCACCATTAATACTTAGTCCTAAGGTTAATTAGGAGTCCTCAGTCTAACAAAACTTAGATTAAGTAGAGCAAACTTATGCAGTCAAAATTCCTCATATTTTGCATCTACAAGCTACAGTGATGTAGAACAGCTACCTGATTAGTTAGTTCTGGTAGGCTTGAATCCATGTCAATTTGGTTTCTTGTCACTTTCATCACTACCTAAATCCTAATCCAACAAAATCCGGTAAAAATAACCTTTAACAACCATAATCTCCAATAGATTTCCATTAGACATCAGTTTGATCATGAATGAGAAGAAGTATACACCAAGACTAATGATTTCCTCTACGGTTAAAGAACAGATTAAGAAGCTTCCCTGTAAACAATTGTGTTGATCTGCAGAGAGTAGCAGTCTGTGGAGTGTGCTCACAAAGACTCATAATTAGCCTCAGAATGGCAACCTGCCAAAAGCCTCTATGAATACAACTCAATCTCCTTCCACATCTCCTTACCATTGACATGATGGAGGAGTTGCAGGAGGCTTAATGCATGGCTGCTGCCACCGTGCCATGGCATGGCTGGCACGGAGCTCCGAGGAAACCAACTGGTCCAATCATTTATTAATGATATCCTTTCAATCGATAAGAATTTAAATGAAATATAATGTGAAGTTATTAGTCCTTCTCTGGCTGTCTTCTCCATTATCCGACATGGATGTCTTCTCCTGGACCTTAAGCTCCTTTTCTTGGCCATGGAGGAAAGAAGACTTCGAACGAGGGCATCAGTCATGCCTTTCGTGTAAGCATCTCCCACTTGCTCCTTAAGAGTTCCAGCAGAATCCTCTCTACTTCACCATCCATAACTCCGATCTCTAGCACAGTGAAGAGCAAGATGAGCATCCTTGTGACCATGGCGATGCTTGTCGACACATTGATCGGGTAAGACGCAGTAAGAACATGTATAGAATGCTCATTATGTTGACGGATAACTAAGGTTTTGCTCGATGTGTGTATCAGCCCAGCAGTGATGCTGCTTTATCCTCTGTAAGTGGCACTGCAATTCTTGTGATTTGTGAGGAAGAGATCATCGAAGAGGGTTGGAGTACTCACAGTGATGCTGGTTTGGATTCAGATTCTCATCGATGCTTGCGATCAAGTACCCTTCGCCTGTGGATTACCAGAAGTGGCTGACCTATTGGGTCCTCTACGCGCTCATCACCCTCTTCGAGCTCTCCTACTGGAGCGTCTTGCAGCAGTAACACTCACTTGCACACCACTGATCTCTCATCCGACATGTCTTAGAGGATGTCAGCTAAGACTCTGATTGATTGATAGCAAGAAATCTCATTCTCATCACTTATCATTGTTTAATTTCATCACATTTTGATCTGTTTTATAGTCTTAATCTGAATTCGATCAATATTATTAGAGTAATAAGGAATCTATTTACAGGTTTACTCTTTGGCCGGAGCTGAAGGTGGCGTTCTGCATCTGGTTGGTGCTTCCTTGCTTCGACGGAGCTGCCTACATCCACGAGAACCACCACATTCGGAGGTACGTCAGGACCGGCGTCGACGTCGGCTCGGTCTACATGGGGCTGAAGAGGCGAGTGATGCAGATGCTGAGCCTCAACGCGAGTAGATCGGTGGAGCGATACCTCGACCGACGCGGCGCAGAAGCTCTCGAGAGAGTCGTCAAAGCGGTAAGAAACAGTAGTAGTGTTCGATGCTTTGCATGCTTCTCTGAGAACACTGCAAGTGGAGTTCTAATTGGAACTCCTCGATGGTGGTGCAGGCGGTGAAGGAAGCGAGGCGACAATCGAGGAAGCGAAGAAGATGATTGAAGGTGCCACTGAAAGATTGAAGTGTCATGTTCGGTGTAATATTGTTCTTGCTCAAAAGGATTGTATGTTTTGTGTCACTATTGGATTGTATTGAAGATGATGATTATTATTATTATTATTATTATTTCTAAAAATCATATTTCTAGTCTCCACAAGATCAGATGCAACCTAATACATCTCATTCATGAGGATGAGAGCCCTTTGAACTAGTGATTGAAGTTTGGCTTCATCTCACCTCATTTCTATTGAATCAAAGGGAAGGATCAAAAACTATAGAAAATTAGGGAAAGGATCTAATTGGCTGTAATTTTTGAATTTGAAGGGATATAGAAAATTAAGGAAAGGATATAGTAATGCATCTCTAAGCTAAGAATCCATAGATCATGAGTCAAAGAATTTGAAGGGAATACTAATTTTAGCTTGGAGCAGATTCTAGAAAGAAACAACAATTGGCCACTTGAGGAGAAATATATGTCAATATAGAGTTTGCAGACAAAGCAACGATCCAATTGATGATGAAGAAGATGTGCAAACAGATCAAGTGTTGGCAGTGGATTCCAAGAAAGTTTCCAAAAGAATAACTTGACTTTTGGGGAAATAGAAAGTTACAATATTGTCAGAGTGTCAGAGTGTCTGAGTATGAATTCTATGAATCATTTCAATCAGAGAGGGTAAAAAATTGGCTAAGAATTAGTGCCCATATATTAATCAAAGTAGGCAAAAAATCAATAGGGATGTTATCAATTTAAGGATATTTCCGAATGTTGGTGGGAACTCTATTTTCACTTACTTTCCTAAAACCTCTTATAATATGTTTAGTGAGACGGTTAACGTTGCACTCTCACCAAGAAAGATTGGTTGATGCATAATCAATCCAAGGATAAGATATCTATATTTGATTTTAAAAACGTAAACTCAAAGTGAATCCGAGTTATTAAGAATTGGTAATCAGTTTTTAGGTTTGGAGATAATGTCCCAATTAATCAGTTTTATATAAGAGGAGGAAAAGTCTGAATTATAGAAAAAAAATTAAGAAATACTGGTTATATGATTAAAGATAGAATAAAAAAAATTATAGTGAGATGGGTTGAAATTGAATTAATTATCGAGTTGATAAGAACTATTTTTTTAACCTAAGAAATAAGATCCCTTATACTATTCTGGAACTCGATGTTGTCCATCGTGATATTTTGATAGTTTTGAAGGAGATGATTAGGCAAAAGAAAGGAGCTAAGATATTTCATTGGCCAATGTCATCAAAGTTTTTCTATCTAAAAAATCCTATAAAAAGATATTACTTTTTTTACTCTCCATCATTATGTTATTAAATTATTATGAGTATGATAGTTTAAAAGTCGATCATTAATTCAAATTAAAATGACAACACAAGATTGTTCGACTTTTGAATCTTAATGCATACCAAGAATCATCTCGAATCTTAAAAAAAGATGATCGATGGTAAAAATTTTAAGTAAAATCTAACTTCCCCACTTCGGCAAATGATCGGAACAATCCATATCTATAGTATGAGATCCCTAACCATAAGCACTTGAAATACAAAGGCAAAAATACTATATCAACGATATGAGAGAGTCGAACTATGTGGATTTATATTCTTCCTCACAAGCATCATTCCTGTGGCAATCTCATGTTCTTGCTTCATCCTCTTGCCAATGACAACAGCAAATTAGTGGGGTCAATTTGAGCACACAAATGCAAACAAGAACCCTAAGAACTGGCACTCAGAAGGTGTTCTTTGAGGTAGTTCACAGTTGCAAGCATTGTCTCTCATGGCTTGTATCAAACTATGGAATCCAAGTTTTAGAAGCAAAGATATATAGACTGTAAGAATGGTTGCTTCAACTTCAGAAACATGAATTGTTTTGGCTCTTTCATCTGGAATTGATAGTTGGCAGACATCATTTAAGTGAAAAAGACTTTGATACCAAAAAAAGCAATTAAGAGATTATGTAAATCCTCCATTGACCTCATATTGACGAGAGTCTCGTGCATTCGGTATGCCATTCAGAAATAAGATATACACTCGTTATTATATCTATAAAGAAAAACTTGGATTCTTCACTGTGAGAATAATAATATTTTTAAGTTAATTCAAATCTACGTTCAAAGCCTCTTGTACATATTCTCATATAAATTTTAAAGAATTTTTCATAAATTTCTCTAGAATTAATAGAGAAAAACCCTAAGAGAATTAAAACTATTTTTCTTTCAAATCCCTACATCAAAACCCTTCATGCTTATGGCTTTGTATCAATCACACAGGGTTTGAAGCTAAGCTTTCATTGAATCAGAATAGAATTGTGGAAGATTAATGCATATTAACAATATAATCAGATAGATGATTTCTTATCTATTAGCTTAAATAAACAATCACTGTTGGCCTATCTAAAAGCTTAAAACTTGATCTGCTGTTTTCTTGTCAATAAGAACATTTAGATCACTGAACTGCCATTTTCTTCATGCTGCAAGTAAATTGACATCTTCATTTTGGTTGTAACTTGAAGTTTATAGAATGGTGGATGCAAGTTAAAGATCTAAAACAACAAGCTAAATCTTGCCTCATCATGTTTGTCTTCTCAACAGTAATGGCAAGAGTGTGCAGTAATGCTAACAAGCAGTCAATCTACCTAAATTGGAACTCAGTATCAGCAACAATTCTCATCTCTGTTCTTTCACCATTAAGACTTAGTCCTTAGGTTAATTAGGAGTCCTCAGTCTAACAAAACTTAGATTAAGTAGAGCAAACTTATGCAGTCAAAATTCCTCATATTTTGCATCTATAAGCTACAGTGATGTAGAACAGCTACCTGATTAGCTAGTTCTGGTAGGCTTGAATCCATGTCAATTTGGTTTCTTGTCACATTCATCACTACCGAAATCCTAATCTAACAAAATCTAACAACCATAATCTCCAATAGATTTCCATTAGACATCAGTTTGATCATGAATGAGAAGAAGTATACACCAAGAATAATGCTTTCCTCAACAGTTAAAGAACAGATTAAGAAGCTTCCCTGTAAACAATTCTGTTGATCTGCAAAGAGAAGTAGTCTGAGAAGTGTGCTCACAAAGACTCATAATTAGCCTCAGAATGGCAACCTGCCAAAAGCCTCTATAAAGAAAAACTTGGATTCTTCACTGTGAGAATAATAATATTTTTAAGTTAATTCAAATCTACGTTCAAAGCCTCTTGTACATATTCTCATATAAATTTTAAAGAATTTTTCATAAATTTCTCTAGAATTAATAGAGAAAAACCCTAAGAGAATTAAAACTATTTTTCTTTCAAATCCCTACATCAAAACCCTTCATGCTTATGGCTTGTATCAATCACACAGGGTTTGAAGCTAAGCTTTCATTGAATCAGAATAGAATTGTGGAAGATTAATGCATATTAACAATATAATCAGATAGATGATTTCTTATCTATTAGCTTAAATAAACAATCACTGTTGGCCTATCTAAAAGCTTAAAACTTGATCTGCTGTTTTCTTGTCAATAAGAACATTTAGATCACTGAACTGCCATTTTCTTCATGCTGCAAGTAAATTGACATCTTCATTTTGGTTGTAACTTGAAGTTTATAGAATGGTGGATGCAAGTTAAAGATCTAAAACAACAAGCTAAATCTTGCCTCATCATGTTTGTCTTCTCAACAGTAATGGCAAGAGTGTGCAGTAATGCTAACAAGCAGTCAATCTACCTAAATTGGGAACTCAGTATCAGCAACAATTCTCATCTCTGTTCTTTCACCATTAAGACTTAGTCCTTAGGTTAATTAGGAGTCCTCAGTCTAACAAAACTTAGATTAAGTAGAGCAAACTTATGCAGTCAAAATTCCTCATATTTTGCATCTATAGCTACAGTGATGTAGAACAGCTACCTGATTAGCTAGTTCTGGTAGGCTTGAATCCATGTCAATTTGGTTTCTTGTCACATTCATCACTACCGAAATCCTAATCTAACAAAATCTAACAACCATAATCTCCAATAGATTTCCATTAGACATCAGTTTGATCATGAATGAGAAGAAGTATACACCAAGAATATGCTTTCCTCAACAGTTAAAGAACAGATTAAGAAGCTTCCCTGTAAACAATTCTGTTGATCTGCAAAGAGAAGTAGTCTGAGAAGTGTGCTCACAAAGACTCATAATTAGCCTCAGAATGGCAACCTGCCAAAAGCCTCTATAAATACAACTCAATCTCCTTCCACATCTCCTTACCATTGACATGATGGAGGAGTTCCAGGAGGCTGACATCCTGTGGCCTCACGACGGTCGTTACGACGTTGCTGCTGCCACCGTGCCATGGCATGGCTGGCACGGAGCTCCGAGGAAACCAACTGGCCCAATCAAGATCCCTGCAAAAGCTCAGGCCAACTTTATGGATGATGATGGCAATGGCAATGATAGTAGTCCGATGAGAGCGATAATCCCGCCACATGTTATTGTGGCTGAGAGGATCGCCGGCGACAAGATGGCCGTCTCGGTGTTCGTCGGAAATGGGAGAACGCTCAAAGGCTGGGATCTTCGACGTGTGAGGACTTCCGTCCTAAGGTTGACCGGATTCCTTGAGGGATGAATGATGGTATCAGCTATAACAAAGCTAGATGCTGTTGGAGAAGGCAGTTCACATAGCATGCATGTGCCTGTTGAATGCATTGCCATCTCTTGAAGGGCTGATGAGTATGATTTTAGTGTAGTGATTCTTTCATTGTACAATGAATGCATTGCAAAGGAAATAAATATGGCTATTGTTGAATTCACACAAATTTGTGTGCCTAATTTGGAGGAGTTCTCAGGTCTCATCTTCTCTCTTTGGAACTTTGATGTTCTTGTCAATAAGAACATTTAGATCACTGAACTGCCATTTTCTTCATGCTGCAAGTAAATTGACATCTTCATTTTGGTTGTAACTTGAAGTTTATAGAATGGTGGATGCAAGTTAAAGATCTAAAACAACAAGCTAAATCTTGCCTCATCATGTTTGTCTTCTCAACAGTAATGGCAAGAGTGTGCAGTAATGCTAACAAGCAGTCAATCTACCTAAATTGGAACTCAGTATCAGCAACAATTCTCATCTCTGTTCTTTCACCATTAAGACTTAGTCCTTAGGTTAATTAGGAGTCCTCAGTCTAACAAAACTTAGATTAAGTAGAGCAAACTTATGCAGTCAAAATTCCTCATATTTTGCATCTATAAGCTACAGTGATGTAGAACAGCTACCTGATTAGCTAGTTCTGGTAGGCTTGAATCCATGTCAATTTGGTTTCTTGTCACATTCATCACTACCGAAATCCTAATCTAACAAAATCTAACAACCATAATCTCCAATAGATTTCCATTAGACATCAGTTTGATCATGAATGAGAAGAAGTATACACCAAGAATAATGCTTTCCTCAACAGTTAAAGAACAGATTAAGAAGCTTCCCTGTAAACAATTCTGTTGATCTGCAAAGAGAAGTAGTCTGAGAAGTGTGCTCACAAAGACTCATAATTAGCCTCAGAATGGCAACCTGCCAAAAGCCTCTATAAATACAACTCAATCTCCTTCCACATCTCCTTACCATTGACATGATGGAGGAGTTCCAGGAGGCTGACATCCTGTGGCCTCACGACGGTCGTTACGACGTTGCTGCTGCCACCGTGCCATGGCATGGCTGGCACGGAGCTCCGAGGAAACCAACTGGCCCAATCAAGATCCCTGCAAAAGCTCAGGCCAACTTTATGGATGATGATGGTATCAGCTATAACAAAGCTAGATGCTGTTGGAGAAGGCAGTTCACATAGCATGCATGTGCCTGTTGAATGCATTGCCATCTCTTGAAGGGCTGATGAGTATGATTTTAGTGTAGTGATTCTTTCATTGTACAATGAATGCATTGCAAAGGAAATAAATATGGCTATTGTTGAATTCACACAAATTTGTGTGCCTAATTTGGAGGAGTTCTCAGGTCTCATCTTCTCTCTTTGGAACTTTGATGTTCTTGTCAATAGCTCTTCTTCTTCTATATATATACATACATACATACATACATACATACATACATACATACATACATACATACATACATACATACATACATACATACATACATACATACATACATACATACATACATACATACATACATACATACATACATACATACATACATACATACATACATACATACATACATACATACATACATACATACATACATACATACATACATACATACATACATACATACATACATACATACATACATACATACATACATACATACATACATACATACATACATACATACATACATACATACATACATACATACATACATACATACATACATACATACATACATACATACATACATACATACATACATACATACATACATACATACATACATACATACATACATACATACATACATACATACATACATACATACATACATACATACATACATACATACATACATACATACATACATACATACATACATACATACATACATACATACATACATACATACATACATACATACATACATACATACATACATACATACATACATACATACATACATACATACATACATACATACATACATACATACATACATACATACATACATACATACATACATACATACATACATACATACATACATACATACATACATACATACATACATACATACATACATACATACATACATACATACATACATACATACATACATACATACATACATACATACATACATACATACATACATACATACATACATACATACATACATACATACATACATACATACATACATACATACATACATACATACATACATACATACATACATACATACATACATACATACATACATACATACATACATACATACATACATACATACATACATACATACATACATACATACATACATACATACATACATACATACATACATACATACATACATACATACATACATACATACATACATACATACATACATACATACATACATACATACATACATACATACATACATACATACATACATACATACATACATACATACATACATACATACATACATACATACATACATACATACATACATACATACATACATACATACATACATACATACATACATACATACATACATACATACATACATACATACATACATACATACATACATACATACATACATACATACATACATACATACATACATACATACATACATACATACATACATACATACATACAGACATACATACATACATACATACATACATACATACATACATACATACATACATACATACATACATACATACATACATACATACATACATACATACATACATACATACATACATACATACATACATACATACATACATACATACATACATACATACATACATACATACATACATACATACATACATACATACATACATACATACATACATACATACATACATACATACATACATACATACATACATACATACATACATACATACATACATACATACATACATACATACATACATACATACATACATACATACATACATACATACATACATACATACATACATACATACATACATACATACATACATACATACATACATACATACATACATACATACATACATACATACATACATACATACATACATACATACATACATACATACATACATACATACATACATACATACATACATACATACATACATACATACATACATACATACATACATACATACATACATACATACATACATACATACATACATACATACATACATACATACATACATACATACATACATACATACATACATACATACATACATACATACATACATACATACATACATACATACATACATACATACATACATACATACATACATACATACATACATACATACATACATACATACATACATACATACATACATACATACATACATACATACATACATACATACATACATACATACATACATACATACATACATACATACATACATACATACATACATACATACATACATACATACATACATACATACATACATACATACATACATACATACATACATACATACATACATACATAATGAACTATATATATCAACCACAATAGGAGCAGCCACCATTATAAACTGAAGTTGACTTGTACTAATCCACATATCCAGTTTACAAATCTGTGTTTGCTCATTACTTGGGAGAAGTGAATGAAGTTCCATTTTAGCTTTGCATCAGAATGCAAAGTTGAGAGGTTGAACACAATATGTAATGATGCTTTGTTATTTGAATCAGAGCCTTAAGACTACTGGTTAAAAGCAGACATGCAGTAGCATTTGTTTGCTAGGCTAAATGGAACATATGATAAGCAGCAAGCATTGTTTCTCCATCATCAACTCATTATTGACAGGCAAAACTCAATAAAGTGTAATACTTCAAGTGTGCTCAAAGAATAGCTTATTGATAAAGATTGGGAGAAAAAAATCAGGAGAAAAAATCAAGAGCATACACCGATAATCCAAGAAATCCAATTCATCATATGGCATATGATTTGAGGACAACAAAGGGACAAAGGCACACTGGACTTTGGTATTCCTGTCTGTTTATGGAATTATTATTACCCTGGTTGTTCCAAAACTCACGGAAATGAAGAAAATGTCACATCTCCATTGTACGAAAACAGAGGGAGGCATGTTCTGATTGCGGAACTACAGGCCCTGATCAATGAGGTAATCACCCAGCCTCTCCACAACCATGTTGCACTGGCCTGGAGTCATTGGTTCGTCATAAATTCCAAAAACCAAAGCTTGGTTAGTCTTCTTCACAGTGATGCCTCCAGATCCCTGCCATTGGTGAGAAAATTATTGTAGAACCTCAATTGCTAAGCAGTATGAAATTATAGTCTCCTTAAACTAACACTAAACAAGTGAGCTGGGCCAAGCCTTTGTCAAGAGACAAAAGTACAACAGCAGCATGACGACGATAAAAATGCCACCATAAGCAATCTTTGCAAGCTTTTCAGGAATTGCTGTTCCTGGGAAAATAGGATGCAGTGTCCATACAGATTTTCTCACTTCACAAAAACCTAATAATGTCTGAAAATAATCATTCAAGCACTATGAGCTTCTTACACTCCTTAAGTTTTGCATTTAGAAGAACGAGCTACTCTAGATACATAAAATGCATCTTTTGATTGCTGAGAAGAAAATGCTAATAGAAGGTTGGATATGAAGCAAAAATCCATTTTGGTTCTGAAAAAAAAAAGGGAACAAGACAGCAAACCACTTTAAAACAACAAAATACTAGAGGCCTCAAGTATAAGAAAATGCTAATAGAATGTTGACCATGAAGCAAGCCCATTTTGGTTTGAAAGAAACATGGGAACAGTGATAGCAAAACAATTTAAAAGATCAAACTACTAGAGGCCTCAAGTTTCAATTATTTGGACCAAGAAATCCTAAAATATATGACTTGAAAAATTTCTAGAAAATTTTGAATTTTCAACACATTCTGTAAATTCTATAAGAATCCAATCAAACTCAGTACATCTGAACTGCATATTCCTCTTAAAATACCATCGATAATCATCAGCAATGAGTTCATTGCAGCAACAGGATGCATGGCTAGTGGAAGCCAAGAGCAGGAATGTATTACAGAGTGATTTTTGGAGTCCAAGGGTATGGCAAGAAAGTAAAAGGACCATATGTCAAGCAAATTACTACAATTTCATGAAATATGTAGTTTCAAGATCAAGAATAAGCATCAAAACAGTTTTCTTGATGTTTAGAGTCTAGATGGTGATGAAGTACAAAAAGATGAGATGAAAACACCATAACTCTCAATCCAAGACAAATCTTTAATTGCAAACAGTGTGAACTTGAGCCACCGCAGAAAGCAACCGACAAAAATATGTGCATATAAAACATAAATGTAGCCACTTTAGGTTGCTATTACCAACATGATCATAATAATATAGATAACTATCTTTTAAGGCCTCAGATTGGCAATCTCCAAAGACCACATGCATAAACTGTAGCATAGCTAAAATTTTTCATTTCTAGAATATGCCATCTTGTTCTCCAATCAAGTGTACGACAACCAAAAGAGGAATTACCATTATTCTCATGTAATGTGAAGCTATGAAATCATCAAGAAGAATGCACAAATTTATTTCAGATAAATAATTGACTTTGTATAATAAAATTTCCATACATTAATGTGAACTACAAGATAATGACATATTAAAAATGAAAAACGTCACCTTCTTTCCACGGATTACAGCTCCAGGCTCTCCTTGAATAACCATGTACTTTGTTGAACCAAGAAATAAGCCGATTGGAGCAAGCGTTCCAGGTTCATTGAAATCATTAATTATATTGGTGATCTCCTCAGGCTTAAACTGAAAAATGGAAAGAAATAGAAACATCATGTTAAAAAATTTAAGAAAAACAATCAGTGGGGAAAGGAAAACATTTCAAGCATTCACATGCATATTGGCAGGACTATTAGCTGTAGTTGTAATATGAATGAAACCGATAAGTAATGAATCGTAAATAAAATGTCAAAAATTGCTATCACTATCTGTTATGTAAGCCTTGATCTAGTGAATTTTGGTAGGTTTCCAAACTATGCAGCAACATGAATAATAAGCCTTGATCTAGTGAAGTTTTGTAGGTTTACAAACTATGCAGCAACATGAAGCAAGAAACTAAATTCCAAATCACAATCCTGAGGATGCCATTTAACTAGTTTAAGGAATTGGAGTTGTAACCAAATGACACTAGGTTAGGATTATGGCACTTTATGAACAACCAATTAGATTAATAAGATCTCATGCAAAAAAGAACTTTATATTTGAACAAAATCAGATTTTGATAATCATAAAAGATGTACCCAGTACATCAATATAAGGTCTCTCAGGTCACAAAGAAGCAACCTTTAAATATTTAGTTGATAATCATGATAGACATTAATGGAAAAGAAAAATAGCTATTATAGATGGCACCTGACACTGGGTTGGGGTCCTAATTAATTTTGTCTTCAACAAGTTACAGTTCCCTTAACGTGATCAGAAGTAGATCTTCTTAGACTTACTGACATAAAGCGTATAGTTCACTAGATAAATTCACTCAATCCAACGGGTCAACACAATGCATTATTTAATGCAATCGATTTCAAGGAAGTGTTTAGCAAAATCCTATTTATCCAGCAACAATGTCATCTGCAAATTTCAGGGCAAAACATGTACGACTAGGTTAATAGAAATGCTAGAAATTATAAGCCACATACTGGGTGCGTAAATTTTATTGCAATCTCAAAATTCCCAGATATATCTGATACAGAATTTAGTTACGTGTTAGGCATCCCAACATAAAGAACACTGATATCACTGCATTACCCAATTCGGTAGTATCCAAACCCAGTTAAATCGTCACAGAACATAGAATCATATCAAAATCCAAAATTTGAACCACTTGTCAGAAAGATTTCACGCCAAATCATGATAAACAGATCCAACCAAATCATGGAGCAACAAATCCCTTGATATCCCGAATGCGTCAAATCAAATGCATCGAGAATTCGATTGAGATCGAACAAGATCAGGAAAAAAAAAAAAAAGTGACTGGCTGGCGACCCAGCAAATGATGGAACCGGAAGGGAATTGGGTGGGCAAGACCTGAGGAAAGGATGCGCTCTGCGCCCAGACGCTGCCGTCCTGGCCCATGATCGCCGCCGAAGTGAGATGGTGGCCCTCGATCTCGCACATCAAGTGATCGTCGACGTACGTTTGCCACGACATCGTCTCTCTCAATCTCTACTTCTTCTTCTTCCGCTATTTCTCTACGTGCTTTAAATTTGGTGGGAAGCGAAATTAAATAGGGGAGGGGAGGGCGGATCTCAAGTGCCGCCCCGCCACGCGTTCAACCCTATCGATGGCTTACGCTTCAAGTCCGGCTCCAAAACCGCCGGATTACAGAAAAGCCCCAAAAACCGACGGTCTTCATTGGATCTTGGATGGTGCGTGTCAACGAGATGGACGGCGCAGGGCGACCTTCCTTCGTGGGAACAGGTAATAGCTGGACGATTATAACGGTACACGACTCCGCGTCCCCACCGGAGGCCCCACATGGGCCACAGCGCTCCGTTAATCACAAGGCAGGTAGCAACGCTGACAATGATAAACAAATATTCTTCATATATATAAAAGTGAGCATTTGCTGAAGAACTCCACTTTGTTTCGAATGTCGATCAGATCAGATCACAACGCTTCAAACTATCCGACCCATATAGAACAGTACTAAGTAGTCTTTAATCTTTTCATTACTTTCTTTTCTGATATCGAGTAGTATCAATCAGTAAGTCGGTGCTATAACTCAACGATGTGATAACGACTTCATTACTTGATGAGGTTAACCCACTCATCTAAAATACTTCGATCTAAAACTATAGTTATTACCTCACCTATCCCTAGAAAATATGTTTTCCCACGGTGATCCAACCTAATACCAATCGTGATTCTTTCATTCTGTAGCTAACTCATGGAGTCGGGTCGAAGATTCGGGCGACGCGCCGCGAGGTCGCTTCCTCGTGGTCACGCTCCCCGTTTCTCTCACGTCTTCTTCTCTTCGGTGTACCGACGTCGACGAAATCGGCGTTAGCTGTTGACCACGACAAGGTGTAAGTAATTGTGTGGTCGATTTTTTCTGGATAAAAATGTGATATTTTTTTTCCCTTTGCTGAACGTATTTGTGATTGATTTCTTTCTGTTTTCGTTCAGATTGTTGTATTTATGATTCATGTTGCGTTTCCTTTGAATTATAAGAAATATTTGATCTGGATTTTCTAAATTTACTTGTCTGTTCTCTCGGGAGGTTGGAGTTCGATCCTTGTCCTGCTTTGTGCATTTTCTCATGGTTGATTCAATAGACTTTGGAAAGCTTGATTGGGTCTTGTACACTACTTTCGGTCAATTTTCTTTTGGCTTATGCTGTAGGGATGTGGTTACTATAGATATGGGCACTTCTCAAATAACATCTTGAGAATTAGAGTACCAAAATTGTACAGTTCCACTCAGTTCTATAATTGATATCCCTAAACACTATGATTTTGTCTACATATGTAAAACATGAATCATAAATGACTCCATTAGTTCTGTGTATCAAGTTCTTTTATTCTTTTTACTTAACATTACCGAAAGGAGCTGCTGCAGATGTATATGAGTTGGGGTTTCTAACGTGCACATTGTTTATATGATGAGGAATACGTCACTTGTAGCTCACTAGTGACTTCGTTGTGTCATTCATGCACATGAGAATAGTCTTTTCTTCTTGATAATCTTTGTGTACATGAAATGCACATACAGCTCAATAGTTCCATATTGATTAGTAAAATTCATTGTTACTTGATATACTAATAGAAAATTGAGTTTACATAAAGACTGAAATGGAAGTCATGCCACAAGGTGAATATCATGCTATAATGAAATATCCCATTTTTTAAATTATTTTTCATCATTGCATATGATTATTCACCAAATATTCCTTATTTTAATGATTAGACTAAGGCTAAATGGTCTTAAGTTACATTCTTTACGGTTGATAAAAAATTAAATTCTTTGGAAAAATATTGCAAAAATATAATAATATACATTGTATACACATATTGTTGCACTTTTAAGTACTGCCTGTTGGTAGTGAGTGATAATACATAACTGAAATGACAGCAATTGATGTTGCTTTTTTGCAATTTATTTCTTTATAAATTAGTTCAACTATCAAAGAATAAAAGGGTAAAATGTCAATTGCTAGTGACAAATAAATGGTGTCATTCTCTTAAATCTATTATGCATACGATAGTTTAGTCTCAGAAGGCAATAATTTAGTTGGTTTTGACTTCAAATCACCGAGAAAACTTAACTTGAAAACTAGTGTACATTCATAAGAACTCTTTTACGGAACCAAAAGTTCAAAAACTGCAAGTCTAATCTTAATCAAGAATAATTGAGCCACCAAGATCTGAAGGAGCTTTGACAGACTTGGATTTAAATATCCAAATGTAATAATAATTCCTGTTCTCATGCACAATTGCAGCTTAGAGATACTCCATGGATCGATGCGAGAACTTTTCACTTCAACCAGGTTCAACAGTTTGAAAAGCACTTCAAGATCAATTTGATTTGAGAGTCATCATTATGCTCTATTGACAATTGGAGCCTTAGGAATCAAGAGATATTAATATCACCTGAAGGGACAAATAACTGGGAGCAATTTTCACTAACAAACATTGTCTTTTAGCAGTTGTGTGTGGTGCAAAGTAATAAAACTTTTGTTTTTAGGTTGATTTTATTGTATACAGTCAAAATTAGAGGTGAGCAAAAGTTCTATTATTCCAATGACATATATGATTACGGACTAAGATATGCAGTTACTTGATCAACTATGGATTTGCCCGAGGTGTTATGGACCTAAATTTGGAGTAAAAAGAAAAAAAAAACCATTGCAAGCTTAGACCACCTCGCAAAATGTAGCAAATATAAATTACACAGACCGCAGAGAGGTTCTAGTATCTACGAGATAGATACTTCTTATTGGAGATGATAGTACTGTAACAGGGATCAGTGTGATCAAATTTATCTTGCAGATGGACCGAAATCTCCTGATATGACTCTTTCTATTCCAAATGCACTTGTCTGGCTTGTATCGAGACGTTGATTGTATAGGCTCTCACTCTTGTCATGAGCAGTCTCTAGTTCTAAGCTTTCCTTTAGCTGGATAACTACTTCAGCCATTGTTGGTCTCTGGCTTCCAGATTGTGTTGTGCACCTCATTGCTATATCAATGACCTTCCAGACAGAATTGGCATCATAATCTCCTTGCAGCCTGCCATCAATAAAATCATCAATGTTGCCCCTTTGAAGCCTTCGGGACACCCATTGAGTTATGTGAGCATCCTCTGAACCTGGGACTATTGGAGATCGGCCAGTGATCAGTTCCAAGAGAACAACCCCAAAACTATATACATCAATCTTTGTGTTGATCTGCAAGGTACTATGGTACCTGAGTAAACAAATACAGAATAGCTTTTAGGTGCACCATGCATCATATTGGACAACCAACATACAAAGTGCAATCAAGTCTTTAGAATATTACCATTGCCTCAAGCAAAATATTTTTAGCAACTACTGGCAGTCTAGCTAATTGCTATCTTAATGAACATAGTGAGCATTATATTTTTGGAAAATTTTGGAATGTCTATCATCAAATATTTTTGGGTTATTTGAAACTATGTGATCACCTGTTCTTATGCTTTTTAATCGGCAGGCTTCTATTCTGACCATTTTTAAAAGAGAAATGATCATGCAGATAGACATGTGATGACGCTTGGTTAATTTTCTTGAACTCTTAGGTTTCTGAGCTGTAGTGATATAAAATATTGAGAAGTGCCAAGCGATCTCCATAGATAAGTATAAAAGAAGTGGTAAAATAGACATACAGTGGATCAACATATCCAGGAGTGCCGACCACCCTTCGTGTGGAAACATGTGTGTCATATTCCCCAAGAAAAGTCTTGGA
Source organism: Musa balbisiana (assembly GCA_004837865.1). Taxonomy (NCBI): domain Eukaryota; kingdom Viridiplantae; phylum Streptophyta; class Magnoliopsida; order Zingiberales; family Musaceae; genus Musa; species Musa balbisiana. The sequence continues at coordinate 11,464,393 of CM017188.1, read as the reverse complement.
CAATCCAAAGTCCGCTATTTTAGCCTCTAGCTTTTGACCCAAGAGAATGTTGCTGCTCTTCACATCTCTGTGTACTATTGAAGGACTGCATCCCCTATGCAGATAGTCCAATCCTGCATATTCATGTTTAAAAGAGGTTGAGAAGAAGATAAATTATATTGTCTAATGCAAAGAGAATAAATAGGTTCATAAGATTCCTTGAAAACCTTGTGCAGCTTGATATGCAATACGAAGCCTATCAGTCCATGCCAATCTTGGAAGACCAACTTTACCTATAGGATAATTTGGTAGCTAGAAGAATCAAATGATTGCTAAAGATGAGCACATATGCAACATTATACAAAGCTAGCCATTTAACTAGACAGTTAGGTGTCATGGCCTTCAGGAAATTACTTTTATTTTAGCATAATTCTTGAGGGAAACATAACCATATGACAGTTAGGTGTCATGTTCTTCAGGAAATTACTTTTATGTTAGCATAATTCTTTAGGGAAGCAATAACCATATGACATTACCATCCGGCTAATTGTTCTTTGTAATAGTATTTGGAGTAAGAGGGAAAAGCAAATCTGTAAATTTTACAAATTTGAGATGTTCTCTAATCTATATATTTTAGAGTTTCCAATTCATTAAAAGATGTTCTTGTTCTTGTGTCATATTCTGATAAAACAGGAAAAGTTGAGAACTAAGCATCCACAGGGTTGTAGTTGGAGTGGTTCAAGTATGTTGAAGAACTGGCACAGGAATGATTAGCTTATGTTCATTAGATAATTTTTCTGTAATTGTGAGATGTTGGAATGTAGACCTTTCAAGTACTCTTGAAGACTTCCCCTTGGCATGTATTCATACACAAGAGCAAGGTAATTTCCATCATTGCAGTAGCCAATTAAAGAAACCAGATTCCTATGATGAACTCTAATCAAGTTCTGAACCTGCAAGACAGTGCAAAATGTTGTCATGCATTCAAAGAACATTAAATGGTCATTCTGTGCCCCTTTCATGTCTGAAGAATAGAACACATGCCAAAAAGGAAGTAAAACGCCTCCATACTGAGGAAGATGAAGCCACTCTAGACCTAGTTGATCAGTTGGTCAATCACATACCTCAGCCAGAAATTCCCTGACCCCCTGTGGTGATAACTGCGAGCGTAGCTTAACTGCAACCTGTATACCGTTTTCTAGGCATCCATGGTAGACATTTCCAAATCCTCCTTTGCCAATGACCGTTAGGAAGTTATTAGTTACTTTTACTATTTGTGGGTATGTGAACAGATGACCCTCAGGTGGTGCTGGAGGACTTTCATGATTCTGAAGTTCTGTTGAGTGTTCTTCACCATGTCGTCTTGTAGACTTATTTGAGGCAAAACCTTTACTTAACCATAAATAAAAAGGTAAGCATGAATATAAGTTAGCTAGTTCTAAATATACTTGCATGAGTAAGGAATAGACAAACCATAGTTTTCTTTTGAAATTTACCTTGTCGGTTTCTTTTCAATCTCCATACACATAAAGCCACCAATACCAAGAGTAGTATGGCAGAAACTGCTGAAATAACCACAATTACAGGTGTGGAGATCTTGCGGACAGGTTTTGGTTGTGGGTTTATTTTGTGGTCAAAGCTGACATCAAGGAAATCCAGTAAGCATAAGCAGTATCATAGTCATGCATATATACTTAGGATATGGAGCCGATATTCATGAAAGTGCATAACTTCCATGACATATTTTAATTACAAAAAAATAAGAAACATTGAGCCATGTAAATTCTGCACATCCTTCAAAAGAAAAGAAAATAAAATAAAACAGAAGCAATGGAAAAGAAAGAAAAAACTGTATCCCCAGAAAAACCTTCATATCTACATGCACTACAGAAGCCTATGTGAGTTGTCCTCATAATGGAGCTCATAATCCATCATCCTCAAAAAAAAAATAAAGACATCCTTGGAGTACAAGATGTCCCATCTTAATTTACCTTTGAGAAAAAAGAAGAAAGAGATAGTTGTGTCACTGTCATCAATTTGATTCACTTCTCGAGAAATTTCCTACCTTATCATGTCACCCTTTACTATTGTATGTGTTGTGGTATTAGTAAGGTATCCAAAAATTTTCTGTTGATGAGTAGTTGGAGAAATTTTTAGTTTATAAAAAGGGATTACCTTTTTTCTGAAGTGTTTTTCCCCCTTCAAGACACTATTAGACTGTTCTTTCATGAAACACAATGCAAATGCAGCACATCATTTGCTTCATCTGCAGGAACTCATATCCCTCATTTATAGGGAAGAGCAATGCTGCTCTGTATAATGAATATTCATTCCAGTGTCGTTGGTGGATCCACTATTTAAAGAAACCTGTCATTATTATTGACGTAATGCTTGTTTGGATCACTCTCTTTGGGAATGCAATTTATGTGTGCAGACCGGTACATACTGTAGCACATACCGTTCGGTACTGGGCGGTCCACGTACCGGTATGCCGTCGGACCGGTACGTACTGCCCGTACCGGGCGGTACCATTCGGTATTGCATACCATATTCAAAACTAACAAAAGCTATTGATTCTTTTAGGGAAAAGTTATCTTTTTTTTAATGAAAAGGATGGAGATCAGTATCTGAACACTGTTTGGTGCTTAAAGTAGACAGAATCGAGTAGTCATCATTACATCAATCTTTGCATTGCCAAGATCATGTTGGATATCCTGCTTGTCATTTATCTCTGTTTGTGAAAAATTATCAAGAAATCTGAAAATCAGTGTATCCATTCATGCAACAAAAAATATGGTAGGACCAAGGTTGGGGTTAAAAACATGAGTTTTGTCTTTTTCTTCTATTAAAAAAAGGTTTTCCCATTTTCTTGTATTTACAGCCTTCCATATATCAATTTCAAGTACTTTAGGTTTTGTTTATCATCTTTCACCAGTAGGTACATAAAGAATTTTGCTACACTCTATAAGAAGAAAATTGCATCTTGATTTTAATCCTTTACATGATTCTTTGTATTAAAAAAAGTAGCTTATACTCTATTATTTCACCTTTTGCACCATATATAGGGTTTATATGTAATTAAATAACTGAGGTCTAAAAAGTCAGAATACGACTGGACTCCACTAAGAATGTGATGCAGGTACAATTTAGTAAACATTGTACACGAAAGAGCTGATATGAAGAGAAGGAAGTGTTTTGCACCTCAGAAATGTTGGTGATCCAATGAGCAATCCCAGATCAGAGTAGGGTCTTTAAGAAAGAATTGAAACAAATAGTTACCATGTTCTATTGTGTGCTCAAACCAGGAGATGAAAAACCTAGAGCAAGTGTTCTTTAAGTCTTTCCTTTCCATTTGAGTTTTTTTATACGTATGTTATATGTCTTTTCTGTTCTCTTTTCTTCTATTGTTCTGTATACTTTTTCCTTATTTTCTTTATGTTTTCTTTTATTTGCGTCATTTTATTTATCTTCAAATGTAATCTTGGTGGAAATGCACTTCCTTCAATTACATCCAAGAAAAGGAAAAAAAAAATCCCTCAGTAGGGCTTCTGATTTACTACCTCTTGATAAAGAAATAAGTGCTCAAATCTGCAATTCTCAGTCTGAAACGGCCAGCCTCAGAAATATATAGAAAAAAAAAACAACCGAAAAGAGTATTAACAAGTTGGCATTTCAATTTGTCCAAGAAGAGTATTATAGTTGTGGCACTACAGACATCTACTAAAGTTATCTCTAGGAAGTTTTTAATCTTAAATTATTGCCAACTAAATTGGTAGTGCCACAACTATACTGATGAATCAGATAATTGAGAAGGACAATACTATTTTTAGTTATCATAGCATGGTAGGAAGGAGAAGGAACAAATACATAAATGTCAGCTGCCCCTTGTTTTCCTTTTGATTTATAGAATCAGGAACAGGCCCGATGAGATTGTTTCCTTTCAAATTTCTGCAACGACAAACACAAAGTTAAAGCACAATCACCTTTTTCGGCCATAAACCTGATTCAAAAGGCTAGAGTTGAACTTACAGGACTCGCAATGATGGTAAATTTCCCAAATCATCAGGTATTGTTCCTGTTAGGTTGTTGTTAGACAGATCCCTGAATGAAAAGTCAATTGAAATGGGATGTCAACAATGCATCAGTCGTAGGTTTTGGACAAATTGTGATAAGGCAAAGCAACTTAACTTATTATTTCTGGCTGGAAACTGTACATCACAATTAATGCCATTTTAAATAAGAAACAAAAGAAAGATATGGAAGAAGCCGATATTTAGGTTAGGTGGAATGCAATCTTTCAGATAATGAACTTCTATGGGTCTGATAATGTTAAGCAGCTTTGGGTCACTGAGCTTTGCTTTTATTTTCAATGATAGGTTTACTAGTTGGATTCATTTTTAAGAGATTTGACTAATGGGTGATCCTCTATCCCCTTATTTGTCATTGTAGTCTCCAAGTTCTCTCTTCTTTGTTAATGTTTGATAAGATAGAGGTTAGCCTATTGGTTTTCCTATAGTTCCCTGCACTTCAATTAATCATTTGCTTTATGCCAATGACACCTTGGTAATTACTAGGGCCGATTAGCATGTTTTGTCATCTCTTAGTAGGTAGCTTATAGGAGATTCTATCATTAAAGGTAACTGTTATAATTTTGGGGTGTTCTTCCCAAGTGGCCTAGCTCTAGAGGGAAATGTGGCATAGGTATATTTCTTAAGCTTAGTATTTACAGTTTCCTTTTACTTACCAAGTGCCTTGGACAAGAGTTCTTGTCAGAGATCAGGAATTTTTGGTTGATAAATTTCACAAAATTTGAAGTAGGACAAAGATAATTTGCCCCTTGGTGACCACATTACTTTGATTAAATTTTGTCTGATATCTATCTTTAGTCACTGTTCTCACCTAGATCACATGAATTGGATTATCAGGTAGTTCATTTAGAAGAAGAATGGCTCTAGAAATGACATTCACCTTCTCAGTTGGGATTCTATCTTGACCTAGACATGAGGGAGGCTCCACATTTCAGACCTTAGTGATCATTCTAGACTTGGTTTTAAATTTGTGACTGCAACTCTGCAAGTATGGTCGATTGGATCCTTATTCTACTTGTATGGAACTCATGTATATGAGTTACAAAATTTCCGTTAATGAGGAATGGTCTTCAAGTGTGTATTGTCAATGGTATGAACTGCTCATTGGGCCTTAGGTGAATCCTTCATCTTTCAACCTATGCCTCTCAGTTTGCAACTTTATAGGTCAATTGGAAGATGAGCAAATCATCTATGAGGCAATGTTAGAGGTCGGCTGATCTACAGACTCTTTGCCTTATATTGTTCCTTCATTTATTCTCCAATTATGTGTGACCAAGAGATTTCCAGGTGAGCTAGTTTTCCTGATGGCATGCTTGCTGCTACACATGTATGACTCCCTTACCCCATGAATTTCTCACAATAATTGGAATGGTTGAAAGAAGATTTGGGATATGCAAATTGTCCCGCTGTATATGTGCTTTACTGTGAACATGTCCTGAAGCAGACTACCTACATATTCTAAATGGAAGCAAACAAAGTTGTTAAGTTTAGATTAGGTATTGATCTTTGCCTCATAAGTAGGTTGTCTATTGAGTTTTTGGACTAGTTGAATGGTGGTTCTTGGATCAATTATAATTTTAGTGATGGTGTTTTCCTATCTAATATAATAGGTCTGAAATTGCTTATCTTGTGAAATTCTGGAAAGATAGGTTTTCGCTGATCAATATACAAGCCATGATGCTATATTTAAATATGATGTTAATGCTGCTAATTTCTTGTTTGATGTTCTGTGGAAGTTTGATGTCTGTCAAGATCAGCTATATCTTTGGATGAAACGATCATCCCTTTTCCCTTTTATATATTAAGCTGAATTTTGATGCAGCTTTTTATCATTCCGCCCCTGAGGGGGTGTTGGTTTTATATGAAGAACTGATGTTGGCTCTCTGCTTTCTTCCAGGGGCTAAGTCTATTGAGGTTGATGTGTTTGTTCCTCAAGTTAAATTGATGGCTGATCATTGGACTTCTAAGAAGCTGCCAGAGAATTATCTTGGTGGTGTTGGTTTTATCTCTATACCCATGAGGAAGGTATCTGAAATTCTTATCCAAGCATATGCACTTCAAAATGATTTGATTGCATTTTCCATATATGTTTTATTGGTTTCCCTTGTGCCTTTCACATATTTTGTAATGTTTAAATGTAAGAACTTTTTTCATTAATTATCAGAGGGTAATATAACTACAATGCTTCAATACTGACACCCTAAAAGTTGTCATGGCCGATCTAACTTAATGTTCATCTGTCAATTGAATATGAAGATGTATTGGTGCAGAAATTAAACTTCTAAAAGGACTATAACTACAAAAGAAAAGAAAACAATTCCATGCTAAGATTAATTTTTTAACTGAATTTCAAGTGTCAACCAGACGGCAATTGAAGAACTTCAATTATTTATCTTGACATTTTATCCAGGTTGAACAAAATAGATTAGCATAAAAACTAAGAGCTTTACTTATTTATCCCACCCAAATTTCACAATCAAAACAACTAATTATGAGATTTTTTAAAAAACTTACAGGATCTCAATTGCCATGAGCGAAGCAAATGCAGTGGATATTGCACCTGTCAACGCACTTGACGATAGCATTCTGCAAAACTTTTGAGCCCATGAGATGACTTTCTCAATTCGAAATGGTTGATATGGTAATCCTTCAGATAATTAATTATTTTATTACATTGACAAGTTGTCATGACAACTTACATAGATGTGATTCTTGGAGGATCAGGATTATTATAGCTGCAACTCAAGCCATCCCATGAATATTGTCTTGGAGCACATGGATCACCCGTCCAATTTCTTCTCAATTTATATTGTTTTTTTATTACCATAATGGCATAAACTGATTCCCCAAGGACAAAGCCAACCAATGTCAAGCATGCAAAGCTCAGTTTTGCTCTTCGAATGCAATTTTTCATTAAGAGGACAGCAAATAAGGCTTACCATCACTGGAGTTGGTTGTGATATCCTTTTTCTGCATTGGAAAATAGGCCTCCATTGCATTGAGAAGTGGTGGAAGGGTGGAATTACTGGTGGCGTTTATTGTGTAGTTGTACTGGTCATATGGATACTTTGGAACAGGATCGTAAATCCAATCTGTCACGTTTGCTGGTGGACTGTATGGCCCATACCACAAGTAGTCATTTATATAGATGTTGAACTCCCTTGAGCTGTTGCCACTGAGGGACAGCACCTCCGAGAAGTATAGGACAGTGAGGAACGCATTAACATTGGCTTCCCAGCTAATGTAGGAAATTCTGAATTGCATCTGATTAGAGTTCACTGGCGTAAGGGCAGTTTGCATCACTGTGGATGGTGCCTCAAAATCCTTGCCGTAGTTTCTCACTGTCAAGTTGGTGTATATCGTCATCCATGACTGGCTGCCACTCCATGGTATCCAGATACGATCATAAGGGTCATCAGGGTATCTGTCCAGTATATACATAAAATGTATAAGTATGTTTGTATAGAAAAGAAGACGGCAAAAACTCCAGCAGTTCAATATTCAAAATACAGTTATGGCCTGCTCTGTAAGGTTCTTTTGCTCACCTCACTATGTTGTTTGTCAGTGAGCCAGCATCAACACGAAAATAGAGAATGAGAGTTCTTGTGGCATTTGCTATGGGGTAAATCGTATTCTTCAAAGGCCTCATCTCAAGAGCAGATATGAAGGGGGTTCCATGGCCCGTGTTTACCAAGCAGATGGACATGAAGTCTGTCATAGCAACTGTGATTGCTTCAAGTCTGTAAGGAACAGAAGCATCTGTTATGTTCACTGTTTGCCAGTAGTTGACATCCAAGTGCAGATCAAATAGCAGCATGGCGCTGTTCAGGTGATCATAGTTTCCATACATGAAGGTTGTTCTTATGAGATACTTCTGATTCTGCAACACAGGTATGGTGTAGCAATTCCGGGCTCCATCAGGGAAGCTTCTAACGTCCGTGAGTTGCTTTGCTAGTGAGGGGGTCAAGTAGCTGGAGGAGATGTTGTAGCTTACTCCCCTATCTATGTATTGGTCATCCAAGACATACGGTATTTGGGTGGTTGGATCTGGATAGTTATAGTTGCTGCCACAATCAATGCTTATATAACCTGCAAATAAATTTTTATTTTGAGATATGTTTCAGATAGATGCCTTTGTTGGTTAGAGACATTTGCATTTGTTCATCACCTCTACAGATTTTTCCATTTTGCACTCACTGTATGACACCACTTATATATTGGACTACTCATATTTTGCATTCATTCAATATCTTCATATAATAAAAATGAAATTTTACTAAGCTGTTTCTAAAATTTTATAATTCTTGTTTACAGAGGCATTTCGTTAACTAGGTGGAGCATATCAACATGAAAAGTGATCTCCATCCACAAGGGAGATTTTTGGTGTTGTTAAGTCACCTACCAGGTTTGTCTATATACACAGTTTGTTTTAGCATTTGCATATGGTTTTATGATCTACTTAATGTGAAAAACCTTTCAATATCATATATATCTATCATGATATTTCCATGTTCTTTAATAAAAATACTAATGAAGAATATCATACCTTATGTTGTAACCAAAGATCCCCTCACTATGATTTCTCATGTAAAATGCTACTTAACTCTAGATATATTGACCCTCGAAACCTTTTGAGGTGATGTTGTCTCCTAAAAACGTGATGTGATATGACTTGCATATTTTTGACCTATGAATCATTCCTGTGAGAGAAGGCATTCCCTCCTGAAAAGTTTTTCAGGTGGCTCAGTCCAACTAAAATTATAGATTTTTTTCCTAACCCTCGGCCTCTTAGACCTGATAAGTTGACCTACCCTGTGGCCTCATAAGATAGGTTCTGTAACAAACAAAGTCAACCTGCTGTGGGGCTAAGTAGGATCAGAAAGCTTTAGGGGAGGGAAGATAGCCACGATTTGTTTTAGTGCTGACTTCATATTCGCATTAATAGGTATCTAGATAAACAGATAGGTAACTATAAATGTAAAGAGAGAGAGAGAGAGAGAGAGACCATATTATTAAATTTTGAAATAAATGCTGAAGTAGATTATCCTGCATAACCTAGACACACTAGAAGTCTTGTTTTATAAGAAAAATATGTTTAATAAGTGAAACTAACATATAAATTTATTAAAACAATCATAATTTGTTATTCTATCATTGAGAACAATTCCACAATCACCTACTGTGTATAAAAAGGAATCTTTAATGAATAAAAGTGCATCTTTTACTTTGAGAGAACTAAAAACACAACTTGAATTCATATTGACAAATTCTGAATAAGACAATATCAATGAGAAATCAGAGCATAAACCTTTTGTTTGTATAGCTTGTACTTTCTTTGAAACAGATACATTAGTGACACAATTGAGAATCATTTCTGAGTGCAAGATTCAGTTGTTTCATCAAGCAACATGGTAGCAAAAGCAAGTACCAGTACCCCCCCCCCCCCCCCCCCCCCCACACACACACACATAATGTACTATGATGTTGTAATAATCAAGATGGGTCACTCTACCAATGCACCCTTGATTACTCCAATATTGAAGAAGAAAAAAAAATGTTCACATACTAATGATATGATAAATAAGGATCTTTTTTGTCTGGAAAAAATGAACAAGGACTTAAACTAGCAACTGATGCAAATAGGGAGTGAAAAAAGAGTGTTGCGGTTTGAGTTCATAATCTCTTGTTTGCCAATGTGGCCCTAATAAACCATTCTAAAATGTTCTCTTAATTAAGTCTAAAACATCTAATTCATTTTATGAGTTACAAGATGGTCCCACGTAATAACCCCTCTTCTCTTGGAAGGAAAAGAAAAGGCAACCAATTATAACTATCGCATATGGCGTCGATCACAGGTAGAGTACCCCTTTTATGGCTTCCATATATGGACCTCTGAAGTATTGCTCTTTTAAAAAGATAACAATGCCCAAAAGCAGCTTAAGTGCTTTCTTTTACAGAAGAAAATGATAATTTTATTTGATGTGTGATGTTTTGTTGTTAGGAAGCACAAAAAAGTAGAAAACATTTCTTAGATTTCTAACATCTGAATTAAACCTTAGCCTAGTGGTTGGTTTTCTCTAACTTTAATCACGATTTGATTTGAACCAGAATCAAATTGGGATAGAATCAGAATCGAACCAGTTCAGTGATTTATTGATTCCAAACCGAATCGAAACTGGACCTAGGTGGTTCAGTTACAGTTTTCGGATTTTGAGAATTGAAATCGGCGGTTCCCAAATCAAAATTTGAACCAATCGAAACCGATGGTTCCAGTTTTGGTTCGAATCAACGATTCACAATTATATATATATATATATATATATATATATATATATATATATACACACACACATACATATATATATTATATATATATATATATATATATTATATATATATATATTATATATATATATATTATATATATATATATTATATATATATATATTATATATATATATATTATATATATATATATTATATATATATATATATTATATATATATATATTATATATATATATATATATTATATATATATATATTATATATATATATATTATATATATATATATATATTATATATATATATATATTATATATATATATATTATATATATATATATATACACACACACATACATATACACACATACACATACACATACATATACACACATACACATACATATACACACATACACATACACATACACATACATATACACACATACACATACACATACACATACACATACATATACACACATACACATACACATACATATACACACATACACATACATATACACACATACACATACACATACATATACACACATACACATACACATACACTACACATACACTACACATACTTATACATATATATATATACATATGTATATATGTATGTATGTATAATTTTTATTTTAAATTAAAAAACTAAGGTTAGAACCAGAACCAAACTGGAACCAGAATCATTGGTTCCGGATTTTGAATTCAGAACCAGCCCCTATTTGATTCGGTTCTGGTTACCAAAATTAAGAACTGGAGCTATTGGTTCCAGAACCAATGGCTTCAGAACTAAAACCATCGATTCCGAAACTGATATCAGGGCTGGTTTTTCCTTCTTCACCACAATGGCTTCAGAACTAAAACCATCGATTCCGAAACTGATATCAGGGCTGGTTTTTCCTTCTTCAACAGAGTTTGAGCAAGAGATGGTATATAAATATTTGACCTGTCCTCTACCTTCAAAAATGATATTTGTGTAACTTCTCACCTTTATAATTATGGAAATTCTTCCACATGGATGAAATTCATCTGTCTGTAATCTGACCAACTTTCACAGGCTTTAAGCACATACACCAGTGTGTTGCCATTGTGCCCTATGTTATTGATTAACAAAAATTGAAAAATTTTATTCGCCATTTTAGGCTTCTGTTTGGAGGTTTAATGACTTGCACACCAGACGGCACTGCTTTTTCTAACTCTTCTGTCTGGTGCAGGTAATGACAGATAATTGAAGAGATGAGGAAGTCCCACAGATTGGCCTCTCAGCAACCTCTTAAATTACATATTTTACTAATGGAAAAGATGGAAAGAAAATACATTAGTGTTTTTAGTAAACGCGCCCAAGTTCAAACAAAAAATGAAAAAACAAAGTTAAAGAAACCTATTTGCTCTTAGGTAGCTAACAGCCTATAGTGTATGAAAACTCCAGGTTTTGAATTATAGAGCAAAAGAAAGTGGAAAGAAATATGTTTTCAGTTACTTTTTGTTTTTTATTTTTCTTTGAACCTTTGTTTCAGCAGCATGAAGGATTTATAGGAAAAAAAGAGGCATGGGCTACACATGCAGAACGACAAAGTTTCTGATAATCACGTATATGCATACCTTCGGTACTTGGAAGCTGCTGGCCGTGAACATGAACTGCGACAACTGAGATGCCCAGAAAAGCAAAGAACCAAATTGCCATCTCCAACCTACTGGAGCAGCTCATGTTCCTTCTCCCCTGCCTTGTCTCAACTTATCAGAACCATACAGGCCATTTGGTATATAATGTCCTAAATTTCAGTTAAAATATGAGATGACATACATAATATATTTTTCATTGGAATACTTTCTTTACCACTTTGTGCTTCATCCACTGTAGGTTAGGCAATTTGAGAGGCAACATCCATCAGCAAGGGACCCACATATGGGAAGATCATATATTTCATGATGTTCAGAATGTTATACACCCACTTTAATTATCCAATATCAGGACATGAATGGTGGGACTAGATCTAATGTTAGTGTAAACAGCAGATGAAATCAGCATTCACGGAAATTGGCAGCTCTTACCCTGATAATTCTAATTCTATACTATGGTTTCAGGTCAATGGCTTTGGAGGCGAAGAAAACATTTATAAGAGTCAGATTATATATATATATATATATATATATGTATAATACATACATTTATTTATTTATTTAAATGTATATAGTGTAAACATTCTCTGAAGCTGACATTTGAATGAGTAAGAGTTCTCTTCTTTGGATGATCAATTGCAAGTATTGGAGAATAGTATAATACACCAAGTTGGGTTCTATGTTCATTCAGCAAAGCAGACGAAAGATACAGAAAAGAAAAGCGATGTGAGAGGAACAATAGAGCTTCGGCCGATGATTCCGGTCTCTGAAGTTAACTTTGAAAGTGTCAGTTTATGTATAAGGGTAAACATTGACATTCTCTTCTTTGTATAATCAATGGCAAGTAATGGAGAATAATAGAATAAACCAAGTTGAATAGCTGCTTGGGTTGCAGCAAAGCAGAAGAAACAGAGAGGGAATAAGAGCACTGTGAGAGGAAGAACAGAGCTTCTGCTGTTGGTTTTGGTCTCTGATATTAGTTAGATAATATCACATTATTGAGTTATAGCACCCATCTATACCCAACCACATACTGATTGATACTACTCGATATCAGAAAAGAAAGTAATAAAAAGATTAAATACTAATTAGTACTGTTCTATATGGGTCGGATAGTTTGAAGCGTTGTGATCTGATCCATATTCGAAACATAGTGGAGTTCTTCAGCAAATCCATATATATATATATATATATATATATATATATATATATATATATATATATATATATATATATATATATATATAAAGTTTAAATTAAAAAAATTAGGATAAGGTAAATGATACTGCCCAGGATCGAACTGGGGACCTTTAGTGTGTAAGACGTTCATAACCACTACACCACAGTATCTAGTTTGTTATATTTTCCTTTCTATAATTATATGAATATTCTAGAATCGTTTGCCACATATGAAACAATATACTTATTTAAAGTATTTTATTTATAGTTTGTGAGAGAGTCTTCTTTTTAAGCTTTTCTCAGTTTCTCTTAGGATGATGAATACCAACTGTCTTATCCATTTTAACCATGCCACTTATAGATCTCTTTGCATATATCGACATCAATTTAAATATTTTTTATTTCATTATCCATCATAGTCATAACAAATTATTTATGAGTATTTTCACTATTTTTTTGCTCATTTTCATTTATTTTGTTTACATTGTTTTTCAACGGTATTTACAGTGTTTTATTGATGTATTGAATGAAAAATATTATAAGTAATATCATATTTTTAAGTTTTATTTGGTTAATGCCAATAGTTTATTTAGATTATTTACCGTGTTTTCAAGTAAGTCTTATAATGGTTTTTTTTTTTTGTAGTGATCAAAACACTATAAGAAGTCAAAAATACTATCACAAACCAAAACACTATAAACGCAAAAAATTTTTGAGGGGTAATCTGGATATTTTAAAAATTAGAGATATTATTTGAAAAAAAATAAAATCAGAGTGTACTATCGAAAATTACCCAAAAATATGGATAAAAAGTCATTTTGCCCTTAGCGAGTTTAAAGAATTACTTTTTTTTTTGTCATATCTGACCCTATCGACCTCGCTCTTACACACTTTGCCCGCAACTCTCTTGTCGAAAAGGAATGGGCACAAGTGTTATTATCACTACTCGAAACTGGTGACATAAAAGCATAAGGGTAATTGACAAGCATAAGCAATAATAGACTACGTAAAGGCCAAGGGTAAAATAATTATTAAAAGAGAAAAGGGGTGGTTTTTCAAAATTTGTTAAATAGGAAATTATCAAATTTATGAGTATTTTCTTTTTATATATAAAAATAATAAATTCTCGAAAAAAAACCTTTGAAGTTTGAGAATGTCTCAAAATTAAAAAAATTCTTATAGAGCACCATGATGTATGAAAAGATCATTTTAGCTACAGTAATTTTTTTTTCAATTTTTTTTTAATCAGATCTCTTGTTACTTTTACCTTGCATTGTCATATGTAACTCTCATCGTGCTGACCATAACCAATTATGTAGGGGCTTATTACTATACCTTTGTCGTTGTGCATGTAATATTCTCGCTGGTTTAATCTCTTCACACCCCTTCTTTTTGTTGGCCACCACTGATAAGGAAAAAGAGAGCGAGGTGGGAGTGGCATACAATTACTCGTAATCTCAACTATACCTTCATCATGGGTTCAACAAGATTCGATAGATGGCAAAAGGCGACGGTTAGACGAGGTTAAAATGATTATTTAAAAAAATATATAAATAAATTAATTTTAAATTTTACAAAACTTACCAAATTAACGTAAATGATGCTGCCCAGGATCGAACTGGGGACCTTTAGTGTGTAAGACTAACGTGATAACCACTACACCACAGCACCTAATAATAAGATGTGAGATTTTACATGAATCTGTAATAATTGTTTTTCTCCGTATGAAATAATATACTTATTTAAATTATTTTATTTATAGTTTGTGAGAGAATCTTCTTTTTAAGCTTTTCTCAGTTTCTCTTAGGACGATCGTTTGCCACTTGTAGATCTCTTTGCATATATCGATATCAATTTAAATGTTTTTTTATTTCATTATCTATCATAGTCATAACAAATTATTTATGAGTATCTTTTTATCCATCCTTTTAATTAAATTCATATATTCATCTTAATATTCTAATTATTTATGAGTATTTTCACTATATTTTTTTTCTCATTTTCATTTATTTTGTTTACATTGTTTTTCAACGGTATTTACAGTGTTTTATTGATGTATTGAATGAAAAATATTATAAGTAATTCTTGTTGGTTGTTATTGTTGGTATGTTGTTGTAATATCATATTTTTAAGTTGTATTTGGTTAATGTCAATAGTTTATTTAGATTATTTATAGTATTTTCAAGTAAGTCTTATAATATTTTTTTATTGTAGTAATCAAAACATTATAACAAGTCAAAAATACTATCACAAACCAAAACACTATAAAGGTCATAAGTGTAGTAATCCACTTGTAGTAATCCACCCTTACATACTTCGCTCATAATTCTCTCGTCAAAAATGAATGGGCACAAGTGTCATTGTCACCACTTGTAATCCAAAACTTGAATACATAAGGGTAATCGATAAGCGCAAACAACAATGGACTTTATAAAGGTTAAGGGTAAAATAATTATTAAAAGAAAAAAATGGTGCTTTATCAAAATTTGTTAAAGTTGATGTATTTGATAGAAAATTCCCAATTTTATGAGCATTTTCTTTTTATACATATAAATATTAAATTCTAAAAAAAACCTTTTAAGTTTGAGAATGTCTCAAAATTCAAAAATTCTTCTAGAGCACGATGATGAATAAAAATATCATTTTATCTATAGTAATTTTTTTCAAATTTTTTTTCTTCTCGTATCTCCTATTGCCTTCGTCTTGCATCACCGCATGCAATACTCACTATGCTATCCATGATTCTTGTTCGAGAGCTCACTACTGCACTTTTATTGTCGTGCATGCAACATTCTCATTGGCTTGGTTTCCTCACACATTTTCTTATCGTTGGTCACTAGCGAGTGACAAGGAATGATAGGGAGGTGGAGGTGGTATGCTCTTACTCATAGCCTCAACTGTACCTCTATCGTGAGTCTAATAAGATTCCACAAAAGGCAGAAGGTAATGGTCGACGAGAGTAATATATATATATATATATATATATATATATATATATATATATATATATATATATATATATATATATATATATATATATATATATATATATATATATATATAATAAAAACTTACTAAATTAACGTAAATGATGTTGCCCAGGATCGAACTGGGGACCTTTAGTGTGTAAAACTAACGTGATAACCACTACACCACAGCACCTAATAATAAGATATTAAATTTTATACATAAATAAAGAAATCTAAATTATATGTACGAAATAATATACTTATTTAAATTATTTTATTTATAGTTTGTGAGAGAGTCTTCCTTTTTAAGTCTTTCTCAGTTTCTCTTAGGATGATGAATACCAATCTGTCTTATCCATTTTAACCATGCCACTTGTTGATCTCTTTACATTATATCGATATCATTTTAAATATTTTTTATTTTACTCTCTATCGTACTCATAACAAATTATTTATGAGTATCTTTTTATTCATCTTAATATTCTAATCTTATCAAAATACATTTTTTTGTACACACTGATGATCACACAAAACTCAGTTTTCCTCTCTACTCTGACCACTCATCGCCTATGGTTGAGTTCCACTGTGGACCCCATTAAGTAGACTGGGATGGTATGGCTTCGACGTTCCTTATTAAATAGGTTTATGGTAATAATACATTACTTTTCTTACACCTACGTGTCTCACGCTTTGATCTACACGCGTCGCCTTCGGCTGGCTTCACGTGGGTCCCGAACAGTAGATCCAATCACAAGTCCGGTAACCGACATTGTCTCGTCAAAATATATTTGCTCTGTCCATTTTCCTTAAAATTAATTCGTTTTCCCCACCCCCCTCCTCCGTACTCCCACGATTCGCTAATCTTCTCGCCTCCTCGGTGCGAACCCTAATCCTTGGATGCGATGGCTCTGCTGCCTCGGACCGCGCGCCAGGCGCTCCTCTCCGCCCAGCGTGCGGCCGTGATCCCCGCGGTGGCTCCATTCTCCACCGCCGCTGGCGCCTCCCCCTCCCCTGCCCCCTATGCCCGGGCCCCGCCCCCCTCGGCGTCGTCCCCGACGGGTCTCTCCAAGACCGCGGAGTACGTGATCTCCAAGGTGGACGATCTGATGAACTGGGCTCGCCGCGGGTCCATCTGGCCGATGACCTTCGGTCTCGCGTGCTGCGCCGTCGAGATGATGCACGCCGGCGCCGCGCGCTACGACTTCGATCGATTCGGCGTCATTTTCCGGCCAAGCCCACGCCAGTCCGACTGTATGATCGTTGCCGGAACCCTTACTAACAAAATGGCCCCTGCCCTGCGCAAGTAAGGAAAAAATATTCTGTTCTATTCTCTTTATCTTCTACATGTTTATCTCAATTTATTTTTTTTGGTGGTATTATTGAGTTGGAGACATGTCCATGATGATAAAATTTTGCAATTATGCTATCGAAATTGGATCTTGTTAGTCTTACATGACTGTTGATAAGGCTTAAGGATTTGCTGGGAGGAAACCTACTCAAGATCACAAACTGTTGACCCTAGTTGTTGTAAGCTGATGCATCTAGACCTAGATCATCTAGTTTGAGCAACAAATATGGTCTTGATCTTTTTCCTGCGTTGATAATTGTTGTCGCTTTAGGCCTCGTGGGGTTTGTTATCTAGGAAATCTGATATAATATATTATTTTGATTGCAAATACTTAGTTCACCAGTCGTCAAAAATTGAACAAATATTTATTTTCCTATTTATATTTGAGTTTCAACTAATATTACATCATGAAAGTCGAACACTCAAGGAGGAATTGATATGCAACAGCCATTAAGTTATCTATGGCTTATTGACAAATTTTGGAGCTGAAATTAAGGCATCATGATTTTCTAGCAACAGGGTTCAAGTGTAACATGTTCAGTAAAAGTGATAGCAGGTTCAGGATAAGGTTGAATATACCTCAGATTTCTATGGGCTAGGATACATCTAGGAGATGTTTAAGAAAGGAGTAGATGGTTTTTTTTATGCCCAGTTGCTAACTTTAGTATTTGCAGTCAATTTTTAAGTGGAGGAAAGAAATCAGAACGCAATATAAAGTTTCTTTCTGCATCTACCTTTGAACTGGAAACTTTAAAATAAGATGAAAAATGAGTAATAACTGCAACTAAAGAAGACGAGAACAAGAGATATGAAAGCGGAAACAAGGTTAAAATGCTGGATCCATTCCTCGCTGTAGAATCGCTGCATGTCAATCCTTGGAATTCTGATCTTATTGTTTTGAACAAGCATCAGTTACATTCCCATCATAATCAAGATAGGAAATGGAGAAGTCCTATTTATGTTTTCATGATCTCTTATATCTGATCATAAAGAAGAATTAACTAAACTCAAATCCCACGAATAAAGTATTCACTGTTTTAAATGTCAAAGACTGGATGATTGATGTGCTATAGTTAGAGATCATGAAATCTCCAATTCCCTCCCATCAAGAAAATTGTTCACCGCGAGGTGCACGTGGACCTTTTCTGCACAACTTGGATCCCTTTTTTGGCTGCATTGAAGGTAATATCTGGTTGTCCATCATAGTAAGTGAGAGCAAGACAAGACTTGCATAGGTTCTTATAACCGCTTGATTTCCCCTAATTGGTCATAATATACATATTTGGTCAGTGACATGGCTTCAATGATTGTCATTAAGTTCTCAAATGCACTTACGGAGACATGAGATATGGTTATTGGTGTAGACATGGTTCATGAATGGCAGCCAGACTGCAATAAGGTTGCAAATTTTGGTATTAGGTTAGGTAATATCTGGTTGTCCATCATAGTAAGCGACAGCAAGACTTGCATAGGTTCCTATAACCACTTGATTTCCCCTAATTGGTCGTAATATACATATTTGCAATAAGGTTGCAAATTTTGGTATTAGGTTAGGTTAGCATCTGTACAAGATTTTAACGATCAGTAAATTTGTTTATGTGAAATGAATGCTTTATGTGTTGACATAGAAGACATTTAGTTAGAGAAATACTGAACAGAAAAATTTTGAACTGACGAGGGATTTAAGAAGGATATGAGAGCCTTCTAACAAGGAATGCAATTAGAGAATTATTCAGGACTAATCAGTTCTCTTTAAGTCCTTTTGGATACATAAAAATGAGTTGCTACATATGAGGAGATTGTTCCTTGTGTATTGCCCTAAAGGTAATTCTCTTTTTGGTTGAAGGTGCCGCAGACTTTATGGATCAAGTTGTTTTAGTTGCTCAATGTCTAATATATCACCAGAATGAAAGACCATTCTTCTTAATCTACTAATCGTCCAAGTAGTTTTGTCAAGCTTAAATTGCTCCTTTAAGTTTAAATTTTTGAAGCTGTACAGGAACAATCCTATAGAACTTCTTGATGGAAAATTTATAGAATGATTATAGCAGTGCTATCAGGATGTCACTTCTGTACATGTCTTTTTTACTTTGATAGAGTGCAGAGGACTTTACTATTAATTGTGTTATTTCTCGGCCCTACTTGTGCTTAAGGTTTCTTCTGAGGTGTATGCATCAGGTCTAGGAATCCACATAAAGGAAACAATTGTCACCTATCCATTCTTTTTAATTTCAATTTAGTTCATTAGGAAAAATAATGAGAAGCCTTATGGTTTTAGCTTTTGAAGTTGGTAAAACTTGCATTCATTCTTTTATTTCTTGTGTTTATTGTTTATTTTCTATTAGTTGCAACTTGCAATTCTATTATATCTTTTCAGATTGAATTATTGTAGTGCCTTGTTTATGATACTTAGATATTCATCTGATTATATCTTGTTTTTGGTTGATGCACAAAAAGAGAGTGGCTAAGGAAATAGAACGAGGCTTTTAGCTTTACTAAGTGATAGGATGACAATTGATGTAGGTTCCAATATGAAATGGATCGATATTAAAAGTTTATTTTAAAATGTTACTTCAGTTTGTTGGCTTCTAGTGCAGATTTAAGATGAATAGTGGGAGAATATGAATAAAAATGGACAGAAAAGGAGGGAAAAAATCAGAAATAAACATGTAACATGTTAGCCAGTCTGAAAAGTTTTGGTTTGTAATGCCGTGTTGCGAGATTTTAGTTATCTAAGAGGGATAATCTGATATTCTGATCATCATACTAAAGAGCAGCAAACTCTACCATCCCTTGCCATTTCTGTAGCCTAGAAATTGCTGGAACTTAAATGTGTGGATGAGGATATTTTGTTGTGTTGCTGGGAAATCTTCTCGTCATTTGGGTCTAGGCAGTCTTTTAAATGTTGCCCACTCCTGTTGTTTCATGCAGAGTCTACGATCAGATGCCTGAGCCACGCTGGGTTATTTCCATGGGCAGCTGTGCAAATGGTGGAGGGTACTATCACTATTCATACTCTGTTGTGCGCGGCTGTGATCGTATCGTCCCTGTTGACATCTACGTGCCTGGATGTCCTCCAACCGCTGAGGCTCTACTTTACGGCGTCCTCCAACTTCAAAAGAAAATCAATAGGCGCAAGGACTTCCTTGTTTGGTGGACCAAGTAACACTGTGGATCTTTTTCTCTCAGTACTATCGTGTTTCCCTTCCGCTATATATGTTACAATAAAGAACTTACACGCTGGTTTCGGTGACTTTTGTTTGCTCGGGTTTTCGAGCCATCCCAGAGTGTATCTGGAAGCATGCCTGATACTAAAGTATGGAATCTGGAACAAAGACCCATAATCCCTATTTGTTTGTCTGTTGCTTTGTTCATGCCAGCTTATTGAAACATAAGATGTTTAATTATTTGACAGTCTGCACTGCCGTTGTTGTCTGCATTGGGTAATGACTACTAGTAACGTTTTGTTCACTTCTATGTAGAACTGTAGTTTGAAATGTCTGCGGGTAAGCCTCATCTATGTTACCAGTTGTTACTTAACATTTGTGTCTATGTTTATTAAGTATGGGATAATTGAGCCAAGTGACTTTGATCAGCATTAAACCAGAACCGAGTCGAGGACTTAAAAACACTTAAGTCATCCTATGTTTCATCTTAAAAAGATTCATGCATAATGAGCCAATTTCAAACACAAAGCTCGGATCGACTTCGCTCAGTTACACTCCAAAGAGATAAAAGGTAAATAAATTGGACATGTATCATGAATTTATAATGGCAAACACATTAATAAATATTTCCAATATTGTTGTTCGTGAGGTCACAAACTCATCAAGTACATCCGTCACGATAAAAATATTTCATGTGCAAAAAATAACACTAAAATAGGGTTTAAAAAGTGTCCCCATATGTTATTGCCAACTTTTCCTTGCTCATTGGCATCTCC
Source organism: Musa balbisiana (assembly GCA_004837865.1). Lineage (NCBI taxonomy): Eukaryota > Viridiplantae > Streptophyta > Magnoliopsida > Zingiberales > Musaceae > Musa > Musa balbisiana. Next base: position 11,442,971 of record CM017188.1, on the reverse strand, counting down.
CTACACCCAACATCTACCTTGCACAGCTTCCCACCACCGACACGAGACCATTGCGCCCCTATTGCCTCTCCTACGACCCAAATGACACCCTCCTATGCGAGCATGTCAATGATGGTCCTTTTGCCTCTCCTACAACTCAAATGACACCCTCCTCTGCGAGCACGTCAATGATGGTCCTTTTGTTAGAAGATGAACCATTTTGCTCACACATACTCCCTCTGCCTCCACGGCGGCATGTGCATGCCCACGCCTCTGATGGACTCCGTTGTGGCGATGCACATCAGCTTCATGACGCACTCAAGTAAGTCTCGGCTATTGACGAACATCGTTGGAAGGATGCAAAGAAGCATCACATAGTCAGTGGTCGGCCTAGTGATATCGAATTCTACAATAAGGTTGATGTCCATGACATAGTGGGCTTCGCCCTTGGCGATTATGTCGTTATACTCGCGGTAGCCGTCAGGGATTATGTCAGCTCTCCCGCCATCAAGTCGCCCTCCGACTCGGTCAACATGGCCTTGAGCGAGCGCCACCAGTCTCTGCTCAAGCCCCTCCTTCCTCCACGATCGTAACCTACTCCCATCTGATCATGGCTTTCGACCATCCCTCGCTTCTAAATCTTGCTCGATGTCATAGAACAAGTCCATGAGGCTGACAGGATCCAGAAGTGAGGGATGATCGAAAGCCATGATCGAATGGGAGTAGGTTGTAGTTGTGGAGGGAGGAGGGGCTTCAGGGCAAAGACCGTTGACGTTCGCTCGAGGCCATGCTGGTCAAGTTGGAGGGCGACTCATTGGCTGGTCGATGAGAGCTGATAGAATCCTTGACGACTACCACGAGTACATCAACGTGATCCCCAGGGGCGACACCCACTACATTGTGGATATCAACCTTATTGCAGAATTCGAGATCCTCAAGTCAACCACTGACTACGTGATGCTCCTTCGCGTCCTTCCAACGATGTTTGTTGGCAGTTAAGACTTGCTTGAGCACATTGTGAAGCTGATGTGTGCCGCCATAGTGGAGTCCATCAAAGGCGCAGGCATGCACATGCCGTCGTAAAAGTAGAGGGAGTATGTGTGAGCAAAATGGTTCAGCTCCTACGATAGCTAGCTCATAGAGGAGGGTGTCGTTTAAGTTGCGATAGAGGTAATAAGGGTGCAACGGTCTCATAGTGGTGGTGGGAAGTTGTATAGGCTAGATGCCAGTGAGCAGGGGAAAATTGGCAATGACACGTAGGAGCTATAAAATTATTTTTAAAATCTTCTTTTAATATTATTTTTTATACTTGGCAATACATGTAGTATTTTCGTTAACAGAATCGATGATGTGAGGAGAAACATGATTAAATATTTCACTTTAATAAGAATAGAGATCCTAATATAAATTTTAAAATTATAGAGATTAGGATACTAAATATAATTTACTACGAGTTAATTTGAATTAGCGAACGATTATCGCAAAGAGACACCCATCATCATATTAAAAATATAATATATATTCTATGAAGGAAACTTAAAGAAATCCTCTGATCGTATCAGTTGTATTGGACAAACATCATCATCTATCAAAAACAAGAACAAAATTTCAAATGTGATTTAGGCAATCTCAGCGGCATTTTGACTCATTCGGCAACGATCGGATCGCTGTCGACGAGACCCAATCTAATCACGCCGGACGCGTGCGTGCGATCAGAATCTGCCACCTGGGCTGTCCGCCGCCTCTCGAGCAAAAGGCCGACCATGGCGGCTGCCACTTCCTGTGTTCCATGCATGCAGTTGCTCGACCACTATCCATTAACCTTGGCTTCCGCCGTCGAATCGTCAAGGTTGCAATGGACTGTTACTCTCTGAAGAAAAAGGAAGACCAAGGAAAGAGGACGCGTTGACTAGAGGCGAACCCTTTCGGGTACGACTAAGAATCATTCTCCCGTATATTCATGCCATTTGTTACATAAACCAGAATGTTTTGCCCTCAAAAGTGAAATGGAAGCATACGATTTCCCTACTTTTCCTACTCGATCAAGTTCCTGCTGCATATGGCTTGTGTTAGCCATCTAAACATGCATTTCATGTATCTAATCTGTTGTCTCTGATGGTGGATGTTTGATTTCTTTGGTTCCGTCTGCATATTGGCAAACCATTAGTACTAAACCATTGAAAGTGCAGGGACTTGACACTGGCATTTCCTAGCTTTTTGGTGAACTCTGAAGTTGATGATGCAGAAGTGATCTGAAAACATGGATGGATGGAACTGTGGCCGAAATCGATCCACCCGGGAACAGAAGGATCAAGAAGAGAAGCAGGATTACGCAGGGGAAAGAAAAAACAGAGAGAACCCAAGTTGATTAGATAGAACGAGACGGCCCTACAAAAATGATGATAACTAAATCCAACCTTGATGCGGAAAAGATCCAAGAAGACCGAGCATCACAATCTAATTACTCAGTTATCTTCTCATGCTATGCATCCTTTTAACTCTCACCAGTTGTGTGGATCATATGTTGCTTGTATTGATGACCTGCACCTTGAGATACTGGATGTTAGTATTTGTGCTGGACTGAATAATTGTATAACCTTTGTCATTTCCACAAACACATGCTTTGTGACATCAAATGCCAGAGATTAATTGTTTTGCTACCACTTATTCATATGGAATTCCTCAATACCACTCACTGTTCTATTACCTCATAAATGGACCTGAACCAGTAGTGGTTCCTACATGATGAGAAACTACTTGTGTGCCTCAATGGATCTGTTTGGGTTTCAATGCTGTGCAAAGTCCGATTTCACAGAGACCTTGAACATTCACCTGCACAAACAGAAATCTTATGGACTGCTAATATTGGGTTTAGAAAGGTTCAATGTGCACAATCTTACTTCTACAAGCAGAGGAAAGGTTGTTTCAGTGTTTCGACATAGCTTATGGAATTAACAACATTCACCTACATTGCATAAGATCACTTTTCAATCTTTTCACTACAGTTCCAAACATGTATCAAAACAACAGTACAGCAGGCAATGGAGCAGCTTATCATTTCCAGAATTAACATTCTACAGCCTCCGAGAAAGATTTCAGTAGTTTTAGAATCTCATCTCAAGATGATGATGACTTATTAATGACATTTTTTTCTTGCGGTGCACTTCGCCCGCTCTATGGATTGAAAATTTTGATTGCAGTTGCAGCATCTGCTAGTTCATGAAAATGTCAAAAAGAAAAAAGAAAACTAGAGAGGAGGTATAGAGATTGATTAATTGACTCCGTAGATCCATTTCTCAGCATTGCTAGTGTAGGAAACTAACTCGCTTGAAGTGAACCACAGAGCAATCTCATCCTTGGCTGTTTCAGGCCCGTCACTCCCATGGATGATATTTCTGCGTTGACAGCATTGCCAAATGTGAAAAAAGTGAAACAAATTCTTATAAACTAAAAGAGAAGAAGAAAAATGATGCACAGCACATCGATCAAGCAGTAACATTAAGAATCAAATCAAATAGTCAACTGAGTTTGCTTTGATCGATGCAGAACATATTGATTGGGCAATAATGCAACATGTCGATCAAGCAAAAAATTGAGAAATCAATTCATTTTGCCAACCAATGCAGAACATATTGATTGGGCAATAATGCAACATGTCGATCAAGCAAAAAATTGAGAAATCAATTCATTTTGCCAACCAATGATCTGAACGGAGTTCACAGGAAGTCAACACAAGAATCAAGTATCAGTTTCAGAGGGTGAGTTATCTCAAGGCAAAAAGGTGGTTCTAGCGACAACTAGGCACTACCACAGTTCAAGTAAAATTCCCAGGTTCTCGAGTGCTACTTCACTTGAGCAAAGCCCATAAAATTTTGCCAGGGCAGGTAGCACGTTTCATACAGAAAACTGAAGAATTATCCAGTAAAATTCAGCATACATTCCACCAAAATTTTTTTGCCACTGGTTTTGTAGATACAGTCTACATCCTGTCATATGGTGCTCCATAAAATTTGTATCGACAAATTTAAATCTCGATTTGATATCAATTTCCACTTTCTGATAAATAAGAAACCTTCCTATGCTAACCACATGCATCTTGAAAAAAAAAAAATCAAGAAGATTAAAACAACTTTCCCAAATTTTCATCAGTTTTACTGGAGCAACAAAACACTATCAGTATCCATATTAGAAATCCTAAAGTATCTCTCAGATATTCCAGCACATAAGCACGATCATTTGGAAACTTGCAAAAGCATACGGAAATGGTCCAGTAAGAATAAATTGTGGGTTGTTATTCTTCCAAGAAAATAATCAAGATATCAAACATGTCCGAATTGTAGATAGCTTTTTATGATTTTTCATTATTTGCACTGTCCCCCTTGCTCCTTTTGGATCATTATTACTGTTTCGACCAAATTTCTACTAAGGGAACTTTGAAGTTTTAGAAAATGTGCATCACCATCCAAATATCTGGCTTGGAACACCTAACTGTTTTAAGACAATATAGTATATACATTTGATAAATAAGTTTATTTAGACAACTTCCTTTCATTCTTGACAAATATCAAGCTTGATGAGCTGACAAGAAAGGAAAACAGTAGAGGTTTTACATTTGAAATGTTGCCAACAAAATAGAATCTTAATTGTTTTTTCCCTTAACAGGGTATACTTTGATTTTGACCAACTTTACAAAAATGAACTAATAAAATAGGATATATGTACACTAACTACAAATTATTATTACCTTTTCATTTTGGATATAAGCCATGGAAGTGCTTATATCACAAAGGGTCTCAGATGAGAAGCAGATAAAATGTGTTTGTAAGACATACCTTCCAACAACAACAGCAAGATCACCTCTGATAGTGCCAGGTTCAGATTTTTGTGGATCAGTAGCACCAATTAGTTTTCGACCATATTTTATGACTCCCTCCCCTTCCCAAACCTACAATTTAATTAATAGTGAAATAAACTTAGTTTCCAAACCTTTGTGTAAGGGAAATAACATCACTTATATTATCTTACCATAGCAATCACGGGACCAGAGCTAAGAAAGTCACAAAGGCCATTAAAGAAAGGTCTTTCTTTAAGATCATAGTAGTGTTTCTCTGCAAATTCCTTGGAAGGAACCACAATCTTGATCGCCACAAGCTTAAATCCTTTGCGCTCAAAACGGGATATAATCTCTGCAATCTGAAGAATAAACACTGATCAGGTATACTACAATATCTATGTACATGAGGGAAGAGAAACCCAATCAGAAAATAATCTCAAAGATTATACAAACAGAAAGTGATTAGCAGTGCATTAGAATAGAGTATATATTCCTGGCAGAGAAAGAACTTTGACGCGAACAACTAATAAACTCATATCAACAATTAATAATTAACAAAATTGAATTAGAAAATGAAAGATAAAAAAAATTTTAACAATCAGGTTGGTTGGAGAAACATTGTACTATCAAACTTATTCAAACATCTACAAAAAGGTTGTACACTGTTCTGCTGAAGATATATCACAAACCTAGAGGTTGGTATATACATTTAACTGATGGAAGATGCACAAAGCTCTAACTTGTAGGATTAATTCTTGTAGAGTAAATTCCACTGTTGTATTTTTCTTCCATTAACAATATTCTTCCCAGCAGTTTTAGAACTTCAAGTTGTTTTTGAGCCAACATTCTTATGGAAAGATTGATGTCCTCAACACTGTGGTATCTCCCTACTTAAAATATAAGACAAATTGTGTTCCTTGAAAGATCAGGATGATATACACTAAAAATAGAAAATGTAGTACAACTAATAGAAATCTAGTGCAATATTCGAACTCAACAAATAAGTGAAACATTGGCTGCAAACGTTAGATACAGTAGTCTTTATCTTGTACAGATCTAAGCCATATCCGAAAAACAACTTACCAGCCCTCTTTGCACTCCATCAGGCTTTATTGCAATGAATGTTCTCTCCAGCTTAAGCATATAAAAAACCATGATTAGTAATGCCAAGTTACAGAATAGAAACATTAGCTGAGAAATTTCTGTCTGAAGATTGTACCTCTGCTGCATGTAACTGATGATCTTGTAGCATGTATACTGCAATGAAAGAAATTTGAATGTACAAACATCAGTCACACGGACAACTATAATTAGCTAAGTAGGACAAAAGAAGAAGCTGTAACATACCACTTCCTCAAGTACATTTATTTGCAAGACTAGGCCAAGAAAAAAACTGAAATACAAAATACAAAGATCTCATGTTTGCCCAAACCCATATGATACAACTCCCATGCAGAACCAATCAACCAATGAAGAAAATTCTAGTAAAACGTTGGCTAGAGTACATTTAAAAAGTAGTTCTCAGAAAACAACAATATGATATACGAAGCAAAATGAAGAAAATGCACACAGGACAAGACCAAGGAAAGTACCATTATTAGGTTGAACCAGCTACATCAGGGAGAACATTAAATGAGAGGAAATCCAGCTGATTACATACAATCACTGACCTGCAGCAGGAATGGAAAGGGCACCATAAACCCATCCTCTGGATGTGCTCTTGTAATCAGCCCTTTCACAAAATGAAGATAGAGAACGTGCTGAACCTCTGAACACAGTTGCAGTGGCTGCTGCTGCTGTGCGCCACTCTATGTAGAAAAAAATCTCATAGGCTTAATGTTGGAGTACCTAGTATGCACATGATTGGCGATAAAAAGAAAGGCACAACACGTAATTCTAATTAACTTAGGAGAATTTTGCAGATGAACCGTCTCATATTCTTGAATAGCTATGAGAACTGCATGAGAATACTATTTTCTTATATATTTGAACAGGGTCAGTAAAGCTTATAGACAATAAATAACAAAGAAGTAACCAACATGCACCCCGAGAAACCAAACTGGGCATGACTGCCCAAGATTGAAAGGGAGACCTCAAGAGTTCATCATATATCATGTTATCAACAAATATTTCTTTGGTCAATAAGGCTGCCACAACAAACATGAGCAAAACCAGAATTCATTATTTGAGAGGGTAATGATTAATAAAGCACAATGAATTAATGGAGAAAAAAAATCGAGAATTGTTTGTGAGAAATGAAAAAATATATTGCCAGTAATAATTATTAGTAAATAAATTATTCTTTTAACATAAAGTTTCATAATCAAAGTCCCATCACTGTTAAATATATAAATTTGGTTCCCTTGCGATTAAATGGTTGCCACAAGACATCTTTTGGAGATACAAATGCAGTTTAATAATTTGATTGAGCATTTTATATTTAGATATAGATCAAAGTACTGAGGTTGTGATAAAAGATGCAATATGTCAACAAGCAAACGACTACGAAGTATTTGTAAGGAGCAGTCACGCAATGAGCCATGATCTATGGTTCGGACCATGCAAATTAGGCTCCGACCCGACCTCAGATCATGTCTTTCCTACTTCAAATTTTCTGAAAAGCAAGATGATATTAAAAAAATCCTTAATTACTTCAATTCAAGGTATCCATTCAATTCAAGGTGCCCACTTTTGTATCCTTTGAACATAACAACTAAGAAATTTAACATACATGTGGGGGGATTTGTGAAAGTAGGGCAGCACTATATATCTAAGCTTGGAATGGATCCTTTTCAAACCCCAAGAAGCCAGGGTGGCCATGTCCTCACTTGGCCCTGGTGTGGCTTTACCGCCGGTGACAAACATCCTTTTTGGGACTCTAATTGGCCTACTGGAAGTACATACAAGCACAAAAATAAAGTGGTACTTGTGCACTTCTCCAACTAATTCCTTTTTTTTTTTTTGCCTGAAGCTCCTCCAAATACCAAATGTGTAACGGAATCCAAAGAGAAGAAACGACAATGTTTGATTTAATGTGATGTTAATTAACTCCGAAAGGAACAGGGTGATATGAACCAATTTAGGAAAAAAACAAACTCTAGCACAAAGAAAGGATAACCCGAGAACTGTCGAAGACGAAATTTAACCCAAGTTTCCATTTTTCCAATTCGATGGAAAAATTAGTCGAAAATTAAGGTTAAAGTACGCGTCGCAACAATAAAATTCCAACCTTTTCGAATAGAAGTAATAAAAAAAGAATCGTTCCGCTTAAAATACTAAAAAAATGCAATTTAAACTTATCCTCGATTGGATGAAAGAAACAACACCCGATCGAGAAATTTTCGAGAAATGTTAGTCTGAAGGCAATCAAATTGCACATCTTTCGAAGAAACGCAATCAAGACAAGAGCTTTTCCGTTTGAAAAGATAAAATAAAAAGGACAGCACATCGAAAAGGAAAGGCAAAAGGTAAAAGATATTTCCAGTGCAAAGGGCGCAAAAAAAGGAGAGAACTCACGGCAGAGAGCAGCGGAGGTCCGCGAAGACGAGAGGAAAGCCCTCGCCGTCCTCGAAGCGGATCGGAGAACCTGAAAGCTCATTTTCGATCGTGCAGAGAGAGGATAGAGAGATGGAGCGCGCTGCCTTCAGTGGCTCTCGTTCGCTTTTCGCGTTCGGGCCTTCTCCTACTTTTAAAGGTCAGGTTCTCCACGGGCCCATATTTTGACTCTTATACCCTTAGAATTCGCAGTAATGACGAGGAGATCGATATGGTAACGGTAACGACGAGTGGGGATAATAAGGCCAATTAGGCCCGAAAGAACACGTGTGACCGATTCCTCGATGGTCGCACCGGAGATCGTGGTGCGGATCGTTACTCGGCGGCGATCGCGTCATAGGAATCCGTTAATATGCGCACGCTCTTTAAAGACATATGTAAGTTGGGATTTTTTTTATTATTTTATTTGATATTATATTATTTTTACTCCAATTTTTTGCATGAGTGGTTTTATAGTTTGTTGTTTTATTTTTTTTGCATCTACATACGATGATATTGTTCTTTATTTGTGTAATTTAATTTTTATTTCTATTTTTTGCTATTTTTTTAAAGGACAAATGATGAAGGATCATGATCGATAATTTACGACTCAATGTACATTTTAAATATAAATTAGTATTTGATGAGATAATTTTTTTATAATTATATTTGGCTTTGATGCTATGTTGTAAATGCTTAAATGTTATGCGACCTCAGGGTAGAATAAACATTTATGAAATATTAATATAATTTATAAAATTTTTAAAGTAATCTATTATATTATCTAAAATTATAAGATTACTAATATGACTTAGGTGAAATTTTATTTATTTATTTCTAAAGATTATTTTACATTCATTTATATTATTATATTTAGTTATTTATTATATATCTAGACCATACAAATTTTTTTTGTAAGATTATATATACTCATTTTTTTATTTAAGTAAAAAATATGTATTCACTTTTGAATAAATTAACACTTTTAACATATACTTTTATCAAACAACACTTACATCAGTACATATTTAAAAAATAGTTTTCCTTTATTAATTATTGAAATTATTTATTTTTAAATATATACTAAAAATATGAAATACCTAAATTAATTATCCTTTTAAATTTTAATAAATGAGGTTTCGTAAGTGGATCAAATCAATATCTTATATGCAATTTAATGGTCTGACATACTATCCCAAAATTAGACATCGTGATACTTAATATCAACTTGGTTCTAATATTGGTTGACTTGATAGGATAATTGATCTATTAAATTCGTTGAGTCTAAATTATTAATTTAATAATAATATATTACATCACCCTCATAAATCGATTAGATATGAGATAAAGTCAAGATGTTTTGTGACGTTGACCACTTCCCCAAACTCCCACAGGTATTGTCGATCGAAACTTACGAGTATCTCTTTTATGCCAACCACATCTATCTTGCGCCTTGTTGGACGATCATAGGCGACTAAATGTTGTTGGTCCCACCACAAATCCAACTACGATTGGCTCCTAATATTAATGACAGATCGAGAGATGCCCGACGCTTTAGGAGCGGTTTGTGCAGGTATTGCGATCGCAGATGAGATAGATGCCTTTGCATCATTTGCCACTACAACAAGAATCAATTCTCCGAGCACTTGGTGGGTGATTCGACGAGGATGTCCAATAATTAACACTCACATTTGACCTTGCACAGCAACTACAAATATTAATTTCAGGAAATATGGGGAGAATTAATGGAGGAATATTCATTAAGTATTTTCTTTTTATTCGATATCTGTCGACAACCTAACCTGTCTTCACTCGTTTTATTCACATCGCTGTCCCTGGCCCACCAATCGCGCGAGAAACAATGCGGGCCCCTTTTCTGGTATGGGTAAGGGTAGGGCTCTTACATGGACCGAGTCTTTATGGGCCTTTAGCCTGTTCGTTAAATGGGCCGTGTTACATTCCGAGCTGATTTAGAATGTGGTGGCGGCGAGGGTTTAAATTGGCACTTCGCCGCTCGCCGACTCTTCGGCGTGCGTCTCCCTGACTACGGGAGGAGGAGGCGGAGAAGACGCCGAGCAACAGATGGCCGCAGCGGCAGAGGGACGAAAACAACAAGAAGCACGCGGCGGACGCAAGCGCAAGGATCCGCCTAGCCATGGCGAGACGATAGCAGCAGATGAAGAAGAGGAACGACAGCCGCAACAACAACAAGAAGAAGGGCGGAAGCGGAGGAGGAAGCCGAAGACGTGCTTCATCTACGGCAACTACAAGAGCTACTACAGCTATCGAGTAACTCTCTTCGCCCCCTTGCTTTCTGGCTTCTTGAACGGATGGGTTAAGATAGTAGCCCAAGGTTTGTAGGCGCGTCAGCGTCTCAGATGAGTAGCTAAGTATGTTCTGAAGTGTTTTTCTACTTTGGACGTGAACTTTTTAGGGTTTTGTCTGTCATTTCTAGTCAATAGGTTGATCGACGCTAATGATGAATCGTTATAGGTCTCTTATCGCGCTCATGCTTCAATGGCAGTAAAGAAAGATTAGTATTGACGTCTCACCGTGTCAAAATGATGTGTGTATCTATGTAGGTTAAGAAGAACATGTACTCTTGTGTAGATGGTGGTGCTGTGCCTAGCTATTAAATGGATATACATACATAAATACATAAACGCACAACAATAACAACGACCACAAGCCACAATGTCCTAACTATTTGGTGTATATATATGTATACATGTATGTAAAATGGTGGACTCCTACAAGTTGTCTACTTTTTAACAACTTTTTTAGATGCATCAAGAGCATTGGACTAACGGTGACTTGGTCCTTTTAATGACTCTTCCTTGGTGCCCTTGAGTAGTAAATAGAGTATAAAAGACTGAGATTTGCAAGGAGAGCAATGGTGAACAGAAAGGGTACAAAACTGTAAAAGGGATTCCACTATTGTAAAGAGGATGAGTTGTTTTTTTACCTACCCCTTCTTTCCTCTTGGCATTCTGTTTCTCCACTTTCCATGAATACATTACTTATTCTTGCCATTTATTTACCTATTACTATGTTCTCAAAACTTCAACAGTTATATGCTGCTGAAGGACTAATACATCAAAATTCCAGAAGAAAAAGGCCCCAATTGGGCCGCTTGGCCTAGTGCTTTCATAGGTTTGTCAAGCCTAATGCTATATGGCTGATAATCAAAATCAGTTGTTTAAGCTGCTATGTGATATTAACATGCTCCACATGGTACTTAGAGTCACAATTCATATTTCTTTTTAAGATTTCAGGTTCTGAAGGACTAGTAAAATGCTAAACTTGGACAGAAGTATCATGCATTTAATGGTTCTACTTTGCACTTCAGCTTTGTGGTTCTACCGTGCCCTCCAGCTCGATGTGATCACTGCTGCTCACATGTGAATTTAAACTTTTAGTAGGTATTTTATGAAGTTCTCAAATTAGTTTGTGGATGACATGTAGCACTATAAGACCCATGCAACCTTACATGATTTGACAAAAAAAAGTCTCTGTTTGCTGAAGCTGTATGAGCATTGTGTAGTTCGTTGTCAAGGCTATGTCCTGCATTCTCCGTTCCTTGCTGAACCTTTATAAATATGTTTGTTTCTTGCTTTTTCCAACACTTAGGTTTCTTTCATTCTTGTCCTTCACTCCTCTGCTTATATTGTGCTTCTATTTTATTTTTCTTTTGCAAATCATAATACTGGTTTAGTTCTCTGTGCCACATTTTCATGTTTGTTCCGGCATAGTGTGTGTTAGTCATAGCTATATGGCTGGTTACTTGATCAACTTCTGCATTTTGTCATTTAAGTACTGTTCATTCCAATGTAGATTGATCGCAATGTGAAGGAAGATCCTAGACTTGCTCTGTTTAAGACAGAATGGTTTGAAGGCAAGGATTGCCTTGACATTGGCTGCAATGAGGGTCTAATAACTATTAGCATAGGTAATTAATTTCCTGTGTATATTCAAATTTCTTGTTTATTCCTTTCTTTTGGCTCTTATATTTAGAGACTGTACAGTTTCTTTACTTAAATGCTACAGAATGTATGTAATCAATTGATGTAATATCTCAAATCTCAAAATGAGACATCCTGTTGATTGTTAGTTTGGAATGAATGACATTTTAAAAAAGTTAAGGCAAATAAAACAATTTCAATTATATATATTGTTGCTGATTCCTTTTTGTTGATTCTTTTTGGCAGCAAAGAAGTTCTTTTGCCAAAGCATTCTTGGCATAGATATTGATGCAGGTGAGAACATGCTTTTCTTTGTTCATAATGTTATTGTGGAATATTTTAGTCAACACATTCTAATACTTAAGATATTTGTGCAAGTTAATGCTGAGCTTGTAAATTCTATATGACTGTAACTGAGCTATCATGCTTTTGTAATTGCCTTTGACTGAAAGATTAGTGCAAATATAGACAGTAATTTCTTTGTGCTAAACTCTAAGATGTGAAAGGGAACATCAGGATTTGATTGCTTCTCTATTTTGTATCTGTAATGCCACTTTATTGTTGGATAATCAAATTCCTTAGCTTGTTGATTCAGTTCATGATAGTTTTAAAATTAAAATTGTCCATAACATGAAACAACCCATCTCATATGTTAGAAATTGCATGTTAAAAAGTTAGTTATCATATAGAGAGAATAAGGAAGATCTAGCCCTACACTCAAGCAAAAGAGTATGAAGTGTAGGGCTAGACCAAATCTATTTAATGAGGGACGGCACATGAATGTGCTTGATAAGGTCCTCCTTCGACAATGAAGTCAGACTGCAGTTCAAGATAACAAAATAATCTAAGGTATAAATTTAGATAAAAAAGCTGACAAAAATAGAGTGAGAGAGTTTATATACCTTTACCTATGAAGAAGTGTCTCTTTGTTGCATGAGATTTCGTAATGACTTGGATCTAACAGAAGATTGCTCATATTAGGTCATTGATGTTGTTGATCTGTTACTAGTTGTATTAAGATCTCATAGATGACATGACAGGTAGTCAAGCGTCATTGATTTTTTGGTTATAACAAAATTTGTTAGGCAGTTTCAACTCCGATGATGAAGTCTCAAGTTCTAGTGTAGTTCATGCATCACCATTTAGAAACCTGCTAATATCTCCACATTAATATAAAAAAACTGTATAATTCATGATTCTTATTTGCAAAGCTGGATACTTGAAAAAATATTTCACACTTATCAAAGAAGTATTTTAAAAGTATTGTATCCTGCAAGTCAAGGCTCAAAGCTCAGATATTAGACCTGTATTGGTCCTTGGCCAGACCGATATAAGTTCAATTTATATTGGCGTGTCAACGCACGGTATGCTGATACCTTCCTTGGTATCAAGAAGGTGGGAGGAGAAGGAGAGGAGAAGAGTTGCACTAGGAGGCTGACAATGGCAGCTAATAGGTAGATAGTCCGACAGTAGTAGCACGTGCAGAAAGTCTCACATGCGAACTTGAGGAGGAGGAGACATACCATGAGATCAACGGTAATGGACGACAGGTAGGTGATTTGGCAGCAGGCAGACGACAACATGAGGCATGAGGAGAAAGCCTCAGGTACAACGTTGCAAGCTAAAAACCCTAGTCTGTTGCCTCTTAAAAAAGAAATGAACTGGAACTGATCAGGCGAAAACCCTGCTCCGCATCCTAGTTTAAGCCGGTCCAGCCCCAAATACCACCCAATTTGTGTCGGTCCCGACAAAATTTGAATCCTTGCTACATGTATCTAGTATCTAATACGGATATGACAAGCAGTTCAAATTATTTCTGCATCATAACTTTCATGTGGCTTTAAGTTTTTGGTAGATTTGGTGAGCACTATTTGAGTGGCACTTCTTTGGAACTTTCTCAATTTTGTCCCCAACATCTATGAGCCTTATGTAACAACAGCTATGATTACAATCTATCTTTGTTCTACAAAATTAACTGTGATCAGATTTAGCTTCTGCATTGTAATCTGATTTCATGCAGTATGTGATTGGTTATTCCATATTTAAGTATTATAAGGAAAAAAATGAAGTCTTACTAATAATTTTTTTTATTCCTACATAAATTTAATTTCAGTGCATCTTCAAATTTGTCTTTGTTACCTCAAATTATGTAAATGCACTATTTCATGCTTATAAATTCTTAGATCTATCGTGGAGACATGTAAGGCCTTTTGGGTAGGAAACTTGTACTTTCTGCAAATGTCAGTTTTTATGTTGGAAAAACTAACTGGAAATTGTCATATTCTAGCTCCTCCATTAAAGCTTACTAGATCCTCCTTTGCTATGTCCATTTTGCTTCAATCATTTTCATCATTATGTTGTACCTAGCAGGTTTAGTTGAAACTGCTTATTGGAACTTGCGTAAGTCAGCTAGAATGAAACGTGGCAATTGTACATCCATGGAGGCTTCTAGAATACAGGATTCAGAATGTGTGAACCCTTTGAACACCAATGCTGATCCAGCTTCAAATGGGAAACCATCTAGTTCCCAAACCTCCCTTCCTGTAGATGAACTTTCAAAGAGAGTTTCTTTCCGGCATGAAAATTTTGTTGGGAGTTTGCGTGAATGCTCAGAGAAGTATGACACAGTTCTTTGGTAAGTTCTGTAATGACTAATTCAGCAATAGTATTATATTGTGTTATCATGTTTTTCAGGTTCTGTTTTTTTGCATGTTTTTCTTTTGCAATATTTGAAATTGGTTAGTTGATGAATTTAGATGCTCTTGTGCAAGCTGACCAGTTTGCTTCTACATGCAGTTTGAGTGTTGCAAAATGGGTCCATCTGAATTGGGGTGATGATGGATTGATCAATATGTTTGTCAAGATATGGAGACTTCTTCGTCCGGTATGTCTTTGATTATCTTGTTTCAGTATGCTTCTATAAAATTCATGTCTCTCATGTGTACCAGATAAATTGTTTATTGTTTTAGAAACTGTCGTCTTCTTTTAGGGTGGGATCCTACTATTGGAAGCTCAGCCATGGTCTTCATACAAAAGAAATCAAAATGTATCTGCGGTATGATTTTTACTATTCTTCCCTACATCTCTTTCTTTTTTATCATTTTATTATTTGTAAAGTTTCTTTTTACATTGAAGTTTTTGGGTTTTCAAAGTAGAGTGGTAAGCATGTCTTTCAGTTATCTAGTTGTATAATTAAAAAAAAAGTGTATGATTTTGGAAATACGTTGGGATCATTCAAATTATCTGCTTAATCATCTTGTTGTGACAGTTTGCTGACTGTGGTTATTTGTGTTAGGCTTGATCTGGTCCATCTCAGTGTGAGATATATGAGTGGACAAGGAATGACAAACCTGCAATTGTGCCCAAATATTTACGAGCAGACAGGATTTAGGAATCGTTTGGAAAGTTGGCAGATTCTGAGAGTGCGTATAAGAGCAGAGAAAAGAATAGTTGAAGCAGTGATGTATCCCAGGAGGATGTCTCTATCCTGGTAAATGCACAAGGAAGATCTGAAAAATCACCATGCTCTTCTAGAGTACAGGTGTCATTCTTGGCCTGAATGTTGGGTCAAGCAACCCAATTTGTACCCAACCCATTTACTGTTTATCATGAATAAGATTCAGTCTGGACCATTCTTAATCTCCTTCCCTAAGAATGAGAAATATGTCTATGGACCCATCAACTTGACCCATTACAATCCTTTTGCTTATGGGTCAGTTATGGGTCATCAAATATTGACCGATTGGCAGGTTAAGTAATGCTTTGGTCAGCCATACATGTCCTTTGACATTTCTAGTACCATCTCAATCCAACAGGGCCTGACCTGACTAAATCTGATGCATAAACACATCTATATTAGGGTATATTTTTCTTTAATCTCATGAGTATTTTTACAGAAGGAACAGAGTTAAGTGGATTCCATGACATAAGAACTTTTTTAATTTTTGGTCATAGCGACATTGAATATATCATTAAACTGTATATGATGCTTGAGTTATGACAAGATTATGCAACTATAAATTATTGGCACCGGTGCCTGAAAATGTAGATTAGCTGAGGCAAGTCAGGTTGGCATGATGGTGTAAGGAAAGTCTTACTTGATCTTCCAAATTTATACATGTAAGACAGAATCATAAACAGTTGATTACAGACTAACTTTGGAGTGAAAATAAAGTGTAAGAATACTGGTAACGAAGAGCAAGATTAGAAGCTGGAAGAAAGGGAAACAGGAAATGAGATGGTAGATTGTCCCAGTGGCCACTGGAAGCAGTTATATCATTAATCAAAATTCAAATTACATTCTTCATGAAGCAAATCACCAACCTCTGTTATTTAAAGACTGACCTCCAATGACTCCAGAAATGTATCTATATTAATCACAATTGCATCTAGTACAATGAATTTAGTCTCAATCTTATCATATATTAGAATGCATAGCTAATGCTCAAGCAATACTTTCTAGAAGGTTTGATTAAACAAAGTTGCATTACTTTCTCAAATTGAGGGCATTGTGAGTTGGATGAATGTCTTACCTAATAAGTATTCCAGTGTCAGGATTGATTAACCAGTTATGCAGGCAAATCCTAAACTCATCATATTGGCCTTTCTAAATAAATTAAAACTGTCTAAAAAATCATAGAAATGGAACCATGACCAATTTGATCAACTGAATTAAATCAAAATCTTCATCAACTTGGTCTAGTTGGAGTTAACAAGGAACAATACATGTGTAGTGATGCTTTGTTTCTTTGTTGCCCCATTGAGATTGGTGTCCAGCATCCTTGTCCATCCACAAATAAAGGTTCTTTCCTAAAGGTTGTTGCTTCCTACTGTTTGAGCTAGCATAGTAATTTTTCCCGACAGAAGTAAATTACTTAAGACATAACATATAATTTCATTATCTTGTTTGTTCCACAAAAATTTGAGGTAAACATATTGGCTCAGCATTTATTGTTGCCTTTTCTTTTTTCAGCACAGACCAATTTCAATCCATGTAATTGTGATGAGCATATAATGTGTGTGGCATCCCCAGTCTCACATAGGAAGTTAGAGGATAATTGTGATTATATATAAAACTAGATGACTTTATTACTATTAGCTTTGGGTTTGAGCATTTTGGGTCGTGTGGCTCCAAGCTCACCAAGTTACTGAGTTGGTTCTCATATTAGGTTCAATCATTACATATGGTATCATAGTAGATCTTGTACTAGGTATGGTGAGGAGGTTCAAGTAGGAAAGATCTATTCTGTAAATGTGATTGGAGGCAATGGCATGACATGATGCCATTCTAGGCTAGGCCTCACATGTTGATTGTAATATGTGTTGGCTTTGACTTTGATGAGGATGTTAAGTCCTACGTGAGGGAGATTATGACACCCTGATTTACTACCACACTGGAAGTGGGTAATTGAATGTGACTGTATATAGAGCTAGACCTTGTATGTCGATTCTGGGTTTAGCTTTGACCTTGATGAGGTGACCTTGATGAGGACATCAAGTCTTAAGCGAGGGGGACTGTAACATCCCAATTTATTTTATATCGGAAGTGGGTTTAAGGATGTCATTGTATGTAGGGCTAGATGAACCTTGTGATTTTAAACTCAGTCAAATTAAGGAGTTGATTTTTCCATCTACTGGGTCAATTTGGTTATCGGCTGGCACACATACTGACCTGGTTATGAAATCATGCTTCTCATCAATGTTAAGAGTTATTTTTGTAGTCTGATCAGTGTTGGTTGCATAACACACTCATGCATTTCTTTGATATGGATGCATAGTCATTGTTAGTGTTCAGTTGAATACTAGTAGTTTGATTTTCATTTTGATGTTCTGCATGTTACATTTGCAGACTGCAAGGGCCCACTTCAAATCTATATGTTTAAGGCCACATAATTTCCGGGAATTACTTCTAGACAAGGTAAAGCCCATTGCTTGAAATAGATTACTGGACATACCAGTGTAGCCCTTTCTGTTTATTTTGTGAACTTTTTGTCTAATTTAGTTTGCTCTTGTAGGTTGGATTCAGATCGGCAGAGGTTATTACCGACAATTTATCTGATACAGTTGTTGGGTTTGACCGACCAATTGTGATGTTTTGCAAGTGACTGGAGAAGGAAAGGTAGCTGTATGCAGTATGACGAACCTTATTTGGCCTTTTTCATCGTATGATTAGTTTTTGTCATACAGCATGAATAACATTCTTCATTGTGTAAAATAACTGTACATTGTTAGATGACGTGCCTATAGTTAATGATCTCTCCTTAGCTTTTGAAAGCTTGTTTTTGCATCCCTGTAAATCTCTCTCTGGACCATATGATGGCCATTTATTAGTTGAGCAATGTATCTTGTGATCTCTTGCCAAAATGGAACCTTCTCTATATGAAACCATTGTTATCGAACAAAAGAGTTATTGCATTAGAGATGCACATAAATTGTTCTACATAACATGCCAATTTCTGTTGGTAACTGCTAATACTTCATGCATGCTAATAGATGTGCCTGCTGCCTGCTTTGATCATAAGAAACATTTTCGTTTTCCTTGTTATTGTTTATTGGTCATAAATATATATCTATACTCTTTCTTTGATGCAGGCAGTTGCAGTAAACAATATTTATTTTTTCCCAAGATGGACATATGACAAGTAATAGCAATCCTACATCAAATTTTGGTCAGGAAGGGCCTGAGCTACTGCTGGATCCACACTGAAGCATTCTGAGTCTTTCATATAAAAGCCAAGAGATATAGAGCATCCCTCCTAGTGACCTCTTGAAAAAGGAGAAGCTGCCATTAAGGGAAAATATGAAGGATGGTGAGAAAGTGTTGTACGTATCAAAACTCCACAGGCTTAAGCATTGTTTAACCATACAAGGTTGTGAATTTTGAGGAGTTGGGAGGACAAATTTGATGGTCTGTTCTGGTTTTTCCTTCATGGCATCCATTTTTTTGACCAGAAATCGAGAGCAATATTTTATTCTTCAACAATATATATTAGAAACAACAGTTGCTACACATATATCAACAACAAATTGCAAGATTTTGCAAAAATTTCCTATTCCAACAATTCATGCTTGTAAGATTGTTGAATTAGTCTGAGAATCTAATAAGTGGTCTGTCTCAAAGTGCTAGATTTGTTTCTCCATGGTGACTGGTAAAAAGTAAAGATATATTATCTTGATTGCATGTGATGTCCTTGATCATATGCATGATATTTGTTCTAATTGGTATGCATACTCACTCCAACTTGTTGAAGTGAAATGGGGCCATTTGGTGATCTTGGTGTTACTGTTCATCTGGAACACAAAATCTAGGTTTTTGTTGGCACCAGATGCTTATGCCTCTTCCTATACTGATAATGTCATTGATAAATACTATTGTATATATACAATTATTTGTATGTCAGGTTAGTGTTTGATTAAACCATCCTCTGGTGTATCGATTTCATGGGGTTTGACCATCTTTGATTGGGAAACCAGAATGACTGAGGCATGGATGTATCAAACTGCTCCTTTTAGCTTTATATACATAATTTCCTCCATATTATCATAAACATAATTGTAATATATACAATGATCTCATATATATATTTTGATGATTTATTAATATTGATAATATTTGTTCTAGGGAGAACAGTGGTTGACACGTATACGTGTAATCGGCCAAAATAAACAGATAAGAGGACAAATGTGAGCTCGAATCTAACGCACGGGTATTGGTTTCACAACGACGAGGCAGGCGTTAGCGTTACATACTACTCTCTCTGGTTTTACTGTTGCGGGGATCGGTAAGAGAGAGAGAGGCGGCGATGAAGCTGGAGAGGGCGCTGTCGTCGCGCCGGTCTCCGCCGCACCCTGCTGACGATGAGGGCGACGGAGGCCCCTTCGACGACGAATCTAAAACCAAGAAGCACGCCTCCCTCGCCGGCCGGATCGTCAGTCTCATCCGCCTCTCGCGGTCTTCCTCAGGCCACTGCCCCGCCGCCCACGTCATCAACGTCATCCTCCTCCTCGTCCTCGCCACCGCCGCCGTACTACTGTTCTCCCGCGGCCGCCCCGTTGTCTGCGTCTCTCCTTATGACTCCGCCGCCCGCAACGCCCTCGTCGGCGCTGACTTGGCCGGTCTGGCCTCCGATTTCGGATCCCTCGGTGTGCCCTGGTGTAAGCCCTTGATCACATTCAACTCCATTGCTTCTGTCCGTGGGAGAGGGGTTTGAGGGTTCCGTTCTTGATTATCTTTCCTTTTATGTACCGCACAAGATCTTTTCTCTTTTGGAACTTTGGGTTTTTGTCACCGAAATTAAAAAAAAGTTTGGATATTTGAATGCTTACACTCAGATTCCTGCGATTTTATGATTGATAGATTGGAATTGTGAAACATCTTCAATTGTTTGGGGGGGGGGGGGGGGGGGTGGAAATTGGTTCTTGGTGGGTTTACCTCCTTAATCTCGATCAAATTAGTGTCCCATCACATCTTAAAAGCATGTGGGTGTTTTGGCTGGAATTTTACCGACTTTGTTCGTTTCACATCTTCCCTAGTGAGTTTGGAATTGACATCAAAATGGGATTTTTATGGGTCAACTTCCTGGTTGCTCTTTTTCGCCTAGATAGCTCTTATATGAATGCGTAGAAAACCCACTTGACTTGCTTTATGTTTTGTTTGGCAAAAGGCAGATCGAAACGTGACACAACTGTAGAGTGGACACCGAAGGATCTGCTCAAGGGCTTGGAAGAGTTTGTTCCGATCTATGAGACCCGTCCGATCAAGAACAACATGTTCGGTATGGGATTTGACCACAGCTTCGGATTGTGGTTCATGGTGCGATGGCTTAAGCCAGATTTGATGATAGAAAGTGGTGCTTTCAAGGGGCATTCTACATGGGTCCTGCGGCAGGCCATGCCAGGCACACATATCATATCACTTTCACCCCGCCACCCGGAGAAGTACCTTAAGAAAGGGCCAGCTTATGTTGATGAGAATTGCACTTACTATGCTGGAAAGGATTTTGTTGACTTTGGAAGTGTTGACTGGGGCAGTGTGATGAGGAAACATGGGATTTCAGATCTCAGTCGGGTGCTTGTATTTTTTGATGATCACCAGAATCAGCTTAAGAGGTAATATTAAGTTCACAGTAATATTAAACTTTACATTTTATTTTTGAGTTTTATGCATATTTTCTTGTCCTGCTAGTTCCGTCTTAATGACCTTCAGAAGAGCATGAGGATCCTATTTGATTGTCTTCTTACGTTTGTTTCTCCTGCTACTTCACTAGAGTCTAACATAAGTTTGGACTTCTTTCTTATATTCTGTACAGAGTGAAACAGGCTTTACAAGCTGGATTTCAAAATCTCATTTTTGAGGATAATTATGACACTGGGACTGGAGACCACTATTCCTTGAGGCAGATATGTGATCAATACTACGTAAGAGGTTCGTGTCTTGTGTTTGAATTTTTTTTACTTGGTCATACTTTCGTGGAACTAATGCTGAAATGATACATGAAATTGTTCTTATGATGTCTTATCTGAAGTGTGCTACAGAAACTTTTGGTTACATGTATATTTACAAATCGTGTATTCAGGGTTCTGATAAGTTTTATTGCCTATTTCTTGGTACTAATATATGAAGCTAATATCCAGTAATTATAAGAATAAGAACATATTTTAGGGGAATATTTCATGTGTTGGGCATTCATCGTATACATATTTGTGCTTAGTATTGTATGATGGTGCTTTAGATACCTATGTG
Source organism: Musa balbisiana (assembly GCA_004837865.1). NCBI lineage: Eukaryota > Viridiplantae > Streptophyta > Magnoliopsida > Zingiberales > Musaceae > Musa > Musa balbisiana. The sequence goes on along the minus strand of CM017188.1, from coordinate 11,420,920 downwards.
GTGGGATGCATGCAGGCTTTAACATCATTGTTTTATCACTCAGTTAAAGTAATTGTTCAAGTCCTGATTGTTCCTATAAGCTAAATGGAAGTGCAACTGTTCCTCATGCCACTTATTTTAATTATTCATGGTTTGAAGGTTGTCTCCAACATAATATCAACCCTCCAATTTCCTTTGATTGTACATTTTATCCGCAACATCTTTTTAAATTTGCGAGTTCCTTGAGATCCTCTTCCATTGAAGGTCTGATTACTCTGACGTCCCTCTTGCCCATCCTTGATATTGTATATCATGTTTTTTCTCCATGTAGCTTGCTAATAAGGAAGTTGCTTCATACGAACCATATATCCATCGTATTTGTCTTATTTCATTGCACAGCAAAAGGCTCTTGCACAGCTTATTTACCTAGTAGTTCCATTTCTGTACTTCTTTGCACATAGAAAACCTTGCAAATTACAAATTTATGCTTAATATATATCTAGCTAATTCTTCCATGATGTCATGGAAGCTTTGATGTTTCAAACAAGCTTGACTTGATGCACATCAAAACAATCTACTCATTTGGTGGCATGGAACAATCGGTCATTGGACTTCCTATTGACAATCTAAGGATCTTTATTTCTAGGAAATATTATAATATTACCTCTTTGTGATGTGAGAGACTAGGGTTCGAGACATGGAAACGATGTCTCTATACATAGAGGAAAGGCTGCATATATTAACCCTTCATGACCCGTATTGGCAGGAGCCTTGTACACTGTCTATGTCCCTTCTTTATGTTATACCTTGATTTAGTTTCATATTTAAGTGAAAAGATTCTTATGTCTAGTTGGATCTACTACCATATATATTGGCTTTAAATAGTTAGTTTTTTGATGAAATGAAGGTAAGGAAATGCAATAACGGGACCCCAAAAAAGATTGATCTATTAACTTGATAAACTTGATTAGCTTCAACCATGTCTTAAAATGCGCAACTCTAATCTAGTGATGGTACTCACATAGTACCTGTTCAGCGAATTTTCACCAATGACATTATTAAGTATATCGATATGTATTTGCATATATGAATACATACATGTATTGCATGCATGTCTGTGTATATGTTGTGTCTTCTTCCTTTCTATATTTCCTATTAACAGCTATGTTGAATTAAGCTTTTTGCATGGTAATGGCTTGTGCTAAATCTCAATTTCAAACCAAATTTTTGTATATTGATTCATTTTAGTAGTCTTTTGCTTCTTTTTTACTTTATCCAATTTGTGGAATTTTTCTTCTAAGGAGATATGCTCTTTTGATGCGTCATAGTAAAAGGTCTGCATCTTTTCTATTACTCTGTGCTATTTTAACTCAACCCTTCACGATGAAAGGGGTTATGCTTATCATTTTATTCCTCCATTATATGGTTTTGCTATGTTAAATTTACTTGGACAACTTTTTACTTCTGACAAGAATAATCATTGTTTATTGTAGGTGGTGGACATAGCTGTTTTAGAGATAGCGATGAAGCAAGAATGAGGATGAAAAGAAAAATGTTTTGGGAGAAAGCTGTTGACATAGATGAGCTATGCGGTAGAGGAGGAGCATGGTGGGGTGTTCGAGGATTTATGCGTGACAATTTTAACCATAGCAATAATGCAATGTCATATAAAGAACATTTCCAGAACAGCAGAATTCTCGAGTCTGTATTGGACATATACTGGGAACTCCCACCGGTTGCTGGTCCATCTCTGACTCATCAAACCAGATACGATCCTGCCCGCACACTGCAACCAATTGTGGAAGATGGTAGATTTGGTTTATTCCAAAGGCTCGGCCTAACGCGGCTTGAAGCCTCATTGTTCAACGGATACACACAAATGGTATATGTTCAAGTATCAGTGTCCACCTCTTAAGCATGTCGTAGGACTTAGTAAGCTGTATTTTTCCGGTTTCCATGTTTGAAGTACATGGAATTTTTGGCCATTTTGATCTAGTAGTTCTCTTAGTTTCAGTTTATGCATCTATACTGCAGAACCTGTACATTCTTCGGTATTTCATTTTCAGGGTTTACATCCCATAATAGTGACTCGAGTATTTTGCCTTGTAGGGTTACTTTTTTTGTCCCCACTTCAACTACTCATTATCTATGATAAAAGATTGAGCATTCTGAGACACATGAAACACATTTGGATCATTTCATGCCCAGAAAATTAATTTACCAAGCACTGTGTGATTTGTCTTACTTGTTGCTGTTGGCAATGCAAGTCATGCCCAGAAACTTTTGTCCCTTCTTTTAAACTGTTATATTAATGTCACTTTATACTCTGTTACTGCTTTATCTGCCATGGCAGTCGGAGAAGCTTTGAAGCATGCCGGTCCCCCGACCAGCTGATCCAATCAGTAAAACGAGATCCTTGAGCAGTCTGATTCACTGATTAGATCTTTGGAGCCTCAGAAAGACTAAACTTTCTTACTCTTTTGCTTATTATTTTTTTCAATATGGTATTTGTTTCTTTCTGATCCCTTACAATGTCGAGACAGATTAGTGGTTAATACACTGTCATTGTAATGATGAAAGCGTCTTGTATGTCATTTAATATAATGAACAGAAATTATTTTTTTTGAAAAAATAATTATTATCTTTTTCTCCTATTGCTTAATTCTTTTTTCCCATGTTGATGTCATCTTGTATTCAAGATCTTTCTTTCTTCCTCTCTTGTTCCCATGATGATCTCTCATCATCATCCCCTTTTACCATCATTCTCTCTTGTTTCACATTTATATCTTTTTGGTCAATGAGTTTTTTAGATTTATCCTGACACTTTACATACAATTTATTCCTATAAAATTTTCTTGCTTATTTATAAAAAAATATTTTTATAATATTTGTTAACATATTTTAAATATCATATAATATATAATTATATTATTATTATTTTTTAAAAAAAATTATCCAACCTATTTACTGTTTCAATCAATGTCTTAATGACCCAACAAGTAGGATACCTATGTCTCTCATAACTATACCTTTGAAGTAATATATCATATCAGAAGTTAACTATTATGTCTCAACAGACTAATATATATGAATTGAAACTGAGAAGAACAAGAGCATAGTAAAATTACAATCAATGTGCATTCAAAACCATCATAAGAAATAATATGTGATGGACAGAAAGAATGTTTCATGTTCTACAAATCCCTCACTGATTTGACCTTCTATAATGGAAATTCACCCTCTCTCTAGTAGGACTACTATCAAAGTGTTTTTGCAGTGATTTTTGAGAGAGAGAGAGAGAATGAAAAAGGAAATGTGAAGGAAAAAAAAGGTAGTTTTTTGTTGGAGTCAAAGTTGGATTGGAATATCAGCAATTCAGCATTACAAACTGCATGACTATTAAATGACTTTCTTGCATGAGCATAATAAGAAATAAACACACCAATAAAATCATAAACTCTTAACTATTTAAGGAGTGAACTACATGCATATTTTATCACCATTGAGAGTCATGTTATAATCATATTTTTATCTAAATTAAAAGTATTTAGATATTTCTTTACCTCTCCTCGTACCATTAATATTAACAAATTCATAACTTCCAATTTCGATATTGTGTAACATCATTTAAATATGAATGATAATATTAACTTTTATGAATATTATATGTGCAATAGTCATTGTACAAGCCACATTGCTACCTGATATTTAGTGCAATTACTACTAATAAACATTAGAAAATAAAATTAAAGTTTCTTTCTATCACAAAATATAGATATAAATTAATAATCTACAACTGTCGATATGTCCGAGTGGTTAAGGAGACAGACTCGAAATCTGTTGGGCTCTGCCTGCGCAGGTTCGAATCCTGCTGTCGACGAGATTGTTTTTCTTCTTTTTGCTGACATTAATTGTTTTTATATGTTCATTTGTAATTCCTAAATTACTTTGAACACAGCCGTCGATATGTCCGAGTGGTTAAGGAGACAGACTCGAAATCTGTTGGGCTCTGCCTGCGCAGGTTCGAATCCTGCTGTCGACGAGTCTATTTTTATTCTTTTTACTGATATTAATTATTATTTTTCAATCTGTTCCATTTTTCTATATTTTAAAATTATTTTTAATTGCTTATCTATTTAGGATTACTTATATTCCGTAATTTTTCATTATTGATTTTAAATTATTTTTCATCTAATTAGAGCCAAGTAACCTTATGTACATATGATACATGAAAAAATAAAGGATAATAATAATTGTCAAACAAGAAAAGAAGGGTTAAGAGGAGAAATCTCATAGCACACCCTAATTTACATAAATTAAAAATTAAATTAAATTTAAATCGATCCATAGTTAAAGAGTAAGAGTTCAAGAGCTTCGTATAATGGCTAGTTATAATTTGAAACCAAGGTCTGTCATACTGAAGTGTACCGCTCGATATGAGCAATACGTATCGATCCGATAAGTTACCGATACATGAATCGCTCAGTATCATTATAGTGCTATAGTATTACAATATTATATTATAATATTATATTATAATATTATTATAATATAAAAAATATAAAATTATTCAGTATATTAGGGTATATCGCTTGATACGTTTTGATGTATCGCTCGGTACACTGTTACTATATCGTACCAAGCCCGGCGAACCTTGCTTGAAGCATCTGAATTCGAGTCTCCGACTTCGGCCTCTCCGCCGTATCCGACTAGATGCGCGACGACCGGCTCTTCCGTACGCTCTGCGGCACCCCGGCCTACGTCGCGCCCGAGGTGCTCTCCCGCCGGGGCTACGACGGCGCCAAGGTCGACATTTGGTTCTGCGGCATCATCCTCTTCGTGCTGATGGCGGGATACCTCCCCTTCCAAGACCACAACATCATGGCCATGTACAGAAAGATCCACAAGGGCGAATTCAGGTGCCCCCGGTGGTTCTCGACCGACCTATTCCGCCATCTCCACCGCCTGCTCGACACGAATCCCCAAACACGGATCACCATTCCGGAGCTCATGGAAAGCCCCTGGTTCAAGAAAGGCTTTCGCCGTGTCCGATTCTACATCGAGGACGACCAATTGCATAGTCTCGATGACGCCAGCAGTAGCCAACAAGAGCCAGTTGAGGCGGACGACTCAGGCTCAGAATCCGATACCTCGGTTGTCTCCTGCCCCGAAACGTCGTCTCATGATCGGCAGCAGCGGCAAGGGCTGCCACGGCCGCTGATTCTTAATGCGTTCGACATCATTTCTTTCCCCCCAAAGGGTTTGACCTCTCTGGCCTGTTCGATTAGACAGAGGGGAAGACAGGTTCCTCTCCAAGGAGCCAGTTTCGACGATCATTTCCAAATTGGAGGAGATCTCCAACTTGATGAGGTTTACGGTGAGGAGAAATGGCTGCCGGGTGAGCTTAGAAGGTACGAGAGAGGGGGAACATGGGCCATTGACAATTGCAGTAGAGGTGTTCGAGTCATCGATCGTAGTCATAGAGGTCACTAAGAAAGCAGGGGATGGAGAGGAGTATTTGGAATTCTGCAACAAGGAGCTGAAGCCCGGGTTGCGCCACCTCGTATTTGAGTCACCCCCTGAAGGCAAAACTTCTTCCAGCAACAATTAGTAAGATTGGAAAGCAAATTCCTCTTTTTGATCCTATGATTTATCCTATCATTTACTGTCATTTAGATGATTTCTTCCTTGTTGTTAAGTGTTAATAAGTGTTGATGAGCAATTTCTATATCAAATTACTTATAACAACGTTGCAAATCTTTACCTCCAGTTGATTTTTTCTTTTGCTAGTGAATCTCCCCAAATCAACTTCTAAATCTAAAGTTTGTAGATTTTTGATAGATATAAGAATGCATGAGTTAACCAAGTGACAATTTGCATTATCTATTTGTAGTTTTCTGGCTGTTGAGGTATCATTCCTTTTGGATTAGAATACATTTCTATTGATTTCAACTTGAAAATTTTGTTGATTGAATGTTGTCGGGTGGTGTCTTTTCATTATGTTAGGCAGTCGTTCGACCCCCTAAATCACCATTAGGAATAATATGTCTCTCCAAAAGTTCCACATCAATTTTTCTATGAAATCTATCGTGTGAAATAGTGCTCGCATTACTCGACGATGAACCTTGGCACCATGGTGAATTGCTGATTTATGATCTAGTTTCGAGCATTAGAAATGTGAACATAAACCTTTCTGTTTGCAGAGAAATTCTGTGTATATTGCACCTCTACAGACCCTGCATTGGTAGTAGTTCTATGACTGCCCGAAAGCCCTTTTATTAAACACATCATATACTGGATCTTTAGATTGCTTGAAAAAGAGACTATATTTATGGATGTCAGGATTTTGAATAGTTTTTCTCATAACTTCTATTAGTTATCAGTGCTCTAGTTTTTGCCTATAGACTATCTCGTAATCTCTTCGTAGGTGCACAGATTGTTTGACATCCTTGACATTCCAGTTATTTGTTAGATGCATAACCTTATCACACAGCATTCCTACAGGATTTTGAATTGCTGCTTTACGATTTAGCGTCAAGCATTAGCATCGTGAATATAACCTCTGTTTGCAGGGAAAATAGTGTGTATATTGCACCTCTACAAACCCTGCATTGGTCGAAGTTCTACGGCTGGCCAAACGCCCTTTTAGCAAACACATCATATATTGGTTCTTTAAATTTCTTGAAAAAGAAGTTATATTTATTGATGTCAGGATTTTGGATTTTTTTTTTTGTAACTTCAATTATAGTTATTTGTGCTATACTTTTTGCTTTTAGACTATCTCATGATCTCTTAGTAGATGCACAAATTGTTTGACATCCTTAGACATTCCAAGTATTTATTAGATGAATGTCTTTATCATACCAGCATTCCTATCATCGTTTTAGACTTCATGCCTTTCACTGACCTTGATAGAATGACAGCGGGCAACAAATATCTCATTGGAGTTTTTTGACCTGAACAAAGATATTAAAAGTTAATTGAAATGCTAATTGTTGTGCTTCAAGCGCATTTCCTCCATTACTTCTTTCTTCTATCTCAGTGAATGATCTTCTTCTATCATGTTTGCAGGTTTATCTGTTCATACCGTGCATGCATCTCAGAAGCTGAATCGGCATTCGACCAGTGAGACATTTAGAGATGAAGAGGGCTTTTCTCAGTGTTCTGCCAGTAATTCTCCCTGGTGGATAATACTGCTATTTGCGACTCGATTAAGCCAAAAGCCGATGATGTGCCACAATTACTCTCTCTATTGTCTCTATCTCCATCAATAAGAGGTGTCAAGCTTTTGAGAGTAGTTCATTTCATGCTGTGATTTCTTCAGCGATCGAAATCATTGCAACCATATTAATTGTGTATTGACAAGACCTAGTAAGGCTTCATCATACTCTATTCGGATCGACCCAAATTGTGTTGCTCCGTCTTTGTGGTCTAATTCTGAGTAGTTAGTTTTTATGCATATGTGCACGGCCTTACAATGTGGAATTATGAGTGGCTTATGCTTGTATAGAATATGAACATTTTTATAAATAATATTTCTTATTTATTTATTTATTTTAACTAAGTCTTTATGTACATCTTAAACTTTAGCCTGATGATAGAATATACCGGATCCACTTACCAAAGTTTGGCTCGAAACTTCAATTGATATATTTTTCAAAGATGTCAACTAGCTTAGTTGATAAAGATCTTGATAGTTTATCGTAAGGTTCTCAGTTTGAAATTTACATGACATATATTCTTTTATAAAAAATAAATAAATAATACCCTAATATCTAAATTTTGGATTTGGAAATAAAAGGATGAGATTTCAAACTTGGAATACATACTGGAGTATGACTTATTTTCATAAACAAAAATGATAAAATTTCATATTAATATAAGATTTTGTAAATTTGTTTGAGGCAGAAGATCATAATTTATTTGATTGTCCTTTCTCATGGATCTTGAAGAGGTCGTCTAAAGATTATAATTGACTTTGATTTTTCTATTTCATATAAAATTTATCATAAACAATTTAAAATAAATCTTGAAATATATTATCGGAAGATCATAATTGACTTGATTTTTTTTTCTCATATGAAATATATCTTGAAGACCTCATCATAGACGTAGTTGAGCTTGAACGATCCGAGATGGTAAACCAGTAGACCCATAAAACAAACGAGGAGACATTGGAAATTTATTGAGTGGGATCCTTCTAAGATTTCTAATCTTATTATTTTTGAATTGATTATGATATGTTAGTTGAGCACCAATCTTATAGGTATAGGTCATTTCTCACTCCTGCGCTTGGATCTTTCGAGAATTATCTAGAAGATAGGTTAAAAAAGAAATTTTGGTCTCAGGTATTAAGTGATAACCCCCACTCGACACTTGAGCTAAAGGGTAGCACTATATTATGATGTGAGCTTAATAAACTTCAAATAAAACAAAAAAGATAATGAAAAATCATAGTACAGCAAATATGAAGGTTTTGCAGATTCACTCCTTTAAATAAGGGATTTCTTCTTTGATAGAGGATAAAGACGCAAAAGAGACCCTTAGCTTCTTTGATCTTTTTTATTTAGCGAAAACAATCATCTAATCTACGTTGAAAGAAGGAGAAGCTTCAAATCCCTGATCTCAAGAGAAGAGAAAAGAAAAGCTCGGACCGAGGTAGATACTTTTTTTTTCTTTTATCTCGATAACTAAAGTGAGCTGTTGATAGGAAAATGATAGTACTATCAATTCACTCCATCGTATAGGCTGCAAAAGCCACCTAAGCAAAGGGATAGATAACTCTCATCAACCCCCATTGACAGCATAATAATCCATTGTCTCAACCCCTAGAAAAAGGTTAATAAAGCCCACTCTTCGTCTTCCATCCATTGACATTCTCAACCACGATTGAGGGAAGGCCCGCACACACTAAAGCCCGGCTTGAATTCCCCAACTCTTCTTTTCAAATGAATGGTGCAGAGGATTATCCTCTATTTGTCTCGGATAAGTCAAAAGCCTAAGCAAAATACGTCATCGTGATCGTCCCATTATAACGTCATCCTTCAAAGAATGTACCCATCAGTCACCATTAATGATCTCCCATACAAGATAAGGAGCACCCTAATCTGTCATTAACTTCACGCCACCAACCGCTCAGGTATAAAAGCCAAGCTCTTAAGTCAAACAGGAGAGTTCTGTTTGTACTCTTACGAGTTTTATTAAACTCTTTTTATTTTTTTACGTTATTGACTTAAGTATCGAAGGGATCGGACTAGGACATCCCCCGATATTAACTTTTGTGCAGGACCTCGACAATGCTAAGTTGTTCCTATGAAAGACGTAGAACACCAACAAGATCAAGACATGCCTATGGATAATGTCGTATCCTCTTCAATAGGCTAGCAACACTTAGGAAGATTGGCCTATTACTTCTTTTTGACTCGGGTTATTTTCCAGAGACTCATGTGGATTCTTTTGATAAATTCGTGCCTTCGAGATCGATCATGTTGATTCTCAGGTACCGATACCATGGCGATAACAGCTGTAATGATCTTCGTCGAGTTGTGATGACGAGCTACTGACGACCATTGGCCGCAAGCCGACATCTGCTTATGTTGCGTGTCGTGTCCTCCAGCCGCATGATCTGAGCCGCGTCGGAGCGATTCGGCGGCCATCAGCGAGCCTTAGCATAGCAACACGTGCGAGTACAGCCGTCAGCGACATCAGCCGCTGCATGCCGGTCGAAGGAACATTGAGATTTGGTGACGTGACATCGCAACGTATGCATCCCACGTGGCACCAATACTCCACCGCGCCAATTCGGAAGATATGGAAACCACACGTTTCCTTCAAGTCTCGACTCACATCTGTTGCTTCCCTTCCCAGCCATCTGTTCTCGTCATGTCAACTCTCACCTTGACGCTTGGCATCGGCACCCCCGCCACCAATACTTTCCCTACCCTTTTGTGCCTTTACTCTCATTCGTACCTCGCTTGTGACATTATCCAATGTCGTGGGCCCCCACGGGACCCATTTTTGAGACCACCGCCTCCAGCGGCAATTGGGCTGAACGAGAAGTACCGAGGAAGTGCGTTTATAGCCAGCAATAGTTCGTCTACTCGTTCGTCGTCACTCTGTTTGGCACCTGAATCATGACTTGGGACAGAGGCATGGCCTACATGGGATTCCACGACTCACGAGGCAGGTATGGACTTGGGTAAAGAGATAAAACGTAGCACAAGAAGGATTGTTTTTGTTTGCGGAGCTTTTGGGGCCGCTATAAGTAGGGCCTTGCTCGATCCCTCGCAACTCGCCGACCATGGACTCGGACGAGTTCATCTTCGTGGCGGTTTGGCCGCGCGAGCTCAGCCGCCTGCGGCGTGATCTCCGCTGCGCCCGCGGGGACGCGGACCGCGCCCTCGTCGACCGGGCCATCGCGCTGTACGAGTGCTTCTTCCGCGCCCGGTCCACCGCCGCCGGTCCGACCCGACCCGGTCCGCGCATATGCCACGCCATGGGCCACCGCGCTTGAGCGTGCCGCCCACTGGGTCGCTGGGTGGCGCCCCAACGCGCTCATCCACCTCCTCTACTCCGAGTCGAGCCTCCGGTTCGAGTCGCAGCTGCCGGACCTCCTCCTGGGCGTGCACTCGGGCGACCTGGGCGACCTTAGCTCGGCGCAGCTGGGCCGGATCGACGAGCTCCAGCGGCGGACAATGCGGGAGGAAGTGGAGATCAGTGCGGAGATGGCGGCGGTGCAGGAGGGTCTGGCGGAGCCGTTCCCGCGCTCGGATGCGGAGTTGGAGGGGAAGGTCGGCGAGCTGAGGCGGGTGATGGAGAGGGCGGACGAGCTGCGGCTGCGGACGCTGCGGGAGGTGGTGGACATACTGGAGCCGGTGCAGGCGGTGGACCTCTTGGTGGCGGCGGCAGACCTTGAGATCGGGTTGCGGGAGTTCGGCCTCTCGCAGGATGGCAGCCGAGTCGGGCCACAGGGTCGAGCGAGTTGAGATAGTATTAGTAGTAATAAGAAGTAGAAAATAGACCATCACTTTGGTCACCCTTAGTTTTACCGAGCTAATGACATGGTGGGACCGACCCTTAATGGTCTTTTTCTTCGGAAAAAATCGTGTAACTGTTCCAAATATTTGTCCCTCTAAATTATATATAAAATATTCCTCAAAATAAATAAAAAAACACTGATATCGACTAACTATTGTTTATATACATACACATTAAAATTGGTGACGAAAAATATACTATTTGAACCTGATAAAATTTTTAAAAAATAAAAACAATAGCCAAAATGCCTTTCTATGTTTTTTTCTTATTTAAAAGATATTATATCTACAAATTTGAATTGATCAAACAAAGCTTGAACAACAGGATCATACACTTATTTAGTGGAAAAAGGACTTTGTTGTAGGTTGCATCACCTACGACAAGATGAGTGAGACAAAAGATACAGTATATCTCTATGTAGTTCTTTTTTCTATACACTTGTCATTGGAGGAGAAAAACAAAAGACATTCCAATGGAGTGAAAGATATTTTAAGGTTTTGAATTTTTATTTAGACTTTTAGTGATTTATGCTTTCGAACACATAAAGGGACACATGAGTAATAAAATTCATAAGAATATATATGCTATTCCTAAACCTTACAATGATATATATGTATATGTAATCACTTATACAGCATCGCAACATAAATTTTACATTTAGATAATCCCAAGATGAATTTAAAGCCCTGAAAAAGGGGAATATTAAATAATTGCATCGAATTCTTCAATCTCTCTCTCTCAAAAAAAAAAAAAACTCAATAAGAGAGAAAGAAGTTGGATTGAGAAGAACAAAGCTTCAAGAATTAAAATTAAAGAAAAAAAATTTAATTAACTATTAGTGGAGTAAACCTTTACCACTTTTAAAGTATCAAACTGAGGCAAGTATTTTCTATTTCAGACACCAAACAAGTAGCCGAGCAAGCAATGGGCAACAGAACATGCCTTCCTACTTTTCCTTGGAACATGTCTAGTATTATGGCATGATCCTCTCATGCAAAGGAATGGTCTTTGGTAGCTTCTTCTGTTTAACCTTCCTACTTTTCCCTATAACATACCTAATTTTGTGGCAAATATGGCCATCAGACAATGTACCCCATTCTTGGCATTGAAATGGTAACCTTTTGTTCCAATACTGACCGGTATATCGCCAACAAAGTCGAAACATATTCTTTTCTTATCCAAGACCTTCTTACCAAGAGCAAAATCATTGCTAATTAAACTCGTTAATACTGAGAATAATTTGGAAAGTTTGTTGAGTGCACTCATGGATAAAGTGTCGGCTTCAAAAGAAGAAAAACAAAAATAAAAATGTTCTGTAAAGAAAAAAAAAGGAAACTTCTTCACAATGAATTTACTTGTAGATTTGTTATATTTATCATCATGAAACAAGAATCCAATAATTTCATATAAAACAATCAGGCAGTCATTAGAGAATCAGATAAACCTACTTTTTCGCAAAAAATGTCATGGAAATAAAAATATTTAGCAAAAAAATATAGAAGTAAAAGCTTCTTGAAATTTTATAAATTGCAGAAGAATTTGAAGTTTTTGCAAGTACCTATAAACAGCATACACCAATTCTCAAGCTTTTTATTTCTATAAATAAAGAGCAAACAAAAATTGATACCAACACAACCTGAACAAATGGAGGTGCTTCAAAATATCATACAGACCAACAAGGTTACAAGGCTTTTAACTATGAACTTTACGGTTTTGGGATCCCATATGCATATCCAAACATCTGAAGTAGCTTAGTTTTATGTTATTTTCTTAGGATTTCAGCTATAGCAATTAGTCCTATAGTTATCCATAGGATTTCAAAGTAAACACACAAAAAGAGCTAAATATGCCTTGGCAGCAGATTTCACATGCACATGCTGACCACAACTACACATATGAAATATCCATATCACGCACTCACGATGTTCTCTACTTTTTACCTCGAAGCTTCACCCCGAGCACCCTTTCAAGTTTGGTAACTATCTGTTGATTCGGAATGGCCTTTCCGGACTCGTATTCTTGGATCACTTGGGGTTTCTCATTAATCAGCTGTGAGACATTATGGGTCACTTAGCACTGATATGGACATAACAATTCAAACAAAGAGCCAAACGAAAGAGAGATTACCTGTGCAAGTTGGGCCTGTGTTAACTTCTTGTCCAGACGAGCTTGCATGATATTCTTCTTCAGTTCAGTTGACACTCGCTCATCTTGATAGAGATGCAGAGATGAGGATCATGTCATAACGAGAAAAGAAGCATATAGAACCATCATGATAATGAATGTGCATAATTAACTGAATAATATCGTTAACTTGAGCAAATAAATTGCAATTAAGTAGAGATATTCTGTCAAACCTAATTCGCTAGGACTACTTTCAATGAGGCAGCTGGGAAAAAGCACATAATGGAGAACTGAACAGAAGATAAGAACTATCCATCTGTTGATAGTCAGTGATAAAATAACATAATTTGAACATTGGTTGTCCAATAAGAACATCCATTCCAATGACAATAACAAGCCTTAATGCGTAAATGGACCTCTTGCCAACATTTATCGCTGGTAACAGCAATATCACCAGTCAAACTAAGAGGGACCAAATCATATCCTATGGCCTCTAACATAGCTTTCTGAGGCCCTCCTCTATCTGTCCTTGCATCTCAAATCACAACTCAATTTACCTCATCTATTGAGTGCTTATATATGTTTCTTTTGAACACTTGAAACATTGTTTCGATCGATCTTGAAGAGACCAGAATTTTGATTAGCATGCAGGGTTTCATTTTTTATAAACAATCATATAATTGAAATTTTGCGCTAATATTTAATACATCACTGTTGGGGGTGAGAGTATATTTGGCTTAAATATGAGATGAGAACAGATATATGCTCAACCCAAAACAATCCTCTAGTGACTCAAGATTTATTAACTTGGATCACACCCATACAACTGGTGAGTCAAGTCCGACTGTGCCAAAATGGACTAGACCATGTTTTACATTATCTTCAGGAAAAAATGGGGGTCTTTGAGTGATAGCATCAAGGAAACATATGGTCGAATCAAACTCAACCCAAAGGTCTCATGAACCAACAAATCATTGTGAACAGATGGTCCACATTGGGACTGATTTAACCTAACCATTTCAGGTCAGGATACCTAGAGAAGTTGATGAGGGTTTGGGTGAAATTTCCTCAACCTCCTCTTTTGTGTGAATTGAGGGTTTTTCCCGCAGAGTCATATGTGGCGCAGCCACAGTTGACGACAATCTAAATCAAGTTTAGAGATGTGAATTATATCTTCTTAATAGATTCTTTATATTCTGGCACCAATTAGTAACATAATAATGACACGAGAAGTATTGAACTATTAACAAATTAAACATAAATGCAGAAAGAATAACGAAGAAATCATCATCAGAAAACAAAAACATCGACCACTCACGGGAAAGATTCTCGGTTTCCTCGTCCAGCTTCCTTGTGTTCAAAGAAGTGCTGCTAGAGGCAGCTTTGTTCGTGCCAGCATTGGCTGCAAAAGACACAAACAACCCCATGAATGAACGAACTCCGATCAATAAGGTAAAAAAAAAAAAACTCCCAGACGACAATAACATCAGAATCCAAGGGAGAAAATCCCACGGCCTACACTTTCTGGTGGTCTCGATATCGGCGCCGCTGCGGCGGGCGGCGTTGACGGCCTTCTCGTCCTTCTTGGCGGCTGCGGTGGGCGCCTTCTTGCGGAGCACGACGAGCTCCCAGTCCTGCGAGATCGGACCGTTCCCGGCCATCGAGATCGCCTCCCCGGTCGCGATTCACGGATAAGGTTGCTTCCAATCGATGCTTCACCCTCGACCAGGGCTAAAATGCAGAGAGGGTAAAAGAGAGAGCGAAGGAAGGAGACAACAACCGAAGGAAGCATTTATGATCGCGGGAGACATGGATCCATTATATCCGGATCTCGTACAAGACGTTCCAAAGTAAAGGCACCATCTGCATAAATGTCCCTTTAAAATCAGATATTTTTATATTTATCCTGAATATATATACACAAAATATTTCTAATTTAATCGATATAAATTGAATTAACTCGGATTAGCTAATGTTAATTACTGTTAACATTGCACCATTCCGTGCGTTCTGAATGCGGTCATATTTGGGTCCCATAGTGGGGGCTGAATTTTATCGCCACGTAGGAATCCCGTTGGACGACGCTTTCAGCAGCGAATTGCGGTCCGCTTTTTCGCGGCGCCCGAAAGCACAAAGGGAAGTGAAATGCTCAGTTTACCCTTAACTCCTCCGCCACGACCGGACTAGTCTGGTCCGATCCTGTAGGGGTAATATAGGAACTGCGTTCCGAAGACCTTTCCTTTTCCTTGTCCGACTCGGCGACACCGCTCACGTTGCGACGGAGGAAAACATTACTATTATCCACAAATTTTACGCGCCTTCGAAGTCGTTCTCTCTCTCTCTCTCTCTCCCTCCCCCGGCGGTCTGATCCCTGCGACCCTGAAACCAACGGCGGCGATGCTCCGTTCCGGTGGGTCCCCCGAACGTCGGCGCACGCGTCGATCCCCGGCGCACATTCACGTGACCCTCACGTGCCCCGGCCCCCCTTATCAGCCGGCGTCTGTCGCCGCTCTTTTCCACCTACCCCACACCCGGCCCATCCCTTTCTCTCGGTCCGTCCGTCCGTCCGTCCGACCCTGACCCTAACCCTAACCCTAACGACGGCGATTAAATAAGACGCAGACGGAGTGAGGGAGAGAGAGAGAGAGAGAGAGAGAGGGATAGGAGAAGGGAATTTGGAATTGGATCGGGAGATGGAGGGGAGAGAGGTGGCGCCGTCGAGGCCGCCGAACCCGGCGATGCCTTACCGCGAGGACTGCTGGAGCGAGGGGGAGACGTCGGCCCTGGTGGACGCCTGGGGCGACCGCTACATCGAGCTGAACCGCGGGAACCTCCGGCAGAAGGACTGGCAGGAGGTAGCCGATTCCGTCAACTCCCGCCGGGGTGCCGGCCGCCGCCCGCCCCGCACCGACGTCCAGTGCAAGAACCGGATCGACACCCTCAAGAAGAAGTACAAGGTCGAGAAGGCTCGGATCACCTCCGGCGGTGCGGAGAGCCAGTGGCCCTTCTTCTCCCGCCTCGATGCCCTCATCGGATCCGCCTCGGCCCCTGCCGTAAAGAAAGCCCCCGCCTCGCCGCCTCTCGCCTTGCCGCTCCCTTTCCACCGCAGGGGCACGCCCTTGCCTGCCGCCGCCGCTGTGCGCTCGGCGGAACCGAGGGAGAAACGGCAGGTCGCCAGCGAGTTCCCTGTGGACAACCCGTTCTTTAGACGCGCGGCCGCAGCTGCCGCAGCGGCCGCAGAGGACGACGAGGATGAGGAGGAGGAGGAGGTGGAGGGCTCCGATTCGCTCTCAAGGTCATCTTCAAAGCTCGGAAGAGGGCTGAAGAGAGGGAGGGAAGGAGAGGGCAACGGGATTCGGGAACTGGCTAAGGCGATCACGAGGTTTGCAGAGATTTACGAGAGGGTGGAGGAGTCAAAGCAGAAGCAGATGATGGAGCTGGAAAAGCAGCGGATGGAGTTTGCTAAGGCGCTGGAGTTCCAGAAAATGCAGATCTTCGTGGATTCACAACTGCAGCTTGCGAAGATCAAGCGTGTCAAGCGGTCAGACACTGGTGAGAGATCTGAATTTCTTCTCTTTAATCCTGTTGTTCTCTATATGTTGGTAAAAGTTCAGTTTCTTTTCTTTTTGGTTGCATATGTTTTGCTAATACTTGTGGCTTTGTTTATGAGAGGTTCTAATCATTTTGTTTCGGCATGTGAACTAATCAGTCATATGACAACAACTCCCAAGATGTGTTGTTTTTCTTTAGTTTTTTGTCAGGAATTTAGAAGATTACTTTAGATTATGAATTTAAATACAATATCTGTAAGGTTTGCATGTTTTCAGTAGTTTAAGCTACTTATCAAGTTTAAAAAGTAATGATTCTCAATTTGAACAATATCATAAGCAAAGAACATATACTAATATCTCATTTGGTATGGGGAATACATAGCGATTTATTATGAAGCTCTGTATTTTTGGTTACGTAAGAATTTCAATAGCTTATCCTAGTCAACTTTTCAAATCCTTTCCTCATTTATTTTCCGTAGTGTATTTAGCATGGAAATTTTGTAGGAATTTGGGCCAAACACCCTTAAAATTCCAGCTTTTAAGTCCTAATCTTTAAATCGTTCCCTCCAAATTCTAGGACTCAAATTCCACAATTTACAAGTTCTCACCCATTCACCCATGTTTTACATCTGCTTGTTCAAACACAAAAGTTGATTATTTTTTTGGAATTTGGATGCACTCTAACATAAGATTTGGATCACTGGAATTATTTGCTTTGAGACCTGAAATGATGTAGATCCTTTTTGACACTTTGATGGTCAAAATTTAATGTATTTAGCTCCTATTTAAGCCCGTACAACCAAGGTAGAGAATATGCTTTCTCAGCTTCCTCTTTCAACTGAAGCCTCTTGTAGACTTGTTGCATTGCGGATAGTGGATATTTGGTTATATCACTGATGAAATCTGTTTCTGAATGGTTGACCCTTCCAATTGTCTCTAACTGTAATGTGACTCAAACTTGATCTTGGTTTGTCTGTTGTTTTACCATCAGCTAAATTGCTTGTTCACTTGATCAAACCGTTTAATAGTTTCATCATCACGGATCCAGTTGCCAAGTTTCAATTAATTTATGCTAATATTTTCATATTCATGAAATGATTTGGCTTCATTCTTCAAATGATATCTGGCTGGATCATAGTCGAAGATCAGAATTATTGTATCTTTGTCATTGAATGCAGATAGTGGATTAACAAAATGGTTGATTATGGGGTTTAGGAACATTCTGATATTTCATCGTACAATATTTTCACACATGTACATATTTGTGTGTCTTCTTGTGGTCGTGTACCTCACGTGTTGTAGTTGGCCTGGTTCATATAAAAACTGGATATTCTACTCAAGGGAACTTTTGTCTTTTCCTGTGTCTGTGTGTGTGATCCTCTTTTCTTCCTTTTCTGATATGTACATGTTTGTACTTGTAATTTAGTTCTATTTATCACACATGTCCTTTATTCTGCATTGGAAATTCTGTTCCCATAGTCAGCATATTTGTTTTGCGTACTTGACCATCTGCCATACTTACCCCCTAATCACACTTTTTGACTGAAGCACCATATTTGCTTATTTACATTCAAACTTTAACAACAGTATTCTTGTTGGTATCTGCTCTTAAGTCTATGTACTGAATCTCCTCAATCACCTGTCAGAAATTCTTGAGATTATAAATTATTGTATTTGTTCTTGTACATTATGTTTGTAATGGACACATTCGTACTACAGTTGACTTTTGTCTACATAGCACTTGAGGATATAACTTGTGTCAGGTTCATTAGTGTGTTTTAATGTCTAAACAAATCATGTACTGGAACTTGAATGTTTTATGGTGATTTTCCTTTTATCCTTTAAAATATTAATTATTTGTTTGCATGATATAAAAGCCATCCATGATGCTCTTCGGAAACAACAGTCATGCTGAGTAATAACTAATCAAAATTTGTAGTTTCATAAAGCTTAATAATCGCAAAGCTGCAAAATGACAAATAGGTCCACGTTGAAGCGATTTGTATGAAATGGTTATATCTTCCATCTCCCTGATGCACCTATTATAATAATTTCCTAAATCAGCAGAAGTGGTTAGAATTCACCATAAGTAATAGATTGATATGGATCAAAACAATAAATAAATAGATTGATGCAGCATGTGCTGCATTGGCCTAGCTGATGGGTCATACAATTCATGATCGGAATCTCTTATCAACTTTCATTATATAGCATTTGAGTAGGTTATTCTCTATTAGATGTAACAACAGAAATTGCAGTTTCTCACAATGTCTTTATTGGTGTTTAGTTGCTTCTGAACAGGAAGCTGTTTAATGTAATTTATAAGTGATTATGATGTTTAAGAAGACATCCAAACAATTCCTTTCTATATTTTTCGGTGGTTAGGTTGCATCGGTCATTGTTCAGTATTACCTCCAATTGGATGTGTGCTTACAATTTTCTCTTTTTTCAGACAGTTATATGTAGCATGCTCTGGTTCAACTTCATATCGATGATGCAATTGGAGGGCCATTTAACAGCGAAGTATATGCTATGTAAGCTGACATCTTAGTAGTTTGTTAATTAGTATTTTTTTATTATTGATCAGGAATTAAAAGATGATGAACTGTGTGTGCTCTGCAGCAGTCACTGCTGTCTATAAAGGTAACTTCTTAGCTTGTCTATGCAGCCACTACTGCGATCCTTTAGCACAAGTTTGCATCAAATGCATTTTAATTCGAAGGAAAGTTGTTGCCTTCTCTTTTATTACTTGGTTTTGCCTGTACAGAGTATCCTTTTCTCATCTGTGTGTTATATTTTGGACTACTATGAATTATGTTAGTGTGTCACCACATACATAGTTTGTAGGCCTTTGTGGGGCTTGCTTTTGGCTCGAAGACTGAAGCTTGAGCTGCTATCAAGCCAGATCTTGTTGTGCCAATTACTTTTTTTTTCTTAAATTTAAACAGTAGCGTTAATACAAATTGAACTAATGCAGGTCGTGTCATGTTACCTGATAAGAGTTTGAGATGGGAAAATTAATATAAACTAAATGCCTTTTTTGAATAAGATTGATGTCTCCAATAGTATCATATGTTATGTATTTTGTGAATATAATATAATGGGATAACAAATCCATTTGCTTGATAAATCCAAAGTACACAATTTCATGTTTGTATTGCCTTATAGCTGTCAGGGCTCGGGTTTGTATCGTCTACATCCTATTAGTTCATGTTGTATTAGTCGTCCGTCAGGGCTTGAAATCACTCAATACATTGATGTGTATTGATTTTTATTGAGAAATAAATGGTATAGAGATTGTATGATCTAACATCGGGCGATATTGATCTTGTGCCGAGCACATCGTGTCATTTACCCCAGTGGTGATCTTATATTGTGATGTGTTGTTTCATAGGTAGCTCTTTCTCCGATATAATTTATCATGATGCAATGCTATGACGATTGTGATGTGTGTCATAAGTAGCTCTTTCTCCAATATAATTTATCATGATGCAATGCAATGAGATAAATGATCCTCCAAGTCCACTAGTTTGGATTGTTTAAGCATTCATATATCTTTCTAGAGATGGTCATTGACTTGTACAGGATCAGTATATGGAGTTTCGATGCAATCCGATATGTTGGGAAGATCGCATGACCACACCCGTATCGCATTCATTGCTGGGAGCCTAAGTTCATCTCACAGACCAATCCGGATGGAGAGGTATTGTTATCGTAATTTGCTTGATTATTCTTTTTTATTTCTGAGGATGTGTGATAGTAGTATAGGTTAGTTTTCAATTTTTATATAGAAAAATATAAGTTATTATATGTCACCTCTCGATTCAACTGATTGAATCAATTAAGAAAAATAAAAATGAAATCTAAGATAAGAAAAAGATAAAAAATCATTGGTTATTTATTTTCGTATCAAATCAAAAGAAGCAATGATCCTATACCCGTTTTTCATGACTGTGAAGTCATGATAGATTTCGAGTCAAAAAAATTATTGTTTAAACAAGTCTACGACATCAATTTTTATTCCTAAGGTGGAGTTTAGTCTCCTGTTGCCTTAGTGCACCTCACAGGTGGACATAAACGAGGCCTCCTAGTGTTTGTGGGTCATCTCTACGAGCCTCATGACATGTTCCTCCAACATTTCTTGACTTTGACCATGTGAATCAGTTTGAATGAAGAGGTGTTAGGTGGGTCGAGCAAATTTGCTCGTATTCTATTGAAATCATCCTAACTTTCTTTAACAAAAGTAAAAAAAATCATTATTTTGATCTCATTCTATAAAGCTCTCTTCAAGCAAGCCGTATGTGGCTGACCAAGAAGTCATCATCGTATATTTTGGATCAAAAAATTGTTGTCTAAATAGTTTACAGCAGCAATTTTCATTATTTAATGGAATAAAAGAAAAACGAAATGATAAAACGTGTGCAACACGAGGACTTCCGAGGGGATCATCATTGTACTACTAACACTAAAGCACGTTTAACTCGAGCGCATTAGTTAGTGCTGGTATGTTCACACCCATTTTGCATTTGTTGTCTGATGATGGTTACTTAAAGTGCACATCAGGCTAGATATCGGCATGGCCTCCTATCATGTGTGGGTCGCCTATTTGGGTCACCACTCCCAAAGCCCAGGCAGTAAAGCATTAGGTCACGGGGGGTTGATTTGACCTCATCGTACTAAAATCATTATAATTTTCTTGAATAAAATAATAATCGCTATTATGGATTGATTTTGAAAAGCTCTTTTCGAGCCCTATATTGTTGACCATGAAACCCTTCTTGTGGACATAGAAGCCAAAAAATAATAATAATAAATTATTTTAGTAGCCTAAATAAATAATCGATTTCTCTCGCTCGATAAAATAAAAATAGGATGATTCCGACAAAAATAGATGCAATACAATGACTTCTTATGGGGTCATTTATCTTAATACTATTTTCATCTAAGTACTTAATACTATTTTCATCTAAGTAATTGTAAACATGATATTCGATGTAATGTTTATGTCTTTTGATTTTGTTCATACTTTACACAATATGTGGAGAGTTTGTAATAAGTTTGACAATCCCATTTTAATTAGCTTTTATTATTGTTTTAGACTTATAAATACAGGTTGTATGTATAAAGAAAAAATTACCTAGAAATAAATCATTCAGATAATCATTTAGAGAGTTTTCGAGTTTCATAGAGTAATATAAAGTGTCAATTAACATAACACTCGAGAGTGGTTTGCAACTTATTCAATAGTAATATCATGTGGGCACTTGTAGCAACTTTTGGCTATGATAGACTATCCTGGACCCTTTGTCGCATGATCATTCAAAGGTTACGAAATCTATATTTATAATTTATATTGCCTATCAAGTATTTACTAAAATGATTACTTGTGAAATTTCGAGTTAAATGTTTTTTCTAACCCGTTTTCTCGTTTGTAGGTCCTTAAGGGACTATAAGAGATTTCGGAGAGGTTAACCCTTTGCGGATGGATATCCAAGGGTATCGTATGACTTAGGCAAAACCAATTAAGTCTGTGATAGTATCAAAGCAGGACAAATACACTTAGAAACACTTGGCATGTAAACATGAGAGACCTAGTGGAGCCCCATTGAGGCCAGCTAACACGTGCGACTATTTAAGAGAAACAAGCTTTGAGATGTAAGGCAATGAGTTACTTAGAAAAGCGAGCATCTGAGACTAACATTCAGAGGAATGGTCAACCCTTCGCATGAGAGGCACCACGAGAATAAGTAAGGTGGGAAGAACGCATAGCGCACAAAGATTGAGATGACTGAGTTTAAGCTACAGCTCAATGTTGGCAACCAAACTTGATGGTGCTCCAGACAAGTAGGGCACTTGGCAAATAATGAGACTATGTAAGGAGGGATGGGTTGCTCAGCAACTAAATGAGTTGTGCAAAGCTTACAGAGATGAGGAAAATTGCTAACTCAAAGAATTTGGTACTCATGTAAGGACTTGTATAGAGATGATAGACTATCTGTAGCCATCCCAAGATAACCAAAACTCGATGCCATGGAGTATTAAATTTTTTCTCTTTAGATTGGGAAGAATACGCTCATAGGATGCTGAAGTGTGTAGCAAATTCAACATGTTACTAAACCTTGAAGGGTGCAATGAGGTCTATATTGGCAAAGAGTCATAATCTAACAAGTGCATTCGCAGTGGCAGAATAGAGCATAGTTTGTTTAACAATGTAGAGTAGTCCAAGGGGATGATAGTATTCAAAACTTTCGGAGAAAAGTATGCGAAGAGAAAAATTGCCACGACAAGATAAATATTTAGGAGGGATAAGTCTCGGTTTCCTAGAGAAAGAATCATATGCAACAGATCGCACATGTTAAGGAGTATCTCAAGACAGTAGGTCCATAAAGCTCAATGGACTGAGCGAGCAACGAGAAGTCATTACATGATCTCACATGAGGTAATGCATTATTGGATACATTATGAGATCAAATGAAAGCAGACTTAGAGTCGATATGAATATGAAACTCAATGGAGGGCTAACCCATGGAATGGTGGGCACGAGAGCCACCATCAACTAGATGCAAACTAAGGAGCGAAACAACTTGGATAGAACTTGGTAAAGTGCCTAAGTCGCATGAAGTTAGTTAACATAGAAGATGAAACATGGAGCGGAAGCATGAAACTTTCCCTAGACAAAAGTCAAAGACATAAACTCTTGTAGAGGTAAGGGCAAATTCATATCATTTTATGAGTATCTCATTCTGATGGAGTAAACTCGACCTATATGGTGCTAAAGTCGAAGGGAGCTTTGGGGCACATGCACCTTATCTTGCTGAAGCATTTGAGGGAGAAACTAAATCAACTCAACTTTGTAGAGACAAAGTTGAGTAGAAGACTCTAGCATAAGACAAGAGGATGTGGAGGTGGGTGCTTTTGAAGAATATGTCATAGTGTTATCATTTGAGTTGCTTCGAAAAAAATAGTGCGTAACAAAGATTGTTCTGAGGTAAGGACCTAAAATCTAGATAATGACGCACCAATATCAACGAAGTTGGTAGACTTCGAGAATTGTCAGGCAACAGACTATCCTAGAACTGCGCTTCGTTTATGTATGACTCAAGAGTGGGTGAACAAAAGTCGATTGCCAAAGAAACGAAAACAATCAAAAGTGAAAGAGGCCCTACGATGAGCTAACGTATGCCACACATAGAAAAATCATCATATGAGTTCATCTTACAAAGATCAAAATGTAATGGAGATATCACCAGGAGGTGACATTATGCAATGAATCGTAATGGAATAGTTCGAGGCAATGCAATACATACATGACAAATCCCACGAGGGACTTGATCATATGGAGACTCGAGAGCTACTTTGAGTTTCACTTTGGTGAATAACATGACAATAAAAATGACTATAGATTCAAGGAATGAATGCAATGGTGCCATAAAGGTGGGTCTTATGCGCGCATCAAATTTTACATCGAATGAAAGTCTTGATTTTCAACATATAGGGATTGTGTACCACCAAGGGAGAATTCCAAGTATAAATACCAGTGAATCCCATGGGGGAAGGGAAAGGGAGACTTAATCATATAGAGGTATGATCGAAGTAGTTAGAGGGTTGAACTGCTTCAAAGCTCATATTCGCTTAAATGAGCCCAATAAGTCAAATGATAAGACCGAATAAGTAAACATTGCTACTAAGAATGCAAAGGAGAGTAGAATTGATGCGAGCCCTTCAACATTATGGAAGAGGCCATGTATGGAAGTTATAGTCTATCTTTCTATCGACTAAGAAAAACTACTTAAAAAACACACAGGTTTTGAAGTAAATGGTTGAAAGGAGCGAAGAAATGACAAGTCCAACGAAACTTAATTACTCAAAACCAAGCGTCGATTAGAGTGAAGATGAACTCAGATGAGTGCTATAGTGCCACAAAGGCGTATTTACCGATCGCGAAGAAAGAAATACAAATACGAGGCAACAAAGCTATGAGCATGGCAATGCCATGGTATCACAAAGATGAGACTTTTATAAAGTCATCGATCCTTTGCTCTTATGTAGAGAGAGCGCTTAATTGTGAAAAATGTTAAGGATATGGAGAATACAAAGACAAACTCCAAGTACCGAGATAAGACTGAAGGGCAAAAATCAAGAAACTTCGTAAGACCAATGTGAACGAACTTCTCATCAAAATAATAAAAAATAAGAAACTTCAGGTCGATATAAAAGTACTCAACTATGGAATTATACCTTTTCTACTAGGAGGAGTAGGTGACACAAATAATAGAGATGAATTCCACCTTTTCTACTAAGAGGAGTAGGTGACATAAATAATAGACATGATATAATTCATTCACGATCAAAACTATTAAAAACTTACTCCATGCAAGCTCGCGAAGTGAGTGAAGACCAATTCTTTGCGGTTCTTCAACATAATTGAACTTGTTTGGAGTTTTTGTAGCCTACAGTGAGTCAAGATTGCATCAAAATCCAGATTGTTAAAAGTGCATTAGTTGGCCCTATATTTAACAGAGGAAAAAGGACATGACACAATGTGTTTTCCTTCTCTTTTTTTTTTTTTTGGGTGCGTTAACGTGGCACAATGTTAAAGCAGATAACTAATCCAAGTGGTATATCATTCTGAGGGACAGTCGAACATCCAATACCACCGATGCTCTGAACTGCCAAAAGAAGTCACTAAGAAAACTCCATCAAAACTAATCACAATAACGCCATTTCGACCAATGATGTAAGATGAAGAGTCGTTGCCAAGAACAGCTGAGTTTTCATCAGACATTATGCAATGCTTTTCTTTGATACCACAGAGAACATTAAAGTTGGCCTAAAATGCTCTGCTACTTAGGAGTGTAACAAACAGAAAAGTGAAACAAATTACCCAAATAAAATAAACAATTAATTCATGATTCTGAATCGCAACCATCTACATACAGAAGGCAGTGGGCTTAAAAAGGAGGAGCTCAACAAAGCCTTCAAATCACATAACTATATCATCCACAGAGTAATCCAACGAATGATGTAATGACAAATTCATGTATAGACAAACTAGATATTTTACCATGGACTAATTCTTTTTCCGGGAGACAGTATTTACCCGAGCCATCACTCTTGTTTCTCCAGTAGAATATTAGGGCCGGCACCCCAAGGAATCTGCAGAGAATAAATATATTCCTTTGATGATGTCAGAAAATGTAAAACATCAAAAGAAAAAAGCACCTGAAAGTTCAGAAGATATTCTGATACATCCTATATGAGTTTTGAGTAGTAATTATTTGCAAAGAAAGCTGCTTCAGGCATTAAAAATGCATTTTTGGGTTTCCCCAAGAAACATTCTGATTAATAGGTCATGATAATTCTTGCAATCAGTTCACCTAGCAAATGATGCTAATGTATATACAAGAAAGATGGGCACAACAGGATGCAGATACTTCCAATACACCAAATTTTGACGATTGAAATCAATTAAACCACAAATAACCTGCTCCAAGGATCGGATCACCGAGATCTTGACATATGGAATCAGATAAGTATAATATATTTAAAAGGCATAGTGCCACATTAAACAAAATTGATCGGTAGAATTTTTGTTGAAGATAAAAAAAACTATTGATTACCAAGATATATGAGCAAGAACAGTATCTAAGGGCTAAAAGGATACGTTCTCTGATGACATAGTAAATACAAGTAAATTCCAATATATACATACAATAGGAAAAGTATTAAAAGGTGAAAATTCTCTCCATCTTCTAATCTAAAATTAGTTGTGGTCGAAAAGAAAGTATGATACTATACCCAGGAACATGTAAAACAAAGAAGATTCTGACTGTTCAATAAAAACATGTCATCCATATAGAAGAGCTACAGTTGCTAAGGGTCAATTATGAAGTAACAATAATAATTCTTGACAGCATACTAACCCAACAAGAATGAAACTACAAAGAACAAGTTTTGTTGTATGATACCAAGTTTTAAAATCTCAGTCTAGTACTAATACTGGTTGTCACCAGGGTATAATATCGGGCATCTAAAATCACTATTAAATCTTATAATTTTATTGTTTTTGCCTCGATAATGAATTAAATTATGATTTTAAAAACCTACTATGGTCATATGTAAATGAACATGTAAAACAAAGAAGATTCTGACTGTTCAATAAAAACATGTCATCCATATAGAAGAGCTACAGTTGCTAAGGGTCAATTATGAAGTAACAATAATAATTCTTGACAGCATACTAAACCCAACAAGAATGAAACTACAAAGAACAAGTTTTGTTGTATGATACCAAGTTTTAAAATCTCAGTCTAGTACTAATACTGGTTGTCACCAGGGTATAATATCGGGCATCTAAAATCACTATTAAATCTTATAATTTTATTGTTTTTGCCTCGATAATGAATTAAATTATGATTTTAAAAACCTACTATGGTGGTATGTTACTAATATGGTAGGCAGTATATTGAGTTGCACCACTCTATATCATTGAATAAAATAATAAACATGAACCGATAACAACCAACTGGCATGTATTGGCTTGATCAGCATTTAAAATTTGGTGTTGTCTGGGGAGGTGGGTCCAGGTACATGGTTGAAAATAATAATAACTTAATAGAGCCCATGAATGACACTGCTCTTGTGATATTTCATATTGATAGTATGTGTGCTACTGGTGATACAAACTAATAACAGCTTGGCATCTTGGATGTTGAGTTTATTCTTGTTACTAACACTGTCAGTATGGTAGGGCAAGGACTGCTACTGTTGCTGATATAGAATCAGTTATGTATGATGCAACCATGAGGGATATTGACTATTCTGCGATACTAACATCACCAGGCTGTTGTTTTAATATTTTTCCTGGTTTAGGATTTTTCGATAAAGGCATACCCTTTTAAGTAGCAAAATCATATCCAAGAAGTACCAACAGATATCCATGTAACATAAATAATTGGATTGACATGCATTGTGCTATGCATAAGCCTACCTTCATGTTGAAAGTAACAAAAGTAGAAACCAGCATATAGTTGATGCAAGTGGATGCAGGTTGTCACAGTCATGACATTGCATTTACAACTAATACTACTATAGGAATAGTATAATTTCTGCAACAAAACTTGTTTATACGGTTCTTAAATAATTTTCAATTGTGAAAGTCATATTTCAATTTGGGAAGCTACCTAAAACCAAAAAAATAGCAAATATGAAATGCACATACATCTTACGAATTTTCATTGTTCTTTTCATCAGCTTCTGAATGCAGACCGCCATTGGCATTATCTGATATAGGGGAAGAGAAGTCTTGATTCCCAAGGTGTAACAGCTGAGGTAAACCAAGCCCAATTGATTTCCACAATCTTGTAGGTAGAGATGACTGCAGACTTCCAGAACCCACTTCAGATGACAGCTCGTATAGGCCAGCTGAATCTGGATTTAGCTCTGAGAACCTTACAGCCCCAAGAATTTGCTCTGGAAGTTCCTCTTGCGTCTGACTCTCGATAAGAAATGCTAAATCTACAGTTAGTGTTGTCAGATAACTAAATGCCAAGTGAACAATCGCATTTGCAACCATTGAAGATCCAATATCCACATCTACCTCAAAGTAGTTCGATTCAGACATGTACTTGCAAGAAAGAGCTCTTCCTAGTATACAGATAGCTTGTTCGCCAACAGCAGTTCTAACTATCCAAGGACCCTCGACTATATTAGCTATCAGTTTAAGCCTAGAATTTCGAAATGTGTCATCACCTTTCAAAAATTTGTCCACAAGAATATCATCCTGTATAGGTTCAAGTGCTACAAAGTATGCAATTGCACTATAATTATCCTTGGAGGGAATTTGTAGATTAAAGGCCCAAACAAAGGGATTGTTACCTCTTGCAGTTTCATCATCAATAGCTCTTCTTACACGGTGGTTTGTGTTGCTCAATAGGTTGCCAATTTTTGTGGGGCCTTTTATCCAATCAAATCCAAGAGGCTTTAGAATATACCCACCACCAGGTATTTTCACCTTGTCTGAGAGGTAGTTGGGGCCTCTAATCATGAATTTATCACCTGGGGGAGTGGCCCAACCATTTGAGCAGTTTTCTGGTTCAAGGCAAGGAACTGAACCTCCAGATTTCACTTTTTCTATCCATGAATAATCTCTCTCGCAATCAGGACCAGCCATGTGCTGGAAACACAAAATTAAAGAGTACCTACAAAGTATAATAAATATTGAAATAAATAAGCAAACATGTATATGCAAAAGCAGGTTTAAATTGAACACAAATTGAGTGCATGTGCATGCAAAACTAATCAGCATCAGTTACTTGTAAGCAAGATATAGACAGTGGAATCAATTGACAATTCATAGTTTAAGGCTTAGCGGGGCTGCAGGAGAAGGTAACTTAGTGATTCTTACTAAAAAGTGAGACAATAATGAGATTCTTTCCGATGCTAATTTTATGTGAGACCTGTTGACAAACAATAAGTTATCATCACAATGGTTGGTCAAAAATGAATAATAATGAGATGATTTTCTTCATTTTTTTTCTCTTCCTTTGTCATTTGAATTAAGAATTTATTAGCTAGACCATTACATTAATACCATGCTGTAAAAATACATGCACTTGTACAAAGTCATGCACCTTTATATTGGTGTGTATATTTTACCAAGCTATCTTAGTCCACAACAGACAATTTGCATCAGGACATATCAAATATTTTCCCAAACATGCCTTGTCACAAACATTGGCATGTGACAAGGCATGTTTAGGAATTTATTAGCTAGACCATTACACTAATACCATGCTGTAAAAATACATGCACTTGTACAAAGTCATGCACCTTTATATTGGTGTGTATATTTTACCATGCTATCTTAGTCCACTCCACAACAGACAATTTGCATCAGGACTTATCAAATATTTTCCCAAACATGCCTTGTCACAAACATTGGCATGTGACAAGGCATGTTTAGGAATTTATTAGCTAGACCATTACACTAATACCATGCTGTAAAAATACATGCACTTGTACAAAGTCATGCACCTTTATATTGGTGTGTATATTTTACCATGCTATCTTAGTCCACAACAGACAATTTGCATCAGGACATATCAAATATTTTCCCAAACATGCTTTGTCACAAACATTGGCATGTGTACATAAAGGTTGGCCAACCCAGTTTATGGCAAAACACATACCTCCGCAACAAACCATAAGTCCTAAGGTGTCAGCACAAAGACATTAACTGTTGTACTGAGATTGATGCTATTACCATAATAATGCCAACCTATAACTGTAAGAATGATGTGGCTACAACAGATTTAACAGAAAATGATAATTGAGTCAATTCTAGCAACAAATGGATCCTCAATAGCATCCATGAAATGCCATAACCTTGGCCAGACCAATCAAAACCAAGTTGCAAGATCATAATCATGAGTTGATAGAGCTGGTATGAGTAGAATCAACAGGAATGATCAGATTGGACTTCGTGATCCACTAAAGTCCAAGAAACAAGATCTTCTTTTTCTTCAATTCACCAATTTCCCTATAGTATGGTATACATTTATTAGTTCAGGACCAAACCAGACTTAGCCCAAGTACTCTATGGGCTTAGTGCCTGGACTTTAAACTGGCCATTGGCTAAGTTGGGTGTAGATGTCGTTTGGTCAGGCTAAGCTTATGTGCTTCTATTCTTGATCATGGCACATTATCAACCATACTCTTCACCAAGGATTGAAATTTCATACCGTACCGGAGTTTCGAGATTCGCTCGGTACGGTATTGTATACCAAGCGATACATTTCGGTATACCACTCGGTGTATATATATATATATATATATATATATATATATATATATAAAGAAACAAAAAAAAAGAAGGGCGACGAGGTGACGTTGCCATCTCGTCACCTCGTTTCTTCTGCCTACATGGCGAGAAGAAATGTCGCTTCGACGACGCTCGATTTCTTCTCCCCGTGACGTCGCTGAGGATTCTTCTCCTCGCGCGGATAAAGAGAAGTCGCCGACAAAGCCAAAGCCTCGTCACCTCAGACGAGGAGGGAGAGCGACATCGGATCTCCAGGTTCTCCTCTTCTTCTCCCTCGGCTAATACCACCCAGTAGCGAGCAATGACGACCGATTTAGGACGGTAACAGGGTGAAAACAGTCCCAATCGATGGTACCGCCCGGTCCGCGTATCGGTCTGCTGGCAGATCGATATGTACCGCCCGATACGGGTGGTATTATTTGAAATTAAAATCCTTGCCCTTTATATGAGACATTAAGGGTTGCTCTCTATTCTCCTCTTTCATTGCTCTCTAACCTTTCCTCTTTGTCTAATATGATTGTCAATGAGAAATATTATTGCTCTCTAACCATTTCGATTTGATGTACACCTGAAATGGTATAGTATGAGTGGTACATATCGATTTGATAGCTGACAGAATGCGGACCACCCTATACCAAGCGATATAGCAGTTGAGGGGCATATTGGGCGATACACCCATCATACCGGGCAAAATGATTGAAATTTAATCGTTACTAACCCGAACTAATCAGTAAAGGTCGGATTTTGATCGAAATCAATCAAGGGCCCAGATTGAGTAGGTTTTAATGGTCAATTTAACCGTTGGACCATTTGAATGCCTATTTATCTCATTCCTCCTTCCTCCCCCCCCCCCCCCCCTCTCCCCCCTCCCTTTTACTCCATTTCAATCTCACATCTTCTAACACTCTTTCTTACTCAACCACTCTCTTTCTCACAATTTCTCACTCTTGTTCAATATCAATGAAAGAACCATTTGAAACGACCCGCAAAGCTGCTCATTAACGTCCAAAAAAAGAAAAATCCGCTATCCCTTCCTTATTTTTTATTGAAATAGAACTAAATTTGCATTTAATTCTATTTAAAATACCCTAATTTAGGATTTTTCCTAATTTTCATGTCCTTTCAAAGATTTTGGAAATTTTTTATTGAAATAGAACTAAATTTGCATTTAATTCTAATTAAAATACCCTAATTTAAGCTTTTTCCTAATTTTCATGTCTTTTCAGAGATTTGCTGGGTATTTTTTGCGATTATCGACACGTTCCAACGTACCATATGTCGGTATGAACCGGTACGTACCAGATCGGCCAAAGACAATGGCCAATCGGCACGAAATTGTAGTCCTTGATTATGACAATGGTGGCAGACATCAAACGAAATAATTTATTATGATGTGATTCTTAATCAACTAGAGTCAAATCAATCTTGAGTTCGACTATACCCATTCCAATATAAAACTATGGTGATTGGATTATCATAAGAATTCAGAAGGATAAGCAATGATTAATCCATATCTTTGATATGGACACTCAAACATCCCTTTCTCAGTTCAAAAGACATCTCTAAGTCAAAGCAAAGTCCAATTCATACCAAGTCCTAAAGAGACGACCTTATTCTACTTGGATTAAGAGAGGAATTTCAGTCCAACCTTGACTGGAAATAATATGATTGTTTTTTTTAAATGTTTTTTGTGGAAATTTTGGATGGCTTCTAAAATCCTATACAAAGTCTAATTGGCCTCCAAAAGCCCTAATATGATTATGATATGGGTCAAGCTAATAAGAGCTAGTTCTGAAAGTTGTAAAGCTTGTTTAAGAAAGATTTGGAGAGGATGACAGACAAACTTTTCTTTTGAGATATAAGCTTTAATTTAGTCCCAAGTTGCTTAGAAACAAGAGAAATTGAGGGCAAAAGGCCATCAATAATGGTCTAGTAAACTGCTAAATGTAGCACAAGTTGAGTTCAACTTTGCTGTCTCTTTTATACTCCATCCCTCAAATGTTTTCACTGTCACCTGTACAGGTGTCCCTGCCTCAAAGAAAGAAAACACACTGACTTCGAGGTGTTAATTCATTTAATATACTATCAGAGTTTGTTTTATCTCAGTTCAATTTTCTTGGTTTTGGAAATCCATAAGAGGTTAGTTAATTTTTATCAACTAGTATTGGAAGTTGAAGCAAGACTAACTAAATCTGGAGCAAAGAGAGATGTCACTGTTAACTTGCATTATCTTTTAAGGAGACTCTACTCATGACAATGCTAGTGGAACCATGAAAAACGAAATGAAGGCTCCTAATACTCATGATGGACACTTTAACCACATCAAGCAGCCCCCTATTTGTTTCAAATGTAAACAAGTAGGAAGCTATATGAATGAGTGTCCAAAAAGACAAGCATAGACACAAGTGAATCCCGTTGAGTAAGAAAGGAAAAAAAAAAGCATGCTGAAAACCTTGAGAAACCAATGTAAGATGGAGAAACTAAAGAAGCTTTTAAAAAATTGCACCTAGAGAAGGTGAGCACTTGGCAATAGAGTCGTTACACTCCTGGATAATTATAACAATGAACAGCTACAAAACATTTTGAAGAGCCCTTGCAAGTCTCAAGGCAAGGTCTGTTTGCTGATTACTGATGGTGACTATCGCAAGAACATTGTGTTACAAGACATGGTAAATAAGTTCGAGTTGAAAATAGTCACATTGTAGATCATGCAAAATATCATGTTTCAAGAAAGGGAATGAGGAATAAACGACGCCTAATTTCTTTCTTAAGGGAAAATTTTATAAAGATGAAATTTGGTGCAATGTCATACCAATAAATGTAAGTCACATAATCTTGGGAAAACCAATGATGATAAGATAGGTGTCATCCATGATGGTAGAAAGAACAATATACTTCTAAAATGAATAGAATTAAATTAGGCTTTTGTCATGCAAGGAGTTCATTCCCAAACCTTTAAAACAATGGGAGGGTCACAATTTTCTTACCTAGAACAAATTTATGAGAGAAAGTGAAGAACGTGAAGTTGCATTTACATAGTTGCTAAAATACACGTGCAGCTCATAGAAGTTCCACACGAAGTAGAAGTTATTTTGGAGGAATTGAAAGACATTACCCTTGAAGAAATCCCCAATGCCTCAATGGTCTATCTTCTTTAAACAGGTTCAGCACCAAATCAACTTGGTTCCAAGAACAAACTGGCGCAACAAAGCTTACCACTAGACAAGTACAAAAGAGTATATTGGCATGGAATTGTACTACCAAAGGAAGAAGTTCCATTAGAATACTTCTACAACCTATCAACTCATAGATAAGAAATTATCTATGCAAAGTATCTTTTGGAATGCATAGCCAGAGATACTTTCTTAAAGAAATATGTTGATCTTAATGACAAAATAATAGTTGGGACATTATGGCTTGTTGTGTTGTTGTTATTGACTCCGAAAGGACCCATGCAATAATTCATCCTACCAATGATCCCGTAGATGAAATCATCATGTCAAAGGCATTATAACACGTTAACTACCATAGCAACATAATAACAAGTTTCTACACCTGAAGACCTTGATTATCAATGTCATCATATTTACTATGATCATGGCCTTGGTTTAAGTGAGACTGATAGGCTAGTCAAACAAGTACAAGAAATGCAACATCACAAAGCATCTGATGGTGAAAGTATGACTTTGTTTGGTGCAAAAAACCACACGTTAAGGTCCAGGAGGCTCGGTTTCAATCATTGAAGGGTTTGCATCAGAAAATAGCATAGAAGAAATTAATCTTTTTCGAGCTTTCAAGAAACTTAATGATGGCATACAAGATTGAAGTTCCTCTCGATAGTCAAACTCCATATTTAATATTCAAGACTTATCAATTTATCATAAGCGCCAACAATAAATGCAACCAGCAGATAGTTCTTTCTCAAGCAAGGAGGATAATGTAGTGCAAGGGTAGATCAAATTTAATCTCAAATTGATTTTCGACTGCATTAATATGACTTACAAGATTCATCATCACTATGTATAGAAGACTTCAAACTACACTCCGTTTGATGCATTGGAAACTTGATTTGTAGGGCTTCCTAATGAACCATAATTTTCATGAAACAAATAAAAAGATCAATGGAAAGCATTGAGGCAAGAAAAGTCTCAAGTTTCAAGCTAAGTTTCAATCCATCAAGCTCCAAGAAACCAAATTCCAAGCCACTATGAGTATATATGTTTTCCATTTTAGGAGTAGGACCTTGTGTTTTAGAGACTTGAGTCAAAGCAATTAGGTTGTTGGTATCAAAGGCCATTAATGTATCAAAGACATAAAAAGGAGAAGGTAAGGAGCTAATAAGGCAATCTTATATAGTTATATTACCCCATAGATTCAGAGACAAAGGAAATAGCAAGGTCATCTAATATTAGCTCATATGCATCTATGAACTAAGCGTAGCTCTTTGTTATCCCCAAAAAATTTTCATTCATGTCCTCTCCTCTTCTTATTCAACATCAACCGGTCAACACCGGCACCGACTGGATCAACAAGCACGCCCAGCTCAAAGTGGCTAAGGTGATTACCAATATAGCAGTATCTAATACTACTCTGCATCAGGACGTGCACCTCAAGATCAGGATCTACACCCACGTCCCAACAAACTCCTACTACGGCTAAAAGCAAAATCTAGAACAAAGTTCTTTTAAATTTAGGTCAAACAAAGATTTCTCCAATAAAGAGGGCAACAAACTATTTACCTTTTCGAAGAACCCTAAATCTGTTCGACCAGCAGCGACGCCGCGATCGGAGCCAAACAAAAGAGAGGCGAAAGCAGAAAAGATCTAACTCTTGTTTGGATAAACAAGCGATATAGTTTGCGCGTCAGTCGATCGAGAAAGAGAGGAGGCGAGGGGACACGAGACGACCAAAGACGGAATATGCTCGAATTCCAACAAGTAGTTGGACTCACTGTAGAAAGGTCCGAGAGTTTTGAGCGGAGCGGTGACTTTAAGTGGGGTAAATATAGGTAACGAAACCTGCGTCACCTACGTGGCAAAACGGGCACCTTACCGTCCGAACGGTTAATTACCGTCCCGTTACGCATATATCAAATTGGCAATTAAGACCGTTAGCCGACAGAAACCCGTTATATATGAATATAACGGGTTTTAATAGCGGTGTTGGGTCGCTTCCTCCCCAACTTCCGTTACGAGTGTATTTAATGAGTTAGCTATTGGGTGATATTTCTAGAAAATATTTATTTTCTTTAAATATTGTCTAAAAGATATCTTTTTTAAATAATATATTTAATTTAAAAATTATAAAATATCCCTTAAAATTTTTATATTTTTTATTAATTTATAATTATTACAGTATTTTTATTTAACTCGTTTATAGTATTTTTTTTAATAATATTTTATTTAATATAGTAAAAATATTATAAATATTATTAAAAATACTGTGAGTGGCATTATCTCATGTCACTTTAGTTATCATTACTCATAAATTATTATAATATTATATTTTAAATTTATAGTTAGTTTGATTGAGATTAGGAGTCTTAGATTATTTATAGTATTTTCAAGTAGACTTTATAATATTTTTATTATGGTGGCTAAAAGTATTGTAACAAACATGATAACACAAAAAATAAAATAATATAATATATAGTTTAGGTTTTTAAACTTAGGAATCCTATTTCAAAAAAGCAAAATAAGGATATCGATTGAAAAATACTCAAAAATAAAAATCACCCTCAATTATTCTCAAATTAAAATTATGTTTGTGTTTAATTATTGACATATCGACTAAATGATAATAGGTGACATCATATTATTGACGTGTTAATCGTTCATTAGTGATCAATTAGACGATGTGTGTATCAGTTGCATATGGTTCGATTCGATTTCATATGATCAATTTCGATTAACTATTAATTCTAGTAATAGCATTCATGATATTACTTTATATTATTTTTATTTTTCGTTATTTAATTATTTTATATTTATGTTATTCTATAAATATGTAATTTCATATTTACATTTTTTATACTCTTATCCCATTTATCCCACCAAAATGATAAGTCTTTTATAGAAGAAAGTGCAAATACATTACTCACCACAGCTATATATTTGTAGATTGCGTGCACACTACAGCTTTAACATCGATGTTTATTGCGTTCACGCCACAGGCTCTTGCGTGCCACCTATTTTGTTCCACGTATAACAACACAGTACTTTGGTGCCTACCATGCATGGCGTGTCGTAATGGCTTTAGTGTTTGCTGCATGGTGGGACACATCCCCTTCTTCGTATGACTTACCAAGTTGTCTTCCTATGGCTCATTGGGCTCTTCGGACTCTTCTCGCTTAACATCTCCTTATTCAAATAAGGTGTACATTTAAGAGAGATGATTTGAGTAGAGTTATTATCATTAATTTAACTAAATTAATTATGATCATATAATTATAGAAGATATTTTAACTAATTTATTGATATTAGATTATGATATACTTATAATGATGTGATTGATATTTCGGTGTGAAATAATCAATACCTTGGTCTGGATAAAGACCAACATCTTAGTTTTAGATATGGATCAACATCTTAGTTTTCGTAACATACACTTTGGCTTCACGTGATTGACTTATCATCAACACACAATCACTAACATATGATAAAACGGACTGAAGGTTATAACATATTGTATCTAACACACAACATACAGAATGCACAGAGTAAAATGAAAGAAAACTAACGTTAGTCTTATGTTAATGATACCTAAAATCTATTATAAAAGGATTTCTCAAGTATATTCATGTTACCCGAAGGAAATAAAGTTAAAGTGTTAATAGCTAACAGATATGTTAATACTTATTTATGGCTTTTCTTCTTTTGTTAGAAGTAATTTAAATTTGATTAGGACTTGAAGATGTACCTATCTCAAGCATGAACAAATTCACAAAGGTGCAAGGAAAACTTAAATTGTTGTAGAGTATTTTTAGTTAAAATCAGATTATTGGTTTTGGTTTCCTATAAACAATTACATGACAATATAATTAATGCACTGTAAAAATTAAGAGAGGGATCTAAGGAAAGAAAAAGGGAGAAGAGAGAAGATATGAAAGATAGCTCAATTCACACCTTACCCAAAAGCTACATCACATACATTTAAACTAGAAGCAACTTAAAGAAGTCCAAAAAAATGAGAAAATTTTCTGCCAATTGTTGAATGGAATTATAAAAAAGCTACAGCAAAATGTTCAATGAGAGTTGACAAATCATATTCCAAACAGAAATCAGCATTACTCATAACAATTACACTTCTCACTTCACTTGGATTTCAATTAGTAACACTTGATTCCACAATTACAGTTCCTCCAATTTCCATACAATTTCATACTTCAAGCTTTCAGGATATGTACTGCCAACAATTACTGTTGCTGGGTGAGTTGAGCAGTCCAGTAAGTCTTGACAGCCACAAGGATCTTCTCTGGGTTGAAGGATCCACTCTCATGATCCATTACCTGACTCTTCCACCTCATTCTTTGTGTTATGCTCTGGACCTTCGCCAGAACATCTATGGTGTCCCTCAGGATCACTGTTCCTTCTGGCCTCAGTATCCTGTCCAACTCCAACAGTATGTCTGATATGTCACACCTGAAAACAGTTTTAATCAAACTTCTGTAAGTGATAATAGAATTATGCAAGGTTTCGATGAAACACCTCCAGAGAATGCAGCTCGAAACTCCGAAAAGTTGTGATATAAGAAGTTAAAGTCCCAACTATTTAGGTCGGCTGCTTAGTAAAGTTCTTGATTATGACATCTATAGATCTCCTTAGCACATGTCAATTGTGATAATAAGACACAAATAAGTCAGAAGATGAAAAGGATAGATGTTAAAGACTAACTTTACCTGTGCTGATAAATGCTGAAAACTCCATCTGCATGGATCAAGTCATAAGTTCTTGGATAAGTGGAGAATGCTTCACACCAATCATGGTAAGTGCCGATGAAGCCGCGCTCGTAGATCACACCAAGTGTGTCTCTTGCTGGTTCAGCAGGAACCACATTCATCACCCAGAGTGGATACTTCACCAGTGCAGCTGCAAAACCCCCCAAGTTTGAGTTCATGTCCATCACATTTCGGTACCGTCCCTTGGTAAGAGGTGGAACAATTTGCTTGTAGTTCTCCAATCGCTCCTTCCATAAGTCGTTGTCCTCATGGAATTTTTGGACTGTAATTCCCGGAACAGATCCACTTCTTATTCTTGGAGGAACAGCAAATGCTCTTTCTGGCCATTTTTCCAAGGCACCACCGGCAACTTCTTCAGGGCTCCTCACTTCTGGCAATGGTGTTATGCATGTCTCCATCTTCTTGTACCTAAGAAGACCTTGTTGGATAAGTAATGGAGAGCAGTTTAATTCAGGAACAACATCCGAAATTTACTATTAACAAGCAAGCATTGTTTAGGCCAAAGGTCTGAATATTTACTATTACTTGGTAGCACATCTGTATCCTAATTTCTACTAGGATATATCCTTAGGTTTAATTTTCTTCTATCTTAATCAGTGTAACTCATCTTTTTTTCAAATTTTATCTTCATTATTATTTTTTCAGCTGTTTTGGAGCTTTGTAGAATTTGTACTCCAATATCAGTAGGTTCAATTCCATTGTGATGTAATTGAATCAGTTCAATTTGTTTTTTTACTTGGTTTTTTTCTTCTTCTTATTTAAGATGTTTCGGAGTTTTGGCAAGAAAACGACATCCGAAAGAACAAATATCCAAGAAATTGAATTCTTCTGGTGTTTCCTGGATTCAAGCAAGGTCCTTAATATCAGATTCTGCAGTGTAAGATGTCGATAAAAGACCAATACCGATCCCTTTGGTTTTCTGCTACTGTTTACAAAAATACATGATGATCCTACTCTTAGTTAAGACACACCAAAAGGTCAACCTTAACAAAGCTTCACAGAATTATTACTAACCTCACAAGATGAGCAAAAGGCAGCTGAGCAAATTTAAGTTAACCAGAATGAATATGCGACTGAAAATAAAAATTATCGGTAGTTTGAGTTTTTTTTTTCTCTTTTTGTAACAATTTGGCAAGGGTGTCTAAGCTCAAACCAATGCTTACTCTTATCTTAATAACCATGCAGATCTATGGTTAAAAATGAGTATCAAATTTTAAGATGATTAGTGTGCAGGTCGACAAAGTATGTAAAGTAAAAGCCGTAGAAATCTCACCAAGCAGAATCTGGATTGTCATTTATGCAGATGTGTGGTGTTCTATAAACTTTCCGACTTTGTACGCATTCAATGTGGTTAATAGGTTTTTGCCAGATTGCAAGATCACCCTTCTCGACCACCTTCTTCCAGCAAAGTCGCTTTGCGACATCCTCGATTTCATATTGTTCCTGTCTTAGATCATCTTGTGTTCTTTCCCATCCTTTGTAGTACTTCTTCCAGTGGATTGGAGGACCAGAGAGGATCCAATAGCCACCCGGCCTCAATACTCTATCCACTTCAATTAGATACAGTCCATCTGATGACAAGAATTGCCGATACAATTAAAACTGCACACTGATTCCAAGTCTAAAGATTTGGCACGAATTAGCAAATGAAATGCCTACTAGAATCTGACACCAAGAACAAGTGTAAGAAACACCAACCATATTTGTTCCAAGGAATCAAACATCGCGAGCAATGAGCCATGTCGAAAGCTCTAGCCGGGTATGGAATATGCTCTGTCGCCATGACACCTATAATGGCTGGAACTCCTCTTTCGAGAGCAAATTGAACTTGTGCTTCATGCGAATCTCGCGGAGCAAATGACATTGTCAGGATATCCCTATTCAGAAGATAAGCTCCCCAGCTTGCAACCTCCGGTACCAAAATGCACCAAAAGAAAAATCTCAATGTGCAAGGAATCATGACACCAAATTGTTCAAAGAGAAGCTACGATGCCTTACTCCGCAACCAGTGTCTAATGCTGTTCTGATATCTCCATTACTCAATGGAACGAGAGCATCAATATCATCAATGTAAGCATCAGCACCACGGGGGAACATCGTGCCACCACCTGGGAACCGAAACCGATCATCCTCAACCTGAATCCAGTTCTGGACAGCCTTCTCGATGCTGAGCTCCCGGTGGGGAATGTTGTCATACCAAGCGTAGTCTCTGCTTTGAGGCCACCAAAAAGGGTTCTTATATTTTGGTGGAGCAGGGATTAAGCAGTGGAGAAGCTCATTTTTCTTGGGGCAATGCCGCTCTCGGTACTTCAGCATCATCTTCTTGAACTTTCTCGCCCTCCTCGGGTCTTGACAGGGGGTGTATTCACTGTACTTCAAGTCACAAGCTGGGAAGTCCGTCGTAGCAAGTGAGGTGCGGTTGAAGCCGCCCGGGTGGTGACCTTGGAAATCAAGGCCGGCGGCAGAAGCGGAACTGGGGGAGATGCTACGGCATCCGACTTTGTTGGACACACCGGAGGAGCTTTGCCAAGAACCTATGGCGTAGAACAGAATGCAGAGGCCGCTCGCACAAAGAATCCAAGCAAAGCGCCTCCTTTTTGATTCCATCTGATGAAACTTAGATGTTGCGCTGTGTTCGTTAGCCATGGAACCTGCAACACAACCAGGGAGAGTGGGAGTCGAGAGGTAAAGATCAAACACTTGAAGGAAAAAGATGAACTTTTGATTTCCGACAAAGAACAAAATACCAAAATGTTAATATTTATCAAAACAAGGCCTTCAAACCCTCCATCAAAGCGACTGATGAACTGATGGGTAGCAGAGAGCAATTCAAGGTCTCGTAATGGTGTGCACGGCAGAAAGGAGGAACCAAAGTATCGTTTTGGTAAAAGAATGTGGAAGAAGGACCAAAGCCAAACACAAGAAACAAATCAGATGCAGAAGAAGAGGTCACTAATTTTGAGTTCCCATGACAGCGACCGGAAAACAAACACCAAAAGAAGGATAAGGATCAGACCAGTGGCAGAAAGAGAACGGCATGGCAACCTCTGCTGCGGCACCAACACCACCACTCTGGACCCCTTTCTCACCGCAACCAAACAAGAGTTGGAATGCACCGATTTATGAATTAGAACCAGCAATCATATCTCAGAGAGAGAGAGAGAGAGAGAGAGAATCTTAAGCTTGAGGATGCAGGAGAGAGATGTAGAGAAACGACAGCTCCTCACTTAGAATATAGATACGAGGAAACCGTCATCAAAGCGCACACGGGACTGTACCTATCCGACATGTTGGTGTCTGTCCACCACGCTTTGAAGAGAAAATATCTGTATTAATAGTTCGCCTACCAAAGAAAATATTTCCGGAAATATATGAAAAATTCGAAATCCACATATATATATGTATATATATAAAGAAAAATATATATACTGTGATTCAGTCATTCGAATAATATCAATAATTATAATATTTTTAATATAATATAATATTTTAATTCACAGAACAGATTATGTGACTCTTACGTTTTGAGCTATTAAAGTGAGATTGGATGAATTAAAACATTATAAATTTATTTAAAAAATAATATAATTGATTGTCCAACTGTTTGAGTGATTAGATTTTGATGGGGCTAATTACATATAATCCTCTATAATTAGTTATTTTATATCTATACTTTTAAAAGTTACATTGAGATCTTTATACTTATCAGAAACATTTAATCTCATTGCTTCAACAAAATATCTTTTAATTTTTTAATTTTATATAAAATCTTGATGTTTCATTTTTGTAAGTATAGAGATCTTAATATAACTTTCAAAAATATGAAGATGAAAACATTAAATATAACTAATTACGAGAAGTAATATGTAATTAGTTCGATTTTGATGAGTAAATAAAATTTCTTTTGACAAACACGAGGGTTTTCTTGAGAAATTTTTCATACAAAGAAATTAGAGCACATTTAATTATTTACGATTGAAGATAACACAATCATAACAACAACAATAACAATCCATAAAGTCCACCATTAATTTGAAAAGATTTTGCTGTTACACTAATATAATTCAGACCCCACAGTTAATATAATAGAAGGGAACGATCTTGAAATTGCATCAAAAGCTTAAAATAAATCCATAAAGTCGACCCAATAAAATTAATGCAGCTTTAAATGTCCGCATTCCTCAATGCAATCGCGTAATAGCGGGTGGACTACCAGTGCAGGACGCCGCCGCCGCCTCCGGCGTTGGTCACCAACACCGCGATCGGTGAGCTGAGCGTGATCGACGTCGATGCTAACAGC
Source organism: Musa balbisiana (assembly GCA_004837865.1). NCBI lineage: Eukaryota > Viridiplantae > Streptophyta > Magnoliopsida > Zingiberales > Musaceae > Musa > Musa balbisiana. The sequence continues at coordinate 11,378,150 of CM017188.1, read as the reverse complement.
GTGGACGCCATTATGTTGTTCCTCGACGTCTGGACTGTCGAAAGATTTGGAGAGAGACGAGGGTTTCGACTGTGCTAACCTCCATATGCGGCGACTGATGCCGATGACGGTGGTGGTGGGATGCCATATGATCCGGTGGCGGAGCCAAAGATGGTAGGTTACCATTGCTAAGAGGCCAAGAGGTACAAGGATGTGACTCCAGATCATGTTTCTCCATCATCTCTACCGATGGTGGCTAAACGACGAAGAAACCAGTAGTAGTAGCAGCAGCAACAAAGGGGGAGCAGAAGAGAAAGCCACCTGTTCTTTAGGAGGCGCACACGACGCAGCAAAGCAATTGGGGAGGGGTTGTTGGATTCTGGTAAGGATCTTAGCAGAATCTTTCGTTTTGGAAGTGAAGATTCGACATGTAAAAGAAACAAATTACAACTTATTTATGTAAATTTTGGTTTTTTTAAAATCAAGAATTAAAAATAACATTATCAAATATATTATATTTTAAAACAATATAATTTAAATGTACTTAAATATTACTTAAAAATGCAGAATTATTTTATGGACTTCTTGAGTTTTTTTTTAATCTCTTTATCTTTTTTTTTTAATTAAAAGCAATTTCTACTATATAGTTATTAATTATATAACAAGTGCAAGATCGGATGTACATGAATTAGACTAGTTAAAGGTGATTTCTGTTTAAATAGCCTAACTCTTAGTCATCGAGATAGAAATTTGATCTTATCATACGAGCGAATGAATGAATAAAGATATTTCAAAATTGTCTCATATCTCTATAGTCATACTTTTTCTAATATCCATATCTCCATCATAACATTAATATAAGGAACACCAGCAGACATGTCCAAAGCTGGACCAGCAACACGCATTCCATTGAATTACCTGCAGAGATAGGAAGGTGCAGTGAGCATTTAAAGAAAATGATCAGTAGGTCGGGTAAGCACCAGTGCAACACAATAAGATAATTTATATGTATTTTATATAATTATATTCATATGTAGAAGAATAAAGAACAACTCATCTTTTCTTTTCTTGTTGTATCATATATCATCTTAATAATGCTACTATCAAGTACTACTTATGCTATAATATTATTTTCGTCCCGGTGAACTTAAACCTAATGTTTACCATCCTTAAAATTCATAATGAAATATAAGTCTATTTAATATCATCATATTCAAGCCTAACATAAAATACATGTTTATCCCAAATTTGATATTTAAAATAAAATTAACTTAGAGAAATATTGCACCTGATCGGGTCAACAAGTACGGGCTATCAATCAATGAATTAATCGATTAAACCCCTCATGAAAAAGAAGCAATTTGGTTATTTAAATATACATAAACAATAAAATGGATCTTTCCTTTTCTTTATTATTATTATTATTGTCGTTTTCTTATGTATATGTCTTTTTTTTCTTTTATAATTATTATTGTTGTTTAGATCTCTTATTTAAATAGTGATCCTCCTAATGTTTTTTTTCTATATATTAATATTCTACCAAATCCACTTATATCATCAAATTAAATGAATATAAAAAAATTAATACAGTTAAAATAACCCAATTTTCTGGGTAGTAGTTTTTGTCTCTACCCTTTTCCTGCCAGGCGAGATTTGTAACTATGGATTGGTTCCATCAAGCTTTTTTTTTTTTTTTTTTTTTGTATGTGAGGACAATTTAGTCTCACAATAGATGATGAGTTGATTAATACTGTAATACATGTAAGTGAGAGTAAAACTGGAAAATTAAATATACAATTACATGCAATCAAAGGTTTAGGAAGCTCAATTACACAATGCACTTTTGGATGAGATGTAATGCACCACAAAATAAACACAATTATAAAAAAAACAGGTAGTAGACACAATCACCAATATATGGGAAAAATTAGCATAATTATAGTGTGCTGAACAATGAGAAACCTTTGGAAGAAGAGTAGGGATGATTGTAAGTCGAGTTTAGCTGCCACGTGGTGAGGTATTTGGCTACCACACTGCAGTTGGTGGCATTGTTAAAGAGGAAGACTCTTGCGTCTCCATAAATTGCCTCTGTGGGATACACACGAGATGTGATGCATGTTCTTCCCTTCTGAGCAAAGCTTTCCACAATCGAGTGATCCACCTGAAAGATTAATCACAACATATTTCAGAAAACAAAAGCAAGTGATGTCTAATCTACAAACTTTTCTTCTTGCGAATGCATTTGATTTTTTTGTTTCTTTCTTTATTCTATAAGACTTGAGGAACATTAAAAACAAAGAAAAGAGATGGAGGTTTATGTTAGATTATTCTATCTTTTAATGTGGAGATCCGAAGGCATGGTAGTAAAACAATCTAATATGCCATTGGTTATCTGAAATTAGAGGTCAAGCAGATAATTTGTGAAATTTGCAATTATTCTCTAATCAGGTCACAATGCAATTACAAATTAATGGAAAACATATTTTATGTTGTTCAAGAAGCAATATTGGAGACAAATCAGTTATGCTCAATGGATATCAATGGATGATGAGATAATGAAAATATCATTAAAGACAACAAACATTTAAGATTGGTTAACTTCAATTATGACAGTGGACTTTTAATTGTGATGATATTGTATACAGATTTTTCTTTTGCCTCTGGATATACTCTACAATTGTTTAGTGCTTCAGAATGGAATGATTCATATACTTCAGCAAGTATAGTATAAACTAGAATATGTGCCAGATGAAATAGAACTATTGGCTAGTAATGGGTGTTATAGATAATATTTCGTATTCCAACGAGCCAGATAGCTACTTACCAGTATTCTCAATGACAACTTTTCACCATCAAGCACGGGAACTGTGCTGCCGACCACTCTCTTCACGATATCATTCGCCTTCGATGACCTAAATTTCGGCATTCACAAGTCAAAATATCTCTGCAAATGCATGTTATTGATGCAAATGAAACAACAGAGGTAAGAAGTACATGCCTTGATTCATCCTGGCAGAAGTGGGCGCGAAGGCGACCGTCCCTCCCTCTCGCCACGTAGAAGTAGACGGCGGTCTGCTCCGATAAGGCCTTATCGGCCAAGACGAGAAGCCCAAATGGCCCGAGCATACCTCTCGCAGCAGCACCACCGCTGGTGCTGCAGTTGTAGCCCACATCGGCCTCCGTCGTCGCCATCAATGCCGCCTCATCGATCACAAACTCCGCCTCTATGTCCAACTGCAACAAGGAAGGCTGTGTGTTTCAGCCGGAGATCCAAATGGTAACACGTTCCTCGTCGAGGCCAGTCTGATACCTGTGTGGCCGAGCCAACATCGAGAGGAATGACGGATCCAGGGGCGACGGTGATGCCGCTGAAGTTTCTGCTGCTCATCCTTAAGCTCTCCACCTCTTCCACCGGCCACTGGATCAGATTGCTACCGGTTTTGACATCGAACACCACCGTCCGAGGGATGGCCTGCCGTGACAACAGTGATCGAATCGATCAAGGAAATGGAAAGCGGTGAACAATGTGCACGTGAGCGACTAGTGAAAACATGGTTTGCACCATTTACCCGACTCGTTTATCTTGCGAGGCAGCGAGCAGCGAGACGCCGAGGTCCTACGCCAGCTCAGTTTGCCTCTTGAGCGGCAACACTCGGTAACAGGTCGGTACATGATTGGCTTCCAACCTAAGTTATGTGCATTGGGGGTCTGATGATTCAACATATGAAAATGCTAAAAGAAATCCAAACGTCAAATGTCATTTTTCGATCTTATATGTCTTCATATCAAATGTCAATTTTTCGAACAACGGACAGTCTGTTAGGCAGTTTACGATACCAAACCAATCAACCGGCCGAATCAACCGGTTTTTTTTCCTTCGGTTTGCAGGTGCGAAACATCGACCGGCGAACGGGCGCCGGTCAGAGATCCCGGTTTCCGGTTTTCTGTTTTGTCCGCGCCTTGGGTCCGACCCGGAAAAGGGACCCACTAGGTTTTGCTTGGTCCAGAGGGAATCGATTTGGGGCCGGAGTGTGCTCAGAGACTTACGAGCCCTAATGATACGCCTACGGTTGTTAGGTAGCACGCGCGACGTACCTGAATAGACGCCCAGCCCTTCCGCACGTCCGCGCCCTCGCTGTCCATCTCCCCCACCCACCCCCACAGCACCCTCCGCCGCTTCGCCGGATCGTAGAACGTCTTGGAGGCGTAGAACGTGCCCCAGTCGTACCTCAGCCCGATCCCCACGTCCGCCTCTGCGTCGTCCGGCACCCACACGTTCTTCTCCAGGTCGTAGCTCCCGATGGCGTAGTAGTCGTTCCGGTCGTCGTCCATGCTCGCTTTCAGCACGTGCTTCACCCCGTCTCCGGCCACTGCCGACGTGTCCAGCCCCTCCCCTGCAGCCACTCCGCCCGTCGACACCGGGTAGAAGTCGACGCATTCCCACATGCCGGTGCCGGCGACCCGGCGGAGCACGCCGGGCAGCAGCTCGTAGGTGAGAAAGTCGGTGGTGCGGTAGACGAGGGCGATCCCGGCGTGGGACTCGTCCTTGGTGCCGATGGCCACGCGCCAGCTGGATCCCGTGGCGTCGGCCCAGGCGGTGGTGGGGTCGCGGAAGTCCTGCGGACCCACACCGGGCGGGGGGAGGAGGACCGGGTTGGCGTCGGATTTGGACCACCGGAGGAGCAGCGGGTCGGCGGGGTCGGCGGGGAAGACGAGGTTCTGCACCTGGACGGAGTCGTCGGTGGCGCCGGTGTAGAGGACGGCGGGGCGACCGTCCGGGGGGAGGAGGGTGGCGGAGCCGGTCCAGACGCCGCGGGAGTCGTACCAGTGATCGGGGACGAGGGCGAGAGGGAGGTGGAGCCAACGTACGAGGTCACGTGAGATGGCGTGGCCCCAGGTGATGTTACCCCACACCGGGCTGTTCGGGTTGTACTGGTAAAAGAAATGGTACCACCCCTTGTAGAACAACGGCGCTGCCGCGGCCAACATCGACGGTCAGAAATCAACTGCTTACATATCAATCCTCGAAAAGAAAGCTACAGATGAGAGGAAAAGAGAGGTTCTCACCGTTTGGATCTGATGCATGGAAGAGACGTGAAGACAGAATCGGAGAAGAAAAAGAAGACGAAGTCAGCAATTAGAACGACTACAAATCGAGAGAGAGAGAGAGAGAGAGAGAGAGAGAGAGAGAGAGAGAGGAAGAGGAAAGCGGAGAAGCGGACCGTTCATCCAGTTGTCGAGGGGTTGGAAATGGAAGGCCGTGCGCTGCCATTGGAGCATCTCTTTGGTCCATTGGAAGTAATCTTCTGGTCCCTTGACACCCGCGGTGGCGGATGAGGAGAGGCCAGAGCGGGATGACTTCTCCGAGACGCCATCAGCCGGGCCACGGGAACGGGGGATGGCATCCGTGGGACGGAGTGTCGTCCTATCACGAGGAGCTCTGCCTCGGACGATGACGTCGACGGAGACGATTCCAACCAAGAGCACCGCCATGAGGACGGCCAGGACGCGAAGTCGGCGGGTAGCGGAGGAGTAAGGGGAGGAGGATGCGAGGAGAGGGGGATATCGGGAAGGGAGGGACTGATCCATGGGAGCGGTGGCGGAATGGCCTCCTTCTGTGTTGTTTTCCCCTGCTCCTGCCCCTCCCTATGGGTTATAAGGTGGCCATGGATTCCAATTCAATGGGGGGGAGGGGAAGCCGCCGGGCCCGTCGAGGGGTGTAAATATAGAAGGTGGGTGTGTGGACAGGAGACGACGATACCAAAACGAGCAATAGGAGCGAGAGACGTCGCAGACGCAGGAGAAGAATAGGAGTCCTGCAAAAATTCGTGTCCTGATTTCCTTCGTGGCTTCAAGTGAAACACGACCGAACACGAACCGGGAGATACCGCTCTCGTGACGACTTCCGTACGGACGAGCTTTGTCTTTAGAAATGTCCATCAAAATAATTGTGTACGTCACGGAAATAGAGGTTACGAAAGATCTCACGTGAGATCCATAATAATCATATACAATCGATCCATATGATTTCGAGGCCAGTTTGGATCATCATTAGGTGCAATGGACATCATTAAACATGTCGACTATATATGTTAGTGGGTCAAGATATTGGGAGGTGATTGACTCATGTGTATGTTACCATCATCATTTATGTACCTAATAAAGCTTCCTCATTTAAGGAATTATAATTTGGCATATGAAGGGGTTAACAAATAAATAAAGCTTATCCTTTATAAACAGATGCATTTTTTAAAAGAGATTATGTTAGTAATGAGCTAAATTGGATGAAACATGATAATGGGATACGACACAATCATTATTTCATATCATGTTTTTTTAATCCAAATTCCATATCATTATTCCATACGACACAAACCTTTTGACATTTGATTTCTAAAACATTATCATGTTCCTCCATTAAGTTCAATCCTCAAAACACATTTATTTTTTTTTTGGTGGAAATCAAATGTCAAAGGTTTCTAATAAAGCTACCTTTTAAGTGTATGCACATCAGCTCTAAGGTATGCTTGAGATGGTTTCAAGGTGGAAGTGTCAAAGTTTCAAGGGATCAGTTGCACTAAGATCGATGATGGATGAAATTTATTGATCTGATCTCTTTGACGTTAGTCTAAAATCCTTTTATGATATGAATTTTCCTCGAAAATGAGAACCTCCGATGTAGCGCTTGGGACTACCATTAATACATAGTCTCGGAGAGGACAACTTATAACTTTTCTAACATCACTCTTTGTATTTTATTCATGTGGGCAATAGGGGGAGATAGTCCCTAATGATTTACCATAAACTTTTGTTCACATAAGCAGACGGGAAGGGGTAACTTGAACTTTTTTTTTCTTCAATGAGAGCTTCTACATGGTGGATGATGATTGATCATTACTGTAATACTTATCAAATCTAGTAATAAATGTCTAATATCTATGATGAAAACACCATTTAATTCTATACCAATATTAGATCTATCAATAATCTCTAATTGAATTAGATTAGGCTCATCATCAATGAATTATTATGTTATAATTGAGTTCATTGGGTCTAAATAAGATAGATCGATAGCTACGATGCAAAAATAGTTATATATTATTCGCATATCATGTGACGATTTCGAATAAATCATATATCAAATTTTCTCTCTTTTTTTAATATAGAAAAAGAGGAGTCTACTTAAATATTTATCATTATTATCATTATAAAAATAATAGTAAAATAATCTAATTCGCTCTAATCCAAATCAAAAGATTCCAAGTTCAAGAGATTAAAGACGAAAGAGTTTATGGACTCTGAGTAACCAACCATTAAATTACACGATTTCTTTACGAAACACATCCAAATCATTCATAATAAACATTAGATGTAAAATATCCCTAATAACATTTAGAATTCATCGTACCAAATAGATTGTCTACTTAATGATATCCACCATCATCAGATACATATATTTGATGTTGACAGTAAGATTCTCACATGAATCATCTTAAATATATCAAAAAATGGAACCTCACCATTTTAAGAAGACCAGAATACCATTGTTGGAATTAGATAAATAAATAAAGAAACAAATATCAATTCCCTCGCAAATGAAGGTGCCAAAATAATACATGCTATCACATGGAGAGTAGTGAGAAGAGCACATGGGAGACATGTTGATATCTTCAAATCCATGAGACGGGAACCCCTATCAAACCTCCCAACATGCCCTTTTGCCGTGCTTTGCCGTCACCTCTAAAACATCCTCATGGGAAGCACATGTCATGCTAATTGTTTCAGTTCTTCGAAGCTGTGGCTGCAGGTTTCCCCCTCCCCCTCCCCCTTCCCCTTCCCCCTCTCCACCCACCCCCCACCCCCCACCCCCCACCCCCCCACCCACACAATGATATGTACGAACAAGTCTTAATGGTCTAAGGTAGGCATTAATGGCAAATAGAGGAGGAGAAGCCTTGAGCAAAGCCACTGGTCGCCTTGTCTCCATGCTGCAGTCGCATGTTCCACAGGCAGTTCTGTCGACTCTTCGAAGCAGATCACGAAGAAACAGGCCATTGCGGAGCTAACGCATGGATGCACTGAGAGTGAAGAAGCGCTTAAAAGAAAAGCTGGGCAAGGTCTGCCATCGCATGCCTGCCAGTGTTTGTTCGCCAGGGAAGAAGACAGCTTTTCTGCACGCTCCTTGTCATATTGAAGTACCAGGGCGTCGTTTTCAGTAGCTACAGGAAGCTCCTCAGCTGTTCGACCTATTTCCAAGCAGTGTCACGCTGGAGCAGAGTCAATTCGTCGAACAGTTGATCGGCCTTCCCAGTTGTTGGATCCGTGTTGGGCCTGACCGCCCGTTATGGGTGGATCCAATGGTTGATGTAATTTAGCTAATTAATCAGAAATAATTAATACGAAAAATTCATCCCTTTTCGTTTCTTACTGTGGAAGTCCAAAGACTTGAGTTCGTTGGTTGATGCGGTTTAAGTCTGCCCTGTCTTCGGGGCGACCCCCCAAAGAGATGACGGTCGGATCGCAGAAAGGTAAGAGACGGAGGCGTGCCCCGCCGAGCTCCGACCTCCCCGCATCGGATCCCATGGCCTCCACGGCTGCCTCCGATTTCGGTCGTTGCAAGAGAAGCCGAGGCTACTGTTGCAGGAGAGAACCTTCTCTCCCCGTTGCCCTCGTCGCCCTTTGCACCCTCCTCTTCGTCTACATCACCTGGAAGCGGATGACCGTTGCCGTTACCGTGTCCGCTCCTCCTCGATTCTACTCCTTTAACATCGTCAATGAGTTCCCCCACGACCCTGATGCTTTCACCCAGGCAAGATCCGTCTCCAACCCCTGATTCCGCTGTCTCTGATGCTTTTTGTGTGTTTGGCTGCGATTCGAGTTTTACGGTTGATCATTAATGTCCGATTGGGGATTGGAATTCGATGACCATTTCCGTCTCACCTTACTGTTTTGACATTGTCGAAGGGTTTTCCCAAGAACCTGATGCTCTTAACCAGGAAAGATCAGTCTCAACTTGATACCGCTTCTCTATTGCCCGAAGGATATTCATCAGAAGTATTTGCATGCTGTTCAATATTTTCTGACCTGAAGATATTCATTTTGCATCAGTTAACCAAATTGGGTCTCGCATCTCTGCTCCAATGCTTGTAGGATTTGCCAGTGTATAAGAATTGGTACTTTTCATAAAATAAGCTGAGATAAGTACAATTCTGATTACATCAGTATCTGCTATGCCTGTCTATAGTACACTGTTTTATGTTTCCGATTACATATTCTTAGCGATTTATGTCACCTACTATCATCATCTTGTCTCGCGATCGAATTTTTTGATATTTTATATGTTGAATAAACCTAAAAGCTGATTTTATGCATTATTTCAACTGTTGTTTTGGATGCTAACTCTAGCACTTCTTGCTAATGAGTTCCTTTCCGACCATGGTCTCTGTAAATTAGTTACACGAGTGATGTGAGAGAAATAGCATAAGTTATTGGTTTGAGCTGCTTTTTTTGTCAAATTATTGTTTCTGATGTTTGATCTTTAATACCTTCGCTTGAACATTGTGTTTTCTGTAGATTTAGTTGTAAACTCTATTTTTTCCTTAAATCTCAGGGGCTTGTATATGGAGGAAATGAAACATTATTTGAGTCAACTGGTCTCTATCATAGAGTAAGTTCAATTTAATTTGAATATAGAATATGTAACAAAGGTCAAGGGGTGCCTCAAATGTCTTCACATGTGCATTTGTGCTATGTTTTAAATATTGCTACATGTACTTTTAAGCTCTGCTGTAATCTCTGAAGGTTTCATGATATGTTTCTTTCCCTGTGCTGCAATCTGTAGTTTATTCTATTCGTGCAAGCTTTAAATTGGCTATTCTTGAAGCTTTAAAACAAACAACAAAGAAACTATACCTCCAGAAAGCTAAAGACCTTGTGTTGAACACAACTTGTGTTGTACAGGTCATTAAGTAGTTAATTTTAATAACTCCTGGAGTTCTTTTCATCCACATAAGTGATTACATTTCTTCAATTTGATATGCACTGGTTCCATTATTCTTTGTTGATGCATCTTAATGCTTTTACTTTGTTGTCTAGTTTATTTTCAACATTTCAACCTACTCTTTCTTTTGGTTCTGCCTTTTTTATGATTATCTTTGGTTTGTTCACAAAATCACAATATATCTGCATAGACTTCTGTCAAACTCTGTTTGGCCTGAGCATAAAGGATGTGAAAGATGAATTTTTGTACTAGAAAAAACATTCTTAACAGAAAGAAGCTGAAATATTATTCCTCCTACTGGCTTGAGATCAGTATCATATGCTAATTGTACTACTACTAAAAAAATGAAACCGCTTCTTGAACTAGTTCAAAGTTGGTCCAATAAAATCTCCATCCTAATATCTTCACGTGGCCTTGATGTTTCTGGAGGTGGTATATCATTCTGTGCTCTACTCAGGTTGCAAAACAGTTTTAAGATATTGTTTATGCCGATGCTATGTGATTATGATATCTTTTTATATTTAACCACACTGAAGCAGAACATTAAGTAAACTATGCCTCCATCTCAGTGTGTTACTAATATTTTGAACTTTTTAGGTCTAATTTCATAAGAACCTTAATTCATCATTTAAACAAGATCAAGTTTGTACTTAACTGGCTGTATTGCTAGAAGCATACAATGAACCTAGTGCTTACAGATGTATACACCTGCTCTTTTTTATGTATATGTACTAACTGTTCATCACTTCATATACATATCCTGTTTTCTATTGCTCACATATATATGTATTGGATCACTACTGCAACTTGTTAAAATGTCTGCACTAATGTACAAAGATTCTTCTTTCAACCTAAGCAGTATCATTAGACTAATATGAATTAATTGATTGTGCATTTAATGGATGTGATGACCATATGGGGAAAAAATATCTTGTTTACAGATCATGATGATGAGAAGATTATCTTAGAATTTTTAAATGGAACTAATGTTTCTACATATTGTCTCTTATATAAGATCATGCTCATATCCTATGAAATCAGTAAATACAGACACTGTTTGTGCTGTCTGGTATTTGATTCTCTTATCACTAACTTTTTCTCACCTTTTGTTGTACCCAGTCCTCAGTCAGACAGGTTATTCTGCAGACTGGGAAGGTAACTATGCGACGATATCCTTGATTTTTTTCCCCATATTACACTACAAATTCATTTGTTGTTTAACTATCTTGTTAATGATGGAAGCTTGATGCTTTTAGTTCCATGGCTGTTATCGAGTTAAACTTTCAGATCAATCATGGGACCATGGAAGATCTGGACGTATTGCTCCTAATATTAGGTCATGTATAGATGGTTGACTGCTTGTCAGAATTAGTTATATTATTAGCTACTTGCAATGACCTATAACCCATTTGGTTATTTAAAAAGTGAATTTCTTCAAACACATGTTTTTACACAGTCGTAATTTTGAAAACGATGGTGTGCACTTAACTAGTTCAAAATAGTGTGTGTGTGTGTTGGATAATCTGATGACTGTGATGTTCAATAACCTGATCTAGACAGTACTTAGATTTTGCTATCTTGTTTTCCTATTAAGATCTTTAAAAATACTGTAAACTTTGAAATGACTATCTTGGCAACTAAATGACTTTATGAAGTGAATCATTAAAAAGTTATTGTATGACCTTTGGATTCATGGATCTCACACAGGAACATTCAACTTATATATATCTATCATTTTAGTTGTTATTTATAGTTAATAATTTGGAACCAAACATGCTGTGCCTTTTCTTCCTGTATACATCTGATATCTATTACATGCAAGGATTCTTGACAAGGTGTTAAGTTCTTGCAGTATAAGAGTGCTAAACCAAGCCTTGGGTGCCAATATTGGAAGTAAACTAATAGAACCACTGAAAAGTTCAAGGAATAAAATGTGGAATCCCAAATTCAGGAAGATTTTTCCTTTGAATGGATAGAGATAGATATAATCAAAGTATTGTGGAAACTAGCCATGTCGGCAGGTGTCGGAGTCACACATGATGGCACATGGAAACAACATGCAATTCGTTCAATGTGTTTGTATGTTGGAGGTGTTCATAGATTCAACCAGATGCTTGCAGAGAGAACAAGGTTATGTATGAAAAGATAACAGATGAGGATTTGGAAAGTTGAAGATGGTCAGACTTTCAGATTCATAAGAAATAAGCAACTTGATTTTCAGGTTAGCAAAAGGGAGGTTGAGCATAGAATAGATATTTTTAGATCAGAATCGAGCATAAGGAGCTATGAAGTAGTTTTATACTTTTCATTTCTTAACAACTTTAAAATATAAAAATGGCTATTATATGAGGGCTAAAGTCAAGGGCCTTATTGAAATGGATAAAAATAAAGGCTATGCGTCAACTGACAGACATGGATAAAGACAGATGGAATTGTAAATTTAGCAATGTTAATATAGCATTGGCATGATTACTGCAGATTAATTTTGTGGTACTTTGGTGCATTGATTTTTCACTTTTTCCAATGGATCTGGTGCAACCCAGGGATAGCATTAGTGTTTATACAATGACATCTTAACTTCCTCATCTGATAACATGAATTACAAAGGATGCCCTGATAATATTTGGAAAAGATCAAAATTCATGTTTGTTCTGTTTAAGTCACACTTCAGTGTAACATCATCAAAATGTTTCTTCCTTCTCTTGATGAAAAGGATAGAACACTATGCATAAGTGGACATACATTTATATTTAATGCTTGTGCTATTATTGTTACAATATAACTGAACTAAAGTTTGTTTTTTTAATGAAAATTAAATGTCATTTTATGTTGATTTTAGAATGACCATATATTATTTTATCAACGTTCAGGTCCAGGTTTCACACCAAATGGATGGATCCTATTTTGGAGAAGGTCTAACACTTTTGGGTGAAAGGTTACTGTCCAAACTCCTTATATGGTTCTAGTGCTTGGCACATAAATTCTTCTTTTTTTTGTAGGTTATAGATAAACCCTAAGAAAACACATAAATTCTTTCTGTTTGAAAGATCGGCCTGCATGTTTAGCCATCATTATCCTATTTTGTTTTAGCCCTTTGGTTGAAGAAGGGGATTAACTTTATGTTGTTCTCTTTGGGTAAAAAAAACTTGACGAAAGTAACAGTCTAGAATTTAAGTTTGTGAATGTTAGTTACACAGGTTGATCTATATTAGTTGGACAAGTTGGTCATCAGATTGAAAGGTGAAAGTTGACATATACATAGAATATGTATGATGGATCATTTATTACAAGAATTACTGTGTATTGTGGGATGCAAAACTTGGGTTGCATCCTCTCGGTCGTTGCTTGGTTATGGTTTCTCTAAAAATATATACAATCATGTATATACTCATGGGTGTATATTTTTATTCATTGGCTGTAGTATTTTTCTTTATCTGATGTAATTTTGAGCACTGTGGCTCCTAGTTTTAAATTAGAATGAAAAAAGTAATTGACAATTTTGAATTATTGTTGGCACTAAATGTGTATGCTAGCCATCAGAGCAACATGTTTCAGTGTGCAGATGCTTGACATGCCATGTCATGTTAATGACTGAAATTAACCACAAATATTCTCTCAATCTTTTGTATAAAGAGGAAAAAAAAAGAAGTTTGCTGAAAGCTTACTCCTCTTTGGCATCTTCATCACTGCTCTGACCTCTGCTCTCATGGGTTGGTGTGGCAGGCTGATGGCCTCCCTTGAATATGCATTGCATTAACGAATGAGGGAGGAGAACTGAAGGGGCCAAAGTGAAGGGATTAAAATTTTGAACTTGTATAGACTATAAGTTGAAAGTGATTGAACCTATCACTTTAGGTCCATTCTCAATGTAAGAAGCCCAATCCACAAAATATTATTAGGAAGTGCAGCCATCCTGATTTTTAACTACTCCGTGTAACTTATTATTGATAACCTTAGTTTCATATTGTTATAACGGACTGTTATATCTTAAATGTGCTTAATACAATACTGAAATTGTTATCAATTTGAGGTGTACTATTTGTGTTTCTGTCTGGATTCAATTTGTCTAAATAAAGCAGGGAACCATGTTAATTTGTTTCAGCAATATTGACTTTGAATCACTTTAAGACATGACACAATTGAATATCTTTGTAGTGTTGTTTTTGGTCCTATGAACAATTACATAAGTTTAATTCTTTCTTTGATGCTTATTAGACCATTATTGTTTGATTATAACAAAATGATGATTCTTTTTCTTGTGTAGGTTGTTCCAAGTAACCTGGTTGACAAGAACAGGTTTCACATATGATCGATACAACTTTAGCAAAGTTTGTTCCTTTCTACATAGATCTTTACATATATGCTATCTTCATTTGGTTCCATTCATTGTTCAATCACATTCACCTAAAGTAGGTTTGTGATGTGATTTGTGCAGGATTTTCTTCTTTTATCTTTTCAAAAATATATGTTTCCAAATGTAGGACACAACCCTTTTTAGCAGAAAATATTATCTAAAATGTAATTATCTTGATACAATTTAACAATTGGAGAACTTTGGTGATGCACAATGAGATTCCAAGATATTTCAGAAAAACACTGAGCAAACCTTGACAACCAGAGAACCTTTTGATAATGTCATGTGACAAACATAGATATTTCGGTGTACATGTCCTTATCCATCGTTTATGATTCTTGATACTCGGCTACTCGCTATAGTTATCTACTTCGTTATTGAAAATAGAGTTGGCTTACAGCTGGGGATAGATTTGAGCATCATGGAATTTCTATGTCCAAAAGTGGTTTTAGAAGGAAAATGGTTTTTTTCATGCTGTCATAAAGAAAGAATGCACAAAGATCATCAATTAACATTTCTCAATCTAAGACAAAAAGATATACAAGATTCTTGTGACCAAGTGGAACATTGTTATGATCTTATAGAAGCCTGACTTTGTAATTTTGTACCCCGATCATTCACAGCTTGTTGGTATACATAATAACAACAACAAAGCTGTAAACAATTATTTGGGGTCAGCTATATGGATCTTTTGCCGCCATTGAGATATGTAAAAAGTCATATGTTTAGTGGGATTTAGAGTAATTAAATCTTTATTTATAGTTTCTATTAAAGTCTTTTTAAGTCTTTATCTATCTTTCCTTGTATCATTAACATTAATCATTTTTTTTCTTCTAACTATCACATTCGTAGGTCTCCTAAGCACATGATCGTACCATCTTAAATGATTCCCTCTCATTTTATCCTCTACCGAAGCGATACTTAGTTGTTCACATATAAAAGTATTTCTTTTACTATTTTTCCTAGTTACTCCATACATCAATTTCAGCATTCTCATTTCAGCAACACAAACTCTTTGTATATGTTGTTTCTTAATGGTCAAATATTCAGATCCATAAAACATTGTTGGTCTCACGATTATCTTATGAAAATTTTCTTTTAATCTCAAAGGTATCTGATGATCACTCAGGACTTTTGAC
Source organism: Musa balbisiana (assembly GCA_004837865.1). Lineage (NCBI taxonomy): Eukaryota > Viridiplantae > Streptophyta > Magnoliopsida > Zingiberales > Musaceae > Musa > Musa balbisiana. The sequence continues at coordinate 11,362,678 of CM017188.1, read as the reverse complement.
GCCCATTTTAACCAGCCTGTTTTTACTCTATGAATACTTGTTGGTAATGATATATAATTTTTAATATGTGCCACTAGACAGGTTCTTGGTGGTTCAGTATCATAACCTGACTTTGCATGACGAAGATTGATTGGATGCTTTGGAACTCAAATTTTCTTCTTTGCCTCAACCTTGCACTTACCAACCCGTGCTTTATGGTTTTATGTTGGTTCGTCACATTTGACTGGATCAATGGTTTTATGAGCACAATAAAACTCAGTATGGCATGTGTTACTTGGTAAAGTACCAATCAGAGAGTGGACCGCTATGAGTTTGATACATGAATTGTAACTTTACTAGGATTACATGTATATACTTTTATCAATCCATTGTTTCCTCTGTTGTTTGTCTCCTTGACTTCAAAGTATTTAAACTTGAACCAGAAAAAGTGAATACATTATTGTTATGCAAAATTGAGCCAGGAAGCTGCTAAAAAATCACTGTTCTTAATATGAAACCATAAGATAATAGCATACATGATATTATTTCATAGACCATCTACTTTGAAAATAATTTGGTGCTACAAATATGGTGCAGCGACATAGGTTTACTCATCAGATGCGTGATGGATGGGGACTGGCAACCGATGGCAAAGTTATATTTGGGACTGATGGAAGTTCAACACTCTATCATCTAGATCCCCAAACCTTAAAAGGTTTGCACTTGTTAACAATCATGTTGTTTTCTCTTATTGGATTTGATTTCTTTTCTTTTTTAAAAATTTCTGCAGTTATTAGAAGAGTAACTGTAAGATATAATGATCATGAAGTTCCTTATCTTAATGAGTTGGAGTATGTAAATGGTGAAGTATGGGCTAATGTCTGGCAGGTGTGGTAATCATTCTCTTGATACATTCTTCATCGGTAATCTCAAAATCATATTTTTGTTTATATTTTTCAATTTAGTTAATCTATATATTCAATGTTCCTTCCTCTCACGAAGGAGCATGACTCTGCAGGGGTTATACTACACATTGAAATTCTTTTCAAACTGCTTCTTGTAGCAATGCTTGGTTGCATTTGAAACTTTCTGTTGTGTCATGTTGATGAATTGATAAATTCAACATTCATCATTTCAATTGATCTAAGGTATAAGAACCATTCTGAACACGAATATGTAGTTTGTCACGTAGAAAAGCAGCTGTGAACCCAAAAGCTTATGGCATTATCCATCATATAATATTACACTTTTCAAGTACATGTGAGCCCAAAATATAACATGTAGTTTGTTACTTGTGCTTATGGCATCAACTACCACCTTTTATGCCAGCATAGGTGCATTGTGCCGTGCCAAAGGCATACTGTTCACAATCCTTGTACTGGTATTGGTTTGCCATGGCTGCCTGCAGCAACAAAGAAAATATGAAATTGCATGTGTCCTCCAAAGTAAGTAATTTTTGTATTCTCTCTACAAGACTCAAAACTTGCATACATGTTAAAAACTTTAAAAGTATGATTCATGCTCATCAGATCGAGTCAAACAAATCAATGAAGCTTTAAACTTCTAAATTCAAGGTTAAATAATTTTGATAGTCAACTCAATAAATCTGTGCATCATCAAAATTGGTTTGGTTGAACTTAGCCGAATAAGATCTTTAGTTTCTAATAAAATGAGCAAGAGAGATAATTATCACCGTTCCTCATTGTCGAGAAAATTCAGCAAGCCCAACAGCTTCGGGTGTCTGATTTTTCCCAAAGCCATCTAGAGTAATTCAGACCAGAGTCCTCATGGATATTACATATCGCAACAATAATCTTTAACAATAGGGAAAGATCATTTGATATCTTCAATTATATACTTCAATAGGTTTTAACTAACAGTTGGGTGTACCTTAAGAAAAAAAAGAAAAAAAAGAAAAAGATTGGAGAAAAGCCTTCTCGGACATAATGTTGTAAATTGTCCTGAATTGATCCAAGTAAGATGGGGCATATATTGTATCATACCTTTTATCATTCTTTTTCATTTTACTTCAACCTAGTTGATAAGGTAGACCGTCATGTTAGACGTCATTGTTTGGTTTTTTCTATATCATCTCTTTTATCTTAAACTATAGATCTAACTATACATGAACCAACTTAGTGATTCACTTCAAATGGCTTTGGTCCTACTCCAAATTAGTGACAATTGTGTTTTAGTGTTTGAGATCTCATTTCTCATTTCGTGCCATTATGTTATTCGTTATATGTTTGCAAATGTTATTAATTTTGTCGTTGATTCTATGAATTGATACAAATAGATGCTCATTCTTTCTTTTCTATAAATGTTAATTTCTGCTCTCATTCTGTTGAAAATAATAATTATTCCAAAACTTGTTTAGAATATACAAAACGTCACTAAAAATTTCAATAAAAGTGTTAAAATAATAGTTAAGAACAAAAATAATTTCTAGTTACGTGTTGCAGACAGATTGCATAGCTAGAATATCTCATAAAGATGGCATGGTGCTTAGTTGGATTCTTCTCCATGAATTAAGGTACATGAATTTATGGACTGACAAGTTCCCTAAGTTGAATTTGAAAACACTATTATTTATCATCATTATAAAAATGTTGAAATGACAGCTTTTTGAAATTTTTACAGGCAAGGCTTGTTAAAATCTGGGCACACTGTGAGTTCCAATTTTCATATGTTTCTTTGTGTTTTTGAGTTGCAAGCTTCTTTACTTTCTGGTAACATGCTAAGAATATCTTGTACCAGAGCTATTTGTTGTTTATGTTATCGAGAATTTTTACTAACAGTTTGATTTATGTAGATGAACAACAAAAGTAATATAGTTAAGAACCTCCCTCTGTTGATGTTTAGGTTTGGGTGAGGATTTTTAGTTTTGGGGGAGGAATTGAATGAGATTTGAGAGGGATTGTGAGAGAGAGAGAGAGAGAGAGAGAGAGAGAGAGAGAGAGAGAGAGAGAGAGAGAGAGAGAGAGATTCTTTAAAATTGTTTTAGCCTCTCGGAGCCTTGTTTTCCTCAAGAATAAAGAAATTCTATTATCCCTTTTTGTCAACTTAGCTCTCAGAGAAAAGTGCTGGTGTGAGCCATAAGCTAGATTTTTAAGGGATGCCATCTTTAGGAGAAACAAAAAGGGCCTACTGCTTAATGCTTAACAAATTACATATAAAACAAAAACTTGGTTGTCTTAACTATAAACTCATTTAAATGCTAATAACTTTGATATTGGTGTGCATTCTGTGACCAAGTCAAATAAAACTGTATTAAGGTAAACATTATCTGGCCTTGACCTGCTAAACAATGACTTTCCATATACATAGATTTGAATATTGTGACATTTCAAAATAGTTCCTATGTCTGGTATCTTATTTCAACATATGTTGCATTTGCACATTTGCCTTATGCAATGATTTACACATTGTATTATTTTTATTAATTTATTTATTTTTTATGAATGATCATTTCTTTAAATCAGGATAGATGTAAGTTCAAAGTTTATTTTAAATTTTGGACAAAATAGCCTGCAGGTTTAAATTATTTCTTTTGCTCAAATTTCTGTCCTATTAGTTCTACTTTTCCACCTGCGTTTCCTAAAAATTTCTGCAAATAATCAGTTAAGATATGATAATCTTTAGTTACTTTCCTAATATTCTTTATCAATTTATCATATGTGAAATCTTTGTTCTCAAATTATTCTGTTTCTATTGGTCCCTTAACTTGGTGTTCACATAGGACTAGTAATGGTATCAGTCCTAACCAGGGTTGTGCCAGCAATGAATGCAACCCAGACTGAGCAACGGGTTTTAAATTAGACCTGTACCATATCCGTTCTAATGCTTGGCCAGGCCATGGCAGGTGTAAGGGATTTGGTTTAAACTGGTTCTCAAGTTTAGCAAAATTGTAGCATAAGTAACTAAAAGCTAGTACTATCTCCATGTCACAAATTTATCCAAGCACAGCGGAAGGCTTTAGAATTTTTAAACGTAAATTGTGTTTAGATCCTCCTTTCTCTGTTTTAAGAAGAAAATTTTGTTTACTGTTCCTCCTGTAAACTTTTCCAGGCTATCGATGTGCTTAATGGTATTGCTTGGGATGAGGAAACAAACCGGTTGTTTGGTAAGTTTGTGTTTATTAAAAATGAAACGTATGCCTTTTTTGCTTTGCTTTTTAATAATTTGAATTTAGAACTTCCTTTGCCTGATTCCTCGGTTTCATCTTCCTGTCATGCTACCAGTGACGGGTAAATTATGGCCGAAGCTTTATCAGATCCACCTTCGTCCAGTTACTGGTCAACTGAATGGTAGGATAGAAGACCTTTGTCTTATAAAGAGTGAAATTTCATAGTCAACCAAGATGAGTAAGTTCATCCATGCTCTATCCCAGTCTACCAAAGTGTACAAGATCGCGAGTGATGACTCCTACAGAAATGGGTAGCTATCTTTTAGTTTCATAAATTGCAGATATATCAGCTGAATTTGGTACTTGTTTTTTTTTTTTTTTTTTTTGTGAATCGCAAATATAATTTTGCAGTTCATGCTCACTGATTTATTAATGCATGTCCAATGTAGGCTCTGTATTAGAGCAGAGTCAATGTAGGAATCGCCAATCGGAAGATATGGTTCCAATAAACTGAGATTAAACTACCGTATCATAGAACTGAGTGCATACTCAAGAAACAGGCATTTAAAGGATCGATTCCCAAATGATCATTGCTTGTGCATGTTAGACATCTTCATTTTCCGTTTTCATACTTAGCTATCTTGCAATATACGTTCGAGTGTAGACCTTTTATTGACATGCTTTTGTCATACCAATTATATATCAAAAGAAAATTTTAACCATCTTGTAATACACTTTTGTCTTGCATACTAAAAAATCGCTGCTTATATTTTACAAGCTACAGGCATATGAAATAAATATGTGGAAAAATAATTGATAGGGGGGGCATTTGCTTTACATGGGGCTATATCACTAACTTAACATCAAAACAAAAAAATTTCTTCGAATATTTTTTATTCAATGTCATATATCTCTCATGGATAGGTGGCACCCACCATAAAAGGTGGTTTCATGCGTAGTCTTACCGTGAGACTCGATTCTTCTTCAATCCTATCTTACCTATCTCGAGATTAGTGTTGAAGGGATCATGCTTGGAGCCCCTTTTAATAATAGGTTTGGTGTCATGTGGGAAGCTCTCGGCACCTGCTTTGGTCAGATGATGATCACAACTTCGGGAGATAATAATAATAATATACACAAGAAATTATATCATATCATTCAAATTATCTTGAGGCATTTGAGAACCAATTTCAATCGTGAATTATACGAATGCAATCAGGTTAATTTGTAATCATAAGGATTATTTATATCAAAATAGTAAGAAATTATATGAGTGTGTAGATTAGTATGTATACTATTCATTAAAGAGTAATTGTTATCCAGGTTTCATCTTCTTCAATGTATAGATTAGTTGTGCTTAGCAAAATTCTTGCAAAGCGGTTGCCCTTTTATGGAATCCCTGGAAACAAAACACTTCCCATAAGTACATCTTTTTCTCTTACAAAGTTACTATGGTATGAACATTGGTATGAAATTACTTCTTTTACTCGTACAAAGTTACTATGACAAAACAATCAAAGATGCTCATGAAATTTCTCGAACATTGTCCTGATTCATGATTTCCTCCTCTATCCTCATCATTCATTCCTTGTACCGGCAACCTTATCGTGGGATTTCGTTCTCAATGCAGCTCTATTCTCCAGAACGTTCCCTCGCCGCTGACTTTTCTATCAAATCCGGATATGACTCTATCTCACAAACCCACCAAATACCTTCAAATTTTGGTAAGGGCATCTCGTTACACGTGTCCTATTGTCGCACCTCATGCTTGCAGGATACTTTTTTCACGTTCCCTCCTACAATGCATCCGGTAGCGGATCCTCCTTTCCCCTCTATTCCATTCCTCGTCGCGTTTGCGGTTCCGCTTAATCGTGAAGCGGATGAACACCAGCCAGCAAATCCTACCGTCCCCATCCCTGTTTGATGAATCCCGCTGCAACACCGCTTTGCTCCTTTTGCTGTTCATATATTTGTTTCTTTGCCGTCGTCACCCTCTTCTCTTCCTCGTTCTTTCCAGCGGTCGCCGCTCGGCGAATTCCCACTTCGATACCAAGAACCTTAAATATAACCCTGGGAGAAGCATCGAGTCGATCGATGGAGGTGGAACCCTCTTCCGATCACTGATTTGGGGAACTCGATTTGGCGATGATGGTGGATCCACCGCCCCCGGCGGATGAGCGGAGCGGGACGCCGCCCGTCGCGACTGCCCTCTCCATCCCCCGCCGTATCCGCGCGCCTCCCTTCCGCCTTCTTCCCAATGGCCCCGCCACCACTCCCCCGCCGCCCTCCTCGTGGCTCGAGATACGCCTCTTTTACGTCCGCATTTCCCCCTGCGCTGTCGACGCCGTCCCGCCCCACCTTACCCTCTCCCACCTCCGCCGCGAGATGGGAGACGCTCTCGAGATCAACGGCGCACGCGTCCCCGCCTCTGACACCACCGCAATTCCTCTCCGTCGCGACCGCCTCGACCGGGGTGCTGCTGAGGTCACCTATGTGAGCACCGATAGCGTTCGGATCACGGGAGCGGTTGACTTTGAGGTCTGTGATGACAGGGGCAACCTGATCCTCTGTGGCTCGCTTCAGAGATTGGAGGCCCCGTGGAGCAATGGGGTGATCGCGGTTGATAACCATCATGGATCATCCGATAAGGATCGGAAGACTGGATGGGGCATGGACTGTTACCCAGCAGCTTCGGCTGGAGCCTCCTCTTTTGTGCAGCCCAAGCTTGGGATTGTGTTCCCCTCCATTGAGGTGTACGTGGCTGGATGCTCTGCAGCAGCACCATTGATCCTCACGCAGACCTTGCAGGTTAGTCCTAGGCGGAAGGCTGTCAAACCAGGAACACTGGGTTCAATCCCAGAGGATGAAGAGACCACAGAGCATGAGAAGAAGGTAAACAATGACACTTTGGTTCAGCAAAGGGCATCATCATCACTGGTAAGTGGAGTTCTTCGCCATCCCACCAACACCCCCTCCCCCTCCTTTTTCCCCCTTCTTTTCGCAGGAGTTGGTTACTATTCATCGTCTATTTACTTAATAAAGTCTGCATTTTAGCTGCAGTTTTTCATTATAGTAGAAAATAATAAGATGCTTTCTTCTTTTTATGTATTATACAACCTTTCTCTTTGTAGAACTGAAAAAGCATCATGTTTCTAGATCTTTACTTTAGAAATAGCAAGTTTCAAATTAAAATTATCGGCTTCTTTGTAATATAAGAATTAAACTGATTCTCTTGCAAAGTAGATGAATCTAAAAGTGTGCTTGATAATGTTCATGAGCTGGTTCTTTATTTGATATATATGCTGTGAGCACCTACTTGTCCTTTTCTGGATTTATCTCATTACATAGTATCGTGTAATGTTTTGTCGAATAAAATTCATTGTAAAAGTCCCCATGAACTAGTCTGCATATGAATAAGAGTGCACCTTTGATGAACCACATTAATCATATCTGATAGCCAAATTTTTTTCACCATAACCACCCTTTTCTGTTGCATCTTTTTTCTGAAATATTGTAGGTGAGTTTCTTGAGCTTTGCTGAGATAAATATTTTTTTATCAATGCCAAGAAAAACAGTATGCATGTTATCATTGTATGTTCTTAGTGTATACTTTTGATGATCTATAATCATGTATTTGATATGTGGCTATTGCATAATTCTCTAAAATACAGAAATGAAATTTGCTATGTATTCCTTGAACTTCTTAACATAAATGCAGTTGTTTTTACTAGGTATGGTGCTAGGAATTTTCAGCAGGACCTAAAGTACTAGGAATTTGTAATATTCCCATCCCAGCATGTGGACTGGTTTAAAACGTTTCTTTTATAGGTACTAGACCCAAAAAAATAAAAATAAAAAACTTTTTTCCTTCTCAAGAGTGTAACTTGGTGGTAGCATTGGTCCAAAGCAATTGCTTTCAGAAATTGTTTTGTGAAGAATTCTTCCGATGTCTAGCAGACAACAACAAGATATAAGCATGGGCATGAATTATGGTTTCAATCAAGTTTAGGATTTGATATCTTAATCAAGATAGACTAGTGTTTTGATCATAATTTAATTTTTCTTAGAATTTAGACTTAGTAGGGGCACAAAGACAAACTATCAAACCTTTCCGTTCTCCTTCCCCTGTCCAATTAGGACTTAAAGGGCACATCACCAATGGTGGTATAATCCCACATGGTGAGAAGAGACTAGCATTATTAGTGTTATATAACTCTCGAGAGTTGATATATCATTTTCAACAAAGTCCTCTTTTAAGAGTTCTATATTTCTCTTGTCCCTTCTCTTCTCCTACCTTTTCTACTCTCTTCTCTCTCTCTCTGTATTCTCTATATGTTGTGTTTGTTTCTTTTCTCTATCCTCTCTTGAATGCTACCTTCTCTCAAAGCAAGGAAGCGCTTGATGTGTATATCTTTGGACAACACTCTGTGAATTTGGAAGGCCCAAGCGAAATTTTTGGTTAATTAATACCAGAGTGGAACAGGATATGCTTTTCCTTTCTTTGGAGTCACAGCTCTTATTTTAAGTCCACTTGGATTTCCAAAGTCCTTTTTTATAGGGGAAATGTTTAGAGACCTAGTATGAACATTGGTTTAGAAAGATTATGGAGCTGTTGAGAGTCATCTTTGGAGGGCTCTAGAAATCTACTTTTTGCAGGATTGTGAGATGATGGAGGTCTCAAAGTAGGAATGTTTTCACCTATAATTTCTATACATATAATGCTTGTAAGCCACAAAGGCATATTTAAGACATGTTTTTCCTGTTCCTAGCATTGATGCAGTTTCTTTTACCTTCATTGAATAATCGAAGGTGCTCTTTGCGTCGAAGAACAAAATTCCAGCCAAGAATGAGCATCTAATCCGGCTAAGGGGTCAAGCCTTAAAGGTGTATCTGCACTAAACATTATATGATTTTGAAGTGAACTTGACTTCCACAAGTCAAGCACATGCACCATCTATCTTTTCTTAAATTTTCTATCAGAGAAGTACATGTTTGGCATGCAATTTTTCAGCCAATTGTCAGCGTATGAAAGACTCCAGACTTATCAGTGGCAAAAGCCCCAATGCATTGTGCCACACTCTTTACAAATTTGCCTTTTGAGATCCCAGCTGGCCAGGTCTCAGATAAATTGGTACCTGATCAACCTAAACTTATACAGGCTGCTGAGGAGGAAGCTGGTGGATATGATTCAGATTTTGGTGTTGCACATAGCTACCATCCTGAAGGTTGGTCCTCGGAGGAGGATGGGCAGCTGTCATGGTTCAACTCTGGCGTCAGAGTTGGTGTTGGAATTGGCCTGGGAATGTGCGTTGGAATAGGAATTGGTGTTGGGCTGCTCATGCGTTCGTACCAGGCAACCACCAGAAGCTTCAAGAGACGATTCTTCTGATCTCTTTCTAGACTGGTATGATTGCTTTGCTCCGAGGATAGTCATCTTGGCGAGTGATCATCCCAGAAAGCAAGCTCCTTTGCTGCCTCATGATGGCACCTTGTACCATGTCTACGGTATGTTTCTAACATATAGGTCACAGTAACTTTATGATGTGTTTTTCCCATAAATTCCCCTTCATGGAGTCGTACTGTCTCGTTTGTGTATATCAGCATGATCATAATGTGAATGAGTTAACAATCCCACGAGGCTTGTCTGATTAGACCAGCATGTCATGTGCAGTTTGTGGACTAAAAGGTTTACAATATAGAATATATATACATACATATATACATACATATATATATATATATATATATATATATATATATATATATATATATATATATATATATATATATATTTCATTTCCTTCTCTGCTGCTTTAATAAAGCTTGCAATAGTTGTTGATCTCTGTTTATTTACATTCTCAATTTAATCTTTGCTTGGTCAAGTTTAGAAAACCATATGCTGTGCTTTTAATTATAGCCAAACCATCAGCTTCATTTCACTGCCACATACTACCACCATCAGACAACTTAATCTGGCTAACGAGTTTGTGAAAGGTACTGGTAATTTCAGGTTAGCTTTAGATTTTTATGGAAAGTAGTACTTTAATCTCTCTTTCTGAGAAGTCTCACCTCATCTGGATTCGTGATATTATAGGAATCTTAACTTTAGATTTCATACTAATAGAAAATATTTGCTCTAATATTACAAATAGTTACCAGCAATGCATATTTAACCTTTTTATTTGTTTTTAATGAGTATCTAAATCTTTTCAGAAAAAGTAATCCAATGTTTGGTTTCTCTCTCATCGATTATCCTACCTCACTTTTTTTCTTGTTACTATCACTTCGTTGTCATCTCATACTCTGTATTTTCTTATCTTGTTTTTACATTGTTCACTTCATTGGAGAATGGATTTCTTTTTTGTATGGAGCATTGCACGCACACATCTTATTTTGAAATAAAAACTTAGTATATTTTTGCATCAAATTTATGAGGACTAATTATAGATTATTTTTTGTAGTTAAACCTATTCAGTATTTCGATCCTTGAATTTTAAAAAAAATATTAAAATCGTTTTAGTTAGAAAAGTGAAATATTTAGTTCTATTTATTCTAATATCGTCAATTTTATTGATAAAAGCATGAAAACGATGAACAAAAAAGTAATTTCAATATCCTAATTATGTTTTCGATGGTGACGAATGACAACATCACTGGGACTTGTAAGTGATTATTGTGAATAAGGAGGAAGAGCGACGACAAGAGGTGACATGAGAATGCAAATGTTGATGCTCTGCATTTGTGTCGACATTGCTTAGCAATTACGTTGGTGTCGATGTAGTTATCGAACATCGTCGACTTTTCTTGTATTATTGTCGGCGTCGACGTAAATGCATAGTGGTGTCCCTCTGCATCTACGTCGTTGTCTTACCTCTTGTTGTCATTTTTTCTTATCCACAATAGTCATTCGCGATCTTAGCGACGTCATTTTTCGCTATCACTGAAAACGTAATTATGATGTTGAAATTATATTTTTACTTATCATTTTTATTCTTTCATCGGTAAAATTGACGGTGTTAGGATAAATGAATCTAGACGTTTCACTTTTCTAGAGATTTAATTTTTTTAAATCTAAAAATTGAGATATTAAGAAGGGCTAACTATATATAATTAGCCTAATGTATGATTTAATAGTTTAATCAATATTAGTGCAACCAAAATGAATCCATGATGTCAGACCTTACTAAATCCATTGTATTTGATAACCATTGCCGGCAAACCATGTGCTTCCAACATTGTCCTTCTTATGTGGTTATCAGTCCCGACTTGCAGATGACAAATAAATAGGAGGTATACGTGCCACCTTGACGCATTTGATTTGTGAAACAAGCCACATCTCATGATATCTCAAGCCATCATCATTACAATATAATGGGGCCCTGACGCCAAAACAAATGTCCTTTGATGCTCCTCCTCTTCTTTGTCCCTCCCTGCCACGCTCTGTCTATGGTTGCTTCCCTCTCTTATGAGTACTAGTAAATAGGAGTGTCTTGATATTTTAGCTAGTTAAGATAAAAGGCTTCTACACCTAAATGCCATGTCCAATTTACCCTAATTTCAAGATTTTATCATATTAAGTGATCTTATTTTCTCGAATAATGGTCAACATTATTCTCATTTTTATTTATTTTTCTCTAATTTGATAATCTTAGGCTCAAATCAGTAGTGTTATGGTCAATTTGATTGACATTGTTGATAATCCAACACTCATGAAATGATCAAGCAAATGATATGATCATTATTTTCGATCAATTGATTAGTTATTAGATGAAAATAATCTATAAGAAGACACTAAACCTTAATTAATAGGTATTTTAGTTACCAAAAATATCGAATAAAAATGAGGAAAGACACTGTGTGGCAAACAGTTGAAAATAATAATAATAATAATAATTATTATTATTATTTGGTGCACATATATGACATCTCTTGTAAGAAGAATATCAACTTGTAAGAAAATTCTACTGCTGCTGATGGATTCAAACAAAAACAAGCTCTATTATCTTCAAGAATGCAAGTGATGTTTGAACCCAACTTATGTTAATTCCTCCCATAAAATAATCTAAAATATCTGCAAGCCATGACAAGCCAAGTGATGGGCACACAGCATGTTGTAACTTTGTAACGTGTCACTTGTTTGCACATCATACAAAACAACTTTCTCATCTTCACCAACATACCCTCGCTACCATATGAGACTGATCCATCTTTGCGAGGGAGAGTTGGGAGGGGGTGAATTCGAGATTTCATTGCACCTCGCAAGATTCGATGTCCTCCACCATGGCCTCGCCAATCGAAGCCATTGAACATGCTTTCACCCCAAAAGTTCCTTTGGATCGATTTGTCATCCGTGCATCATCACACCATTTCATGTCGTTTGGGGAATCAATTCTCTTCCTTCGTTTTTTTCCTTTTGCAAATAGTATATGGTGAAGATAATAAGATTTAAAATTAAATATACTTTATTTTTCTTAATAATAGGGTATTAATATATGCTAAAGAGAGGAAAATGTATAATATCTTAATCGAAACTATAAATACAAATTTTGATGTATTTCAGCATTTTTATCCTTACAAATGCACTTGATTATGCTTATACATATTAGATTCTATTATATGTTAGGCAATCTATTCGATGAAATTATAACTCATCTATCTTTTTTCTTCCAAAAAAAATTAAAATTTATAATTCATTATAACTTTAGAAGTTAAGTTTATCTCATATAGGAGAATTGATAGACGTAACTAATAAGACTATTTAATCTTACATTGATCGAGGAGTACGAAAATCAAGAACTCATAAGTCTATTAGATCTCACTAACCTCAGCTCACAAACAAGTGGTCCCTTATCACTATACAAATTTGATTATTATATCTCAAGAATGCAAGTGATGTTTGAACCCAACTTATGTTAATTCCTCCCATAAAATAATCTAAAATATCTGCAAGCCATGACAAGCCAAGTGATGGGCACACAGCATGTTGTAACTTTGTAACGTGTCACTTGTTTGCACATCATACAAAACAACTTTCTCATCTTCACCAACATACCCTCGCTACCATATGACTGATCCATCTTTGCGAGGGAGAGTGGGAGGGGGTGAATTCGAGATTTCATTGCACCTCGCAAGATTCGATGTCCTCCACCATGGCCTCGCCAATCGAAGCCATTGAACATGCTTTCACCCCAAAAGTTCCTTTGGATCGATTTGTCATCCGTGCATCATCACACCATTTCATGTCGTTTGGGGAATCAATTCTCTTCCTTCGTTTTTTTCCTTTTGCACATAATATGGTGAAGATAATAAGATTAAATTAAATATACTTTATTTTTCTTAATAATAGGGTATTAATATATGCTAAAGAGAGGAAAATGTATAATATCTTAATCGAAACTATAAATACAAATTTTGATGTATTTCAGCATTTTTATCCTTACAAATGCACTTGATTATGAATCTTATACATATTAGATTCTATTATATGTTAGGCAATCTATTCGATGAAAATTATAACTCATCTATCTTTTTTTCTTCCAAAAAAAATTAAAATTTATAATTCATTATAACTTTAGAAGTTAATTTTATCTCAATATAGGAGAATTGATAGACGTAACTAATAAGACTATTTAATCTTACATTGATCGAGGAGTACGAAAATCAAGAACTCATAAGTCTATTAGATTCCTCACTAACCTCAGCTCACAAACAAGTGGTCCCTTATCACTAACAAATTTGATTATTATTAGCCTTTCCATCAGCTAAACTTAGAGTATTCTTAACACAATTCAAAAGGAACTAATGGGGTCTTCTTCCTTGTACACAATTTCGATCAGGATCACAGCATCACACTCCGCCACCAATCTTGAGATGCTCTTATTGATAGCAAGTAAACAGATACATCCAGCATGTAGATAGCTACCATTGCTTGATCTTGCAATTGTACTGAACATTTCATAGCTTGAATTGAAGGAGAGAATCTATGCACATTGCCATAATAAAAGCTTTAGATCACTTCGTAACTTACCATATTTCCTTTGTTCTACATGATAGCGACAATAAATGTTCAGTTATTAATTCCAATAACTCTTTCTTTAGTAGAATCCCTAATAAAGAATTTCTACCTTAAAAACAAACCAACTTCGTTGAATGTTGATCTAAAATGAGCAAATATTTAAAGAGTTTGTCGAAAACTCAATGAATTGAGTAAATAATAACAACAACAACAACCATAATAATAGTAATAATATAAAAATAAATAATTTAAAATTGATCGATTAATAACTTAAAAACTTTTGAACTTCTAGAGAAACAAAATAACTATAACTAGAAGAAGATAAAATTCTGAATAATTCATTATCGATATTTAATGTCATCGATGCCCCCTTCATTGCCTCTTCAATGATTCAATAATTTTTCACGATATTGTTAATACCTTTTCTATTATTTATATTGGTTGCCCAATCATCTTCTCCTTCATGAACTTTCATCACATCGATCACTTACTCTCTTTTTTCGTCTCCTTTGTTATTCCTTTTAAAGAAGTCTTCAGGATCATGGGAACATCGGGGTAATTGAGCTCCGATAATCACCCAAACAACATCATCTATTGTCATTTTTACTATTAACCCTCACAGGAGTCGTTCATCATTGTGATCATTGTTTGTACTTGTTCACTCTCGTGATTATCGTTTATACTTGTTTGAATCACTATTATTAGATAAGAAAGAATCGAAAAGATACGAACGAGAACGAAAAAGAGAAAGAAGAAAATGACATTGATGTTATATTTTATAAATATTAAAAAAATTTAAAAATAAGATTATAAAATAGTAAAATAATAATTTTAAGGACAAGTGGAAGCATATTGAAGTTCATGGATGGATCTTTCTTAATAAAATAACTCAAATTATAATATAAACTCTAAAACAGTTCTAACGACCTAAAGCATCAAATATAACAAATTGGCCATTACTAAGTGGTTTCCTCCTTCCATCTCCATCAACATTAGCTGTCTCTTTCATTTATTGAGTATTTATTGAGCTTTTTCTACTGTAGCACTACGAGATAGTTTTCAACCTCGATTGACATGGAGCTATCTAACAAAAATAATATCTTCTTCCACTTTTGTTCTTTTTAGGAAAAAAATAAATGAACAAGATTACTAGATGATTTTCCTAAAAAAATATTCATATTTGAGGTATTTCTCAAAAGTATCTCTCTTTTATTTTTCTAAAACAATACCCCTAATAAAAAATACATAAAATATCACTCAAAAGTTTTTCCATCAAATTTTTATGTGACTCTTTTATTGTCATTACTGATAGATTATTACAATACCATATTTTTATTCTTGTGTTTAGTTTAATTAAGATTAAAAATTTATTTAAATCATTTACAGTATTTTTAAATAAGTCTTACAGTGTTGTATTGAGCAATATACTAAAATACTAATAAGCAAAAAAAAATTTTTGAGGTACAATTTGTGTATTTTAATATTAAAAATACTATTTAAGAAAAATATTCTAATTAGGAAACACCCAAAATTATTGCCCCAAAATCTTCCACCTAGAAAAAGAAAAAAAATATTGTGGCGTCTAAGATTAGATTAGTTAAAATTATACAGGTGGAGTATTAAATTGACTAACATAATCTGATTAGTAGCAATTAGATTAATTTAAGTTCATAAAAAAAATCTCATTTAATTAGTTGACTAACACCCATTAGTTTTATTTTAATTTATTTCATTTTATTATTCTTTTTCGCATCATACTTTGGCGTATTCTAGCAAGCTTAGCTGGCTTGATTAGCGCTAATTAATAGTAATATAATTAATTTTTATTAGAAGCCAAAAGTCAAGAAAAAAGAAAAGAAAAAGGAAGCTCTGATAGAAGGTTACGAGAAGGATCCAAGAAAACAGGTACCCGCGCACGTACGTGATTTTTAAATAGAAGACAGATTTGGGACCCGTGTCGGTGTCACGAGTCTGCCAATCGTAAGGCGGGTGAACTTCTGGGTAGCTATAATTGAATACGAAAAATCGTACGCGCAAAGCCAATAGGTCGACGGTGTACGCGGCGTCGACCCGTAGTCGTCCTTGGAGACCAAAGCTGTCGCTTCGGACCCCCCGAAGCTAGTGGTTCGGAACATCCCCCCGGCCCGCCTATAAAGTGAGGCCCTGCTCGCCCCCCCACCGCACCGCGTCAGGCGATAGTGTTCTGGTCCTCTTCTTCCTTGATATTTTGGGCGACGGAGCTCGTGGAGGTAAAGAAATCTGACTTCCCGCTGATACCGTCCCTGCATATCTATGCCATGCTCGAATCCATGGGTTGTATAGAATTAAGCACGATCCGTGGCTGGATCTCTCGATCTGAATCATCTAGTCTTGTCGTCGGTAGATTCTTGAAGTTTCGTGATGTTTTCTTCTGGATCTGGTTGATCTTCTTCTCTGAGGAGGATAGACTGGTTTTTCGTTCAGATCGTTGAATTGACTTGTATAAGTGGGATTCCGATCCCCTTGATCTTGTTAGATCTATGAATCTATGAACAAGGGAATGTAATTTTACCTGTCTAGGAATTTCTTTGCCTGTAAGCGCATGCCTGTGGAACCTGTGCTTGATCGAAAAGTTCCCGAATTGCTGCGATCTGGTTGGTTTTCATCGTATTCCTCATAACTTTCAAGTCCAAGATGATGAGTTTACTCGAATTTTAGGAGGGTTCATGTAAGCTTTTTTGCTCTTGACTTCTCCAAAGCGGAACTTTGTTATCTGTAACTCTTTGTACAGAATTATTGAAAGAATTGATTATATGAAGTGCTTCAGGTTATATTTTCTATGTACTTATTAGAAATTAGTTCACTCTTCACTTGTCCTGTAATCTTAAAAGGATTTGATGTGGAGGTTTAGGATGTTACTTCTTCCTCATATATAGTTTCCTTTTCTTTTGTTTCTTGATCAAATTATTCTTCTAGTTCATGTGTCATATGGCCTTTTAGTAAGTGAATTCTAATATAGTCAGTCAATCTATTTTGAATAAGAAAAATCAAATATTATGTTTCTTCTTTCGACTTGGTCCTTCTAGTCTTTGCAAGTGATTAAATAGTTCAGTATCATCCACTGGTAGCCAAATTTTCATATGAACTATGAGCGCAAACTAGATTGTATTTCTTTTATACTGGTTTTTCATTTAGCTCCTTTTGTTATTTTATCGTCATCCAAATCTTGATGGAGTTAGGTTTCGTTTCTGAGCATGAAAGAGTTACATTGCCAGAAGAACAGGGAAACAAACAAAGATCAAATTCGTTATTTGAAGAAATTAGTAGATTAATGAGTGAGATTTCCATGAGTCTACTCTGCTTATCTTCATCAACATTTAGACAAAAATTTAAAGGGTAGAATGCCATTATGTTGTTGGATAAAAAAATGCATTATGTTGTCGAATATAATCCTCTAAACAACCTGCTTTCATCGTGCGTAATAGAAAGTGCAGATACAACTGGGAGATAATGAGTGCAATGGCTGTATCGTCAGGAGCGGCGATGAAGTCTACGCTGAACCCAAATGCTCCACTCTTCATCCCGATGGCACTGCAACAGGTGGAGGATTTCTCACCAGAATGGTGGGAGTTGGTGAACACCACCACTTGGTTCCGCGAACATTGGTTCCACCGCAACCAAGATCAAGAAACCTTCGATGTTAAGGATGAAGAGGATGTGGCCAACCTGCTGCCAGACTCTATTGATCTTGGAATCGGAGATGAATTATCCATTATCGAGGCGGAGCTTGATGATGCAGCTTTCCACCAATCCGTGGAAGCTGCAGAGGCCCTGAAGAAAGGAATAATTGACTATGGTAATCCATCGCATCTCATCCATCATAAAACAACAACTATATGCGATCATGCTTAATAGCTATTTATTTGATCGTGTTCTTCTGGGACAGGGTTTCTGAACGATGAAGAGTCGGTGGTGAGGAACCTGGGCTTGAAATCTCCCAAGAACGCTGTCAGACCAAACCTGCAATCAGCAAAATACTGGGAGAAACCCGCGCAGCGTCCGAACCCAATGGGCAGCCCCCGCCGTCTGATTCAGCAACCTCGCTGAGAGCCTTTGTTGTATAGAAGTAAAAATGCAACTGTTAGCTGTAGTGCTGTTTAGCTACTCACACCAAACTCCATGAACACAAAAAAGAGGGTGGAAAAAAGGGGTGTAAGAAAGTTGGTGCACTCGCATAACTTCTTACCACTGTCAAAACATTTTCACTGTTCCCATCTCTGTGAAATTAAGCGTGGTGTACGAGTCCTTCGTGCTATCCAATCTGTGCAGAACTAGTAATATGTTTGGATTGGTTTTGGGAGTTCAGTTCCCGAACATTTGCCGCAAGGGGCCCGCCAAATTTTGGTTCAAAGGATCATTTGCAGTGGGTTAATTAGTTTAATCACAAAAAAATCATTACATATTACATTAAATGACGCCACTTAACAATACTAGATATATTAATACGGTAAAAATCATTTACTTGATATTAATAACATAAAAACAACATAAAGGTCATTCAAACACGAATATCATCACCTTTTAGATAGTCAAAATCATTTATAATTAAATCAACATTTTGGAGCCATATTGAGCGTTCGCGTAGAATGCATTTGCTACCACACTTGGCCAAAATGAGGAATAAAAAGGTAAATAATTGGAGAAGATTCCAACCAGCTCCAATTCCGTTCCACTTCAAATGGAAGAACGCAGGACGGCAACGTTGCTGCATCGCGTCGCTGCCATCGTCGCATGAAGTCAGCAGCCTGCCAGCGGACGGAGATGACGGCGGGCGGCGACTTCCGCTTCCCCCCTTTTTGCTCCACATTCCGTCCTGCGATTGACGGCGTGCCACGGTTGTTAGGGCTCCCCTGCTTCCTCAGGCCCAGGATAACGTTATTTTATGTTGTCATTTTCCTCCTCATTCTATAGGCATATTGTTATGTGATGCCCGCCGTCGCTGCCGCTTTCGCCGTATCGCCAACCACACCGAACCGGTGTCCCCCGCATATTCCCTATCCTGGCCTCACCACCACTAGGCGCCCGCTCGATTCCCCGCCGACCCCCATATCGAGGCCTTCCTCTCCTTCCCCCTTCTTCTATCTCAGTCTCAAAGGCCGCTCCCTCCTCGCCCTCGTCTGCTTCCGCCTGCCTTCCCGTCGCCGCCTTTCCACAGGTAATTCTATTGGTTCCGTGCATCTCAAGTTCCGCGATCTGCTTCTCGATTCTTGGGTTTATTTGGATCGTCTTTAATATTTGATGACAGATAATTATATTACTCTGAACGTTGATTCTGCCGATCGATAGAGAAGATTGTAAACTAATGCAGTAGCAGTTGCAGGTCGATGAGTTTGGCTAAAAAATGTGGTTTCGTTAATTTTTAGGATTGTTCAAGATGTTTTAATGATATGCTGGTAAAGCTTGTAGTCACTTTGATTATTGAACGTTTAGGGTTTGAGAGTTAGGCTTGGACGTCATTGCATACCTGTTATGTTAGCAGTAACATAAGCAGCTTTGGTTCTCTCAGGGAAGATCAATTTGTTTTTATAATTAAAATGTCTTATGAGTCATGACGTAGAAAATGATATTCACTGTGCTTCTACAAGGCTGTTTCCCATATTTCTGAACTAGATTGGTTAACTAATAATTCACACTGAGGTTAAATTACGACCCCATATTCATGCGTGTAGCTTGGTATATCTATGCTTAAGTTGCATCTGATCCATTATTAAGATTGCTTCCATTAATTCTTGCCTAGAAATTATGGTTTCGTACTCATTGGTCGAATAAAATTGTGTGAGACCTTAAGGCAGTTTCCAATACAGCCATTACTATAAGAGTTATAGGACGTCAATGGTACTGGAGTGTACCTCTGGGGACCTGTCTGGATTTTGGATCAAATATTTTTGATCAATACCATGATTTAAATCATTGTTTTGTCATCATTTTTCTAACATTATTCCTTATGTATTATTATTTTTATATTTCTTTTTTTCTGGAAAAGATAGATATCTTATAAAATTTTGATCCCAAATAGTTGGGACATTACAACTTCTTGTTGTAGATATCTTACAGAATACATATTTACTATTTTATATGATTTTTAATTCTTCAAATTTTAAACTATTTTCTCAATCAACAATTGATTCAAGCAATCCTACTGTTCTTATCATCCGTATCTAATACCTATGAATCCAAGTCGTGGGCATGCAACTTGGTATGATTGGTTTTCTTACATGCCCATGCCCATTGCATCAATCAATAACGAGGCTTTTGCAGCTACACTCAACCTTCCCATACTTGTCTTAGTTTTCATATAATTCAAATCAGTCTATGTGGTGGAATCATATGCTCTGCCATTGTAAATGACATAATTAATTTAATCTTTTCTGAAGTATTTGACAGCCCACACAGATCTGTGACTACATCTAACTTAGTTGACCATGAGTATACTTAATAATAATCCATATTTAATGTTGGACAGCAATAAAGTGAATCCCTATATAACATGAAGAAAACTAAGGTGTTTTATGAACTCAACACAAAGTAAATGTGTATTTTGTTGTAATGATAGACAAACCAAGGTAGTCAAAGGTGCTAGATACTAACATGGTTTGCAATATTGTACCATATTTCTCGGTACGTGTGGTACGTACCTGTTCGATAGAGGACTAGTATGGGCAGTACATTGGTACATCTTAGTGTACTGTGTGTTGGTATGCTTGGTGCAGCTCGGTACATACCGTATCGATGGCTGATCGGTACATCGATATGGTATGGTATTTAGAACCTTGGATACTAAAAGGCCCTAAGATACCAAAACACACGAGGTGCTAGGCCAAAATGCCAAAAGGCACCTGACTCATGGCCGGCTCGACCCATGTTGATTTGGTCCAAGCACATGCTTGGAACACCTAAAGCCTTGGATTAGGCATGCACCTTGGCCATGCCCGATTGAAGGTGCCTGTTCGGACTTCAGCGCTCAAGCTTCACTTGGCCCAAGTTCCTAAGCTAAAGGAAAGCAAATAAAGATTTGGCAGAGAGACTAGGCTTTAGAAGTGAATGAATTAAAGGCATGATTCTCCTAGTAGATGTATTGATTTATCTGAGTAAGCCATTTGCTGGAAGCTTTTAGTGTAATTTCTTGAGTCATCTGAACTCTTTGGAAAATCCTATTATCTACGTCTTTCTCTTCTGGCATATCTAGACGTATCTAGAAGATAGCCATTTGATGTTCTTGTTGCAACATTTATTCACATTTAAGGCCAATATTTTAGGGCACATATGTATTTCATTATTTTGTGATTTGGTCTATGGGATCCATCTTTTATTGGTTGGCCATGTCTACTAAGCATAAAGGAATTATTTTCTGAAGAAAGTTGTGACAAAAAATGTTGTTGGCTTTTGTCTGTATATCTTTCTACGATATGTTCTTGGTTATGAGTTTTCTTTGTTGGTTTGTACTTAAATCATTGGCAGATTTCAACTTAGATGGTCAAAATCAGAAATTTTCCATGTTAATCTAATTTTAAAATTCACTTGAATTTGATGATGTCTATTTGGTTCCTGAGTTGAGAGTAACCTTCTCTTATTTATTTGCAGAGATGGAAAGCAACGGTGTTATTTCGGGAAAGACACCTGATTTAGTTCTTTTTTCTTCATATGAGGCTGCTATGAGGGCCCTTTCCTCCCTAATTAGTGGTCGCAAACGTGGAGAACCACCAAAGAGGCATAACAAGTTGGATTTGATGTTTAATTATTTAAAGGTAATCCCATTTGTGATTGCAGTTGGTGTTCATTTTTTATAATTATTTTTTTTAGAATTATCCAATAGTTGACATTCAATGTTTTATCTTTCTTATGGTTCAAGGACATCTTGCAAGAAAGGCTATTATAGATATAACGTGAACCTTGACTTGTTTATAACAAATTGCCTTAATTTTCAAGTTCACAGAACCTCAATTAAGAACTTGATGTTTTCCTGTCTATAATGTTGAGAAATGATGACACTCCATACAGGCATTGTGATTCAGATATAATGTCTCATGCCAATAATGTGACATTATAGAAATTGACTAAATGCAAGAAGTTATGCCTTAGGTCAGCGATCAAATGTCGTTTGCTCAGAAAAATAAATTCTTTATCAATGTGAAACCCAATGTTATGGAGCAATGTGAAACACAATGTTGTGGGATGTAGGTTTCGTGGGGCAATGAAGATTGCCCATTAGAGCTCTCAATAACTTGCATAAGCATTTATATGACAATCTTCTTTGAACTAAATAAAGTTAGGTTGAAAATCATGTATTCCTGCTTGAATTTTGAGGGGGACACATTCTTCTCTTTACTATGATAATTGAAGAGTTGTCTCTTTTGATTACTGTTTTTCAATCTCATCAAACAATCCACACATTCAGATTGATTTTATCCATCTCTAAATAAAGGCTGTAGGCTGCTAATTGATTGTGGCAGTGATCTTATGAATAACTACGTTTTCCACAGAGAAACATTCACAGTAAGGTTAGCATAGACAACAACATCAATAAATATTTATACTAGTACAAATACTGGCAAACATTCAACTAGCACATGAATAAGCACTGTTCTTAGGAATTACCAAAATTTCCATAAAGAGACATTCATAATGAGGTTAAATTAACTTGGACAAGTTATTCAATAAGATCATCAATAAATTATCTTCAACAGTATCTTACATTTTATAAATTTAAAGATAGGTAATAAGTCCACCAGATGTTTGAATTGAAAGTATCAAGAGCAATAGATCCAAAGGCTAGTTCTTAAGGAAAGAGGTTTTACCAAGGTTAATAATCAAATCTAAATCAAATATATCAATTCCGATTCATAGTCTTGTAGTTAGAAAAATACTAAAATATCCAAAAATTCCCAAAATCACTAACCAATCATCTAAGGATCTAGCTTCTACCAAGTGCTCCCAATTTAGACTGTAATTAAAGAATTTATTGTTTATGATGTGGACAACCTTCACATATATGTCATCAAAGATAACGCACTTGCATTGTTATCTATTTTAACAAAAGGAAACAAGGGTTGCCCAGCTTGGGGTGAGGACAAATACTGCCTTTCTAATTGTAGTACAGCATTTAAATTGGTAGGAAAGATGAGAATATTATTTACGGTTGATTTATGTTAGGATTAGTTATGATTGAAGAACTTAAATATGAGATTTGTAAGTCCATAGGACATTGTTATTTTCCTTTTGTAATCATATAGGGTATTTTAGTTTTATTTCATTCTTTATTAGATCATAGCGGGCTCTTTTCTTCCTCTCAAAGTATAGAAAACCCTTGTTAGAGTATCGTGTCCTAAAATATTTATTTGGAGTATTCATCACTTTAAAAAAAACATCATTTTCCACTTTTCAGCATATATGTATGACAAGGTTTCAAGTTCTAGTCTGAGACCTGTATTGGTCCCTAGTCGGATTGATATGGTCTAGTGTATACTGGCATGCCAATACATGTAGACCAGTGTCTTAGTTGGCACAGATCAAAGAGAAAGACAGAGACGACGGGAGGAAGAGTAGGAGAGGAGAGAGGAATGGAGTATGCGGAGAGGAGGAAGTAGAGTAGAAAGGAGGGGAGTAGGAGGAGATGAAGAAGCAGAGGAGAGAGAGGGGGAGTAGGAGAGGAGAGGAAGCAGAGTAGGAGATAATGCACAATATAGGAGGAGGCGATGACAATGACACAAGGAGGAGACACAACAGCTATGTCGGGTGGAAAGCTAAGACCAAAGTGGTATAGGTTTCAGCTAGCAGCTGATCGAAAGAAAGAGAGAGACAGGAAAAAGGAGGAAAAGCTACATAGAGAAAGGTTTGCCGATTAAACACTACAGAGCAGTCCTTGAAAATGACTACATACAGAAGGGTCCTTAGTTACTCGGAGACATACAAAAGGATCCTTTTTAGTTACTTGAAGAGAGTCTTGCTTCTTTTGATGCATCTAAAGATATTCATGAAAATAATACAATCTAGCCATTGCCTCTTGATGACCCTCTATTTTTTATTGCTATTGACAGTATCTATATGCTGTTAACAGTTGAAAACAATTGTCCAAATTTACAATAATAAATAAAATAAAAAATCTTTACTTCAAAGTGAACCTGATGGAATTGTGTGGTCCACCATGTTGGAACTAGGTTGGATTGGTCAATACCATGGTTTAACATATTGTTTGGACTGACACATATGGGCAGTATGTACTGGTTCGGGCTGAATCAGAACCCGAATGCCCAAGTTTGGACAGTCCATGTGCTGTACAAGATTTACCTTCTGGTAAGCCCCGTGAATGGGTCTGTACTGGACGGTGAGCCCACTCTGTGGTCATGAGCCAAAGAGACGCGAATATTTTTTTGACTGCATTAAGAGGGCTTAACAACCCTCTTTTCCATCTCTCATTCTCTCATTTCTTCTCTCCTTGCTCAAGTCTCGCTCTGAATCCTATGGTGATGAGAGTCATGGTTCTGGTGCATATTGTACAGATGTATACTTACCATGGTCCTACTTGTTTGAGTTGCCTCCTACCACACAAGTGGTTTATGATGATTAGTCAAGGATTGCCACCATATTATTGTATCAGTGGTACATTGTTTATCAATAACATATGCCATGGGAATAATTTCATTTATGAGTTCTATAGAGATATTGTATCAATCTACAATGTAGTCACATCAAGGAACTAATCCACTCTTGTGGACTCTCGTCAATCATTTTGGTGGTAGGAGCAGGTATATAATCTTATTATACATCAATGTTCAATTGCCTAGGAGATAGAACTTGTTTGTATACAGTATACACAATGCATTTTCTAAATACAGCCTGTGATCTTTTTCTGGTATATGTTTCCATGTAATTTTTGTTGTACAGGGGGCTGAAAGCACATAAATTTTTGTATATTTTGTTTGTATTTATCAAGAAAAGGTGGGGAAGAACCATAAAATAAGTTCTTTAGGGTTTTAGCTGGTTGAAATTGTTCTTTTATCATGCTGTGCCATAGCATGGATTGGATCTGTATGGTCCAGCCATGGACTGATACAGGGCTGATCTGTAATGCAGAAGTTTGATAAATACTGGTTAGTACGCACTGGTTTGATTAGTTTTTTTTGGAACCTACGAGTATATGGCATGCATTTTGAAAAGTTACCTGTTTTCTAATGGTTAATTAAACAACCTTGCAGTAGCTCATTTTATAATTCAAGGTGTTGCATTAATTGGATTTAGATAAATTTACCTATTTTAAATGGTTTGTCTGTAATGGCTTGTTCCATCATAGGAGGGGATATCTTTTGGTTTGTTTCATCATACAAGGGGATAGAAGAGCATCAACTAAAGTTTACATTTATTGGCAATCTAACATACATATATTCCAAGGCAAATTATTTCTTCAGATCTATGTAATATGAATTATTGTTGAGGCTTTTGGGTCATCTACAAAGATGAATTTTTCCTCTTGTTCCATATTTCATTAATAGTTGTTATCAAGTTTCATTTTTTCTATATTATTTTAGTTATCATGATAAGGCCTAAATTATACCTTAAAATAATTAAACTAATTTGTTCTTTGAGTGTAGTTTAAGTTAGTTTAAAACTTTAAATTACGCGTTCAAAACATAGTGTCCGACAAGGTAATCTATTTTATAGGTAATTGATATCCTTTAGATAATTGATATTTTAGTTATCAATTGATTCGATTTTAAGCTTTTTTTTTTTTGCCATATCTAGGTCATTTTTCAGAAAATAAACCTCCACTTTTTTTTGTCTATTTGGTTGGTTAGGCTGGTTAAGTTGTAGGAACTAGATTAACATTTTAGCTTCATGCATTTCTTTATAGATGAATAATTGGTTTTCTTGTTGATAAATTTTAATACTCGTGTTGCTAAATTTGTCATTCTGATATGCTAGATATGATTGTCCTTTGTTCCAAGGTTCGTTATACTGTGATATACCACCCGGTTTGGGTGGTACATACTAGTCCAATAGGAGATCGGTATAGGTGGTACATATCAGTCTGTCAGTATGCCCCACTGTACCATGTGTCGACAAGGTTCGTTGTACTGGGGTGTATCGTTCAATACAAGCAGTATGTACGTATCTGATAGGGGATCAATATGAGTGGTACATCAGTATGCCCCATGTATCATGTGTCGGTGTGTTTGGTATGACTTGCTACGTACCATTCCGACAACTGGTACGGACTGATAAGGCGAACCATATGTGTCAATATATTGGTACGTATCATACCGATGGCCGGTTGGTACATTGGTATGGATTGGTAAGGCGAACCATGCTTTGTTCCTTCATATCTTTTAAATTCATCTTTCATGTTTTCTTTTGCTTTTCCTTGCAAATATTCACTTTGTTTTTCTAACAGATAATAGGTGTGGAGAAAAGCTTACCTGAACTTAAGATTATCCACATAGGAGGAACTAAAGGAAAGGTAATGCTTTTGCCCCTTAATTCTTGTTCTTTGTATCTTATCTTTTATTTTAATTCTTTATATATCATCATTGTTTCTACTTTCTACCATGTACTTTAACTTGACAAATTCACTTAATCACAAGCTTTGGATGACAACTTGATGCTTCTCGCCACTGTCCATTGAATTATATATATATATATATATATATATTTGTATTTTGTGGTTGGAGGAACACAATGGTATGATGCACTTTGAGTTTCTGGTCATATATAGGTCCATGTGCAGTTTCTTCAATATATGTCTGTTTGGAAATCAATTACATTATCATGCTATGTCAGAAGGATTGGGTTGTAATCCTTGTACTTTCAATGTCTCATCTTGCTAATCTGTAGATGATGCACTCATCTTCCAAGGGTCCAAAGAGAAATCTGACATGACTAGGCTATTTGAAACTTGATATGGTTGGAACTCTACCTACTAATCCAAGTACATGTAGTAAATTTGTGGTAGTTTTTAAGACTTGTATGTGCAGCTCATGCACTATGGATGGATACATGAACCCATGATCCATACCATCTTCAATAGCCTAACTTGATAAATATTGGGACTTTAGCAACATCGGCAATCACTGTCTTAGAAGAAAAGATTTGGCAGTATGTTTGTGCAGGTTACTGCAGTATTTTTAAAGAGGTAGAGTTATTTGTTGGAATTTCCGAAGGGCAACATTTATATGTACTATTTAGTATTTAGTCTGTACTTTTTTTTCTTTTGTTTTGTTAGTCCTATTTGTTGTGTATTTGTACCAGGGTTTGAAGTTTTGGTCCAAGACCTGTTGTCACGGACTTAGCTGGTTTTGCCTAAGTCGTGCGGCACCCTTGCGTGTCCGTCCGCAAAGGTCAGCCTCCCCGAAACCTCCCATGGTCCCTTAGGACCTACAAAAGAGAAAACGGGTTAGAGAAAACGCCTCACTCGGGATCCACAAGCAATCATCTCCGGAAACACTTCTTAGCCAATGCAAAATACAAACAAACTATACAAGCTCTGAACAGTTGCACAATAAAGGGGTAAAATGGTCCACTACAGACCGAAACTAAAATGAGACTATTAAGCCTTCGGCCGTCCCTCTACATGCTGTTCAAAGCATGAACATACCAAAAGACACGGACATACATAAGCATTACATCAAACATCCTATTTTGAAGTTTGTCCGTGACATTCTCCCCCACTTATTCCTTCGACGTCCTCGTCGAAGCCTTTGCCGACACTGCAACTCCTCGCCTTTGCTGAGTCTTCAATCTTCTATGCCAGCTGCAATGCGCCCCTTGGCTCCCAGCTGCTCTCCGCTGCTGTTTTTGAGTAGTCGAACCTTTGATCCGCCATACTGCTTCAACTCGCCAATGACTCTGACTTTAGTGTGGGGTTGGCTGAGTTGTGTTGATCCCTGTTGGTTCCTACGGATCCTCCAAAATGAAGAAAAAGACCATCCTTACTATGCGCCAGTCTCTCAAATGCCTCATGATGCTTGAACTGGGTGGATGCTTGTTGGAGCTTTAACGAGCATCGCCTCGCAAACTTCTGAAGTTTTGGGTCCTTCCTCCGTAAAATTTGTTCATCGACTCTTCTTTCACTTAGTTGTCATTTCCAAGTAGATTCGCATCACTTCCGCTTTCGATTGGCATTCTGTTAGGAAATGAAGCAGATAATCTACTCTCAGTAGCACTGATCACCATTGGAGAGGATTTGACAACTATTGTCTTCTAATATCTTCGAAGGGCCTTTGAACCTGTGTAGAGCTCCTCTACTGGATAGATAAGAGAATTGGGGTACTCAGTTTCGCCCATTCTCTTAAGAGTTGAGAAGACAATGATTACTTGACTTCGCCCGCCTCCTCAAGGGTTGTACTCCATGCATCGAGCTGGTTACTGGCTTTCGCCTACTCTTTGCTCACACTTCTGAAGCACTCGAAGTGTTTGCACTCCTTGCATTGAGTTAGCTACTGTGATTCACCTTCTCAATACCATCGAACTTCTGGAATACAAGAAGTTTTCACCCTAACTTGGAGTAAGTCCCTAATAGTTTTGGTCGCCTCTGGGATTGTACCGTCTTCTCCATCAACCCTGTCGCCTGCTCCACTGAGTAGCAAAGGTACAGCACCACGTACTGCCTGCTTCGTTCCTTGGTCATGCACTCTTGTACGATACGACCCGAAGTCCTTCAATTTCGGTAATCTTGATGAGAAGCTCATTGACACCGGTCTTATGAAGTTCCTTGGCCTCTGCCCTTCAGCCTTGTCTTGGTACTTGGAGTTTGCCTCCACATTCTCCACCTTCTCGGCCCCATTCATGACCAAGTGCTCTCCCTTTGGTCGCCTCTGGGATTGTACCGTCTTCTCCATCAACCCTGTCGCCTGCTCCACTAAGTAGCAAAGGTACAGCACCACGTACTGCCTGCTTCGTTCCTTGGTCATGCACTCTTGTACGACCCGAAGTCCTTCACTTTCGGCAATCTTGATGAGAAGCTCATTGACACCGGTCTTATGAAGTTCCTTGGCCTCTGCCCTTCAGCCTTGTCTTGGTACTTGGAGTTTGCCTCCACATTCTCCACCTTCTCGGCCCCATTCATGACCAAGTGCTCTCCCTTTGGTCGCCTCTGGGATTGTACCGTCTTCTCCATCAACCCTGTCGCCTGCTCCACTAAGTAGCAAAGGTACAGCACCACGTACTGCCTGCTTCGTTCCTTGGTCATGCACTCTTGTACGACCCGAAGTCCTTCACTTTCGGCAATCTTGATGAGAAGCTCATTGACACCGGTCTTATGAAGTTCCTTGGCCTCTGCCCTTCAGCCTTGTCTTGGTACTTGGAGTTTGCCTCCACATTCTCCACCTTCTCGGCCCCATTCATGACCAAGTGCTCTCCCTTTGGTCGCCTCTGGGATTGTACCGTCTTCTCCATCAACCCTGTCGCCTGCTCCACTAAGTAGCAAAGGTACAGCACCACGTACTGCCTGCTTCGTTCCTTGGTCATGCACTCTTGTACGACCCGAAGTCCTTCACTTTCGGCAATCTTGATGAGAAGCTCATTGACACCGGTCTTATGAAGTTCCTTGGCCTCTGCCCTTCAGCCTTGTCTTGGTACTTGGAGTTTGCCTCCACATTCTCCACCTTCTCGGCCCCATTCATGACCAAGTGCTCTCCCTTTGGTCGCCTCTGGGATTGTACCGTCTTCTCCATCAACCCTGTCGCCTGCTCCACTAAGTAGCAAAGGTACAGCACCACGTACTGCCTGCTTCGTTCCTTGGTCATGCACTCTTGTACGACCCGAAGTCCTTCACTTTCGGCAATCTTGATGAGAAGCTCATTGACACCGGTCTTATGAAGTTCCTTGGCCTCTGCCCTTCAGCCTTGTCTTGGTACTTGGAGTTTGCCTCCACATTCTCCACCTTCTCGGCCCCATTCATGACCAAGTGCTCTCCCTTTGGTCGCCTCTGGGATTGTACCGTCTTCTCCATCAACCCTGTCGCCTGCTCCACTAAGTAGCAAAGGTACAGCACCACGTACTGCCTGCTTCGTTCCTTGGTCATGCACTCTTGTACGACCCGAAGTCCTTCACTTTCGGCAATCTTGATGAGAAGCTCATTGACACCGGTCTTATGAAGTTCCTTGGCCTCTGCCCTTCAGCCTTGTCTTGGTACTTGGAGTTTGCCTCCACATTCTCCACCTTCTCGGCCCCATTCATGACCAAGTGCTCTCCCTTTGGTCGCCTCTGGGATTGTACCGTCTTCTCCATCAACCCTGTCGCCTGCTCCACTAAGTAGCAAAGGTACAGCACCACGTACTGCCTGCTTCGTTCCTTGGTCATGCACTCTTGTACGACCCGAAGTCCTTCACTTTCGGCAATCTTGATGAGAAGCTCATTGACACCGGTCTACAAGCGCTCTCCCTTTATGAGAGCAAGGGATCGATGACTCCACGGAAGTCCCACCTCTGTGGTACCATGGCGCTGCCATGCCCATGGCTCTACTATCCGTCGCCTCACATCTGTATCCCTTTCTTCACGATCGGTAGATATGCCTGTGTGGCACTCCTTTGAGTCCACCTCCATTCTAACCGATGCATGATTTTGGGTAGCTAAGTCCCTCGGACTCATCGTCGCTTCCTCGCCCCTTTCGACCCTCCCCTGCTTCAACACCTCTGTGTTCTCCAAGCAGATCCCTTTGGTCGATGGAAAGACAGACAGCAACTCCCATGCATGGTCTCTGCCATCATGTTATAGGGTTTGCACCGATTCTGTTCTCCTTAGCTTCCTTGGTAGCAACGTTCGCTGACCCGAAGTCCTTCACTTTCGGCAATCTTGATGAGAAGCTCATTGACACCGGTCTTATGAAGTTCCTTGGCCTCTGCCCTTCAGCCTTGTCTTGGTACTTGGAGTTTGCCTCCACATTCTCCACCTTCTCGGCCCCATTCATGACCAAGTGCTCTCCCTTTGGTCGCCTCTGGGATTGTACCGTCTTCTCCATCAACCCTGTCGCCTGCTCCACTAAGTAGCAAAGGTACAGCACCACGTACTGCCTGCTTCGTTCCTTGGTCATGCACTCTTGTACGACCCGAAGTCCTTCACTTTCGGCAATCTTGATGAGAAGCTCATTGACACCGGTCTTATGAAGTTCCTTGGCCTCTGCCCTTCAGCCTTGTCTTGGTACTTGGAGTTTGCCTCCACATTCTCCACCTTCTCGGCCCCATTCATGACCAAGTGCTCTCCCTTTGGTCGCCTCTGGGATTGTACCGTCTTCTCCATCAACCCTGTCGCCTGCTCCACTAAGTAGCACCCTGTCACTCTGGTGACATCTCCATTGCCTTCTGATCCTTGTGGAATGAATTCGAATTGGTCCCTCCATTTGTGGTCTCTGCCACCACATTGCAGGGCCTCTTTCCAACTTCGATTTTGTTCGCTCCCTTTGGCACATCGACCTTCGTCCACCCGCTCTCGGGTCACACCTAGACGAAGTATCACTCTAGGACAGTCCATCGCCTAGTTCTCGAAGTCCACCGACTTCGCTGGAATTGGTGCACTATTGTCTGGATCCTGGGTCTCTGCCCCTACCAAGTACAATCTCCACTGCGCACCGCTCCCCTCATGCAACTTGAATGACAAAACTGTGGCATATTCTTCAAGAGTACCCGCCTCTGCGTCCTCTTGCCCTGTGCCAAGGCTTTCTGAACCCAACTTCGCCTCTGCAAGCTGAGTCGCCTCAGTTCCTCCATCAATGTTTCTTCGAGATAAGCCCCGAAGCTCCCTTCGTCTTTGGCACCATACAATACGAGTCCGCTCCATTAGCATTAAAGACCCATGGAACGACATAATCCTTCTCTTGCCTCTACAAGAGTTCATGTCCTTGACCTCTGTCCAAGGAAAGCTCTGCGCCTCCGCTCCATGTTCCATCTTCTATGTCAGCTCACTTCATGCGGCTTGGGTACTTTGCCAAGTTACACCCAAGTTGCTCCGCTCCTCGTTTTTGCATTGAGTTGATGGTGGCCCTTGCGCCCACCATTCCACGGGTCAGCCCTCCCTTGAGTCTGATCTCTATATCGACTCCAAGTGTGCCTTCATTTGTGTTGCCTTGGGTCGCTCCACCACTTGATCCCGCAATGCATCCACCAATGCATTCTCTCAAGCGAGATCATGCGACGACTCCTCATCGCTCGCTCGGTCCATTGAGCTTCGTGGAGTTGTTGTTTTTGAGGTACTACTCCTCAACATGTGCAGTCTATTGCACGTGATTCTCCCTCTGGAGAGTTGGGACTTATCCCTCCTGGATATCCATCCCGTTGGAGCAACATCTCTCTTCGTTTCGGAGACCACCATCCCCTTGGACTACTCCGATTTACTGAACAAACTGTGCATTGTTCTGCCTCTTGCAAACGCACTTGCTAGATTGCGACTCCACGTCAATACAGCCCCCACTGCACCACTCAAGGCCTAGCAACATGCTGAACTCGTTGCACACTTCAGCCTCCTACGAACGTATCCTTCACATGCCGAAGAGAAAGTTTCAATGCTCCATGGTGCCGAGTTTCGTCGTCTTGGGATGGTCACGAACATTCCATCGTCCACATACAAGCCCTTGCATGAGTACCGAATTCTTCGAGTTAGCAATTCCCCTCACCTCTGTGAGCTTTGCACAACTCTTTCGTTCGCTGAGCAACTCATTCCACCTTGCGTGGTCTCATCCTTTACCAAGCGCCTCGCTTGACTTGAGCACCATCAAGTATAGTTGCCAACGTTGAGCCATAGCTCAAACTCAACCATCCCAACCTTTGTGCGCTTCACATTCTTCCCAGCTTGCTCGTCCTCGTGGTGCCTCTCACGCGAAGGGTTGGCCATTCCTCTGAATGCCAATCTCAGATGCTCGCTCCTCTGAGCGACTCTATTTCCCTACATCGCCATGCCCGTTTTCCCCAAAACGGTCGCGTGTGCTGGCTGCCCTCAATGCAGCCCCGCTAGGTCCCCCACGTTTGCATGCCAAATGTTTCTATGAGTGCTTATCCCGCTCTGATACCATCTGTCACGGACTTAGCTGGTTTTGCCTAAGTCGTGCGGCACCCTTGCGTGTCCGTCCGCAAAGGTCAGCCTCCCCGAAACCTCCCATGGTCCCTTAGGACCTACAAAACAGAAAACGGGTTAGAGAAAACGCCTCACTCGGGATCCACAAGCAATCATCTCCGGAAACACTTCTTAGCCAATGCAAAATACAAACAAACTATACAAGCTCTGAACAGTTGCACAACAAAGGGGTAAAATGGTCCACTACAGACCGAAACTAAAATGGGACTATTAAGCCTTTGGCTGTCTCTCTACATGCTGTTCAAAGCATGAACATACCAAAAGACACGGACATACATAAGCATTACATCAAACATCCTATTTTGAAGTTTGTCCGTGACACTGTGCCAGTTTTTAGCCAGATGAGTATGGGTTTGGTACATGCTGGTGTACTGTCACAGGGTATGCCGACATACTGATTGGTATAGAGCAAATAGAAAGAGGGAAAGAAGAGGAGAGATGGAGAGGGAGGAGACGAGGAAGGAGGTAGTGGAAGAGGAAGAGAATGCAGAGGAGGCTGTGAGGAGAAGCGACTGAGTAATACTGGAGAGTAACCAATGATGGCGGTGTGGGCAGCAGTGAGGCAGCTGAGCAATAGTGGTGAGGCAGCAGGGAGAAGAGATGAGACAGATAGTAGAGCAGAGAGAGGAAAAAATGGAATGCTGCCATCAAAAGACTATAAAAAATTAAAAAAGGGATATGGATAACAAGTGGTGCGATTACTGCCTGGCACCCCATGGGTATAATCACTAAAACCAGGCAGTAAGCTTGGTTTGGTAAGGTTACCAGTCAGTAACCCCTGCTTCAGACAGGACCGAGTGATTTTGCTTGGTCTGCATCCTGCTTTCTGGTTGGACTGAAATAGTGGTTGCTGTAGACTGGTCCGATCAGTTTTTAAATCACTGATTTGTGCAAAAAGAATCATATGAAAATTTTCATATCTTTATCTTTAAAAATGATTGACTCCTGGACTAAAGGTCAAGTGTAATCCCTTCAACCATTGATTTGACCTACAGAAACCTTTTTGCAGGTCTTCATAAACCATTGGAGCTGAATCATGCAGTTTAGATACTTCAAAGCAATTTCACAATACACAGGTATGTGCTGGTTTCTAGCTGGACCAGTACATACCATACCAGTAATGGTTTACCGACACATAGTATATCAGTATGTTCAAAGTGGAAGGAAGAAGAGGAGGCTGTGGAGGAAGAGGAAGGAAGAAGAGGCAGTGATGGAGGAACAGGAGGAAGGAGGAAGAGGAAGGCACTAAAGAGGAGACAGTGGAGGAAGAGGAAGCAAGAAGAGGAGGAAGAAGAAGAAGAAAAGGAGACTATGGAGGAGGAGGAAGAAGAAGGGAGAGGAAGGAAGAAGAGGAGATAGTGGAGGAAGACAAGGAAAAGGAGGAGAATAGGAGGAAGCATTTTCGAGGATGATGGTGCGTGAGAGTCATCAAAGCAACGAGCGACAATGTTTCATGTGTATATGGAGAAAAGGGGTCGCGTTCTCCACACGTACAAAGAAGAGGGCTTGCAAACATAAGCCCTAATTACCCTATTAAAGTTTTTTTAAGTTGGTCAGACCAGGCAACCTGAAATGGATGTGGTCCACGTCTCGGTTCGGGTTGGATTGGTAAACATCGGAGGGTACAAACCAAATTGGATGAAATTGATTTTCTTGCTTTAAATGTCATAAACCATTTTGGAATAACTACTGTGCGAAACTTTTTCCTTTTCCACCTTTGCCTTGGAGAAATCATTTGCCTTCTCTTGCAGAATCACTATTGGGAATGGAATGGATGATTAGTTTTAGCATAATACCTAGCTAGATAGGAGCCAACACCATCATCCAAGAATTCAACAATCTATGTTAGTGTTGTGTGGGATGAATATGGATATCCATGAGGTCTTTTATCATGGCTTTCTCTTTGGGGTCTTTAATCTGATATCCTAGCTAATGTCATTAATTAATCTAATGAGCTGCTACTTCTCTCTTCTAGAATTGGTAGCTTATATCGTTCTTTGATTATTTAATTAGATTGGTTTCATACACTCTCAACTCAATGTGCTCTTTCCATCTCTTCGTACTATCACTTTTTTGAAGTTCGATAGATGTGATGGATTTATCAGAGATTTATCTTTCTCCTCAATACAAATTTTATGTAGTTGGTCTTTCGAAACAAAATGCATTTCACACAGGTCCTTGTTAAAAGAAATTGAAGATCAGAAGCATACTGTTCAACACGTGATGATCCCATCGGAAGTTTTGATTGTATTTTGTTCTCATCTTTTGGTCATGCTACTCGAGTGTATATGCATGACTTTGTTTAGGGTATTTCTTTAATTTTAGCTAGTTTCCTGTCCATTGCCTCTGGAAAAGTATACAAGAACTTTTAATAGAGATGTGAGATGAAATTAGCATAATTCACTGGAAATGTCATGATGCTTGATTCATATGACTATGCTATGATGCACAATACAAATGACATCAAACACAATATTACAAAATTTATAGCTATTTTGTTCATCAATAGAAGATCAACATGCAAATTTTAGATGATCTTGGAAAATATGAACTCTCACAAGAATTAACTTTAATCAATCTCCATGTATCAAGAACAAAATAGATTTCTCAATGGGTTTACAAGATTGTATGGTACGTATCGATCTGCTAGCTAATCGACACACGGACCGCCCGCTATCGGGTGGTATCAGGTATCTGGCCCCATATCGGGCGATACGAGGCTGTATCGGGTAATAACAGTCGAAATTGACCATTATCAAATGGTAACAATACTCCAATAGTCAATTTGACCGTTGGAGTCATCCTCAAGGGTTTTTAAACATTTTCCTCCCCCCTATTTCAATCCATTTCATTCTCATACTATCTTAAACTCTCTCAAACTCATTTTTTTTCACATCTCTCTTATTCTCACATTTTCACTTTCCTAAACTCAACAAAGGAACAATTTGTGGATTGAACTAAATTTAGGAGGCTCATTTGGGAGGATTAAGAGGAAGAACGATCTGGAACGAATCGAAATTGCAAACCTTGCATAAGGCTACTCCTCAAAGCCTGAAAAGATACGTGACACTATTTTTACCTAATTTACATTAGTTTTGTTAAAACTATACTAAATGTATATTTATTTCTAACTTAATAACCTTATCCTAACTTTTTTTTTCCTATTTTTCAGATATTTTTTGAGGATTTTATGTCTATTTTAGGCGTACCGCTTGGTATGTCATACCATACCATACCGAGCAAAGCTCGGTACACCGGTATGGTACAAGATTAAGAACCTTGTTTTTTACTATATTTAAGAATTAAATATTTGGTATGTTAGTTGAATATCACAAGATATATTGTACTAGCTACTAGCTGGTATGGTTATAGAGACAAATAGGTTCAGGCCTTTTCAAAGAAGTTATTTGTATTAGTTTATCAATGCCACAATTGAACCTGTGTCCTCTGAAATATATTCTCTCTCTATTGGCACAAGGGCAGAGAACTGACAATTTATTTTGTAAGTAAAATTAAGCAGAAAAGAGATAAGAAAGGGTAGAGGAACAGTGAAAGAAAGGTGATAAAAGTTTCTTGCTCACAAAGAGAATTCCAACAAAAAAAAAGTTTCTCATAGTTTAATTGCTTTCAATAAGTAAACCATTTGATGGTAGTTCGGTATTTTTTATGGTTCTCTATTAACACCATGAAAGAGCCTCCAAGTCAAATCTTTCCAAATCAGGATGAGGAGACTATCCTAAATTGATCAACATTTCCTCAAAATTTTGCCTTTCTTGCCCCTTGCTTAAGACAAAAGCCTCGAAGATGTATAGAATAAAGAGAGGATTGAACCTTCTCAATCTGATTTTGCAAAGGGGTCCTGGGCAGGTATTTAGTTAATGAATTCAATGATTCATCTGTCATTAAACATATGCCATCTAGCTTTTTATAAGATGCACCTCTCAAGCATAGTTCACAAGATCAGTATGTAATTGGCATTAGCTAGGAATTGGCAGAATTTGGTTGGTGATTTTTTTAAAAGAAAAAGAAAATCAAAATTAAGCTATAGTAAATAAAAATATTTTATGCTTAGAGTTCATCATCTTTTTTCATGAGATCTGATATAGTCTTACGTTGGTTGTCAATAATCTAACACAACCCTTCACCTTTTTTAATCTGGGCTCGGGACCACCATTGGTGTTGTTGTAGTAGTAGTAGTTGTTGTTGTAGAGTTCTATATCTTTATATTGCAAAAGATATCTACATCTGATACTATATGACAAAAGATAAAATATTGTACGTAAAATAACAATGATAAATAATAGAGAACAATTCCTTATTTATAAATAAATAATAAATATACTGTACAGATATATTACTAGAGTAAATATTTATTTTAGTTTAAAAAATGATGAAAAGCCATATTATGGCTCTAATTCTCTACTAATTACCATGAAGTGAAATGTTGGATTAATACAAGAAGATATATAAAAAGATACTTGTGATTTATTCTAAATCCTGTGATATTTTCTTTCTTTGTGATATAATTCCTATTCCGTAAGTGATTAATAATACTTATCTTGCCTCTCTGTTGTTCTTTCTTTTTATTGCATATGACAGTGGATATTGCGAGTTTGCAATAGTAGTTGTAGACAATATATATGATGTTTGCAAGAAAATGAAATAGCATCTCTTTTTTTTTTGTTTCAGAATCATAATAATTATAACTTGTCTTTTGTTTATCTTCTCCCATCTCTTCCCCTTGTGTTCCTCTCTGCACCTCTTTTTTCTTTTAGGCTATCAATCTGAATCTGCTAAATTAGTCAAAGTTGGCTAATGGCTTAATGTCAGTTGACCTTGATTGATTCTGGACATTTTCCTATGACATCTTACCAAAGGTCAATTAATCGACTGAAATCAGATTGGCTGGTGAACTTTACTCTTTTAACACTAGCCACAAACAGTTCTGAGTTTTGGAATACTCAAGCATCTAAAACACAACTAATAAAAGGAACTAAGATTCAGAACTGGTCTATATCAAATCAAACAATTCTTCTTGTGAATGAGAAGGCGAAAGGAGGAAGAGGAGATAGGGGAGGACACATACTACGAGGAGGCAGTGATGCATACTGAAGGAGGCTAGGGCAATACGAGGAGGTGGCAGTAATGTGGGGAAGGGGAACCAGATTCAAAGGTTGTGCAGAAGCAAAGGAGGTGACTACGGCGAAGACATAGATGGATGAGAAAGAGAAATGAATCTCCAAAGAGGGGCTGTTGAGGAGCTGCTAACTTTGTTGACAGAAGGAAAGGGGACTGTTGATAGCTTCCTCGAAGATCCCATATTAAAATAGTCTAAAAAAGTTCATAATAGTTCCAATACCAGTAATAGATGGTAAGCTTACTGTTTGGTGCAGTTAGGTACCAATTACCTTCTTTGATGGTAACTTGGTTATATAACCTTATCGAATGGTGCGCTTGGTATGAAACCAGACTTGGCGTATCTTCCTTTTCATTATCTTTTTTCCAGTGATATTAGGTGGGATATAGTATTTTGGCACGACACCAATCAGGTGACTTATTAAAACTAGTACCAGATTGGCGTATGTAATTACGGTTGAATGGAAACATATTTAGTTTATGTGTCAGCTTTCACTCTATGCTGTCAATAACAAATATTAAATGATCAAGTTGTTTTCCTTTTGAGTTATTTGATATTTTATTTTGTTACTATTTGGTCTGTATACAACAAGGATGTTTCTTTCAATTCTAAGTAACTTGTGAGCATTCTATACATTAATGGTTTATCTTGAGGTAATCTGTTTTCATGCCTTTATTCACAATTGACTGTTTGATTTTATTTTCCTATTACCCAAGAGCTTACAGGTTGCAGATTATCTTCTATTATTTTATATTTATGTCTTGATCATAATACTGTTCTATAGCAAAATTAAAATAGATGTCCATGGTGCTCTTTTTTTTATGGGATGAAATTTCAGGGTTCAACATGCACATTTTGTGAAGCTATTTTACGTGAATGTGGTTTCCAAACGGGACTATTCACATCTCCTCATCTAATGGATGTTAGAGAAAGATTTCGAATTAATGGGTAAGTTTTAACATAAGTCTGTTTCTTTTCGATTGACCATGTTTATAATAAGGTCTATCAAATCGCTCGATACGGGTGATACGTACCAGTCCAATAGGAGACCGGTATAAGTGGTGTATTGGTACGCCCTCCATGTATCATATGTTGGTACGCTCAGTATAGCTTGTTGTAGCTCGGTACATCGGTACAGACCGGTAAGACGAACCATGGTTTATAATGTTTTAAAACTTTTTGTCATAATTTCTTAATATTATTAGCAGTGTTCTTGTTACTTTTGGGCACTAGCTTTCTATTTCATACATGATATCCTTATGCCTTTAATGTCAGCGTTCTCCACAAAGATTGTTCTTCTTAATTGACAATTCAATCTGCTAATGTAAAATTTGGATTATACAGAATTCTTCTTGTTCAGTTTTCTTTGATTTTAAATACCAGAATATTGAATCTCATGGTGCTTGATGAAAGAAGATCACTGAATGTTTTGTATTAGTAATTTCACCCTTAGATGTTTTAGCTTTCTTTAGTAATTCCCTTTTAGCTTTGTCGGTTCTATTTGATGCTTTATCAATTATAATTTTGCAGGGTTAGATATCTCCGAAGATAAGTTTTTGTATTACTTTTGGGATTGTTGGAACCTATTGAAGGTGTGTTTATGTATTATTCATTTTTCCATTATGTTCCCAACCTTGATAGAATTTAGAAGGAACAAGCTATTCACCTTAACAATAATCTTGATACTAGTAAAAGTTCATTGAATCCTGAACAGATCTATGTGATAGTGGAATGAAAACTTACTCTAGATGATTAAACAAGGAGAATGGCCAATTTTTGTTTATATGAGCTTTAGGTAAACTTTGTCATATTTGATGATGTTGATCTTCCATTTCAGTGCCCCTTTGTTAATTTTTGGATTGATACTTTGGTCTAGAATTTACTTATTCAGTTAGAGATTCTACTTATGAATATACTCTTAATAGAAAATTTTGTACGTATTATAATTGCACATGATGTCGGGTCTGAAGGTTGAAGTATCATTCTGAAGTTTTTCTATGAAACTGTTACAATGCCAACCCCATCTAAACTGGATGAGTTCTGGTGAAAAATCATCCCTTCTTACAGTTTGAGACATCTTTATTCAGCATTACACAATGTAATCCAGTATTGTACAGCTTGTGGGTGATTGTAACCCAAATTGGCTAGGTTCATGGGAGAACCATAGGATGACAATATTAATTTCTCTCACATCATAAGCTAAATTCTCTCTCCCCTTTTTCTCTCTTCTTTTTAAACATCATCGGGCCTTCCTTATCGTTGAATTTGGTAGAACTTGGTACTAGATCGATTGAGAGCATCACTACAGGAAGTAGGCAAAAATCAGTTGGAAATTACTCTATATTGATCAAAACTCTTCCTAGATGGGGCCAAAAATCCGTTGCACCTACTGATGTTGGTTATTCCTATTTGATTCTGGTCTTGGATCTTGCTAGCCTATAGGTAGTGTTCGACAATGGAATATTTTGATGGAAAAGGGTTGAACAAAAAAAGAAAAAAAAAAGAGGATTGATTCAGCAGAAAAAAAGAGAGAGGGAAGTAGATGGAGGTAGATTGTTCTCATCCGAGAAGAATGGAAGCTGGATTTGTCCCCATAAGGAAGAAGCAAGAAGCAGAGGATGGGGGCAAGTTGTTGCCACCTGTTAATCAGTCAACCGAGGAGGGAAGATCTGAATCTAGGAGTGTCCTTTGCTAATGGCTATTGCCTTTGGATATATCAATTTCGTCATCTACAAAAGTATGGAGGTGGGTTCAGGCAGGAGCCATTTTTGACACCTTTTGGCGATCACCTTGAGCATATGGTTGTACGTTGTTGTCACTCTGGTTGCTGGCAAACTCTGTGCGGCCTACCGAAGTGGGTTCCACTGCAGGTGAGCTCATCTCATGAGAGGGCTTTAACAAGGACAAATTAAGCATATGTTTATCCATTGTCGATCACCTCGAGCATATGGTTATTGATTTTTGCCACTCTGGTTGCTGGTAAAGTCTGTACTGCCTACCGAAGTGGGTTCCACTGCAGGTGAGCTCAATTCTTAAGAGGGCTTTAAGGACACTTTAAGATATGAGATCAATTAATAATAATTATTCTCAGTATAAAATTATAGAAACTATAAAAGAAATAATAAGTGAAAAAAATCTGTTTTGTATCATCAAGACAAATAATATATAATCCTTTATATAAAAAATTTAAAAACTCTAAAATTATGTCTATATTATAAGTGTATTGTTAATTTTTATAATATAATTCTAAATTTTCACTTTTCCCCTTATTTTTATGATCTTTTTAAAATTTTTGAATTTTTTGTTGATTTTTTTTCACCATTTAATTTCAATTGTGTTATCACTTTTTTTTTAAACATTTTGCACAGAGACTTATGTTCAAGGTTTTAAATTTTAATTGATAGCAGTCTTGGTAATCATCTAATAGACAAACAGTATTGGTATGCTGAGGGTTTCACCGACTATACCACCTAGTTACCAACCAGTAAAAATAGTGAAAAATAATATCCAACCAATGGTGGATCATATCCAGTACATGATCTTTTGGGTTAGCAAATATCAGTTGGAGTGTGTACCGATTGGTATCTAAAACCAAATTTGATTTAGATTGGTATTCTCTTATTGCATGGTTATCCAAAATCAAATTTGATTTAAGTTGTGAGATCTCAATCATTCAATCTAACATGTATGAAGAAAAATTTGTATTATTATATGCTATTTTGATATCGCATTTACAAATACAACAATTTGATTATGCTTTAGATTAATTTTCTAAATAAAAAATTCATAGTATTTCTTCATAAATTTGTTCCTATAGGTCTTAATAATCACCAATCAAAGACCTTAATGTATCTCAAAGTAATGATAAATCTGATGGATGCAGACAAGGTGTAAACATGGGGGTGTTCCAGGAGTATATAAGTTTTTAATTTTGGAAAAAATATATCTTTTACTCTTATCTTTTAATCACACAGGTCCTTTTCTTTTAAAGCTATTGGAAAAAAAATTGTATTATTATATGCTATTTTGATATCGCATTTACAAATACAACAATTTGATTATGCTTTAGATTAATTTTCTAAATAAAAAATTCATAGTATTTCTTCATAAATTTGTTCCTATAGGTCTTAATAATCACCAATCAAAGACCTTAATGTATCTCAAAGTAATGACAAATCCGATGGATGCAGACAAGATGTAAACATGGGGGTGTTCCAGGAGTATATAAGTTTTTAATTTTGGAAAAAATATATCTTTTACTCTATCTTTTAATCACACAGGTCCTTTTCTTTTAAAGCTATTGGAAAAAATTGTATTATTATATGCTATTTTGATATCGCATTTACAAATACAACAATTTGATTATGCTTTAGATTAATTTTCTAAATAAAAAATTCATAGTATTTCTTCATAAATTTGTTCCTATAGGTCTTAATAATCACCAATCAAAGACCTTAATGTATCTCAAAGTAATGACAAATCCGATGGATGCAGACAAGGTGTAAACATGGGGGTGTTCCAGGAGTATATAAGTTTTTAATTTTGGAAAAAATATATCTTTTACTCTATCTTTTAATCACACAGGTCCTTTTCTTTTAAAGCTATTGGAAAAAAATTGTATTATTATATGCTATTTTGATATCGCATTTACAAATACAACAATTTGATTATGCTTTAGATTAATTTTCTAATAAAAAATTCATAGTATTTCTTCTCTTCATAAATTTGTTCCTATAGGTCTTAATAATCACCAATCAAAGACCTTAATGTATCTCAAAGTAATGACAAATCCGATGGATGCAGACAAGGTGTAAACATGGGGGTGTTCCAGGAGTATATAAGTTTTTAATTTTGGAAAAAATATATCTTTTACTCTATCTTTTAATCACACAGGTCCTTTTCTTTTAAAGCTATTGGAAAAAATTTGTATTATTATATGCTATTTTGATATCGCATTTACAAATACAACAATTGATTACGCTTTAGATTAATTTTCTAAATAAAAAATTCATAGTATTTCTTCATAAATTTGTTCCTATAGGTCTTAATAATCACCAATCAAAGACCTTAATGTATCTCAAAGTAATGACAAATCTGATGGATGCAGACAAGGTGTAAACATGGGGGTGTTCTAGGAGTATATAAGTTTTTAATTTTGGAAAAAATATATCTTTTACTCTATCTTTTAATCACACAGGTCCTTTTCTTTTAAAGCTATTGGAAATTCTAGATATACTTCAACAACCCCCCAGAGGTGTGTCATCTGTAACATAGGAGAATATCTCTACTGATGTAAGTATTGGCAATAGGGTGCAGAAGGTAAAGGTTTACCATTCCTCAACCAACCCCTCATCCTAGCTCACCAACTTGTCTCTACCTCGTTCCTCAATTGACAAAAAAGGTATTTTTCACTGTGCTTGCTTTGTCCAGGCTATGGGAATCGATAATCTGTTTAATTATACAGAGAGACAGAGAGAGTGTGGGAGAGGAGGGAGGTGGAAGAGAAGGGAGAGTGTGAGAGGAAGAGGTGGGAGAGAAAGGAACATGGAGAAAAGGCTTGCTTGATTGCACTACCACCTGGATTGCTGCCCACCACTTCCACTCTGTTTGTGATGCTTAGCTTCTTTAGCTCTTCCTGGTCAAAGAGGGAGAGGGAGAGAAATGGGTCGAGGAAGAGGAGAAAAGGCAATGATTGAGACATGTTAAAGAGTCAGGAGAGGGGTTAGGGAGAAATTGCTATGGGGTTTGGTTGAGACAAGTGTTAGATCCTATTAGAATTAGTTTATTTTGCATTTAGGTTGGCGAAGTTCCATATTGAACTATCTGAACTTATAGCATATGGGTTTTCCTGGTTGCCAAGCCCATAAAAAATTTTCCCTGATTTGTCTAGGTTCAATTTGGGCTTAATTTGGCATTTCTAACTGATGTTATCAAGATTAATCCACTTGATGTACCTACATTGTTAGCGTGGTTGATCACATTGCACATTCATGATAATAATATGAAGAGGGGAAATAGAAGAAAATCCTGCATGTCTTATCCCTCTCATAGATCTAAATCAATTTTTGCAGCTGCTTGTACATATGGTCACATCCTTGATGAAGGACACACATTTGTCTAGTGGATATATTGATCTTTAAAACCTCTAGAATGAGGATTTACAAGACGAAATCCTCCAAGATCTTAATAAGGGCTTTCTTAAAATTAAGTTTTAATTCAACCTTCCAATTTTACTTTCCTTTACAGCTATGAATGCGTTATGTGTGCTCATGAAGCCATCAAGTTCTGCGAATAAGTGTAAGTGTAAATGGTATCTATATCTATGGTAACAAAATCCTTATTTAACGTTTTGTTGAAGAGTTTATGTGGTAATTTATATTACAGTGATCATTTAACTGGGAATCTTACTTGTGTAATCTTCCTTGGGATTAGTAGGAGTGCATGGTTTAAAAAACTGCCGTACAACATTCAAACAGAGAATCAATCAATGTTTGCTATCAATATATTTATATAGCTACATTTTAAATTTAGGAACCTTTTATCCCTCGGTTG
Organism: Musa balbisiana; assembly: GCA_004837865.1. NCBI lineage: Eukaryota > Viridiplantae > Streptophyta > Magnoliopsida > Zingiberales > Musaceae > Musa > Musa balbisiana. Next base: position 11,317,777 of record CM017188.1, on the reverse strand, counting down.
ATAATATGGAGACCACATGCAATGAGGTGCGAAAAATGCTTATTAAGGGTAATTCTTTTTGCAGGAGAGTGTGGATGAGGATTTGCCGATGCCTCCATTATTTCAGTTCCTAACTGTGTTGGCATTTAAGATATTTGTATCTGAAAAGGTCAGAATTGCCAATGTTCTTCTGAGACTAGATGGTAATATGCATGACATAAAGCATTATATGGTCAAAGAAGAAATATATGTTTGTATATTTTGTTCAGTTGGTCATCTAGAAAATTTGAAGTAACATTTCTGTTGCAATAAAAATTCAAATACCTATCTATTGTTAATTTGAATGTCAGGACTTATGACTGGTGGATATTCTAGTATTAGCATTGTTACTACTTTTACTGTAGAGCTCTGGAATTGTTTGCAACAATTTACCTACTAACTCATAATCCAAACTAAGATGAGGTAATATTCTAGTATTTTCTATAAAATTCTAAGACGAGTCCATTGGGACCTGGGCTTTGATCCAAGCCTGGAGAACACCTAGCTTTGTGAATCTCATCCAAGGTAACAGGACTGGTAATGTAGTTCAAGCCATGTACACCTTTTCTCGTTAGTATACAAGGATTTGATCATAAGTTTCTAATACTGAGTGTAGACATTCAGAATATCCTTATTATTACTAAAAGAGTTGTGGTCATTGTCCCTAATACAAGTAACAAATTTCAAGTGGCTGATCTAACAAAGCTTATTTGTTTGTTCTGAAGGCTCCGTACCTAAAATGTTTTTGGGTCATAATTACTAAACATTCCTGCTTTGTATGATTGACACATATGTATTCAATATTGAATTAAGTGGAGTGACTCATATAAAAGTAGATTGCATGTTTTAATCACTTAGCTGACGACCTGTTTGATTGTAGGTTGATGTTGCAATTATTGAAGTAGGTCTTGGGGGAAGATTTGACTCGACAAATGTGGTATTTATCGAACTTGTGTTATTTAATGTTGGTTACAACCATATCTCTTGTATATTCATACCGCCATATTATCTTTTTTTCTAATCTTGTATTGGTCGAATAAGCATGACTTATCCAATTATTTTTTCCCCAAAGTGTCCGAGACAACTGAATTGGGAAAACCTGACCTGCGAGATGAGATTCCGAACACTCCCATACTGGATGAACTAAACGACACGTTTTGAACCCCTCTCGCAGGAGTCTCGAAGCACGCCTTCGAGGGGAGACAAATGATAGAGAATCTAACGTCAATCGACATGTGGTTGCTACGTAGATTCAAGTCACCTTCCACCCATCTACCCACGTGGATGAAGATTTAAAGCAAGAAAATACAAGCTTTCTTCTTATTCATTGTGACAAGGAAGACAATCACAAGCTTCCTTCTCTTTTTTTTATGACAAGGAAGGCAATCCCAAGCTTCTTTCTCTTCCTATAAGGTATAAAAATATATTTCAAAGAGGGGGGATGCTTTTTTTTTTTTGAATTACTTAAATCCATATTTGGGGGCTTCGAATTACTAACTTGAGCGTTGAAGGGACCGAGTCGGGAAACTTCTCTCGACCTTGGCCTTCATGTAGGTGGCACCTTAGGAGCACAACGTTTTCATCTCAGAGATACGTCGGATAATCCTACGCACACAGGTCTGAACCACGTCAGGCTGACCAGGATATTAACGATATTTTTCCCTAATATTTTGGTGTCAGAAGAAGGCCCAAACTTGTGTATGCAGAATTATTTAAAGTGTCTTTGAGGTGGAGATGTCATGCACCTAAGGTGCCACTTGCATGAAGACTGAGGTAGAGAGAGGTTTCCCGACCTGGTCCTTCCGACGCTCAAGTTAGTAATCCAAAGTTCTCAAATGTAGGTTTTAGTGATTTGAAAAAGGAGAGCTTCTCCCATATTCGGAATATGCTTTTATATCTTAAAGGATGAGAAAGAAGCTTGTGATTGCCTTCTTTGTCATAATGAATGAGAAAAAAGTTTGTGTTTTCTTGCTTTAAATCTTCGTCGACGTAGGCAGATGGGTGGAGGATGACTTGGATTTCACGTGGCAACCACATACCGGTTGACGGTAGATTCCCTATCAATATGAAACTTGTAAACATTTGCTAGTTGACTAGAATCAATTAGTAGGCACACTCGTTAGTGAGAATTAAGGTATGAATTCTTGAAATTAATTAAAGTATATGTATTCCTACTTTGCCATGGATAACATTGTCACACTTATTGGTGTTATTCACTTGAGAAACTTGTCCATGATCAAACTTAGTGCATCCCAATGCATACAGGTTGACAAGAACCACTTATAAATTTCAGTTTGGGATTTCAGCAACGTAATATTCTTTCTAAGATATTTTTAATCTTGGAATATTTTATTCTCTCTGTAGATTATTGATTCTTTCAGTAAAATTTTAGGTAAAGGAGCCTGTTGTTTGTGGAATAACTTCGCTTGGAATGGATCACATGGAGATTTTAGGTACATGCTTTCTTTTGAGAGAGACAATTTATGCTACGAGATTGTGTCCACTTATCTTGATTGAGCAAAAACCTTCACCTTTATATATTTATGTTGTGCAAATAAAAAGCATACTTTTGCATCACAAGATTTACATCTTCTTAATCTGTCACCTTGTTGAACTGTCTTGCATTTTGTTTAAAGAAGGTACTATATATTTTTCATAGACATTCGTCGATTTTCTGACTCTGCATAGTATCAGATGTCTTTTATCAAAATCACTTGAGTTTGGATGTCATAAATCAGTTTTCTATCTTTTGGAGGCAAGCAAGCTAGCCATCAAATTTGAAGGGTATTATAACTGATAAATAGCTAGCAACAAGTTGAACTTGTTAGTCATTATCAACATTAACTAAAGATTCTGGATTAAGCAGTAGGTCAGTTACTTTCTGTTAAGCTGTATATGTGGATCATAAACAGAAGTATTGTCAAATAATATCAAATAACATTCGAATAATCTAAGTTTGCTGATTCACCTTAAAGTAAAAGGTGTATTTTGCATGATTATGGGTTGACAGCTTCACAAGATACATAAATTTTTTAATATCACTTATAGAATATCTAAATCGACATCGAAACCAGCTATTCTTGTGATCAGGTTGTCACATCATTGCCAGAAAGGTAGAGGTGTGCATCATGCTAAGCTATGCCAGTGATGCTGAAACCTGGCTGTATCATGTTTTGGCCTATGCCAGTTGGCATGGGCCTGTGCAATGCTAGAAAAGTATTGCAATACCTTCATTTGGAATTTCAATCCTTGTGTTAGAGAGTTGTTGGCATCCTGTAATAAAAAACATGATATATAATGTGAACACATTTTCCTGCCCATATGACATATCATGAACTCTAATGTTTGTTTTCTGTTCCTTAACCACCTACATTTGCTAGTTGCTTCTTTTACTGCTTTGTTTCCTCCCCCCTCTTTTTTCCCCTTCCTTTGGCTTCTAGTGCCCCTTCCTTATCACTACTATTTATGTGTCACTCCTTTCTTAATCACTTTTCTTATGTATCTATCATGGTAGTGTCCTATTGGCTATACCTAAAGACTAATGAACTCTTAAATCCAATTGCTTGCAATCTTCATCCTCTTTATTATCTATTTTTACTCAAAATTTTGAACTTTATTAATGTATTCCTTGGGATAATGTCTTATCATGTAAACAAAATTTTATCATCTGAAGTCAGTAATCTCTTATAACCCTCTCAAATATTAAACCACAGAAAATATGCATTTATGCTCTTTCCAAGGGTCAATATAAATTGTTGATCCATCATGTGTTGCTAGTCTATTTCATGCTAAAATAGAGGTTGACACCCTTCACGGTATATGGAGCAAGACAGACCAATTGACTGAATCAATAAGCCTAATCAGGCATGCTTCACTGAGATATCTAAGCATGTGGATTGATTGGCTGGATCGATTTATAGGGTAATTGAATCCTGCTATTTTATGATCATACAAGTGGATCAATCAAGTTATTTATAGATTGATTGACCCATCTATATGGAAAGATTTGTATTCATGTGGATTCTGATTATTACTCTTATATATATTATTTTATATTATATACTAAGAGTCATCCAGCCTAGGGTAGACACATAGATATATTCAAGGTAGGTTCTCAGAGGAGTCCAAAGAGACCATTGTGCATGCATCAAAGAATTTGACAAAGGTGGAGGACAATGGAAGACATGCAATAGTGGTCTCGCTCAGAGACTGCATCAAAAATATTGCAGCAGATTTGTGAGGCATTGTTGAGAGTGAGCATGTAACCACAATGCATATACTTTAATATTTTATATTAATTTATATCCTTTATGTTGCATTTTTTCTTTTGTGATCAGTTTTTCACATAAATCTGCTACTATTCTGGTACATACATGTTTTTTGTTTGCATTCCTGTCCAGTTAAGATTTTCTAAAGCTTCAGTGGAGTATGTTGATTCATACAACCTCCAACTAAAAACCTTATGATTTTCTTTTAGACTTCAAACTACTTTGTAGTTGCTTGGAGAAAGGGTATATGTGCATATGACTATCCTTTAAATAGTTCCACAAGAATATTGTTTCATGCAAACTCTTTGTCCGCGTTCCACTCCAATTAAGATTTACTAAAACTTCAGTAGAGTATGTTGAATCATAGAACCATGTACTACAAACCTCCCATGATTTTCTTTTGGACTTCAAAGTTCAAACTACTTCGTAGTTGCTTGGAGAAAGGACAAATGTGCATATTACTTTCCTTTAAACAGTTCCACAAGAATATATGTGATATTTAGTATCTTTGGTTTTGACAATACAATTAGCAAATGTTTCAAATTTCGTGGTATGAGCATGTTAGCATGAATGAGGACTAAAATATTGAACCATATCACTGTACTAATTGGTATTTAATTGTATGGGACTTACGCAATACATTGACTATACTGAAGTAATATCAACATATTGCATATGTCTGATATATCTTAATATCAACATATTGCATATTTCTGATAGTCCTTCTTAGATGCAGTATCATGGTATATTATATCAACACATTGTATCAAGCTGAACATGAGTCCAACATGTTGTATAGACTACTTTTTAAATCCTAGGTATGATTGGTATCCAATATGGATCAGCACAATATCCAATGACTTGGTCTTTCCACCTAGACAAACTAATATTAACAGAAACTCTACAATTTAAATCCCCACATTGATGCTTAGATCCATGACTTTGTGAAATTTTCGTGCTGAGGATTATCATATTGATTGATAAATATTGTATTCATGAGGTATTGCTTAGCAAATGGATTCAAATGATGGTCCAATCCATTTTAAGAAAGTTATCAGACTACTCTATATTAAACAATGCGGCATCAATACCAATTGCTCTGCCCAAAAAATATTTGTGGAAATAATCTTGATGCCATGGACCTATCAATTCACAATTAAATTGTTACATACTAGGTGATATGTGTGATTCCTGCATGATTTGAACAATGCTAGTAAGGGTCTCATACCATTATGTGTGTGCCACCGTACTTATCTTGGCAATGTCATTGGCTTGTATTAGTTTGTGAGTCCAATTTCGTATTATGCCAACTGGGGCATAGTGGTGAACCAATGGATCAATAGGATACTAGTACATGAAACAAAGACCCCTGATACATGAAACTACCTTTTTACCACATAGTTTACCATGAGTACTAATAATTGTGCATTTTGTGTTACTGGGACCATTCATGAGATAGGAGTTTGTTGTTTGCCTAGTTGGCATGTCAATGTCCTTCTGGCTTGCCCATGTGCTAGCTAGCATAACAAAATTAGCCTCTAGCCATACATTGTCACATCTGGCATGCATCAGTCGAGTATATTCCTACTCATTCCACTTGACATACCAGTCCTTATTGGGATCATTATTTGGTACAGTGCTTCACTCCCATGGTTTGTTTTGCTTTATATATATGTATATATGTGCTTGTATAAGTTTTATTAATATTTGTTTATGTGTATATGAATATATATATTTTGGTGGGAAGAGAGGAAAAGGAGGTTAAATGATACCCCATCGGAAAAGGTGGAAGATGCTTTCTTCACCTTTCAAACTCAGGTTCTCCCATCTGTGAACCAACTAACCAAGATGATTATTACACAAAACCAAACTGAGGAGCACAATTCTTCCTTTAATTTTCTCAAGGGAAATGGATAAAACTGGAATGGTCCATAAACACGCCAAATCAGCTAATGGGGCCAAATCACTGGGGACCTCTCTCCTGAATCAATAATTTGGTCCATGCATTGTTTTATCATATATTGTTTAATTATTAAAGCAATTGCAAGTTGCTGGTTTACACCTGCTATGTGTTTGTGTTATCTATGCAACATACTAGAGTAGATAAATGATGCTTCTGTGCTGATTTACTTAACAAATTATTAAAAAAATTGACAGCAAAATGTTTATTCAGGAGATACCATTGGACAAATTGCTTCAGCAAAGGCTGGGATTTTCAAGGTATCAATTTGTCATTTTACCAGCTGAATTAGGCAGAAGCTGGTATCTCAAAATAGACAATGTATTTCATTGTTTTTGTATTGATTATCCAACTATGCAGTCATTTTATGAAGAGTTTTCTGAAAAATGTTTTCCCCATGAAGCCGCATGTTCCTGCATTCACAGTACCCCAACTTCCGGAGGCAATGCTTGCTCTTGAGGAGAGGGCATCCGAGTTAATGGTAATCTCAATTCATGCAAAACATTATTCAGTTGCAAGATTATTTTCCATGATAAATACTTAAAAAGATTATGAATTGATTATATGAAGTTCATGACACGAAGCTCTAATTATAATTTTTGCAATGAACCTTGATACCTTATTATGTTTGGATTTATTTGTGAATTCTACCATCTTCCTATTTAGTTCTTATCATTATCAAGATCAAATAAAGCTGATCTCACCTTTCTTGCCAAATACAGATTCCTTTGACATTTGCTCCCCCACTTGATCCATCAGTGATGAATGGATTAACGCTTGGATTAGCTGGAGATCACCAGCTCATAAATGCTGGTCTTGCTGTCGCTCTTTGCACAAGTTGGCTTCAGAGAACCGGGCATGCAGAACTCACTCCTAATGTGAGCCATTTAAAAGACCTGATTGTTTGTTAGTTTTCATATTCTATAATAAAAAATGATGCTCCATCATCTTTTAGTAACGTGGGAATTGCCAAGTGAACTAAGATGCTAATTTAGTATTGCATTCAATTATGAAAGGTCAAGTGCTTCTGGTTAAAGTTGATTCCAGAGAAAATTGAAAGGCTCTTATGAGGAAATATAAAGCTTAGAAGAAATGCAAGTTGCTAGTACAACTAGTCATGATGACCCAATTATTTGAGGTCGGGGCAATAAGATATCTTTGGTTATGTCAATGCATTGAAGTCTCTCTTATTGTTTCTTGTAAAGTCTTCTTAGGTCTTCCATGATCTCTCCTTACACCACTAATCCTAATTGACTAGCATCATCTAATCATCACATTTGTATGTTTCCTTTGAACATGTTTAGACCATGTTAAATGATTTTCATTTTATCTTCAATTGAAGCTATATCTAATTGTTTGTCATGCAGATGAAAACATTTCTCATTGTATCTTCTTTAGCAACTTTGCACATTTACCTAGACACTGTCATCTCAATTAACTAACTTTTTATACATGTTCATAGACTGCTCAACACTTCGATCCATTAAGCACGATTATAAAATTATCCTTTTTCTGTAAGGAAAACATGATGATTACACAAAATCCCCAATGTTCCTATCCACTTTCGCCATCCAACTTTTACTCTATAAATAATGTGTCTTCATCAATGCCAATTTCTTACTGATAATAGATCCAAGGTATCCAACACTTTTGCTTGTAGAATCAACTCCATCTGTCTTAACTATAATCTCATGTTCTTTCTCGGTTGTTGAGACTTGAGAATACATTAATGATTAATGTACTTGGTCTTGGTCCTACTCAAGGTTTATAAGCTTGGGCGTACTACCCAATATCCCCAGTTCGATTCAAGACAGGCTATACTGAGTGGAAGATTCATCATTTTGTGTATAGATCAAAATATGATCAGTACATACATAAAAATGCCATTTTATGTGTACCGATCAGTAGTCGGTACACATACAAACTATGTAGTGATCCTACTGTCCGCTCTCAGACCTGTGCCCAACTTTAAACCTATCACATCTACTTTCCTCTCCCCTCTTTCACTCATTCTCTCCCATTCTCGCTTAATATCTCTCAAATTTACTTCTCAAACTCCCAATTTTCCTCTAATCTTTGCAAATCAAGGACTAAACTAAAAACAGAGGGGTATTTATCTTTAAATAAGGGTGAACCTGAAACAAAGTTAGCTCATTTAGGATAGTTTTCTTTGTTGAAGTTTTGTTCTTTGTTTAATTTTTCTTTAGTTCTATGTTCTTTCGACTCATTCCAAACCTGGTCTATGAAGACAACTTGGATCTAATTCAATCGAAGCCAGAGAAGCTCGGACTTGATCAAGATCGCTTCAAATCTGCTGAAATCCTTGCGAATCCAGCCTAGATAGTGTGGATATGAGCTAGATAATGAAACAGGGGAGGCTGAGTTAGTTCCATTTGATCAAGAGTTCTATAACAATTGCTCAAATCCCATGTTACGTTGGATGTGTGCAGCGAAGAACCAGAGTGATCAATTTCTGGATAAGGCAAAAGATCCATCATGTTCATCTTGTTTCATTTGAGAGCAGCTGAGGAAGAGGACCAATAGGGATCACATGATGAGACTGCCTGGTATGAGAAAGAACAGGGCCCGGTGTCAGGACATGGTTGGGCTACGGGCAGTTCTCCATAGGTCCTAGCAAAGTATATCAGAGTAGGTTTATCATCCATTTTGAAAAAAGAAAAGATCGCTCATTGCAGTTAAGTTACTGTGTATGTAATCAATAAGTACATTTAGATGACATCATCCTTAGTTTTTGCCTTTTGTGAGGTTTGCAAAGATAATAGTGACATCTACAATAAGAGTAAAGGTCTAAAGGTCTTTTTTTCTCACTATGCAGGAGATTACACAAATGAGTAAGAGTAATCTTTGCAAAAGTTGACCGCTTAACACAACTTTATTTATGACTAGGAGATCATAGTCTTTCTAGCCCTATGCTTCTTAGGAAGAGGAGGAAACTGTCAATTTTTATAAATTTATTTTTCATAATTGTGAAGATATGCATTTCCTGATATATTTGAAGACCACCCAAAAATTGGTTTTTTTACATATTAGAAGTTCTTTAGAATTAAGTTATGCATGAAATTTGGATTTTCCTTATTCAGTTTGCAAGAAAATCCAGAGAATATTCAGCATTTGCCATAGATGGCCTTAAAATGTAAAATATGTGGGCCAGCATGTATAGAGATTTGTGTATGAAGCACATAACAATAGAAAGGAGGATAGACAATTAATTTGAGATCCTATTTACCAAGGTTCTGGAAGAAAGCAAAACTTGGAGTTGCTTTTGGAGAAAATTAACTCATGGGATGGTATAAGGGGATATGGCATAAACACAGAGTACTTGTGCACAAGGTTTAGGTACTGGTCAAACCGACACATACCAACCAATATTTATTAGTCTGACAAAGTATTGGTATCATGATGTATAGCTCGATACTAGTACGTATGTGGTTCATTTTTATTATTTTGTTCAATGACATCGGTGCAGTGTGGTTGGTGTCAGAGTTCTCAATTTCGATGTGTATCGCCCGGTACGAGTGGTACATGCTGGTCTGAGAGGATACCGGTATGCGGACCATTCTCTACTAGACAGTCCCAATTTCGACCGTTACCGAGGCATATTGATCGGTACTCCTTGGCGTGGTAGGTAAAAATATTTTTAAGGTTTTATGGTGTATCATCGGTACGCCCTAACGTACCGACAATATATACCGGTATGTACCGTACTGAGCAGAGCTCGATACGCCGATACGGACCGGTATTCAAAACCTTGGTTGGTGTACCACCTGATGTACGGTTATCGTATCAGTTTAATAGGTCAGTGAAACCATTGTCAGACTGTTGTTGAAATCCTCACTTATGCATCCTTACTGTCTGTTAAATTTTTGCAGAACATAACACTTACTATCTTTTGGTCAGGTATTGAAATGCTATCATGTTAATTGTACTGGTAATGATCTTATAAAAATCCTCAGAAAGAGTCTGCTTATTGCAGCAATTTATATCATCTGGGTTGAAAGAACAAAGAAACTTCTAGCAAACCTCTTTTTCATGAAGAACTACCAGTAAACAAGATTGAGAAAACAGTGGCAGCAAAGTTTCGCTCCCCACTGCAGGACAATTCTGAAAAATAGAGAGTTTTTGGATCTCTTGCACTTGCCTGTTCACATAGAGGACATAGTAGTGAAATATTAATTAGTCCACTACTTAATGCTTTTGTTCACATAAAAGAAACAGCAAATTCTTTGTTGTTCCAGTAGTTCTGTACTTTGGTGATGAGAAACAAAATTTTTATGTATATATGGTAGCATTGTACACTGAGCACCGGAATTATTATTCTATACCAAATAGTTAAATCTGTGAAGCAAATATATAGTATGATATTTTGTAGTTTCATCTTCAGCTATATATATGAATAAACTTATATGTTTTCATCAGGATAACCCAGAAGAAGGCTTACCAGAAGGATTTCTCAGAGGCCTTTCCACTGCCAGACTTGGTGGACGAGCTCAAACTATTATTGACAAGCCAAAAATGCTTGAGCAGATCTCAGATGGAAATTCTGGTGATCTGATCTTTTACTTGGATGGTGCTCATAGTCCAGAAAGCATGGAGGTTTGTGCAAGGTGGTTCTCCAGTGCTGTAGGAGAAGCACAGCAGTCTGTGAAGAATGGATTTGTGAAAGAACTTGGATATTCCAGTTTGTATGAGAATAAGGATTCTGGTGAAACTAAGAAAGCATCTAAGAAGGTGAGATTTGGTTATAAAGTCATCTGACTTTGTTAAATACAGATCTTTCTTGCTTATTCTTTTTCCTGTTTAGAGGCCTGTACTAAATTCCATTGTGCTATTTAATTCTTTTCAATAGATTCTTTTGTTTAACTGCATGGAGAAGAGAGACCCTCAACTTCTGCTTCCACCACTTGTCGACATATGTGCTTCAAATGGTATTAACTCTTACAACAGTGAACTCTCTTCAGTTTTACCACCTAAAAACAAGATACTATTTAGTTTTTATCTTGTTTAAATGTTACTATGGAGTGATATTGCTCTATTTTTATATGTAAAACATTGGGGGTGGTGTACTAGACCCACTTAAGGATTGAGTTTTTGTAACCTCATCTAACAAATTTTGAAGATGTCAGCTAAGGTAGTTGGTAAAGACCTTGATTGTTGGTAGCAAGGTTTTCATATCCTTTGCAAAAAGAAAAAAAAAGATATTGCTCATATTTTTCTTGATGTTCATGATCTTTTGCATGGTAACTTGTTATGACAAGAGTGATGCCATTTAAATGACTGGTCCAACCATGTTATATGGCTGAATCACAGCCTTACCTTTTTTATTTTCACATTCTATCATTTAAGACTTGGTCTAGAAGGAAGGGAATGAGAGTGAAAAAAGATTTTGAAATATTTGATCAATTTTAAAAGTTAAAACAATACCCAGTAATAAGGGGATATAGTGGTAAGGTCCATCATTGAGAGCTAAATGATATAGATTGTATAATATGATCCATTTTAATGACAGATATATCCTTTTTATCATTGAGTATAGATGTTTCCGAAGAAGAATTATGTTTCATGTTTATTGTTGATTTGTGCATAATGTTATCTGTGTTTCCTCAGGTGTCCATTTCTCAAAAGCTCTTTTTGTTCCCAGCATGTCCGTGTATCATAGAGTTGATTCCGGGTCATCAATTGTAGCACCTAATACTCCTGCAAATTTGTCATGGCAGTCCACCCTCCAAAGAACTTGGGATAAATTAATCCAAGAAAAAGGTGAAATCCGACTTTGTCTCCTTGTTGCAAATGTTATTTCTTTATTCAGATTATGAAATATGATGTTAGCCATGCACTGACCAAAGTTTGCAAGATCAGTTGCAAATCTAGTGAAATGAGCCAGAAATTGGTTGTAACGGTCGATCATATTTGCTGAAATAATATCTGCAAATCTGTTATAAGTAAGCTGGGATGGTCTGATTTCGTTGACCTCTATTGAATCAACTAGATCATATCCGGATCACATAATCCTGCAAGGCATGGCACTACAAATCATGCTTCTGTTAAGGCCGTATGTTCTTAAAGCTGATCAATGCTAATTTATGCCATTATTTTGGTTCCTATATCGCTTTTCTTTCACCATCTTTCTTTCTGCATCAATTGAAATTATTCTGTTGGCAGTTATCCAATACGATTAAGTTTTTACTTTGATCTCTGTCAATCATTCTCCTGCACTTAAAAAATCAGTATCCTCATTCATATTGATATGAAAATATGATCAATTTATTATTTTCTTACTCGCCATTACTCTGAGTAGAGCTGTGTAAGGGAGGATGAAGGATCAACTCTGCGCTGATTTATAACTTCAAGTAGATATGTAGTTGAGGAGTCTTTCTTCTGTTACACTATTTAATGTTCTGGTTTTATGCTGTGAACTATTAAGCAGGTAGTCCTTTGATTTCTGCAACATTCAGGCCAACTGTAAAATTGTATTTAACTTTCAAATTCTGTCATCAGATTTAGTCAATGATAATGGTTCCAAGATGCAGAAGCTTGGGAAAACTCATGAAGATGTCACTGGAGAGCCTCTGGAAAAGTGTGTTCCTGTTCTTAAAGATCTTTCTCCCAGTGCAGTAGTTCCGTCTTTACCATTGGCTATAAGATGGTTGAGAGACTATGCAAAGGACAACCCTTCTCTTCGTCTTCAGGTAAAGACATTACATTCTAAAATTTTAAAAAGTGATTAGCAGATATGCCAGACAATTATTGAAGTTCCATTGCAAATTTTAACAGAGTAGTGAAATGAAAGTTTGCAGACAATATCATGTTACGTACATTCAGATTATTTACATGTTACAATGTTGCATACTTTTGTATGATTTTATGCATCCGAATACTTATCATGTGCATATGTAATGTATTTATGAGCTATTATCAAAGCCTAAATTCGGAATTAACTCTTCCTGTAATTTTTCCTGTGATTAGCTCTTGCTATTGCTATTTGTTTAGGGGGATTAAAAATTGTTGGCCCATTTACCTTTTCAATTAATTTTAACTGTCTATTATCTGTTTACTTTCACATATATATGTTCAATTTCTGAATGTTTAGGAGCTCTACAATAAATGTCATTCCTTGCACTAACGTGAATTTCATAGTAGTCCCTCTCTTTTATCTCTGATGACATTTCTGATGCCCGCTTGTATACTTAAATTAAGGTTTCCAATTCTGATCTGATATTGAGTTTCATATACAATACCAATTTATATCACCTAGAATCATTGAATAAAATAATAGAGAATGGATGGTACTTGCACCAGTCATGGTTTTCAATATGGATGTCGGACTCATATTGGTCCCTTATCGGACTGGAATGAGTCCACTAGATAATGACATACTGACTTACACTACATTGGCATACAGTCGGCATGGTTCCAGCTGGTCCAAACTAGCTGGACCAAGAAAAACCTGGTTTAGGTTTTCTTCGATGAATTCTACCTACTACCTAGTAGAATAAATCCTGGTTTAGGTTTTTCTTGATGAATTCTACCTAATAAAAATGATTGATAGCTTTATTGGCTCTTTTAGCTGAAGGTGAGTTAGTGTTATTGGACTAACAGAATGAATACAGGTTCTTGTCACAGGATCATTGCATTTGGTGGGTGATGTCTTGAAGCTTTTGAGAAGATGATCTCAACATTAAGCCTCACACTCGAACATTCAAGCAATATTCTTTTCATGCATGCAACATGACGGAAATTGCACTATTTGATGGATTATATGGTGGTCTCTTTGAGCCATCGGAATCTTTCTAATTCAATTATTTTTGCAAGATTGATTGCTTCTGGTTATCTTGCCAACTGTGTGAAGCAGATTTAAGTTGTTCATGGCTCTGGCAATAATTCTCAGAAATGGAGCTAAAGTTAATCATAAAACATGGGGAAAAATCATTTCAAACCCAGAAACAGAACTTCATTTCTAGAAATCAAGAATGTACTTCTGTCAGTGGACAAGATGTTCAAAGAATCAAGGTACGCTTGTGTTCCTTGCCAGATGGCACAAAGATTGTGTGTAGATTATAGCATGGAAATAACTTCTGTTGTATTAGTTACATTGTTGATTTATACAATTTACTCCAAAGCATATTAGTTCTACTGTTTGTTTAAATTTCAAAGAATCAAGCATATTAGTTCTACATTAATAAAGATATGCCTTCTAGTTTTGCATTTAGATTAGAACATCGTTCCTTCGTCTATCAGCCTAGAAATGGTTGTTTTGACTCCCAGAAATGGTAACTGGTTGGATATTGTTATCCAGAGATCCTTGGAATCTTGAATCAAGCCTGGGTCAGTTATAATTAGTTTGCCTGCCTAAACCATGGTTGAAATGAGACGAAAGGTGGCCACAACAATGCTTCCAGCACTTTTGCCTTTTCCTCTGCCAATCTTCTTTGATGCTTTCCAAAAATCACTTTTACTGGGTTTCCTTTGCATAGATACATAGTAGATGAGCGTTCCAGCAGCATGTGCAAACATTCTTTTGACCCGGTTAATGTAGGTGCTTATTGCAAGGTCTTTAATGTCAGTTACCAGACTTGTGTCGGTCAATGGCTGGATTGGTATAGATCTGGTCCATTTTTCCATGTGGAATGTCAGAATATACTGCAGTGCCAATGTCGTGTGGAGAGAGAGAGAGGAGGAGGAGAAGAAGAAAGATGAGGAAGGAAGAATAAGGGAGGAAGAGGAAGGAGGAGGAGGAGGAGAAGAAGAAAGATGAGGAAGGAAGAATAAGGGAGGAAGAGGAAGGAGTTGGAGAAAAAGGAGACAATGAAAAAGATGGACAAGTAGCCGAAAAGAGGTTAACAGCGGGCGGCGGACGAGAGGTCATGAGCCCTCAAGATTCAGATGATCGGGGCTTTATTGATTTTTTTTTTCATTTGAACAGGACCGGTTCATATTTGAAGAACAAAATAGAAAACCTTAGTTTACTCTTAGAATTGCCTTTTTTATTTGAAGTTAATGAATTTGATTACTACGAAACCATAAGGTAAATTACGAGGAGGCTGGTGCACATAAGTTATGACTTTATTTTAAATCAACTCTCCACGTCCGACTAATGCAGGATTTAGTGAGATAGGCTTTGACTTTATAGGTTCATGTATATCAAAGTAGTAATTTTACTGGAGTCATTGGAAAATTGCAAGACGTGCTGCACATAAAGATTTTTTTTTTAGCGGAGAATTGCTGCTTTTGAGTAGCGCCATCGTTACTCGACTATAGAGAAGTGAAGAGTCTTGTTGCATGGTCCATAAAAATTTTAGATTGGAATAGCTATAGTTATAAAAGTAAAATATCTAATTTTATTTATCCTAATATCGTTAATTTTACCAACAAAAGAATACAAATTATAAAAAAAAATAATTTCAATGTTATATTTATGTTTTCAATGGTGATAGAATTGCGTCAACGTCAACGTTTTGCATTTACGTCAATGTCGTTCGACAATTGTATCAACATCAACATAAATGCGGAGTGACAAAATGATCATTCGACATCTACATTAATATCGACGTAAATATATATGTAAAATAGTGTCACTTTACATCTACGTCGATGTTGTTAATAATATGAGAAAAGATGACGCTACTCTGCATCTATATCAACATCGATGCAATTACCAAGCAATATCAATATAAATACAAAGCGTCAATATCTATGTTGTCCTGTTCTTCCTCTCCTTTTACCTTACCTTTTGTCGTCACTCTCTCTCATCCACAACAATCATCCGTAACTCTCATCGACATCATCGTCTACCATCACAAAAAACGTAATTGAAATATTAAAATTATCTTTTTGTCTATCATTTTTTTGCTTCTATCAATAAAATCGATAAATAGAACTAGATGTTTCATATTACAATAACCATAGATATTCCAATATAAAATTTTTTAAATCATAAAATTAAGATGTTAAAAAATATAAACTATAATGGATAATCTATAATTAACCCTTCAATTATACGATAAAACACCCCCTAACTGGTAGTCACATGAGAGCAATTAATCTCAAGAGAAAAGGAATTCATTTTCTTCATACTTAGATGTTTTGATTCATGTTGGCACGAATGAAATCATTTTCTTTTGTCAAGAAAGACTTATAAATTTATTTTTTTTCCCCTTAAGAAAAAGGAATAAAAGAGCATTTAATGATATGTAACCTTTCCATATAATAAACGACCAAGACAAAAGCATAAATCAACTGCTCATGGAGAAGATTAATGATGCAGGAAAATTTAGTTTAGCACTTGAAATTTCAACAAAATTTACCAAAGGACGAAAACAAGCATATTGATACGGTTAACGTAGCAAGGCAGAGCTAACCTGTTTCGGTCAAATGCGGCCCTTGTTTCTTACCACCAGCTTATATGGGAGAACCAACTACCTGTAGCCAAAATCTAGCACAAAATTGCAAATATTTAAGCAATAATGGTGAAACATGTTTATGAGGTTAGTGATACATATCCACTAACCATCGAGTTATTTAACAGTTTTGGCAGGAAATAAAATACTACTTAGAAGGGAAAAAGAACAAGTACTCTTCCTAGCGTGTTGCATCAGTACATAATTAATCAAATATATAACAAACTTCGGTATGGCGTTAGGAAATAAGGTTTTGTTCTCGTAGATGATGGCTCCAGTTCAGTTTTTGACCTGAAAATACTTCTAAACTTCTGTAGAGCTCTTGGAATTTTTCAACATCAATCCTCTTAGCAACATGTCATCGGTTCTCAAGGAAATAAGCGAGAGCTCAGATAACTTATATTGATGTGTTGCTTGATGTTGCTATTGCTTGGGCGATGTCAGTTCCCTCAGGTTGTACTTGGAAAGCTCCTTGTACCTTTCAACCACCCCTATCAAGCAAATAGTCTGAAGAAAGTTTCACGTATCAGTCTCACAATCAGATAACTAGCTAAAAAGCAATCTGAAGTTTAGCAAAGAAAGGATTTTTCAAATTGAAGTATTATGATAATCACGTAAGAAGAAAGTTTTACAACTTCCTATGACAAAGAATCAGATGATTCCAAAAATTATATTGGTGTTAAGAAAACCCCGGCAGGCCATATTGACCATATGGTAAGTAAATAATAAAACAGCCCACGTGAAATCATCAAAGGTGTAAAAGATTTAGGCTTATGAATATGGGAAGAAGCTAAACCCCTCCCAGTCATAGAGGATAATTACTTGTTAATGATAATGAAATTAAGAAAAGATGAAGAATTTTTTTATAAATTAATTTAATAAATATTCTACACAAGACTTAGTATTAATGATAAATAATAGTGGTAAATTTAATAATCATATATTTGTTCATAAAATTAGAGGTAATGAAGTAAAAAAAACCTGAAAAAAATAAAAATAACTAAGAGTATGGAACCTGATGATATCCCTATTAAAGTTTGAAAAAATTTAGGGGACAAGAGAATAGCCTGGTTAACTAGTGTATTTAACAAAATTATAAGATTCAGAAAGATGTTTGATGAAAGGAGAAAGAGTTTTTAAGTACTAATTTACAAGAACAAATGTGACATTCAAAATTATTCGAACATAGGATAACGCTTGAAACAAATGTCTCTGAAAATCAATTTGGTTTTCTACCTAGAAGATCAACCATAAAAGCTATTTACTTATTAAGACAACTAATGAAAAAAATATAAAGAGGAAGAAATATTTGCATATGGTTCACTTACAGAAAGCTTATGATAGAGTTCCTAGAGATCTATTATTGTGAGTGTTTAGAAAAGAAAGATATATTCACTAAGTATATTGATATTATTAGATATATGTATGATAATATAACTACTAGTGTTAAAACTTAAAACTATAGGGAGTGTGTTTAGTGAGTTCCCTATTAGTATAGGATTACATCAAGGATCCGTTTTAAGCCCCTACACATTGATAATAGATTAACTTATCATTTACCAAATAGAACTCCTTGATGTATGTTATTTGTTGATGATATTATCTTAGTTGATAATAACCTAGGTGAAATTAATTATAAATTTGAGTTATAGAGGCAATCCTTAGAAACAAAAGGCTTTAGATTAAGTATAACTTAAAATATATGAAACATAATTTTAGTAATACTTAGAATAGGTAGGAGAAT
The DNA here is from genome assembly GCA_004837865.1 of Musa balbisiana. Classification (NCBI taxonomy): domain Eukaryota; kingdom Viridiplantae; phylum Streptophyta; class Magnoliopsida; order Zingiberales; family Musaceae; genus Musa; species Musa balbisiana. The sequence goes on along the minus strand of CM017188.1, from coordinate 11,299,372 downwards.
AAAGTTAAGTTGGATGGACAAAATGTTCCTTTAGTAGAAACTTTAGGTATCTTGGATCAATCATTTAGCAAGATTAAGAGATTGATGAAAATATTATTCATAAAGTAAAAAATAGGATAGTTAAAATGACGAGAGACATTAAGAGTCTTGTGTGATCACCAAATACCTTTGATATTAAAAAAAATTTTACAAAACAATTGAAAGTGAACTTCAATTAGAAGAGATAAGAAAGTCATGAATGCTCCTAGTTTCCATTTTATTCCCTCTGTTGCCCACAACTCACTCAATAATTAATTCAATTGAGGCATGGTAGGTTCAGCACAGAATGACAGAAGCAATTAATAGAGAGATTCTTTTCGAAAGCTTTGTGAGTGTTAGGCAATTAAAAAACATGTACAAAAAGTTTGTATTACTAAGATAAGAATGTTGAGATTGATATGTGGAGTTACTAAGAAAGATAAGAAAAAAATATTTTTATTTGTGAATAACTAGATATTGCTTCGATAAAGGATAAAATGAGAGAATCATTTAAAATAATACGAGCATGTGCTTATGATACCTATAGATGCAGTAATTAGAAGAAGTGAAATGATTACTGTTAATGGTAAGAAAAGAGACAGAGGAAGACCTAAAAAGATCTCAATGGCTTTTTATAGATCTCAATAGAGACAAAAAATCCATATAGCCGACCCCAAAAAGTTATTAAAGCACAACTCTTTGTTAACACTAAGCCGTCACATACACAATATGTTGTACAACAAGAAACAATATCTACAATATAAGATTAAGGGCATCTAGGCTGTCGTGTGACTACTGAGAGCCCCTTAGATTTATAGGAATGTCTTATAAAATAATTGTATGGTCAGCTGTGGTTCATGATTAAGATAAGACAATTAGGAGATGTTACATCTAAAGACTTGTAGAAAAGAGAAAAAAAGAAATTGTACAACAGACAAAATACTTGCACCTGTAAACATCAGTTGCGAAGTATAATTGTTTATAATGGTAAGGAAGTGCCTGCTATGGATTCTAAATGTCATTTCTGTATTGTGCTACTGGATAACAGTCCGCAATATAACATGAACAAAAGATTTAAATGCTGGTTTCCATAACCTACAGGATCAGTACATTATTAGCATACTGGGTGGTGCACCAACTTATGCTGCCCAGTATCATTGAATAAAATAATACAAATGTTAAAAATGAATAACATTGCACTAGTATCGAGTTATATGTTCCAGAAAAATACTGATTAGAATGTATTGGCTTGACCGGTATTCAAAACCTTGAGATGAACTGTATACTAAATTGCCTACTGAAATGACTTTCCGTTTGCTATCAAGAAACTTCACACAGGTCAACTTTGTAAACAATAGAAATAAGTTGTAGCTGGTTTTGGTGGCATCAACTTTGATAATAGAAGTCCCATCAAAGCTTGAATCCTTTGTCCATATTTGTATATGACATATCAAATATCAAAGTAATGATATTAGCAATGTTGATTTTCAACATAGTAAAATTAGCAAGATAAAATGCTTCTTTCAGAGGGACATTTTTAAAAGCCAATACTAAGAATCATTTTCTTTCTTTTGCTCTCCTTTGTTTATAAAATACATTTTCTAGGGTCATGTAACGTCAGGTCAACTTGAAACGTGAATAGTCAAAACATGTACAGATTATCTGAACTCCATCCAACCCATTAATGGGGTCAAATTTTTATCTGAATCTGACCACAAATAGATCAGATTAAAACAGATCAGATCAGATCAATAAGTCAAGACATTAGATTCAGATCAACTTGATTCAGGTCAAACTGAACCTCAGAAGAACTGATATGTTCAGTCAATCTGATAGCATGTCAAGATCTCTTGACCTGAACCCAGCCCATGAGCCCAAGTTATGCTATACGAGTTGTGTCCAAGTTGGGTCAGATTAACTTAATAGGTTCACATTGAGCTTCCCACCCTAGACTCTCAGAATCAATGTGAACTCATTTTGCCTCGTGCATTTGAAATTATCCATCATGAACATCCAGAGATGCCGAGAACAATTCGCCAAAAGTTTTAAACAGCTAAACTTAGTCAGCAAATAGTTTTAATATGATTCTATGGAACTGATATCAGAGCACAAGCTGAAGAAAAAATAATCCCTGTATAAACAAGGTCCATCATAGAATAAATGTCAGTTTAAGAACATCATTGCAGGCATTCAAATTTATTGCTTTGAAAACATGTTTATTAGCAGACATGTTAATCATCAAAATAATAAGTTGAATTTTGTGCACTGAAAACTACAAATGAAAGCATATGAAAAATTAAAACACCCTGCAGTGTTTTTATACCTTTACAATCTGGACTATGATGGTCTTATCCGGGTTCTTAAGGTCCACTTTATGTGGCTGAGGAACAGATTTTGCAACTGCATCTATAATTGTCATCCTCTCAATACCTGTATTAGATCGTGCTTCATATAGCACTGCAAACTGCATATAACAAAGAATTACATAACAGCTTTGTTCCAAGAAACTTGTTGCAACAACAAAATGGAGAAACTAAGTCATGAAAGATCAGAAAACTAATCTGCTGAAAATCAAGAAACTAATCTCTACAAAATTAAGAATCTTCTCACAATCATAAAACTAATCCCCTCATAATCGGAAATGTCATTTCCACAATAAGGAAACTGCCAAAAAAAATCCTAAATAATCCTTATAAATTAGGAATAGATTTACAAGAAGTTAAACAAAATAGGAAATACTTTTAAATCAGTCAAAACAAACAAATAAGAAAATACTTGTTATTAGTCCAGCACATGTGACAAAACCAACAATGCACTAAAGGTACCAAACCCTGACAAGAATTAGAGAGAAGATTGACATAATATATATAATGACCATTCTTATGCAAAATAAAAGTGTCAGTTAGATGTTAATATATCACTTAAACCTAAAAAACATCAAAAGAAATTATGAATTGACTACAAAAAACAATTCATTGAACCTAAATCAAACGTAAACAAAAACTAACATGACTTAGATCACAAGACTCAAATCCTAAATTGATTAAATATAATAAAAGAAGCAAAGCCCTAGATGCATCAAAACTGGTTAGGGAAGAGACTGGGTGGCAACGACAAAAATTACTGGTAACAGAGCATAAACAGGAACAGTTTTGGTTCCTAGTTGCAACCAATGACTAGTGGCAACAGTATAAGTGAATTTGAGAAAGAAAAAGATTGGAGAGTGAGAACACGAAAGATGATGAAATGGGAAGAAAAGGCTGCTAGTGGGTTTAAAGGAGTGGGAGATGGGAGATGGGACTCGAATCCAAATACTGATATTATGCTAACTGCCTAATATACAAAGGTTCACTGCTCAAGGAACCAGTGTGGTACTTGTACCGCGCAATATGTCAAGTATGAATTGTGAACTGATTGGTTCATGTACCAATTGAGCTTTGGGCTGGTAAATATTGTTCTATATTAACAAGTACACCCAATTTTTCAATCCATGATCTCCCATCTTTTAAGTTCATCATCTATACTAATCTTCAAGAGTGATCGTTTATCAGACCAAAGTTATAGGAGACCATTATTGGACCTTGAGTTGATTGGAAGTATCATACATCCAAGAAAGTTCTCAAATACTGATCAGACAAATACATATCATACAATATTTACTGACCTCACCAAGAACAGCAAAAAAAATGTGGATCGATACCCATCAAAATTTATTTTCCATCTCTCTGTCACTCTCTAATCCTCTGCCTCCCCTCCCATCACTGCCACTGCCTACCCATTGCATCACCACTTCTGGCCCACTGCATTGCCGCTGCCACTCTCCCAGTTAGACTATCTAGTGATCTATAAAAAGGGATCTATGAGGAGAGAGCCACTTAAGCAATTTGATGGCTTTAAACAAATATCTGTTGTGGGTGTGCATTACACATATCTTGTATCCACTCCTCTTAGTTCCTTCTTTTTATTTCTTATCCTCTCTATTTTCTAGTCTCTTGTTCCATATGACTTATTAATCCATAAAAGAACTTTTATTGTATTATAAGTTATTAGTAACAAAATACGCAGGATATGCATTCATCCTTTTACCCTCTAAACAAGGATATATTAAGATGACTAGAGGTAAAGAATCAAAACTATAGCTAATAATAAAGTTACAAAAGAAACATCAAAGGACTAAGCATAACATCAAAGGTGGCTAGATGATTTTTCTAAGCAAACTGTCACATTCTTTACTCCCTGTTTCTTCCATGATCTTTAATGAGTAAAATATATCCTTGTTAGACTTATATAAACATGATCAGAAAGAATATTTAAGATAAAATAAAATATCATTAAAAGAAGAAAAAAGCAGGATATACAATTGCACCCATACCTTTTGTGGAATAGGAGCTTCGTTAGGAAAGTGTTGTTCAATAATTGGTTTAATTGCTTTTGAAATTTCCTGTTCTGATGCATAACATGTCAACTCAACTGGTATAACCCTCAGTATGAACCTGGTAGGAGAGCACTGAATTTGATCAAATTGTACTTTCTACAATGATGAGAACAACTACAGTAACAAATATGGTGTATGTAAACTGCAGATAAGATATGATGAATGAAAATTGGACCTTGACATGTGCTTCTTTGTAGAAGCAGCATTAGTCATCATGTGCTGTACAATCTCAGTAGGGCTAGGATCTCCAGCTCGTTTGTGCATTTGAATAAAGACAACACCATTACAACCTGAGTCAAGGCTCACAAAATGCCTCTGTTTTTCAATATAAATGTTTTAGAAATTTTAGTTTCAAAGAGAGTAAGCAAAACAAATAGGAAAAAGAAAGGAGAATGATAAAAAGATTATAGAAATGGACCTACCAAATGTTCCAAAGACTTAATGAGTGAACATAAAAGTAAAGGATCTAAGGATGCATTTTAATTATCAAAATAAAAATTAAAATCAATAAGAAAATTATAAATATAACATGCCATAATTTTCTAACTATTTTGATTCAACTACATGGAGCTTGTCCCACCATTGAATTCTGTTCAATGCAATATCTCCAGCTAATTGTTTCTAATAAAGTTGTCTTATATCCTCATCTCTGCTCATACCGCCAATAATAATTATCTTACCTTATCTAACCACAATATCTGTGGATCTTCTTAAAACATGTGCATATCATATTAGATTATAAATCTCTTGTTTTATTCTCTATCAGAGCTAAATATTTTTTTAGTAACTCCATACATTTTTCTCGACGCTATCATCTCAACTACAAAGACACATTTTTTCTATATATTTCACAGAAGCCCAGCACTCAGATCTATAAAGGATGGCTAACCTACAAACTCATATCCATACTAAAATTTTCCTTTTAATATAACATGCACTTGATGAAAACACAAAATCACCAATACTCCTATCCACTTTAATCAACTTATTTTACTCTATGAACTATATTGATCTCCTCATTTTGTTGAAATAGATCCAATACATAAACTTGCCTGAGAAGTAATCTAATAACATTAGTTGAAAGCTTGAGTATGAAAATTACCAGAAACTAAAAGACAAAATATTCTAAAGATCAGGAAGATATTAGTCCATCATATCCCAACTAATGACAACTTTTTTATGTTTCAGTGTTTTAAATATCAATTCAATATTTTCAAAGTGATTATACCATAAATAGTTGAACATCAAGTCGATCTAGCAAATATGAAGGAAACAAAAAATTCAGCAATTAACAAAAGACGAATATATGCATATGTGCCCATGTTGAACATCCTTAAGACTAGTATTTCTAAGAAGAAACAAATGAAAAAATAAAATTGAAAAATGTAGAAATTATTTTGTTCCCCATCATTTGTTGTCAAATATACTGCAAGGTCCAAGAAGATAGGTGCCCAAGAAGTAGAGAAGAATAGGACAATGATGACCATTAAAAAGTGACAATGACAATGGCATTAACAAATTATAACTGAATGTTCCTTTCAATATTTTTATCAAACAGAACAGGATAACAAGAAAACCTGCAAAGCGAAAAATATATGCAATTAAATGATATATTTCAGTTTTTAGTTCATAAACATAGAAAGCTCAGATTATTGTTTGAGCAATAATAATTTTCATATTCTACCAAAAAAGCAGCAAGAGCAAGATCACACTGCAGTTATAAATGCACTATTCACAATGGAAACCAACCTTGTTCCTGTCTCCTAGCTCTCTGAGTTCATCTTCAATTAACTCGTCAATAGGTTTATCATCAGTTTTAGTACATTCTACATTGTCCATTTTAGCTGCACATGTATTGACACGTTGCTTCTTTGATGGTAAGTCCTCACTTTCTTCTGCAGATTTCTGCATTTCTGGTTCCTTTTCATGACTAGGAGAGGCATCTTCTTTCACCTTCTTTGTTTGTAGGTCCCCATGATCTCGTAGGGAAGCATCCGACTCATCTGCATGACTATCCTCATCTTCATCACTAGAAGAATCAGAATCCCTGAATTTAATTATTTTATTCAATGGTTTACTAGGAAGAGCACCAGATTTAACATCTGACTTTTTCCCATGCACTATCTCTTCATAGTACTGCACATCAAACGAACCAGAGATACCATCAGAAAATATCCTAGCCATTTCATACATGTATAACATCAAATTCATGAGATGTTATGAACCAAAAAATGGGTCAACGAGGAGACCTCTTTTAAATAAATGCTAAAACTAAAGGTACACAAAGATTAAGTTCACTAATTTACTGAAAGCAAACAACAATGTCAAGCAAAGCACATAGACCATAACCAATGGTTTCTAAGGCTAAAACATGTTGGAACACAGAAACGATCGAAGCATAAGCTTATGGGATAGTACTAAAGAATAAACATATAGAAGGAGAAAAAAAAAAATCTAATCTTGGCTGCAGAAACCCAAAATGAAACCAAAACCAATAGCAAAAAGGCTAAAACAACATCAACAACGCTTTTACGACTCGGAACAAAACCCAATGGAAACAACAATAAGGCCGAGTAAAGATTAGATTTGGGAAGCAAACCAAAACCAGAATCTCAACAGAATGAAAGAAACCAGCAAGAAAGAGTAAGAACGGACGGTTTCTAGGAGATTAAGCGCTTCATTGGTCGCCTGGCGCTCCCTCCCTCCATCGCAAGTAAGGAAAACCCCCTGTACGCCGGGGCGCAGCGGATACAATCCCTTCTTCACCGGTTTCTGCATTGTCACTACACGAATCATCAAACAGAACAACGAACGAGAAAGGGGAAAAGGCTCGAGTGCCTTCATCAGTTTGGATTCTTGTACACGAAGATAACATTTACCCCATACGGAAGGTACTTCCTCTTCTTCCCCTTACTGTAGTTGTTCTCGTTGGAATTGGATTTGGGCTTGTTCTCGCCCGCCATTGATCTCTGTGTCTCTGTGGCTTTAGGGTTGGGGAAGTTACAGGCGAGGAACAGCTCTAGTTAACCCCTGAAATCCGCCGCAGATGGACAGCGAGTTCGGTTCGGTTCGGTTCGGTTCCCGGTTTAGTACGGTTCATCTTTGTTAGGGGTTTATGGAATATCGTCACCGATCGAGGAGGGGCCGTTTCCCATCCCGTACTCAAATGTCCTATGCGCTGTGATTCTTTTAACGGCATAATGTCACGTGCATATCACGTGAACTAAAATTCTAGTACTGCATGGTTCGCACTAAATGTGCCGCTCTTTTGGGCTGGAAACCAATCTGCTCGAGGGAAAGAGGGCGAAGCGGCGGCGGAGTATGTCCGGCGAAGAAGAAGATGACTTCGATGAGGGAGTGGTGGTGGGGCAACTGTCTACGGTCACGGTGCCAAAGCATATCAAGAAGAGGGCTCTCAAAAACAAAGCTCTCACCGTCGGTTTCAACGACAAAGAGCTCAGGCACTCTCATCCTAATCAAACGATCTCTTGTAGCCTTTTTTTTTGCTTTGGTTCTGTGCGTTCTATGCTTTTCTTTTTCTAAGAAATAGTCGTTGGTTGGTCCTCTGTGATTTCCTGATCCCGATGGCGAGAAAAACCCTAGCGAAATCTATCTTGTAGATGTCAAAGGCGGATTTTTTTGTTTTTCTCCAGGTATTTTGTTTCGTTCGACCCAAAAATTCTGTCATTGAGCTAATGATGACATTGAGAACAGGGTGGTGTGTTATTATAACTATCTTGAGCAGCCTTTTCGAATTTATGTTATCAGGATATGGACATGCTTATGTTCTGTTCTCTTGATTCCTACCTATATCAGAAATAAATTGGTTGCTTTAACAGCTTTCCGCTCCTATTTTGATAAGATGTGGTATTTGAAAATTTGACTACCAGTGTACTTATTTTACAAAATATCCTGTCTTGTCTAATTGTGAAAACAATTATCTATTGAAAATTGCAGAAGATTTTTGCTAGGTATCATATATAATTGAAAATCCTAGTTAACAAGCATTTATGTGGCAGGGACTTTGTTACTGGGTTCCATAAAAGAAAGAAGAAAAGGAGAAAAGAAGCTCAGAGGCAGTTGCAAGAAAAGGATAGATTGAAGCGGATTGAGGCTCGTAAGAAGGTTTGTCTCCTTTGTTAATATGTTTTGTGAATTGCTTTTAATGCAAATTAAAGAAAGAAACACTTGACTAGGTTATTGCATTCTGATAGACACAAGACGAGTACTCTTGTAGTGCATACAAAGAATAAAGAAATCACTCTCCATGAATAGAGATGTATGTTACATATTTCTACATCAAACATCAGTTTTTTCCATGATTATTTGAAGCAAAACCATGCCTGGAGACAATGCAATAAAATAAGAGAGACAAACAAGGAACTGTTTAATATCATTAAGTTGTGATATTTAGTTTTCTGTTGACTATAATCAGTAAATTTATTTTCCTTATGGATAGTTGATTGTCAAAACATAGCTCAAAATGATAACTTACAGTATGTTTGTTGTGAAATTTTTGAGAAATATATGATGACAAATATTAAGCTAGAAAAAAAAAAATTCTAGAATGACCCAAGGTTATAATATATGTACATGGAGTCAATTTTCAGAAGTGTTGTACTATGATGGAGAGTGTTTACTGTAGAAGATATCAACAATTTTATATTTCATACTATATCATTTTGAACTGAAAGTCCATGAATCTGGTGGTCTTGACTGTGTGATTTTACTTGTGAAATTCATATGAAAAATATCTTTTTTGTTCTTCTGAAATAACTTTCATAATGTTGTTTCGAAGCGAATTAGAAAGTCGAAGTTGATAGGTGTTGATTATCAGTTTGTTGAAAGAAGTATCCGAGGAAAAATTAGAAATAAAACAGTTAAGGCCTTGATGGAGGATAGACTATTATGCTCTTGTAAAGGTTGCTTCATTGCAACTAGGGTATCACGGTTACGTCATAGAAATAATGCTTCCATGCTTAGGGGTAGGGCTGAATATTTATCCTCTTAACACTGTTCAATGGTAGGAGTGTGGTGGGTTAACTACCAATGGGATTAAGAGTCTAGCAAAAGTATATATATAAAAATCCAGACTTTACCAAACTATATTATAGATCTACTTTCACCTTGAGTTTGTAGTAATCTTCATTCCTAAACAAAAAGGAAATAAAATATTTTGGAAGTGCACTTTATGATGCTTTTACATCATCTTGGATCCAAATTGTTTTATCGAATGGCCTTTTCCTCTTTGCCAAATAATATTGCAAGAGAACCCCTTATTTACTAAAATTATCTTGGACTAGGATGGAGAGAAATAAGGGAGGAGAGAAGAGGAGGGGCACCTTACAATCATTTATGCTTTATCCTTATGACTTATTGCAATCATTTTTTAGCAAGTGCACCTTTAATTGACCAACTGATCTTGGACTAGGAAGGTAAGGAGGGAGAAAAGGAAGAAGAGAAGACTAGGAGGGGGGTTTTTGCAGTAATCTATGCTTCATAACTTATAAGATTATTTTTTTGCTTGCAACACACCATTTAAAGCCTACTGGCAGCTATCAGTTTTTTCCAACATGGCACATTGTCAAATGTGAATTTATTCCCAATTCCAGATTAAGATAGCATGCCGATCCTGCACTCTGATCTGCAACTAGTTTAAAAATTGGTTCAGTTGCAACAGTTAGGGAGCATTATTGGGCAAACCTGAGTCAAACCTAAGACTTTTTTCAGGGATCGAGGACATCTTTAGAGGATGCATAGGATCAGTATTCTCAGCAGACTGAGTCAAACCTGATTTGCCTGCTTGAGAAAGCAAATGCCTCTACCATCCTAGATCTTACATAATATTTTCTTCATAATATCATGATGGTATTTTATAGAGAGTTGTTATAGAGTAGTCAGACCGTAACACCCCTTGGAGACCCTATCATGGACAAAGGTCTTTCCGCCATAGTTTAATTTTCTCTTATTTTTGGATGTATATCTGATATTTTCAGCATGGTCGAGTTTAGAGTCAATTCTTTGTATCCTTATGAAGACCTATTTTGGTTACAACTTGGGTTGGGAAAACTGTTAAGACATCTTTAGAGAGTTCTAAACATGTCTTTAGATGAATTTTGTGGATTATGAGATTTCCACAAAAGCAAACTTGTCTCCCCTAAATTATGTTGGTCCCTAAATTTTGTGGGTTATAACAATTCTAAGAGTAGGGTTGTATCTTTATTTGGTATCTTTCTTTATTGCAATAGAATTATCATTAGTTAGTAATTGTTTCTTTCTCTCTTTTTCATATTTGGAACTGGGTTTTTTCTCAAACTAAGGAGCACTTGGTTGGAGGCTATAACTTTTAAAATGTCATTCATACCAATCGATATTTCTAGTCCGAAAGTCAATCAGTCTTGTACTCTTCCCACTTTCATCATTTTTAAAGCTTCCTTCTTTGCATTTCCTATATAACCTCGTTAAATGAATATAAACATGTACATTGAGAGTAACTGGCCAATTATGGTCAAACTATTTTACCTATTAATATAGCTAATTGCTCTTTCGTGGCTTAAATGTGGAGTTTCTGCATTGCCCGAAGCCTATGCGTTGGGCTGGCTGAACAATAGTGATTCACAAAATAATTTATTATGAAACTGTTGGCAACATCAGTTGATTGAATATATAATTGGTCAAGCAACATAGGAAAATAAGTAAAGTAGCTTTATAATAAGAAGAAATTGGTTAATGTTGGCAGTTTGAAATGCAAGGCAGAGTTATTAAGGCATCCAAATTATGGTTGTAATATCAATATGATCTTCAGTGCTTGTCATCTATTTAGAATGTTCAGCATGTGGGTGCATGTTAGTTAGATGATGCCCTTTCATTTAATTTTGAATAAATTGTATTAATTTGTTTATCATGCTAAAAGCTTTAAACAGTAATAATTGATGTGTGTGGGAAATTTTTTTCTGACTAGCATATGGTTTGTTTTTGATTTGTGAACTTGCGCTTTTATTTTGGTGTAGAGGAAACAAGAAAGAGAAATGGCTTTATATGGAAGAGTTTTATCTTCAGAGAATTCACTGCTGCTGTTTCAGAACCTGACAATGCGGGTGATTCTGAACAAGATAATCAGGACATGATGGCATCTGTTTCAGGTAATGTTGTCTTACTGCAAGTAAATAAATGATATGGGAACTTTGTTGTCAATAGTGAATGAAGATCATCATCAGATGTATTGATCGATTCTTGTGCAATTTGAACAAGAATTTAGCTTACACCACTATTTTTCTTTTGAAGAAACAAAGATGTATGAAGATGAGGACACGACAATTACAGTTACAACAAGTGCGATCTCCCACGAAGAGGATGATTTTAATCAAACAAATGTTATACCTATGGTCGGAAACAAAGCTGAAAAGAGGCAAGTCCTAGATGTGAAGAAGAAACCACTGAAACGAGTTGCAAAGCACCGATCAAACAAGAAGGGTGGAAAGAAGCCTCCCCTCGGAAGCATAACAAGGGCAGAAACAAATGATGATAGCTATCTTCAAGTTTCGGCTTCATTTATCTTTGCATCAAAAAGAGAAAAAAATGATAAATATGGATGATATCTACAAGATTTATATGAAAACTGTTGGCAACATCAGTTGATTGAATATATATTGGTCAAGCAACATAGGAAAATAAGTAAAGTAGCTTTATAATAAGAAGAAATTGGTTAATGTTGGCAGTTTGAAATGCAAGGCAGAGTTATTAAGGCATCCAAATTATGGTTGTAATATCAATATGATCTTCAGTTCTTGTCATCTATTTAGAATGTTCAGCATGTGGGTGCATGTTAGTTAGATGATGCCCTTTCATTTAATTTGTGAATAAATTGTATTAATTTGTTTATCATGCTAAAAGCTTTAAACAGTAATAATTGATGTGTGTGGGAAATTTTTTTCTGACTAGCATATGGTTGTTTTTGATTTGTGAACTTGCGCTTTTATTTTGGTGTAGAGGAAACAAGAAAGAGAAATGGCTTTATATGGAAGAGTTTTATCTTCAGAGAATTCACTGGCTGCTGTTTCAGAACCTGACAATGCGGGTGATTCTGAACAAGATAATCAGGACATGATGGCATCTGTTTCAGGTAATGTTGTCTTACTGCAAGTAAATAAATGATATGGGAACTTTGTTGTCAATAGTGAATGAAGATCATCATCAGATGTATTGATCGATTCTTGTGCAATTTGAACAAGAATTTAGCTTACACCACTATTTTTTCTTTTGAAGAAACAAAGATGTATGAAGATGAGGACACGACAATTACAGTTACAACAAGTGCGATCTCCCACGAAGAGGATGATTTTAATCAAACAAATGTTATACCTATGGTCGGAAACAAAGCTGAAAAGAGGCAAGTCCTAGATGTGAAGAAGAAACCACTGAAACGAGTTGCAAAGCACCGATCAAACAAGAAGGGTGGAAAGAAGCCTCCCCCTCGGAAGCATAACAAGGGCAGAAACAAATGATGATAGCTATCTTCAAGTTTCGGCTTCATTTATCTTTGCATCAAAAAGAGAAAAAAATGATAAATATGGATGATATCTACAAGATTTATCATCATCTGCTGTTTGATTTACACAATCGTGACATCTTTTTTTTTTTTCACAAATCATTGGCGGAGTGTAACAACCTTAGGGCTTTTCATGACAACACTTTGTTACCAGAAAACTTCTGTTATGCACTATTCAGGGTTCTGAGTAGTTGAGTGAAAATTAAAGACTCTACATTAACCTTTTGTGCATTGCAATTAAATGAATCATTTGCATTCATGTTATGGTAATATGATACCATCATAGAATCAATACCACACTGAAGAGGCCAATATGAAGCATTAGAGTTCCACATAATATATTTGCATTCACAATGTGGGACTGGGAAGAACCAGCACTACACGGCTGCAAATTATCACTAAAGGATTGAGACGTTTTGGCTTACAATACATTTGAAAGCTTGCAGTAAACTGTGGCCAGGCTCCTTCAGTTGTTTCAGATCAAGGCTTCAGAAGTCCGGCGTCTAAACTCATCTTGCGTGCCATTTGATGTCCAAGTGTTTTACAGTACGATTTAGTACGGATAGTATTTATCGATCCAATAAGGTACATAACCAGAGTAAATTAGGCAATACATCCGGTATCGGACGTGTACCGCCAGGTGGTGTTGGACACCCTGGTAAAGACTGGTGCGTGGTACATGAGGTGGTGTAGGCAGTTGTTTTTATAGAGCTAATTATATACTAGTGCATGTAGTTAACTACCTTTAATATTTTGATCTCTACATTTTAGAAAATTATATTGATATTTCTATAGTCATAAAAATAAAATATCTAAATTTACGATATTGATTTTACTAATGAAAACACGAAAGCATCGTTGGAGGCCACGAGTGGTTATTGTAAATGAAAAGAACAACGACAAGAGGTGAGGGCACCTCTATATTTGCGTAACACCAACACAATTGTCAAATAATGTCACTTTATATTTATATCAACGCTGATGCATTTGTGTTGATACCGACACAGATGCAAAGTGATCCTCATCTCTTACTGTCGTTCTCCTCATCATAATCTACCGTCGCTCTCTCATATAATCTCTTACCGTCGCTCTCCTCATTCATAATAGTCACTCGCAACCCCTAACAATATCGTTATCGGTCACCACCTAAGTCATCTGTTTTCAACAACTAAAATATTATAATTATCTTTTTATCTTTTATTTTTATTGATAAAACCGATGATATTAAAATAAACAAACCTAGATGTCACAATTTCGTAACTACATATATGTCAATGTAACTTTTTAAAATATAAGAAACGAAATACTAAAAATACCTAACTACATACGGTAATTTGTAATTAGCCCCAAATATATTGTACATGGGATTACGAACCTTGATCTAAACAAAGTTGATATAATAATAACACAAGCAAGATAAATGAAAGTTCTGCACATCAACCTTGCACATGCATTATATACTGAATTTTTTACATTTTGCACAGAATGATACAATGTGTAAGGTAGTTTTATCGATTTGATGAATATGCTGCAGCAAGGACAGCAGCGCCTGTTCCTGATCCATCCTCACAGACCCGAAGACTAACATAAGGGGCAACCTCCTCGCCTAAGATCTCTGCAACAGCTTCATTCAAGTACTCCCTGAACATCGAGTACCCAACATAAAGACCTCCTTCGACTGCCACGACCGTTCTTCTCGGTTTGCCCTTCGTTCTTCCGCTTGCAACGCCTGCACTCCCATCTCGTCCTATCTTCTTCAGTATCCCAACTATACCTGCTGCAGCTAACCTTGCAGCTCTTCTCGTGACTATGTCACATACTCTAACAAGAAGCCTTCTTGCCTTCAATGAGACTCCAGATATCTGATGAGATTAGTCCAGTGGCAATGGTTAGGATGCTAATGACGATAGCGACTATTGGCATAGAAGATGAAGATATCATCGAGTGCGATACCTTCAAATGGTCTTCCAGTATCTTCCCGACTTCTCTCAAGTCAGGTGAGTCGTCCTCGTGCATTGCTGCCATCAAAGGTGTCCTGGGAGAAATAATGGGAAGTTAGAGGGAACTCAGGGCTCTCTCAGCGCTCAAAAGAGAAATAGAAAAGAATCTTGATTCATGACATTACCAATTGGAAGTCGCAAATAAAATGGAATTATTTGCATCTAATGCACTTCCAGACAAGAAACAAAGAGAATTTAAAGTAGATCTGTCATCTGTAAACATTACTGCACTCTCAAACGAAGCAGGATAACTACCAGCATTGTTTGACAGGCAGCATTCATGTGCATTCAATTATTGACATAACACTGTGTATCCATTTCTACAGCAAAATCAGATGCTAAAAAACACTTCTGAAATGATTTATCTTGCACCTTGTTTACTGGGAAAAAGAATTGCAATAAATCAAGTCTATCATAGCCCTCAATGACACCATAAAGTTATAATTAAGCATGACAGTGTACTGGTTGTCATGTGTTGGTATGCATCAAAACATACTGTAAAAGTATCAATACGTCAATGCTGATCCATACCAGAGGGGATGAGATATGGCTAGACTAATCAATGCTAATCAACACAAGGGTCTGTTGACCACTATTAGAATCCGACCCACCATGATGCAACAGCAACCCTTGGTCCTAATGCTATAAATTCTGACAAAAGAAAAAGGTCTATTGACTATCCATGCAAAGGGCAGAAGCTATGTTACAAACTACTGATATAAAAGATATTAATCATGTTCATCACTACTAGAATGCCTAAATGTTACCATAAAAATACAAGAAATAAACTGAAGTTGCAGGTGACAATCTTACACATGGGCCTGCTGCAAACTTTATCAATATCATACCTTATGACAAAGGGGACTGACAGATTTTGCACAGCATCTGGAAAGATATCTGACTCCTCTGCCATCCTCTGAAGAACCCTTCTAACAATTTCACCCAAGTACATCCCTGATATCATTTTTTCAAAACCCTATACCAGCAAAAAGACAATGTTACAAGGCTTCTCAGGTGACCACAAAAGTATACTAAAAGGATAAGCACACTGGAAAGTCTTGCCTGCTCATTACGATTGGGGCTCTCATCATCTAGAGATATGTCATAGGGGGTTCTTGGTAGATGTGATGACCAGAAATTTCCCCATTCCATGTTGACAACCTAATCAGCATAATAATGAATGGACACATATGACCAGCAACAAAGAATATATTCTGCAGAACAAAAGCAGGCTTGAAATCATGTAACTTGAATAATACATAAGATACCATGTCACCGGAGTTCGTAAGAAGGCCTTGATACTTTATAATTGCATCAGTCCTTTCAAGATAGCAAGCATTGGTTCCCGTTCCAATTATCACTGCAGCTACAGTGTCAACATCGTAATAATGGGCAAGAGCTAATGTGCCAACAGTATCATTCACCTGGTTGGGTCCAGTACATGAAACTCATTAGACTACTATTCTTTATGGGCAATAACAAAATCAAAATTAACAGAACAAAACAAATAGAAGAGACCATTTCTAATTTCCAGAACATCACATAAATGATCCACCATTTTGTTAAAACCACTAAGTAGTGCAGTGGCCAGTTGGAGTGATCAATCATTCCAGTATTAAGATCATGCAATAAGCCAATACATGGTAGAGGAGTTAATAGGCTCTGCACAAAGACCAACCAACCACATAAAACATGATCCTATATTCCCTTTGGGTACTAGTACTATTCAATTGCCTATTTACTTAATACCACAAACTTATTTATTTGAACATAACTCAAGTAAATGTCCTTTCTTACATTATATCCTGTTATTCCCCATTCTCTTAGATAGTTCAACAAATCGAAAAAGCTGGTACGTTTTAGGTTAAATAAAATTTACTTCAAAAACTAAATTTGAAACTATTAACAAAGATATAACCAAAGCAAAAACTCTATGCTAAGATATGTACCACTAAATGTCCTTTCTTACATTATATCCTGTTATTCCCCATTCTCTTTCTAGATAGTTCAACAAATCAAAAAAAGCTGCATACTTTTTAGGTTAAATAAAATTCACTTAAAAAACTAAATTTGAAACCATTAACAAAGATATAACCAAAGCAAAAACTCTATGATAAGATATGTACCACTAAACTATCTAAGAAACTTCTCTCTAATATTAATTTCTAATAGGATGAGAAAAGGATACCCAAGATACGAAATATGATCTGAACTTTTTGCCCATTAGAATTTTAAAATGAAGCACAAACTAAACTATCAAAATCACAGACAGCAAATATATTGTGCTCCCAAGTTGCTAATGGAATCATCAATGAATCTTCACGTTGCATGATCTTTGTCTCCTTACTAACAACAAATTTTAGTTGTATTCTATTTTATATTTATGATAACTTTTAGTAGTATCTAAAAGAAATGAAGAATTCACACCAAAACAGGCACAATGGGTTCTTTAAACAATTACGTATGGAAGAATTAATAATTGCTGCTGACAATCTGTTTTCTAATGAGTTCACTAGTGGCAGATACAGGTTGCTCCTTAAATTTGTCTCTTTGATATGTGGCTATATAGCCTATTCAACTTTAACAAACAAATTAGAAAAAGGATGAATCCAATGCGTGAGGCTCACTTCAATATAGGGTTTGGGATTTTAATTTCGAATTAAACCACCCGTACCGATCCACCAGCAGACCAGTACGCGAACTGCCTGCTACCAGACAGTACCGTCGATTAGGGTTGTTTCCGCCCCGTTACCACCCAAAATCGATCGATAACGATCAATTTCGATCGTCACCACCGCCACTGGGCGGTATTAGTCGAGGGAAAAGAAAATGGAGAACCTGGAGATCCAACGCCACTCTCCCTCGACGATCTCGATCCATCACCGCCCTTCCTCGCCGGACATTGCAGATGAGATATCGCCTCCTCCTCGTTTGAGGTGAGGAGGCCTCGATGTCGTCGGAGACTTCTCCTCATCCATACGGGGAGGCGACATCGCCTCGACGACATCACCCTTTTTTTATTTTTTAACTTTTTAATATATATATATATATATATATATATATATATATACACACACACACACACACACACACACACACTAGCCGATATGTCAGAGCGTATCGCTCGGTACACTCATACTATACCATACCGAGTTGAGCTCGAAACATTGGTACGGTACGAAATCTTTGAAGTGGGTCAATGTACATAGTCAAACCCCTATAACCAGAAAGGTTGTTTCCATAACTCAAACCATGTTCTCCTAGGTTGCAAAAGCAACATTACTGGCATACCAAAGCCAGATCTCGAATTCAACAACCAAATTGCTTCCTTGAAATAAGTTTTCTAGCTATCATGGAACTATGAACATTTCTTTGTTAAAATTGTCCAATCCTAATCTGTCCAACCAATTTAATGACAATGGAACATAGCTGATCCATCAACTCATATCTGAACAATTGGTCAGACCAATTTTGGCTAGACAGTGAACAATGCAAGAAAAAAAAAGAGAAAGAGATAAAGAGGAGATGAATAACTCCGTGCCATACTGCCCATAATGTGAATGTATATGCACTACTTGTTCATGTATAAAAGTATAGCTTGGAAAATGTCGGTGGAAAATGTCAGACATTGCTCTAAGCACACATTTGCATGAATAGGATATACAATATACATAACTCGAAAAAATGTACTTAAGAGGGTGCAAGTACAGATTCAGCATTGAAATACTAAATGATAGAAAACTATAATATAATATCCACAAGTCTGGTGAAACATAAGCTGGGACAACCATAGGAACAAAATTATACCAGTGCCGCTACCCGCATGTTCAGTCCAGTCTTTAACATGGCTTCAGTCAAACACTGAGCAACATCTTTTCCAACCTAAATCCCAGAGCTAACATTAGTTAAATCAAACAATGACAATTTTAGCAGACAGTATTACTTTTTCTTTAGTGATAAAAAAAAAAACAGATTGAATAATTTATTTCAGGATAACAAGACAACTTATATCCATAAACCATTTTATTATAGAATTTTTAATAGAAATAATCACCTAAAAAAGTCTAAGTTCTCAGTATGTTGTAGAGTTTTCATGGACAAATCCCAATATCTAGCTTTATATTCACGATCACTATATTATTTATGAACAAAGGACTTGGAATTAACAATATCACATTATATTTCATATCAAAAATATATAATTTTGCCACCATACAATAATCAGAGACAATCAGTAAAAAATCAAGTTAATATATTAAAATGTACAATCCCAACTTCAGATGCTTAACCACAAGAAATATCATGCATTAAGGGACCAAGAATAGTACTAGAGTGGCAAGCTACTTCATTTGTATAATGACAGACATGAGGTTGGACTACTGTAACACAACATGCTGAGAAATGGCACTAAAACCTTAATAACTTGCTAGTAGTTTCCCTGTAACCAGGCCATGGGAACATTATTTTTCCAATAGTATCCATGTTATCAGTATCTAAATAGAAGCTTAGAAAAAATGAATACAATCAATCAAAAATTTTGATGGTGTTCCTTTACTAAGCATGAATGAATGATAAAATCTAGAAAGTAATGGAGCATCTCATAGATTAAGTTCAATGTTAACAAAAATTAGACTTTTAGAACAAACTTATTGAACAACTGAAATTTCATCACATTCTTTTTTTTTTTTTTTTCGTAGATGCATGGACACATGTTGAAGTGCACTTTTTTCGTAAGAAGATAAAATGTAACCAAATGAAATTCCAGCTTGACAATTTAGAGTTTACTAATATTTTCCTAATTAGAAATACTTCCATTTTTTAGGAACACCACAAGTGGAATTCTCAAGAAGATCTTATTGAACAACAAACATTTGGAATGATAACTATATTTAAGAAATAAAAAAAGCACAAGCCCTTATAAATTCAATTCCATGATCAGATATTTCAAGTTGTGTGAATCAAACAATTTGACAAGCAAGCAAGCACAGGCAGTAGGCAAGCTGTTAGTATAAGATGCAATAGCTACCAAATACTTTGGTATTCCCTTAGTCCCCTTACAACAACATACATCAGTGAAAAGATGAATCATCAATCTAAAAGTTCAACTTACAGCATCTTTAATTGAAAACCCTTTAGTCCACTTGATAAGAAGACCAGAAGAAACAGACAATTGTCTCACAGGAAAAGAAAATGTAAATCCAAGATCCTTTCTAACATCCGGTATTTGATCAATACCATCATCTTCTCTTTGCACAAATTGTTTTAATGTGGAAGCAATAAAATTAAACAATTCCTGCATAGAATATTAAGAAATCAACTGAGTGAAAAAGAATTACAAGACAAAACAATGAAAAATGAATGAAACAAATAGAATAGCAAAAGTACCTCCCTTGTGCCAGTCATCAATTCCTGGGAAATTGGCTGTCGCTGGACTCTGTGAGTCAAAATCATGGACCCTTTACCACTGAACTGAATCTGCAGGACTCTAAAATTTGTACCTCCTAGATCGAGAGCATAGTATGTACCTTCTTCACTCCTACAGGGAAAAAGTGGACATGAGACCTATGATGGTATTCAATAAATAGGTGAAGTCTATACCTTACAGTCCACTTCCTAATAAGTGATGGTATTCAATAAATACCATCATAATAAGACCTTCCTAATAATTATAATTATTAGAAAGGGCTTCTTCTTCGAGTCACCAGTACGTACCAGTTGGTATCGGTGTATCAACACACATAACATCAGTATGTACCGGTGACTCGGAGAAGGAGGAGCTTGGAGGAAGGAAGAAGAGGAAGCAGTGGAGAAAGAGAAAAAAGAGAAAGGCAGAAGTGGAGGCAATTGAGGAAGAGGAGAAAGGAGGAGGAGGAAAAGAGAAGAAGAGAAGGCGATGGAATAACAAGAGCAAGAGAAAGAAACAAGAGAAGGCAGTAGACGAAGAGGATGAAGAGAGAGGAGGATGAGAAAGGAAGAAAAGAAGGCAGTGGAGGAAGAGGTGTGAGGAAGGAAAGGAACAAAAGAAAAAAAAAGGATTGCAACAAGCCATGGGGCCTGCTGCCACCAGACCGCACCATGGAAATTGTGAAACTGGGGAATGAACAAAAAAAGGAAAATGGAAACGAGAAAATACAAATGTCATGGCAAGCCACCACAACTTGTTGGTGGGTGACAAGAAGAAAGAGATTGTAACGGAGAAAGAGATAAGAGAAAATTAAGAAAAAATATAGAGAAGAAAAAGAGAAACAAGAAAAGAAAGGAAAAAGGACATGAGCATTAATTCAAATCATGCATCGAGATTCATTAGAATTATAAGTTTCTATTTTATGTATGACTAATATTTTTTTCTTAAATTAGGAAAAGAGTTTCAACCTTGATTATGATGTTCACCTCAACAATCTACAAATAATAGCAAGAATATGTGACTTCATCTAGTTTGTTTTTGAGAAAATTATGTGTTTTTGTCAAGTTAATAAAATATATGAATCAGATATGTCAAATAAAGATTTGTTGATCTATAAAGCATTTATTTTTATTTATTCTGATTATTGAAAATTATTAGTTGCAATGGTATATGATTTTCTTTTTATTAATAAAATATGTAAATAACTTTAACTGCTTATGTATTATTTATATAATTTTAGTTAGCATGGCTATCATTTGTAGCCGCCCAATAGGGATCGAATATTGATATTAAGTTTAGAAACTATTTTCTTCTTCTCCCTAAGACAACCTACATGAGGTTAAATATAATATCACAGTAATGTTATTTCACTAGACTAGGGCATTATAATTTAGTGGTATCAGAATTTACGTTGTGATAAATTGGGTTAGAAGGTATACAAGGGATAAAAATAACTAATTAAAAGTCTACCTATGATTCATAAAATTTATTCTTCATTTATAATTTGTATATAATTGACTTTATGATTGTAGAACAAAATAAAGTACACTAGGAGAATTGAAAATGACCTACACCATGCTAATCTACAAAACCATTCAACTGCAATAATCTGGCCACTCTCAACCTTCAAGTAATGAGTAAAGCCTTACTAGAGGCTGAGAAGGATAAAGGACTAGAGGGTCAAGTAGAAATGATACTACTAATGCAGACTTTAGTTGGAGTTATGATGAGTCAATAGGAGATGCAACAACAATTCCAATTAGCTTCGGCATGTGACATAATTCAAATTAAAAGATTGAATCTTCCTCTTTTTAAAAGCAGTTCCAACCCATTAGTTGACTTAGACATCAACTGATAAAACTAGGGCCATAAGATGGTTTTCAATCAACTGAAAGAAAGCATAATGTCAACCGAGTTGAATGCAAGCACTATAACAAATTTCATGCTGATAAGGAATATCAATGGTTTTCTGAGGCTTGATTTCTTTGTGGCCAATAGGGCCATAAGATTGTTGAATGTCCTCAACAAAAGATAGCTTAAGGACATAGAAAGGTCCAACCTTTCAGAACATCCCCATCACATCGCACTGATAAAACTAGGGCCAACAATCAAAAGTCTAAAGCATAAAAGAAAGCTGATGCTCGGATGCTACAAGATGCTCAAATTTCTAATTTGTTACTACGTACCCTGTTATTATTTTCTACGCATGCATCAGTATTATTTATTTTCAGATGTCACTCATTCATTTGTGTATGTAGATTTTATCAAGAAACATAAACTGATGTGTCTTTAGATATTGAATTGTGCATAAATACCTCAATCAATGTAGAAATAATTGCAACCCGTGTTTCTAAATCTTGGATTGTTAACAGTAATGAACTTCTAGATTATTTGACTATATTAGAAACAAAAGACCTGATATTATTTTAGAAATGAATTGGTTATCCAAATATCTATATCTTCTCAGATGGCCATTGGAACATTGTGAATTTTCAAAGCCTAAAAGATGCATTGTCATGAATTTAGCTTTCATGGCTACTCTACCAGCATTCCTCTCGAATTTATTTCAGCTATACAGGCCAAGTCTACCAACATTCCTAATGGATCATTTCAGTTATACAAGCCAAGAAGACATGTTATTTATACATCCAATTCATTCTCAAAATAATATCAAGATCTTTCATTTTTAATTTAACCAAGTCAACAAGAAATTCATAACCATCAATATTCCCTATGCAAGATTTACAAACTTAGATAATTACTTTTACATTGACTTAAGTGTTAATACACAATTTAATATCTAAAGGCAAATGCATCAAATTATATTTGTTAATAAAATTTAAAAACTTAGATGAGTGAGTGGCACCCAAATAAAATAATACTGAGACATGCAAAAGATAATAATACGGCACATCATACCACAACATTAAAAATCTGAGATCTTGTAGTGTCATGGCTTAAAATCCTAATGCTTTAGACTTTTGATTGCCAAGCCCCTTTATCAGTGTGATATGATAAGAAAACCCAGCTGGACCAGAACCTTATCTCTCCTTGAGTCTGTGTCTATTCTTGAGGATATTCAACAATCTTATGTCCCTGTTAGCCTTTTCAACAACCTCAGGGAAATATTAAATCCAAATATCCAGTTACGACTAAAATGCTAGAATTTACCTAATGGAAGTGCGCTTTTATGCTTTGTATAGGAATTAATGGATTCAGACCATCTACTGCAAGTTACAAAGATATTTGATAGAATAAGGTATCAAATAATTGTAAAAGACCCACTGGAATTAAAATAATAATAAGATCAGAAACAAATTCAAAGTAGAAAACAGATATAACAATCCAACAGTCAA
Source organism: Musa balbisiana (assembly GCA_004837865.1). Taxonomy (NCBI): domain Eukaryota; kingdom Viridiplantae; phylum Streptophyta; class Magnoliopsida; order Zingiberales; family Musaceae; genus Musa; species Musa balbisiana. Next base: position 11,275,611 of record CM017188.1, on the reverse strand, counting down.
AAGTATACAAATAGTAAATAGAACTGTACAAGACGCAGAATATCAAAGAGAAGTATTTACAATGCATCAATTACCGGTTTAGTCCATGTTCCAAAGATCACAATATAAGCACATTATCCCCACACAAAATAGAACTTTCCTAATGCAATCAAAGTTCATAAATAGGTCGGGTTAAATAAGGAATCTCAAAGGGAACAAGGACCTTAGAAACGCTGCAAGATCTTTGGCAAGTTAAGTAACCCAAAAGGTGGAAAAGAAATGATATGTAATCTGTAAACGGAGAAGGAAACATGGCGTTAGAGGATACGTACCCATCGGGAAGATTATCGATGAAGGTGAGCAACATACGAAGCTTGCTGCCACCTTCCGAAGCGAGGCCAGCGTGCATCTCCACCGCCATGGCGTCCACCACCTGGCGTAGCCTCCCGACGGAGGTGGCGCACGCCTCCTCGAATTCCCTCACCAGCGCCACCGCCCGCCCCCAGCGCCGTCTGCTCCTAACCCTGTGGGCAACCATCACCGCCGCGATCGCGCACGTCGCTACCGCGCAAGCCGCCGCCAGCCCGAGCCCTGCACCCCCCATCAGCCACAGCCCAATCGCCCTTTTATTGATCACTTCATCCGCCGACCTTCCAAGGCGACGTAAGAGAAGCGCGGCGGCAGTCACCGGAGCGGAGGAAACCAAGTCTCATGAGAGCGCCGAAGAGAAGTCGAAGAAGCATGGAACAGAATACATTGGTGGGCGGAGGAGGAAAGCGACGGGAAGAGGAAGAGAAGGGCTTAATAAAGGCTGATTTATTGTTTTTAAGGGGCTTTTCTATATATACAAAATATATTAAAAATAACAAAAAAAATCATATAAAATTGAGTTCAGAGGACAGCGAGATGGGTTCTGAGGGGCGGGATCTGGAAAATGACGGATTTGCCACTGTGGCTTGTTTGCGACGGCCCGGTGTTTGACTCGTGACATTTGTCGTTTATTACTTGTGTAAGCCTTGGGCGGCTCCGAATTAGGGCGTGTGATCGAAAATTAATTGCGATAACGCCACCGTAATCACTCGCTCTGGTCAATGCTTTGACCATAGTGACTGTCGATCACGAGGGACGCATCATCACAACGGTTGAATCACTTTGCGCGCACGAAAAACGAACGATTGAGATTGTAAAGGAGCATAAAATGAAACGTTCCGACGGTACGTGGGAAGGGAAGGGTAAATAGGGTAGAAAGGTGGGAGCCAGACGGGAGGTGGTGGGGCCGGGCAGCGCGACCGAGCAGTTCCAGGCATTGGGGAAGGAGGGATGAGGTGCGGCGACGGGTGCTGCGTATTATATATTCTTTCTTTCGCGAACGGTACTTCGACTACGTCTCCAATTATTACCCTAATGAATACATTGCTGAACTGATGATGGGACCCATGCCGGTACGAATTACGAAGCCGGTGTCGGAGAGGGTGAATGGGAGAGTGGTGTCGGGGGAGTTGCTGGATGGTCTCTTTCTGTCCGCCGTACGAGGCAGACAGCTGTTCTCCGCTAATTCCAGCTAAGCCATCTCTGCACCGAACACAACCTTTTACCACCGCAGTGAAACCTGCCCGTGTTCCTCACTGCATTATCATGCGCCGCCCACAGGTTCTTTTATTTTCTTGTTTTATTTACTTTTTTTTCCGAAATATGTATATTATTGGTGTTTTACACAAACAATGTAAGAGGCTGCACCTTGTTGGTACAAAAGTATTTACTTAATCTTACAGATCCATTAAGAATAATGGGTAGGAAATAAAATGATATATATTTTGTCCACGGATCAAATTCATAAAATAAATTATTGGCCTAATAAAAGTCTATAATTTTTTTATTTTAATCTTAAAGCTACGTGTTGAGCATATAAGATTCCTTAAGCTCCTCTTCACTGTAATCATCTAATTCTTATTATATGAATAACATTTTTATCTTGTTAAATAAACAGTCCAAGATATTTAAAGTTTTACATAAAACCATTTACATTATTAAAAAAATAATTCAAATGACTCAATTTAGGAATTTTTCAATCAAATGTCATCCATTGAACCTACATACCATAAGAACACTTGTGAACAAGGGGCAGGTTCTGTTGGCATATCTAAGTCATATAGCATAAGGTTGACTTTGGAATGATTTTTGAAAGCCCTCTAAATTTAAGGAACTGCAACACCATTTAAAATTGTTTCAAAAAATTAGTATAAATGATTCGATCTAAGAACCTGTTTAGTCAAATTTCACTTACTCAAATTAGAGATGACAAAGAGGCTCCCAACAAAATCTCTGTGCTTCAGATCATTTTGGTCCTGATATAACACATAAGTTGACACTGGATGAAACACCAAGAAGTCAACTGGATAAGGTCAACACTGAAAGGGAAACTAAGAATACAGTTTTGAGTTCTAACAAAACGGATGGCAATCTGGTAGCAATGCCGCCTCCTCTCTGGCCCATGTATAATAATACATTGCCTACATTTCAATCTGTCCCAAAGCTGTAAACAGATGAGCCAAATCACCTGCAGATCATGCACAGCAAAGGATCTCCCCAAGTTCGATCAAAACAATGTGTTACGTCTGACATCAAAGTAGAACATCAAAAGATACAGAGCCATACTACTCAGTTCCTACATTATAAGATATAATGAGGTAATGCACATTTCCGTCTGTAGGTACAGTAAAAAAAAATACATCCAAAGTCTTTTAGGAGTTTGTGCTACTTTTGATCCATACAAGGCATCCAATAAAAGAGCAATGAGAACCAATAGATCTACACATTACGGTATGGTTACCCCCATCAGGCAGTAATTTTACATGCAGATCAGATGAACAATAGATGGAGGTGGCTTTAGGATTGCCGTCTTAATAAAGAATAAGAGATGACTACATTTGCTTATAGAAGAGGACATAAGCCTGGTCGTGCAAGACCTTGTTTGTAGTGACAGCTGTAACAGTTGCATCATCATACCGAAGCCAGACGCCATTGGAATACCTTGCATCAGCAGTATAATGACCCTTTGAGGGTTCCCGACCATGGTGCGTGATGGTGGCTACAAGCTCATATCTTCTTCCCTGTATGGAGTAAAACCTTTCTTGGTGGAGCAAGTTGATAAACTACGCACCGAAATAGATGACCAAAACAACGTCTATATGCACACATACTGATATGAAAGAACGAGTAGAGAGCAGAAAGAATTGGAAAAAACTGAAACATTAAAAGGAACTGACCTCTGATGATGAGGAAACGAGTAATTCTCGCCCAAGAACCAGCTCAAGTGGGAAATGAACAGGTTTGTGCAATTTTGTGCTTCCTTTGCTTCCATAGCTAAACCTCATTAAATGCAGTATCATTATCTTCGAAAGCTTCTGTATTTTCACTGATTTGCTGGCACTAACCACCCCAGCCTGCATCAAGAGAGTTTGATTCATCAATACCAGGCAGCCATCAACACTAGGGTCGTACAGTCATTAATAACCACTTATTCTTCATGAATAATGGACCAATGTATAACAAAAATTAGATAAAATAAACTGACACATTATACTAATGGAATTGATACACAGCATCAATCTTGCTTCTTGCTTTGAACCCATTCAGCTATATCTTTGGTTTACTTTACTGAAAGTAAGGTCAGTAGATTTGAAACTCATTTTAAAGGATAAGAACTTTGCAAGGCAGTTAGAAGCATGGTTCGCCTTATCGGTCCGCACCGATATACCGACCAGCCATCAGTATAGTACGTACTGAACCATATTGATGTATTGACACATGATATGGTAGGATATACTAACAAACCAATATGTACCGTCCGTACCAATCCTCTATCGGACTGGTCCAAACAGCCCATATCGGTCCCCCATCAGACTGGTATGTACCACCCGTACTGAACGATATATTACGACACGACGAACCTTGGTTAGAAATTGTTATATTTACATGAGCTATGGTATCAAAGTTACTGGAAACAACCATAAAAATGACATGGTCCATCCTCTTGTTCATAATCCAGTAATGTTGGTTGATAAATTGACTATGATGTCGGCCATGATGTTGACCAAACTAAGTAGGTAAATGATATTTCCTTTCCAGACTTGACATTATACATGAAATAACAATAAAGTGATTAGATGAGATAGACCAAATAGATATCTTATGTAGACAAGCACATCCAAAATCTAGCTATTTGACAAAAGCATGGTTAAGTTTATGATCGAGTAATTAGGAGAGGAAGCGAAAATGATGCATAATCCACAACCTAGTGACACCAGTTCCAATCTTGAGACGGATACTCAAGGCTTCGTCATAGACTCCAAAGAGGTCTTCTTCCGTTAGATATGATCAATGATTTTCTAAAACTATATATGATCATTAAAAAAACAAGAATTCCAAATAAATCCACAAATGATTGGTGCAATGTCATATGTTCTTTTTAGTGTCAACTGCCATGATACTACCAATTTTAGAATAAACTGGTTCGATAGGACCTTTTGATCTCGTGTTGATGATTGATTGCAAAAAAATGATCTGAACGAAATTGCAAGAAGTTACACCAGCACGATGGCTTAAAATTGAATATAAACAATTTTGGGTTGAAATATGGACAATATGCTGTTGAAGTATTTCTGAGATTCCAATATCAGAAAATAAAGAAATAAGCAGAAAAGTATAAAGAACTAAGAGATAAATGTCTGCTGCCATAAGATGATAATATACATTCCCAAGATATCACATGAAATCTCCATACTAGCCAGAGAGTTACTCTTTCAAACACACTATCCTTCCCATCTTAAATTCAAAGTAATTCCCTATGAAGAAAAAACAGCCAACAGTTGCTACCCTAGGACTCTTAAAACACACCTACCTATCATGGAAAGTCGAACCTTAAGAATTGTCTGGATTGCTATCCCAGGACGCCTACTAATCACCTTCCTATCATGGAAAGATGTCTTAAAGAACTTTGCTGGAGAGATTTTAATGCAGTCAAGCAGGCTACTAAAGACAAGTGCAACCACCTAAAAGCAACCATAATCAACTCCTGACCAACTTAAATAGACAGTATTCCAGATAGGGTAAATTTCTTAAAAACATTGTAAAACCAAAGAGAAATAAATATATTGGGCATTCCCACAGAAAATGGAGAACATGACTTAAGTTGTATATGAAGAATGAATGTATACACGAACAAGTTTCAACTTTTAAGCATAATAAATTTGATTTAAAATATGAACAAATACTTGCTCTTACAGCCAAAATGATTGAGTGAGTCCATTTAAGGTGGGGTGGGGGGGTCTTGAATGTGACTTAACATTGGTAAACAATATATCATTGATGCAAACAAATATGGTAGCATGTGTCACCTCATCATCGTGCACCACCTACACGGTAGGAGCCACCTGAGGCAAGTATGATTCTATAAAATATAGTGCACCAGAGCTACGACTCTTGTCACTATATTAGCGTTGATGTTGCATATCATACAAGTGCATCCGACTTCAAAAAAGATAACAATCACTATGCAAGTATTGACCATGAGAACCAAGATGGAAGGATGAGAATACGAAAAATTATTGCCTAGCTCGATATCATGTAGGATCTATCTCATCTTCTCATATGAATCAACTACCTTCCCCTTTATCTTTATGGCTAAACTTGTGACTTGTGGATCCTTATGCTCTGTGATCAGTATCATGGTTAGCTTGACTGAATTATTACTCCTCAGTACAAGCCACACCCGTATACATGTTCAAAAATGGGAATATGAGACTAATCGAGTCTTGACCATCATAATCGGTGGATACCTGTTGTTCACATTGCCATTATTTATGCAAACCTCATGAAGTGTGTGACCTATGAGGAGGGTGTCTCATTACCCAATGGAACTTATTTGTTGCTTATTGCATTCAATGCATCAACTGACTATGAAGTCTAAACCCTTTCCTTTGTGATCAGATGTCTAATGTGTTTGTCATGGCCTCTAGAAGACTCACTACCTAAATCGTGGTCATGTCTTGACACCAGATACTACGTTTTTCAATCAACATCCTCATGCTCTCGTTGTTTATCTTCCTCAAATGCCTAAGAAACGAAACAAGATAGATGTTGGGTCTCTCCAGCCTCAAATGCAACCAAAAATGCTCGTCCTCCTCGTCCAACCCTCTTCCCTTTTTCACCTCTCCTCTCCCTCCCCCTAAAGTACCACAATACCTCCTGCCATATCGACAAATGATTACCAGACTTGGTTACCACAAGTCTGGTAACCAAAATTGCAAACCTTCCCAAAGACAAACTTAAGTTTTTTTCTTTTTTACTATTTTCCTTATTGTTATTTAATTTGAAATTTCATTGAAATAAATAAATTCTAATTTAATTTTAAATTTTGTTTCAATTTTAATTTTATTTAAATTGAGAGATATGGCTGAGTAAACTAAAGTAGTTGATAACCAGTCCTTTATTTGTACTGAGGGTTCGAATCTCTCTCTCTCTGCTCGATCTGATTCCTTGATACTTTCCATTTCAAAGCATCTACAAATTCTTATGGATTTCTCCAAAAAAATACCAAGATAATAGAATCTTCAATACCCTTGATATTAAAGAAAAAAATAATAAAAACCATACAAACAAGAATCCAATAAACATAGCTTTTTAAAAAAATCATACTAATAATCTTTTTTAGTTTTAATTCTTTAGTTCTTACTTATCAAGAATTCAACAGTGAATAATTAGAAAAAAATAATTCAAACATAAGGCTATCTCTGCAGACATAAAGCCAAATAACGAATAAAGTACCTTTCCAGCTGATGCTTTATATCCTTCAAGTGTTTCGGGAGCAGAAAACAGATGAAGCGCATCTTCAATGGTATGAACAGCCTCGGGGAAAATGTCAAGATGGAGCAAGAGGAAAGGTTGGACAGTTGCTGAAGCCTTATTCCCTGTGATAAAAATCATAAATTAAAGAAATAGGTAAATGACACCAAATGGAAATATTCACTTAAACTAGTTTTCAGTGCCAAGCAGGAAAAAGTAGTACTCTTTCCTACGTCATGTCAGCTTGGTTCACAACAAGTTTGCAAGAAGAGGACAACTATTTCGAGTAATAGTTGTGACCTCAAGAAATGACAAATAATCAAACATATCAACCAAATATTTTATAAATAAGAAAGATTATTTGTCAATTCAAATGGAAATATCTTATATAATGCAGAGAAGAAGAAATTATTGATTTACTTATGGAATGCTAACTTCTTGATTGTATTCTTTTATCATTTTGTAGTTTCACTTTTCTCTTCTTAAAGTCAACAAAAGGTGAAAGAGGTTGTAACATGAAACATCAAAAAGTGGATAAATGAATTTTTTTTCTTTAATATGTATGGGTGATACGAGGCCACTTAGGAAACCAGATCAAATCTGGTACTTTTTCTCCATTGTGCAATGTCATTGTCCATGCATGAGGCAACTCCAATGTGAGACCAAATCACTAGGTGTCATGACTAAGAAATGGATGAATATGGAATAGTCTTCTCTTTCTTATCTTTCATCAGTATCCCCTCGCAGCCTCAATTATCAAATTCAAAAAATTACTATTTAGGCTCTCCAAAAGATTGTCATAGATCATATCCATATCAGTGCATTTGTCCACATCAAGATGGTTTGTAGATTATAATTGAACTATACAGCCAAAAGATTCTAGTACCAATGCCAACTTTAAATTAGAAATGAGAATTAGCAACAAGCTACAGAATCATTATCTATACTCACTGAGCAACACCTAAAGTAGTCCCAAACCTGAGTTTATTTTAAGTCTTTGGCAAAAATTAATGCAAAACTATCATCAGTCACAGCCTCACCCCAAATGAAGCAGTCTAAGCAAAATGTTGAATAAGTGGGAGCAAACTAATAAAATCTGAGTGTGAATCTTATTTCAGAAAATGACAGAATTAGCTGGATTTTTTTCTTAATAACCAAAAGTATATGTATATGTATTTAGGTGGATTTTTTCTAAAAACTTGGAACAGATCATGTTCAGCATTATAAGAGATAAGAAAGCAACATTCCCTCCATTCATCACAATATCATCAGACTTGTAAAATTAAATTCAGTAAACAGCTATCAAAGGATCAGACATCCCACAGTGTGGAACTCAAAAAGACTTCCAAAGACGACAACCAAAAAAAATAAAGTGAATCATATGCAACAGACTCAAAAAAAGTGGTGATTTTGCCAGAGTCTGAGTTCAATTAGACACAAGCCAAAAACCATTAGAAATAACATGTCAAGCTGTTTAGCAGTTAGCACCATCAATACTATATGAGGATAACAACAGTTCGTAATAAATAATGGTAATAATAACTTTCATATGATGAAAGCCTTTTTTTATCTTCTGAGCTTTTTTATGGTGATTACATATTCCATACCTAACACCAGAATCACTAGAAAAGGACAACTAGCGAAGAATGTAAAAGTTTGCAGTATTCATACACATAATAAGTCAGAGAGTTGAATCAGCAATTTAAAGAAACATCATGTTTTACCAGCTTTTTTGAATAACTGGAATTACTTGAAAAATGGTGAAAAACACAAGCAAAAATATTTCAGCAGGAACGCATCTGAACTTTAGGAAAAAAACCAATCAAATAAGCAGATATGTTTGAAAGACAGGACCAACCTCTTGCCTTCACAAGACTCCTCAATTGACCCCCAAAAATTCCACTTAACTGAGACGGAACAAAGCTCTGAGTTCTGGTGACTGCAGACTTGTTCTTTGGTCCAACAGTTTCCCAGCCATCATCTTCAGCAGAAGAAATGAGAGGTGCTTGACTACCAATAGCATCTGACATGTAACCTTCAAGCTTCAGCAATTCATCATGCATTTGATCCATTACAAAACTTAAAAACTCCTGGGCATCTTCTTGTCTGAAATAAAAATGAACTTAGATCTACAAGTACAATGAAACTCACCAAATGACTCTTTTGTTAATTTAGAATAGGCACAGTTAACAATATCGTTTGTGTCAGATGATGAACTCATTGCACACAAAAATTGAACATCTAGAAGTATTTCTTTGACCTAAGAGGCAGAAAATAGTAATATTCAGAATGAACAAAGTGATTCAACTTCTATCCAAGTTGTTCATGTATACATGGATATGAGAAACAGATTAAAAAACACCAATAATTATCCAATGCGAAAAAGAGAAAGCAACGAGATAAAGGACATTTAGGAAAGGCTTTTATTGAGTCATTAATATCATCTTTTTTAATGTTTCATGAAAGTGAATCCCTAAAATATAGATTTATGAGAAGCTCAAACAAAAAGGTTATTCTATTACTTGATATTCTTAAGTGATACCTAAAAGTTATAATATATGAGCCACGACAAACACCTGGCATACTTTTGAAAATGTTCCATACAGGCAGATGCAAGAGAAAAGGCAACATTGCTAAATTAAATGCATTAGTAACTTAAGTGATAAAAGGTTTGCGAGGTAGCCACTCTATGGCTTAAAATCATTCATCCTTCTTGTAAACTTTGTAAGTATAGCAGCAGTTTAAAATTTAAAGCATGTTCCATTGTCGAACAATGTTCAGCCGCAGCCCATAACTAGTCCTTTCAATTCACCAACTAGCCATAAAGGTTTTCAAGCAAGCACTTGCTTGCCTAAACTTGATTAAGCTAGGAATCTAACATGAATATTTAATGATTAAACCCTTGTGTGAACCAATATATGGAACCAACCAATTTCAGACAGTCCATTCTGGGTATATAGTCCAGGTATACATACATACATACATATATATATATATATATATATATATATATATATATATATATATATATATATATATATATATATATATATATATATATATATATATATATTTTCACCTGCCACAGCCTACTTCTCCACAGCCCACCATGTGCCGTTGTCGATCGGGTACACTCCTCTTCTCTTTTTCTTCCTCCACAGCCTTGTCTTCCTCCACCGCCTCCTCTTCTTCCTCACTCTTCCTCCACCACCTCTTCTACTTCCTTTCTCTTCTTCCTCGACGTTCATCCTCCTCTTTCTTCACCGCATCCTCTTCTTCCTTCACCAACTCCTCCAATGCCTCCTCTTCTTGCTTTCTCCTACTCCTTGTTCCTCTACCCCTTTCTTCTTCCTCCTCTTCCTCCCTCATCTCCTTTTTATTCTTCCTCTTTGGCCAATGTATCATGTATCGGTACACCAGTACTGTTCACTGTATACAAGTCCAGTCCAGGAATGGTATGAATTGGTTTGTCCAGTTAATTTAGTTGAACTCGATTTGAAAGGTATTAAAAAATAGGAAGACCAGATCAAATTTTGTTGAGGGTAAATTGGCCCCCGAATTTTGCTATTTTGGTTTGCTGTATTGCAAACAGTGTGAGTTGTACTCATTTTGCTCAGTAAAGGTTTACTTTTGTTGCTTTGAAAAAAAGTATTTAAAAATCATATGAAATTAGCATCAAAATCAGTTTAGATCAATTGACCTTACCAATTAAGGCTGGGTTTTGTCTATTTGCAATTAGATCTAACAGTAGCGAGGAGAAGAGAAGAGTAGGAAGAGAAGTAGATGAGAAGACGAAGGTCTAGGGTGAAAAGGAAAGAGAAACTAATAAACAGACTTGTTATTTTTCAACTGATGGCTTTTTTGTTTTCTCACCTGCAAACCTTATGATGAATTCTTATGGCTTTTCTTGAATATGGAGAACATGGATGAGGCTTTGAAAGAGTAAGAGCCAAATCAAGAGAAAATACCTGGCATCACAGGAGGAATTAGTTCTGTTGTGTAGTCTTTTCAAGCCTCTAAATAGTATATGTTTATCCAGTGCCTCTGCATATTCATATTATGGCATTAAGGTCTTGTTTGAAGGATATATTTGTATTTATATTATGTTGGAATATAATATTTTTATCATATATGTATGTGCGTGTATATCTGTATTCTTTATTGTTTGTGAATTTTTCAATCTGATCCATCCAATTGTTCTTCCAATTTTTTTTATTAGTCCTAAGTTTGACTCCTAGTGTGCAAACATTAGCAACTATAAGCACTCATATATTTTAGATGTTATGAAATTTGATACTTCAGTTAGATTTGGTGTCAGAAAAAGGTCCAAAAAAGAGAACACAAATCATGGAGACCTGTGAAAGCAGGGATAAAAATAGTTATAGTCACATTGCAGTAATTATGAAATATTGAGAAGGTCAAGGTGAGTAATAGCTTTAATATTATTTGGGAGGGGAGAGAGAGATTACCATGGTAGGCCAAAGTACTCTGCTTGTGGTCACACCCAATTTTTGTGTCTCACAGTGTATGCAATGTGGAAACCTTTTTCATTAATTCGATAGGGAATATTAATATTCTTAACTGAAATTATTAGAGCACCATTATTATGCACTTTCTTAATATTCTAGGGCCAGTGTTATTCCCATATCTGAAAATATGGATAGATAGCATAAATGGAACATGATTTTGGTGTGAAAAGAATTTCAGCATATTTGTCTTGCACCACATGATCTTCATCAGTTAAACTTTTCCTTTCATATAGATGCCATGGAGTAAAAATCAAGTATTCTAGACTCTATTGGAAGTTATACTAACATAGATTGTTGTTTTGACTTTTGAGTAAGGATTTCAATTTTGTATTGGGTACTCTAATCAGCTTGACCAGATCAAACTCAATCTAGCTTGATCTAAGCTCGATGTTGGTTTGATCTGAGCTCGATTTGAGACATATGTGCCAAGCGAACGCTTGAGCTAGAGCTTGAATCACCCAGTGCCCAACCTCGAGCACCCACCTAGGCACTGCCCGATTCAATCTCCTCGCCCTCCCGAGGTCAAGGCGAGCGCCCAAGCACCTCTTAACATCATTGGTGTAATTAAAAAGACCAACATGGCAAATGTCTTCCAATATAGATTGATTAAACTAGGGGTCCTTTTAGGATACCTTTCAGCAATAAATATTAAAAACACAAAATCTTAAACCTAAGATAGTTTAATACCAAAGATTAACAAAGTGTTTCATCCTACAAGAGACTCCGACATTCTTCAATATTTCATCTTCAATGAAAAAATTGCTAACTAAGATAGTTTAATGTCAAAGATCACCAAACTTAATCCTACAAGAGGCTTCAACATTTGACAACATTCCATGTTCAGCAAAAAGTTATTAAGAACTTGGGTTAAGCATCAACACTGAAACACAAATGTAATTTTCATATAATTAAACAAAAATCAGATAGTTCAAGAAAAGCACACACCTTGGCCTTCCCAATATTCCAATTGGCAAGTCAGGAGTAAAACATTTTAAAACAGCATCAAACATAATTGGACTAAAAGGCTTCCCAGTCTCAAGAACTCTCTTTCCAGTATCCTTGGAGCTTGAATCACAAGGCATATCAAATTCAGATATAAAATTAACAAATGCATGCAATGTCTGATAGCCACTCTGCAATTTAAAAGGAATATTCAGAGAAAAGCAATAGAAAAATATAAAAAATGGAAAGAAAGAAAAATCTAGAATATGAATTAGTTCTCCAAATGATTAGTCACCTTAGGAATAGTTTGATTCCTTAGATCCTGCAAAAGCCTAACAAATGGTGAACAAGAAAGCAGACCTTGCAATGTCGCATTCAGAAAGCACAGATTTCCAGAATTTATTAAGCCTCGTGGTAATAAGCCTTTAACCACTGGTTCCTTTTCACCTGAAGTTTTCAGAATTTCCACCATGGGGGATGCAACTAACACCGAGTCAACAAGTACATTCTGATTTTTTGATTCTTGAAGTACACCTTGCACTTCTGTACTAGCAAAAGTAGCCGTATCCCTAATTCCTGGTTCAGATATCTGGAGAGAAACTGAAGCAGAGTTATCCTTCCCATTTTCAGTAACTCCAACAATGTGGGTAGAATGCACACTGGAGCTTCCGTTTGCTTGGGCTCTTGTATCTCCTGGTAACTTGTCAATTTTGGAAGCTAACTTAGTAGTGCATATTTGGTCCTCTGCAATTGTTTTCGATAGTTGAATACCTTTCGATCTTATGGATGAATTAGTTTGTTTGGTTTCAGTAGTAGAACCTTTGTCTGAACTAACAGTCAAAGATCCAAACTGCAATCCTGTCTTTTCTATATGACTTGTATCATCTTCACCTGATTGCTTTTGGAATAACTTAGTTTCATCTTCTGTAAAAGACCCAAATACTAAGACCTGCTTCAACAAATGCAGCCAAGAATATAAGAAGAATAAAATAATGGAGCACCATTAATCTAAAAGATCTAAATTCCTCCAAAATAAATACAACCTTTCAAGATACAAAATGAATCCAAAAAGATTACTTTTGATTCTTGATATGATAAAAAAAATTAATGTAAAATGATTGGTGTTTATGAATGCAAAATTAATGGTACAACCTTAATGAAAAATTATACATGGCCCAAAATGAAATACCAAATTAATGCAGCACCATTAATTTTGCTTCTTTATGTCATATGGCGTATATGAATCAGAAAAAAAAAATCAGATACATGAAACTTCAAAAGATGAGACACTGGAAAGTGTTTACTACCATGGACATATATATATACATATACAAATACATACATGCATACGTACATACATATACATATATATATAGACAAACACATGCGCACATACTCATATATTGGTTGTGCAGAAGGATTTTGATGTCCTTCTGTTGCTGGCTCCAATCACCTATCGGACAGTATGGAACTTGTATATCAGGTTGTACACCAAACTATATCACCAATATCATTAAATCAAATAATAAGAAAAAATAAATCTGAATAGTATTGTCAGGGTATCAAGCTATACATGTCGATGCCAGTAATTTGTTCGGACAACATTTACAAATCTGTAACCCTTATGTGTGCACACACACACATATTGATTATTTCATATTTGTACAGAAGAATAAAGTTGACAGCAAAACTTCCTTCGACACATGAAAATCAAGCTTTTACATCATAACCAAATTCATCAAATGCTATTAAAAAAGCAAAAGTTAATTGGTTGCAGTATATATGAAATATCACCTAGATGCAATTTCAAAACTCCTATTGCTGGACATCCAAATCAAAGATTATTTAGCAACATCTTCTAAAAATCACAAATGTCTTTTCAAAAAGCAAAATGAAGTCATCTTTTATCAATTCTTTGGAGATAATGTTTTTGCATAATGTAGAAGCAATATGGCTCCTACTAATGAGTTCGTCATGCTGGTGCAGATTCTTAGATTCTTATGCTGGTGCAGATTCTTAGATTCTTATGCTGGTTTACGAAGGGTGGCCCACCGCACAAGGCTCCCCACTGAGGCAGAATCTGCAGAAGGTTAATCTACATAGAGACTACTACAGTATCTGATATAATGTTAGCATGCTACTGAATGATAAAGCAATGAGAAATTTCTTGTTGGGTTTCCCAAGCCTAGTGTAGACGTAACACTTCCAACAAATGTTTATTCAATCCAGAAGGAGAAATAGCTCTCAGTGCTATCAAATAGAGAGCTAAGCAAAGAGGAAGGAAGATTGATTCTCCATAAGTGGTAGAAGGAAGATTGATTGGCCTTACTGAAGCAACACGATCTTAGAATACTTTTTTTTCCATTTTCCTTTTGTACTAGGCCTATATAAAGAGGGAAAGGTTTGCATTCATGAACATGGCTGATGAGATAGTTATTTTTGCTTTTCCCATATTATATACTAATTATGTGATGCCACATACCTAGAAGAGACTCCTAGAACTAAACAAGTTTGTATTTATCCCCAGTGTGATGTCCAGGAACTAGAGTAAATTTGAGTATAATCTTTTCTCTTCTATCGCTTTCTCTTCCATAATAATAAAATCCTAGAAAAAATATATATTTTTCCTTTGCTTTATGAGCCCTTTCATGAGCTTTTCCTACATCACTATATTAATCATCTCCATTCCTGTCTTGATTGGGAGAGTCTTGAGAAAGTATTTCTCCACTTGTACTTCAACAATGATTGAATTGTCCATCCTCTTACAAAACTAAATAGGCCTCCTTGCCTTCTCCAATACCATGTAATAATCCTGTGATTGAGAGATACAAAATGGACAAGAGTCGCAAGATACTTAATCACACTCTTGTGCACTAAATCTAGTTGAATAAATGCATTGAAGGGATGCATCAATGTGTATTGGGCTGAACATGATACATTGACTGATGTCTAGGCATTTTCAATAACCAATAATGTTAATTTAGCCAAATAAGCACTGGCTATGATGAAAGAGGGTCCTAGGTTGGGCCTATCATATTAGTAACATTTAGACAAAAATAAATTCATGATTTTATTATGACCTTCAACGACTATATTTTTCTTCTTTTTTATGCAAACAATTTCAAAAATCCAATAGTTATACAAGCCAAGAATCTAAAATTCAAATGTTTACTTAAGTAAGGGCATCAACAATCAACCAAACAGTTGTCACAGATTCAAAAGACGTACACACATGAAATTTCATCCGAGTACCAAACTAAACAAAATCAATGCTTTACGTTCAAAATTGACATACCAGCAATTACCAATGACATCTATGATGGATATCAAAGATTCTGAAAAAGATTATTAGGAGAGGGGGCAAAAATAATTTACCTGCTGATCACTCATCTTGTCTGCCAAACCAAAGACGCACGTTGGAGTGGCCTAAATATCTCGAGAAAAATATAGTTTCTCTGGCGAACAGGGGAGGAAGGGAGCCGTGAATTGGAACAAGAAGAATCTAGGGTTTTTAACCCGATCGGGAAGAGGCCACTATAGAAGGGGAGGCGGAGGGAAGACATTAAACGAGAGGAAACGAGGGGAGGCCGAGGGAGGCGGCGGGGGAATAATAGCATCTAAAAGGGGAGACAAACTCTCGGATTTGGCCACCACCGCGGCCTAAACGCAGCATCTACCGCGGGAACTCGGAGATGGAACGCACAAAACTGCGTCGAGGAAACGAGAGAGAGGGGGGAGTGGGCTTGCCGTTTTCTCGTAGAGAGAGAGAGAGAGAGAGAGAGAGAGTAGGGTTTGATGTGTCTCCTGAAGCACCATTTAGAGTTCCTTTATGAGTCGGTTTTGAGGGTTCAGAAAAACATCGTTATTTGAGTCGGACCGGACAATTGACCGGTCGACCGATTTACAGCGGTTCAACTGCTAGACCGAATATTTTATATATGTATTCTCGAAATTTTCGGAAATAGCAAATTTATCATTATAATTTTAGTATACCATCTATAGCCTTACAAATTAAAATCATCTCCATAAAAATTTATTCTTGATGAATATTAGTTTGTTTGAGTCTATACATACCATAATAGCTGAAACACTAATGATATTTTTGTCCTTATAATAAAAGCTCAGAGGCTAACGACGATATTCGAGAAAATATATATTAAACTTGATATGAATAATTTTGGTTGTCAACCTAACCTATTTTACGAGTGTTTTTACAAAGACATTACTGAGAGGACGTGGGACTCGATCTAGGAAGCTCTCGAGTTTGCATCTCCTTATCACGATCCTATAAAAAGATTACGAGAAAAATATTCATAAGTAGTTCAGGCCTAATTCATAATGATATTTTTATGATTATTTGTTTCGTCAAAGTAATATTATTTTTAGGTGTCCCGCTACTGTATCACGTCCGCTAGTAGCTCTAATATTGGCAAATTATTGATGTGATAAGTACACTAAATGTCATAGTATTTACTCTCGCCATATTATGCTTTAGGGAAGAGCTTATTTATCTTGGAGCATAATAAATATTTTGGGACCTCGACCACTATTAATTATATTTTAAAAAATAATTAAATACTTTTTTAATTATATTTCCTTATACATGTCAAATATATCGAGCGAAAAATGATGCTTTTGGTTGTATCAAATATGTGGAGTGTCTTTTTACCGCAGACGAATGCATCATGCAGAAAAGGCACTCTGCTCACGTACGTGTTGGATGTTAATTTTCTTAGATAAATATATCATCATTTTTTTTTTGTCCGAGACAGATGCATCTCATATATGGTAAGTACATATATGGTGTATAAACGAGGATATGCGATATATTGATCGCTTCAAATATATTTTTTTATCTTAGATGAATGTAACGATCATAAAAGGAATGCTTTAGGTATGTCAAGTGCTTTTAAATATTTTTTTATCTTGGACATATATAGAGATATTTTAAGATGCAATAATCACTTCATATGTTTACGTCTCTATAGCTAACATATCATGCATAAAAAAGATGCATTGGGTGTTTTAATTTTTTTTTTAACTCTAAATGTGCGAAAAACGATGTTTTAGATATGTAGAGCACTTCAAACATCTGATATCTTCAATAAATATTGATTGGATTTTATATGTCAAAGTCCTAATCGATCAAGAATAATGATCATATCAAAAAGTAAATATAAAATAATTTATTTTGAAGAATGAGTGAAAAAAGAGAAGACAATAACTTATGTGCAACAATAAGAGAAGAAGGTTTAGGGTTTGAAACCTCACCCGATATATATAAAGATATTATGTAATCATTTCTTATGTTTGAATCTTATTTTTTTCATCCACCATTAAAAAAAATAAAAAATAAAATAATATTTATCGGTGGGAAAAGAAGAAAAGCAACAGATCTATACATTTTATTAAGTCTAAATTACTGAATAAAAATATTAATTTTTAGCCTAAAAAATTTATAAGAAAATTTTAACCTCAAATTAATAATAATACTATATTTATCGATCATATCCTTATAAACCAAAGTATTACATCAGTCATGACCAATAAATGATAAAGAAAATAATAATAATAAAATTATATTGATTAGATGAATTGATTTACTTTTTATTTAATATTTTAGATAATTTTTGAAATAAAAAATGATTATACTAATTATATATTATTTTTATAGTTATACATCTTTAGCATCATAATCATTAGATTTAAATTTATATTGAAATTCTTATAGTTATCGAAGTAAAACATTTAACTTCATTTACTCTAACATCATCGGCTTTATCAATGGAAGATATAACACGTATATGAATAGCACGAAAATGATAAATAAAAAAATAATTTTAATGATGGTGACGAATGATCTTGTTGTAAGTGATCATTATGGTAGTGATCGACGAGAACAATGCAATGATCAATATGTCACAAATAACCAAAAAAATAGATAAAAAAGATAATTTTAAATCGATTTATATCTTTCATCAATAAAAATAATAGTATCGGGATAAATGAGATTAAATATTTTATTTTCATAATTATAGTAATTATAGAGATCTCAACGTAAATTTTTTAAATCTAAGATGATACTAAAAAGATCTAACTGATTTTACTATAAATTTTTTAAGTCAAACAATTGATATATTAAATACATCTAACTATAATAGATAATATATAATTAGCCCAAAATGGTCAGACCTTAATAGTTCGGAGAATTGGTTGGGTCGTCCCATCGTTTGTTATCTCCAGCGAGATCTGTTCTTCAGAGTAACGAACTGGGAGAAACGACAATGACGGCGGCAATTCGTACAACATTAGGTACGAGTTGGTATATTCCTTCCATGACGGATCCGGCTGACGGAAAAGAGCGTTCCGCTTGGCCTTCGATAAAGGAAAGTAGTGCCGATGGAGTGTCACTGTGCTTCCACCGCGAAATCTCAGCTGCTGCATCTACGAAGCCGGAATGGGGACGCCTGCGCTCCTCCTCTTCCTGGTGATTGTTCTCGCCGCCAAATCGGATTGCCGAGGCCATCATGAGGTGCCGTCGCTTTGGCAAAACCCCCTTCGATTCTCCGCCGACTCGGCGTTCAAGATCGCTCTCTTCGCCGATCTCCACTACGGCGAGAACGCGTGGACCGACTGGGGCCCCGCGCAGGACGACAACTCCGACCGGGTCATGTCTGCTGTGCTCGATATGGAGATCCCAGGTGATGCGCCTCTTTACCTGCCCCGAATCTCGTGGGGTTGATGATATGCACTTCGGTCTTCAAACTTTGGACATTGCTCTTGTGTGTTGTCTGAAGAATTTTATTCGATGGATGTGATTCGACTTTGTTTCATGAAATTAAAATGCAATTAGAAATTTTTGCTGTTTTTGGATGGCTTGTGTGTCATAAGCCAATGCACAATGTGTTATTCTAAGGTTTTCCTATATGGTAGTTCCTAGCAAGGTTCATGATTTGGTATACCGACAGTGTACTGATCAGGGTTCAGACCGATACTGTACCGATCCATGGCAGTTTATCAAGTGCCAGTACACCAATATATATCGAGTTTTAAAAAATTCTGAAAAAAGAAACTGGCTGGTATAGGACCTGTATCATCTGCCTCGTATCAGATGATGCAAGTTGTACCGAGAGGTATAGATCTTGTATCGGATGGAACAAGTCCTCATACCACCCAGTTTACCCTGGTCCGCTTATCTGTGTATCGGTAAATACTGTTCTTACCGTACCAGGCGGTATGGAAAATATTATCGAACCGGGAAATACTGTTCTTACCGTACCAAGTGGTATTACAAACCTTGATCCCCGGAATGCTTATCAATTGCACATTGGTTCCTCGATTAGTTCGTGAAATCCATGAAGATGTTGTGTACAAGAACCTCATTTAAACTAGGGATATGGAACTCTGTGTGTGTTCGATGGCTATTCTCCGTTCGGCTCTGTCTCAGGGTGAACATATTATTCCTTTAAACTTCTGGCTTTAAAGTTACAATTGATGAATTAAAACTAACTATAATTGCATATTGGTCTTATGAGATTTTATTATAATTGCAGATTTTGTGATCTATTTGGGGGATGTCATCACTGCAAACAACCTTCCTATTGCTAATGCAACCTTGTACTGGGATAGGGCACTTTCTTCTTCTAGAAGCAGAGGAATCCCTTGGTCTACTGTGTTTGGCAACCATGATGATGCTCCATTTGAATGGCCATCTGAGTGGTTTTCAGCCACTGGAATTCCCCAAGTCATTTGTCCATGTGCAAATATCTCATTTTCAGGTATAGCTAAAGGACATTTGACAATGGAGTTCAGGGAGGTATGCAATGTTTGGTACCACATTAGTACATAAAGTTAATTGATAATGTTTTAGAACACTTAAAAAGAAAATGATGAGGCCTTTATGATACCATAGGTCGCATTTACTTGTTTTCTTTCATCGTTACAAACTTTATGTAGACATGATTTCCAAATAAGTCCAGATCCTTGTTAATTTCAAGTCCCTTTTTAACTAAAAGATTTGTATCATTGTTACAAATAAGTGTGGTATGTTTCTAAATATATAATATATTAATATTATGGGTAATTTGCTTTCATACAATTTGAGACCAATTCATTCCATAGGTACTCTAATATTATTTTGTTCTTCATCAATGAGAATTGGCCATAGATATCTAAATTATTTGAACTGCTATTCGTAGTATTTGTTCTTTTGTCCTACAACTTTATCCTCCAAGATTTCTGATATGGGTTGTTTGATATCTTAAAACCATATCTAACACAAGAGTCGTAATATTTTAAAATGTTCGAAGATGGAGAAGTGGATGATGCAGTTTTAAGCGATTGCAACTTTAAGGGAACAACACGAGTCAAGTTGATCAGTGCTGAGATGAACAATAATAGGTTGTCTTATTCAATCAGTGGTCCTAAAAACCTTTGGCCTAGTGTTTCCAATTATGTGCTGCAAGTATCTTCATCCAAAGATCCAAAACTACCAGCTGTTTTCCTTTACTTCCTTGATTCTGGTGGTGGTTCATACCCAGAAGTAGTATCTAATGCTCAAGCTGAATGGTTCTTGAGGCAATCACAGAAGATCAACCCAGATGCAAGGTAGGAAGCAGACAAGTGTTGCTTTAAATTTGTATTAATTTTGTTGCATTTTTGTGATAATATCTTATGCCTGGAACTTTTTATTAACAGCATTCCTGAGATTATCTTTTGGCATATACCAAGTACAGCATATAAGAAAGTAGCTCCCATGCCTATTTTTGGAATACATAAACCATGTGTTGGTTCCATCAACAAGGAAAGAGTGGCTCCACAGGAAGCCGAATGGGGGATCATGGATATTTTTGTAGATAGGCCTTCCATTAAGGTATGAAGATTTCACTGAACACTTTTTTTGCCTGTGTGCACATGTATAAACAGCATCCAGAATTTTGCGTATTTAACAAACAAATAATTGCATGTGTACGTCTAAAGTTTAGGTAGCGGCACTGAATCAGCATGTGAAACTTATGCCATACTTGGAACTATTGCTCTGCTTCAATTTCTTGAAATAGTTCTTCACAAATTTTTAATGATGAATGGAAAAATCCTGTCCTTGTTTTGAGGTGTATGTAGAAGTTATTGACTTCTTCATTCTTTGTTTTGGAAAACTCCTGTCCGTATTACTGCTCTCTTTCCTTCTTCATTAAAAAACCAGTAGACTAGCTTAGTAAGTTGTATATGGTAGTCCTTAGCAAACATATCTCAAAATGGTCAAGCCAATATATATTGACTACTAAGTCCTTCAAGCCATTTGTTAATCCTATCACCATCACACGATGTTCATCATGGTGTTGATTCTTATTTCTACAATAACTTGTACAGAGCGAGTATTGGCCAACATAACTCCAAACACTTGGAACTCAATTTGTTTCTAGTAAGCCCATCAGGGATTGAAGTTTAATTCATCATAGGAAGTTTTGTCTTGAGATCTGTCATGCTTAGGTGGTGTTAAACATTCTGTATTTTATCTAGGCCATTTTTTTAATAGTTTTTGGTTGACATAATGGTGAGTTAACTAAATCATGTCAAGTTTTATGGTGTTTAGCCTTATCAAGCCAGCAAGATTTTGAGAAACCCCATTCCACCAATTTTAAAGCCTTGAACCCTATATCAATTCTACCAATTATCTCCCAGTTGGTGTTGTTGGAGCATCACAATCAATGGCCCTGAAACACCTAATATTCTTGTCAAGTAACAAGATGTATTTCAAATCTATTAAAGAGATTTACTTTGTGGTCAACACAAGAAATCTCAACGCAGAGCAGACAAGGTATTCCTCACTTGATGCTATGGGGTGCACATCATCTAAGTCTCCAAAATACTACTAATACTTTGTCTGGATTCAAGTAGTCTACCAGCCTGTTGACTTCTACAGTATGGATCTTGGCCAGTATGACCATCATGATATGCATATACAGAGCAATCCAACCAATTATCATCTCCCTAGGACATATAACCAATATGCTTGGTTTAGTTTGGTTCTTTTATGTTAAGCTTCATTTGGTTCTGCTTTGGAAAAACCAAAAGCAAATGGCACCAGGTTTGGTTGAAATTGTACAGAAGAAGTATCCTAAAACCCATTGTTGACATCTGATCTTGCCATGTCATTTTAGATATTACTACTCCCTGTAACCCATATTTTGTGGCCCTAAAATAATAAGTTATTGAACACTAAAGCTCTTTACTTTTTCTCCCTAAAACCACGTCTTTCTAGTTCCAAGGACTATGCTTTGTTATAAAACCAAACCTCTCTCCAGATTTTACCCTTTCAAATTGAAATTTTGAATTGAGACATCTCACTTTTTGCAATTAGTTTGGCCACAATGAAAATCACAAACTATGCTCCCAGCCATGTAATCAACTTGATTCACTCCATTATGTAACCAGATTTTAAGAGAAAAATCTTCTAAAACATGCTTGTTATTCTATTTCTCTAGTATCTAATTGTTCAGCTTGTGAATTGATTTCCTTTCACTTCAGAAATTTGATAACAAATCAAAATAGGGACAATTGCTTTCCCAATTTAACATCTATGGAGGTAATATTTGAGCATTGGAATTTCTTGTTTTGGTTTATCATATCACTTTCTAGGTCTACCAAGAGGAATATCTTCTCTGACCTTAGAGGATAAAATAAAATGCTATTTGAATAATCTTATACTGCAAGTTGGTCCTTCCCATTTTTGAGATGGTTTTTCCTCTGGTAGAACTATAACTTTTACATCTCCCAGTTACACTTAGAGCTATAATGGAGTTAATACACCTTAACATGCAGATATTTCAAATTATCTTCTTCT
Source organism: Musa balbisiana (assembly GCA_004837865.1). NCBI lineage: Eukaryota > Viridiplantae > Streptophyta > Magnoliopsida > Zingiberales > Musaceae > Musa > Musa balbisiana. Next base: position 11,252,475 of record CM017188.1, on the reverse strand, counting down.
AAAATTTACTTCCTGTGCCTGTGTCATATCCATGTTGGCATCAACGCTTAATGGCTACTTCCTGCAACATGTTGGAAGATTCAAGATACACACACCATAAGGTCCCAACTGCATTAGATGTGCCTCATGGATCTTCTCTAAACAGCAAGCTCTGTTGATGGCAATATCACTCGTCAAAGTTGCAAATAACACAAAATTGACTTGAATAATGCTGAACAAATCATTCATTTTAAAACATGATTAAATAACATAAATAATCTAACTTTTGTGACCTGAAAAGTTCCAAGTACAGGGAGTTTCCTTGTTATAGATGCAAGGTAATAATGCTTTCTCCACTTCATGAAGCATTTACTGTTTTCTTATGAGAAAAGAGATCAATTGATCATCAGCTTCACAATGTCGATGTAACATGGTGATGATTCAAGATGCTAAAAGGGACATAAACTGAAAGCAATGAGTGGCATCTACTTTATTAAGGCTGCATAGTATATTCCCATCAATTTAGTATGAGCAACATCTGAGATAAGCAGTCAGAATGATGATGTTACTAAACTTGTGTAATACAACCATTAAATTTCTAGGTATAATCTTTCAAGTAGGTCATGTCATCAGCTTATGATATGTAGAAGTTGTGTGTTCTGTAAGGATGAGACATGCATTAAGATTGTATTGTTGCTAGTTGTAATTGACCATCCGTGTGCTATATATTCAAACATGTCTTGTGCCACTTTGCAGGCAGTCTTTGCTGGCCACAACCATGGATTGGATTGGTGCTGCCCTTACAAGAACCTTTGGTTGTGCTTTGCTCGCCACACCGGTTACGGTGGCTATGGCGACTGGCCAAGAGGATCGAGGATTCTCTCCATGACCGAACAGCCATTGTCCATCGAGTCTTGGATACGGATGGAGGATGGAACTAAGCATAGCCATGTCATCTTGAGCTCCTAAACTGCTCAAATGTATCAAAGGATTATGAACAAACATCGGCAGCACTTAATTCTTTAAGAGAAACAAAATGTTTGTGTCAGTAATGTATAATGGCATGTGGCTAGTGATGCATGTATAGCTTTTTTATTATTTGGCAGCATCGTCTCATTGTCAGTTGTTGGTGGATAAAAATATATAGTAGTGATTATTCGACAGTGACATCCTCTTATCAGTATGATTAGTTAGTTTTCTGGTAAAGATTTTGATGGATGATAGTAAGATCATACATTCTGTTTTCATCGTTTATCTGTTACATCATACTTGTAATAGAAAAATCGATCATACCATAGAAAAATTTTGATGGGTGATAGAAAGATCATAAATTCTATTCTCGGATTTCACACGTCTTATATCATAGAAAAATTGATCTCACCTCACTCTTATTAAATCACTCTTAATACCGGCCAGTATTAGGAATCTTGGCTGGCCCCAAGATAAAAGAAAAGAAGGTGACCAAAGGCATGCATTAAAATAGAAGTCAACCCTCAATGTATGCATCGACGCTCAATTAAACATCCATGCTTCATGCAACAAATCAGCAGTGTATTCCATGCAAAATAACGTCAGCTGGATTAAGTTTTGTGTCCTCGCACTCTTCCTCTTCCTCTGTTCGTGACCGTACGTGCTTAATGAGCAAGCGCACAATGAGTAACTAATGTCAAATAGTTGCCAAACGATAAATCTCAGCCTCACTGATGCTGATAGTAACTAGATAATGTCAAATAGAAAAATCCCAATTCCTATCGACTCAGGCAAATGAAAATTTATCCATACAACGATTAACTGTTTGAAAAGGGCAGCCCCTTTAAATATATTGGACAAATTCAGACACAATGGAACTATTACAATCATAAAAGAAACCTCAATGGCAAATATAGATCGAAAGTATATTCTTCCAGATCACTGTCAATGCTTTCTTGGGTTGCCAATAGCTGATCAGGCATCTCACTTCAACTGCCAGTCACTGGTATCAGGTTTACGTGGTGGATCTTAAGAACGTTAGCTTCAAAGCAGCAGCAAGTTCACTTGAGAGGTTGAAGCTTGAGAAGATCTAAGTCAACTTTTTAAAGATTTGGTTGGAGATTTGCATTAGCTTCAAGTTCTAATCATGATAACTTGCCCATAACAATGATCAGCATACTCCTAACCTGCATACCACCCACTTTATGATGTCTTGTTCAACAATTGGTCTCTTAATACATCAACAAGGTCGCTAGCGACACCATTATTTGCTGCAAGGAACTGCTCGGCTGCTAGATGGTCTTTGAAGAAGTCACCTTTTATCCAATACCCATTTTCTTCCTTTCTAATGATTCCATGCTTAGCAGCCATCTCCAATATCTCCTCTTCATGACAAAGACCTCGGCCAAATCTTATATTCAGGTTAGCTTTCTTCATTGCAGGTGCAAGCTTATTCTTTATAACCTCCACCGATATGGTAACGCCAGTGACCTGGGGAGCAGAAAAGCCACAAGAAAAGGTCTCAATCACAACCACATAGCTTATAAAGATATGCTCCATATGACAGTTCAATGAGAATACCAAGACTAGGAGATGCCATCCATTTCATCTATAGAAATGATGACCAAAATACAATGTATATAAAAGGTGGACATAATTAAACAATTCACATTAAAAGAATATATCATTCAGAATCAATATGGAAACTTAATTTTAATGATTTACAATGTTCCTGATCTGACAAGTCAAATAGGTCATATTAAGGAAATTGTCGTAGCTCATTCATTATAGCGGAGCTGAAATCTCAACCCTACAAATCAAAAAACATTGAGGCAGTCGGAAAAATGAAAACAGTTAATAATTACATCAGAGGACCTTTTGTGATTATGTTAAGTAGCAGAAAAATGTAACAATTTTAGGAAAGATACAAACTCATCTAGTGCATAGATTATAGCCTAAATATCAGTTGCAACTCAACCGTGCATCTTAGGGGCAACCATAGTATATGGCAGAGGCTTTGCCATACAAGCCAGCCTTGCTTTTCATTCTCTAGTAAAGGGTTATGTAAAGGTTGTTACTGAGTCTGGAGAATGCACAGCTGCCTATGAGGAAGACATTGGTGTAAAAGGTTTAATCTTGTCCGCAAAGAGCACTGCAGGGTATAAATGATAGGTCATAGAGTTGACCTGACTACTATACATCGTATTGCACTTCTCTCTCTCTCTCTCTCTCTCTCTCTCTCTCTCTCTCTCTCTCTCTCTCTCTCTCTCTCTCTTCTATTCCTATTTAAACCTTGCTCTATAATTTTATGCCCCTGTGAATGTTATTCATTTCATTGCAATTTTGTAGGATGTACAAAGTACATCCTAAAATTGAGATTAGATGTTAGTTTCACTATTATGATTTTACAAAAGAGCTAATTGAAGCATGGGGTTTGTTTTATGTATGGAGATGATCATTTTGCTAAACATACATAAGCTCATTTTCGTTATCCCTGAGAAATGTAAATCAACTATGTTGTCAAAGGTTGAAAAGCATAACTGGTACTGGAAGCAGTCAAGCTTGATAGTAACTTCCAGTGAATTATGAGTAGGTTCTAGTCTACCACAACCTCTCCTCGAGTTGCCCATTCCACAGCCACCTTGCAGCAACCAAGGCCCATCATTCCACGATATAGGAGGTCAAACAGAGGCACAACAATTGGAATGCATGAGTCAGCCCCATGCAAAGCTTTCTCCGGCTGATCACCATGTTGCATGCATCCATCTGAAACCCCGCAAGACAAAAGCAGTTTGCCCCACTTTCCAAAGCCAGCAAGGACTTCTGCAGCTGAGTAGATGGATCTAAGCAACTTTTGGCATCCAGATCAGGAGTTCAAATTCTTACTAGAACTCAGAAAGAGGATCAAGACCTCTCCCAGACACAAAGCTCAAATAAAGTTGGACAAGCACAAGCACCTAAATAAGGGTAATTCACCAGCAGTAGTAAGAGGTATATGACAGCTTTTTTTAGGACTTGTTCGAATTTAAAATTAGTCGATAACGCCAATTAATATTAGAATAAAAAAACAGTTGGTAAGCCTCTTTAAGATGCTCTTGCTGTTTATATTCCAACTTCCTGCAATTTTACAGCTTATTTCACCAAAAAAAACATTTAGTTTTTAGTTAGACTATTCCCTTGTGAGGCCTCTTAATTTCCTTGAATTGGAGAAGCAGCAGTTAGTAGGCTTCAATTCTAACAATCATGTCTCTGATGATGGGTAAATATCCATCAACTTATTCCCCCCAAAAGGATGCAACCTAAGGACCACGATTTTTGAAGTTTTCTAGCAACAATGGCCATAGGCTGCTGCATTACTGCATAAACTATCTCACAACTGTTCCTTAAATAAATGTCCTTTTAGTTGCCTTGAGAAAACCACATGAATTCAGGCTTAATAAGAAATCTTGTATGCTGAAAAAAAGACAAGTAGCTTTTATTTTAAAAAACTGACACTGAGCTTATATTACACCTCAATAGAAAAACTTACATCTGAAAATTGGAAAGACATGTAAAACTAAAAATAGGGAAACTAAAATTTAACCAGGCAAAATACTATACATAGCTACAACAAAAGTACCAATCACATTTGTTATATGCATCTTGGCTGACAATGTCCTTGGTAAGGGTAATGAGATACAACATACTACTGGAAAATCAGCTAAGATCTAGAAAAGATGTTGGTGGTTGAAGCTATTGGTTCCCTGGTGAATGACAAATAGCGATTGGAGGGAAACTAAACAGAAGTATCCCCTCAGATTCTAGAAATCCAAAAAAGAAAGAGTTCTGCAAAATCTAAATCAATGAAGGTCAATGATAAGATCCTAGGGTTTTATCGTGAAAAAAAAAAGAGAAAAGGGATGATCACTTCGAGGGGATCGGCTTCCTTGATCACTTCGAGAGGATTGGCCTCCTGGGGTTAGTCAAAAGACTGAATAATATTTCATTGTCCGTCGAAATGAAACAGTTACATCCCTATTTATAGAGTTCCACCCAGAGTCCACTAGAACTTGGACTCTTAATAATAAATAAATATTAAATAAACCTTTTTCCAACTCTAACTGAACTAAACAGACTCAATAAATATTATTCAAAAGCCCAGAAAATAAATGGATCCTAACAATTTCTCCCTCTTCAAATCAGCCTTGTCCTCAAGGCCGAGCAACATCAAACTCGGAAAGTTTCTCTTTCAGCACTTCAATCACGGATATCTGTGGCGCATCACAACCCGTTGATCGAGTAAATACGGTCTCCACTTCTTGATAGTGTAAGCAATAGGTTGGCCTTTTGGTGTTGCAGTCTTCTGAAAAACCCTCTCCATTCGATAGCTAGTGGCAATTGTGACCTTACTTCCACGTCTTCCTTTTATGATCACCTACTTTCCATTAATAAAAAACTTCATGATTAGTTTAGAAAAATTCCACGAAACATCACCCAAGGTTGATAGTCATTCAATTCCAAACACCATTTCGAAGTCTTCCAAAGGTAGCAAAAAGAAGTCCACAAGCAACTCTTGGCCCTGCAAATTCAATTTAATCTTTGAACACTTACTATCATAGGTTAAAATCCGTCCATCGACGACCTTTACTTCGAATTTGTTACAATCTTCAATGTGCTAGGCCAATTGGTCGGCAACCTTACTGTCCATAAAATTGTTAGTGCTACCAGTATCAATTAAAACTATAACATGTTGATGTTCCCAAATTCCTCCAACTTTCATAGTTTGCGGATTAGAGTAGCCGGCTAATCCATGCATTGTATGTATGATAGATCCAACATCGTCATCAGAATCTATACCTTCATGATCAGAGTCTACATTGTTAGCTTTCGGTTCCTCAATTGGTTTAATCATAAGAAGTTGCCCTTGTTTACATCGATACTCCCTACTTCACTTTTCATCACAGTGCTAGCACAAACCCTTCATTGATCTTTCCTTGAGTTCTTCTTGGTTTAGTCTTCGAGTGTTAGGGTTCTGACTGGGAGCGGGTGGCTTGCTGATCATTTATTTATTGTCACTTCTGTTTCGACGATTTTCCCTGTTGATTTTTTCCTAATGTAAACGTGCAAATGAAATCGCAACAATCATAGTGCGAGGTTGACGAGCTTTGACTTCACACCGGATATCTGAATTAAGTCCTACGATAAATGTACCCACCAGTTGTCGTTCAGACCAATCTCTGGTTTGATTTGATAATCTTTCAAACCTATTTTGATATTCCAACACTATAGAAATCTGACGAATTTTGACGAGCTATCCATCAACATTCTTATATTCAGATGGGCCAAAGCGAACAAAAAGCCCTCTCTTGAACTGCTCCCACAAAAGAACTCCGTGGCAAGTTTCATACCAATCATACCACAGGATTGCATCTCCATCTAGCTGGATTGAGGCTATTTCTACCTTGGAATCTTCTAGGGTCTTGTGAAAACGAAAAAAAAATTTACCCTAGAGATCCAACTGGTCGGATCTCTATCTTCCCATCTTGGAACTTCCACCTTCATGCGTTGGTAGCTTGTGTCCTGTTCTTGGTTCCTTTTCCCTGTGTCTCCATATCGATTCAAACTTTCATCTTGTTGAAACTTGCTGAAGCTCTCCAATAGACTCTTTTTAAAATCACTAAGGGTTTCTTGTAGCCGATTCTCAATTCTGGTTGCCATTGCGTAGGACTGTAGATCTGTAATCTCCAATTCCTATTTTTGGTGTCGGGTCAAGGGCATCAATATTGCAATGATCGATGGCTGCGGCGGTTGCGACAGAACGATGAGGGGATGGTTGAGCGACAAAAGATGCAAAGGATGGTGGATCTAGTGGTTTGCGGCAACGATGGCCCTGCTTCACCTCTTTTCTTCCTTTCCTACTGCGGTGGCAACCGACGACTGTTGTGGATGCCGGTGGAGAAAGGGGGGGGGGGGTGCTGGCCAAGAAGCAACGACGATGGTGGTCGCTGGCCGGAGAGCAACAACAACGTTGGTTGCTAGCCGGAAGAACAGGAAGCGATGGTGGCGCAACTGGGAACAATGCTCTATCTGCCGCTGCGAGAAGGAAAGGTTGATGTCGAGGTTGAGAGGCAGCAATGGCAGTGCGATTAGGAGCAAGGTCACCGAGGGCGAGTAGCAACAAAGGGTCGCCGAGGCTAGGCGCTGCAAGGGGGTGGTCCGCTGGCCAGGAATAACGACGATAGCCCTTTCTCGCTCGAGCGAGATAGGGTGCATGGCTGGAGGGCGGCTACGACGTAACAAGTAGGGGTGCTAGCCGAGAAGCAGCGACGACGATGGTCGCTGGCCTGGCCGGAGAGAAGCGGCGACAATGGTCGCTAGCCAGAAGCAGGGGAAGCAAGGGCGAAGTCTCGCTCGAGAAGGATATAGCTACAACGGCCCTTTCCCGTTTCAGAAAGGGTGTGCGGATGTGTGTGCTGGCCGGGAAGCAACAACGGTGGCGATCGCTGGCTGAAGAGAAGCGACAACGATGGTCGTGTGTGCTGGCCGGGAAGCAACAACGGTGGCGATCGCTGGCTGAAGAGAAGCGACAACGATGGTCGCTGTGGCTAGAAGCAGGGGTTCTCGGTCGCGTGCGTGGCAACCGGCCTTTTCTTTTTTTTTTTTTTTTTTTTTTTTATGATGATAATTGCAGCGAGAACGCCGAGGATCGCTGCTCTAATACCAATTGATAAGACCCTAGGGTTTTATCGCAGAACAAAGAAGAGAAATGGATGATCACTTCGAGGGGATCAGCCTCCTTGATCACTTCAAATGGATCGACCTCCTGAGGTTAGTCAAAGACTGAATAATATTTCATTGTCCGTCGAAATGAATATCTCTATTTATAAAGTTCCACCCAAAGTCCATCAGGACTTAGACTCTTAATAATAAATAAATATTAAATAAACCTCTATCCGACTCTAACTAACTAAACAAACTCAATAAACATTATTCAAAAGCTCAAAAAATAAAGGGATCCTAACAATCAAATCCTTGGTACAAAGATAATTGCAGACATGTTTAGAAAGAAAAAAACTTTGAGAAACATCAGAGAAATTATTTGTAATGAGCCTAAACCAACATACATCCAGGAGGGTTTGTTTACGATAAGAGAACAGTTGACTTGTGAAGGCTCATGGTGTCCATTAAGATGCGATGCAAAAGGCAAGGATTGACAAACTGACATAATGAACCATTTCTGTAATGAAAATATGTAATAAAACATGCACCATTAGATTCTATATAATAATTAAACTAAATTGTAACCATGACATACCATAAAAAAAAATCAATATTCCAACAAGTACAAGAAAGGCATTAATTGGAACTGAGTTAATTGTACCATAAAAATAAATTGATTCATTAGATATACAAGTTTTGTGTCAAGGAGTCAAAGTTCCTTAAAATTAAAACATCAGTTCAAACAAAGAGCTGATAGAAAGAAGCAGCATAACTTTTTTTGGAATGAACTGATATTTCACATATTAATATAACCCATATCAAAGATAAAACAAAGCAATGATCCTGTTTCTGTTATCTTCAATGAACTGATAGAAACAAGCAGCATAACTTTTTTTGGAATGAACTGATATTTCACATATTAATATAACCCATATCAAAGATAAAACAAAGCAATGATACTGTTTCTGTTATCGTCAATGAACTATACATAAAACGTTTAGCTTCTTCAAATGAAATAGACAATGGTGTTTATAGCAGAGAACCAACTTTACGCACATGGAGACATAATCAGATCACTCAAAAAATAAAAATCTAATACGATCAAAATTACAATCATAACAATTGATTTAATGAAGTCAGTCAGTCCTTTATTTCAGTTGACTTATTTTCCTTCATCCCTCGGCTGGATATCAACATGGAAGCACTTAGATATGGCTTAGCATGAAGGAAAGGAAAAAAAGACCCCCCACAAGAAAGACTCAAACTTAAACTTCAACTTGTAGGGAGAAGAAAGGGAATTTGCAACACTTTTAGTAGAAGGCCTGGATATTTAGTTGAGTAAAAAACTTCCTCTATCCTCGGTTATTGCATCCGGGACAAGCCAGTTATTGAGGCTGTTAAGCCAAATACTTTTCAGTACAGGCCTGAATGACAATGGTTTTCAAAATTAAATCGAGTATGAAAGTGAAACAACACTTTTTGTTTTGAAGAGCATACCTTATCTTCACTATGTAGCAAGCAATTCCTTCTAATTCTCATTCGTACTGCCGCATAGAATTTTAAGGCGTTTCCACCACATGTAACCTCATCTTGTTCCCTGAACCCATGCGTTGATCTTAAATTTGCTCTAACCTGGTCATTCAGTTAAAACTCCCTATTATTCCAGTAAAGGAATATGCAACAAAAGCATGCATCTAAAAGACATTAAAAGAGAACAACATTACATGTAATCAAGAATAACATAAATCTTGCCATCATTTTTTACATTTTGTTCACGCATACTTGTTATGCAAGCTTTATCCAATTACAACAAACTAAACTAAAACACAAGGCCAAGATTCTCGATGGCATCCTTGAGGAGTATTTATTAATGGTCAACTTGGCATCCTCCCTCCTAAGTAATTTTAGCCAAGCGTGATGCTTGCCATGATTAAAACGGTAACCCTAAATTGTACTTGGAAAAATAGTAGTCGGCTAGGTTTCAGATACGAGTTGATAAAGTGCGCATGGAACAGTTTTTACTGGTCTGACAAAGAACTTGTAATATTATTTTTACTTTATTTCCAGCTGGTACCAAGTGGTATAGGCCAGTTTACCATCCGGTAGAACCATACCACACCAATATGATAGATTACCAAAATTGGTATTGAATCAAGATTTAAAACCTTGGTTGTAGAAATCTTGCATAAGACCTAACACCTGCTTCACAATTTCTCTTCAGAAATTCAGAAGCTTAAACATTATGATTGGCAATAGTTAGTATCTGGAATCAAGATTAATGCACTACATTATAATCGCAATTGCATCTATCCTGCACTAAATTATATAAGTCAAGAAATATGACAAAATATGTCTTTCACAAATTTTATGCAAACCAAGTTCAAACCTTTCTACTACCATGTGTGTTTTCCAAAAAAATATAGGAAGAGGAGTTCAGATAAGGACATGTACCTTTTTTCTATTAGAAAATATGGGTGCATTATGTTTGATGAGAGATAAAACTATACTCACAGTATATGAGTTTACAATCTATACCACAACAGAAGTCCCCCTCACACACCTGTTACCTTCGAGTTACTTTGCTAGTTTCTATTGGAGTTGTGCAAAATAGGACAAAAGGTGTCAAAAGGAGGCTTATATTGGATTTAAAACAAAAAGGGCATTAAGTGAGAAAGCAACTCATAAAAAACACTTGTGAAATTACCAAATGCAGATATTATTATTAACTAGAATAACTAATAAAATGCATAGAGAAAAAGACAACAAGATAATGTTGCACATAAGAAAAAAAGACTGATTGAATCACAAATGATGGAACAGATTTGAAGTAGGAAAGTGATGTATGGTTAAGTTATCATTACCATTAAGACAATATATGTAGTATTATGAGTTAGTTTCCATCAAGGATCAGCCTTAAATGATTATATTGCTCATTGATAGTTATACTTATTTACAAGGCTCACAATTTTGTGTACACTCGGTATGTTGTTATGTATCAAGTTTCAAAACAATTCTGAAATATATGAAAAAATAGGTAAAAATTGTCTGCTACAAACCATATACCAACAAACCCTGTACTGGGTGTACCAAGAGATACAACCCCTATATCAGGTCCCCATACTAATAAGTTGTCGGACCAATAAATGTCAGTATAGTATACCAATACAAGGTGGTATTCTAAACCTTATTTATTTATGCATATTCAGGATAAATTTGTATCCTTTTATGATAAACTTTAAATTTTCTACATTCTGGCGCTAACAATTGAACTAGTTTAAATCAAGTAAAACTAAGCTGGTACAATTGAAATAGATAGAGACAAAATTTCAAAAGTCTAGATTTTACATATTTTAGGAGTGTCCGATGCCACAAGGTTACACCTTTGCAATCTAGGTAACTAGAGTTCAACTCTATGAAAACAATTTGTCTATTTAACTAAGCTGGTACAATTGAAATAGATAGAGACAAAATTTCAAAAGTCTAGATTTTACATATTTTAGGAGTGTCCGATGCCACAAGGTTACACCTTTGCAATCTAGGTAACTAGAGTTAACTCTATGAAAACAATTTTGTCTATTTATAGATAATGTAGTGCATAACTAGATGATAGCATTAGATAATAAGGTTGCAGCAATGAATCATGATAATCTCAAGTTTCAAGCTATCAAGGCAGAGTCACCAAGCTCTAAATCAAATCATCAAGTTTCTAGACAACTAAGTCTAAAGGCACCATCAATGTTGTTTGTTAACTTGTGGCTTATCAATGTTGATAAGTCATATTCAGCACGAGCATGAGGGGTCATGAGGAACTGTCCACTTTGGGTGAGCTCACATGGTTGTCCTTTCGAGGTGAGCCCTAGGGTAAAGGGTGACTCTGTCACTCATAAGGCCTTAATTTTTCTACTTAATCAATGTAAAACTAAACGTGTTTTTCAGTGCCCCCAGTAGAGAAGCTGAGGCCTCGTGACCCCTCCTTCTAGCACTAGCTAATAAGTCATCATTTATCATCATCGATGAGATCACAAGAGCTCACGAGCTATTATCTGTTTTAGGTGAGCCCGACAGTTTTACCCGTTTGGGATGAGCCCCAAAAGGCGTCTTTAAGAGTAGAGGGTGATTAGCACCTACGAGGCCTCAACTCCCCTACTAAGGGCACTGATAAACACATTAGGTCTCACATCGATTGAGTAGGGGAACTATAAGCACCAAAGTCACCTTTTACCCTCATATATGCCTTTTGGGGCTCACCTTAAAAGGGCAAAACTATATGGGCTCACCTCAAGCAAACAATTCCTTGCAAGCATGCCATATGGGCTCACCCAAAACGAACAATTCCTCGCGAGCTCTTATGCTCATATTGATGACGACAAATGATAACTTATCAAATGTGTTGTGCAACTTATGGTCATTAAATGAGGTTGGTGAAAGTTTAAGTAATTGACTAGGGTAGGTGCTACTTGCTAGTATCTATAAAAGGAGAGGGGAGGAGAGTTTGAGAAATAACCTTGAGCTAGTCTATAAATCCTTGTATTTGAGCTCCTACTTGTAAAGAGAAATCTATTAATGTGGAACAAGATGAAAGAAGATGACAAGAGAGAACATAAGACAAGAAAGAAAAGAGAACTTCTCTTTCTTTTCATAAGATGATGAAGAGCTAGGGTTCGTCGTACCACGATATATCGCTTGATACGAGCAATACATATTGGTCCAATAGGGGACCAGTACGCGGTCCACCTTGTACCGAATAATATATACTAAAAGACTTTGTATCGCCCGATACAAACTTGTATAACTCAGTAACGATCAAAATCTGACCATTACCGATCGGTACCAGTTAGATTTTGACCACTACCGTCGGACGGCTCAGATCTGACCCTTTCCAACAATCAGATCCATTTGAAAGGGTTTTTAAATCCTTTCCTCCCCCTTTCACTCTCTCAATCTCTTTTTCACTCACTTATTTCTCTCATTCTCACATTTACACTCTCTTAAAACTTAGCAAAGCTACGATTTGTGGATTAAATCATGCTTGGAAGACTAATTAGAGAGGATTAACGCCTAAGTTAGAGGAAGAACTCGCTAATCAAAGAAATGTAGACAACTTCTCTTCTCAATCGCATTTAGCAACTCGCTCGGTCCGAAATCATGGCAGTAACGTAAACAGCAATGCCTCGACCAACAATGACAACGATGTCGAGGAGTTGATGGTTTCATCTACATAGTTTAAGGGTGATGCACGGACCAAGGAGCAGTATTTTACGTATGCCACCCAAGATTCAATTCATGAAGCTCGATGTGATAGCTGGTCATTCTTCTTCGAGTAGCAATATAATGATAGTTGGTCATTCTTCTCCGGGCAATAGTACGGTGATCGATCTTATGATACAAAGCAACAGATTAATAGCAAAAGTAGAATTACTAACATTCTCATGCTTCGCACCATACCACAATCGTACTTGCCTTAAGAGCCGCCTCGGACACATGTGGTCCACGACAATCATACTAACGACCATCACCACATTGATGCACCTATGACATACGATGTATCAGTATACTATGCCGTAAGATCAATTTCAAGATTGGGTCTGACAAACATATCAAATTAATATACATATACATAGGATCGAGGATCTCGATCCACCGCCCATGGAGTCCCGTCATTCTTTTTGGTAGTAGAATTAGGTATATCCATCAATCGATTATTTGATTCATTTGAATCTTAAAGTCTAAGTTATTTAACAAATAATCTAACAATTCAAATCATCTCTTTGTAGATAATTCAATATCAACAGGACGGTCTGAATCGTACCATAAAGCTACTTCTTAAAGTTCGAAAAAGATATGTGCCACTTTTCTTTCCTAATTTAGACTATTTTTGCTAAAATTATATCAAATTTATATTTATTTCTAACTTAAAATCCTAATCTAACTTTTTTCTATTTTAAAGAATTTTTGGAGCTACTTTTGACCATTTTTAGTGTCATCAGTATGCCCTGCCATATCGACACATGGTATGTCAGCATGAAGTGGTACGTATCATACCGTCGATCGACCGATACACTAATTCATACAAGTAAGGCGAACCTTGCTAAGAGCTAAGAGTTCAAATACAAGGATTCACAACAAATTCAAGATATTATCCATCAAGCTCTCCTCCCCCCTGCTTTTATAGATAACTACCACCTACCCCAGTTTATTACTTTAACTCTCACCAAGGCTAATTAATAACACAAGTTCCAAAACACATTGAAAGACCATAAGTTATAAAACAACATTGATCATGCCTTGGGACGTAATTGCCTAAAAACTTGATGATTTGACTTGGAGCATGGTGTCTTTGTCTTGGAACTAAACATCTTAAAACTTGATAGCTTGAAACTTGAGATTATTATTATTTATTATGGTAATCTCATTCTCTAATGCTACCATCTAGTTATGCACTATATCAATAACTCTCCCCAAACCCCTCATCAACAAAAACCTCACATACAATGCTATCCTATAAAGTTTTATATATCTTAGATTTACATAAAACCTTATGGATCAAACTGATAGGATTTTAAAAAATAATTGCTATTGATATAAGATGCATATGAAGTCACCAAAAAACAAAATAAAAATTATTATTTATTAAGGACATTATTTATTTACATGTGTCAATTAGGATTAATAAAGCAATAAAAAGTTGATGAAGACAAAATAAACTTCATAAGAAACAAAATAATTCATAACGAAAGATTTGAATAATGTTATTGCCCTTGATAAAGTTTAACGACCAGAAAGATCCAAATAACTGACCCAAATAGTTGATGGCTCATTGATGTTATATCTAGCATCGTAGCCTAGGGATGAAGACTATGACATCCTTATGATGAATTATTATCGTTTTAGGTATCGAATTTACTTCGGTGATGTGGTCAGACTACTATGCACCAGTCGGTATCGATTTTGAAAATGAACGAGAAGAGGAAGGTAGAAGAGGAGATGGCGAAGCAAAGGAAAGAGGAGGTAGAGGAGGATAGTAAGGGGGAGGCGGTGAAGGAAGAGGAGGAAGAAGAACAAAGAAAAGCAAGCATTGGAGGAGGAAGAAGAAGAAAGATGGCAGATAGCGACAGCGGCGATGTCGTCCCTTGACAACGGCAACGACATCGCACAACAATTGCACGAGGGAAATAGCTTCAACAATATCTAACAATTTCTAGTAACTCCAATACTCAAAGGACTGGAAATAGCTTCCAAATAAATAAAGGACTTGGGAATGGATTTGATAGAATAGGTTTAGCAAACCCTTCCAAAGTAATTAAATAATCAGAAAGCATAAGAAAGAAAATATGCTAAATTGTTAGCATCTTATGCATATAACTTTAAACAGTATCAGCAACTATAGTGCCAAAAGTCACTAATCCAGATTCGGATTTATCATATACAACTATCTAGTAAGACTTAAGCAGTACCTATGACTACTGCTCAGGGTAGATTCAGGATTGCATCAACATCAAATCTAGTAGGCATTGAATAATTGCAACCACGCTTTTAAAAACCAGGTAAACCAATCTGCACTGCCTGATATTTATCAGTCCGACTAGGAACCAGTACCTAGACTGGACAATTTCACATGGTCAGGTTCAAAATGCAGTTTAGCTTTCTTTTTCTTAACTTGACAGCAACAGCTGTCTTCTTTTAGGTTATTTTCCTCCCATGTTCAATTCTCTCTCACCATACTGCCGACTGCCTCACCACCGGTTGCTGGTACCTAAACACTGATGCCTGTTGCCTCATGCCACCACTGCTTCCTTCATCAATGACACTCCACCTTCTCTTCCTCCTACTTTAGCTCCTCCTCTGCACTTCTTTTTTCTCCTCCTCCTCCCTTCTTCTTTCCCGATCTCTTTCGTCCATGCCGACATCTATGCTGACATACTGTGTGTCAGTATATGCTAGTATATACCAGAGCATTTGGATCCAGCCTGGGAAACTTGAATCCTTGATTGCAACATCTTCAAATATACTTAAAAATGGTTATTCTGGTTCTACAAAATTTTCAAGGGTCGATTATGATTAATTTGAAGGCAAAGGAAATCAATAGGATGTTTATAGGAAACTAAAACCTACTTGGAATAACCAACAGAACTTGTGTAACTTTATAATAAAATACCAGGTTTAGATTCCAAATTAGGTTCTTTTATTTCCCTTAAGGTTATTTGTACACTTTTTTTTAATGAAATATTTGTTATGTTGAAATGTTCACGATATAGAAACAATCACCTAATTTCGAGTAAAATTAACAGAATAAGTAATTTACCAGTATCATTTGAGATAGTACTTGAATAGATATTGTAGTTAAAACTTAAAACTCAAATCTGTAACATATTCTTGTTTCTAAGATACTGTTCATCTTACATATCTAGAAAAAACATTCCTCCAAGGGAAGAGTCAGAATTGCTAAATTGATTTCAAAAATGTCATTGATACAAGAGGTATATGAAATATGCATATAAAGCAAGTTTAATTTATCCAATCATACAATGCTAATAGGGCTATCAAGCAATTTTCTTTTATTGGTGCACTGCTGGGAGATGAGCTTATACCTGATTAACAAAAATGATGATAGTTTGTGACCGACACAATGAGTAATGAATTTTTCGAAGTGCTTGTGTCATCAACTTCGACTGTACCTTTCGGGGATAAATATCTGTCGTACCATCAAGTTCACACCCAGGAACAAGGGCTGCCACCTATGGCATCCACAACAATCGCAATCAAGAGACCATTTAATCAGTTTGATTTAAGCATACTCAAGATGGTGACAAATAACAATTAGCTATTGTTGAGATATATCGAGCCATATGAATAGAAAGTTATCATTCTTGGAATTGAGATATCACCATTAGGTTAAAAATTTATTATTTCATTACATCATCAGAAAGTAATAACATGTTATTCTTTTAAATTATAAGAGGTGCCATCATATATATATATAGTTTCATCAATTTTCCCATGGCAGAGTTCCACTTAAATAGTATTGCACACATACTAGTTACCAAAAAGATTCATATTGAGCATCTAATCATGCAATGCACTGGTGAACCTATGTAAGAATTGAGTAAAACATATCTTTAGGTACAATTATAAGTATGTAAATTGCTCAGACGGCAAATGCTGCGGTTTATTTTGTCAAAAAATTATCACATTGACCAGATGCAAGTTGGTCTCATGAAGTCCAACTGGTCATTGCATATTTCAAGATGGACTTCATTATCACTAATCAGTTTGAATTCATTATCCATTCCAACAGTACAGGTACCTTGTTCCCACAATATACAGCTTAAAAAATTCCTAGGGTCAAAATAATGTTATCTATGAGAGGTGATGGGCCATTTTTGGGAAAAACATGACATGCTTTTGCATCCAAGGAGTGGAAATAAGTGATGAGAGCAGAGTTAATAATCCATGCAATCAACTTAGCTTAGTTGATTCTGAGTATCTCTATCTCTATTCAACGTATGCTGATACTAGACCAAATCAGTGTAAAGAATAAGTGCATTGAACAATAACACAGATGGGAGAAGAGACATAAGCAATACACAACCAGAAGCTATCTCTAATAGTTATTGCATAGAAGAATATGGAAAAAAATTTCCTCTATGTAAATGGATAGTGAAATGTCTGTAAAGCAGTAGTTACGTACGCTGTCGACAACAATAACATCCACAAATCCACTACTGACAAGAGTATTCAAGATACTCAATGTTTTTTCAGCACAGTCAACTCTCGAAATTAGAAGATTGTTGGTGTTTACACCCATGGTTTCTGCCAAAGAGGGATTCATGGCATTCTCTGGATCAAGATAAGCACAACATCCTGCAAAATTTGGCAATAATGTAAACAGACAAGAAAAGAAATTATAAGTGATATTATGGTTAAATGCATTCTGAATTCTCCTAAAGGAAGCACAAAAGCAATTAGGCCCAAGAGTAAGAAAGTCGGTAGCAATTGGATATAAACAGCTTAACAAAGAACTCATTCTGTTCTTTCTTCTTTGTAGTGTTCAACTCCAACCAAAAGTCTTGACGGAAAAAGAAAAAAAGGATAAAACATTGTATAAGGCACAACCAAGCAAAATGGAGCAACAAGCTCCCAAAGTTACCAAATTGGAAGTTATGATGGTGATATTGAAGCACATGAAAAAAGATAGAAATTAGTGGCCACAAAAGAGATAGAAGTGTTGAGAAAGATGGATGATAAAATAGCATTGAGATAACAGTTGCAGCTAGTCTTTTTAGGATGGTTTCGTTTCTTCAGTCACTTGACGAGAAAGAGAGAAGAACCAATTAGAAAACAAAGCTGCAGTTGAAAGCATTAGTTCCTTAGAGTCGTGAAGGCATATGACTAAATTCATGCTGGTACATCAAACTAATCAGTATTCCTCTAGTAAGGTTTCATAAAATAATTGTTCCAGGATTTTAATATCAAGAAAGTTGACTGATGAGAGCCAAATTCAATTTTAGACCACATAGGACAGCAAAATAATTACAACATTAATATTTAGGTGCCTATCTGAGGAACCATTGAATAATACTGCTGATTCAAAAAGTCTCAATTGACAAGGATTATCAAACTTAAGTAGCAAGCATGCTGATGAAAGATGTCACTGGACAAAAGTCACTGAGCAAGGAATATAAAGCTGGAAAAACTAATGCATTTGACTAGAGATGCCAATGGTATAATCTACCCGATTATGATTCAACAGCAATTCATTTGAGAGGTCCCTATCCACAAAGAGAGGGACCAGTCTACAAACATTGGCTGAAAAGAGGATTCTCTGGATCGGGCACCTATCTACAAAGATCTCTTATGTGTGAGAATCACGAAACAACTCCAGTCACCATAAAGAATAGTCAGCTTTCCAGAAACTCAGTCCTTTCTCATACTGAATTTTCATGAAATAACAGTCCTGATTTATATATAGGAACACTTTCTTTTCTTTTTCTTCCAATGAGATTGATGTAGAAGTTGATGAGACAATAAATTTCAAACACTCATCTTCCCTCAAGGTTCCACGCTTAGTGTCAACAAAATCTGCATGTGAGATCCTGAAACAGAAGCAAGTCTAGATTATCATAAATTAGTTCCTTGGTTATATTATAAATGTCCTTTGCACATATGGCCATCTAGATTGTCAAATCACAAATCTTCTACATCAAAGTGTCAAAGTATCTTAATACCCTAAATTTATTTAAATTCTTTGCACAAATGCCCCTGCTGACAAGTAAAAACCTTGTTTAACCTGACAAGATAATAGACCATTGAGACTTCCAAATTAAACTTTGCCGTAAAGTCCCTCTAAATTTCTCATAATGTTTTCGTATTTATAAATTGAACATGTGGTCATCAAAAAAATTAGTAGGGTATTCATGCATAGGGATAAAATATGATGTTACATATGATAATGAACAACTTCTGACATGTCATGATATTTGTAGGAGTTATCACACAAAGAAACCAATTTTACATGTGCACCATGATAATTTGACACTTTTTGAGGGAGCAAACATGCAATTAGACTCTTAGAAGATGTTTTATGTACAAAAAACCATTTTTTTTATTTACCTCATTTTCTGCTTTACATGCTGCAAATCCATTTGTCCACTTTTTTATCATCTTATTTATTGATGTTGCACAAGGAACTCAATTTCACCTGGACTGGTCCATAGCAAGCAGTATTTATGGTTCCAAGCACGGACCACCCCATTTCAAACTGTCCAGAATAGTTTTTCACTTTTTCTTTTGGCGGCAGTTGATCTTTTTTTCTCTTTTACTTTTAAGGCTGCAGCAGGATCTCTTAGGACTTGTGAGGGGACTCCAACACACTGCCACTACCATTCTCTGCTCTGCTCTCCGTCACTCACCCGCTGCTCGCCTCATCTCTGGTACTTCTCGTCCTCATCTTTTACCTTTTCTCCTCTTCCTCTGCTGCTGCCTCCTCCACTGCCCTCTTCTTGGTACCACGGCATGTGCTGGCATACCATATGTTGATATGTTGACACTGACCGAAACCATACCAATCATGCAATGGATTAGCATGGGTCCAGCAACTGAAATAGCATCCATTGATGTCATATAACATAAATAGTAATGATTCATACTTCAGATCCTGCCTAACTAGGTCAAATCAGCCCAAGATGCTATTGTACTTATTTAACATCAAAACATCATGATCAAATTTTCTTCAAGATTCTGGAGTCAATTTTGAGAAGTGGTCTGCGAATCATGATTTTACTCACGACAATGACATCATTTTCATCATCCGTTAGGACAACCAAAAGACCTCTACCTCAGTACAGATGGCACCATTATAAAGTCAAGATTCAACCTGGACTCCACGGAATCTAACAGTTAATAATTAAATTCGGATGACCCTGTTCTTTACTATGCCCCACATAACTTGGGTGAGTCTATTATTGGATTCTATCATCTAGTCAGTACCTTATTACAAGGTGATCTTTGTTATCCTCCTGCGTAGTTATGTTCCTGAATTGATGGAAATTGAACCTTACATGATGCAGCAGTGACAGCATTACCTTTCTGTTTGGACAACACTGAGCTGCATTGAGGCCAAGTCAGACCATCCCAAATCCACTTGTGTCAAGACCCATCAGGTTGCTCACATTCTTGGTGGAACTGACCTCCTTTGGCATGAATTTCCAAGTCCTACCAGGACTAAAAACTTATATGTATTCTTGTCAGTAATTTCAAGGATACTTTTAGAAGATGCCTTGAATCTAATTAGAGTCTATTCAGAATCCAAATGTCCTACAGTCCTAGTATGGGTATAGTGTGGGTTAGGATGATTATTTTTGTAGATAGACTCATACCTTAATAGTTATAGCAATCTATGACAAAGACATTTTGAGGGGATGTGGCACTAATCCTCCATCCTCAACTTCTATGAATGTATGCCCTAATTTGGTCCTACCTTATTTAAGAATAGGAGGAAGGTAAGAGTCTTCGGTCTTGTAAGTCCTAAAAGCAGATTAAAACTAACATTCTCTTTACAATTTCTCTCTCTCTTTCGTTCCTTTTTTCACTTTTTCACTTTGCTCTTTACTCTCGTTTCTTCTCTAACTTCTCTTGGAGGAATCCTTCTTCCCTTGAGCAAAGAAGCCTGTTGATCTACCAACAATAGGTTGGTTATTTATTTGCTTTTTATCAAAAGTAACCCCATCAACTCTATTAAGCTTGTTCTCATGCAACATAAAGAAAATAATTCAATAATGATCATTGTTTGAACCATGGTATGCAATTTCGAATAGTACCACCTAGTACGGGTGGTACATACCGATTCAACGACATACCAGTACGCAAACCGTCCGCTACCGAACGGAACGTGCTACAGTGCTACAATATAAGGAAGAAATATTTAAAATCACTCGGTACACCCTGATGTACCGCTCGGTATGCCCCTAGTGTACCGCTCGGTATGCTCTGATATACCGCTTGGTATATGGTATCGTACCGTACCAAGCCAACCTCGAAACACCGATACGGTACGATATTGCATACCTTGGTTTGAACTTCCCAAAAGAAATAAAAAAGAACGATCGGACCAGTTTGTACCAATCAGTATTTCCAACCAACCAAAAAATGACACCATTATCCTTTTTTTCCCTTTCAATTGGTCCCACCTTGCCACCATGTTAACTCCATCCACGGGTAGCCATTTTCTACTCCAGCCCCCTCACCATGCCCAAATACTAGGTCGGCTCTGATACCAAATATCATGGCTCGAGCCTGATGGGCTAACTGGCCTATCAACTTCGTTTGGTCTAAACTACTGACCAAAATGCTTAAGCTGAAGGTGACAGTAGTACACTCATCAGACCCTTATAAGCCAATCTTAATCTTGCCCACTTCCGATGTGGGACTAATCAGGGATGTTACACCATATGTCAAGCTGCCAACTAATATCAACACTTGACCAAAATTTTGAACTTACTACTAGTGAGACTGATACATACCAACCAATTATTGGCACATCTAGATACAACTCTATATACCACTCTTTTTTTTATTTTTTCTATTATTTTATACATCAATACATGACAATATAGGTCAACATACCGCTCAACATCTCGATACCGTGCCAATCTAACATGAGGAAATCAATATTGAACTGGTATTTGAGTCCTTGACATTGATAATATCAAGTAATTTGAAAACCCAACAATATGGCTGCTTTTATTATTTTAGTTTAACTGGAAAACCAACAGTAAAATGAAAATCCAGCAACCAGCTTGAGTCCAGTTAGTAAAACAATTGACCATAAATATGCAGATATAATGAAGGACCACTATCCTTAAATGAGATCCTTAAGCAAAAATGAGACTATCAAGTATAGAATGACAATTTTATGTACTCACATAGCTCATGTTGATATAGTAGAATGCATTTTCATAGACCCAAAAAATCAGAAAGCAAAGGGAGAAAAACACCAGGTTTAGCTTCATTGACATTTATAGTGATTTTGAATGGTCTAATTTATATGAAGTTAGAAAACAAAAAACCTCCAAGCTTTTGAGCTTCCTTTATAATGTGAAGGGCAAGAGTTGTTTTCCCAGATGCTTCTTTCCCATATATCTCAACCATTCTACCCTGGAAATTAACAAACATATATTAATATAAATATGACTAAGGCAAGATGAGGAAATATAATGATACCAAAAGAGAGATTGACAAGTTAACACCAAAATGAGGAAATATTCCGCAAGGTACTTCCCCATGCCAGACCACATAGAACAAGTAATGGTTATGTTTCTATGGACAAGTTAACACCAAGATTGCCTTTAAAATCTAGACCCAGAAAGCTCTCTTCTCTTGGTTCTGACCCATTCTCCATACTCTCTCTTCATTCCTTCAGTTCTCCTGACCCTTTTTTTCTTAATCTGAAGCCTGTTTTTTTATCACAGTCTATTAGTGACTGATTTGGGAGAAAGATGCTTTTTTTGCCCAAAGCTAAGATACACTTTTCTCTCTATTCATAGATTAATGGGATTTTGTTGTTCAAGCATTTTTCACATTGTTATCATGTTGATGTTTTAATATCTGACCAACTAAATATCACCAAACGCATTCTAATTCAAA
The DNA here is from genome assembly GCA_004837865.1 of Musa balbisiana. Classification (NCBI taxonomy): domain Eukaryota; kingdom Viridiplantae; phylum Streptophyta; class Magnoliopsida; order Zingiberales; family Musaceae; genus Musa; species Musa balbisiana. The sequence continues at coordinate 11,229,687 of CM017188.1, read as the reverse complement.
GAGTATTGTCCAAATTATACATGCTGATTTAAATATTCGGTACAAGGAGGTGATGTAGAATCCTCACAGAAGTCTTTGGGTAAAGATTGAAAATCTATAGACAAGTAAATGCAAGCATTAAGTGCTTCCTGCCGTAACCAAATTTTCAAAGAATTTACTTGACAAAGAATTTATGCATAAAACAACATGTCAAAGTAGCAAGAGCACACAGAAAAGGCTCCTGTCATCAGAAATGTGGAAACAATAGCCTAAACAGTTGTCTGGCTCTGATATAAAGCAAGGACTGAAGCATTGGTGTGAGCCCCATAGTGGTCCGGTTATAGACAAGTAAATGCAAGCATTAGGTTCTTCCTGCAGTAACTAAGTTCTCAAAAAAAAAAACATAATAATGGATTCATGCATAAATCAATGAGTCAAAGTAGCATGAGCACAAAGAAAAGGCTCTTATCATTAGAACTGTAGAAACCATAGCATACATGATTGTATTGCTTAGATATAAATCAATAATTAAAGTCTCAGTCTGAGCCCCATACCAATCCCTAGCTAGAGCAATGATGGCACGAGGCGGGGGGGGGGGGGGGGGGGGGGTTGGGTTGTTCGGGGGTGGGGAAGAGAGAGAGAGAGGGAGGAAAATTAACAAAATAAAAATATAGTTGTTCTAAAAAAACTAATTTTGAACTAGACTAGGCATAATTGCTATGTTCGAGTGCTTGTTCTTGGTCAAACCATTATATACCAGGCAACAGACCATTCTGGTCAGTTTTTAAAACATCCATATAAATGTCTGGATGGGAAAGAACCACAAATATACTAATGCTTGAGATTATACAGCCTAATTTGGATCATCCATGTCCCCAGATTTGATATTTTCTCTATATTTCTATCACACCTGAAAGGCTGAAACACATGGAGGCAGGATGACTATTTCTAGCACTATGAACTACAACTGCTCCCTCCTAGCAATATTCAAGTCCAGCTTCTCACGTCCATACAACATATTCAAAATACGACGAAAATACTTTTAAGGGATTTACAGATCATTTATTTGGGATAATCATATTAAATTCTGAACCTTAGCAAAATTAACTATGTCCAATTATTTTTAAAAAGGAACAAATCAGGTACTATAAGTTAGAAAACAATAAAAAGATTCTAAACTAACCAAACCTAGCACACATTAGTATCTTAAACCAAGAAAAATTGAAACAGAAAATTTGAACTAAGGATTGCAATTTAGTACCAGGATCCCATACCGGTCCTGGACCAAACCGGAAGTCCTGAATGATACCAGTACCACTGCTATTTTAAAAATTCAGCTGAAAATTAGAAAAAAAAACTTATTTCTTGGTTCTTTCACTTGTTTTCTTGGTCTATACAATCAAATTAAATAATAATAAAGAACATGTAAATATTGGTAAATCACTACTTGCCAGTATTTTAAATATTTGGCAGAAAAATCAGCCATAAATTATAGATAACCCTATTTCTGGGTTCTTTCACCTATTTTCTAAAATATACAATCAAATTAGATCTAAGCTATAAAACAATAGAATACAAAACTACATTGCTTAGTGGCTAGGAATCGAAGGTAGTCAAATGAGTATTGCTCCACCCAAATTGATATGGTCACAATGGACACATTGTCAATAATGACATGCTCAAACGACAATTTATAAGATCCTTGCTTTGGGTCCATTTTCCTACAAAGAAACATTCGATCATATCCATAAATTCAAAATCCTACTATGATTTTATCTAAATGGTTAAACCATATATCGTGCTAGGTGACCAAGAAACAATAAACCCTTAACTCAATTAACATAACATGGTCTAGTTAGGCCTTAATTAGATACACGTGGAACAAGGAACCCTTAATTAGTTCTTAAATGCCTAATCATGCAGAAAAAATACATTGTCTGCAAGCTAATTAAATGAAATTAACTTAAATATTAGATTGTAATATTACCTTGATTTGAAGAGAAGTGAGACCAGATTAAAAGATTGAATCCCTCTTATCCAATTGAACCTTCCTAACAGTTTTACAAGGCAATTAGAAAGCTTAACCATGTTTAGGAAAAAAACCAAGAGAGGAAAGGTGAGTGAGAGTGAGAAAGAGATTGAGAGTGAAGGGGATAGGAGGCAGCCAAGAGCAACTTAAATAAGCTCCCGAAGGTAGCAAACGTCAAATTTGTACCAAATTTTAGACCAGTTTAAAAGCTTGACTCCCTCTTATCCAATTGAACCTTTCATAGTAGTTTTACAAGGTAATTAGTGAGCTTAACCATGTTTAGGCAAAAATCAAGAGAGATAAGAGTGAGTGAGAGTGAGAAAGAGAGTGAGAGTGGGGGGAGAGGAGGCAGCCAGGAGCGACTTAAATAATCACCAAAAAGCAGCCAATGTCAAATTTGGACTCAAATTTGACCAGCTTGCAATGGTCAAAATTTGACTGTACCATCTAGTGTCCAAGGTGTACTGCCTGGTATGCCTTATACCGGCCTGATTTCGGCCGAAATGGACTTGGTTTGTGAACCAAGTAGATTGTACCAGACCATTTTGGTCAAAACTGCAGTACATGATTTGAAGTTTTGAACCATTGTGTTTGATGTCAAGACGCACAGAGAATGTAAGATAGGAATCAGACAGGATCAACTGCATAAAATCGGGAACAGCTCATCATAAGAATGCTTTCTGGAAAAACAGAACAAAAAGATCAAGAATATTAAACAATGCAGAAAAACACAAAGGCACAAGAAAATTAAAATCACCAAAGACAAATATAGCCTGAGGTAAAGAACAATCTAAAGCCAATAGGCCATGCCTAATACATAATTTCACCCCCCAAATGACGAAAGCAAGTGCCCTTACATAATATGCACCACGTTATGTATAGATATAATACAAAAAATTATTAGCCTAAAAATAGGTAAAATATTTTAATTGATAGTACAGTTCAGCACCATATGCTAATTTGACCATTCCCAATGGTCCCCGAGCTGCAACCATGAGTAACCCAATTTTTTTTCTAAACCATATTGACACTGCCAAACTTTTAAAACCACAATTACGTTCATGGCACAATCATGTTGATGTCTACTATGCATTAGCACAACACCAATATGCCAGTATGTACCAAATATAACAATTCCAATTATTTCCTATTTTCATGACAAATGGATAGGACTTCCAAAGTGACTAGAGGAGGCACGTGCATATTCATCATTCAATTAAATGGGACTGTTTCATAAAATATTAACAACAATCAATACAAAGGAGTTGGTTGAAAAGATGAGATGTCTTTCTACGCTTGGTAACAGAAATTGGAAGAAATGCATAAAATTGTGCAATAACTAGTCAAGAATAATAGTAAGGAAAATACAAGATGAGGCTACACAGAATTATTTGATTCAGATCTTCTGCATAGTGGAAGCCAGACATCGCTACATTCAGGATGAAACATTAATCCTAAATAAAGGGCTCCATGGGAATGAAACCTAATTAGACAAGCAAAACAAGATTAATAATACATGCATGAGACCAATTTTTGCTTTACAACTACAGTACATATATCAAACCACAGAGATGTCAGTAAGCATATCAAGTATATTTATCAATGGCAACAAAAAGACTTTAAAGAAAGCTAAAAATAATCTTACAAAAGGGTGTCCTCCTTGGAACAACAACAACAGAAGCACCTGAGTTATGTTTTGGTGCATATAAGTTGAGATTCATAACCATCAAGTTATAATTGTCTCAGATATTGGAGGTGAAGTTTCAACTACTGAATGTTATATGAATATAATAATAACAACAACAGGTCATAATATTCCAACTATTTAGAGCAAGTTAAATGAATTTTTGCCACCATTGAACTCTGTACATAAAATTCTCGGTTAAACTAACAATATTTAAATCTTTGCTTATTGTGTCTTCTTAGGTCATCATTTCTTTCTCTTTGCACCACTACTACTAATTATCATACCTCTTTCAATTATATATCTATAGGCCTCCTTGGCAAATGCATATATGATCTCAAACGATTCGTCATCATTCTATCCTTTATTAGAACTACACCTAATAATTGACGAATGAAAATATTTATGTTTTGTTACAAAACCCGATATATCCACCTCAACATTCTCATCTCAGCCATACAAACTTTTTATACATATTTCTTAACCACCCAACACTCATATTCATAAAGCATCACAAGTCTAACAATTATCTTTCAATAGCATGATTTAACAAATTTCACTTATCTCTTCAACTCTTAAGCACCTATACTAGAACTTGTAATTCTGCAATGCAGAAAATTAATAAATAATATCATTTCCCTAAGCATCCAACATAACATATTGGTTATTTTAAATTAAAAACTAGTTACAAAGCCTCCAATATGTAGGCCTTAAAAATGTAACTGAAAAACAATAGATGAAGTACAAAAGTTATCAAAATTATGATCACCTTTGGCAGTCCTCCAATCCCAAGAGCCAGATCAAGCTTTAGAGAGCCAGTTGATATCACTGGAGTAGACCGTGCACAGAAGAAGCGGCTTAAAGATAAGTTTGATTCTCTATCAAAGTCACCCACAAGCTGATGTAAAGCAACATTAAGTGTTGACTCTTTGTCCATAACTTGTTCAGCATCAAAAGGTTGATCCTTTTCATATTCAAGCAGTGTCTCAACTGAGTAATGAAACTTTGAATCAGCAGCCATCTTTGGTATGTTACAATATAACCTACCAGTTGCTAATTCTTAAAACAGATATACATGTTATGTCAACTGTTGCTTACTTTCATTGAAACTTGTAAAAAAAAAATAGAAGATTTTTAAACAAAATATTTTTTTGAAACATCTATTTGTGGAGTTGATGGCACAAAAATAATAATGGACTAACTAAACTAAAAATCCATGTTTTTGTTCGTAATGCACAACATTGAGGTACATGGCAACAATAGAAATTTTGAGGGATGTACTTTATTCATTAAGCAGAAAGATAGATCGCTTTAGTGGTGCAAGTGTCCTACCATGTATGACGAAACTTGAACATGTGCAAAGCTCAATACACTAAAAATATATTTTATTGCCATCCACAAATTCAAACAAGTATCTTGTAAGGATTTGGGCAAAGAATGCAAAACTTCAGTTAGCAACGACCAGGTAAGTAGACATGATTTTTAAGTAATAAAAATGTTTTGATCTAAAAACCAACTGAACCATGTCAGGAAACAAATTTCAGATAACATGATGAAAACTAGAAAAAAAAAATGTAATACAAAATAAATAGAAACTAGAGAAGGAGGAGAGGAAAAGCAAAGAAAGAACACCCTTGAAAACTCATGAAACAAAAAAGTCTGTCTTTTTAATTTCATTCTAAGACTCAAATCCAAGTCCAAGTACCCTATTTAAAATCTAGAAAATTCCTAAAGAAAAAGTGCATAAAACATATAGATGTAGGATAAAACCTGCTGAAAGTGGTTACAGATAATGGTGCAAACTTTAAAAAAGACGATGAACAATTGATGGAAACTAGAGAGAACAATTGAACATCATGCGCAGCCTACTATATCAACCTGATGATAGATGTGTTACCTAATGTTGAAGTAGGGGTAAAAAAGTTAAAAGTAGACAGTGGCAAAGGCACAAAGCATCACTCATTTCATTCATAATCATCTTCAGGTTTATGCATTGATATAAAAATTCACACAGGAAAAGCTGCAACAGTCAGATGTTACTCAATTTACCAACTTCATCTCCTTGAAGTCCATCCGTCAAAAAAGGAGAAAAAAAAAGTACCAATGGCAATGTTTGCATCGACTAATGGACTAGCGTCCATTATTCTAGCTCATCAGATCAGAAGTCCATGCAGAAGTACATACAGGAAAATCTCCAATAGTCAGGTGCTACTCAGTTTACCAACTTCATCTCCCTTAAATCCATCCAGCCAAAAAAGGAAAGAAAATGGATCGACGGCAATATTTGCATCAACAAAGACAAAGAATTTCTCAATTGTCCTTGCAACAATCAAGACAAAGAATTTAAACAAGCCCCATCCCTTATACCATAGATCAATTCTAGTGTTCTGTAAGATGGCAAAAGTTGTTATATACCAAGTGACTCAAAAACACTACAATCCAAATCTGACTAAAGTAGCTATTACATAACTGAGTGTGGTGCATCATAGCCTTACGGTTGCCAAGTCTGGTACAAAGAAGAGGAACAATCAGCTTATTATAGCAAGATACTAGGTCACTTGTGGCTAGTTGTCCTTAACAGTTTCGGTTTGGTTCGCAGAGTTTTAGCTGAAGAGGTGGTCAAGCTGAATCTAAGAACTTTCTCCATTTTATTGTTAATTTCACCAAAAGAATTGTCATAAAAGAAATAATTGATCATGCAAGTAAAACCTTTAGGCCATGACTTTGATTTATTAAAGGCCTAATTGTTGCAGGAGGTTGACAATTTAATCAGTTTCATAATTAGCAGGAGGTTGGTGTTCTCCCTTTAGTTGCACAAATTTAATCAGTTTCCAATTATTAGTTCTCATAGTAACTTGGTTATTAGTTCTCATGTCTCTGTAAGAAGTCCAGGATACAAAATCAATATGCACCAAGTGAAGTTGCAGCACTATGAGAAAATAAGCTACAAATTTTGGCACTTGTATATCACACCAAGGCTCATAAAGAACTGGTCAACAACAATAACCACAAGTATAAGTTCAGTTCATTTTAGTTGAACCAATCTGGTCTGGTTCTTTATAGTTGAACTAATGTGACCTACACATCCTCCCCAAATTACACCCCCCCCCCCCCCTTTTCTCTCTCTCCTCCTGCCTCCACCTTCGTTGACTCGAACTGATTCAAATATTTTATAAGGGAAACACAAAACTGGCATTTATAAGAAAAAAATGACTATGAGGGGCTTTATTTGATAATTACCCTTTATTTTTAACTCAAAAATTTATAATGGCAAAATTTAGAAAGAACTAGCAGCATATAGAAAGAAATAACTCAAAGTTGATCAAAAATCATATTGATCAAGAAGGTAGCAAAAACCAGGAACATGCTAATCAAGATTATAACAGAAAATTCCAAAAAATATCTACAAAATCAATATTTAACAAGAAAGTGATAACTTACCTGTGGAGGATAGATGACAACTGATTATCCTAAACCTTCCATTGTTACTTTCTCCAATCTACTGGACCAAAGAGTATCATGAGTAATTGTAATTTCATATGGAGCTTCTGCAAATGGAACATCCTAAACAGAAAAATAAGGTTGCCTAAACAACAAGAGAAGCTTTCTTCACGGTTGACTAGTAACAACTTAGAATGACTAAATAGATGCACAGATACCTTAAATTAATTGAAAAATTAAACTATTATTAACGTTACTATTTTAACCTTCAGTCGAACAAAAAAGTATAGTGAGAATGCCGGGTGGAGATATGCAGTGTAATATAACACCAAGTCACTGTTTTATGTTTCTCGTAGATATTCAGAGAGCAACATCGGGATATTTCCGTCAAGGTCAGCCACCAAATTTCCATTTATATTGTGACAAACAACAACACTCGGTCAGTTAATCTACATCTCAACAGACCCGCCATCAGGAAATGTGGCGAGGCAGTGAACAGATGCACGGAATATGTAGAAATGCATGCAACAGAACGTGTGATTTTCCCTGCCAAGGGACGAATGCACACAACAAGCACCCACTCGAGGGGTTAGAAGAACCGGCAAACAGATGGAAATGGACCAGAGTGAGTTGTGCTACAAAGGACCAGAGTGAAATGGAGAAAGAGGAGGGAGCAGCACAGCACCTGGAGAAGAGAAGGGAGGCGAGACCGAAGTGAGGTCTGCCCCGGGAGGAGCGCGGGACGGATCGCTCGCAGAAGCGAGAAGGCGCGCGAGAGGAAGGCACCACCCATGGTCGAAGCGGGAGATTTTGCGATTTTTGGGGGGCGGGCGGTCGGTCGAGGGTTTACAAGTTGTAATGAGGAAACCTGTTTTTCCACTTTAGTCCTCAGATATATCGGATTTACATGTTTCCTTGGCCCCTGACACGCAGTGTAAAATGGCAGGCATCAGTAGCTTGTGTCGGCCGTAACACGGTCTTTTACTAAATGGTCAGGTCAATACAATAATATCATAACATGTTTTTTTTTTAATTAGAAAAAATTATTTTTCTATATATATATTGAAATCCTTTTTATTTTTTATTTTTTTATAAATTAAGTTAAATATCCTTCTTATTTTTCTTTTTTTCTATCTTCTTTTCTTCTTAGTCCTCGAAGGATATTGTCGAGAGGTGAGCATCGACGTTAGCAAAAAGCGCAAGACAAAAATTGACAATGAGAAGGGAAAAAAAGAGCATAAGATTGGCAAGAAAAAAAATGATAAAATTGATAATACTATGATGATAAACAATAAATAAAATATTTTATTATTTTTTAAGAGGTTATAGATAATAAGGGGATTGTGAAAAGGATAGTGAATAGTAAGTTTCAACGACAAAAGTCAAATGATTGTAATTAGCTACGAGATACTAAAAAAAATATCAGTGAATCACTTCAAAATAATTCGATGACAATTTTACACAATGTATACAAATGATTTTTTTATTTGTTCCTCGGAATTTAGGTTTGCGAAACAGAAACTTGGCTTGTAGTTGATAGTGTAACATAGTTGACACACTCCAATTTGCATTAATGCTCAGATGAATTACCTGAAAAGTCTCTAACTTTTTCATTTTTCCAAAGAACACGCCCAATTTTTTCCCATAAATGATTCATGCATTTTTAAGTGTCTTTTCCTCCCAATGGAATCCATTTATCTTTAAGAGCAACAAGGTTCTAAAGATGATATTATAGTTTTATAATTTAATAAAAATCATTAAATATTAAAAGTATTATAATATAATGGGTAATACATATTATCCTTGTAGTTAAACATTTTCACCATCTCGGTTCCTATACTTAAAAAATTTATATTAAAATCTATATAGTTATGAAGTGAAATATTTAATCATATTTACCCTGATGTCATTGACTTTACCGATTGAAGATACAACACGTGATAACATGTGCATGAATAATATAAAAACGATGAACAAAAAGATAATTTCAATGGTGATAACGGATGATGACGGCATGGGTGGTTGTTGTTGTGATAGTCGACAATAATAATGTAATGGTCGACGATAATGACACAATGGTTGGCCTTGCTGATATCGATCTAAATATCGATGATAAGAGGAAGAGGAGGCAAAGTGATTAGGCATCTACGTCGATGCCAAAAAAGGAAGAAGAGGGAGGTGAGACATCTGCATCAGCACTATATCGCTCTGCTTCCTCTTGCTCCTCCTATGTCATTTTACATTTGCATTAACGCCAGAGGAGGAAGAGGAGGCAGAATAGTGATTCCCAATGCAAAGGCTAACCATAATGCAACGATCCACTGTGTCTTCGTCGTCTCGCTCGTCGTATCGTTACCGTCATCTTTTTTATACTCTCCCTAACCATCACAGCGTTGGAGGTGAGTAGGAAGGAGGACGAGGGTTGTTGTCTCTCCCGCTATCAAATTTATACTCTTCAAGCCTATATTTTGTGTGGTGATCAATTATCATCATTCAATTGGATACCCTCCGATTGTGGTGGAGCTAATCTAGAAGTAACTCGACGACCATGTTGTTGTGGCCACAGTATACGCGTCATTTTGCGCACTAGTTAAAGCTCGGGAGCTCGAAGCAAGTGTTTCTCTTTGCTAAGCTCATCATAACCTCTCCCTCCTTCTCACCGCCCACCACCCCTTCCTCGAATCCGTCACGCCATTGAACGAAGCGATTGTTCGAGGATTTGAGTGTGCATGTTGACACAAAACACCTCACCTACCTCCTCTTCAAACTCACTCGTCATCGTCGACGATGCAAATACCTCACCTACCTCATCTTCCTCCTTCGATATTGACGCAGATGCAAAGTGATATCGAAAAGGAGGTAGAGCGATGTAGCACCGACATAGATGCCTCACCACTATGTGTCCTCCTCCTCCTCCTCAATATCAATATTCGGATCGACATCAATAAGGCCGACCACCACATCATTGTCGTTGACCACCACTATAGCAATCAACTACGGTGCTCCTGTTCATCACTACAATTGAATTTATCTTTTTGTATATCGTCTCCGTGTCAGTTATACTTGTATTGTCGCATGTTTTATTTTCCATCGATAACGTTAAAATAAATAAAATTAAATATCTTACTTTCAAGAATTTGAATGTAAAATTTTAAATATAGAAACGAGATCGGAGGTCTTCCCTTCGGCCTTTCTCTGTTGCTGCTTTTACGTACACGACTATTATGATGTTCAACATGAATGGTAATTCGCTTGAAAAGCCGACCAAATGAACTATTTGACATATCTAAATTGTCAACGAAACATTATGCTTCAGGGTAATCTAGCACATTGGACGAGTGTCCAGTCTAATACCCATACAAGTAAATAAAATTCTTAACCATCGATCTCGTTATTTTAGTGCTCAACTTGATAAAACAGAACTATTAAATTAGAGCTGCACTTAAAGATTAAAACGAGAAGATGTCGGTCACCAATGAGATAAATATCAAAACCTGAAGAATTTTATATAAATGTTGGCCCAATTATAAAGCGATTATATGAACTTGCTTAACTAAATCCAGGGAAACTTGTCAGCAAAATGACTCCCAGATTATCAACAAATATCAGCTGATCACTAAAATGAAAATTTCCAATAAGTTAAATTAAAAAATCATAGTGATCTTAAAAGATGTTTGGCAGCAGGAATTGAAGTTTCATATGTCAAAAGTAAAAACATCCACAAGTATCAACATAATTACTGAAGACCTGAAAAACTTTGTATAAATTATTATAATAAAGATCCATAATCAGAACAATATTTGACTCAATCAACTAAATTAACTTGCTTAACTGAAGTAAAAAGTTACTTAAAAAAAATTCTCAAAAGCTTCAAACAATTATCAGCTCACAGTTACTATGATCGCCAAGGTTGCCATACAAGTACTACATCTACTATTTCACTTTCAGAGCAGAAAATGAGCTCTATTTATGTGCGACGGAAGCTATGCTAGATATGTAGAACGTGCATAACAAAATATTATATATAAAGCAGCACAGATCTATCAGTACTATATCTGCCACAGCTTTCATAACCATTCAGGGAATGGACAGATGATTTATGTGTTCGTACCCCAGTCTGCGGCAAAATATAAAAATGCCTAATTTTCCATCTATTATGTCTGTATAGGACTCCACACATTGATTAGCTACATGCAAATCAAGAGTTATCACAACCTGTAACTAAAGGGAGATTGTAATACATTTGATAACCAGTATCTGAGGTACCGAGCAAAAATAATAATTTGACCCAATGGCCACATAAACATAGCAAGAGTACAGTTGAAACTACACACTTAAGCTGCCAATTTGGAATCAGCCTCCTTCAATGCCCGAGCAAGATGAGTAATCCGGTACTGAAGTTTCAGGTTCTCTGCTGCAAGCTTCTGAATTTCCTTGGAAGCCTACAAGTCAAATGACAAGTAAATTCACTTAAAATGTACCATATGTATCAAGAAGAAATTTTGAAAATGATATCAACCTTATCTCTCTCACTCATTAGCTCAGCCTGTGCAGACTCTAGCTTTGACTGAAAGTCCTTTACGATGGATGATATTTCCTTATTTCCGGTATCAGACTCACCTAAAAAAAAGTTAGCAATTATCATTTAAGCACCAACTGAACTTAGGTCCTATCAAAAACTGGAGCTTACCTTTCTTAGCAAGCAATGCCTCCAGCTGTGTTAAACGATCCTGTAGTTTCAACACAATAGAGGTTGCTTAAAGACGGCAAGACAAGAACACTTTATACTAAATTATATTTGCGCACACTATCCAAAATATCAGTTTAAACAACAAAGCATTTTACTATGATAAGGGCTTGTATATAAAGCCAAAGATTTTTGTGACAAGCCTCACAGCAAGATACACTAGTATTCATCAATACAACTTTAGCTAAAAAAAGGTTATTGATAAATAATTAAAAAGTGCATAAGCTTGTAAAACACAGATTGCCACTTAATTGAATTTTCATCATTCTAAAGAATCAGAAAGGAAGTTATCCTCCAGATTAGTATGTGACAGATAAGCAAAATGAAAGTTCACAATTTGAGCTCTGATCTAGTCAATCCTATAATCCTGAGAAACAATTCAATATAATGATGACAACCAGAATAAGGAGGGGCAACATAAAGAAAACGTCATCCTAGAATCAGCTTTTGGGTTGATGATATATTTGTCCAAAGATAAAACCTCCAAATTAGAGATCAGCTTCATCTCTGTTTCCAATCTTTCAAATTAACCTAGCATTTCAACTTTCTAATGTAAAAATATTATATGTTTTACGGAATAAGTCCTAACAATAATTAAGTTGACTGTAGAACAATTTGGTCATCATGCATTTGTAGGTACAAGTACAAACGATAGGTCAGTTTATATAGCATGTGATAATAGCATTAGTGAATTCATCATCTTTAGTCATAGTATGAATTAAATAAATTGTTTAAGTTGCTAAATACAAAATACAAGATTTCAATATTGCTAAGTCCTTCAATGCATTTATCCAAAAACAGAATGGTGATAGAGGACCTAAAACCTATGAAATCATAGAGCTTAGTCTTATCATTTGAGTTTTTCTTGAATGGATCCTAGAAAAGAATATCTTGTATGGACATTTTTGTTTCCAGTTAATTGATATCTATAAAAACTAAACATTTGTAGGATTAAATCCCAAATATCAACCCAATTTAGATACAAAATCTGAATTACAGGAGTATCATGAATTGAGATGTGGAACTCAATCGTTGTTACAAAAGGGTCAAATCATCGTAGGAGCTATGATCCTAACCATTTTAACTATTCTTCATCACTAAGATTCACTCAATCACATTATCAAGCAGTTCTCTCATGCAAGCTACATTACAAATTATGAACAGGCTTTCTCATATGTGTATATGGTCATGGCAGAAGACTTTCAATTTGAGGAATGATGAAAGGAAATTGTTTCGTTACAGATAAATAAATTATATATGTGTATATGTGTATATCATTTCCTGTTTGACAATTGGAGGATCGACGATGCCAGAATTAGAATAGAGGGGAAGATCACAGATTATGAGTGGCCATTGGTTTTTTCCATCAGCAATGAACCTCAATGTGGGTAGCCTCTTGGATAAAGTACAAACTCATCACATAAACCAGATGGAAAATAAATTGATCTAGATTTATAATATTCAAAAAATTTGAGCAAATTCCGGTAGAAAAAAAACACTGAGAACAATGTTGAAATTCAAGACACATTCCTCCTTTGGTTAGTTTTTAACAGCAAATTGAAAACTCATCCAAATGATGGAATGGGTTTTCTGCAACATTCAGAACATTTCTTGTGTGCTATCAATGGGAATTATTAATACCATTATCTTTCAACTGTACCTAATCCAAGAAAATTTGGGGGAAATTTCTGCAGTTTAGTGACATTCAAAGCCAGGTTATAATTTTTGGAACAAAAGTTTGTGTTTTCGAACCAATGTTAAATGCAACTCAAGAGTTCATACAGAGTTAAGCTGCAGCTGTGTATCAAATGGAATGGATGCTCATGTATTTACAAGCAAACACTATCATAGTTAGGCCCATAGTCAATGATGTTAGATTGAGGTTCACAAGGTGACTAAATTCTGCTAATTCTCAGGAAGAGTGGGATTTTATGAAGCAATGAAGCTTAACTAGGGGTAAGCTTTGTCTGTTACAGGGGAATCATAAGAGCTAGCAACTGAATGTGCATAGTGCAAATTCCCTCACTTGATGCCCCTAGGTAAACTTGGTGAGATTTGATGATCTTTGATTCAATAAAAGGTAATTGATGGCAGTTATGTTGTTCTTGTTGGTAGGAAATAAGATTCTACAAAATTACCAAAAATATAGTAATTTCATTTCCTAATGACCACTACAAAATGGATGTGCATTCATAAACTTGGAGACAAATAACATTGTAACTTGTAGGATATATGTATTATGCAATCAAGCAATCTCTCTTGATGCCCCTACATAAAATTGGTGAGATCTGATGATCTATGATCTTCTAAAAGGTAGTATCAGGCAGTTATGTTCTTGGTAAGAAATACAATTCTACAATCTTATCAAAAAATAGTAGTTCCATTTCCTAATGGGGACTACAAAATGGATGTGCATTCATAAACTAAAACATAAATAACATATTAACTTGTAGAACATATGTATTACGTAATAAGTGTTCCGTCAACATCATAATTCGCACTGGAGGCGTCCAAAGACAAGAAATCATCGTAACCGGATAAGGCAGATCCATCACCTCTCAATCATAGTTTACGTTCCACACATTTTACCTATCAACAAGCGGCCATGCCTTCGACTACAATAAACTGATCAAAACCTTCCGATTGAGAAGTCAAGGATGGATCCAGATTTCAACCAAGAAAGTAGAACTCGATATCTAAGAAAGATAGGCACATTCCAAGAATAACCTAAACAAAGATTGGCAGAGAAAAAGCAACATTAACAAAAGACTCTTAACGGTTGAAGCTTACGACAGCGGGGCAAATACCTCGGCTTCGGAAGCCCTTTGATAGAAGGGCTTGAGGACCTCTTCCAGATTTGAGGATTTCTCGGCCTTCGCCATCGCCCTTCTTTTTCTTTCCTTTCGATAAAGCCGATTCTTGTGGCTTGTTCCTTGGGGAAAGTTATATATCAGTACCACGTGCTATGCAAGTGCAGTTAATAAATTGCATCCTTTTTTTCTTTTAGCAAAATTGCATATATATCAGTCCCAGTGGTATTTATATATTTTCATCCATATTTAAATTTACAATATATATATATATATATATACACTTATAAAGGTAAAAATATCTTAGATTAAAATCAAAACTAACAACTTTTCACAAATATTAGGATCATAAGGTGTCAAATAATTTATAAAATAAGTATTTAAAATATTTTTTTATTCAATTATAACCTTCAAAATTATCAAGTAATATGAGGGTGCAAACAATTCATGAAAAAAAGAGGCCATTTTAGATATTTATTTTTAATAAAATGTAATCATGATTAGTATGAGTTAACTTGGGTGTATCGGATGAAATTTCATGGGAGTGGTATATGAAATATTTAAATATTTTGAAGAATTACATGCCAAATCTAATATTTAGTGGAATATATATGTATATATGTAATATAAACTTTGGAAAGGAAGATATGTTGAACTCCTTTTTTCAGTTTCCTTTATGATCCAGTTTTTTGTGCTATTTGCAAAAATCTTCACATATAGTGTGTGATTAGTAGTAGTATATAAAGTAAAAAGATTTTCCAG
Organism: Musa balbisiana; assembly: GCA_004837865.1. NCBI lineage: Eukaryota > Viridiplantae > Streptophyta > Magnoliopsida > Zingiberales > Musaceae > Musa > Musa balbisiana. The sequence continues at coordinate 11,214,235 of CM017188.1, read as the reverse complement.
TTCATTTATAGTACATTCAAACAGTAAAATAATTTCCACTGAATTTATAGAAATTGTCTAGCTACCTGTTTCAGCCTATAAAACCATTTATGTAGTTTACACATCAAAACTTTGGATTGGTCAATACAAATCTCTATTACTGATGGACTATTTTCACATAATAATACACTCATGAGAAAATACAGATATTCTTAAAAGTGCATATTGATATCACTGGTTTACTGATACAAATCTCTCATATCTTAAATTCCTTAAGAACATTCTTCTGATGTTATTTACTGGTTTATCTTATAAAGTATAAACATGAATTCTTACAATACAATAATTAGTTTAACTCTCAAGTTATTTACACGTTGTAATTGGCATGATACATTAATAGGGTATGCTGACGGATTGATATATACCACTCATATATTGTCTTAATGTATCTCTTGTTGGGCTGATAATATACCACTTATAACGAGCAATAATACGACGAATCTTGATCATTAGTACGAAATGCTCTAGTGATGTAGCACAACATAGTAGACAAATCTTCTTGATTAGCAGCCAAGATAAATGCTGCACCAACAATATGTGACAAAGGATGTCATAGTGAAGATTAAATGGTAGACTTGCTAGGGAAACTGCAAGCCCAACAAGAATCAAGAGCACATAAAACAACTTCCTGCTGATACCAGTTTTAGACATTCACGTTCATGAAAGCACATCACATTGAAGCATTCCTCAAATAATAGAGAACCACCAGGCTGAAGCACAGATGAGGGTTTTTACTAATACAACACTAGGAGTGGAAAAATCTATAGATAAAATTCAGCTGTTTTATCCTCAACAAGGCAGGAAAAACAAACAGTGGAAAGCAAACAGCTTAATTCTTGAGCTTTAATTAGTAAGCTCCATTATTGCAGTAACTATGTCACCTTCTGCAGCTTTGAGTGCCTTAACAGCCTTGGACCTTGAAACCCCAGCCTGGGTCATGACCAGTTCAATGTCCTTTGGTTCAACACCAGTCTCGTCGACTTCTTCATCGTCCTGAACCATTGCAGAAGTCTCAGGCTTTGAGATGACATGGCTCAGATCAGATGCCTTGAACTGTTCTGCAGCCTGAGTCTGGAGTTGTGAGCTCAGGTCCTCAATCTTTGCCTCTCCAAATATAACATAAGAGTCTGAGGTTGGACTTTTGAATACATCTGGCTTCGATATCACAAATAATATCTGAAAGGCCACAACAGGAACAAATGCATTTACAATATGCTGCAACAATAATGCAAATAGCAACAACAAAGCCCCTCAAAACTTACATTTTTGCTCTTTTTCACCGTGACACGAGTAACACCAGGAATTGGCTTCATTCCAAGCTTCAGCATGGCTTTACGGCTCTTTTTTTCACTTCTGCTTTGTTTTGATCTCCCAGTGGCATCATCTGCTTGTCCTGCAAATATCAACAATCAAAAGTTAATTTCCAGAAACAGCAGAATAAAGGGCAATCAAATAAAACATCAAGTAAAATTGTCTGGATATATGAAAAAACATGCCTACATACCTAAAAAGAGATTCAGGATAATTTTCAGTAAATTATTTTAAAATCAGAAATAAGACTATCTCCCCATCAATCACCAAATTTATTAAAGTGCATGAATTTTATTTGTGCATTAATGCATCACAGTGTCCGGATTTCTACCGTATTGGCTTAATTTCAATTGTTTTCTTTTAATTGTCTTGTGAGATAAAAAAAAGGAGAGAAAAAGGAAGGAGAGGTGGCACCTATGAAGCGCAGACACCAACATAACACAAACACGACAACACGTCATTTTTAATAATATTTGATTAACATGAGTTTTATAGTGTATATATATAATTAATATTCCATAACCTTTTAGAGTGTCTCCGCTACACTTACTAATGTAGCTTATTAACAAAATAAATCCAATTTCCATAACCATTGTTGGAGCTTATTAATGTTGTAGTCAGGATGCTGCTATCTCTGTGTAACTAATGAACATCTAATTTGCAGGTTGGTCTTAAACCAATTGGATTTTTTGTAATTAAGAAGAACACTGCAAGATTTGGTTGGTCCCTACAAAAAAACAACTACTAGAAAAATATGTCAACAATTTAACTACTAAAAAGACAAATTAATTTTACCTACTAGAATAACCAGCAGTCAAAAAACCCAGATTAGCAGTAAAAAACTTGGTTAAAAAAAACCAGATTTAAAAAAACACAGATTAAAAACCCATAATAAAAAAATAAAAAATAAAATAGGTAAATTAATTTACCTTTGTTGGATGCCGAATGCCACTGAGGAAGAAGCTTCGCCGAATGCCATTGAGGAAGATGCTTTGCCGAACATCAATGAAGTCACCAAGGGCCCGAGAGTGTGCGACGACCACCAAGTCGCAGGTGGGTCACTCAGGGTCTCACGGCGGGGGTCTGATAACAGACGACAATACAATTGTTGTAGAGGGCTGCTCGGGGCAAAGGGCTCAAGAGCGTGGCAGAGTGTGACAAGAATAGGGGGCTCATGACAAAGGGCTCGACCAGTGTGGTAGCACACGACGACCAACAGGGGGGCTCGGGGCGATGGGCTCGAGAGCACAGCAATGCGCAACAACAAATAGGGGGCTCGGAGCGAAGGGCAAAGGATTCACTGGTGAGGAAGGATTCCAGAGGTTTCACAACGCCTCCCCATGGTGAGGAATCTCAATTTCATGACACCTTAACGGTCTGCTCAAGATGAGAAAGCCCGAGTCTGACACACCATATGGTATCCAATATAATTTTAAAAAACACGACTGGACATGTATTCAACCGTGTCAATGACAAACCTATGTCCGACGAGCACGCAATTGAATCCAATACGTCGGTGCTTCATAGAGTGGCACACCAATCCGATGCTGCTTCCAGACCTCACAAGCACACCTCCCCATTGTTGCTTCCCAAACCTCTTCAACACCACCTCGATGTCATTGCATCTCAAATTTCTACACCATACCACCATCGAACCTTGGAACCTTCTCGTTGCATAACCTAGAAGATCCCCTCTTTACTCTTGTCAGCTCTGATATTTCTCGACCACTCTATCATCCAACCGTGTTTCAATTGTTGTTATTATAGTGGATCACAACCACACTACATAATTGTTTTCTATGCAAGGATATCTTCCGGCCTCTAACACAAGGCTTCACTCCTCTGGGCTGTCATTTTGAAGCTTCAATACTTGCCCATTAAGCCATAACAATGACAACACCCACGGGCTTGCAGCCTTTGACCCTAACTAGTTGTCTAAAATTAACTAATACAAGTACGAAAGTAGCCACTAATCCATAATGCCCGAAAAGTAGATCAGTGTGGTAATTGCATGAAGCTCATATAATTTGTTATCATAAATCAATTAAGCCAAAAGTTGTTTGAGTGTGGAAAAAAGTGATACACTACTGTTAAGTTTTACACAACTAGTTTATTACTATCTTCTTGATGTTACCTTTTTACAAGGATATTCTGAATGATCTTAGGTTGTTTTACTTCAATATAACTGGATTGAGATAAAGTTACTAGAAGATAGTTCACCACACACTAGAATCCATATTATTAGTTTCTTTTTGAAAAGTAATGGTGCAAACAGTTCTATAATCAGTTAGAAATTAGAACCTTTGTAATTTTTTGGAGAGAGAAAAATAATAACAGTATAGTAAATTTCAAACAAGTGATATATTGGTTAAGCATTCAGGTCAATTCAGACTAATGACTAAGTCATGTTTTTGAATTGCAGATCCAGAAATTTATTGAAAGTAGCTAAAAATCCTAAACAAATATATCATAGACTTACCTTCAACATCATCATCCTTGTCATCATCATCCTCATCATCAACATCGTCTTCATCATCCTCAACTACAGGTTCATCTGGCTGCAAACAGAAGCATGAAAAGAATAAGATTTTATGGGAAAACAAAGTGATGAGGATATGTAAATTTAATTCCTGAAGATGCAAAAGGTGAAGGGTAATCAAAGATTATAAGTAAGAAGTTGTGATCCCAATACAGAGAAAGAAAATATGTTATTTTTGGTGCCATGGTAAGAAGCAACTATAGAATCTAGATAAGGGCACTACTGTTATTCTGGTTAAATCCCAGCAAGATTTGGACAAAAGCAATCTGGATATTAATGTGGGAAAAAAAATATGAAGAAGTAAGCTGAGAGAATAAGAGGTGATAAGCAAGAGTAAATGCCCAAGAGAAAGACAGTAAGAGCAGCCTCAATGGTCTAGAGAAATAAAATCTAACCATTCTTATTACAATCAGATTCCACTATCAACCAGTATTTAGTACATAAGAGCAATCTTATTATCACTCTGATATTCTACCCAATCAAAACCTGTAATTAAAATTTTCAATAAGCCGATACTAGTCCAAAATTCATTGAATCTAGGGATGGTGGTTTGACTTAAAAGTATTCAACTTGAATTGGGCCACCTATAATTGGATACAAATTTCCCAACCTGCATCCAACTTGTTCAGTTTCAAGTTGGATAAAGCTTCAAATTAGACATCAACATGTTGTTTAGGATCAAAAAACCCCACAAAGAACTATTTTCAGTGCCAACAGGAAGGCACCAAGTCACCATGTCATGCATAACAGTAAGTACCCACATAACTATCCACTCAAGTATAATGTCACAACTTCATGAATAAGCCTACGGAGTTTTACCTCCCCCAAACAAAAGAAACGAACTTCTCAATTCTAATTATTCATGACTGCCAAAAAGCACGAAACCCAGTTAGAATACTTGTAAAAAAATAAACATCTCTGATGTTCATACAAGTACAAACAAACTCCATTGATGCAACTTCCAATTTAAGGCGTTTAACCTTTTATTATAACTTTCCTGATCCATCACTCTACACAGTAAAAAGACGCAACTAACAATAATCCATCGTATGCCTTGATATAATCTTATCATGTTATAGGAGAGACAGGTTTCGGAAGAAGAGTTCCAAAAACAGCAGCTGGTAAAGTATTACACGTAAAGTCCACGCATTTAAGGTCGGCATGAATCACCAAAGCAAAGTGATTACAGTTTCAAATATCTCTAACTAACTACAACCTCGAGAACGAAAAAAAAAACAGCGTAGATCGAACCAACTTACATCGATCTTCTGCTGCTCAAGATATGCAGCAAGTAGTTCCTCTTGCGTTTGGGCAGTCATAGCAACGATGGATCGGATAGCAGTCGAAGACGGCGCCCACGATAAGCCCTAACGAGACACCCAATGATATCGCAAGAGAGAGGCGTATGCCGAGGCCTTAAATAGTTCCCTTATTAGGCCAACAAAATTGCCCCCTGTTCAATTAAATAAGCCTGTGAAGGCCCAAGGCCCATTTAAGCCCTTATTCATTAAATCGATTATTTAAAGTATAAGAATAATAATTTTTAAATTTTTAAATTTTTAAAAATATATTTAAGTTTTTCTCAAATATATATAATTTTAACTAAATTTAAAAAAATCTAATTTTGAAAAAGTTTCAATTAGTATCCTTTTATAAAGATTCTCATTTTTTTAAATGATAATATCATCTCGTGTTTCTACTTTATCGGCCACGGTTGCATCCTCACATCATCACCTATTGTTCTTATCTTTCATTTTTTCCTCTATTGCTCATCATTAAAAGTTGATGAGCATAAAGTGGGGGTTACATACCATGAGTGAGGGCAAAAGCGTATGAGACATTGTCAACGACGATATAAGAGGGTGGGATACAATGAAAAGAGTTATTGTTTGATCCATATTAGATGATGGTGAAAAACACGATATAGATTATGGGGAGTGAAGGAAAGAGCGTGCGAGACAATATTCACTAATGAAGTAAGATCCAGTGAAGAGAGCACGAAGACTCTGGAGCAAGCTCAATAAATGGATTCGCACTATGATTACGTCACATTTACCGCAATGGTAGCATCACCTCTCCCATAGGGTTCGACATGAGGTTTTACATAATATATGTGGGCGATGAAGGAAGGGGCCATCGATGGAGGGTGATGGCCATGAGCAATGGGTGAGAAAAGGGGTGGCGGCGAAGGCAAATGTGGCAAGAGACTTAGGCGGAGACGATGACAGATGTGATAGATGCGGAGGTTAAATTAATTTTAATAAAAAAATGGCTATGTGAGAATTTTTGAAAATGGAACACTAGGTTGGAATTTCTAAAAATTATGAATTTTTTTTATAATTTGCTCTTAATTTTTTTGCTCCATAAATATGATATATTATTATCTTTCCCTGAATGACAAGGCTTTTTGGCTTCACATCTTTAAGTCTGTCTTGACTGCATTTGATACCAAATTACACACCATTATACGTAATCATTTATATTTTAATTTTTTATTATAATATTTTTTAGCTTCTAATAGTTTTCCAAAATCATAAAGGCTATCCCTATTGAAGTAAAATCTTTGACATTTCAATTTGACAAAAGCATCTGCTTTCCAAGCATAGGGAGAAAAATAATTCAGGGTTAGTACATACTAACTTTGTTTTTGATGAATCCAATGCATTACATGATGAAGGTAGGAATATAATTCTTGTAAATGGTATCATATTTATTGACATCTTCATCTGATCTTAGGTTAACTTCAGTTTTATTTAGAGGCCACTTGTAATTATAAGTTACAGTTTCTTATGCAGTTAATGTCAGAAAAATTTGGAGACATTGAATGATTAGTTGAAGAGCTAAAAAATTTGAGAATGAAAACAATGCTATTATAGTCTCAGCATTTTAATTGTAGAAAAAAATAATTTGTAATTATATTTAATATAATGATTTTTTTATTAAAATAAAAACCCAAATGTAAGAATTTACTTTATTGATGCCTATTATCCTTGGTCATTTAAAAGTGATTGTATCATCATCACTTTAATTATAAAAGAAAATTTTGTAATTGACAAATATTTGATGAGAGGACATTTTGCACATATAAATTGAGAACTAAAAAAATTAAGTTCTAGATTTTTATTGTCAAACTATATTTACCTTAGGAGCGAGATAAATATAATTACAAATGTGATATATATATATAATATTTAAATAAGACAATCACGATGGAGCGAAAGTAATAGGGCTAAGATGGCGAGGAAGTGCAATATTATAGATTTCTAATGGGATGAGTGGTGGATGATCAAGAATACACCAGAGATGAATTGTTAAAATAAGCAATGTCAAAAGTTATGACTACGAGGATGATAGAGGAAGAGATGTAAATAAGCTCGTTGTTATAGTAAAACAATTCTAAGGCATCCAATCATAAGCATTATCATTGTGACGAACTGAGAAAGAGACACTGATGATGACGAGAGGCTTTTAAAATATCAAACAAAAATAAGGACACCAAATGATAAATCTGAAAATTGGAACGTCATCGAATTAAAAAAAAATCATAAAAATATATAATTTACACATAAAAACGATACGAATTGATCGAAATGAATCACTGTGGTTCATAGATAGCTATGGAGTATTATTACAGTACATCCAACTTTAATTTATTCCTGACCCATGCATGTCAAGTCATACTAAAATTCAAGAACAAATCATCTTGCAGTTCCTTCTCTCTCAAGTACTTTTCCTATGGCTCATCAACTTCCACTCATCCCATCTCGTTCTTACTAAAAATTACAGCAAAACTATTTTTTATGTTACTCATTTTATTTCGACTTCTCAATCATTGGAGGTTTTTATCATTTTCCTAATTTTAATGACCGAATCCGATCATTATTGATCAAAACAATTTATAGAGTGGTTAAATAATGATAATATATATATATATTCATTCTCAAATAATTATGACATTACAGTATATATCATACTAGTCGAGAAGTGGATCATCAATTAAAACTATAGAGATAACTCGGTTTGGTTAAGATTTTAAATCCTAGCTCATATGGAAAATCACCTCTACATTTCGAATCGAAGGAGAGATTATCGATGACAAAAACATCGATCTAAAGTTCTTGGATGGTCAATATTCCCCCTTTTATCACATGGAAGATCAAATAAACCAATAAATAAAAGCATTATTTAGGTTAAATGATCATTATGTTCACTTTCCCTTCTTTTTACTCATTGGATCACTATAGGTCGCTTGCTTATGACATGAAAGTATGCATCGTCGGGTAACAGTTCAACGCTGTTTCTAAGTGATGGAAGCAACGCACTAAAGCTTAGAGACACGCCATGTCTTCGTCCCCGTTTCCGCTGCCCCATCAATTCCGCCACCGACCACCACACCTGACGGACTTCGCTTGACGACGATGGCATTACCGTGATTATGCACTACGTTCTGCCCCATTCTTTATCTCCCCCTTGAATGCAGGAGGGACCAACATTTGCACAAACACCTCTCCAAATTCTTAATTTCCGTATACGTGCTTGCAGGATCTAATTGCAATAAAGCCTTCTTACTAAATTCCAGAATTTATGATATATTTTCCATTGTTTTTTGAATTATTGATTATGATCACATCTACAATTTTTTTTATATTTATTGTATTTTTATCAAAAATTAAAATATTAATACGTTGCACATATTTTTATTTTTTAGATATAGATATATATATTTTAACTCTGAATAGTACGATGCAGGGCATGCATGATAAAAATAGAAGGATCAGGGGGGTGAACGCAAAAATCCCTATTTTCGTTTCTTTTGTGCAAAGTAAAGTTTATAATATATAAAGGATAATATAATAATGAATAAAAATAATTAAATAGTATAAATAAAAAGAAAAGGGTTAAAACTGCAAGCACAGTAAAGCGCACCACTGTCCTCCAGTTTAAGTTTCCCTTTGTCTCACCTTCCATTATCTTTCCTCGCCTCCCCCTTCTCACTCCCTCTCTTCTTCTCCTTCTTCGAACCCTAAGCGTTCAAACCCTACCCTTCTCCGAGTTCTTGATTTCTCATCGGCCTTCGCGGCAATGGGGCCATTGCAGGAGGTGCGCGGGGGAGGAGAAGCGGACTGAGGAGATCTGGTGGGTGTGCCATGGGGAAATCCGAGGACGAGCAGCCGACGCCTTCGCATCAGGCGGCCCTTCAGGAGGCAGCCGCGGAGAATGCCGGCGCCCGGTGCCCGAGCTGCCGCTTGATCGGGCGAATCGCGAGGCCGCGCTGCGTCGCGTCGCTCATACTCAGCCTCGCCCTGCTGCTGTCGGTGGTATTCTGGTTGCCTCCGTTTGTGAGGCGGTACGAGGGCTCCGGGCGCCCCGATAAGGACCCGCGATTCACAGGTGAGGTTTCGGAGTGTCGAAATTTTGGATATTTGGGATGTTGTTTGGACTCCTTACGCCGTCGGGCTGCATTAGGGGAGTTTCGCTTGACCTGGTTGAGCTGTGTAAATTATCGTTGTGTTTTGGTGGATGCCTAATTTTGTCGGCTTGTAGTTTTTCCATAATGTGATGTTGCATTTGTTAGATTTATTTCTTGAAATTGTTACTCGTAATGGTTAATGTAATGCCTTATATTATGTTAGGTAACTAATGGTTGTTTTAATTACCTGCTTGCAATTATCGTGCTGAGAGTTATCTATGTTATAAATGACATCAATAAGCTTTAAGAACTTGTCATCAACAACTCGTTGTACTTTATTTTGTTTCACTTTGCAATATTGGACGTCCTGCTGTTTCTTTATTAGATAGTTTTCCCTATTTTAGTGTTCATATTTAGTTCGTTACATTCAGTTTGTGCTGGGTCCTGCTTGAGATCTGATACCTTTATTAATGGCTCACAGCTGTTCTTATGCTCGAGAGCTCTTGATCATGACCAATTTAAGTACTCTTCATTCAGAAGTAAGGTCACAGAAGAATACATATTTTTGTCATAAATATGACATCGATTTCACTATCAGTTTCCTTTTTATGCAGAAGCAACAATCACTTCAACATTTGTAGCTGATGATGCATTTTGCACTTATGTTTTAAGAGCATCAACAGCATCAACAGAGCTTTGATTTTAGGCATAAGAGAGTAACTTTTTATTGTCTGCACAAGGAAAGTTACTATTTTACTCTGATTTGACAGCCTGCAAAGAAGAAAATAAAAACGTAATCTTAGCTTATATGGTTTTGTATCATGTACTATTTCTGTATTTCATGTTACTAATATAGACTTGCTCTGGAATCATTTATCATACACCTAGTAGCTTTGTATATGATGTAGTTTAAATTTTACTGGTATCTCATATCAACTTTGGGATTTTTTGGATAGACAAAAGAGGCAGTTAAGCAGAACAAGTAATTATGTATGATGAATGATCACTTTATTACTCACCTACTGAGTTATGCCATAAATTTTTAAGGAAAACAAAACTCATTTCGTTAGATGGTTTTCTTGTTGATCAGAATGATACTTGCTAGGTGAGTAAACAAGTTTTGGATGGATCGATGAAAATCAAAGTTAGGAAATCAGGAGATCTTTTTGTGGCACCAAATTCACCTTGTGCGATGTATCAATTTCTTTATTTTCTGTCATGCACATTACATCCTGCAACTCTTATTTCTTTGTGACAATTTTTCTTTTAGTTATGTTCACTAGCATGGTTGTAAGTGTTGGGTTCTAAGGAATCTGTTTATGCTTCATTATCTTGACTACAAATTTATGTGCTTTTGGTGGTTCTATATTGATCAACATTGATGGATATCAAAGTCATTGTCAAGCAGCATAATGCATTTTCTAGTTCCTTTGTCCTATAAATTTTGTGAAACATACTCTTGCCTTCCTTAGATAAGCTATATAATGGTTACATGAATATATTTCTAGGCATTCTGCATTTGAGACCTCACATACAACAGATGCCAATGTAGAGTATATTAGCATCTTGTTTGTTAGTGTATATGCTCTATTCTCTGTTGAACACATTCAGCATATTAGGTTTTTGTATTCTTCTGTACACAGTATATCTTCTGCATTTTTGATAGATTTGACTTTTAAAATATGCTAATGCTTTTGTTATCTTGGTGATTTCTTTTCCACTTCCGGGCAACAATGTGACAATTATTTTATAGGAAAACTTGAAATTATTTTGGAGAACTTTATTTTGTCACTATTACTTTTTCTCTGTCTGCTGATCAAATGCTGTAATTACCAAGACATGCTACATGGATTCTTGATGTAAAATGATTGAATTATGTAGGTCATCAAACATATTCATTGCCTTGAACTCAACTCAACCAGAGTTGACGTCCTTCTAATTTTGTGATTGGTTCTATGTACAGCAACAAATTCGAGGTTACAGGGCCTCTTCTCTGCCTTGGTTCCACCATGGATAACATTATTTAGTGTAATTTCCAATTTTTTCTAACCAGGATTTGTTCGATAAGTATCACGTCAGTATTTTGTCAAACCTCTTAATTGGAGACAGCAGATACAAACACTATCATTTGGTTTTTGTACTAGTTATTCCTTTTTCATTGTTTATCAATTTGGTTAACTTAGATTGTTTTGACTGACTGAGTAAGTTCTGCCAGCTGATATTGTTGCGAGCTTCAAATTGCAAAAGCCAGTTGCTTTGCTAAGTTCCAATATCGGAAAACTTCAAGTTGACATTTTTGAAGAAATTGGTGTTCCTGATTCCTCGGTACTCTTTCTTCTACTCTATGTATTTTATGTTTATGTTAGTGTAAACATGATCTTATCTAATGCTTTAACTTAATCAGGTAGCTATAATCTATCTGGAACCTTTGAGTGGATTGAACTGGACAAATGTGGTTTTCGGTGTTTGGCCTTATCCAAAGAGTTCAACTCTATCATCAACTGGGCTAAGCATTCTCCGGGCCTCTTTTATGTCCTTGGTTATACGGCAATCATCTCTTCACTTGACTTCATCCTTGTTCGGAAACTCATCATTCTTTGAGGTGCTTAAATTTCCTGGAGGGATCACCATAATACCTTTTCAAAAAGCTTTTCTTTTGCAAAAGGTGCAAATGCTTTTTAATTTCACTTTAAACTTTCCTATCTATCAAGTTCAAGATAGAATCGATGAACTGGAGGACCAGATGAAGGCTGGATTGCTACTCAATTTGAATGAGGTTTGACCATAATGTTCCATTCCATGCACTATGTTGCTTAAGATATACTTCTCCTTCTAATTTTAAGCTTTCTTTTTCTGCATGACGTTTGTTACTATATATTATTGGTACCAGGCCAGCTTCCTGTAAAATTATGTTAAAGGTCCTGTAGCATGCATGCCTTGAATTAACAGCCTAGGGCCCTTTTATAGATATATTATATAGGAGCTTGGCTCTAATTCTTGTATACAAAGTTATTGTAGTTTTAATTATTTACCACTTCAAGTACTTGTCTGCAGATAATCTAGTTGGGTCTTTTTTTTCCCATATCATGGTCACTACATAGATGTGCTTCTGAGGTGAGCACTGGCTTGGAAAAAGTGATCCACTGGAAGTCTTTCTAGAAAATATAGTATGACATTCTAGGTAAGGATAGTTGTGCATTTCTTAAAAAGAAAAAAAAGCTGCCTTGGGTCAATACGACAGAGCAGCTGTGCCCATGCCTGTCAAGTGTGGCGCATTTGCCAACAGGTAGCATGCAATGCTCGTTTCTTACTGGTGCAGGGTGTTTTTACTTGCATAGCATGATACTGTAATTCCTGAGGCAAAAATAATCTTTGATGGATTATATGACAATTTTGGTGTATAAGCTGCAAGTTATAATTACAATTCTCTTAAGTGACTTGTTTCACAAACTATTGTTTTTCAGATACCAATTTTCTTTTTTCTCGTTGCAGAATCTCTATATTAAATTGACAAATATGGATGGCTCCACGGTTGCTCCTCCAACAATTGTTCAAACCTCCATTGTACTTGCAGTTGGCAATCGGCAGCCATCTTTGCCGAGGTGGAAGGAGTTGGCTCAAACGATTCGAAATTCTTCTGCAGGAAACCTCGGTCTAAATCACACCTTATTTGGTAGAGTAAAGCAAATACGCTTGTCCTCTTTTGCTCAGCATTCCTTTAATAGTGGAGGTGATACTGCTTCACCAAGTCCAGCTCCTCAACCAAAACCAGACCATCATCCTCATCATCGGCACCACCCCCATCATCACTATAAGCATCATTTTCCTATGCACCATGCTCCTGGTCCTGCTTCTGATACTCATGATCATCGGGCTTCAGCTCCTTCTGGTTGCCGATATGGATTTTCAAGCAGGCCAAAAAACATAGGTTATGTAACTCCTGCTGCTGCACCTGCTGATGCTCCGAAGCTTTCTGCTGCTGCACCAGCAGCAGTTAAGGGGCATTCGACTAGGCCTGTGAGTTCTCCACATCATTTTGGTGCACCATTGAATGCTCCACAGCATTTACATGCTCCTCGTGCTCATGAAAAATCACCAGTTCCAGCTCCAAACATCAAATCGGCATCTCCTTTGCCTGCTGTTTCTTTTACTCATCAGCAACCTCCTAGCGAGAGCATAACAGATAACAAGCCTCCTGATGGGACGTCATCAATTTCACCTGCACCATATACATGTGAGTTCTTATCTACTATTGTTATTTTAGCGTAAGATTGAACTTTTAACAGTAACTTTAACAAAGCATAAAAAAACTAAGAATTAGCTAAGGGGATGACACAAAATGTTAAGATCTTGTTGCAAGCAAACCTCAAATACTTCTATGATGTGATTTCAGGTAATGATCATAATACCTAATGGTTCTTACATAACTGACTGAAAATGTATTAATAATTATTACCAAGATATTGTTGCAATGTATTTACAAATAATTTGATGATGTGATCCCATGATATAATCAGAGCTTATGGAAATGGCTTTCTTTCTGCTATTACAGTTAGCAATTTAACATGAGTCAACTGTTTTGATAAGCTTAGAACAGTTCCTTTGGGCACCTTCTTTCAAGGAATTTGCCAATTCTTCTTAAGCTATGATAGTACAATGATCATGCATTGTTGCATTATCTCTTCATGCTTGTTCTGTTTCCTAACATATCTTTCCCATCATGAAAATTATTAATAGAACACAAATCAACTAAATTGTCAAGCGCATTCTAGTATAATGATTATACTATATATGAAGCATCAGAAGATTTGCTACCATTCAACTCTTTGCTTTACATAACTAGTTTTGTTTACTGTATATTCTTGCCATGACATCATTTTTGTTCATGTGCAGCTTCTGCTTCAGGCAGATGTTTTATCCATTTGGTCTTTGCACTACTTCTGTACGCGTTACTGAGTCTGTGGTGAAGAAAGAAAGCTTTTGTTTCTCTGGAATCTGATAACTCTATCTATGAGAAGCCGGACAAAGTAGTCCATGGTGTCTTAAAACAGAGTAGAAGTCTGCAGAGAGGGTGCAGAAAACTTGTGCACCATGTAATCTGGAGGTAACTTTGATGAATGTATATATGGATAAATGCAGTCGGCAAATGTCTTTTTTCCGGTCAAAGCCACAGAGGTGGCAGGCCACTGTTAGATATGTTGTCAAGCTGCAATGTACTGTTCTCACGGAAATTTAAGAAATGTAATAATTTCCTGTTTGCTCCGATATGATCGTATGATTTTTTTCTTTTTCCGTTTTTGTGTGACTTAGAGACAGCTTGCATGAACCCCGAATCTCGTTTTAACTATTTAATTTAATTTAGAAGAAAAGTTTGATCTCGTTGACCATGCTCATTTCACCTTCAGTGGGTTTCTTAACCCTAGTTATTATGCAAATTTTATAAGGTAGCATAACACAAAGAAGAATATTGTTAGTTAAAATAATGTGATTGATATCTGTGATATAACTAATATCCTCCTTTTTTTTCAATATTGTTTCTTTATCTTATGGATGATAGAAATTCAACTTTATAGAGATAAAATTACATATATTGGTTATCCTTATATTCCATTCTAGTGAAAGACTGGTATATTTGGTTTGGCCTTCACACGTTTGCCCTAATTTTGGTCTTTTTATTTGTAAACATAGAAGCTATGGAAGCTTTGATCCATTATGGACGATTATCGATCTTGACATGCCTTTAATTTAGTGTAAATATGCATCATGTGATTTGTCCGATGTATACCATCATAATTTATAAGTTTTTTTAATAGAGTTAGAAAATGCCTCATAATATTTCTCAAATTAGAATTGATTAGATATCAAAGATATTAATATTTTATATAAGAGAAAATATGTGTTGTTCGAATATCCCTCTGACTTTCAAGTTATAATTAATTAGATATTGAGAACATTAATATTTTCTATGTGATGTACAACATTAATATCCCCTTTCAAGAAAGATCTATCATATCAGATTTGATTGAGCAAATATCTCTAGTGGAATTTGATACCATGGCAAGTTTGTTTCATTTGGAGTTCACTCATCTTGTTATGATTGGTGGATATCGACCATATCACCATGTCAGCAGTAATCACAACTTAATTAATCATTTATCAGAAATATAAATTCATTTTCTTTGAAGTCCTTCTTTCCCAAAAACGTGTCCGTACATTTTTATGTGTAAGCTTCAAATTTTCAGAGGTCAATGTGAACTCACTCGATTAATCCAATGAATAAATAAAGAATAGAAGTTCACATAAAGATTGGCTACGCAATAAATATGTGTTCATATCTTATCGAATGCATTTAATGTCTTGAAAACTTGTGCCGCGTTCCCCATCTCCATATCCCAACTTTTACATGGAGAAGATGAACTTTTAGATCATACGTGACGGGTAGAGATGAATTTTATGATCGTATATACAAGTTTTGAAATTTTGACCAGGATATATTTTAAATTTAATTTAGAATACTAAATAAAAATCACTAATTTTGGAGTGAGAAATACCATTATGTCTACGATTTTCTATACGATGGGGTTAAAAAAGATGAGCTTAACACATTATATAAGTTAGCAAATAAGATATTATCATGTAGCCGACTTTGTCACATTATAACTTGTTATTGTTGTACCTGTTTGCTATGTAAATGAATCTCTCCAAGTTTAGCTTTTTTTTTGGGGGGTCATAATTACCTCTCTTAATTAAATTTGACAATTGTGGTCAAGATTAATC
This sequence comes from Musa balbisiana, assembly GCA_004837865.1. Classification (NCBI taxonomy): domain Eukaryota; kingdom Viridiplantae; phylum Streptophyta; class Magnoliopsida; order Zingiberales; family Musaceae; genus Musa; species Musa balbisiana. The sequence continues at coordinate 11,198,159 of CM017188.1, read as the reverse complement.
TTCATGAGTTAAGTCAAATTTATTTTTTAATCTCATTTAAATGTTGGCAAACATAGGAGATTAAACAATTTTGTAAAAATAATAAAGCCTATTTATATTTTTAATTGTGATAATCATTGATTTTTTTTTTCAAATTATGTAAAAATATATAATATATAAAGGAAAAATTCTCGAAAAGAAAGCCTTTAGATTTGAAAAAAATTTAGAAAGCACCCGTGTTTGAAAAATTCTCACATAGTATCTCTCTGATCACGTGAAAAGATCATTTTATTTTTACTAAATTTTAAAATTTATTTTTTTCTTGAACTCATCGTCACTTTCACCATGCATTACTGCACTCAACTCTCATTGCATGATCCATAATCTTTGTGCAAGGGAGGATTGTCATAGTCTACAATACCCTACTTATAACTCTTGCATAGGGGTTTGCTATCATACCTTCATTGTTGCTTGTGACGAAGCCGCACAACCACTTTGTGCCCTTGCTCATAGCCTTAATCATTAGCTATGAAGGCTGATGAAGGTCTATCGAGATTAGACGGGAATTGTTCGATAAGTTTGACCCAAGGGGGGAGGGTGTGGCGCAGATGACTAGTGCGATGGAGGAGAACAATTGATGAGACAGAGGTGAGGTTCGTTGAAGGGTGATTGTTAATTAGGCAGAATTATTATTTTGAAAAAAAATATAAGAATTTGTTAATCAAAAAATTCTTAAACTTATAAGTTTTTTTTTAATTTTATCTATATCTATAGACTATTTTTAATATTTAAAAAAATTATATATATATATATATATACACACACACACATCGGGTTCCTTGAGATATGGTATTATATGTACCGGAGATTCCCTCTTCTCGTGACTCAGTGATGTTGAAATATGATCCGTCTGATGTGAGACAGCGGTGCCCACCAATGGTAAACCAGGGCTCGGGAATCCCCTCATTTACCCTGGCATTAACCACGGCCCAATTACTCCTCTCCTTGCGTTTCCTGTTGCCTTCCACCGTCGTCGTCTTCTCTGCCCATGAAAGAATCCGTATTTAATGACTTTAATTTCTGGTGGAAGACGCTTTACTGGCCATCGCTATTGTCATCTACATAATACGACTGCGCCAATCTCCACTCTTTCCTCTCCCAGTGGCTCGCGAAGGAATGGAAGACGAATCTGTGACCGGCCCCCAGGGCGCCAATGAAGCTTCCTTGTCCTCCTCCTCCTCATCCTCCTCCCCCTCTCAAAAGGTCGGTCCTTCCGAAACTTTGTATTTCTAACCTTTTTTTTTGTTCTGATCGCGGAGTAGAAGAGAGTCATGGGATCCGTCCTCATTTCCCCTTCCATTTTTCTATTTCTTTTCTGTTCTCTTGATTCGTTGATGTTATTTCTTGCTGCCAATTAGGCTATGTCTCTGTTTCGCAATTGATGAATAGTTGGAAAAATGTCATCTTTGATGGATCTACTTCTTATTTCCATGTTATTGTAATAAATTTTTTCCAACGATTGACCGTGATCTCTAAGAAACTGTCGGTGGCAAATTATTAAGTGGTATTTGTTCCTATTTTGTGGCTGTTATATATATATGTTTATATATGTATGTATGTATGTATGTATGTATGTATGTATACATATGTATACACATATGTATACATACACATATATACATATACATATACATACATATATATACATATACATACAATACATACATATATAATACATATACAAGCAATAACAGGGAAGATTAGCACAATTATTTCTGTTGATGGTAAATCATTAAATCGTTATTTCTTTACTTTGTGATTATTGTTTTTAATTATTCAGTTGTGTTTTGCCCCACAATTATGATATGATTCGTCAGAAAGTGATCTTGATGCAATTTATTTGCAGTTGGGATTTTTTTGAATTAATCATTAAAATTTGTACACAGTCGGCATTATGCACTGTATCAGATCACTTTTTATGTTTTGATGAGTGTTGCTTGGGAACTTACATCAGAAGGGAGTTCTGAAATTAATATAGATCGGTGTCTCCTGTCTAAGAACATACATATATATACATATACATATACATACATATATATACATATACATATACATATACATATACATATACATACATATATATACATATACATATACATACATATATATACATATACATACATATATATACATATACATATACATATACATATACATATACATATACATACATATATATACATATACATATACATATACATATACATACATATATATACATATACATATACATATACATATACATACATATATATACATATACATACATATATATACATATACATATACATACATATATATACATATACATATACATACATATATATACATATACATACATATATATACATATACATACATATATATACATATACATACATATATATACATATACATACATATATATACATATACATATACATATACATACATATATATACATATACATACATATATATACATATACATACATATATATACATATACATATACATACATAAGGTGATTGAGCCACTAATTTCAGAATTTTTATGTGTAAAAAGCAATAAACAGGGAAGATTAGCACAATTATTTCTGTTGATGGTAAATCATTAAATCGTTATTTCTTTACTTTTGTGATTATTGTTTTTTAATTATTCAGTTGTGTTTTTGCCCCACAATTATGATATGATTCTTCAGAAAGTGATCTTGATGCAATTTATTTGCAGTTGGGATTTTTTTGAATAATCATTAAATTTGTACACAGTCGGCATTATGCACTGTATCAGATCACTTTTTATGTTTTGATGAGTGTTGCTTGGGAACTTACATCAGAAGGAGGAGTTCTGAAATTAATATAGATCGGTGTCTCCTGTCTAAGAAGATGATGAGGAAGACTAAAAGGGAACTTTTAATTCAACATAAACTGTAGAACCTGAGTTACTAATACAGATAAAGTATGAGATATGCTTGCTCATTCGGCCAAATTTAGGAACTTTGATGTCTACATGGAATGTTACAGCTTGGTAGAGGTTTTGGCCAGAGAACATATCGGTTTCTTGTCTTGAAACAGTCTGTGTTTACATAAACCACATTAGTGTGAGTAGTGCGAAGCTTTATTTTACTGAAGAAGTAAAGAGGACACTGAAGTTGCAAGGATCAGCACAAACTTAATGTGTAGCATGAAAGTTTATACTGTGAGTGTGCATGATTAAACTTGTCGTATATTACTCTATATGCACTAACAGCTTGTGTGGGTCAGACCGTCAGAGTACTTGCTTTTGGATCCATTTGAAGAATGTAAAACATGGTTGCTTCTAAAGAATGTAAGAAATGTTTTGTCTAATTAATGGTCTTGTTGCCTTATAAGTTTTTAACTTATATTGTAGCTGTAGGGTTGTGCTCCATGAGCTCTCAGAGATTTTTTCTCCAGTTCTAATTCTGTAATAATGTTAGTCATTTCATTGCACGTGCATAGTCTTCTGCCCATTTAGGTTATTTAGTTTTCTTGTGATTGCTATTTTGAGTAAAGGCTCTTCCCAATGTGGTAAGAGTGACAATAAAGGTTATTCGGTACCGAGGTTTGCATCTCAAACCAAGAAATTTAGCTCATGTTCTACTGTTGTTGGATAACTAATGTTATGAATATTTTTTTTGTATTGTGTCATGTCCTTGTTCTTTTTAAGGATATGTTCTGCTTATGCATCAAGTATGTATCTATGTCATATATATGCTTTCCTTCGTGCGATGACTTATGACTGATGGTCAATAACTTCATAAAGTGTTTTGCATCAATAAGATATTTTTGATAACAATATGGTGAAGTTACTTAGTCTTCATGCTCATCTACTTGAGGGTTGAGCCTTTTTATTTATCTTCAAGTGATTGTATCCAGGATTTTAAATAGCAATCGATACTTATTTTTCCCAGTATAGGCTAGTTTACCATACCATAGCAATTTGACAGTTGCTGAACCGGTGTTAAACTGAGATTTAAGTTTTTGAATGTATACCTTCTATATTGTCCATTTTTTTAGATTTAAAAATAAATTAGGAGGCTCAGTTAACACATTTTTCTATTAATTGACTAAACTTGTCAACTATCGCTAAGTCACAGTTTCTGACCCCTTGTCTACTCCTCATGCAACTTGAAACTTTAAGATGGGCTTCTCATTCTGAATCATGAATTCACGATAACATTGCACCTTTGCTCATAATAATACATGATTATAAATCTGAAATTAAGGATATTGTGTCGTCAATTTTATAAAATTATAGATACAGAAAAGACAAATAAAATCCGTATGTATTTTTGCTCTTTTCCTTAAGAAAAAGATTTTAAAAACAACAAAAACATTAAACAATAGAGAGTAAGAAAATCAATGAGATCATTTCTTACAAATCCCCTATTTCCACAATTATCAATCCAACTAGATACAATGACTTATTACTTGAACCAAATATCTAATGGCAACCGACCTAAGTGATTCAGTATGTATAATGATCCAATATGATGAAATAACTGATCAAACACCTCATAAACCTTAATTACTTTATATGAATAAAATGTGGCTCATGCACATTTTAATTCTTCTATATCAAGAAAGTACATGATGTGCTTATTATAGGTTGGTTCAATGACTTCTTGGATATAATGTTTAAGGTAACTTCACATCTACAATTCTGGTCTTTTATCTGTTCTTCATGATGCTGGTGCTGTAAAGAATAAAAATACACCTACCAATTCATGAATTTAGATACAGTTCCTTGCATTGTTTGTTTCATCATCGGTGGCTTCGTTCTCCTCTTCTTCAGTGAGATGTATTGATGTTTTACTTGATGCTTAGTATAATGAGAAAAAAGGTCATTTGTATCAACATGGTCAGGCATTTAAATCTGATCATTCTTCTGAAGAAACAAAAAGATTGTGTAGATTATGAACTGTATTATGGATAACTAACAAACAATTACTCTGTTGTGAATAAACTGTAACAAGTGTTTTCTTCCAGTAAAGATGGTCCTATTAGTTTGAGGTTCAATCATCAGTTCCAAAAGAAAATGAATTTCAGATGAAAAATATTATAACAACTAAAGTAAAGCTAGATTTGGTTTATTCAGGAATTGGAGTGTTGACCCTTGAAAATTCTTCTTGCTCACTGTCACAATTTTATTAATGTCTGGAATGTTTTTATCTAACTGCAACAACATCTAAATTGGCTTCCAATTTTCTTTTAAAACAGTAAGTAGTGGACTTGAGCTTTCTTTCCAAAGCAAGTTGGTTTTGGGACTTTCTGCTGCCTCTTCATGACAATTGCTGTGCGTATTCTGTGTTGTTATCTGATGCAATGTCCATAAAAATCGTGAATATTTTGGTGCACTAGGATCTCTTATAATGATTTATGTTCCTCTAATATGCCCATGATTATCAACTCTGTTTGCCTCTAGTTCTTTGTCTGGTTACATAACCAGAACTTGAAAGTTATCCGGAAGTCTGTTCTATGCAGATTGAACACCAGACCCTGCAACCAATAGTTGAAGGCATTACTTATCTGGATTCTAGTAATGCAACAGATCTCGCTCTCCAAATACCCTCTAGAGGCACTTCATCTAGTGGAGGTTTTTCTCGTGGGCGAAGCTTCAAAAACAAGCCACCTGTAGTTGATGGAGAGAGAAGTTCGCTTCTAAATCCTGTACTTGCTGAAGATCCAGACAAAAGGGAGGGCACTGAAACTGCTTTTTATGCTAATATTGTGTCAGCTTTTTCATGGAAAAGATGCACATCACTTCCTAATACCCCAGCACCCTGTTTATCTCCTTCACCTGTCAATAACCGGGCATATGAACAGCAGAGCTCCCAGGTAGATTTGTTTCTCTTGCTTATTCGGAGGGTTGCTCAAAGTTCAGTATAATGTTTCGTCAATGACTAGAAAGTTCTCCTTAAAATATTCTTTTGTTCACTGCAGTTTAAATTCCTTTTCATTTGTTTTCTATGCAATATGCAGCTGTGTTTCTGTTGAGGAAGTCATATTTCAGGCAGTGTGGTGGTGAATCTTGTATTAGGACTTAGGAGACTATTTCGATGGAATGTCTAGAATATTGCTTCTTGCTGATCCATGGCTTTCTCTTAAATGTTACAATTGTCTCCATCTTTTCTTGTACTAGACTACTAGGGCTTTATCTACAGAGTGAAGTCCTTCGTATTACTGATGATTAAACTATTTGATCAGTTATTTGTTTTTGCAGAAGACAGCTACACGATCTAAAGTTCCAAGATCACTGTCTGTACCTGTACGAAATATTGTTATTGTCAGATCTGTATCTTTCTCTGTTCAAAATGAGGACACGTCTTCAGAGCCTCCTGAAGGTAATCATTTGACAAATTTCTTCTGACGTTGTTTATGCATGATTCCATATAATACTAGATCTTGAACTATCTTGTTTCAACATTTTATTCTTTTTCTTTTTTCACATTGGTAGCATAGTTTATACTTCATTTAAAGACAGATCAACAAGGTCCAATGACTGAGGATAATGATGAAGAGATTCCCGAAGACGAAGCAGTTTGCAGGATTTGTCTAATTGGGCTAAATGAAGGTGGAAATTGGCTTAAGATGGAGTGTAGTTGCAAAGGTGCCCTAAGGCTCACACATGAAGAATGTGCTGTGAAGTGGTTCAGCCTGAGAGGCAACAAGAAATGTGAAGTCTGCAGCCAAGAGGTTCTCAATTTGCCAGTAACTTTGTTACGTATTCAGAATGCTGCTCATAGGGACAGTGGTCAGCAACATCCTGGACAGAGCTCAAGTTTGTTGTTAAGCAGGTATGTGTTTTTAAAAGCTGTTGGTACTATATGCAATTGTAAAATGAGCTTAGAATTGACCTAGTTCAAAGTTAAAGAAACCAATTGCTTGTTTGTTCTAAGTTTATGATTTTCATTAACATTATATGTAAGAGGCATGTTGTATTTCTAAGGATATCTCTAGCAAATTATTATCTTCTTCTCATATATATTTAATTTGTATCTTTGCAGGACCTGGCAGGATGTGGCTGTCCTGTTGCTTATCAGCACAATGTGTTACTTCTTCTTCCTTGAGCAGCTACTGGTACAACTAAATCTTCCTATGTTAGAAGAAAAATGTCCACTGTGAATACAAAGTTTCTGAATCTAAGAGTAGACTCATGCTATTTTATAAATATTTGCAGTGATAATTTAATTTTTTTTGTTTGCCCTCTTTATCTGATAAAATTATCAGTATCAATAATTGTTTACTTTTGGAAGTTGCTATTGGGACTTTGGTGCAATGAGCTCCTGCCCCTAAAGTAAGAATTTGTGAATGTTAAAAACGATTTCTAGTTTGGTGAAGCGATATAATATGGATAAGTTAGGTGTTAATGCACCATGCATGGTTATAAGCTTCCTTTGGTAAAAGTATCAAAGCAACACTATGAAAAAAATCATTCTGTCTTTTTCTTTTTTTAAAGAAAAATTGACTTTGTTTGTGTATGCAGTATGAATCCCTACCTTTACCTAAAGACTTCTTGGATTATAGAACTGTGCTCTTTATCTAATTCTGATCTATATATAAGCTAGTGTATTGACCAAATATGTTTTACGAGTGATGCATAATAATTTGATTAGAATAAATTTTGAAGACTTCAAAATTTTGTTAAATTGGCTACATTTTACTGACTAAGCTAGACTAGATAATTTACTCTCTTTGGATGCTAAATAAAATACAACCATATATATATATACATATATATACATACATATATATATATACATACATATATATATACATATATATATATATACATACATATATATACATATATATGTATACATATACATATATATGTATGTACATACATATATATAGTGAAACTCTCGAGCACCTATGTATTCCAGTGCATGCTATCTCTGGACAGGGAACAAATGGATACAGTACTGATGTTTTGTTCTCTTTATCATATTGCAGTGGTGGCATAGTCTGTAGGGAGAACTTCAAATGAAGGTTGTCTGCACCTAGGCTTCTGATGCACATGGAGATGTTCACTGGACTCTGTGTCTTGGCAACAATAGATAAACTGTAATCATTTCAAACAAAGATCTAGTTGGCATTGACATAGGTGACTTTTGATAGTAACCAAGGTGGAATAGAACAAAATTGTATTACACTTCGTTTGAGGTTCTAGCACAACTGTTTATTTTCAATGGAAATTGAGTTATAGCAGTTGTAACGAGAGGATAGCTCATGGACATGCTAAGTGATGCATCTTCAGAAGTCTTGTTATGGAAGAACCAGATATCCCACCTATTGTTCCGTTGAAAATTTATAATATAGGAACCAATGTGTACTTTTATACTAAGCGAAATACGAGTTTCTCTGGACTGTTTATTTGTCGAATATCTGCTCCTATTTTTTATGTTTTAAAATTGTCTGTGATTATTCTCATGTTTTCTTTTTTTATCATTATGTTATAAATATATTTCTCTGTTTGGCTTAGGTTAATGACATGAAATCGCATGCCGTTATGGTTGCTGCACCATTTTCACTGACTCTGGGTCTCTTAGGATCAGTGTTTTCAGTGGCATTAGGTAACTGATTTGTTGAAAAAAAAAGAAGATAATTATTGATATGGTATAAATGGATATTATGATACATTTCTTGATGCAGCACGCAAGGAGTATGTTTGGGCTTATTCAGCTTTTCAATTCTCGCTTGTCATTATATTTCTTCATCTATTCTATTCTGTGGTAAGCAATTGGAAAATATTTTTTCTAGCCTTTTGTAGTATTCATAGCTTCAACTAATAACACTAGTTAGGAAATATGTATATGTAAAAGAACAGAAAATGAATGCTTCTTTCACTCTTTTTATGTTTCTATGGTAGACAATGATCATGAACTTGGACCTTTGGTTGATCTTTTTTATTTCTTTCTCTGATATATTCTCTCTCCAACAACATATTCGCACTTAAAGAGTCCTCTTGTCATTAAATAACATAGTGAACAAGATCTGTTGCTTGGTACTCCACGAAATCTGTTGTTTCTCTTTATGGTATGCTCTCACAAAGCAGTTCATTATCCTGCATGCAAACATTTTATTATTTGCTTATGAAGAAAAAAAGAAAGAAAATGAGAGAAAGATAAACAGACAGATCTACATGTGTGTGCACACACAAGAGATATATACATAGAAAGAGAGGGAGATACTTTTGACTGGTTACCTACAAATGCAAAATCCCCTTAAACGATCCTTAAGGTCTCTATAATCTGGCACAACCATCGTGTGAAATTCTCTCAATGCAGTGCTCACCATTTTGCAAATTCTTGGAATTATCGAAGAATTTTTTATTTGTGCTACAGTCTTTTTGGATGGTAGATAAAGCATATTATCATATTGTTAGTTTTGCTTTCCCTAATGGACACCGATAATACGATGATAAGTTGAACTAGTTTTTCTAGAAGAATTTAATCACTATTCATAGCATGCGATTTGTTTGACTAAACAGGGTTTTCTCCTCTGCTGCAGATTCAATTGAAAGCAGTTTTTGCAATCCTGATCGCATCGTTTGCTGGATTTGGTATTTCAATGGGAATTAATTCCTTGTTTCTTCAGTTCTTCGCATGGAGAGCTCGAGCTGTTCAACAACAAATGAACACTAACCCAGCGTAGATGAATCATATCTGTAACATATGAGCTGTCCAGTTACATTAAATCTACATATTTATTAGCTGTTATCTTGTTAAAAATTCAGATACAAGCAAATTTCTATAAATAATAGTCCAAGTTGATCCTTAAGAGTTTGGTGATCAGGAATTGTGCACAGTTTATTTGAATGATGCTCAACTCTTGATTCATTTACATTATTCTTTTTTCTGTCACTATCTTTAGTATTTTTTAAATTCAATTTTTTCTATATATATGTGTTATTTATATTTGTCTATTGTGAATCCTTGAGGTGGTTATTGAATTTATTGAACATATTATCAATGTTTTGTAAGTTGATTGATTATGAGTTCAAATATGTAACAAAATTTATTATGTAAGTTGATTGATTATGAGTTCAATTAACTGATGAGATTGCGCCGTTGTAAGGCTCCCGACATAAAAAACTTATATTGTTAACTTATTTGTATGACATTCCTTAAATCTTGGGCTCTAACTTTCTATTTCTAAATGAAGCTTGAACATCCATTGGCACCAAAATATGAACTGATGACTGTTATGCATGTGACAAAAGCTGTTCCAATAAGATGAACATGTTTTTTCTTTTCTAAATTTGTATTATATAACTGTATTCCTTTTTATGCAGTTTATTTGCTTATACTGAGATATGTTGAACCTTTGGAAATAATTGCCAATCCCTTATAAGGATGCTCACCATAATTGCAGCTTGTGCAAGAAGTATGATGGTGGACTTCAAAGAATTAAAATATGCACCTTATCCATTTTTTAATTAAATATTTAATATTTTTTAAAGAAAAAATTTCCTTCACCTAATTAAAATTTATATTACCACTGAATTGTATGTTTATTGTAAACCTCAATCAATAAGCCATTTAAAGTCTTGAGATCAAATTCTGCATTCATCCTTTACCTTTTGTATATATATATGTAAAACTCAATATAAATAGCTTTATACCAATAAGCTATGTTAAGCTATTTTAGGATACAATATAATACAATTAATATTTAATTACTTATCTATGAGTTAAAAATAAAATGTTCGTCTTAACTCTGATAAATTCATTTAAATCATTTTCTACTCGAGACATCAAGTAATTAGTTATTATTAGCATCCTGATTTTTATATTTTTTAAAATTATATTAAAATTTATATATTTATAAAATAAAATATTTAATCCTATTTCTTCTTCCGCCCGTCATTCATCATCAAATATCTCGATACTTAACAACGTGTTAGAAGCGTATACTAACGTGTATAACCGGAAATAATTTTACTGTTCTCTACACTTCTGTGCGTCCGCACACCCGTATCCGTACCACAAGTTGAACACTCAACACAGCACGCTGCTCAAACAGGTGCCACGGAATCAACGCCCCTAATCGACTGGGCCCACCGAGGGACACTCGATGGGCTCCCACGCGAAATAGATTTCAATTTGTTTTCGATGTCGCCATTTCCCGCCTCTTTCCTCGCCTTGAAATTTGAATAAAGCTATGGATTGGATCCCTGCACAATTAATCCGAAGCCCCTCTTGTCGTACTCCTTTTGCGTTTCGCCCCTCCGCTCTTCCCCTCATTTTAACTCGTCCCTTCGTCCCCAACGCTCAACCTTGATCGCCGAACCCTATCCCATCCTATCCCGGCATGAATAACTACCATATCTACGAGGCGATCGGCCGTGGAAAGCATTCGGTACGTGTCCGTCCTCTTCGCATTCGCATCTCACCACCGGTCTTTCTCAATTTCTAGGGTTTTGTTTGGTTGCAGGTGGTATACAAAGGAAGAAAGAAGAAGACGATCGAGTATTATGCGATCAAGAGCGTGGAGAAGTCCCAGAGGTCGAAGATACTTCAAGAAGTAAGACACGATGACTTGTAGCACCTTATTTTTAGTTAAATTATCGAACTACGGCATAGATTTATTGGATGATCCTGAGGGATTATCTTTTATACAGGTGTCAATTCGTGTTATAGATGATTAGTCGATCTGTTCTTGTGGCCGTTTGCCCATTCTTATGCACATGAATGCTTAATTACTGACATTTACTTCTTTTTTTACACTTTTTTCTACTGAGCAACTTCTATTGTTCTGATCTTTGGTCCATGTAGGTACGGATGCTTCACTCGCTGAGCCATCCAAATGTATTGAGGTTTTATTCTTGGTAAGATATAAGTAGGCTTGTCTAAGTATTTTTCTTGTGGTAAGCCTTCTTTGTTTATTCTGTATAAAAGTGTTCTAAAGACCGTATCTTAGCCATCTGTTCCCTTGTAAATTTTGATGAATTTTTCGTTTCCAACTACTTTATAGGATTATATTATGTTATTTTCAGGTATGAAACCTCTGCTCACTTGTGGCTGGTACTAGAATATTGCGTTGGTGGGGATATCTTGGCATTATTGAAGCAGGTACTTAATAAGCTTGCCCGTTACTCATATCAATTACTCAGGGTTCAGCATAGGAAAGGTGCAAGAATGACATACAATGTATATAACAAATAATTATGATTGAAATAAACTGATTTGATGAATATACATATGTTTGAACTGATTGATTCTTTCAAGCATGCTTCTCGTAGGCCAAGATGTTTTTTTGCATTTTACTTTTACGTAAAATGGATACCTGATTATCCTTGTCTTCCTACCAAGGTCCTATGCTATGATGGATATCCATAATGGTAAGACAAGTAGACTATATTTGTATTGGCTGATTTTTGGAAGATTACAGTATTTAATTATATAAAAGGAAGGAGTCTTACAGCTATGGCTGCCATTTCTAATAATTATTTTAGAATATGGTTCCTAGATATGATTGCTCTTGACTTTCATATTTAGAATGGACAACCCGTAGAAAAGTGATGGCTGCTTGATCCATAATAAATCTACTTCGTACACACAAAAGATGTTGCTTAAACAATGAAGTTGGTCTGGTTTTGTTTTTCTTGTATTTTAGGGAGCATTTATAGTTAAGCAAATGATTTAATCTACTCTAATTTCTTTTCACTTTCTTCAACTTCTTTATAATCTTTTACTTTTTCATATCCTTCTCTTTCCCTCTTGAAATGAAGCTTCATCAATTTGCTCCTTTGGTCTTTCCTTATATGATATTGGTTCCAAATATGTGGAGGTGAAATATGAACATTTGAGTAATGTTACTCCTATATTCTTGACTGTAAATTTTGTACTACTTCTCAAAGTCTTATTAGTTGTGTTTTTTGTTTTTCTTGTTGTGGTGTTGAGCAACCTATTTAATATATATGGGTGAAATTCCAGTTTGTATCTTGAGTAGCAACAACATTTCTATGAGCAACAGCCTCCTTTGAGGGAGATCTAAGGAGATCTGGTATATTTAACATCTTTCGAATTTGATTAAACAAAAATAACATCGAATGGATTCATCAAAAACTAATTATGTAAGAGATTCAGCTGGGATTTAGTTGGTTGATTTGGGTCTTGACTCAAATTGAATCTAAACCAATCAAAAACTTTTCTCTCTCTCTTCTTCTCTCTCAAGATTGCCATCAACCCCCAAGCCTCATGCCCTATGGTACTTCCTGCACAAGAGTTACCTTGCTCGCTGCCCCTAGTTGTCGGCACGCTTGCCTGGTCAATTCCACACTAAACATAGAAGTTTGGATTATTATTGTGGGTTTTCATTGAACACCAATTACATAGCTGATCACATTAGTTTAACTAGTGATGTTGCGTTTTACAAAGCTGAATTTCATTTGAGAGATCCTAATAGCTTACCTCAAATAGTTTGGACCTTATGTTTTGTTGTATATTTATTTTTAAATATTTGTAATCAAATTGGGACTTGTCATATAATGGCAAGCATGAACAACGCACTGGGTTACCATTCTACTTGTGTTCCTTTCTATCCATCCTAAGTTGGTAAACCTGGGTAATGTCAGTAATGATGATTGGGCATCAGAGATCAATGGTATCTACAAGTCAACCCCAAGTACTGTTCTAAGAAAGTTTCATGTTAATTGTTGACTACTGAATGTAATCATCTTTGTGTGGAGCTTAGGTCTATTTTTACCCAGTAATTGCATTTACACACAAGATAAGCTGACATTTTCTCTGAACTAAAATCCCAACATTCTTTATCCTATCTGTGTGTATGTATGTGAACAGAAGCCATGACCATGCCACCTACGCATATTATCGATCAATTGTTTGATAGATTTAATTGTTTTCAGGATATCCTCTCTTCAGAGTTATCACATTGTGATGGTAAGACTAATATTTGTATTGTAATATGCACATATTTTATCTTAATGGCATATTTTGCATTGAACTTTTCAATTGAGAAAATATTTATGCTGTTCTATTTCTTTCTCATGTTTATATAGATATTTTGGTAGTGTTCAGAACAAAGCAGGTCTTGTGTTTGATTTGTTTCTTTTCATAGTTTTGTCTGCTAATTGAATGTTCTCAATAACTAATTGAATATTCATATATATAATTAGTGCATGTGAGATTGGACAAGATATGTTTATATTGGTTCCTAAAAATTCTGTTATATTTTTGGCCTGGAATATGAACTCATTTACATTTTTTAACTGTTTCTGGTTCTTTCAAGTTAATGCTCTTGCTTCTAACATGCTTGCAGGATGGTCAGCTTCCTGAAAATTCCATTCATGACTTAGCCTCCGACTTGGTGAAGGCTCTCCAGTTAGTATTACTTGCCAAAGAAGTTTTATGTTTTATATGATTATTTAGTTCTGTTTATAATTCTAAAAGCATAATGTATAGGTTCTTGCATTCGAAAGGAATAATTTATTGCGATCTAAAGCCATCAAACATTTTACTAGATGAGTTTGGTTGTGTCAAGGTATTCTTCTCTATTTAATACAATCCACAATCAAAGTTTGGTAGAGGGTGAGCCCTAGTGTCATGGAAGGGTTTGTTCTTAGCTACCTGGGTGATCAGGGTTAATGTCACAAAAATGACCTCTTTGCTTATAGGGGGAATGCTGTGTACATTGGTCCTCCCTGATCCCTTTGTTGCTGGGAGCCTTGTACACTGGGCTTCCTTTTATTATACTATTAAAATTTGACATTGTACTGTCTTTACTATGTTTTTGTTGGATGTATTTTGTCTAGCTTTGTGATTTTGGGTTGGCAAGGCGATTATGCGACATAGAGAAAGGCTCTCTTGCAATGGTTAGTTCCTCAACTTTTGGACTATTCATCAATCATTAAGGTGCTCTTTTAATATGATGTTCCTTATATTTGAACTATTGTTTTCCATGTTATGTTCCCAATGTATATGTTAGCTGCCTCAAGCAAAGCGTGGAACTCCCTGTTATATGGCTCCTGAGTTGTTTCAGGATGATGGTGTCCACTCCTATGCTTCTGATTTGTGGGCACTGGGATGTGTTTTATATGAATGCTATGCTGGAAGGCCTCCTTTCATAAAAAATGAGTTTACACAGTTAGTAAAGTCCATCATTTTGGATTCTGTACCACCTCTCCCTGGCAACCCATCCAGCTCATTTGTGAATCTCATAAACTCATTGTTAATGAAAGATCCAGCTGAAAGACTGGCATGGCCTGAACTTTGTGAGCATAGCTTTTGGAGAACAAAGTTCTCTTCTGTATCTCTACCTCCTCATCCTGCTTTTTCTAATATGCTTCAACTCTCTGTTAAGCCATATTTGTCAGAGAGAAATGGCGAGAAATCTTCTCAACAAAGGACACCTCAAAAGCGCCAAGAAAGTAAAATGGTTAGAGCTTATAAACAGGATGAGAATTCTAATTCGGGTAATAAGGCTTTTGATACTTCACTTAAGAATGCACAGAATAGCAGAAAAAATAGTACAAAACATGGTGGGAAACTTGAAGCTGCAAAGGGCATAAATCTTGTTAGGTTGTCAAGGATGGCCAAGTTGAATTTACAGAGGGAAAATGAGAAGGGAAACTACAGGCGTCCTCTGCTGGAAACATGTGAGAATAATGCTGAAGTGAAAATTGAGAATAATGACATGGAACTCGATTTTAGTGAGAATCCTGATGATGACTTATCTGATGATGCTGATGGATCTGAGAATCCTTCTTGTATACCTGTTGTAGAATTACAAAGCCAAAATATTGATGAAAAAATTGAAGAGATAGAGCAGAATATGACTCAATTAAATGCTGCTGTTGACAATTTTGTCGACAATGGGCCTGATGATTCCAAGAAACCAGTTCAAGAAGCTTGTTCAGAACAGCTCGAAGTGGCTGCTACGCCACCTAACAGCAGCAACAGGAAATTACAGCAAGCAAAAGTAACTGCTGGAAGTGCAGCGGATTTAGACTCGTCTAGCTCATCTAATAATTTATTTGAAGCATTTTGGCATCCATCAGATCTCTCAGTAAAGCCAGTGATGCCTAGTAGAAAAAGTGATAAAGTTGCAGATGCTGTTCTAAATCTTCCTTTTGAATCTGTTCCAGCATGTGATTATGTTAAGCTACCAACAGAGAAATTGAATGCAATTAACAGTATGATCGTTCATATCTTAACTGGAACCTCTCAAGTTTCAGAGAAGCAGAATACAATCAGATACTTGGAAATTTTAAGTGGAAATAGTGATGCTGCAAATATCATAATCAATGGACCAGTGATGTTGTTGCTTGTGAAAATTCTGCGGCTTTCAAAGGTGTCTGCTGTGCGTGTACAGGTTGCTTCTGCAATGGGTCTTTTGATTCGGCATTCAACATTTATTGAAACAGAACTGGCAAATTCTGGAATTATAAATTCACTGATGGATGGACTAAGGGACAAACATGACAAAGTAAGAAGGTTTTCAATGGCTGCTCTAGGAGAGCTGCTTTTCTACATCTCTACTCAAAATGATCACAGTGCCAAGGATAACAACATTAGTGAGTCTCCATCTAAGGAGAGCAGATCTACGTCTTGTTGGCAGGTTTGAATTCTCTAGTTTGCCTTTTCACTATTTCTATTTTATCAGTTGATCAGAGTTGATTGTCTCAGTTGGTGCAGAGTATGTATTTGATGCATCTCAACCATGTTATGATTGACTTGCTGATGGTTCGTTTGATGGTTTATAATTTTGGTTTGGTACATGTTAATTGTCCTGGATGTTATACCACCAGTTATCACTGAAAAATAATAAAAAAATTAATATTGACCATTACCAAGCTTATGGTCTTGTATCGGTCCTTGTATCACTGTCCAATCATAAATTTCTGGATTCAATAAGTGCTGGTTATATTGTATTAGTTCTTATGATCTTATCTCAATTTTTTAATTGCTTCATAAATTTTTTTTTCCTGCTTATCTTATAGTTCGTAAGATTAGATAATGGAAAATGCTATTGATCTCATTTTTATCTTGCATTGGCCAGACACTTTTCTGTTTTGTACTGCATTGTTAGAATGCATGTAAAATTCACTTTTTTGTTTTAATTTGTATTATATTTTGTCGCTTCTCTAATGGAAGGAATATTTAAAACAGGTTCCTAATACTGTTATTGCATTGGTGTCATCCATCTTGCGGAAGGGGGAGGATGATGTTGCCCAACTTTATGCTTTAAGAGCAATTGAGAACATATGTAGTCAAGGAGGGGACTGGGCATCTCGTTTTGCTAGCCAGGATGTTATAGGAAACCTCTGTTATATATATAAGGCAGCAGGGAAGCAGGAAAACACAAGGCTTATTGCCGGATCTTGTTTAGTTCGTCTTGCTCGTTTCTGCCCATCATGCATACAGTATGTGTTTGATAAGTTGTCATTCAAGGACACAGCATCTGCAGTAATCAAGGGCAACCCACGCGAGCAACAGATTAGTCTAAATCTTCTTATTATGTCAATTTTAAGTATGCCTATGCTGACAAACATGAACAGACATTTACTTTCGTTGGCGGAAGAAAAACACATGGTGCCTGGTCTTATATCACTTATCGAGCAGGGGGCTGAAGCTTTACGTGGAAAAGCACTTCTATTTGTAGGTCTTCTTTGTAAGAACAGCCGTAAATGGCTTTCTCAGTTCCTTAGCAATTTGAAGTTACTCTCTTTAGTTGATAGATTGGGGAAAGAGAAAGATCGATTCATTCAGCAATGTGTGGAAGCATTTGTGCATCTTGTTGCAACTATAGTCCCAGGAATCCTTGATACTGTGTCTGGTGATATGCAACAGATGATGGGTGGTAAACGTCATGGTCCTATTGCTGCTTTGACTGGACGAACGAATCCAAAGAGCAGTGCTCATGTGCTTCCAGTTATTCTTCATCTTCTTGGAAGCTCTTCCTTTAAGCACAGAGTGGTGAGCAGTCATGTCTTGCTCCAGTTGGCAAATCTGATCAAACTCCTACAGGTGCCCTTTCAGGTATAGGTCTTTTTGTATATCTTTAGTTCTCAGTTTCTCGAGGTTACAAGTTGCTTGAATGTTTTACACCATAGAGCTTTTTTGCTTATGTTTTTCGGTACCTTTTTTTCTGTAACTAAAGAACAATTTATATAGAATAATTTAGTTCTCATTTATTGGATCTGTATTCTTCTATATAGGTCATAGTTCTTAGTATATATTTCATTAATAATATCATAAGATATGTTTTGTAGAATATTTTATACTATATAAAATAAAATATATAAAAATATATTACATAAATTTAATATAATAAATTGTATTGTATATTATTATCTATTACAATAAATTCTTTTACTGTTTTTCTCTCTCCTTGAATCTGAGAAACATCAAAACAAGGAAAGATTGGATATTAAAAAAGGATGTGTCCAATGCATGAGGTTTCCGCTAATGTGGGGTCTGGGGAGGATAAGACTATTTCCATGATTTGAATCCTGGTCTCCTATGTTGCAAAGGAGCAACCTTATCGTTGTTCCAAGATCGAATTTTGATTCTTGAATATATGAAAAAAATTCTTGGTGATAGGTCTGGATAACTCTTTGCTAGTAGAGTATTGACTGCATTTTTTTTAGTTGATTACCCAGGATTTATTTTACATACGTTACTTTCTATGAAATGCAGGGAAGAGATGATTTCCAGATAACGTTGCTTCAGGTACTTGAATTAGTCATAGAGGAGCCTTCCATTATTCTTGATGACCCCAAGATATTTACGGGTCGGATTCTTCCGGGCCTGGCCATTATCTATAATGGGAACAAAGATGGAGATGCCAGGTTTTTATGCTTGAAAATATTGTTTGATGTGATGGTTGCTATCTTTGATGACACTTCATTAACTAATGACCAGCAAACAATTGAGGACTTAAAGTCAATATCTCAAACCTATTTTCTTTCTCTTTACCCGACATTGATTGAAGATGAAGATCCAATTCCTATGTATGCTCAAAAGCTTCTAGTGATGCTTATAGAATTTGACTATATAAAAGTATCAGATATTGTGCATCTGAAAGCAGTTACTCGGTGCTTTGAATTTTTGCTTGGTGATCTCTCTAATGCAAATGTGAATGATGTCAAGCTTTGCCTGGCATTGACGTCTGCTCCTGAAATGGAAACTAAACTTTTGTCTCAACTACATGTGGTAAGAAGAATTGGAAATCTTCTTGAATTTGTGAATGCAAAGGAAATGGAGGATTTTCTTGAACCAACCTTGGGACTTTGCAAAGCATTCATTTTACGTGGAATTAGCAGCAACAAAGTTACAACTCTTTGCAAAGAACCAGCTCTATTATGCAATAGTGCTTTCAACATGAGTATTGCCATTGATCAACAGCACTGTGTCAAGGATATCTGTGACTTTGCCAGCAACCTCACCGTGTTCCTTGATTTATTCAGGTATCCTAAAACACAGATCATGGATTTATCTTCAGAGTGTGTGGTACTGTTACTTAGAGCAGCACCTAGAGAAGCCACCATGGGCATTTTGACAAATCTTCCAAAAATTAGCAATCTTTTGGAATTCTTAAATCATAATGCCTTTGGCTTACAGATTCTTCGACTTTTGTATTCCCTGGCCTTTTCTTGTAGGCAATACCTTTCTCAGGCAATGATCCTATCAATACCACTAACGGCAATTTTGAGAATAGAAACACTTCTTTCATCTCTTAAGAGCTCAGGTATTCCAGGAATTTCAGAGGCTGCCATGAATTTGGCCCTTGAGTTGCAACGACTCCCTCGTTCTCTATGAGCTCTTTATATATACCTTGGTAAAGCCATTCATTCTGAATATTTTGTATCATGTTTCATATGGCGATAGATCCACTACTCATGGTGGTGTATGGGATTCAGGGATGTCCAGAGCCAATTTGATTTAAGAATGGTCTCCCTTTTGCTTAATAGACTTGAAGATCAAATGTTATTTCATGTGAGTTCAACATGTTCACTGGATTTACCAGATAGGTTTATGTTCTTCATGTCGGTTGATCTAGTGATTTGTAATTTTTCATCCTGTAGAATATTTGTATAGTCTTGGTCTCATAAATGACTAATCACATCAGTCTCAAATTGTAAAAGAGGGAGCCGAGCTTCTTGTGTTAAACCCTATGATGACAGTTCACCTCATCTCCCGCCTGCTTGCTGTATTTTGCTTGAGTTTTTAAATAAGGTACACATTGCCTGAGAAGATACAAACTGGTTATTCATCATTACGATCAGATATAGTGAAGTTATGGATCCCAGTGTATGCTTCTGGTGTTCATTGAATTGTTTGCTTTCAGAAGCCCTGGTAAGTCTCATCCTAATTTTTTGTAAATTACAGGTGCTTACTTGCTTGTGTACATGTTTAAACTGCTCTAATCATCTTTCTGCCTTCATTTTGATGAATGTCTACCCTGTAGTAATAATATGGATGGTGAAATTTTAGCATGCAATCTTGTTCCAGTCATCTGTTTTGCCACCCAGCGTTTAGCACAATGAGTCATTGTCTCTATTTATAAGCTAAATGTATTTTGTTTTATCCATATTTCAATATACTTTGTCCAGTTAAACATAAGTTAGGGGACATAATAATCGAGGTCAGTGTTCACTTCATTTGAGTTGAATCTTGGTGCAATTCGATCGTTAAGCGAGCGTCTGGCTCTCTTTGTTCACATTAGAGGAGTTCTTATATATATGCGAACTTGAACCGAGTCAAGTTGATGCGGACTTCTAAGTCATAAAGTCCAAATTTGTTTTCATATTCTTACCCGGAAAATAAATCTTACCCACATGTTTTAGAAGATGTTCGTTAGCTTATTTAACGAGGACTTTATAGTTAATCTGTCATCTTGTATACAAAGAAATGCCAAATTACCTAAAAGAAATTTTGTAAACAGGTAAACAGATAAGGCAAATAAAAATTAATTTTATAAAGTAGAATTTTTTTTAAAGTTTAAACCTAGTTGCTTTTTATTATCAGCCTAAGAATCAAATTTCTGAATTTTTGTATTTATGTATACTGTACGGCTAAAAAAGACTAATTATAAATTATCCTATAGTTAGACCTATTTAATATTTCGATTTTAGATTTAAAAAAATATTAGAATCACTATATTAAAGTTAAACATTTAACTTCAATTATTCTAACACCATCGGTTTTACCGATGGAAGCATAAAAATAATAAGCAAAAATATAATTTCAACGTCTCAATTATATTTTTGGTCATAGTGGACGATAACACCATTGGGAGTCGCGAGTTGTTATTATGGATAGGGACGTAAAGTCATGACGAAAGTTGAGGTAAAGCGAGAAAAGGAAAAAATGATGCAGAAGTTAAATGTTTGCATCTCCATCGACATCGACGTAGATGCACTCAGATGAAGAGCAACAAAAGAGCCGTTTAACATCTTTCGTAGACGTCAGTAATGATGTGGCGCTAATGTTGTTGTTGAGTGGTGTTAGTGCAAATGCATAGTATCGATATCTTTGTCATCCTTTTCGTCTTCTCTTTTTACCTTATCTTTCGTTATCACTCTCGCTCCTCATTCATAATAATCATTTATAGATTTTAGTGATGTCGTCGTCCACTACCATTAAGAATGTAATTAAAATGTTAAAATTATTATTTTTATTATTTTTATGGTTTTATCGATAAAATCTAAGAGATAGATGTTTGTTTTTTAGAATTCTAATATAAATTTTTTAAGTTTAATGACCTAAATACTAAAGATATCTTAGTAAAAGCTAATATATAAGTAGCTCCTCTATGACAACCGGCAATCACATGATAAATCTAAATGTCTCCTCCTACTATCTTTCCCCCCTTACCCACCCGCTTCCCCAATTCTAAAGCTCCAAGAGCTTCCCTCTCTATATTCCCATACTTCACTCACTGGCTTTCCCCTTTACCCCTCACCTCTGCTCAGATTTCCCCATTGGATCCCCGAATTCTTTCGTCAGATTGGTGCTTTGAAGGAACGATTCTGAGATTCGACTCCAATTCTTCTCATTAATCAACATTTCTTTGTGTCAGCGAGTCGAATCTTAGAAGGGATGCCGATGGTGTTACTAGTTGCTTCTACCCTCCGTCTACCGGGAAGTCGGTCCATCCGCTGTTGTCTTTCACGGTAGCTGCGATGGGCTTCTAATGCTTAATCCCGAGATCTACGCCGGAGATCTTGGATGCTGCAGGGTGCCGGAATCGGATCGGGTTCGATCGAATTCTAGCGTCTTATCGTAGGATCTGGTGGCGGATCGATGTCGATCAGGAGCATAATTCAGGACTTGAGGGATGAATTGGGGAGCATTTCGAGGAAGGGGTTCGAATTGAAGATGGGGCATGGGCTGAGGTCGCGGTCGCACAGGGTGGTGCACGACGCCCTGGGCCCGCCTTTGGTGGGCGCGCTGGGGCAGAGTTGCTGGGCGAACATGCCTCCCGAGCTGCTGAGGGATGTGCTGGTGAGGATCGAGGAAGGCGAGGGCTCGTGGCCCGTGCGGAAGGATGTGGTAGCCTGTGCCGGCGTCTGCCGGAGTTGGAGGGACACTATGAAGGAGATTGTGATGACACCTGAGCTGTCGGGGAAGCTCACCTACCCTATCTCATTGAAGCAGGTATGACCGCTTGTAGTGTTCTCAAATCAGCCGCTTCTTTTTATTATTTTTTTCTTTTTTGTTTGGCTAATCACTCTTTTGGTGTTTTTCTTCTAAAAATCTGAATTTGTTTCTTATAGTTAATCAATGCAAACTCTTGAGAATCTGGCTATTTTGACATTCTTAGAAAAAACTCAATGAGTTACTGATTCATGTGATCAGTGGTAATGAAATGCTAAATACTTGGTCCTTTATGTTTTACTAATCCACAAGGGAGGTGCGTAAATCCTATTATAATGCATACAGGAATATTCATTCATGAGTAATGAGCGGATGAACTATAACTAGATCAAAGAAAAGTAGTTTTGAAACAATCAAAATTGTTTTTTTCTGTTTGCCCACCACAGCGTCCATCATCTTCATTCTTGAAGGATTTGGATTAAGGAAGGCATGCATGATGCAGTAGTATATTACTACAGTTAGGCTGCGACCTACCATTTGTTATCTTGATATGTTTTACTAATCCACAAGGACCTACCATTTTGGACTCATCACAATCTAATCTGATGGGATATATATTTACAACATGATGCTCTTGAAATTACCTTGCACTAGGATATGTGTTCTTCTCAATCTATTGTTGGCATACGTCAATCTTCTCTCCTATTTAATCAACTTTGTCACTTATTTTATTCAAGTCTCATCTATTATGTGCAGCCTGGGCCAAGGGACTTTCCTCTCCAATGTTTTATAAGGCGAAACCAGAGTACACAAACTTACCATCTCTATCTTGGTCTTACGCAAGGTAAGGCTTTTCTCATCCTATGAACTAGTGTCCATTTTCAGACTTGATTTTTGTGGACTTGATGTAAATCTCTTCTGTATTATTATTGAACATCGTGCAAAATGGAATGCTGCAACTTCTGCTACATTCACTTGTATTAGTGTAGTTTTCAATCAGATTAGCAGTTATTAAGTGTCATTTGAGTCTACCACTGATTAAGTAGGTTCTGACAATTTGGATTTATAACTTGCTTTAACAACAACAAAAATTGGCCACACAAGTAGTGTGATTTTTCAATGGAGCCAGTTTAAACCATGAAAAGAAGGGCCTTTTAGTGAATATCCTACACCTGTTCACCTAAAGAGTTCTTGACTGAATTTAATGACATATTGGCCTCCCATTTAGTACATCTTCTGTATCGACCAACCATTTTACATCTTGACTCGGACAATAACCAAGACATTGATTGTTGAGAAAATTGGCAACGCTAGACAGGTCCACATCTCTAATTCCTTTTATACATTACTCCCCTCATCTGGTTCAGTCTTGGGGCTCACAACATTTTAGGGTAAACCATTTATTTCGAGAAATTCTTTATCTCATTCCTGGTGACTAAACAAGCCAGCATTTGTTCACAAAATTTCTAGTTATAACTATCAAATCGTTGGTGGTTTTGTTACATCCAGCTCAAGAAAAAGGAACTTACCCATGTCAGTCTGCAACTGATGTGTTCAGCCTCCAGCTTTTAGAATGGTTTAACTATTGGTTCACTGTACATTTGGTTGTAATAGGAAATTCTATGCCATGTCTTGAGGGCATGCCATATACCTCTTTCATATTATATGATTGTTGATCACCATTATATGTCTGTGCCAGTCAATTACAAATGTGTATACCTTGTTTTATATGCACATTACTTGGTATGCATCCAAATAACATGATGGCACCATGCTGGCAAACTCATCATTTTACAGCACTGGCGGCTGATGGCAAGTTCCTGCTAGCTGCACGAAAATGCCGGCGTCCTACATGCACCGAATATCTCATCTCTCTTGATGCCGATGACATGTCAAGGGGAGGTGGTACATACATTGGGAAACTAAGGTGACTGTTATATAGTGTATTATTTTTTATTCGTGTGAAGAATGATATATTTCTAGTCTGAATATCAATTGCCAAATTTCATTGGGGGGGGATAGAATTGTGAAAAAAAAAGCAATGATTAGGAATATCATGAGATTTTTATTGTACTCAAGCGAAGTGCTTCCTTATAGGCCTCGGTTTTCCAAAACCTGTTCTGTTTTTTAAGGGTTAGTCTAGACTAACAACTTGTTATAATAAGTTGCAGAAAAAAAGATCAATTTAGTTTTGTCATCTAGAAATTCTTAAAGAACAGATTCCTATAATCATAAAAACATATATTTTGAATTTGACTCTCTTGTTGGTTTCTCATTCACTGGAGCCATAATGATTTTTATTTAAATTTGACAAATGCATAAGGTCATAATTTATTATGTGACTGGTCTTCTGACAGTAATAGAAATCTTCAACTAGACCTGGCTGCCCAAAGTAAACTGCAAGTAGGCATTCTTGTATGTGCTGTACACTCATATACATGCTAGATAGAATTAATGAAATCCTGATTTGTCACTTACAAACTGCAGCTCTTATTTTACTTCAATTGCATCATGTGTACTCACAGAAGCCTGATATGAACATCACTTGGAGAAATTATCTAATATAAAAAAATGTGGCAGTGGTGTATTATTATCTTGATTTCTATTATGTACAGATCTAATTTTCTGGGAACCAAATTCACTGTCTATGATGCTCAGCCACCTCATGCTGGAGCTACAGTCTCAAGGAGTCAGTTGACTCGTATAATTGGTCCCAAACAAGTTTCTCCCAGGGTTCCTGCTGGAAACTACCCTGCTGCTCACATTGCTTATGAGTTGAATGTGTTGGGTTCAAGGTAAATCATGTGCCAACTTTTATATAAAGCTAATTTGG
Source organism: Musa balbisiana (assembly GCA_004837865.1). Taxonomy (NCBI): domain Eukaryota; kingdom Viridiplantae; phylum Streptophyta; class Magnoliopsida; order Zingiberales; family Musaceae; genus Musa; species Musa balbisiana. The sequence continues at coordinate 11,172,721 of CM017188.1, read as the reverse complement.
ACCTTGGCTTTGTAGAAACAAGGCAATAGCATCTTCACCTGCTTTTAGAGGCTAATTATTTGTAGCTTAGTACACTATGTCTCTTTAATCTTAGTATTCAGATGGTTAAGTGTCTTTAGTTTCTTAAGAGTGGACTTTAGAGATCTGGACATGCAGTGTGAAAAAAAGAAAAATGAAATCAAGAATATCATGACCATACAGATTCAGAGAACAAATATACAGTTTGGAGTGAAAATTTGTTCATGCTAATTGTGAAATGAATCAAATTCTGTTGATTTTGGAGATGAGACTCATCTAAACCGTTCCTCAAATTGATCCTCCTTAAGAGTGGAGAAGAGACTCATCTAAACCGTCTATCTAAGATGAGGGATTAATAGATTGATCCTCCTTCAAATTGATACCTGAGAGGTTTGCTTACAGTTAGAACATAGATGGATGGGAAAGAAGCATGGTTCCTTCAAATAACCAAGATTCTCCCTTTGCTTGTCTGAACTTCAAATGGATCAGTGGCTGTCTAATAGTGATTTTCAAAGTAGGGAAAATGATCTCTATATGGTATGATGGCATGCATTAAGAGAGACATCGAGCTGCCAGTATTTCTCTCCTCTTGGTTGGGTTGCCTAAAATATACAGTATTGAAAGAGGCTGACAAAGATCATTCCCTTCCCCTTAAAATATGCATAAGCAAGTGACCCATCTGTAACCTAGCATGTTATAGTACAAAATCAGAGAACTTAAATATGTTAATATTGTATATACTGGGGGAATCCTGAAAGAAAAGATGATGGGGGACTCCATGGATTTCTTGTTAAATAGTCCGTGATTCACGTAAAAACCAACTACCTGTGTCTTTCTTAGAGCTAATTTAGTGGTTCAATTTTAGATTTATCTTCCACAACTGCACTTCATGCAGACCCATAAAATCTACTAACTTTTTCTCTCCTACCCTTCTCTCTCTTTCCTTTTTTTTCTCCATGTCTGTGCCTGTGTTCCCTTTGTTACCATCAAGCATCCAAATCTATGCAATAACAAATTCCTTCCAATGCTGAAGTAATCTATGAATTCAATTGTAATATCCACAATGAACCACACATTCTCCATTCTGATAGACCTTATTTGGAGCTTTCTACAATGGACTGTTAATTGATGTACCAATTGAGGGTATTTTTTTAATCATTAGATCTAACTTACACGGTAATATCTTAATTGTTGATAGTAGGTTCATGGAATTTATTACAATTTTGTGTGATGATAAACTCTCTTACAAACAGATTATGGTTAATCCACTTTCTTTCTGTTCATCTGATTATTTGGTAATTGGAGTTATGCTGGGGAATTTTCCTGCAATTGGTTGTTAGGGTTTGGCCTAAGTGCTTGTGTGAGATTTGTGTCTAGTTTCTGGCCATAAGCTACTATAAGTAAATCAAGCTCTTCTGATGATACTGCCCCTTTGGAAGTTAGTTCTGGGAGAACTGAGAGAGAACATCATACAGCCTTATACAGAAATTATTGTATTGGAAATATTAGCACGTGAAGCAAAATTCTGTAGAAGATTACAAGGTTAAAGAGTTCTTGGTAAATATATTGTGCATTCTCCTAACATGAACATAGCCTAAATTTATATCTACTTAAGCAGATTCTCAGATAGAATCTGGCTCATTTACTTTGGTAGTGGAAGCTTACACAGAATAAGATTAGATGGTGTAACTATTCCTACACTGACATAATTAGAATGTGTGTCCTTGATGACTGGAGTAACATGCTCCTATAGCTTTGGTTTCTTATTAATGAGATTCATGAAAGTGTAATTGCTTCAGGAAATTTCCTGCTCGATCAACTCTTAAGAAATTTCTTACAAACATATTGTTTACTATAAATTAAAAAAAGTCTTAAACTGCAATAGTATCATCAACTGAAGATTATGCATATGTGTCTTGTTTTTATACGAGTGGAGAAAAATTATTAGGATTGTCTTAATTATAAGCACACAAGTACTTTTGTGGTCCTACATGCCAAGTGTATAGTTTTGATAAATCATAATGCTCTTCAAATTAGCAAGGTTGGCTTGGGCAATCCTATTCAAGGACCACACTTGTTTTCTGGTTTGGCGATTATAAGATCTTTTGGTCTATTTAGCTTTAGATATCTCTAAAAGTCCACATGCTCTATGTAAAATATGTGATAGTGATGGAATGTACATTACAATATGATTTATATGATTAACTAGCAGAGGTCCTCGAAGAATGCATTGTGTCATGGACTCGATACCTGCTTCTGCGATTGAACCTGGAGGAATGGCTCCGACTCAAACAGAATTCTTGCATAACAGCCTTGATTCTTTTCCATCAGTTCCATTCTTCAGATCCAAGTCATACCACACGGGAAGTTTGTCAGGATCAGTATCTAGCTTGAAAGAGGAAAAGTTGGTTTTAAAAAACAAAGCTCCAAGGTGGCATGAACAGCTTCAGTGCTGGTGTTTGAATTTCAGGGGACGTGTAACTGTTGCATCAGTGAAGAACTTCCAGCTGGTGGCCTCTGAAGAGAATGGGTCATCTAACCAGGAGGAGGAGAAGGTAATTCTCCAGTTTGGCAAGGTGGGCAAGGATTTGTTCACCATGGACTACTGCTATCCAATATCAGCATTTCAGGCATTTGCTATCTGCCTCAGCAGCTTTGACACTAAGATAGCTTGTGAATAAGACCAGGTGCAACCATATTTTCTTCTGACCTTTTCTCTAACTTTGCTGCAGTGACTAAATTTTGATATAATGATTGTTTAAAGCTGATCATGAATAAACTCAACCATGAGGCTTAGGCTATCAAGAAGAATATCAAGATGTTATTCTAGTTTAAGGCATTCTATCATAAGCCAAGTTTGATCATTAGTGTTTGTCTACTAGTTGAAGTAACTAATAATTAAGGGAAAACCCTAATTTAATTACTTTTGATGATTACATGGAGTTGCTTCTGCTCACTGGAGTTGATATTTACCAAACCTCGTCTTAGTTTTATACATAATGGAACATTACACTGCACATTTATCAAAATTTTGCTTTAAATAATTGCAGTGGCTGGAAACTGCTTCCTTCTTACTTGGGTTTTTTAGGTGATGGACATCTGAATAAAGCTTTGGAGAATGTAACAAATATTGGTGTAAATTTTAAGCGTTCCTTCTTATTGCAGAAACTGATAATAATTTGTTAGATTGGCATGTCTGAACTGTAACGCTGCAATCAAATCATTTTCACTTGTGAGAACGGGGACAATTTGCATTCTCCAGGCTCTGCTACAGCTGGTAGCTTCTTGAAGCCAAAAGCATTTCCTACATCAACAAGGGAAGGAGACTACCTACATTCTGGCACTGCACATTTATCAAATTTTGCTTTAAATAATTGCAGTGGCTGGAAACTGCTTCCTTCTTAATTGGGTTTTTTAGGTGATGGACATCTGAATAAAGCTTTGGAGAATGTAACAAATATTGGTGTAAATTTTAGGAGGGATGGTAGGAAAAGCAATTTGATTGATACTACCAGTCAACTAATAGTCTCTTGCCTGGCGTACAAAACTATTCCAGCAGTGTGCTCAGAGCGTGATTGTGATCCCGACTGGTTTGTGTGTCATTTCAACTCTCTGCCTTCCGTCGTTTTATCGCACACTGTGTATTTGCTTTTAAAATGCAATGATGATGCTACAGAATGCACTGTGAATTGGTTTGCTTGCATTGAGCAGTTGTCTGTTGTTTTAGTAGGTTGGCGTAAAAGCTATTCTGTGTGTAAATTTTAAGCGTTCCTTCTTATTGCAGAAACTGATAATAATTTGTTAGATTGGCATGTCTGAACTGTAACGCTGCAATCAAATCATTTTCACTTGTGAGAACGGGGACAATTTGCATTCTCCAGGCTCTGCTACAGCTGGTAGCTTCTTGAAGCCAAAAGCATTTCCTACATCAACAAGGGAAGGAGACTACCTACATTCTGGCATAAGGATTTTCTTAGAGGTTTGTGAGTTTGTTCGATTCATTTATATGTTTACTTTTGATGGTAAAGACTTTACATAGATCTCAAGGACATTATGATTTGTTATTGTTGTTGTCATAATTATTGTGTAGGAAAAATAAAGCCTTTCTTAAAATTTGACACTATTCATTCATTTGCAAGTGACACATCTCTCAACTCAACACATGGATATTAACATGATTTGACTTCAAGATCTTTTAGTTTGAGATCAACTCAAATGGTCATTGTACTTTCATCTCAGATCTTAATAATCTTGATTACGACTTCAATATTCTACCAAAAAAATTAATCCAAATATTCGTTTTATATAACGACTACAACAACCCTACAAAAAAAAAAAGAACTGTTATCAACTAGTTCCTGCATAGAGAAACAGCCGCACAGGATAGATAAAGCTATGACTTACTTGCATGATGCTTGATCACCTAAGAGAAGCACTCGTGAGATGTTGCCTTCCATCCAAACTTCTCTGCAGAGTCAAACTTCCTGCAAATAAAAAAGCTTGACTTACTTGAAGATGCTTGATCAACCTAAGAGAAGCCCTCGTGAGATGTTGCCTTCATCCAAACTTCTCTGCAGAGTCAACCTTTCTGCAAAGATAGTTAACGATAGCAAGTAATCGTCCGCTGTTGCACCAATCATATTAGCAACCTGAAGACGGACAAACATAGCAGCAATGTAAACTTTTAGAAGGTAAGATTGGGGGGTGTGCGCCTGAAAACGATTGAAGACACGAGTTCTTCCATCACGGTCAGTACTGAACAATATTGGGGAGAAGGGTTACGGGATAGTGGTAGAGGGGCAAATACGCTATTTACAGAACTCCCAAAGGATATATGTGTAAAACCTCCATAAAAGTTATACCAGTCAATCAAGCAATCGCATAAATGCATGAGCACAATTCTCTCATATCAACCTTTCTTCAAGTCTTTCTAATTGTTAGGTCAACACAAAGTCTATTAGTCTACCAATCTCATATATAGTGTATGAGCTCAGTTCTGTATCCAGCTTCTTATTTCCCATCAAGTGCTTAATGCTACCCAATTGGTAGGTCAAAAAGTGTTGCGGTCCACATGAAATAGGAGACAAATACCTATCCATTCTAATCTACCTTAAGTTATTTTCCAACAATAAACAAGTGCTTCTTATCATAACAATAACAACAAGACCACAAAATTCTAACTATTTAGGGCCAACTACATCATTTAATTCCTCAAAAAGTCATTACTTCTTACCAAAGTAAATATTAAAGCAAGTGGCTAGTCTCTGGATCGTGAACGCACATGTCAAAGCATTAGAATTCAAGGCTCCATGCCTAGTGCTCGTTAAACATTGAATAGTCAAAGACTACAACATTGAGTAAAACTTACCTAAAAGAGCAGTGATGGGGTCATGATTCATTTATTTTAGATCAGGATTTAGTCAACTTCCAAGTTGGCGCAGCCCACGTTTTCACAACCTTAACAACCCATCCTGCCACTGTAGATAACATGCAGCAGTTAGTGGTGCGGGCCTTGACTGGCGTTTGGCCTTCTCAAGTCCACAGACTAAGCGATAAAGAAATCAAGAAATAAGCAAGATGATGGCTATATTCTAACTACTCAATCATAGAGTATTGGGAGTTTAAAGCTGGAAAGCTACCACTTGTGTTCATGACTGTATAATTCTTGGAACCTCACCTTAGTTCTTCTTACCTCTCTCTCTCTCTCTCTCTCTCTCTCTCTCTCTCTCTGCCTTCTCCTATGGGGAAACTTTGCTGTGGAGCAGCAGATGATGATGATGGAAATGGTGGGATAGACATGATGGGCTTCCTTGTTGCAGTCATCATCGCGTTAGTGCTGATACTCATCTGCAGCCAACCACCCCGTCGACGCGCGATGGTCACCATTTGCCCCAGTCGCTGCTGCTAAGGGATTGCAGAGGCCTTCAACCTTGATGTTCCAAGTATGTTGTGTGATGTTTCGATCTGCTGTGTCACAGAGATCATTCAACATAACTGTTACTATTATATTTGATATCGTAATCCTATCCATGACTTTGGCAGATCTTTCAGTAGTAGCTGCAGATAAGATGATAAACCAAGAAACCATCTTTAGTTGTCTGATAATTCTATTTATAGAAATCTTATATGAATGATAAGCCTCATGTTCATCAAATTAAGAAAATGATCATTTCTATTTTGCTAAGCAGAGTTTAATTGGATAGAATTTCCAACAAGAATCATGTTAATACTTAATGCTACTCAGAGATCAATAATAACAAGAAAACGAGAGAGCTGCTACATACCAATTAAGAGAATGACTTTGCTATCTTTGGGACTCGATTAGCAACCAAAATTGGAGGACCATTGTTGAAGTATGCATTAAGTTCCCTGCATCTGTATCCCAAGCCCAATCAGTTGACTTTCGTGCCTTTCATTTTTTCCTTTCTCTTCCCCTAAGTATCAGCTGCTCCCTGCTCCTCTGCTCCTGTCTGCTTTTTCTTACATTTTTTTTCTGCTGCGGTCCTCTTCAACAAGTGGCGCGGAAGATCTTAATTCTCTACATGTCATATCATTCTCTTTCATTTCTTCTTTTTATTCGCATTTCTTCAGCTTCATAAAGGTGGACCTTCGTACAATGATGAGGTTACTCCTTTACGACCTGAAAGATGAGCCTCTTTAAACATTTAAAGGGAAGGGTGCATACGTTGATCCTCCCAGACCCCACATTGGCGGGAGTCTCATGCACGGGATACGCCCCGTTATTTCTTTTGCTTCATCTACAGTAATTTCATCAGAAATCTGCAGATCACTTGTCTCTACCTCGGCCACTTCTTTTTTCTTTTTTCTTCTCTTTCTCTCTTCATCACCACCCTCTTCAATAATGCCTTTGCAGCAAATGCAGATTCTGCTTCCTCAGCAATCCTCTTCTTGGAAAGATAACCCTCCCTGTCCATCAGCTGACTACTCTGTGGCTTCTTCAATCTGTTGACCAAGAACCACATCAGTTTAAATATGTAGACAGACAACAAGCAATTATTGCATCAACTGGAACTCAAACTCTTAATCTGTCTGAGGAATGTGTGGCAGAAAGAAGGTGGAGAGGAAAGCTTAGTCTTGGGAAAAGACCTTGGCATAAAAGGCAAAATATCCTGCCACAAGATCCCATTATTCTTGACATCTCAAATTAAACCAAAATGTCAAAGCAGAAAGCTGATATATGGGATTATAAATATAGTTCTATCTGAGGAATTTGTTCCTCCTTGTTTTATCAAGCACTTGAGCTTGAGAGGTTCTTATGAGGTTGCTTCTCTATGAAGTAACATTTATCAGTAAGTACAAAAACAGGAACTCAATACAAGGTTTGAAACACATAGGGAGTAAAGCTTCCAAAGAGTCACCATAGTAAGATCATGTTCATACCTTTGCAGGAGTAATGAGAGAACCTGCACCTTTCCATCTATCATAAGACTCAATTTTGCTCTTGGTTTTCCTTTTGATTCTTTATATTTGTTTCACCATAACAGAAAAGAATAGTCAATATTCCAGAAGTGACAGGGTAACTCATCCATTTTGACAGACATTTGGCGAAGAGTACTAAGTGCCAGCGTGCACTTTGGCCTTCAAAGTTTTTTCTTTGAGATCAGAAGCAAAAGTGTTGTTCTCATGTTGCAGTGCCAGATGTGGAGACATCTCATTGATCTTCTCTGCATAATCTCAACCATTTGTGAAATTAGCAAATCAAGTCCAATTAGACTTTGAATGTAACGAAAAATAAAGCTAAGTACAACTGATGCAGGCCTTCTCTTGGCAACCAAAAATTCAATCCAGTCACCGACCAAGACAAAAACAACAAATCATTCCAAGTCGAGAATTATTAACATACGAATGACCATAAAGAACACACATTAATTTCACTTAACCAGAAAATAGCATAATGTAGGACAAACATTAAAATGTCAAAATGCCAAAAAAATTATATAAAAGAAGAGATTAAAAACAGAGATTTATTACTATAATTTTGGAACAAATCACATCAATAGTTATGGAGAATTTCTTGGAATTTTGAGTAGATAATTACATAGATGATGTTACTTTCATGATTGTCATGTCAGCAAAAAATGCATCAATTCCTGCATGACAATGACACTATACCCTATGTAAAGCTCATTGGCAAGATTCACTTTTTTTTGATAGTTAGTAACATTAGTTGAAGTTTAATAGTCATCCTCTATGTTGACAGCAAGTCTCTGTCTCTCTCTCCCACCCTCCCCTTGTTATTTGTCATTATCTCATGATGGTGGTACATTTGACGAAACAATTCCCACACCTAACATGTAGAAGTTACATACCATCCAACCCATCAACAAGCACAAGCAAACATACCACAGAGAAACGAAGGGAAGGAAAAGAAGAAGAGACAAGCTGAGACAGAATAATGGCAAAACATACAGTTATATCTGTGAAATAAAGGATATATTATGAATGTTGAACTAGCTATTCAATTGCATTTGTCAAATATCATTACTGTTACAAGGTTTGCCATCCTTCATCAGTACAACTACAAGTATATCAGAAAAGGATAGTACATCAGATCAGAAAAAAGGCGAACAAATAGTAGCCCTTAACCTCTAAGAAAATAAATGTCATAATACAAAAAGGAGATGTCATGGGATTTGTGAGTAAACAAAAATTTCATAGGCATTTCCTTTGACTAAAGTTTTTACTATTTCTTTATGTTAATTACACTTCACCCACATGATGAAATTAGAGAGGCATTGATAGTACAAAAGAGTTGAAGCATAACATATATAATAGTTTCTATATAATAGTATAATAGTTTCTAATTGCATTGCCTCATCCCAAACCGTAGTTTACGAAGTAGAATTCTATTTGTTATAGTCCTGAGGTAGGGGATGGCAGTCTCAGATTGGAAATCCTTCAAGATCATATGATCTAGATTGTTGAATCATCAGAATCTGAAAACATTAAATTTAAGGGTGTTAGAGATACCAAAGATAAAAGGTTGAAAGGTAAAGACATACAAGGCCAAATATCATTAGAATCATCATCCTGATTTTAAGTCCTAATTTGAAGAACTTTGGTATTCCTAATCGCCTATCGTCATGTCCCATGACACATTATTAATGTCTTAATCTCATAAACATTATTCAATTTTATTGATGCAAACCAAGACAAGCAAAATCCATATCAGAATTTCCTACTCTAGTCTGCGATTCATTATGAAAAGCATTAACAAAAAAGATACCCGCTAAGACCAGAATGGAACTCATGCGGTCATTCCATTTAAACCTTTTGATGCAAAAAAGGGACAAAAAATCCATGAACTATAAAACGAAATATACCATGGAAAAGAAGTACGATCACATATGTAAACGCGACAAAAAAAGATTGAACTTGGGAGTTCCTGAACATAAGAGCCACAATAAGCTACATATGATAAGTGCAATACCTGCATAGAAAAATCAGGTTGATCACCTTTGAGGCTAACTGACTTCTTAAACTCCTGTCATAGATCCTGAAAACAGGAATTACAGAAACTGTGCAAGAAATCAAAAACCAATTCATAGCAAATCATCAGAGCGGTTCAAAGAGTAAGTTGACTATTCCATCACGACCAGAGCAAAGAATGGGTCACGCCCTTAATAACCCAATAAAAAGTAAAACGAAAGGCTGGTCGGGTCCCTCACAGCATCAAATGGAGCAACAAACGCCTAAAAGCAATCCCAAACGGGGTTCTGCAACAAGGTCCGACGGTGAAGCCTTTCGATCTGAGAGTGAAACAGTCCGGAAGGATCTGGTTCAAGCCCGAAACAGTCGAGGATTAGGGTTTCAAGGATCGCAGCAGCGAATCCTTGACACGAATCGCCCGATCGCAGCAGCAACGATGGAGGCGCCGAAGAGAATAAGCGGTTACTAGTGAGGTTTTCGAAGGGGTTATAAATCAACGAGTGCGGGGGTCCCTCGGGCGAGCGGACAGTAGGATCCAACCGTTGATACATGGGCTAAAGAAATCTCGACCGTAGGTTCCTTTCCTTGATGAACGATTTGATCATAGTTTCATTTATTCCAGTAAAATACATCTAATTTATTATATTTAATTTTATTTCCATGTATATTTCTTAGAATTTTTAGATAATTATATACTTAAGTTGTGGTTCGTTATAATATCATGATTCATAATTTTATTGTAGTTAATGAAGGTGATAGAATGTCCATATACAATAAATACTTCCATGATATTGTGTCTTTCTAAGGAAAGGGCTCTGATAAATCACGTCTAATTGTTCTCCAGCTATTGATTCCCTCTATTATAACTCATAATATTTATACTTTCCTTTTGGGATTGCAGTTGGTATTTTGAAGACATCGCACTTATATCCACGAAGCAGGTCATTAAAACGTCAATTATACGCTAACAAAGGAAACCGGTCTCGGCCCAATGGGCCGTCCAACATACCAAAATATCATCTCACGTACCGTGGAGAGATTTGGAGTCTTGGTGATGCTTGCACGCAGGCGACGACAAATCCCGAGAGGAAGCCCTTTGAGATCCCCCCTTTTCTCTACATTCGCTCTTCCCCCTTTCTTTGCTGTCTTTCGAGCGATTCGAGGATTCCGTTGCCTGAAAACTAACTCGGTCGGGCGAAGGTAAGCCTCCCCGCGCACTGATCTCAGTTTGGGATAGTACGAGTAGAGCAATACTTGCGAATGGTACGTGGGAGTTTCTCGTGCTTATACTCGAGTGGTATCTCGCTATTTGGATGATGTTTCTGGTAGGCAATGGATCGGTCGCGTTTGCTGGCGGTATTGGTTTTCGTCTGCGGTGATGTCGGCTTGTCGCGGGAGAGGTAATCGCTTCGTCTTGACCCTATTGGCTAGGTGTTATTTGCTGAGGTCGGTATACGGGAGGAAGATGATGTTTTTTAATGAGATACCGTATTGCATTATTCAACTTATGATGAATCATCTAAAGAGAACAGTGTATACGCATTATTTTGTTGGAGAACCGAGGAATGACCGACATTACTGATTTTTTTAGCTACGATTTTTTTTTTTTTTTTTTTTTTTTTTTTTTTTTTTTTTTTTTTTTTTTTTTTTTTTTTTTTTTTTTTTTTTTTTTTTTTTTTTTTTTTTTTTTTTTTTTTTTTTTTTTTTTTTTTTTTTTTTTTTTTTTTTTTTTTTTTTTTTTTTTTTTTTTTTTTTTTTTTTTTTTTTTTTTTTTTTTTTTTTTTTTTTTTTTTTTTTTTTTTTTTTTTTTTTTTTTTTTTTTTTTTTTTTTTTTTTTTTTTTTTTTTTTTTTTTTTTTTTTTTTTTTTTTTTTTTTTTTTTTTTTTTTTTTTTTTTTTTTTTTTTTTTTTTTTTTTTTTTTTTTTTTTTTTTTTTTTTTTTTTTTTTTTTTTTTTTTTTTTTTTTTTTTTTTTTTTTTTTTTTTTTTTTTTTTTTTTTTTTTTTTTTTTTTTTTTTTTTTTTTTTTTTTTTTTTTTTTTTTTTTTTTTTTTTTTTTTTTTTTTTTTTTTTTTTTTTTTTTTTTTTTTTTTTTTTTTTTTTTTTTTTTTTTTTTTTTTTTTTTTTTTTTTTTTTTTTTTTTTTTTTTTTTTTTTTTTTTTTTTTTTTTTTTTTTTTTTTTTTTTTTTTTTTTTTTTTTTTTTTTTTTTTTTTTTTTTTTTTTTTTTTTTTTTTTTTTTTTTTTTTTTTTTTTTTTTTTTTTTTTTTTTTTTTTTTTTTTTTTTTTTTTTTTTTTTTTTTTTTTTTTTTTTTTTTTTTTTTTTTTTTTTTTTTTTTTTTTTTTTTTTTTTTTTTTTTTTTTTTTTTTTTTTTTTTTTTTTTTTTTTTTTTTTTTTTTTTTTTTTTTTTTTTTTTTTTTTTTTTTTTTTTTTTTTTTTTTTTTTTTTTTTTTTTTTTTTTTTTTTTTTTTTTTTTTTTTTTTTTTTTTTTTTTTTTTTTTTTTTTTTTTTTTTTTTTTTTTTTTTTTTTTTTTTTTTTTTTTTTTTTTTTTTTTTTTTTTTTTTTTTTTTTTTTTTTTTTTTTTTTTTTTTTTTTTTTTTTTTTTTTTTTTTTTTTTTTTTTTTTTTTTTTTTTTTTTTTTTTTTTTTTTTTTTTTTTTTTTTTTTTTTTTTTTTTTTTTTTTTTTTTTTTTTTTTTTTTTTTTTTTTTTTTTTTTTTTTTTTTTTTTTTTTTTTTTTTTTTTTTTTTTTTTTTTTTTTTTTTTTTTTTTTTTTTTTTTTTTTTTTTTTTTTTTTTTTTTTTTTTTTTTTTTTTTTTTTTTTTTTTTTTTTTTTTTTTTTTTTTTTTTTTTTTTTTTTTTTTTTTTTTTTTTTTTTTTTTTTTTTTTTTTTTTTTTTTTTTTTTTTTTTTTTTTTTTTTTTTTTTTTTTTTTTTTTTTTTTTTTTTTTTTTTTTTTTTTTTTTTTTTTTTTTTTTTTTTTTTTTTTTTTTTTTTTTTTTTTTTTTTTTTTTTTTTTTTTTTTTTTTTTTTTTTTTTTTTTTTTTTTTTTTTTTTTTTTTTTTTTTTTTTTTTTTTTTTTTTTTTTTTTTTTTTTTTTTTTCATTATGTTGGTGGAACCGAGTAGATGAACCGACATTACTGATTTAGCTACGAGAACATGAGATACTTTAGTTTTTCGTGTTGCTGGATTTCATATCTAAGAAGTTATTATCTGGCTAATTCAGGAACTGGATCAGGTGAACAAGGTGGATATTCTTTCCTATAGTGCTAAAACAATAACTAAAATATGAAAAAATTAAATAAAAAATTATAATCAAGATTCTCCAATTAAGATGCCTTATCCTGTATCGCTAAAAAAAAATGACTACAAAATTTCAAAATTATTGCTTGCTTAAATGTGTTATATGATTTAACCAGAGTCATAACATTAGTGTACATTAGTTTCTAATAAGTATAAAAAGGTATTTACTATTTTGAAGATTATTTAAGTTTGATATTATAACAAATGTAGTATCCATCTATATGCAATTCCACTTACTGGAAAGGTACCTTTCTTTGTATGTTCATATTATTTCTTTTTTCTTACTAATAAATTTGTCTTGTAATATAAGCTACCTCTGACCTTGACAATAACTGATTGTGTTATGTTGTTCTTCTTGGCTTCTGCTGATATTTTTTCAGTCAGACAGTCATATATATATATATATATATATATAATAATAATAATAATAATAATAATAATAATAATAATAATAATAATAATAATAATTTTATGTCTATCTAGTCTTAGATAATTGAAGATCAATGATCATCTATTTGAAGATATCATGGTTGCATGCTTTTATTTGATTAGTTCATTTGGCACCTCTTTATGATGTTAATTTTTCTACAAAACAGAAGCACTAGTTGTCACCAAGTTTATTATTAATGCCATCGACACCAGGTCATTTCTCTTTTTTAACTTAACCTATCACTCAATACTCATACTGTTGCATATTAATGATGAGATTCAACAGCGATGGGTTTTCTGGACCCATTGATCTTACGGTTAAAGGATTCCATATTTGAATAGTTTTTAAGTAAAACTTTCATTTATGTCTAATATTTTATTTTAGGCATGTGAATCAGATTTTGCAGATGGTCTAGTTTGTAGGTGTACAATTCAAAGTTTGCAATATCAAATGGTCTAGGACCATGCAATACTGCATGGTGTACCATCATTATATAAAATTACAATCCTTCATAAAATTCTTTATTAATTGAGGCCCAAAGTGGTTGGGATGATGTTCCCAAAATGAAATGGAGTAGTGTTGTATGTTTGTCAAATTAAAGTTACAAACAAGCAAAGTTTTTAGTTTTGCTTGGCTCAGCATGGTTCAGCCAGTATTTGTCGATCTGATCGTCAACCTGGACGCAGATCGCTCAAAATCACACAGTCCATTTTGTTATTTAACACTGTTTTCTTTTTTCTCTCTCTTTTGAATGCCCCATTGCCAAAGTGCTAGGGCTCACAACTCCTTGCAAGCATCTCCTATTAACCGCCCGTCATGCGGGCACACCTGCTTCCCATCAGCGATTTCATGTCTGCTTCATCTCCTCCTCCTTCCTCTTCTTCATTCTTCTTTTGCTTCTTTCTCCCCTCCAAATCAGGACCATCATATGTTCCAAGTATATGCTGGAATGGACTGGACCGGTACCAGTCTAGCTGTGGACCTGCACAGGTCCAATGCCTGAAATTGGAAACCTTGCAAACAAGTATGAAATTTCTGAGGCTACTTATTTGGCTTTTTTAGCTAGATTTGATACTGTGTTTTAGAGTTTTTGATACCTTACTGTGAAATGTTTTGCTTAAAGTTGTCTCTAGGGATTTTGAGTGCATTTGTTGATACAAAATAATGCGGGTTTAAAAAGTTTAGATTGTGAGAGCACCTAGAAAATATTAAATATCTAGGTTTAGGTTGTTAAGGCCCTAAATAGTTATAAGACAACTAGTAAAAAGATATTGCATGTCTACTTACATTCAGTTATGTGCTAGAGACATACATTGTATAGCAGTGATTTAAAAAGCGTTAGGCGCCAAGGTCCGAAAACGCCCGAGGCGTTAGGCGCTTGCTCGAGTGAAGCGAAGCACTAAAATATAAAAATATATAATATAATTAATAAATATAATTATTTAAATAAAAATATGATATTAAATAAAAAATCTTACAATATCACAATATCACATTAACAAAAAAAATCTCAAAATTCAAAACAATAATAATAATTTCAAATAAATAAAACTTAGCAGTATTAAAATCAAAATAATATATTATTAATCTAATAAATAAACAAAATATTGTTACTAGTATACAATTAATAATATACTGTTAATGTACTGTTAACAGTATACTATCGAGTCGATGTGAGAAGAGGTAGCAGTGAGCAGTGGGAACAGGAGAGGCGAGTGGCGACAGTGGCAGCGGTAGCAGCGAGAGGCGACAGCGGGAGCAAGAGCGAGAGCGACGCGCAACGACAGTGGTAGCAATAGCGGTAGCAGCGAGCAGTAGGAGCGACGAGCGATGATAGTGGCAGCGGTAGCAACGAGCAGCTGTTGTAGTAGTAGTTGCAGCGAGTGGTGGCAGTGGCAGCGACGAGCAGAGTTAGGGTTGGGGAAGTCGCGAGAGGGATGTTGGGAGGCTGATATTGGTGCTTTAGTTGGTTCAATCGAACCAACTGAAGCACCGGAGACCGAACCAAACGTAAAACACTGGTTCGGTCACCTGGTTTAACCTGGGCGCTCACCCAAAGTGCCTGGCGCCTGGGCTTGGGCGAGGCGCTCAGGCCTCGCCTCACCTCGCTCGAGCGCCTATTGAAATCGCTGCTGTATAGTGTTTCAAGAGAATGACATAAATGGCAAGCTTATAAGTCAGTGCTTAGTTTATTTCTCAGTTAATTAATTATGATTGTAAATTTAAATTTACATATAGATAATTGCATATACCATGGAAGGAATTGGAGTGGGCCAAGACCATGTTAGATAAACTTGCTTCCTTTTTCTTTTTTTGACACACTATTTCTCATTCGCTTTCTGCTTGTCTCATGAATCTAAGCTGATGAGTCTCGATGTTTGTCATTTGAGAAGGCAAATTGTTGACATCAAGATATTTTGGTGATGGTGGCAAATATAAAGATAACCTATGGAATTTTTTTAAAAAGTCTTGGATTCTATATGAAAGAATATTCTTGGATCTGAAACATAATTTCATGAATTTACTATTCTTATTATTATGAAACTGGAGTGTTCCAGTGATGGTTTGTAAACTTTGTTGGATTTTCTGCTTTCTGTCTTTGCTTTGTGATTACTTTCTTATTTACTTCCATGTTATCGTTTTTCTAAATACCTTGATTCTTCAATTTTCATACGTGCTTGGCTCCTTAATGCAAGCAATCTTTTTTTCTATAACTGCATTTTACCTACTTAGGCTTCCATAAGTGGTTAAATTCACTGCTTAATAACTGCTTCTCTTATATCCAATATTATACTTGAGAACAAGGTTAGATGGGGTACTTATTCTTTGACATTCAGATTCACTTCGTCCAATCTGCATTAGATTTCCAGCTAAAATCACCGATGGGCATTTTTCTGTCAAGCTAAATATTTAAAATTAGCCACTATTAACCTGGTGCTGTTACACTTGAGATGCATTTACTTGGTGTAACACAAATTACTGAATATTATGCTTTTGTATACTGTTTGTCCTTTTTGAGTGATATAACATTTTTCATGTCAGTTACTGCAGCGGAGACGTCTTTTTGACTGTTGTATTTTTGTGATTACAGAACTTAGGATCGGTAGCGAGGACAACAGTCATGTGTATAACCATACTCTTGCCAAGATACTCGTCGAATATGCTTCTGCTGTAAGTTCATTCAACAATACTTCTTTAATGAGGAATATTGCTATTTGTGATAAATAATACTTGTTAGCTTAGAAGATCATCGTGGTCCAATGGCTTGGCTATAAAGAACTAAAGTTTTGGGTCATGCTGTTGATGTGGCTTTTCTTGTTTAACTTGAGTTGTTTATTATCTTGTTCGGTGGACTTTTTTATTTCCAATTTTGTTGATGTTATGTTTAATCACATTTTTCTCATGCCCCTTTTTGACCTTCAGATGTAAATGATTCCTGCAGGTGTCTATGTCAGATCTAACTGCATTATTTACATGGACTTGCTCTAGATGTACCGATTTGACAGAGGTTTGTAATTCATTTTTTTCTTTACCTTGTTTTATTTGTTAATTGGATTAGGTATATATTGATAGCACGAAAAGGCAGCCTTTGAAGTTTTTATGTGATTTTTACATGGGTAGTTGTAGAAACTAAGGTGTATTCAAACAGGGTTTTGAGGTCGTAGAGCTGATTGTTGATGTTAAGAACTGTTTACAGGTGCGTTCTAATTTTTGTTTCTGTTACTCCAGTGCATAGATAATCTCTTTGTTTCATGTGTCTAATTATACATATAACTGAATTATGTACGCAGTCATTTGTTGGTGTTGCTCATGATCTTAATGCTATTGTAATCGCGTTCAGAGGAACTCAAGAGAACAGGTACTAATGTTGCTATCATAATTGCAAGATGGTTTAGACCAAAAATGGATGAATTTGTTAGGTACCTTTGTAAGTTGGCATACTTGTTATAGAATTGATACAACTCTGGTAAGCCATATGTAGAGTGACTTTCTAGTTATGCATACCTAGTTAAGGATCTCCACTGTTATTTCTGTTTTCTTTATCTGATTGTAGAAAAATTATACTTCTACTCTTCAATACGGAAATGATCTTGCTCTAAGATACATCATGAGGCAAGTGCCAAAATTGATAGAGGCCTATAATCATGAGATGCGCTATGTTTTTGAATATCTTAATTAAATCATTAAACTGTAATGTGGACAATGCTTAGATGGAGAATCTTTTTGGTTTTCTTGTCCAAATTCCTGATATTTGGTTTTTCATATACTAGTAATGTGTATCATATTTCAGAGATTTTTTTTATGGTTATTGATGAGAATAGAGTAGTGTGGTAGTGCAAAAGCACACTTTAATTTTATATGTCCTCTATTATCAGTCTAGGACAACATGCTAATGCAAAGAGATAACTAATTAAATGAAAGCTAAAGTGAAAAAGCGAGGGGGTAGAAACATGGATTGGAAGAAGATGACTAGCATTTGGAGGAAACACCCATCACAGTGAGTAAAATTACAAGACCATAAGACCTATAGAAACATTATTTCTTCATTTTATAATTCATGATGTTAATTTAATACATGTATAAGCCTTGTAAATCTTTGCTTATACAGGTAAAGCAAGGTTTTGAATACCATACCATACCAGTATACCGATCAGTTGTTGGTATGGTACGTACTGTATTGAGCATACCGACACATGGTACTCTAAGGTGTATCGATGTACCGCTCGTATCGGTCCTCTATCTGTTTGGTACATACCGCTCGTACCGAGCGGTATGGTACGTACCAAGCTGTATTGAGCATACCGACACATGGTACTCTAAGGTGTATCGATGTACCGCTCGTATCGGTCCTCTATCTGTTTGGTACATACCGCTCGTACCGAGCGGTATGGTACGTACCAAGCTGTATTGAGCATACCGACACATGGTACTCTAAGGTGTATCGATGTACCGCTCGTATCGGTCCTCTATCTGTTTGGTACATACCGCTCGTACCGAGCGGTATGGTACGTACCAAGCTGTATTGAGCATACCGACACATGGTACTCTAAGGTGTATCGATGTACCGCTCGTATCGGTCCTCTATCTGTTTGGTACATACCGCTCGTACCGAGCGGTATGGTACGTACCAAGCTGTATTGAGCATACCGACACATGGTACTCTAAGGTGTATCGATGTACCGCTCGTATCGGTCCTCTATCTGTTTGGTACATACCGCTCGTACCGAGCGGTATGGTACGTACCAAGCTGTATTGAGCATACCGACACATGGTACTCTAAGGTGTATCGATGTACCGCTCGTATCGGTCCTCTATCTGTTTGGTACATACCGCTCGTACCGAGCGGTATGGTACGTACCAAGCTGTATTGAGCATACCGACACATGGTACTCTAAGGTGTATCGATGTACCGCTCGTATCGGTCCTCTATCTGTTTGGTACATACCGCTCGTACCGAGCGGTATGGTACGTACCAAGCTGTATTGAGCATACCGACACATGGTACTCTAAGGTGTATCGATGTACCGCTCGTATCGGTCCTCTATCTGTTTGGTACATACCGCTCGTACCGAGCGGTATGGTACGTACCAAGCTGTATTGAGCATACCGACACATGGTACTCTAAGGTGTATCGATGTACCGCTCGTATCGGTCCTCTATCTGTTTGGTACATGTATTACAAACCATGAGGTACAGTATTCAACTACTACTTAAATTGGGTAGGATAAGGACTTTATTTGATCTTCTAACAGTTTAAATTCATCCAAATTTCTAAAGCTAATATCTTATTTTATTATTAAATATAAAGCATTTGATAATATAGAATTAATCCTAACAAACCCAACATTCAGTAATAAATAAAAACTTTAAAAAAAATCTAAACACAAACAAACTAAAAACATAACTTCCCCTAGGTTGGGATGCATTAGTTAAAAAACATAACTTCCCCTAGGTTGGGATGCATTAGTTATTGATAGTTACCTATTGTAACTTTTTGAGACTATATATTGATAATATAGAACTTATCCTAACAAATCCAACATCCACTAATCCAAACACTCAAACAAACACTTGAGTTCACCTAGGTTGGGATCCATTAGTTTTTTATTGTTATCTATTGAAACTTTTAGAGACTATCCGAGCATTGTTGAAAGGTAATTGAGTTTGTGTTATTTTCCTTCTCTGTTCCTTGAGTTTTAATAAAATTGCTCTTTTTTTATAGTCTTCGTAATTGGATTCAAGACCTCTTCTGGAAGCAGCTAGATCTGAACTACCCAGACATGCCTGGTGCCATGGTAGGTAACACTAATTAAGAATTTGGAAGTGTCTACTTGGAAATGCACACTGATTTTTCATTATACTCTTCATTATGTGGCTAAAGGTGCACCATGGTTTTTATTCTGCTTATCATAATACAACACTACGCCCTGGGATCATTAGTGCTGTTCAAAAGGCTAGGGAATTATATGGAGACATTCCTGTCATGGTTACAGGGCATTCAATGGGAGGGGCTATGGCTTCCTTTTGTGCACTTGATCTTACTGTAAGTATCATATCATTGCTTTTCTTTTATGATTTTACATGCAAGTTCTTTTATGACATACTACTTTTGGATTTAGGCTATTCTTATATTCAATTCTAATTTGGATATAGGTTGTTCTATATTCAGTACTAGATTTGCTATGTGAATTGCTTTTAGATTTCATAAGCATATGTGGTCTTCCATTGTTTCTTAGGATTTCATTTTACATGGTTTTTCATCTTTGTCGAATGATGAAACTTGATTGTAGAGATCTGATCTTCAATCAAATCAAATTTTGATTTCATCCATCTTTTTCTTCATTACCTTTCTTTTTATTTTTCTTCTACTTGAGTAATCTAGGAAAGAAAAATAGAAACATAGGAGATGTTGCCGTGTGACAACTTATAATTTTTTCAAAAGCTCCATCTGAAATACTAAATCTATTTTAAAGCAAAAAAATTTCAGATCGAGTTTGAAATATGTCAGTTATAGTTGAATGCAAGTTCATCATCAATCCAAACAAATTTGGGTTCATGCTTCATCATTATTTTTTCAATGTCAAGTGTAGAATCAGAAAGGGTCTCTTTTCAATCATATGGTCCTCGTCAAGTGCCCTCACATCTGAGTAGAATGGCAAGTGGTTAACATCCTATGATGAAAATTCCATTGCTCACTGCCTCCGGCTTCTTAGTCCCACACATGCATGGCTATTGGGAAAGAAACGACGAAAAAAGAGAGAAAAGAAAGAAGGGAAAAATGAAACAAAACAAAGGAAAATAAATAAAGACAAAAAAGAAAGAAAAAAAGAACGCATAAACCATGGTTTTAGGTTTTTGGTGCTGGACCCATACCAGTTCTTGGCTGGACTGATATGGGTCCAGTATGCACTGACCACACTGTTACACGGTTTATCTCAGCAGGGGTATGATACCCCCATTTTAAGGGTTTCAGATGTCTGAAAACCATAAGAACTCTATTTTATGGATATCTCATAGATTCATACCTAATAAAGTCAACATTCATATAATTTAACTGATTCATATCTACAAAATAACATATAGATTGAAACAAGTATCATATAGGAATCAATAATGGAATCGAAAAATACATTGTAATATGGAAATAAGTTAAAGAGTCATAGAATCAATTGTGCATAATAAATGATTGTGCATAATAAATGATTGTACATAAACTTAGTCCTACCACCAAAATGAATGTCATGGTCCCATGGTGGGGGATCAGGGTCCTCGATGTAATAATATTGAAGATCAATGCAGTACAACACTGTGACCCAAATATGAAACGGCTTCCATGACATCTTTTACTAGCATATACTGTGCTACTGATGTAGCAGTCGTTTTCATCATCATGAATCTCAGCCATGGTGGGAGGCTCCTCGTGCAAGGACTGTGATAAATATAACTGTAGAAGACAGTGTACACTGGAGCTGTGGTTCTCAACAGTATATCGTTGTTATGTTCTGTAAGATGTATAGAACTTCGAAAATTATGATTATCATCATGCATCAGTTGGCCATAAGATTCAAGATAATAGGAATGCTAGGAATACAAGGAACTACTGTTTGACTAAGTATCATGTAGGCTCCTTTTCCTTGTCACAATAACTGGATGCATGGGCCTACTGTATGTTGTTATGAGCCTTAAAGGCGAACAAGAGCTTAAAAGAGTCTCTTTTGAGCTGTATAGACCTTTAAAGGGGACAAGAGGGGGAACATGCCAAGGATGGGCCTGTTCTGCGAGCAGATTGCCAATTGGGGGCAGTCCACATTGCAGTTCACTGACAAACTGATACGTATCATTCGTTACGTATATAGTCAGCTTAAAATCATCTCATTTGGTATGTATGTAGAACCTTGCTCTAAACAATATTTCTACTACTAGAACATCGTCTAACTGGAATTGTCTTTGGTTCAATACCATTGAGAATCTGGATCGTGGTCATCTTCCTAAAATGAAAAATCTCCTAAGTGTGGGGTTCAATTCTTCATTTTCAGACATATCCCAAGTGTGCATCTGGGATCAAAAAGTTTATTTTAGAAAAATCCATTGTGGGATCAATTTCTTCAATTTTGAAAATCTTCCAAGTTTGGAGCTAAATTCCCCATATTCCCAAGTTTGTGGCCAAAATTCTTATTCTTGTAAATCTCTTTATTCTAGGGTTAAATTCGTCATTCTTGGAAAACTCTCATACTTTTCGTTAGATTATCCAATTTTGAAAATATCTCATTGTTGGAGCTGACTAACCCATTTTTTTGAAAATCTTCAAAGTTTGGGGTTAAATTCCCTAATTGCAAAATCTGTCAAATGTGAGGTTAATTTCCCTATTATTGAAAATATTTAAGTTAGAGATCAAATTATTATTCTTAAAATTCTTTCAAGTTTGTAGTCAAATTCCTCGTTCTTAAAAATCTCCCATGTGAGTTGTCAAACTTATCATTCTCGAAAATATCTCAAGTCTGAAGCTAAATTTTTGGTACTTGAAATTCTCTCAAGTATGGGGCCAAATTCTCCATTCTTGAAAATCTTCCATTAATTCAAAATTTTTCATTTTTGACTATCTCCCAAGCTTGAATTCAAATTTCCCATATGTAGAAGTTCCAAGATGATTCAAGTGAAAGAATGCATTAAAGGATGAAGTCAAAGTTGACAGAACCCCTTAATATTTGAATACATGGTTGGCACTAATCCTGAACATTTCAAAGAAGAAGCAACCATTTTCTTATGATACCAAATATTTATGTCAATGTAAAATGGGGGTATAAAGTCTTCAACCTATATATAACAAATCACATTCAACAGAGTAAATTTGCATGGGTCATACATAAATAAACACATGCGCATCATAAGTCTTGTAGAGGGACAAACTTATGATCCTATAAACATTTACCAAACTGGCTTGTTCAACTACAAGTGTTGTTGAAGTTGTTACACACTTCACCAGCTCTGTTGCGGAAGGCATTTTCCAGACTATTGTGGAGGATGCACTTTTTTCCTCTTTTCCCTGTAACCATAGCAAGGCATCCATGATATTGTCTTTTCATGTTATGGAATTTGAGCTTCTAGTTCAGAAAGAGCACACAGAGTTAATTGTTTTACACTCAGAAGTAACTGGACTCATCTTGTCATTTTCTTAATTCTAGTTATATAGATGAATTTAAAAATAATCTATTTCTGAATCTTGTCATTGCAGTATTGCTACCATATTTACTGAAGTATATTATTTGGTCTTCCTTATTTTTCTCTTCATGGATGTATTGTCCTTATGTTCTGGATCTATACTTGTTTTATTAGAGCATTTTTTATTCCATTATTCTCTTAAAATTTATTCTATATAATTTCCAAGGATTGATGTCATTCATAAGCAAGCATATTTTAGGTTTTGCGAGGATTGCATTTTGGCAGCTCAACTTATGTTTCATTTTTTATCATAATCTTGTAAATGAGTTTTTTTAAAGGTGTGTTCTTCTTTTTAGGTCAATTACAGAATACAGAATGTTCAACTTATGACATTTGGACAACCTAGGGTTGGCAATGCTGTTTTTGCTTCATATTTCAGCGAACATTTGCCACATGCAGTTCGAGTTACCAATGAGCATGATATTGTGCCACATTTACCACCATATTACTCTTACTTTCCCAAGAAGACATACCATCACTTTCCAACAGAGGTAAATGATTTGAGTTAAAATTACCTTTTTTTGCCATAGATGTTGATCTAGACAATATTTGATATGCATTTCAATTGATGTTCAGTTTTGAACTAAATTGGGGCTGAGCCTTATCTGATCGGCTGCACTAATTATTAATCCAAGGATATTATTTTGCACCCCATAATTGGATATCTGTCTTCTTGAATTCATCATGATAGACTCTTCATTTTAGAGATAAGCATGCAACTTCATACTTCCATTTACTGTTCATTTCATCTTCCAATTGTTACTACCTGGGTGCTTCTTCTACCAATTGCTTTGAAACTGACATTTCATCTTTACATTATCTATACTTTTGTTGCCCCTTTTATGAATGTTTACAGGTATGGATCCATAACTTTGGATTAGATAGTCTTGTGTATATTACCGAGAAGATATGTGATGGTTCCGGTGAAGACCCTTCATGTAGCAGGTCAGGTTTCGACAGTGCCACTTTTGATTTAGTTTGACTTCTTCATTATGTTAAAAACTCTTAATTATCTGTTATCGGCCGGCAAAAGGTCTGTAAGTGGGAACAGTGTAGCAGATCACCTGGAGTACTTCGGGATTGATATGCAGGCAGATACTTGGGGCTCCTGTGGAATCGTGTTCAACGAAAATATGGTGCAGTATCAAGTAGATCTTGCAGGAAACATTGTCTTATCGAAGTGGCCAACTGTTTCATCAACTCCACAACAAATTATAGAAGCAGATAAAGGTAGGAGTGCTTCTTAGCATCCCCAGCCACCACCACCAAAATAAGAAAAACAGAAGGAAGAATGGGGAACTACATGTACATAGTTCTTATCGTTTACAAGATTAGCCAGCATTGCCAAAGCTGTATCTATCTATACATTCATGAGGAATAAATCCTAGCGTCATTAATATGTTTACCATTTCTAAGGTATTGCAAAATAAACTCATTTCTTCACTTGATTATATTAATTTATATGTGCTGAAAAGTGCTAGTAATCTATCAAACGTGCACAAATTGCCTAATATGTCTTTCTGAATTGCCTGTAGATTTAACATTTTATTGTTGTAATCAGGTGCATAATTTCATGGGAGGAAGTCAGGTTGTTACTGACAAGACACGGTTAGAACTAATGAATCGAAAAGGTTCTATGATTCCTCCATATAATGCTTGTTTACTTGATCCATTGTAGTTAGCTATATTTAATATTCTAATTCTTATAATTTAAAAAGTTATATTGGCATAGTTGCAAAAGTGAGACCTTTAAGATAATTTTAATGTTTTAATTGATGATGATGGACGATAACATTATCGGAGTGCACAAATGATTGTTATTGATGAGAAGAGCAACAAAGAGAGATGACGATTGTTCTGCATCTTCATTCATGTCGACATAATTGTCGAATGATTTTTTCATCACTTTGTATTTACGTTAGCATCAACACAATTATAAAGTGACAAATGGACTGTCGATGCAAATGTCGAGAGTGATGTTGCTCAATATCTACATCAATGGTTCTTTCGTTTCTCGATATTTGCATAAGTGTTAATGTAAATGTAAAGTAGTCATCATCTCTCGTTGTTGTTCTTGTCATCCATAATAATCATTCACAACCTCTAGCAACGTCGTCATTCGTCACTATCAATTGAAATATTAAAATTATCTTTTTATCTTTTGTTTTTATATTTTTATTGATAAAATCGATAATATTAGGATAAAAGGATTATATTTCACTTTTTTAATTATTGAATGCTAATATAACTTTTAAAGATATATGGACTATGATACTAAAGGTATCTAACTACAGGTAATATATAATTAGCTTGTATATACATTATTATCTTTGTAAGTAAAAAAGTTATTTTCTTGATTCTAACCCGAATGAACCCAAGTCAAATTTCCTTTTGGGAGAGATTGATTCGAAGTGGTATTAATATTAGCAACAATAGGGTTTAATGTCAATAAGCAAAAATCTATGTTGTGTTAATTTTCATCTAGAAGCTAAATTAAATTCTGCCATAATTCATGATAAAACCCTCGAGTCTTGGAAAATACGAGTAAATCTCAAAAAAAAATTTATGAATGCATAAAATAGCCCAAAGACCTTTACTTACTAAAAAATTGGTGTTGTCTTGTTGAAAAATATAAGAACAAACATAAAAATATAATATAATATGAAAAAACAATTGGCAAAAATGAAGGGAAACAGTTGAGGAATGAAGAAGACCATCTGTTTGGGTAGAGATGAAAAATTGAGAGGACAACTAAAACCTTAAAAATAGGGTACAAATTAGAAGAAAAGAATTAAATATCAAGCCCTTATTCTCTTCCAACTTTTGCCTAAACAAGCATGTTCCTTTTTCCTATCGAATTATTGCATCTTATCATGCCATGCCATGGTCAACCTTTTGATCTACTTCTCTTTGGATAGAGATGAAAGATCGAGAGAACCCTAAAAAATAGTGTAAAAGTAGCATAAAAATAGAAGGAAGAACAAACAATAAAACAAAATCAAGCCCTTTGTTTTCTTCCTACTACTCTTCCCTAAACAAGCATTCTATTTTTTTTGAATTAAATTATGGTATTTATTTCTTTTCCAAATATAGTAAAAACAGGAGCTTTTCCGTTATTCACCCATTTCTTTTGTGTTCCCCATTGATTTTTGCTAATTGTAGACAAATAGATGCTTAACTGTACAAAAGAAACAAAGATAGCCAAAGGAGAAGAAGCCAACCATATTAACTACCATGAAACCAGGAGAGCCACACACTCCCTCCACCCCCGACGCTAATCACCCAAATAACACTCCTTCCTCCTCCTTCCTTCATCCTCACCTTGCCGTCCTCGAAGCCTCTCCCCGGGTGGTTGGTGAGGCCTGACATGAGAACTTTCGGCCCACCATCCCCTTTCCCCTTCGTTCTCCTCCTCCTCCTCTCTTCCGCGGCCGATGGCGTCGGGGACTTGTTCCACTTCCTCGGTACACCCTCGATCTTGGAGCCCAACAGAAGCATCATACACACACTATCCTTTCCCTTTGTCCCCATCGTCAACGACACCATGCCACTTCCGGAGGCGTTTATCCCACCCATTGTGAATGACTCCTTTCCCTCCTTCGGCGTTGGTGACATCCCCGAGTCAGAGGATGCCTCCATCCCTGCTAGCTTCAGCAAAGCCACCGTCCCGCAGCCGTCGATGAGTGATGCCGCCACCAATGCGAAGCCATTGTCGAACATCGGCACAATCAGCAACCCCCAGCCGTCGATTAATACGGCCACCACCGATGTGAAGCCTTTGTCAAACGCTGGCACAACTAGCAACCTCCAGCCAGCGACGAATGCGGCCACCACCAATGCGAAGCCTCTGTCGAACGCTGGCACAACTAGCAACCGCCAGCCGGCGATGAATGCGGCCACCACCAATGCGGAGCCTCTGTCGGACGTCGGCACAACCAGCAACCCCCAGCCGGCGACGAATGCCACCACCACCAATGCAAAGCCTCTGTCGGACATCGACACAACCAGCAACCCCCAGCCGGCGACGGATGCGGGCACCACCATCGCGAAACCTTTGTCGGACATCAACACAACCAACAGCAACTCCCAGCCGTCGGCAAATGCGGCCACCACCGATGAGAAGCCTCTGTCGAACATCGGCACAATCAGTAGCGACTCCAAGCCGTCAGCGAATGCGGCCACCCCCGGTGCGAAGCCTCTGTCGAACATCGGCACAATCAGTAGCGACTCCAAGCCGTCAGCGAATAAGGCCACCAATGCGAAGCCTCTGGCAAACATCGGCACAATCAGCAATCCCAAGCCGTCGATGGATGCGGCCACCGCCAACGCGAAGCCGCTGTCGAACATCGACAAAAGCAGCGAACCCAAGCTGTCGACCAATGCGAAGCTGCTGTCGACGAATGCCGCCACAAACCCGAAGCCGATGTCGACCATGTCGCCAGTCCCGTCCACCATCGCGGACAATGGCGAGATAAGCAATCCTTTGCTCAAACGCGCCCACACAGCCATCCACGCCTGGAAGCGAGCCATCGTCTCGGATCCCAACAACTTCACCGGCAACTGGGTCGGCCATGACGTGTGCTCCTACAACGGCATCGTCTGCGCTCCCTCGCTAGGCGACCCCTCCCAGGACGCGGTGGCAGGCCTCGACTTCAATGGCGCCGACCTCGCCGGCCACTTCCCAGTCGAGCTCGCCCTCTTGCACGAGATCTCCCTCATCCACGTCAACTCGAACCGATTCCAGGGGCAGATTCCGGGGAACCTCTCCAACCTGCAGCTGCTCGAGGAGCTCGACCTGAGTAACAACGGTTTCGTTGGGCCGTTCCCCATGGAGGTGCTCCAGCTGCCCAAGCTCCGCTACCTCGACCTCCGCTTCAACAACTTCGAGGGGCCATTGCCGCCCGAGCTCTTCGACAAGGATCTTGACGCCCTGTTCTTGAACGACAACCGGTTCAACACCACCTTGCCGGAAAACCTGGGCAACTCCAAGGTCTCCGTCATGGTTCTGACCAACAACAACTTCGAAGGCCACATCCCGAGGAGCGTCGCACGGATGAATGCAACCCTGAACGAGATCGTCATCAGCAGCAACCATTTTAGCGGCTGCTTACCGCTCGAGTTCGCGTTGTTGGGCAACGTCACGGTGTTGGATCTGAGCTCCAACTCATTCGCTGGGGTCTTGCCCAAGAGCATGATCAAAGGGTTGCAGAACGTGGAGCTGCTCAACATCGCCGGCAATATGCTGACCGGCGTGGTGCCGGAGAGCATCTGCGAGTTGAAGCACCTCATCAACTTCACGTACTCCTCCAACTACTTCAAGGGAGACGCATTGAGTTGCCCCACGACGTGGAGTTCGGATGTGGTGTTCGATGGCCAAGTCAATTGCATTGCAGGGCAGCAAGGACAGAGGGCAGAAGAGGACTGCGCTGCCGTGGTGAATCATCCGGTGAATTGCGGCGGTGGGAATGTGAAGTCGCCACCATCTCCAGCTCCCATCTTCTCGCCACCGCCGGCGCCGCTCACGACACCGTCCCCGCCACCACCAGCCACGGCGGCGGTGCCATCACCCTCGAGTCTCCCACCAGTTGGTGGGTTCGAGTATGCATCTCCACCTCCGCCCATCTTCAAAGGCTACTAGTTTGGCTTCAATGACCCGAAAGGGTTTACGATCTCTATCTTGACTTCTGTCTTTGCACGGGGAGGAAGGGAACAAATGTATATGCTGAAATGACCATTTAATGTTTCTCAAGAACTCAAGTCTCAGAATCACATGTTTCGACTTTACCCAATTGGGTTGGATGAGTTAACTCAGAATTTATTGCCTATATATATATATATATATATATATATATATATATATATATATATATATATATATATATATATATATATATATATATATATATATATATATATATATATATATATATATATATATATATATATATATATATATATATATATATATATATATATATATATATATATATATATATATATATATATTGTTAGAGCTAGCACCAGAATATTTACCTAGAAAGGTAATTTGGCAACCCAACAAGACAATAAAGCGGAAAACAAATAAAAGAGAGACAAGAACACCAGAACACCAGAACACCAAATTTACGTGGTTCGATCAATTGACCTACATCCACGGACGAAGGAGGAGCAAATCACTATTATAAAAGAGGGACAATTACAAATGCCTTAGGAAGATGTTCCTAGGCCATAAAACACCGGAAAATACTAAACAAGAAAAACCCAAATCTATAAGCCCAAACTATTTAACCGAGTGTGGACTTAAACCCAAAGTAAACACTTAGGTTTTTCTTGTGGTGCCACTTATGGTACCTCTTACTTCAAAGCTCAGGCCCTTATTTATAGTTCCAAGACGAGACAATAAGTCTGATTTTCCCGATGTGGGACTATGGGACTTGCCAAACTAACAAATCTCCACCTTGGCATGTCCCAACAAAACTTGCTCCACCTTCTTCATAAAAGCCCCAACGGGCAATCACCAACAATGAACACCAACCAAGTCCAAGCACTGCTTGAACTTGTAAACCGGAAGAGGCTTCGTAAACATATCAACTGGATTGTCCTTCGTATGAATTTTTTGAACAAGGACCTTTCCATCAGCAATGGTATCCCATTTGCATCCAACTATTTTCTTACCCAAAGGCGGCTTCACAAGATCCCAAGTTTTATTTTGATAGAGAGACTCAATTTCTTCATTCATCGCAATCAACCACTTAGCGGAATTATCACAAGAAACTGCATCTGAGTAGGTAGTAAGCTTACCAACTTCACTTGTTTCTTCTGCAACAGACAAAGCATATGCAACCAAATTTGCATATCTTTGTGGTGGTCGAATATCTCTCCGTGGTCTATCCTTGGCTATGGAATATTGCTCTTCCTCTGGATCATCTTCGTCAGTAGACTCGGGACCATCTACTGGCATTCTTTGAGTAGAAGAGTTCGACTGAAAAGAATCTGAACTACCAATCTCAAGCTCCACCTGCTTCTGTGCACTATCATTTGTACAAATAGTAGATTCCTTTTTGGAAGATAACATAGACAATTCATCAAAAGTAACATCTCTACTGATTATAAATTTTGGGGATTTGGGATCAGAATACCATAATCTGTATCCTTTTACCCCAGAAGCATACCCAAGGAAAATGCAGTTTTTAGCCCGAGGCTCTAATTTTCCTTCATTTACATGCATGTATGCTGGACACCCAAAAATTTTAAAATCAGAATAATCAGCAGGAGTACCTGACCAAACTTCCTCCGGAGTTTTAAAGTCAAGTGCTGCAGAAGAAGCGCGGTTGACAACGTAACAGGCCATATTAATCGCCTCTGCCCAAAAGTCCTTTGTCAACCCTGCATTTGAGATCATACACCTTGCTCTCTCCAAGAGTGTTCTGTTCATACGTTCGGCCACACCATTTTGTTGAGGCGTCATCCTAACAGTGCGATGCCGAGCAATTCCTTCATTTTTACAAAATTCTTCAAAGTCACCTTCACAAAATTTCATGCCATTATCTGTTCGAAGCCGCTTAATCTGTCTACCTGTTTGCTTCTCAATCAAAGCCTTCCATTGTTTAAAGGTTAGAAAAACATCATTTTTATGCTTCAGAAAATAAACCCAAACTTTCCTGGAATAATCGTCAATGAAAGTCAACATATACCTGGCACCACCCTTAGACTGAACATGAGCTGGACCCCAAAGGTCTGAATGAATATAGTCAAGAGTACCTTTCGTTTTGTGAACTGCCGGAGAAGTGAAGCTGACTCTTTTCTGCTTTCCAAAAATGCAGTGTTCACAAAAATCAAGTGGCCCAGTACTCTGTCCGCAAAGTAGACCCCTTTTGCTCAATATGCTCAAACCTTTTTCGCTCATATGACCCAAACGCATATGTCATAATTTGGTGATGTCAGAATCAGACAATGATGATGACGAGACTGCAACCGAGCCTGTGATAGTAGTTCCCTGCAGAATATATAAACTACCAGACCTACAAGCTTTCATAACAACAAGGGCATTTCTAGAAACTTTCATAACTTCACCTTCAGCTGTGTATTTACACCCAAGAGCCTCTAGGGTGCCTAAAGAGATGAGATTCTTTTTCAAATCAGGAACATGTCTAACATTAGTGAGCGTCCTCACAATACCATCATGCATTTTAATTCGGATTGTGCCTTTACCAACAACATCACATGCGGCATTATTGCCCATCAAAACAATTCCACCATTACAAGATTCATATGTGGAAAACAAATCCCTATTGGGACACATGTGATAAGAACAACCTGAATCTAAAATCCATTCATTTTTAGACCTTGTCCTATCATCAGTAGCAAAGAAAATATTTCCAGTATTCTCATCAGCTGCTACACTAGCTTCAGCGGACTCAGTAGTTTTCTCAACACTTTTTCCTTTTTGCTTTAATTTATGTTTCAATTTAAAGCAATCAGATTTAATATGCCCCATTTTATGACAATATCTGCATTCCAAATTTCTATGTCTGGATTTAGATCTAGATTTAGATCTACTACTGTCAAATTCTCTTTTATCCATTCTACCCCTGACAACCAGACCCTCAGCCTGATTCTCTCTACTTTCCCCAGTGATATTCCTGTCTATCTGCTCCTTAGATTTCAATGCAGATTTAATTTCTTGATACAAAACTGTTTCTTTTCCATAAATCAAAGTATCACGGAAATGCTTAAAAGATTGGGGAAGAGAACACAAGAGTAACAAAGCCTTATCCTCATCATCAATTTTTGCATCTATATTCTCCAAATCCATAACCAAAGAATCAAACTTATCAAGATGTGAGAGTATAGATGTACCTTCAGTCATCCGAAGCATATATAGACTCTGTTTCAAGTAGAGACGATTCTCCACTGTCCTCTTCATGTACAAGGCTTTAAGCTTGTCCCACATGCTCTTAGCCGTAGTCTCCATAGCTACCTCCCGTAAAACCTCATCAGAGAGATTTAGGATGATGCTTGATCGGGCCTTCTTATCCATACCCGCAAGATCTTCCTTTGTCATACCATCTGGAATGTTCTCTGCTCCTTGTAGTGCCAAATCAACTCCGTCTTGAATCAGAATGGCTTCCATCTTAAGTTGCCACATATCGAAGTTGACATTTCTGTCGAATTTCTCGACGACGATCTTTGTTATTGTCATTGTTGCCAAAAGATCCCGAAACTAGGCTCTGATACCAGTTTGTTAGAGCTAGCCCCAGAATATTTACCTAGAAAGGTAATTTGGCAACCCAACAAGACAATAAAGCGGAAAACAAATAAAAGAGAGACAAGAACACCAGAACACCAGAACACCAAATTTACGTGGTTCGGTCAATTGACCTACATCCACGGACGAAGGAGGAGCAACTCACTATTATAAAAGAGGGACAATTACAAATGCCTTAGGAAGATGTTCCTAGGCCATAAAACACCGAAAAATACTAAACAAGAAAAACCCAAATCTATAAGCCCAAACTATTTAACCGAGTGTGGACTTAAACCCAAAGTAAACACTTAGGTTTTTCTTGTGGTGCCACTTATGGTACCTCTTGTGGTGCATCTGACTTCAAAGCTCAGGCCCTTATTTATAGTTCCAAGACGAGACAATAAATCTGATTTTCCCGATGTGGGACTATGGGACTTGCCAAACTAACATATATATATATATATATATATATATATATATATATATATATATATATATATATATATATATATATATATATATATATATATATATATATATATATATATATCTTTGACATGATCGAGATTAGCAATATTTCGTTGCTGGTCATTTTGATCCTTCTCAAGCATGTGTTCAGGAAAAGACAAGTATATCGACTCTTCAGCTCTCAGAAGAACGTACAGAGCAGAAGGAGATCTATCGAAGTACAAAACTTATCATCAAACACTTTCCGACATCATGGCAAACGTGAGGCTACACACACCAAACAGGACAATGCTTCACGAGATGGAGTGGCGCCGCCGCTTCTGAAACATGAGGCGAGAGTCGGAAGCAGTCTTGGAGCTCAAGGGCTTGGCATCCCTCCTCCGGAACAAGGAACTGAGCTTGCTTAGCTTCTTCGTAAAAGATCTGAGCAATTTATTGGCAGGATTTGGACGAACGAGCTCCTTCTTCATGGAAACGTGATCCTTCTCGAGATCAGTCAGCCGTATCCGCATTCGTGCGACCTCCAACTTGAGCTCCCTGTTCTCTCTCCTCACTGATGCGTAGCAATCTCTGGGCGAGATGGCGCCACTCCCCACCCCGCTGCCCGATCTTTGAGAGTACTGACCGTTTGCTAAGCCGAAGAAGAGCTGATCATGGTTTCCGTTGATGGCGTTTCGGAGCCTGATCTGCTCGAAGTAGAGGACCTGCACCGCCATCTGCACCGGCAGCCTCTCGTTCTGGGCTGCGTGGCTGCAGGCTTCCTGAGACAGCTTCTGGCAGTCGATGGTCTT
This sequence comes from Musa balbisiana, assembly GCA_004837865.1. NCBI lineage: Eukaryota > Viridiplantae > Streptophyta > Magnoliopsida > Zingiberales > Musaceae > Musa > Musa balbisiana. Next base: position 11,139,299 of record CM017188.1, on the reverse strand, counting down.
GCAGAGGCGGTAGCGTTCTGAATCCTTGATGTTGGGATGGACCTGGAATGATCTGAGTTCTATTACACGATCGTCAAGATTGGAGCTTGTTCTGCATTAGATTGGAAATTACCTTCAGGAAGATATCAACAGCCCGGTACAGGCCATCGTTCACGACTCGAGCATGATCCGGGAGTAGCTCAGCAAGAGCGATGAACTTGGAGGGCGTCAGGTTAGAATCCAGTGCGATCTCTGCAAGGTAGCTATCCAAAAGCTTGGAAGCTTTAACCATCAAGCTCTGCTTTGGAGATCGCGGGCTATCGAACACATAACGGCTGTCTCTAGCCTCTCTCAAATGAGCTCCGTCGTCGTCTTCCTCCTCATCCGAGTTCAGGAAGACGGAAAAGATCCTGGCGATCGAATCCGTGTCATACAACGAGTGACTCCCGGTATGGGTGCTTGCAGGAATCAGTATGTCTTCCAGAATTGCTTGGTCAAGCTGGATTCCGATTCTCCTTTCCAGGTCTGCTCTACAAAGCGTGGATGCCGAGACCATTGTGGCGGTCTTGAGGAGACCTGAAAGGAATGCCAGTGGCACCGGACTCTTTCTCGACTGCGTGGGGAGTAAGCTGACGATCGTCTCTACCTTGATCTTTTGCTTCTTCACAGTCTCTGCATCGGACAAGCTGCACTTTGATGGCCTGATATCTCGAGCCGCGAGGCCTTGGATCGAGTTCTGTGCGTAGTAGATCAAGACCCTGCTTACGGTCTCCTGCTTCAGGCCTTTGGATTTCATGGCAGTGAGAACCCGTTGGAAGAAATCCAAGTTCAGCATCACCAGAGCCTTCCCCCACCAGTCTGCTGTTGCTTCCACCTCAATGAGGCCATGCTCAGGTGTTGCGAAGCCTGTCGTGTGTTCCACTTTGCAGGCGTTGGTTGCGATCGCCATGATGATTCTGCTGATCAGGTTGATGTCCTCTGCTACCGGGAGGAGGCTTTCACAACGATGGAGCACGGTGATCGAGTTCAGGTTGTTTGGGAAGACCGCTTCCTTGAGGAAGATCTCAGCTCGGAGCTCCAAGTTCTTCTCTGCGAATTCCTCCGTCATCTCCAAGTAATGCGCTGCGCAGCTCAGCATGGCGGCGTTGGAAAGATCGAGCTCTATGTGGACGCCATAGCAGAACTTGGCGGCGAGCTCGAAGGCTTCTGCGCCACCCGGTGTGCCTTGCAGATTGATGCGTGTCACCTTCGAATCTTTGGCCTCGGACACAAGCTTTCTGATCTTTCCGCTCCTTGAAACCAGAGGGAACTGCAGAGATCGATGGCCATGTCGTGAGTGTTCAATGCTTAATAGCAAAATGGACTGGGCTCGGGAAAAATGGTACAAAACATTTAGTATCACATGAACTACAACATTGTTCTTCACCTAGAGTTAGAACTAAATGCAGGGAACAAAACTCATGTTCTTTCTGTCTTCCAAGGAATTGATCATTTGGATTCGACTTGGTCTCACCTTGTGGAGTGGAAAGCTTGATGTGCCAACTTCAACTGTGAGATCACTAGAAACATCAGAGAGAGGCCTGTAAGACAAATCAACAAGAGTGCACGAGTCAGCACAGCACAGATGAACATCGTGAAGAGGTTCTTCGGTCGACAAATCAGGAGTTTTGATGAAAGATTACTGTGTAGAAGAGAGAATCCAAAGATTGGAATCTACTTGTTATTGCTGACATTAACATGACATGAAATTGCTGCCTGATATCTTAGTAGCAAGAAAACATTTTGGAGCATGGTTTGCTCCCCATGATGCAACCTTTGACTGAATAGCCCAGTTTGACATAATTGCCTATGATTCATTCTCTTTCTTCTTTTGCCTTCTCTTCAACTTTCTGAGGCCTTATCAGCAAGAACAGGACTGATAATGAGATATATGTCATGCCATTTAAATCTTCTTTCGTATTAATTGCTTTTAATTGAAATGATTTCTTTCTTCTTTCTTCTTTCTTCCATTCCAATATGACAGAAAACTACTACCACATAAGGGATCTGTAGCAGAAGAGTTTCCTACGTAAAAGAAGCCTATGAATCGAATGAATAACTTGGAACACCAAACAAAATATCATGAAGAGGAAATCGATTTCGACAACTTCATGCGTGTTCTGGAGATCGGAATTACCATTCGGCGGCCTGTCGTGTGCTCAAACTGGACCGAAAAATTCGCTTCCCGCGAACACTTTGCTGCTTCAGCTCACTGACAGTGGCCACCCCCATCTTTTCCTCTCTATGACAAGAAGGAGGCTGCTCTTAGTCTGATTCACGGAGGAGGGAATGAGAACGACGGAGTGTGCTTCTTCCAGTGTTGTAGGTTTATGAGGGTGGAGTGGGGACAGGGAGTAAAGCTCTGCAAACTTGATGAGAAGCCAAGTCTTGAGAACAGTGAGATAGTAGTTGATGATCTGATGAGAACTTTTGGATGACTCTTCCCGATCACTCTGCGCAAAAGGTAGAATTTATAGTATCACCTTTTGGCAAAGAGGACCAACTCGACACAAAGTTCATAGGTGTTGGATACATCTTCTCATTTGTTTATAGCTACCACCATTGCTTGCTAAATAATTCTAGTCAAGTCCTGAGATAGATATCTCAAACTCTTCCTTTTTGTTCTATTGATATGTTCCAAGAACAATGCAGCAAAAGAAGCCTCCATGACTGTGAATAGTATAAACACCTTTTTCTAAGATTAAGAGTATTTATGGTAGTCTCCTTCATCTTCTCATGAAGTCTCAATAGTTTGAATGCCATGCCCTCTGTCAGATGGAGAGGAAAATAGGTTCAGTATGAGTTCTTAGTTTCATGAGTAAAAGAAATGTTTTTTGCAGGTACTGTTAATGATAAATGCACAAGCTTAATAAAAGAATGGCCAACAGTGCTTGTTCTTCTATCTTTTAGAATGAATATGAGGTGTGAGGTGAGTGGGGTGTCTGTGTGGCTTTTCATGAACTCCAATATTTTACTGATTGCCATGTGTTTGTGTAGTTTGCAGCATGCATCTTCAACAAATGCTATCAAGTTCATGACTAGGCCTACAAGAAGGAAGAGAAAGAGGCAGGCACAAAATAGAGTTAAGTTCACTTCCAAGCATATTTCCTGGATAGCTTGGCAGGTCATGATGAAGGTGAGTAAGAATTCTCATTCTGAAACTTGGGTTTCAAGTGTATTGTGGCACAGGTACCTCTGATCACACCCAGTGAACTTGGATCTGAGCCATCTGATTGGGATCCAAGGGCTAGGAGGGGTTGATGGGAGCTGGTCTGTTGGTCTTTGATTGGAGAGACAGGGACAAGAACCTCTCTCAATTGCTGATCCATTGTGGATGGAAGGAAGTGGGGGTTGGATGGGGAAGGTGGCGACAAGATTGAGAGGAGGGAGGGATGTGCAATTCTTCTCCAAGACATGGTGGTAAAGAGGAGCTAAGAATCATTAGCATAGGTCAAGCTAGTGGCCCTCATTATGGCAGACAAAAAGAGAACCACCCATGACATGTTTGGGCCCATATGACCTAATCTTTATTTATGACTTGATTTAATCCATATGATTGTGCATCATTTCAACAAAAGCAGATGGTCCTGTCTGCAGGACTACACATTACAATTGGGTTTGGCACAAGTCATGTATAATGAGAGGATTTCTTGTAGTGAACACTTCCCAATTGGATATAGACATCATTTGCTGTGATTGTTCTTGATTTGAGAAACTTGCAACTCCAGCAAAAGGAGGTTCCTGCAATGATCCATGGCAACTCAGTATACTCTTTCCCAAGATTTGGCTATATCAGCTGCAAGTTCTATACATGCAGGGATAAAACTTTCACTAAGGTCTACTCTTTCACTAAGGTCTACTAAATTGGTCGGTTCGGGATAATTTTGATTGATATTTATCGATTCGACTATCGATATACATATATGTATAGTGTTCGGGATAAAGGCATGACTTCTCGCACTTGTTAGGAGGCCTGCACGGTTATTGCTCATGAATCGTACTACGACACTATCATTTTTGGTACGATCCTCGTCTCTTTCTTTTTCTTTTTCTTCTTCCTCTCTATACTAATACATGATATGTCGGAACAGTCTGGTCCATATGGGTCCAACCATGGATCGGAATAAGTTCGATAGCCGAAACCAAAACTGCAAAAATTGCTCAGTGCATTCATCAGTTATTTTGGGACTCCATAGTCTTTCAGGATGACAGTCAATACTGCCCTCAAACTACTACCTTATTCTGTAGCACTTTTCTGCTGTCTTGGTATCTTCAACCACTGACACATGACCATGATCTTGATTTCTGGAAGTTGTTCTGATTGCTCCTTAAAGCTGATTAATCAGCATCTTCAACATTTATTTTAGTTGGCCAGCTGAATCAGCTTATACTTTAAACTGACATTTGATAGTTCCAAGCATATGATCATGAAACTATGAACATGAACTGGAAAGAAAGCTTAGGATAGCTGGTTCTACTTTAGAGCAAAAAGTTATGGGACAAAGCATTAAAAACATGAATGATAACACTATTATTTTGATTAAGGAACCATAGATGTTCCCCAGAACTGGATCAAAACTTAGCATGGAGCAAATTGATGGGGGAAGAGTGTTCTAGGAAGTACAACCAATGGGCTGAGGTGTTGGCAGAGCTGAAAATAATCTGCATACATATGCTTGAAATTTCTATTTCTTTGTAGGTTGCTGTAATCAGGATGAAGCAGGCTATTTTGCTGTGGTGTCTGTTTCTCTCACTCCAAAAACTTGCTGAACTATTTTGATTGCCAGGTGGAAAAGGAAAGGAGAAAGGATGATGATGATGATGCTTGCAACTCATGATTGGAGTTGGGAATAGCAGTTTGAGCATGGCATGAGAAAATTTGCAGAATGTCCATTGCAGCATAATGCTCAGATAAGGAATACTTAGATTCAGACTCAATAAAACTTTTAAATTGTTGATATGAAGAAAATTATATATATATATATATATATATATATATATATATATATATATATATATATATATATATATATATATATATATCTTTTGTTGAAGAAATTCATTCAAATAAGCAGTAAATTCAGAAGATCAATTGTTCTCCAAATTCTTATTTTTGTAATCTATACACATCAAATCTCCTCTTCCTCCATGAATCATTGACTGTTGTTAACAAGCAATCATTTTGGTGCTCCAAAACAATCCCAAGTTACCCCCATATGTTCTGATGCCAATCTCTGACTACCCATTACTTGCTATTTATTAACTTTAGGAATAATTTAAGGGGTTGAAGCCATATATGTTTTAGGACTTACACATCAAACACTTGGAGGAGCTGAGAATAAGACCTAATCTCATTATCCTTTAAAATCTCTCTCTACTATGTAAGTGTAAGAATATGTCAAGCAACAAAATAATTATTCTAGCATAATAAATCAAAATTCACAACTTTGCTAAAGGATAACACTCTCTAAGGTGGAAACATCCTTGGTTGGGTTTTGACTAGAATCTGATCTGACTTGAGCTCCATCTAACTTGATTTAGGTGTGGATCAAAATTATTGATAAAGACAGGCCATTGTATAATCTCTTTCTCTAATTAATATTTGGTTCATTATAACATTAAATTGGATATATAACTATAATTAGCCAAAATCATGATCAAAGACTCTATTAATGATAGGACTCTCTATATGCTGCTTGGCCCAAAAATGCAAGTTGGGCCATCAATTTTTTGTTAGCTTTTGGATTCACTTTAGGCTTAAAAACATATTTATTTTTCAAACATAAAAATATATTAAAATATTAAAGCTTTTAGAATCCATCCATGTCAAAACTAACTTATCTAACAAAATGGGGAGAAATTTTTAAAAAAATGTACAAAGATATGGCTTGAAATCATTCATCAAATTAGACTTCATCTCAAATTTGTGGTCATCTCACCCAACTAATTATAATCAAACAACATGGATGGCTGCAGTGGTGGAACACATAAATTGGACCTTTGCCATCATCATGTCAGTTTCATAATGATTTAAAACATGTCACAGAGAATGAGAGAATTTTTTTTGTTTCCCACCTTATATTTTTGCAAGATAATAAGTATCTAATATCCAGGTTGAGAACTCTAAACCTTATCAATCTAATATATTATTTTTCGACTTGCTAACCTATATAGTGATGTTGTCATTGTTAATAGGTGTTGAATTAAATCTTGTGTTCACTGCTGTTATCAAGGGAAAAAGTCGTTGACATCATCGTCAGCCCAACATAGTCCGGATCCGTATGTAGAGACTTTTTGAAGTACCTCCGAGATAGAAATATCGAACTCTCAAAGTATCACTTACACGAAGCTCGAGGTTAAAAGAGATTTTTCAATCCGATCCCTCAAATACTCAAGTTAGTAACTCGAGGTGTATGAGCACGGATACGAGTGGTCAAAAAAGGTAAGTCCCCTTTCATTGTATTGAAGATAAGTTTTTATACCTAGTTGTAAAATGATAAAATATTTCATAAAATATTTTACATGGAGATAATCTCTAACCGCCTCCAACAGTCTTCTCTTGATTTTTTTTAATTATGTGAGCAACAAAGGGGCAACCAATAATCACTTGTCTTTAACTCTTACTCACGAGCAAATGGGCAAAGGGTGATCATTGTCTTCTTCTTTTATCTTAGGCATCACATAACAGTTACATATCGGATGATGATTAGTTAGCGATATACTCTCTATCAACTATTTATTCTTTAAAAAATATTATTAACTATATATATATATATATAATTGAAGTTGAGACATTGTTTTCAAAATTGGTCCTTTGTTGTCAGAAATAAGGTATGCAAAATGGGATCAAGATAACTGAGAAAAAGACTTCGATCATTAAATGAGCTACTGCATCAACAACTGGGACCATCTAATGAGCTACATCAACAACTAGGACCATCTATTGATGATAAAACCTCTGTTCATCGGACGGTCCCGGAACTTTTCGCTGTGCATCCATTCAAACCATAGTTTCCATCTGTTGCGTCAAGATACAATAGCGCCACAGCGAACGCGAAACTAGCCGAATGATAACCTGCCACGTACACTAGAAATTGCTGATCTTGGAATTTACTTGGCCGTTACCGTTGAAGGGTGCCCAAGCCTTTGCAGCTGATCCGGCTCCCTGCTTGATCAACTGTTCCTCGCTGTTCGTAACCAGACAGCAAACAGTTTCCCGACAGAAATACGTGGCTCATGCCAGTAATTACCGTACTGTACAGCTAAGATATGTTAATCTACAATCATTATTCTCGGCTTATGTTAATTTTTTGATTTTTTTTATCAATTAGGTTTCAAGTAGCCCAATTCAAATCCCAAAATATCAAAATTTCAACGCAAAATAAATATTTTTTTTCATAAAAAAATAAATTGTTTTGGAGTAACACTTTTAGTAAAATAAAAAATATGTATCCAAAGACTTTACTATCAATATTTATGTGACAGACATGTTTCAGAGGTTTCAACTCATCAACAAATTTGACTGATGATGTTTTTAACCCTAATGGATAAGTTATTAGTTTAACCTAAATTTGACAAATGAGTTTTAGAATTATATAACACTCAATTGATAAGATGAATTGAGTACCCCATGATGAGACTAATGTAAAATTATCTAATGGTGTTTTGAATTCTTCGGAATCAAGTGAACCATCATATTTTAGGAATTAACCCCTTCATCTAAGACACAGGACAAATTCACCCAAAAAAAAAAAGTTTTCACCTTTTTTTTATTTTTGATTTATTCCTATAGTGCATCCCTTCCTTTTATTGTTTTATCCCTAACTTTCATCTCGTCGTGATCGTCTTTCAACACTCTCTTAAGAATGAAACTGTAAAAAGGAATCGATAGGGAACAAAGCAATACATTGAGCAAAGTGAGATAGATGAAGGTTATTATCGATGACGAGTTCGTCAAAGCTGACGTTGGTATTACACATAAGGCTCTTAAGGGCATAGGCTATGGTTAATATGATTTGATTGAGCTTTTACACCCTAGAGTGTCGATCAAATGATGTTACCTGTTGGATCTCCTTTGACACATGTCGGAATTTCTATGATGTCATGTATATGATTAACGACCTAAATACTATGGTTATCGATTATCTCTCCAACTCTAGCGTTAGAGTCACAACCTCAAGGTTCCTTGTCTCTTAGCGACGATATTTACGATCGAAGAGAGCCTTAGCGTCCCTTGTGACAATGATAATAAACAAATAAAAAAACAAAAATGACAAACGATAAAAATAACAAAAGATAATAACATCTTTAAGAAAAAAAGAAGATACTATAAAAATAAGAAAAAAAAGAAAAAAATTAATATTTTTTTAAATTGCCCAACATATTTTTTAGAATAATCAAATTTTCTCCGTCAATATTATTTAAAACGAGGTTTCCAATATGCGGTTGCTATTATCCGCTTCCTGATTCCTGTGTGACCGAAAGCAGCGAAAAGGCTTCTTCCCGGAGATCGGAAGCAGGCCTGTGGGACCACCCTGTTCGGGTAATCGATAAGTGGGTCTTTGTAGTAACGAAGATTCCTCCCTATCGAATAAAGCAAGCGAAAAAAAATACCCCATTTGTTTCAGTACACATTTTAAGGAGACACAGAGAACGACGCCCCTCTTATTCCCCCTTTCCTCCTCGCCTCTCTCCCTCTCGTCGTCGTGTGGTTTGATGTGTTCGTCGCCTCGTGGATGACATACACAGTAGTCGATACCAATCTCTGCGTAGCGATCGGTACGCCCGATTCCCCACAACCCCCTCTCCGATCTCCTACTCGTTTGCTTGTTGCTTGTGCTTTTCTGTTCGTGAGCTTTCTCGAGAGCCGACCTTTTTCTCGACCGCGCTCGAGGTATTCTTCTGGTGCGTGCTCTGCTTGTTGTGGACGTGGCGATGGCCACAATCTGGTAACTCAGCATGGTTATCGTCGTGCGTAAGTGTACTTTCTTATGAAGAGGGTTGGTGATTCTGTCCGTAGCTCCGTGTAACTAGCATGATTCGTTTGATGGTTGCGGGATCTTGCTGTTGATTGATGGTTGGAAAATCTTTGTATCTGGCGAGGAAGGGTTTCCATTGTTTGGGTTGAGGGGATGTGGCATACGCTGTCTATTTAGGGTTGGCTATTTATGCCCAAATTTCTTGATTTGATTAGTCTTTAAGGTTTTCCTGCTTCCAACTGGCAATTTGAGTTAAACCATTGCTTCTGTAAGGTTTCAAATGAAAAAGAATAACAAAGATGGCAATTTTTTTCTGTAAGTTCAAACATCTTTGTGTCTAGCTCTCGTTTTAGGTTCTTAGTCTTGCTGCCTGGAACGCGCATCTACCTATAGGAGATGTTTGTGCATAGATATGTGATTCTTATAGGTATCTGGACGAGCACTTTAAAATAAAGAACAATCTGAATTGTTCTTTCCTGACTTTGCATAAATCAGTTGATTTGGGCCTTTCTTCTTTAAATATGGGATGGAATGTGCAGTTGCTAATCTTTCCTATTCGATGTGATGACAGATGGATGCTGCTGAAATGCAATATATCAATGAACATGCTGCCGAGACAGTTTATGATCAGTTCGCTTCACCAGATTCCCCTGGCAGATATGGCATTTATGATGAACCACTGATATTGCCTCGCATAGGCTATGAGTACCAAGTGGAGATTCCAGAACTAGCAACAACAGAATCACAATGCATCCTGGTAGAATCTCGCCTGACTAGTACCAGCTGCATGCTTTCTGTTGGCAATCATGTCGGAGTAGGATTAGACATTCCAGTTACCTGGGTTCACCATGTAGGCAATGCTACCAAAGACCAACAGAAAGAAATTTCTTGTTCCAACATTAGTTCTATTGGAGGTGGGTCAGTGGAGTATACAAACACTGAAAAAGGCCATGCTGACGCTATATATAGTAAAATGACTGAATTTCAAGAAGAAAGTTCTTTGTATCAGACAAAGCTTCTAAACCTCGCATGTAAAGATGAATGCACTGACCTAGCAACTTGTCGCAACAAACCTGATGGATCTACAAGCAAGAAAAGCATTATCTTAGAGAGTAAGATGGATAGTGGTGTTCCTCTGCTGCTACTTAGCAAAGCTAAAGGTTACAGAGCATTGCCTGGTACTCCATCTTCCTCATGGAGTCACAATGAGACACAATGTTTTCTTCTAGGTCTTTACATTTTTGGGAAGAATCTTGTTCAAGTGGAAAAGTTTATTGAGTGTAAGAAGATGGGGGATATGCTTTCCTACTATTATGGAAAGTTCTACAGATCTGATGCGTATAATAGATGGTCAAGATGCAGAAAAGTAAAGAGCAGGAGGTGCATTCTTGGACACCGTATATTTACCGGATGGAGACAACAGGAACTCTTGGCACGTGTGCTATCTAAAATAGCAAAAGAAATCCAAGACACTTTGTTGGAGGTACTTTTTAATCATGTGACTGTTGCTTTTAGGTTTTAAGGTTCATAGTTGAGAAAGTTCATTAGCTTAAACTATCCATCCTTAGTTCTTATTTTTTACAGCAATTTCTGCAATTTTCAGGGAGATTTGTAGTGTCTAGACTCTAGAATGCAAAAGAAGTCCTTGTGGACATTTTTTTCCCAGAGTATAAAGAAATTGGTGTTGCACATTTGTTTGTTTAGAGTACAAGATAAGCTTTATAAATGTTTTTAGCCTGTTAACATCTATGTCTTTAGTGTAGTCTGTGCTGATGTGGAAGTTTTGTGCCCCATTGGGAGACTAGAGAATCAGAAAAACCAAAAGACTGAAAATCTTACAGTACCGCAATTGGTTTTTTACAAGATTATCTATCAGAATATGAGCTAGCATGGATTCTACATGTTAAATATATCAGTATTTCATTATAGATTGTAAACCAAAAATGAACCAGTTGGGTCCGTCAAATCTAGTTAAGACATTATTCACAGGATCATTTTTCCTCATTCAAACTACTATACCCGTCCAGTCATGAGTCATGACTACTAATGTCGTCGGGAAAAAAAAAAGAAATATATACGAATGTCAAAACCAAAGGTTTAAAATCTCAGTCCTCTACCAAATCCAACTGGAGGTGCATCTTGGGCCCTGTACCTTCACCAAAAGTGATGCCAGAGCCTAGGCCCCATATTCTTCCAATGAATATTACGATATGAACAGCATGACCATGTGTAATATACCGAGAGAGGTTATTAGAAGAAAAACAATATGTCATAGGATTTAAAGGATCAACCAATCAATTTCTAGTGAAAGATTGAGTGAAGGTTGGTTGGTGTCCAGGGTCTCTTCAATCACAGATGGTGTGCAATGCAATGCTGACGCCATCAAGAGAGCCTGGTACTGAAAATTAATGGTTGAGCTAATCAGCATTGACTTTGACCTGTTGTTCTACATCGAAGCTGAGTCAACTTAATGCACATCCTTTTGCACGATTTGGTTGCTCAGGACAGTCATGAGGTGCTGTGTGACTTTGACCTGTTGTTCTACATCGAAGCTGAGTCGACTTAACAGACATCCTTTTGCACAACTTGGTTGCTCAGAACAATCATGAAGTGCTGTGTAACTTTGACCTGTTGTTCTACATTGCAGCTGAGTCGACTTAAAGCACTTCCTTTTGCACGATTTGGTTGCTCAGGACAATCATGAGTTGCTGTGTACTTCGTCTTCCCAACAATTGGATCCACAAGCTGCTACAATAGATAGTGATGCATTGGAAAGGCACTTAGTTTTCAAGACTGACCGTACAATCTGATGTAAAATCTATTGAATCATATTTGATAGTGGTAGTAAAAAATATTGAGCATCTTCTAGTTTGGTGCAGAGCATGAACTTGAAAACGGATCCCAAGGGTTATGGGAATCAGCTTGGATTAGTGTCAAGGTAACATCTTTGTCAAACAGTAGTATTGGTTCAACTTTTCATTTGGATCAATTTTTTTAGGAGTCGACTTTGTGTGATGGATGAAACATTACGTAAAAGATAATAATAATAACAGAATAAAGATTAATTTATTAAATAAATAATTATTTATCTTATTATATAAAATATTCATATAGTAAATAACTATTATGTATGTCATATAAAAGGCTTAAAACTTTGTGCCCTTCAGCTTGATGTTAATGATGATATTGATCTTATGAACTACCTCCGGAAGACTCTTTTCTTCAAGTGCCAGATCTATTTCGGTGAAATTCAAAAACTTTCTCTTCCATTGATGAAAATGGTTTTTAAGGCAGCTCAGGCAAATGGTTTTTTTCTTTGTATCTCATTGAGAAAATACTTTATACGGCAGCTCTAGTGTTTTCTTGAATGCAATTTCTAAATCATTCTAGTCGTGGATCCAAAAATTTTGGTCCAGTGTCAATACTGATGGACGGTGGGCCAACATGGTTCTATATGGGTTGACCTATGGACACATGATATGGCCAGTAGATTCGGACGCGCGCGCGAGAGAGAGAGAGAGAGAGAGAGAGAGAGAGAGAGATTAGTGGTGGCTGAAACATGTCTGTCATTAGCCATATTTTTTATGATTTTAAACCAGCAACAAACTTATGGAAATGGACCTATCCTGACATGAAGACAGGTTGAAGGCCATTTGGGACTGACTTGAAGCTTGTTATGCATCTTATAAATCTTATTTTAGTTCTAGACAACTCTAAATGAAATTTTGGCTGGTCTTTCTGTCCAACCCAAATCTTGTAGTGTATAATTTTTTAGTGTTTTCAAGTCATGAGCCCATTGCGCCATACGTAGTATTATGGTTGAGAAAGATTTTTTTCTATGATAATGTTAATTAAATACATATTGAACATTTCTTAATAGCTTAAGCTTTTGGGATTAATGGTCACCTAATTAAAATCTTTATCATGGTATCAGAGCAGCATAGGTCATGAATTGAATCCTATGCATGTCCCTCTCGGTTTCACCCAGTGTTTAATTAATGTATGTGCAGTACTCTTCTCTCAAATTGGCTTGCACTATCCGCTTGGATTTAGTTTCGCGTGTGCGAAGTGAGGGGGATCATTGAGTTAATATATATTGGGTCATTTACTAATAGGTTAGGTTCTACCACCCAATTAAAATCTTTATCAGATTCCTCTGAATCTAGCTACAAATTAAGTCTTTGACCCCTTAAAACTCATTGTTTTTCATATTCAACTGCTATGTTGGATTCACTTTCTAGTTTGATAGATGAGTTTAGCATTGTGGCATTTTGTTCCATTGGTTTGTATGTCTGCTAATGAGATAAAAACACCTCCTTATATCCAAACTTATAATTTCTTCTTAATTTCATTAAAGTTCAATTAAGGATGCTTCATCATTGAACGAGCTTAAATTGGCACCAACAAGGTGAAGTTTCTAACCTCTGAGCCACGTTTTAGAAATGTTGGCAAGTTTATTTTGATTGGGCATTTGAATTAATTTCAAAGGGCACCATCAAGTCATTAGCTGCTATACTTTGTAAACTATTTCTCTTACCTTCTTGATTTTAATTATACTTTAAATGGATGGAAAAGTGCATATATGATGTGCAATTACAGTATTTCGTTGCTTATTTATATCTTTGACATGAACTTCCTCTATCATAATTTGTTTTTCCATTTCTAGACTCTTCCAAGGTGTATCTAGATTTTGGAGGGTTGTAACGTTGTAAGAACTTTATAAGAGTACTCACTATATTAGAACATGATCCAAGTTGATTATTTAAATGTCACTTACTTTAACAAGCCAGGTAATAGGTGTAGCATTTAAAGACTATGCATCTTAGATATCCAAGGTTTTTACTGCCTGAGTTTGAAAGCACTACATAGTAAAAGAGGAAAATTATATTAAAAAACTAAACCAAACGATTACAGCCAATCCCGTTTGCATTACAGTGAACCAAAAACGTGAGATCGGAAGGGAGTTCTGGCTCCCAAAAACAATCAAAACGAGAAGTCCTGGCAAAATTAGCAAGCCAGTTAGCTGGCTTTTACCTTCCCTTAGTACATGATTCACTCAAAATTCTAAAAAAGAGTGGGTGAGAATGTAGCAAATGTACTGTAATAGGCTTTGAGTCTTCCAGGGAATAGGCGTATCATCTTTGTAAAGTTCTACCAGAACTTTAGGTCCCGTCTCCACTTGGATTCGTTGAATTCGTAGTTGTCTTGCCAAAAGCAGTCCTCGCACCGCAGCAGTTTTGCAGTAAAGGATATGGCTTCTTAAAAGCTTCCTACAGCGACACATCAAACAGGAAGCATTACAGAGAATAAAGCCAATTCCCCCAGTTTCTCATTTATCCCATGAGCCATCACAATTAGGTTTGCACCATCTGTCCAAAGGAGGATCCCAGGTTACAAGGACATGATGAACCCTATCATTGTCCTCAGGCATAGCAGCCTTCTTAGTAGTATGGAATAAAGCCACGGCACAGTGGAAAACAGTAGCAGGATAAGGAGTGTGATTTTAAAAAGTAGCAATCAGGACCATCTTTTAACTGAATTAACGGTTGTCAATTTTGACTTTCTTTCGGATTGATGATATGAGGCTCATAGTTAAACTATTCAGAGTATCTTTTGTTGTTTTTAGCTTGTTCATTTTGCACACTGGATCTTTAAACATTGCAACAGTGCTTTGTCCAGTTTTTATTTACTGTAGTTTTGTTTCTGTGGTTTCATTCTGGAGTTAGCTTTCTACAGTTCTTGTTGAAATCATGCCCCCTGAAAAAGAACAAAACTTTAGATTGCATATATGTTATTTTTGTGTTTACTACAAGATATCCTCTGATATAAGTTGCAAATTCTTTTTCAGGCTGCAAATATATTTAATGAAGGCAGAGCTTCTTTGGAGGAATTTGTTTGTACTTTAAAGAGAACAGTTGGTATGCCAGTGTTGGTTGAAGCCATTGGAATTGGTAAAGAAAAGCATGACCTCACTGGCAATATTTTGGATCCAGTTAGATCAAATCAATCATCCTCCATCCGCCCTGAGATACCAGTTGGCACCGCATGTTCGTCTCTTACTTCTGGAGATATCATCAAGTTTTTAACAGGTGATTTTAGGTTAAGCAAGGCAAAGTCAAATGATCTCTTTTGGGAAGCTGTTTGGCCTCGTCTGCTAGCCAGGGGGTGGCATTCGGAGCAACCGAGAGATATTAGTTTTGTTGCATCCAAACATTCACTAGTGTTTCTTATCCCTGGTATAAAGAAATTCTCAAGAAAAAAGCTTGTGAAAGGAAATCACTACTTTGATTCTGTTAGTGATGTCCTAAATAAAGTAGCATCAGACCCCACACTCCTTGAATTAGAGGCTGAAGGAGCCACAGGAAGCAGCACCACTAAAGATGAGGATGAGTGTGCCATGGATGCTAAATCAGACCAAAACGGTCTGCTTGATCATCAACAACACTGCTTTCTTCGCCCTAGGGTTCCAATTTGTAATTCTGAATTTATGAAGTTCACTATTGTGGATACCAGTTTGGTCCATGGTGAAGAACCTTTCAAGGTGAGAGAACTTAGGACTCTACCCATTGATGCCATTAGTAATTATGGCCCTTCAACTCATACAGGAGAAATAACAAGTGATGGTTCAGAAGATTCAGAAGATAGCTCATCAGATGATCAAGGAGATTCTGATCCAGATTCATCTAACAACAAGAAGCTTAAGGTAAGCAGAAAGTGCATCGTCGGCAAGGCAATGCAGTCTGCTCCATCTGAGAATGTGATTGCTTTTTCAAGTACTACATTACCAACAAATGGACATATTTTAAAAGATCAATGTGCCGATCAGCTAAATGAAAAGCTGCCATTAAAGAATATGAAGTGTAAATTCAACCGCAGGGCAAAATCTGGTCAGCGGTCTTATTTAGCACCTATGGCAAAACGAAGAAGATTAACTGCCTGTGAGTATCAACGAACTGGTCGCAATGCTTACTCCTTTTCAAAAGGCCATCAACTAATGGAGGAAGGAGCTCAGCTCAAGTTGGGTGCACAGGAAGCAAGTGGTAAAACTGTTGCAGGGCCTGACCCTTTTTGTGGGAAATTCTATCCCGACTTTCCAATTTATATTAGTCCGGATAAGGTAGACAAGTGCATATCCAAGGAACGATGTTGTAGTAGTACAGCTACTACATCCAAGGCAACTTCCTCTGATGGAATGCCTCAATCACGAACTTTGATCAATCTCAATTTAGTACCAAATGTTCCCCTAGATTATGAGACTGGTGAGCAATCTGACTCGGAGGTGGCCGACAGTCAGCATGATTTGAATTTGGAGGAAGCTGTAAAGTTGTCAGAAACGAAGCAGCAGCATGATGGTTCTGAGGCAATGGAGAACTTTACTGAAACACTTGGTGATCAAAAGCCTTCTGTCAATTCCAGGAGGCAAAGCACCAGGAACCGTCCTCCAACCACCAAAGCTTTAGAAGCTCTTGCATGTGGGTTTCTTGGGACGAAGCGGAAGGGAAGGGATACAAGGGCCCTACTGAAAGGTAATATTGCAAACAGGTCTTCTCGTCGTGTGCATAAGACTGCTGAAGCCCCAGCCCCAGCTCCAGCTCCCCCAGCTAATACTAATAGTTCTGAATTTGGACTTTCGAGTGCCACTAGTGATGACTGGTACACAGGCAATACTCACAATATACGTATGTCAAGTGAGTCCTGTCTTCAGCCTGATGGTAAAGGGACACATGACTTGCTTGGTGTTCCTGTGCATGAGTACTTCCCTGTCTCGAATAAGAATCATGATTGGCAGAACTAAGATATATTGCGAGTCCCGAGAGTTGGCGACTCAGCAATTTGTTCTTCACATGCTCTTACAATGTGAGCATCTGATGTCGGAACTCAGAACATAAATCGATTCGTGTCAAAGGGAGCCATTTTATACATGTACATTGATGAGGTTTCTGGTCATGTAGCTTTTTCTAGGAGATTATTCGTACCAATTTAGGACAATCGATTACTCGAGAAAGATTCATTGGACGAGAGTAAGGGGATCCCCAAGGTGTCACATGTATGTCAACTTCGATTCATCCTATTGGACATGTAACAATTCGTATCATATTGTTTTATGTCATCAGTGGCTTAGTATACAAAAATGTGGAGCAGCAACAACCAGATATATATGCGGCAACCGGAAGTTGTCAAATTGACTTCCTGATGGTGTACTGAGACTAAGGGTTGTATATCTTTGATAAGTATGATATTTCTTCCAGTTATTGTCAGTAGAGGTGATGTCTTTTTTCCATCATTACTGGCCTTCCACCAATCACAGAGTTGTTTACATGTTGCTGTCTGTATTAAAACTATAGAGTTACATATCTTTTATAGGCATAATAGTTCTTTTGGTGGGTATTAGATCATGATGGATCTTTTCATCACTCATTATCGGAGAATGGTTGTTCTTTTTTTTTTTTTCTCATGACAATTCCTTTTCTGGTGGTCTTTATTGAAACTGCAGAATTGTAGATCTGTGATGGGCATAGTATTTCATTAGGTGGTATTTGGTGTATGAAGTCTCTTTCCAGCATCCATTGTCATAGGTGTCTTATCTGTCTCTCTTAAATATATGGATTTCATAGGTCTAACCATCTTTACATCAATAGGTCTAACCACCTTTACATCTCTCTCTTAAATATATGGAACCCATAATTTTCTTTATTATCAGTCTCTTGCACTCAGATGGAACTCCCAATCGAAGTTATCGTACCTTTGTACGTGCAATACATTTGTTCGTCTTGCGCGTTGATGATGAAATTATTTTATTTCTCCCTACTAATGTGTGAAATAAATAATTTGATTCTCCGATTCATTTTTGAGTCTTGAACTCCTGTTCTTATTACTTGTTTTTCTTGAATATTCCCAGATTTGATGGATCGCTTGTTAAATCGAATATTGTAGAATTATCTAAATCCATATATGATGAGGACATATTGGTCATTTTATCATCTTAAGAAATAAATTTTAAAAGGTTAGATACTTCTGTAGTTAAACCTCAGCATCTCGATCTTTAAACTTCAAAAATTTATATTAAAATTCCTATGAAATTGAAATGTCTAAGTCTATTTATCCTAACATCGTCGATTATACTAACAAAAACATAAAAATAATAAGTAAAAAGATAATTTCAACGTTCCATTTGGTAGTGTGAGACACATTGGTGATGACAGACGTTAGTGTCACTAGGGGCTGTGAGTGGTTATTATAGATAAGGAGAGCGACGGTAAGATATAAGAACAGCTCTATATCTTCGTCGATGCTGATGCAATTGTCGAATAACCCTTTCGTCGCTCTGCATCTATGTCAGTATCGACGCAATTGTTGAGCGACAAAAGGGTCGTCAATATAGATGTCGAGCGACCTTTCATCGCTCGTCAACTATGTCGATGCCAACAAAGATGCCAACTACATTGACGTTGATACAGATGCAGAGCGCCAACACAGATGCAGAGTGACGAAAGAGCCGCTCGACATCTACATCAGTGCTAATACAACTATTAAGCAACCCCTTCGTTGCTCACCAACTGTGTCAACGCCGACGCAAATGCAGAGCAGTGAAAGAGCTGCTCGGCAACTGCATCAGTGTCAACGCAAATACAAAGCAACGAAGGGGTGCTCGTCATCTCTTACCATCGCTCTCATCCACAACAGTCACCCGTGACCCCCAACGGTACTATCGTCCGTCACCACTAATTATAATATTAAAATTATTTTTAAATTATTTTTTATCTATTATTTTCGTGTTTTCATCAGTAAAACCAACGACGTTAAGACAAATAAATTTAAATATTTTACTTTTATAATTATAATAATTTTAATATAAATTTTTTAAGTCTAAGAACAAGAAGGTGTAACTATCCCATAAAAGCCCACACCCAAAATTATAATATCGCTAAACAATTCCTTGGCCCTCAGTTTATCCATTTTTATTAGACTAATAAACCTATAGCCATCCTCCTGCGGCACTATATATCATCAGTTGCATATTTATATCCAAGCCCACATGTCAATGATATGACCCTAAAAAATTTCTGTTTACCTGAACGTTGCCATAATTATTACTACTGCTAAAATAATTAAAGAATTACTGTTCTTCCACGTTCAAATCACTGCCTCTTAATCGGGGGATCCACACGCTTAAAATCTGCACCAATTAGATTAAGTTCTCTTTTTTTTTTCGTTTTTGACAAATGGTAAATGATGAGGAAGAAAGAAGATATTTGTGATTCACTCCATATCATTAGTATTAGATAAGTTCATGTTACCAGCCTAAAAAATCAAATCATGTGGAGGAGGGAATAATCTCACTTCATGCAGCATGACTCGTGATTCTCTTTCATTAATTAGCAATCGAAGGAGGGAATGTTAAGTTTTCGTATCTCCAAGGCGTCCGTGAATCAGAACTCGGGGGCCTGTGCACAGTTCTATTCCATAACAAGCGAACAGAACAATACTAATCATCATCTCCGCCGGCCGTGATCATGATCCCGCCACCTTTTATCACCACCACCGGACCAGTGGCGGTCCCGACTCCCAGGAGCCTGCTGCCTTGACCATTCCGGCCTCTTATCCCACCCACTGTCCCTTCTCGACCCGTCGTTGTAGCTCCAGCCACCCTGCAACTCGGGGAACGTTGTTGCCGGACCGCCGGTGGGGCTCCGAGCCTCCAACTCAATCCCGTTCCTGTCCTCCCCTCTTCTACGGCCAGGAAGCAGATGGGACGATGGCGGAGGCCCGCTGGGGTGCGAACCGTAGCTGTTTTGGATCGGAAAACATCTATCTGGTGTTG
Organism: Musa balbisiana; assembly: GCA_004837865.1. Lineage (NCBI taxonomy): Eukaryota > Viridiplantae > Streptophyta > Magnoliopsida > Zingiberales > Musaceae > Musa > Musa balbisiana. The sequence continues at coordinate 11,119,481 of CM017188.1, read as the reverse complement.
TGTCCCGCCTCACAACCGCAGCGGCGGCACCGGGAGCAGGAGGCCATGCCGGAGCTCTTGAGGCCTCAAACTTGGGTGGGGGATGGGAAGCTTGATGTGTGTGAGGCAAAGTAGGTAAGGAGGGAATACCCGAAATGGAAGAGGGGCCGTGATCGAACGAGCCATGTCGAGGCATCGAGGAGATGACTGCTGTGTTGGGCAAACCGAAATCAGGAACCGTAGACTGTTGCATCGGATACATGGCGTATGGCGTCTGGGGAGGTAAAGCGGGGGCCGAACTGGAGACTGTTGGAAGAAGACTCGAGGATGGAAAGATTTGCCTTGCTGAATCAATTGCCGCCGTCACTTGTGGCATCGATAAGATCGATGGTGCCAAACCAGGAGCCGCAACCGGAGGAGCTGCTGCAGCCCTGTTGCCGGGAAGATGAGGCTGCAGCACCGGAGTCCTCGAAAACACCGGGAACTCTGATCTCCAGCTGCCCTGAAAACAAACGAAAAAACAATGGAATGAGATAACACGATAGATTGGCATCAGCAGTTTGCAGCGGAGGCCTCACTCTCGCAGCTTCCGATGGAGGAGTTGGGGACGGAAGAGAAGCCGGTGGTTCCTGCACCTGGGGAGTTGACTCAGGATGACTCTTTCCCTCCGGCTGTGCTACCTCGTTCAACATACCAGTCAAGGCGACGCCGTTTCTCTTGAGCATATCGAGCAGCGCCACCATCTCCTCGCTGCTGAGGTTCTTCCCCTGGTTAGAAGTCAAAGCAAAGACGAGGTCTGGGTTCTTCAGCAGCACGGCGAGCAACTCGAGGTCCGGCTCTGGAGCCCCGTCACTGGTTGATGGAGCAGAGGCGGTGGTGGTGACAGGAGCTGACACAGTCGCAGGGGCTTCATCAACCTGTTTAACAGGAGAGGAGGAAGGGCCTTCTTCAACATCAGCATCTGGCGGCTGCTCTGTGGGGATTTCTGGCGTCAAGCTGTCATCGAAGTCCATTTCCAGGTCCCATGGCTCCTTTGGATCGGGCGGGATGTCTTGGAGGCGAGAAGACAAGGTTTCCTTCTCTCGACGTGTTCTCTGTGTTTGGGCATCAACTTCCTTGCTGTTCTCCCCCGCGCCCACACTCCACTCTGCATTCATCTGCATCTCTGCAAGGACAAGATATGGCAAGCAAGAAACTTTTAGATACGAAATTTGCATTTGGACACTGTAGCCATATTGTGCAGAACTTTGTGCCAACATTCAAGCTTTAAGGTTATAGTTCTCCTGAACTTAAATCCATATCAAGATCAGGGATAAACTAAATTGAAGGGCTTTCAGAATAATTATCTAAAACCAGCCACACAAAAAGACATTGAATGGATTTCCCCATGGCGCATGCACTGCAGCAGAATATGTTGCTATCAAAGAGCACACAGACATCATCTCTACTGAGCTGCCAGAAGCTTTAGGAGTACACAATATGTACAAAAAAAGAAGCATTTCCTCGGAATCAAAATGATATTGGCATGCAGCTTGATGATTAGAAGGGCATCATCCAGTTCCAAACCCTTCACCCAGACTACTAGATGTCATAGTTCTCTCCATAATATTTGACACAGATTATCTGGAACCAAGCAGTAGTTCTCCAGTGTGGCTTCATCACAATGGCATAAATAGCAGTGTTCTGCTTTGAAGCATCTGGCAACAAGTGCAGAGTCGACAGAGAACAAAAACACAGCTGTTGCAAGTGTCTCAACAAAACATGTGCACAGTTGGTTATTTTTCTTTTATCTACAGAGAACTTAATCTGGAACAAAAATGTTACACCTTTGGTCATCATTCTGTGGGATGTCAACGGTCTCAAATTTTGTCCTGTGTTCAGTATGGCCAATCGGAATCAGAATAGAACATCCACCAATTAACATGATTCTTGCTAACCTGAATATTTACTGGTATAAGATAAACACAATAACATAGGTCTTTTGTGATCCAGGTTTCCAGGGTTCATGTCATCCAAGACCACAAACATTGATCTCTGTGTTAGTAGGATCCTTGTATATTGCCCTTCTAATTCATTCTTAATAATCCCATGTTCAACATATTTATTTCAAGACCCAATAAATATGGACAATTAGCAATGCAACAAGTAACCACCATGAATAATGGTTGCATAAAGATCCCATCATCTCTCCAATTGCTTCTGTACCAATATATAACTTGGCCTCAATAGCCAATTTTGATTGAATCCCCTCTGGTACCTCTACATGGTGGTTCAGGAACCCGAATTTGTGTAAACATTGAGCAGCATACATTGTGCCATTAACTAGTACTGCAGATTCCAATCAAGTTGCTTGACCTCAAGTATGGCAGGCACCAAAAGGTACGCTCCATCTACCACAGTGATACCATAAACATTGTTTGGGAATATTCAATTCTCAATGTGTTTTTGGTAATTTTCAAAAAAAAATTAAAATAATACACTACACAAACAAGCACTTGAAACTCTACCACAAGAAAAAAAAACACAGCTTTTTTTTTGCATTCTTTATGTTTATTATCAAAAACCAAGTAAATGCAATGAAAAATGACAAAGCGATTGCAAATCCTATCAAAAGAAACAAAACTGCAAAGTCTAAGTTTCACAACCTTATTGTTCCTTCCAATGTAAATGTTCCTAATCATAGCAGCACAGAAAAGGAAATTTATTACATAGGTACCTGGTGGTATCTTCCATTGAATCAGCTTGCAATTTAGCATCCCTGAAGATACTTGCTTTGGAGTTGAATCTGGATTTGAATTGATCAAAGTCTCAGACTCATTGAGAAGATTGTCTGTTGTGGAAACTGTTGTTATGCTATTTTCCTCTTTTATCAGTGGAGGATCTTGAGGTGATTTACACTCAGACATAATATTGTTGGTCTGAGAAGCAGAAGATGCCTTGAGATCTTCATTTTTCTGTGACTTACTTCCACTACTGGATGGATCTGCTTTTCCATACTTATGTTGCATAAACATTGCACGCAACTTTGCTTTCTGTATATCATCAGCAGACATTGGGCGGCTATGGTTTGAAGAGACCATTCTTACGACCTGTGCACTTCTACCTCCAGCCTTATGATCAGGCTGTTCAACCAGTAGAACTTTTCTACGTTCTTTGAATTCTGTCAATTGATAAGGAAATTACATATTCAAGCTCCCAAAAATTTCTTAACAAGAAAGATGCAGGGACAGCAGCAGATTACATTATTAGTTATTTTCTGGCCGATTCTTAGTCCATTTTCTTAATTGTAAAGGGAAAAAGATCATAAAAGAAGTAGCATCTCGACACTTGATGCACATCCATATACTACCTACTTAGCAAAGAGTGGCACTTGCACACAAGCCACATTTACCAATAACAACTACATGCTAGCATTGAATAAATCTTAAATGCGTTCATCTCTAGATAGGATACTACAAATTCAATACAAAATGTTAATAACTTCAAAGGTTCTTATTGATCGTTCAGTGACGATGAACATTCAGGTGTATCTAAAGAAGGGGAGACAATGATGCAGTTAGTAGTAGGTATATTAATACAGTCCTCCCGTATGATTCACATAGCAGCTAACATTCAGCTAGTCACCAACAATTTCATGGCTGAAGGGGTTCACTGATCAAGGTCAATCATATGCTTGCCTTATTTGATTATGAACAATTTGTAGAAATAAATTGTCTCATAAGGTTGCATGAAAGAGACAAAAGCCGACACAAATAGGTCTCGATGAAGCACAGGGGAAAAGCTAAGCCACTGGTTGAATAGTTGGCAAACGTTGAGTTTTGCCCCCATCAAGAGTTAACATCATATAAAATAAAACAAAAATTGTAGAGGGTAGGTCAGACAGCATTCTGAGAGTAATTAATAAATAATTCTAAAGTTCTCAAATGCTTCGCACATTAGAAATTTACAAAGGCTAGTAATACTAAAACTGATATCTTACTTCTGACACTCAAACTATTAAAACCACGAGACAGAACTACCTTTTCTATACTAAGGAGTTGTGGTACAAGTCATTTATATTCCAAAACTGACCAATCATACATTTCCTACTCTAATTTTTACTATAAAATCTTGACCTTTTCAAAAGTTGCTTGGAAAAAAAATTAATGACCATTCTTTTTGTGCATGGAAAGTATCTTATAGCATTCTTTTTGTATGACATTCAAGCAGAACTGATGGCTTGACAACAATCTAACGCATGTCAAATCTTTTACTTGTTAATCATAAATACTAGCCAAAATGGTTAGTGTTGTTGTTGTAATTATCCAGAAACACCTTTGTCAATTGTAGTCAGCAGATTTAGGTCAGTGAATCTGAGTTAATATGGTTCATTGCAGGAATTTCATCATTATAATATGTTCAAATTTAAAAATCTAGTGTAGAAGCCAAAAAGAAAAAACAACAATTATTTAAGAAAAAATAAATATTTGTTTATTTAAAATTGTACATGAAAGTGTAAAGGGAAATTTTACTTTTTTTCTTGATTATGGGTCCCATATCTTTCTGCTTGTTTCCTCCTCTGTGATATATCAACTCACTTCTTTCTTCTAATACTTTATGACCTTCTATTTAAACATTCTAATGTCTACAAACTAGAAAACCAATCTAAGCAATACTAAGATTTGTGAAAACTCAGTCTATTAAGCAGCAAGGTAACTCTTATCTCATTCCATATCAATCCATACTGACTGTATGACACTCAGTCTATTAAGCAGCAAGGTAACTCTACTCATCCTAACCTGTATGACACTCAGTCTATTAAGCAGCAAGGTAACTCTTATCTCATTCCATATCAATCCCATACTGACTGTATGACGTGCATTGCAACACTGAATAATATATACAGTGATCAGCTCTCAAAGTGAGCATGGAATGTACATTATAACTGTTGCAGTAGTCACAGTTCTTTACAAATTGCCTAGAAACTCGCAATTGAATCAAACATGTGAACAACTCTCGGCAGGGTTCCCAACTTCACCATCTTTGACACAGAATAAAATAACATGAACAATTAAAATAGGCTCAATTTTATTTTACCTCCTGAGCTTCAACATGGCCGAGTTCAACATGAATCAGCTTGACATGCTTCTTTGCATGTACGCTAAAATGTACATTCAAAAAGTTACCAATAACAACAAGGCGTGTTATCCCAACTAGAACGCAAATTCTAGCTTGAACCAAGGTTGGAAAATACAAGTTAGATAATAGCATGAAACAATGCATCAAGCACAAAATTATCTGTTTAGGGCCTTGACACAAAATTATCAAGCTTAAATATACCCCAACTCACATAAATTAAAGGTATTGCTTATCAAGCTTTTTGAGTCAAAAGCATGTTGAGCTACCTAGAAATACACACATCTAGACTTGATCGATTACATAAACTAAGCTTGATGGAAACCAAATTTCAACCTGAGCTTGAAATAAAAAAAGGATCAGACAAGTTTGATTTGATCGCAACCCTATTTGCATAACATGAAGAGTATTGTGGAATTCAAACTGACTTGATTATGCTTTATCTAGTTAACAGAAAGAAAAAAGGTTGATAATTTTTGGTGCCCCCCTCCACATTCTTTTTTCATCCAAAATGCAGTCGTATTTTAAAATTAATAGCCAATAAAAGCCTTATGTGGTGAGGTTCATAGTGAAATAAATTCAGATGTGTTATAGGAGTAGAAATATAAAGGAAAATGAAGTATCAGTAATGAGGAAGTGGAATAAGAAAAATGAGTATTAAATTTAGTTGATGGATACTGGTCAATGAGACACTCCGGTCATGCTTTTTACTTGAGTCAGAAGATGCTGGAAGTAGCTTTAGTGTCGGTTTAGGCTCTGCTGTTCTGCATTAGAGAGAGAAATTTGTTAAGTAGTTTCTGCAAAGGTAAACTCACTAAAATCCTTAATACATAGAAAAAAAGACCTCAAAGCATGATAATCTGATTAACTGCAGCAAGAGAATACCTGGTTATTTCTGCACCTCCAGTTAGGGAAAGGATAAACTCCTAGCGTTTAGAACAAAAATCAAGTCTTATTATTCTAAACAAAATTTTCATGATCTTTTGTATATAGAAATACTCACAGGAATGTCAACTTTGGACTGGCATAACTCGTCACCAAGAAATCCACCCATCCTGTGGGACAAGAAACAATGAAATCTAAGATGGCAAGAGAAAAAACTGGAATGGCACATCTCATGGTAGAAAGGAATACATGCCTCTTTTTATGAAGTGCCTCCATCTCTGCTGTATTGGAGGAACTAACAAGAGGTCTCTTTAAAGCCTGGCTTTTCTTGAATACTTTGCTCCATCGAGAAAGAAGGATCCTTGCCCTGTTTGATATGTCTGATATCCAAATCAGATAAGTGAGTTCCAGTGAGCAATTATGAGAACCATAATAGAAGCAAAGAGCAGATATATTCAACTTCTATAAAGAATAAATAGCAAAAACATTGGACAGTCAGAAACAGAACATTTGCATTCGAAATGTGTACACAAGGTTTACTTAAGTTTTGGCCAGTCAAGCAAGGTCCTATTTACTGTTAAAAAAAATGTTAATTACACAGTGAAATTATCAGTCGAAGTACCTGCTTCAGTCCTGCAATTGCAATTGCATATGTATGAGAAAACGAATCAAATAATTTGAACTGTGTAGAGGCATAAAAACTGATTTGATGGAAGAGAGATGAAACAAAAATCTTAAAGTCCTTTTCAGTTTCAAATATACTTAATATTACAGAAAAGAGGCAATACCTAATTGATCACTGCACTTATATATATCTAAGAAAAAGCAGTAGATGGCACAATTTCTTTGAACCAATTCTGCCAACAGCAGAAAAGCACAAGATAGATGAAGGAAGGATTGCAATGCTGATAGGCACACATTTTTTCATCAAGTCTTATTATTCTAAACAAAATTTTCATGATCTTTTGTATATAGAAATACTCACAGGAATGTCAACTTTGGACTGGCATAACTCGTCACCAAGAAATCCACCCATCCTGTGGGACAAGAAACAATGAAATCTAAGATGGCAAGAGAAAAAACTGGAATGGCACATCTCATGGTAGAAAGGAATACATGCCTCTTTTTATGAAGTGCCTCCATCTCTGCTGTATTGGAGGAACTAACAAGAGGTCTCTTTAAAGCCTGGCTTTTCTTGAATACTTTGCTCCATCGAGAAAGAAGGATCCTTGCCCTGTTTGATATGTCTGATATCCAAATCAGATAAGTGAGTTCCAGTGAGCAATTATGAGAACCATAATAGAAGCAAAGAGCAGATATATTCAACTTCTATAAAGAATAAATAGCAAAAACATTGGACAGTCAGAAACAGAACATTTGCATTCGAAATGTGTACACAAGGTTTACTTAAGTTTTGGCCAGTCAAGCAAGGTCCTATTTACTGTTAAAAAAAATGTTAATTACACAGTGAAATTATCAGTCGAAGTACCTGCTTCAGTCCTGCAATTGCAATTGCATATGTATGAGAAAACGAATCAAATAATTTGAACTGTGTAGAGGCATAAAAACTGATTTGATGGAAGAGAGATGAAACAAAAATCTTAAAGTCCTTTTCAGTTTCAAATATACTTAATATTACAGAAAAGAGGCAATACCTAATTGATCACTGCACTTATATATATCTAAGAAAAAGCAGTAGATGGCACAATTTCTTTTGAACCAATTCTGCCAACAGCAGAAAAGCACAAGATAGATGAAAGGAAGGATTGCAATGCTGATAGGCACACATTTTTTCATAGTCAAAACATACTCTCCCAGAAAGTATCAGTACACACCATGCCAATCCATGCAAGATGTGCCAACATGTGGTTAGGCCAATTTTTGGAATTTAGATGTGGCTAGGACATTTTTTTGGCATCATCCTGTGCTACAAAATAACAAACCTTGGGGGAAATACTTGTATATGGAGATTTGCAAGGGAGTCTAGACATGCCTACTAAATGACAGCTGCAAGAGCACAAGATTTAAAAATCATATAAAGAAATTCTTTAGACAACAATACCATGCTTGAAGGTGGAAAGGTGGCCAAATCTAGAAAAGGATAGAAGCATCAAAAGACAAAAACTATCCTCTAAAGGCTCAACTAATACCTTAATGCCGCTGCAGGTGATAAATTGAGACACAAAACAAAGATATATTCAAAAAGGATGATATCATGATAAAAAGATTGAGACACTAAACAAAGATATGTTCAAAATGGATGATACCATGTTCAAGTGTTAGAGAATTCATGATAACCGCCTAGTTTACCCTTTAAGAAGAGGAAGCATAGATATCCAACCAGTGAAAATAATATCTTGTTTATTCTTAAGCTTTTAGAGTAATTTCAATGTCCATATTGCCCAAATATTTACCAATTCAAACTAAAGAAAGACTGGGAAAAATATACTAAAGCCAAGACACAACACTTAATATTGCTCAAAGTTTGACTGTCCTACTGCTACTCAACATGTACACACCTGATGTCCTATAAAATCGCAACCTGTTAACAGCTGGCACTATAGCGGACATGTGCACTGGCAAAGCTTTGTGTAGCGGCAGGTGATATAGAACCTGAACAAAAAATATCACTTTATTTCAATAACTCATAGGATAGCCGATAGCAGTTTTCATCAAATAGATAAATTAGGACCTTAAAAATGACAAGAAGCACGGTAGTTTGCTCTTCAGTAGCTGCTTGGCTCAACCACGTCGCCAAAATGCTGATGCCACCGTTATTTGAAAACCTAAGAACATGCAAAAGATTTGACCCATTAAAATATAAAATTTATGATATCAGCTCAGGTTAAAAACAAACAACTCAAAATTACCAAATCAAAACTGCAGTGTTTTGAATGCGGAGAACCCATTCCAGCAACTTGACCTGCCCAGAAAATGTATCTTCCTTTCTCATCAAATTGAATATGTTGTCTAAAAACTCCTTATCATCAGAGTCAACACCAGGAACAGTTTTTTCCTGCGACAAGGATCGGCAGCCTTCTTCAACTTTCACAAGGCCAGTTGAGTTCGGAATGTCCTGCTGGTCAATTTTAACAGTACCAAGAGTTCCAGTGTTATCAGGAAACGGCTTAATCTCCCTAATAACAAGAGCATCAGCAGCATTTCCTGATGGCTCTTTGCTGATAGGCTTCAGCTGGTCTGAACTTGATGAATGTTCTTCATTGGATGTTTTGGATGCTTCCAATCTAGTTGCTTTCTCACGTGACAAGCGAACAAGCTTTCTCACTCTTGAGCGCTGACCAGCAAAAAATTCTCTGACCTATAGGTTTTGATAGAGTAAATAATCAGTCTTTTATTCCAAATCAAATTATTTTTCATTCACAACTAACAGATGAAAATGGAAACCAAACAAAAAACTTGTCTTAGACATGCATCCTATGATGCACGTCATCCCAGAAATGGAGGTCAATGATGTGAGGTTTATTTGGTTGCTAAGCAGAATGTATAAACAATGCAGAAAAGAGAGACGAAATTGAAAGGGAAATAAGAAAACCCAAGAATTTATTGTACTATGTTTGAAATAACTAGTGGCAAAAGATTCTTAATAGATGTGTCTTGAAATTTTTACCCAGCATCTTTCCAAGGCTTCAAGTGCACATGACACATATACCGTTCAGATACCAGCATATATCTGTTATATATTCTTTCAAGCAATGCTCATCCGAGGATGTGGATTAGTATTACAACTTGCCACCACAACATATGCACTGACTTGCATAGATAAGAGCAAGCACACAATTTTACCAGAATGGTTCAGCGCTTAAACCATTCTTTTTCCATCGAGCCTACACCTAGTATGAAGACTAATTATGCACTTCATGAAAATTTGCTCATTTAATTGCTAACAGCTTTTCAATTTTCTTTTAGATGGTAAACATCAAAGGAAAGAGTTTATAAGAAATGAAATTAACAAAGGATGTCTGTGAAAATTGAGAAGGAACTATATGGTATATTGTGAATATAGATTGTATAGCATCAGTCTAGCTGACTTAGCAATTCTAAACAGGCTACAAACTGATATGTTAGTTATAATGCCATAAAAGCATCTCCAATCTCTACATCATAAATTGCATACCACAAATCTACCTAATATCCTCGTCAAGTTAGCCACACTATCTGGATTAAGGGATTTAGAAATGGAAACAGAAAAAATATCCCAGTCAAAAGGGAGTATTTTCTATGTCAAAAGATCCAAACCAAGTAATTCTAATGTTAAAAAGGCACTCCCAAAAGAAAGAGCCAAGTGTGAATTTCTTCATGCAATGTATCATGATACATTTGCAGCATAAACTTCATTTACAATTTCTCAAAATTTTCTGCTAGGTAGAGAATGATAAAGGGGCAAAGATGTAGAACTAACTTGAATCAAAAAATAAATTCACTAAATGTTGATTTTTGCAACGTATTATTTTGATCCACCCATCAAGAATCCTTCCTCTAAATCATTATTTTTCACTCTACTTTGTCTCCTATCCCAATGCAACTCTTTCCCATCTCGAATAATAAGGTGGCCTTTCATACAGGTGATCTCATCAATTGAGTCATTGTAATGAGTTAATGACAGATACATAAGTGAAGCAATAAAACTGAAAGATCAGGTCATATGATATCACATAAAGCAAAAGACCTGCGACACTGTAACCCCACAAAGGGCACTGAGTTCACGAGTTTCTTTTTTCCCAATTGTATCCTTGATAGAGAAAACTGACTGCAGGTACTTGACTGCTTTAGGGTTCAACAAATCCCTTGGCCGTTTCCCTGTAAAAGATTGCATGATATCAAACTTTACAGTAGAAAGTTCGCATTAATTCAGCATCAAAAACAGCTTGAAGCATCTCCTATCATGAACATGTGATTTCATAGAAGGGGCACCACTTAATAAGAGAAATGATGCAATCAATAAGAGAGCTGCTGGCCAAGTTTTCTAATTGATGATACTGTCATGTGGCTAGGATGCCAACCAATTTTCAGCAAAGCTGAACGGTGGTGGATATGCTTTTAAATTTCAAAGTCACCTCTGAATCAAGTGCAAAGGTGCAAAAAAGCATACCACCATTGAACTTAATAACATTCAGAGCATGGTAGGTTCACATCATCATTCATGTTACAACAAGGAATTGAAATGTGAACCTTTCTTTGCAAGCCAAATATGTATGGTGATGGACCTGATGGCAATGTAGGTCATGGCAGAGAGATGGAGACACTTTGCCATGCACACAAAAGTTAGGGAATACTAGTTCTTCACACCTGATACAGATAGATGAGCAAATTTTGGTTCAACGCATGTGTACTGGCTTCTCATCAATATGTGGCAGAATAGCTAAAAATGGCATCCCATGTAGTTTCTGAGAAATTTAATGACAATTGAAGGCTAAAGTTGAATTTATTCTTGGTCCATATTAAACCTAGATTAAGTCATATAAATTTGTGGTCAAATTAATTGGCAAACAAAATCATGGGTAAGTTCTTGTAGTTACTAATTATTTGACAATCAATCCTAAGTTTTTTTTTCATCATTAGATTAGATTTTCATTCAAATCTCTGTAGTTCTGGATGAATCTCTAAATTATACTACCAAATCAAAAACTCCTAAAAATATATTGCTATTATAAGTCAATAGCAATAAGCCCTGATATGGTATGAACAGAAACTAATTGATCACATTAGTTAGGAATGCAACGTAAATTGAATTGTTTTACTTTTTTTTCTTTTGAAAGTCGATTTGCAATCTATAAATAATAAAGGATGCTGATCTGTTTTCCACTGGTAACACTGCTTTTCTGAATGACCAATTTGACATCAACATGTTCTCGATTTAATTTACATTCTTCCTACGTGAGCAATGTTTTCTTTCAATATCATCATGCTAATCTTTCATTTTTCACTTTGAACTAATTATTCATATTCTATTTGATGTAGTGATAGAGTAATGCATGCCACAAACTGAAGCATATTATGACACTTTTGTTAACCAATCATGCAACCTCTTCCATCATCTTTCCAGCTAATGATAGACCAACACAGAGGAGCACATTAACCTTGTTAGTAACATTAGACAATTCTGAAAAGATTTTAACGTAGGTATCCAACACATATCGTCAACTAACTACTAATTCTATATGATTAAAACTTGCTACTTGAATTTGGTTTCAGATGTGACATTGTAACTATATAACAAATTTCATTACATTGGTAGGTAGAACTAGTCGTTCAATCAGATAAAACAACTTAAACAAAGAGAAAATAACTCATTCAAAAAGTTTATTGAAAGTTTATAATCAGATATCAAGAAATCCTGACAAAGCCAAACCTCAAATTATGGCTGAAAGTTAGCACTTGTGGTAAATTTATGGATCAAAAGTATTAAAAAAATAGAAAATTCTCTAAATTAATTGAAATTAATTTGAACTTCCAATAAACATAGTTGCAAAATGCCATCCAAAACGCAAGTCAACAACTCACCAATTCGTATTGATAATGCACCAGCAGCCTGCAAGCAAATCAAAATGCACTTTTACAATCTGCCGTCTAAAACAGAAGATATATAAAAAGGACAGTCTAATGGATCTAAATTAAAATGAACTAACAAAGAGCGCAAAAGATAATTATTTGTGCTCAGTCTCAAAAAGAAAATTATCAACAATCCAATGAAAAGTAAGATCATGTCACAACAGCAATAAGTGCAAAACAACACATTGCTGCTTCCTACAATTTGAATGACAAGGAGATCCACCAAGAAATACTGTGATCAAATGTACAAATAAATAGAAGAAACAGCAATCAGAATGTTTACATTGTAAAGTAAATATAGTGCAAAATACACATTAGGCAGTTTTGGCTCCTGAAACTTGAATCATAAAGCTCCAACAAAAAAATTAAGATAAAAAAGATGTATGTAGTAGAACCAACAATTAGAATGTTCAAATACAAAAAATTAGAAGTCTGTCAATAGCAACAGATACATGTTTTCATGTCATTTTAGGAATAGTATAGGATTTTTGTTTTGATCCATCTTCCTATTGGTCAAGTCACAAATAGCCTTTTCCTTTTCATCTACATACTCATATCAAGTCAATTAGAAAGAAACTTTGTTGCAGAAAGAATTGAACTAGATCAACAATTGAAACCAATTTTACAATTGCAGTACTTATTAATAGTTTACAGGCTTGGAACATCTTGTGGAGTTTGTAAGCACATATCAACTGAAGTTTTGATCCAATTAAAATAAATAAAATTAGGAAAAAAATATAGTTTTAATCACAGTTCTAAATACCATCCGGCCTGGTCCATATGGAACAATATTTACAAATTTGATGGCAAACCAGAAAACCTGGATCAGCCCCTCCCTCCTTCACTCCCTCGCCTCACCTCCTGCATGACACCTGCTGCCTGCCCTCACCAACCTGCCCACCAGAACTCCTTCCTTTCTTGCTCCTCCTCCTCCTCTTCTCCTGCTCCTCTCCTTGTCCAGCTCTCTCCAAAATGTCCCTCATGGTTGACCTTTTTATATTCCATTCATCATCCATCCTAGACTAGATGAGTTGCTATTCTACTAAACAAGATAAGTTTAACTTTTACTAGAAAAATCTCCTCAATTGTTATCTCGTGTTTGGATATATTTTAATCAGTTTGTCATGCATTTGAGGCAATCATGCTCTATAGTAAAATTTTATGTTGTACTTATTTAAACCGCTTCAGTTGAGTAACACCTTAATTAATGAGATTAAAATTAAACTATTAAGAAAGGTAAGCTATCCAACAAGCCACACAGAAGCTCCATCTTCAAGCTTGTCTTGACTTTTACATTCTTTTTTTCATTTAGAAGCAAATTAAAAGGGCAAAAAAGAGTTGCTGCTTCCAGTTCACTACATTAGATCATAGTACCAATAGCTACAAGCTATAAAAATTTATTGTTTTAAAAAAGAAACAAACTTGGCATTTTGAGTTTCTACTGAGCTAGCTTCCTAGACTATTGTCAGTTATACAATCTTTTCTCTTCAGGGATCAATCAATTTGTATAATCACATTATGTTCACAAACTAAAAAGCCAAAAAAGAACATTCAGCTGAAGGTAGTTAAAATTAAGTTTCTTGCATTCATAAGAGGGAAAGAAAAAAGGAAATCGTAAAAGAACTCTAATAACAGCAAGGAGGCTTTAAAATAATTTTCTATCTAAGCAAAAATTACTTTAGATATTGATTTATTATTCTAACAAATAGACTAGGCTCTCTCTCATTCATAACATCCATCAAGCTGCTTCAAGACTTTGTTGCTCAACCAACCTCTTCTAAAGCTTCCAAAAACTATTTTAGTTCAAAAGTTGTATGTTTTCATGACAAAATTGGAATTCATCTTACATATTACAAACATAAGGTCGCACAGTTAATAATGTTCTCTTAAAAACTCTTTAGAAAAATTAAGAAAATGTGTTCCAACATATCTCAAAACCATTTCAAATATTAAAATTAATTAATCCTACTTTCAAATTTTTCCATGAGCCTGAACTAAGGTCCCACGGGATACGAGTGCCCTCAAAAATGCATATAAAACAACTTGAGACCTAAAATCGTACAAACATGGCTAATCATCATACCTACACAAAAACATAACACCTCTATTGCTAAAATGTGCAGGGCCATTCAAATACTTGATCAGAGATGGCTAATCAAGACTTCACAGGAACACCACATATTACACGCAGACAACATGAGAAATTTCATAAAATAAAAGAGACCTTATTCCACAAATTAATCCATAACATATACAAATAGCTATTACTGTAGCAATAGATGAAGCCCTAATTATCAAATCAAACCATGCTACTTCAAACAATAATTATTTTCCGTTGATTTTAACTATTCACAACTTACTGACCCAGCAATGCCCTAAACGAAAGAAGAAACCGTACCATTTCTTGGGCGAGGGGGTTCACCCCGGTGAGCTTGCATTGGGCGACAACAAGCTGCTGAAGCTGATCGATCTGGGAATGGAAGAGCTCCCTCTGGGAGTCGACGAGCCTCGCCAAAGACTGCATCGAGTCGCCGACGTCCAATTCCACGAGAGCACCCGCCGACTCCGCCACGACAAGTGCCATATCCGATCTGTTCGGCGAGGACGCGCAGGAGGCCGCGCATTAGGGAAAGGAAGGGGAAGATGTAGGGAGCCCCTTGATCAAATTCGATCTAATTGGAGCGAACCAATTAGGGTTAGGATTAGGGATACAAACGGGGTGATGGAAGACCGAAGAGGGGGAAAAAAAGATGCAGGCGGCGAATGGCACCCTCCGATGTAAAAGAGGAAAGCTAAATTACATATATATCCCTATAAAAGCACGTGATTTACACATTTATTAATCCAAATAAGTCAGGGTAATTTTAAAAAAATAAAAATATTAAATTATCATTTTTTCCAGCATAATTAGTTAAGTCTTTTAGAAAATAAGACGACAATAAGAGAGGTGAATGCGATGAAGATAAGATGAAAGCGATGATCGATAGGATGAAAACTAGATGTAATATCGTCTTTTAGAAAATAATAAGTGCTCCAGAAAAATAGAAACTCGAGACATTTTTTTGGATAATTTACTAAGTAAATTATGTATACATTATGAGTTCCTCTAAAAAAAATTATTCATCTAAAACATTATACGATGATGACGATAAGGGATAAAATTATTTTTTTATGCAACAAGGGATAATTTGTAAGATTTTTTAAAGATTGAGATACTATATAGAAATTTCACAAAGATAGAAGCTTTGTCAAGAATTCATCCTAAGATTTTTATCATTTTATATTTTATTAATATGCTTCGATACTATATAAGGAGGGAAGTAATAACTTTGGAAAGCATTGCAAGAAATTTGTAATCCTATTATAATTTTAGTATAATAAGGATTTTAGTATCGAAAAATTTTGTATTTTATTGAGTGTATAGGCTACAAAATAAGAATAAGTGAGTAAAATATTATATTTTTATGTAAATTTTTTTTAATTAAAATATATTTTTATCATATTCAATAATGTATATAAGGTTCACAAGTAGATTCAAACATGAGACCTATCACTTATGTAGTAATATATTAACAGAGACAAGTTTTGATACAAGTTAGAAATTAAAGAAATTATATGTGTAATTGATACAGGAGAATTGTTTGATTTTATTAATTTGATAAATAATTAATGATCTATGATATGTCAAGTTCTTTTATCATCCTACAATATATTTACTTACTTCTTATAGTGATGAGCCTTTACTAAATTAAACAAAATTAATAATTCGACATCTAATCTAACAACATAAGTTTGTAATATTGAACTCTGGATAAACCAAATGGTAAATATTCGAAGTTTTAATTATAATAAATACTCTTGCTTTGGGCGACAATAATAATAACCATAATACTTGCTATAAAGAAAGGGATAACAAAGTTTGAAGTTGAATCTATTGTAGAACTTGTTATTAAAATCTTCAACAAAGAGGATCATCCTCATCGGCTTAGAGATAAGTAAAAGAAATTTCCATCCAAGATTTAATAGTACGTTCTATTTTTTTTCCAATTTTTTAAGAGGGTACTTTGAAAAAGTAAATAAATCAAGTTAAAAACCCTATTTTGATTCGATCGGAATCGTAGGGAAGTAACTTAAAGTCCCTATTTTGATTCGTCAAAATGTTTTTTTTAATTGAACAATGAAAATAGATGATGAGTACATGATCAAATTGATCATGTCGTATATGAACAAAATTCAAATCTTTCAATCTTTAGGAGTATTGAATATCTTTCTTGTAATAGTATATGCGATATATTTTGATTCAGACATTTACTCATGTAATCTTATTAAATATGAAGTCATTTTCATTGTTATTATATCGATTATTAAAATTAGGTCTGTCCATAAATTACCAAGAGTAAACGTATTAACTATGAGGAACGTATATTTACAATGCTACTAATAGTTTGACAGCCTATTTAAAAGCATTATAACTTTGGTCATATTTTAAAGGAGAAAAAATAGAGTACTAATTGATTAGCATATTTTATGAAAATATTTGAGTTTTCTTGTATTTGGAGAGGTTTGACTAATAGATTTGGTCAAAATTTATGCTCCTAGGAGCATAGTTAGCTTATATCAAGCCTTTGACATTATATATATATATATATATAAACCACTATGTACTTGATAGTTTATGGACTTAAAAAATAATAACTAGAGAGGCGGAGGGAATCAATCTTGTGCTATGTGATAGCTTATCACATAGCATAATGGAATCATTGAAAGAATAAGAATGATTGTTTAATAATAAATGTGTTAGTTTCTTACGTGCATGACAATAAATATGAAGTTTAGTATATTATTACATAAGCAATAGATTTCAATTTTACAATATAAATATTTTTATTTTAGAAATATACTTAAGAAAGAACTTAGAACTTTAATGTAAAAATCCATTAAAAAAATAGATAAATGACGTGGACAAATGACTATGATATTTCATACAACAATATTGCAGTTGGGAAATGCCATCAACCTCATTTCACAATGAGGTATAATGTAAGAGTGAGTTATAAATGGATGCAATATTACTAAATACAACTCTTCAATTAACCAATTATATTTTTACTTTCCATAATTCATCAATTATCAATTATAGGTCAAGACATACAAACTGACCGAAAAGATGATATCACACAAAATACATTCTAAACTTATAATATCAATATTTAAATCCTAAAAATATTAATTTGATCGAAAAGATGATAAAAAATTGCTTCGACTATCTATGAAAGAAGGGGATAAAAAAAAAAGAAAGTGTTAGAAGAGTTTATTAGAGATATTTTAAAAATAGTAAAAGCATGGTAAATAAGCTTAGTATTCATAGTTTTTTTACTATTGATAATTATTTATCATCGATAATCATTTTAAAATAATAAAATTATTTTTATTATTATTTATAATTATAGTGTTATAGTTTTTTTTTTCTCGTAACTTTTTATTTTATTTTCATTGATATTCCTGAATATCACTCGATATAATCCCATCAATACTTATGTAATGACACCTTAACATTCGTGATAAGTGTAATCAAAATTGATGTCGTTCATTATTTATTTTATTTGTCGCTCGATGCTATTTATCACCCCTCCATCGTTGAGAAGAAAGAATAAAAGGAGATAATTTATAAATATTAAAAAGCAGAATAGAGTATACTTGCAAATGAAAATTTATATATATTAAAAGAAAATAATAAATAGTAACGTAAAATGTTCCCATTTGAAATCTCCTCTTTAGATCCTAAATGAGTCCCAAGACATGAGTTCACTTCATAAACTAACCAATATAAGGGATACAAAGGTGAAAGCATCCACGCCGGGCTCTTTAATTTTTATTTATGGACGCTATCCCGTAAAATCCCAAATCCTGAAAGCAATTTATATAACCCTAAATCATTCCACTACATTCTTGTTCGAAACCAGAGCGAGCGGCGAAAACCTCGATCTACATGGCCACCGTTCGCCTCCTCCGCATCCGCGCCCCCTCCTCGGCCCCCCCGCTGCCTCCGCTCCTCGCTCGATTCTCGCGATCGCATTCCACCACCACCGACGCCGCTCCCGACGCTGCATCGCCGCCTCCCGTGCCCCATCGCCGCTACCCGCCCCCTCGGCCACACGAGTTCGCTAAGCCGTGCGAGCTCATCGGGAGCTGGACTCCAGGCGGCAACCCTCGGGAGGCGGCGGCGAGGCTCGATCGGCTGCGTCGGGACTACAGGAAGCAGATGAAGCAGGTCCGAGCCGAGTACGCGTACGAGATGGAGCTGCTGAGGATCGAGAACCAGCGCAAGGATGACGCCCGGCGTGAGGCTTCTCGCCTTGCCAACGAGGAGCGGAAGAAGGCGAAGGCTGCTGCAGCCGAGACCCGCTCTGCGGAACGGAAAGCCTTCAAGGAGGAGCTTCGCCTAACCCTAGTATGTAGCCTTCTTCTGTTGATATTTCTGATTCTTTTTATTATCCGAGTCTTTGATTGGATGATCTTATAGTATGTGTTATCATGTCGAACAAGTCATGTGCTCTACCAGATCGAGAGTTTCTTCATGAATTTGAGTTGCTAATATAATACTCGTTACATAGACTGGAGTGCGGGTATTGGCACTGATATGTGATTACTGTCATTTTAAGAATATATGATACACGATCGTTGCTACCTTTGGATGTTTCCTTAAGATTGAACTTTTTGTTTTCTCAGACGTACAATTTCTGGGAGACATCAAAGCAAATATTCAGATAAATTTGTTATAGCCAATAATGAAAGCCATATTCAGAAATCAAAGCCATTAGCCCATTGGAACTGAGTTATGCACCATCTAGGGATTATTTTTTATGGAAAATAGCTGACTTTTTACTCTATCTGAAGTCCTCTCGTTGCCCTGTTTTATAATTTTATTTTGTCTTCGTTAAAGACTCTTTGGAAGTTAGTGGGAGTGTCTCATGAAAATAATAGAAGTAACAGTACATGTAGCTATCTTTTTAGTTTCAAAATAATCCATAGTTAACAAGACTTTTTATTTCTTATAGCCAGAGATGTAACTCAATCGATTCACCTTTTGACTCACACCAATGCAATAACTAACCATGAAAAGATACATACAGTCTTGATAGATTCACCTAAAGCTAAATATCAAATATCAAACTGCCTCATAACAGAGACTCATGGCATTGTTGGGGATCATCCAAACTATTGTTGAGTGGGTTCACTACTGGATGGATGTCAAACTTAAAATGACTATTTAGAAGCCTTTTTATGGCCATTAAAATGCATGCTTACAATGCACATATGATAATGAAAACAAAACTAGAATAGACTATTTTCATCTCAAAATCTAATAGATAATTACTTCTCTAAGTCTGGTTGCAACTTGTTCGAGTTGCACCCCCCACACATCTTGGTTTGGGTTTTCCAATTAGACCTGTTTTTATTGCATCAAGCCCATCCACATAACAAAACACTTTCTACTTTTGTTTTAAAACAACACTGAGCAAATGATAACCTCAAACTCTATTCCACCATTTGCCTCCTCTTTTTATGCAACCAACTTTTGTCATCCTCACCCTCACCACAATTGTCGTTTCTCACCCAAAACCTACAATTCCAGTTCTACCATTTTGCCCAATGCTGATAGACCAACTTCTGCAGCCTATTGCCACTTTTTTGTCTCGATCATACGAGTTCTCTAGACCATGTGGGTTCGTCAGGAGCTACGGCTTGACCATCAACCTTGGAAGGTGAATATGAGGCTCAAACAGCTCCAAGTAGCAAATGAAGTAGATATTTCACCTAGTCCATGTATGTGATGGAGCTGTTAAGGATTGAGCAACAGTGGAAGGATGTCACTTGGAACAAGGCTGCTTGCTTCACCATCAAAGAGCAGTAGGGAAGGCCATTTTCACTGAGCAAGAAGGCCTTCTAGGAGATGCATCCTTCTTTTCATATTTGTTACCTATTTTTCCCATAAAGTTTCATTTCTCTATGTTTGTTAGTTTGAGTGATATTATAATATTACTGTTACTTTCTTGAACAAGTCATTTTTCAGATTTTCTTCATCAATTATAAGTAATTGTTAATTTTCGTCTCTTTGTTTTTATTTACATTGGCCATTGCACAAATATTGCCAGGACACAAGTAATAATGGATATCCTTTAAGAAGTATAAGATTGTCACTATTAATAATTTGGAGGCTTTAGAAGCAAATAGTGATGCCCCATATTGAGAGTAAATGGTGGATTTTCTTGATATGAGAGGCTCGATGGGCTTAATACTAAGGTTTAAATCTCGGTCTTATACTGGCTTTGGTAATTCTCCCGGAACAATAGATGGTGTAACAAGCTGCATACCGAGTTGTACCTCTTGGTTTCAATGGAAAAGAAACCTATAGGTACTAGACCATAGATACCGGTCGGAATGGTAAATTTGTATTGTTTTTAGAATTATGCTTACTACTAGCAATTCGATCAAGAGCATTTTAGATCACATGGTTTATAACACCTTACAAGTTACTAGGCTAGTCCACCTGTTAGTTCGAGTCATGGCACACATTAAACTTTATATTGAACACAGGCATCAACGGGACCATGTTGTAGCCAATGTGGGAGTGAAAGGCCATAAGTTTTCATGTATGTGCCTTATTTCAATGATATGTGCACCTTTGTCCTAGATTTCAATAGACCTTGATGCCGCACTGCACCTCGAGCTTCCAGGGAGCTTTTGTTGAATGGTTATCTCACAAATGTTTGTTGAAGTTATTTTTATTCTCTTTTCTTAATGTTGGCATAGTTGTTGGAGCTTTGTTCACTAAACCTGGTATTATGTTCATTATGAGGCTGGAAACATTTCGAGGAGATACTTTTGCACATACATTAACTCTGGCCTAGCACATAGAATCACCTTTGTGCTTTTCACAGCTAGCCACCTAATATGCATGGGTATATTTTTATATTAATCATTGTACATGAAACTTTTATCTTTATTTTCAGCAATTGACATGGCACCTTGCTTTGTTGTTGCTTTTTTATGACCATGCTAAACTGTTTACAGTTGAAAGAAAGAACTCAGAAATTGGAAAGTTGGAGGGCAAAAGAGAATCTGAGGGAAGAAAAGGAAGCTGAGAAAAAAGAGCTTTTACGTCGCCAGAGTTCCATGTGGATTAAGGATGAAAACTTTGAGAGAAGAATACTGGAGGCAATAGTTGATACCACACCCCTCTAGTCAAATCCGATATTTATGAGGTTAGAGGTTTGTCCCCTTTCCAACTTCATTTTGATGCTTTGGATGCTGCTTAGTCGAATAATATAATGGAACTGCTATTCAACAAAGAGTGTAGACTGGATTCAATACCATGAAATTAAGATCTTATTTTGTTGATCTAGTGTAAAATCTTCTGTTGTCTCTGCAAGAGGGAGGGAGTTCCAGTCAAGTTTAGGTACTTTTTTAATGAAAATTTGCATGATTGCTAATTGTACTATTTATTATTTATCATTATAAACATACTTCTTTTTTTTTTTTCAGTTTGATGATATCGTGGACATAAATATTCCTTGCTGGTGTCAATTATTACATTATTAATTTTTAGTGATAAAACAGTGACTATCTTAGTAGTGATTTAAGTTTCACCCAGAAATCTTTACACTAAACTTTGCTGCAGAGTATATTGGAGAATAGGTAATGTCCGTGGCTTGATATGTGTTACTTCTTGTCGCATTATTTGTGCATTTGTCGATTGTCATGGACTTCAAATTTTGCTAGCCCTAAATGCTCCCCTACCACATGGTTGGAGGGTTACATAGAAAGAAAGACGAGATCTCAGCCTCGTCCATGAAAGTATATTGCACAGACACAAAGTAAAAGCCAAGGATAATAGTTTCACGCCTCATTGGTGTCTTTTGGCTTTTAAATTAGCTTTGCACATTTGATCACGAGTTTGACAAATTGTTAAAACAAATGTAGCAAATAACAATTATTTACTATGTTCGTTTTTTCTGTGCAACATTGATATTGGTAGAAATGATATAGTAAAATCATCCAATTGTTGCATGCATTTGATGTGAAATTATGTACCATAACAAAATTTTTGGCTTCAAGATTTGACTTACTCATATTCTCCTTTATCATCCTTTATCGAGGCAACCTATACATGTGCATGAATAAATAAAATATTTGTTTTTATCTGTATACTAACTTCTTATATGTGTTTCAATATTTTAATCTCAAAATTATGGATTTTTTTTGTATATATTGTTTCTTAGTTATCAAACATTAAGATCCATAAATCATTGTTGGTTTAACCTGTTGATCACACAACTTTTTATGACATTCATCATTTTAATCATCCCGTTTTTATCCTATAAATAATATTTTCATTAATATCTATCTTATTGAATAATTGATTCAAGAAACTTAAAACTTTTATGAACTTCTTGTTCATCTAACCTAATTATGTACTTTTATCTATTTATAGTTTTGCTAAAATTGATGTCATAAATTTAATTTTAATTCTACTTAATCTGAAACCTCTAGTTTTTAAGGATTGTCGCAATAACTCTGATTTATAATTATTTTTATTTAAACTCACATCAACAACATAATATTATCATCAAATAACAAACATTAAATGATTACTTAGTTTTAATAGAAAACTCACTCATTACAGTTCTAATTCTAATAACTATATTATCATATATATTTTTTATAAATCAATGAAGTTTGTTGATACATTTTTCTTTTTTAAAACTCGTGATAGTAAATTTCTAGAAACTTTATTATATGTCTTTTTTAAATCAATAAGAATTATATATTTATATATTTATTCAACTAAATTGAATTTGGGATATATTTATTTTAAATCTTATCCTAAGTTCGATTATCTTCTTCTAAAGTTTCATTCATGGTATGACCTATGATTTTATTTCCTATATAACTAAAATAATTTTAGATGTTATCTTTATTCTTATAAGTTAGCATTAAAAATAGCTCTTCTTCTCTTCATTAAACATGTTTTTAAATTTTAAAATATTATTAAATAAATTAGTGAACCAAGTTATTCCTTGGTCTTTTAAACTTTTTCAGATATTAATAGCAATATCATCATATTTCATACTTTTACCTATTTTCATCTTTCTCAAGGCTTCTTTTACCTCACATCTCTAATCTTATGAACAAATATATAATCATTAGATCTATCATCATTATCTATAGTTAAAGCAAAATTACTTGTGGAATGTTTATTAAATAATTCATAAAAATAATTTACTCATCTTTTCTTGATTTTATTATCATTAATAAGTATTCTTTCATATATATATATATATATATATATATATATATTATCTAAATCTTTGTGCTTTCTTTTTCTCAATCTACTAATTTTATATTTTATTTTCTCATCCTTACTATATAACTTTGTTATAAAAATTATCATAAGCCTTATATATTATCTTACTAATAACTCTTTTAGTATTTTTAAGATTTTGTATCCTTTAAAATTTTTCTCATTTTTATTTTTTTATCTATCTTTAAAGCATGATCTTTTGGTAGTAATTACATTCTGAACTTCCTCATACAACCACAACCCTTAAATAAAGCAAGCTAATTATATATTAGCCCGTATATTTGGACATTATTAGCATTGTGACTCTATTGCCTTTATTTTTTTCAAATTTTTTTTTACTAAAATTTTAATCTTATTAACTATTATAGTCTAAGTGGTGTTAATTTTATCCCTATCTAAGTTTTAAGTCGTCTCCTTTTCTGTCATATTCCTAAAATTCTTTACATTGTTATCTTTAAAATTTTATGATTTAATCTTCATAAAATTGTTTATTATCTATTTTTATTTTTTATAATAAATATATAATACCATATTGATTTGTTAAGCTTTTATCTGGTATAATTTTACAATTCTTACCTATAATTTTATTAAACTTTCTCATAAGCACAAAAAACATAATCAGGTGATCACTCTTATAAGTTATTAAATATTTTTTTTCTTGAAATAAATATTAACAATAATGAGATGATACAAAGTTACAAAATATAAAATCATGACCAATTATACGTCTTTAAGTTCTAGATATCCAAAGAATGATAGTATCTAGGTTCTCTCAAAATTCATTTTTTGTTTGATAATATAGTATAACTCTAGGGGCATAAGTACTTATAATATTCAAAACATATATTTCTAAGATAAATTTTAAAACTATGATTTCATCTCTAAATCATTTCACCTCTACAATATTGTCATTAAGATCTTTATATACAATAATTTCTACATTTTTTTATATTTAACTTTGTTATTATATCGAATTTTAAATATGGTCCTATCAATTTTTTTTTAGATTCTTCTCCAAATAATATTTATATTTAATTATTCTCATAATGTCTATCAATTTTAATTATGGTACTATCAATCTTCTGACCCATCGATCGCATTTTGTGATACCTAGGTATCTCGTATTACTTTCGAATATTAACCTAGTCTCATAATTAAAAATATCCACTTAATCTTTTATTAAAAAAATAATATTTATTCCTAATTATTGTCATAATGCATAACAATCATAATCTCATTTCTGAAAGTAAGAATCTTTATCACATCCATGCCTCTTCCGAGTGACCTCGTTTTGCTTTCAAATATTAACCTAGTCTTATATCGAAATCAATCAAGGTATAAAGTCTCTAAATGATATTTATTCTTAATTATTATCATAATATCTATCAATTCTAGATTCTTAATCATTGTCGTAATGTTTACCAATTCTAATTCTTTTTTTAAATAATTCTAATTCTAATTCGTTTTTTTAGATTCTTCTCCAAATAATATTTATATTTAATTATTGTCATAATGTCTATCGATTTTAATTATGGTACTATCAATCTTCTAACCCATCTATCGCATTTCGTGATACTTAGGTATCTCGTATTACTTTCGAATATTAACCTAGTCTCATACTGAAATCGATTAAAGGTATCCACTTAATCTTTTATTAAAAAATAATATTTATTTCTAATTATTGTCATATTTATTTCTAATTATTGTCATATTGTCATAAAGCCGATATGCCCTGTCAACTCTATATTTCTCTTTTACCCGTCTGCCGCCCATAATCGACTTTGGTATCCAGAAAGTAATATGTCAGACCGATAGGGAAATGCAAACTCTCAATTCCATACTCCGCCGATTTCTTCCGGGAAATCCCCAACCAACGAAAAACACATAGTCCATCCCCAGTTCACTAATTAGACCCCAAAAACCATGGCATCTGAAATCAATTAGTCTTATTCGGAACTGCGGTTGACACTGACGGTATTAAAAAAAGAAGTGTTTAATCGCCCACCGTGGGGCTCGAACCCACGACCACAAGGTTAAGAGCCTTGCGCTCTACCGACTGAGCTAGACGGGCTTGTATGGTTATTTGACTCTATAATTATTTGATATTATGACAAAATAATTCTCTCTCTCTCTCACACCTCTAACATCTGCTTCCTCCAAATTAGGGTATTTGTTTGATAGACTATCCATCTTTTCAAAGGGCCAAAATAAGGATGCACGATGAGAAAAATATGAGCAAATATGCTCATACAAAGCTCATATTGGAGTACCAAATAGCTCACATCCTCGAAAGACAACGAAAAACATAACCAACTAAATGCCTAAAATGTTTATTAACTTCAAAACAACTCAAGTTAGACGAAAGAGCATTTGATATCCATAAAGCAAATTGCTTGAACCAAATCATCAAAGAAAGACGATGGTTCTGATACCACAGCTTAAATTTGTTATTTGATCAAAATAGACTAGTTGCTTGTTTTTTTCTCCTGACAAATGGAAACAATATGAATGCTCATTTTGCCTGGGGATGCGAGGCGATGAAGTCAACGGCAACTTTTATGCAGTCAATCTTGTCTGCTTCACTGTCGGGGATTTCAAACCCAAATTCTTCTTCAAGAGCCATGACAACCTCCACGGTGTCTAAACTGTCAAGACCTAGATCCTTCTGGAAATGAGCATTTGATGTGACCTGCGATTACCATAATATAAATGATGAACCCTTTAGTATAGGACTTTTGCATAGTATCCAATTTTATGACCTCAGCTGGGAAACAAAAACTTGGCATTAATAAGTATCAGAATGTTACTACCGCCATTTGCAGTCAATGCCAGATAAGCAAACTATTAGTTGTCAAATGAAGTGACAGGAAAGTATGCATCTTAAAACCTAACTTTGGAGGTGTCTTCAGAAAATATCCTTAAACACTATTTCGGGAAAATGCATACCTTCTCTAGCCTGGAAGATTCTCTAATATGAACAGTATGAGTTTCCTTATTCAAAAGCTATAAAGAAAAAAGCCAAAATACTTGTAGGTATTATAGTTCCTAACAGAGTTCGCAAAATGTCCATCCTGGTATTTCATGTAGTCCAAGTCACTCTTCCTAATGAGATTCATTTGACAAACTTCACTCATGGTTAAAGCAAATGAAACTAAGGGCAGGGAACTGGTGAACTTAGTTTGGTTGAAGGAAGCAACCAAGGATGTGAACATTCCAATTCGAACAAAGGGGATCCGAAATTGATTTTGTGAACTGATAAGTAAAAATAATGCCTTCTTCTTTCAAAATCTATTTCCCTATTTTTTCAAAAGCCACCTCCCAAAATATTGAGTATTGCCTAACAAACATAAAAAGTATAGATGTACCTCTGTGTCACTGATCGGGTTGGATTGTCCAACACACCTAAGATATGTATCGAACCTAGCCGATCCTAATATTAATATTAATCTTGAGAACTATACCTTGAATCAAACAACAGGAATTGGATTCTTACAATGCTTAGAACTTAAATTTTGTGGAGCAAGGCCTACACACCCTACCATTTATAGTCAAACACACCCTTAGTGTAGCCATCGTGCATATTTGATACAAAACCTAAGAGACTCACTAAAAATAAAGTAACAGTTGGCTGGTTGCATGTAAATTATCCAAAAAGTATAACCCTGCAACATGGTTCTGACACGTAAAGTTCAAATTAACAACTCTGATGTTTTTAGCAATTATCGTGTTACATAGAGTAGCAAAAACAGGTTCAAAACGTACATGTATCACCAAGGTAGAATTTCTGAAGAATGGCTTGCTATTAAGCATGTCAAAAATCCAACAAGAAGACCTCATTGATACTACAACAAACATTATGATGCTACTTCTACACTACAACCTCACTGTTGAAGACAAAATGTTCTAAGAAACAATATGCTGTGGAACAAAACCAGTTAGAGTGCACATTATATCTCATAATGTGACTATGTCAATAATGAATCAAAGAAATCATAATATGGCTATGTCAATAAAAATGGAATTAAACAAACAAAAATAGTTGATAGCCCTAACTTTTCTATGCTTGAGAATATAGTCTAATAAAGCTTCTGCCGGTAAAACTGGCCCTCAGGAACTTCGATCAGTTATATGAATTGCAATATCACATAAGAACTAACACACAAAAGTTATTTTGGTTCTTAAGTAGATAATGCTCATATATTTTATGATGTATCATAGCAGTTTTGCTTCTTATGTAGCATGTAAATATACACGTCGTTGCAGCAGACACCGATCCTGACAACGCAACCTGATCGACAACATTTGGTTATCCTACATGCTTAGACGCAACGCATACTCCCGCTAGTGTAAAGATTAACACCATCCTCTCATCCTAGGAAAACCCAAACCCACAAAAAACCTAGTTTGCACTGAGCAATTCGGGTCCAGCAGGAATTGAAACCAAAAAGGTCAGATCGATTTGAGCAGATCGATTTGATCAGTTCTGAAAGTAGTCAAGTACCTTGGAGGGATCGACCTTCTGGAAGTTCTTGACGACGGTGATGATCCGATCAGCGACCTCAGATTTATCGAGGAAGGAACCCTTCACCTCGTCAGAGAAGCCGCAACGAAGGAGGCTAGCGAAGGGAGAGGACACCTGCGGCGCCGGCGAGACCACCCGCAGCCTCAAGTGTCTCAGAATCGTGCTTCGCACCGCCGCCATCGGAGAGAGGAGGAGGAGAAGGTGAGGGGAGTGGCTATTGGGCTCAACTCGAGGATGTCCTTCTTTTGTTCGGGTTCGGATCGGTCACAGTTTAAGTAGGCATCGTTTAGCGGCCTAATTTGTTCGGCTATTTCCGTGAATTATAAAATCTAAATGATAAGAGCTTTTATATATTTATTATTTTAATATCTAAAAACAAACGTATTTGTTCTATAAATTTCAATATAATATTTACGTCCTCCTCATGTGCCACCTTCAATTAGCAACCACTTATTATCCATGGCTTTTTTGAACTTAGGAAAAAAAAATTGGTGATTTTTTTCTAAAAAAAATAAATTTGGTTTTTTTATTTTATTTTATTTTTCGAGATCAAGCTCGTTATTTTTAAATGCCTAGAGTTTCAATTCTTTATAATGATAAAAATATCCTTTTCAGTTTTTTTATAATGATTTGAATCGAGATTAAATTGATTTTGATGATTCGATCCGATTCCGCTTCTAATGTCTTAGAGTCGGAACAAGAACCAATTGATCTTGATGATTCGATTCGGTTCTTCTGGTTCTAATGTCTAAGAGTTAGAACAAGAACTAATAACGTTGGTTCAATTTCGAATCGATCAAAAAAATAACAAAAAACTATATGCCCCTATAAATGATAAATATATCCTTCTAATAGTTTAATAAAAAATTAAAACAATATTTTAGAAAAAAAATAGATTATTTCAATTTGAAACATGGAAATGGAAAAAGAGAGCTTATCCAAAAAAAAATCTGGAGTTTTTGTCGAGAAATCATCCAAAAACACAATAATACAAATAAACATTTTATAAAAAAAAATGAAATAGGAAAATGGCAAGTGCTCCGAAATAGTTCAAACTCATATTGTTCTTCTATGGAAAATGAACAGAGAATGAGAACTGGTGTACCTAATAATTGTTTGTCCTGTTATCATGATCTGCATGCTGGCAATGCTGCAGTGTAATCCTCTGACCATTGGAACTGCAACTAGATTAACTATAAATGTCAATTTGGAATGCCACAGTTCAGAATTCTTTTCTCTGTAAGTTGATATATAATAAGCTCTATGACAGCTTCTGGAATGGAAACTTCACCATTGGGTTTGAAATCTAAAGCAAGAGCAGTAATTTCACTTGAATATATATGACATAGTATGCCAATGATTTCAATAGTTTCCTCATTCCTCTCCCCATTTCAGTAAAAATTACATACTAATATTGCCTCATGTGGGGGCACAATACAAAAGCTGTCAGATACTGACAGGGAAAAAGACATATTAGCTGCCATATTCATAACAACAGATGATCATCACTGAATTGAAGTCTACCTGTTTCACCAGAAGTGGAAACCACATTCAGAGCAGTAGGAATTTTGGCTTACTGGAAATGAATAATCATCAGAATAGATTCACACTGTTATCCGATCCAGTTGTTATCTCAACCGGTGAATCTCGCAGGATGGTCTGTGTTGAGGATGATCAATCACAGGAAGATTACAGTATAAACATTTTTTACAGTAACATATGTATATAGTAATCTGCATTCTTAGGGCCACCTGAATGACAAATTGTGTAGTAACAAGGTAAATGACATAAGAAGAATGTGTGCATCATAATTCTGACAATGCTTCCTCAACTAACTCCTCCAATAGTACCAAACCAACTTCCTTGCTGAAGTCATATATTTCCAACCACATGGATTCAACCCATTGCCCGCCTGTCATCTCTTTCTTAACCAACCAGTCTACTGAATTGCTGCTGTAGTTAAATTCACCTGTCACATAACTGTGACCAGAAAACCAGCTTCTTATGGTTCCCCACACTTCTTCAGCCAATGGACCACTCAGACAATCATCTTTATTTCTGTCACATGCTTGAGACCATGGATATGAGGCCAGTGTCTCTTTCTGGCTTATATTTAACAACGCTGCATTGATGGAATCAAATAGGAGCCTCTTGTTTGATCCCCTTTTTCTGAATTTAGCCTCCTCACCATTCATGTGCAGCTCCAGTAACATGGGATTCAAAGGGCTCTCTAGTGAATGCCATCCTGTGAAGTTCACACTGGACTTTTTGCAGTCCAATCCAGCAGATGCAATCAACTTTTCAACAAAGACATATTGCTCATATTCTTCATCAGCCTTCGACAAAACTCTGGAATATCTTAGGGGATTTGATGCCGTGTCCAAATATGAAAATTCTTTTGATATAGAACGAGCAACCGACTCGATTGGTGAAGACCTAGAAAGAGCTTCTGAAAGAAAAGAAAAGAAAAGAAAAGAAAAGAAAAGACATAACTGCTCGGAACTTAGTATATTTGTATGACTATGTACGATGACAACTCACGTTGATGTCCAACAATGGCATTTTCAATGGTTTGCGACAGTCTGTTGTTGACATCACCAATAAATGGTGCTTCTAGAACTGATGGGGGGCAGGGTTGACTGAAGTTCCCAAATGCACTGGATTTCTCAAGGAATTGACCATCCTGCAAGTTTGCAAATAGCAATTTAAATACTGTGTCTGAATAATTAAACAACAGAACACATGCTTGTGGCAGCTTTCAGAACAAAAAGATATTTGGGGCACAGGAATTAAGAATATTCTTCAGATTTGACTGTTAAAGTGCATTCGGGTTTGACACTATAATAATGAACGAGAGAGTCAACAGAATAATTGGAAGAATATTAACTATATAATTTCACTATGAAATTGGATTACAGAGATTGCTTATTCATCACAAAATGAAACAACAACAAACAGGCATAATGTCCTAATTATCTGGAACCGACTATATAGATATTTCCCTGTCATTGAGATGTCTAATACAATATCTTAAGTCAAGAGACTTCAATTCTCCTTTTGTTCTTTGCAGTAAATGCTTCTTAGATCACCATGTACCATATCACTGACCCTAATCAACTCGCACTATCTAATCAAAGAATCATAGGTTTTTCTTTAACAGGTACATGCCATTGGATACATTTTTATATTATCTTACCTTTATCTAAGCAATACCTGATTGCCCTCAAATTAATTTTTTTATCATATATTTTCTAATAATACCACATATCCACCTCAACCTTCTATTATGTTGAGTTTTGTGCATAATGTTTCTTAACCATCCAGCACTTTAATCTCTAAAGCATGACTCTCCTATAGAACAATCTCATTATTATTATTTTTAATCTAAGGGGAAAATGTTGATGACAAAACCACCAACACTATTTTCCACTTTAACCATTTAACTTTCACTTTATGAACAATGCCTTATATATTTTTTGTTGCATAATAAATCAATGATACCTAAAAGTTTTACTTACAGATGAACTTTTATCTATCCTCTCAATCATATCATTATTTCTTTTCTTAGTATTTGTAAAAACTACATTTCATAAATCTAGTCTTAGTTCTATTTATCCTAAAATTTTGGTAACTAATATTTGTTTTCTAACTCAAGTTGACAAGTAATCTTGTTTTAACTTTCATTAGCAAAACAATATCATCAGCAAATAATAATATCATGGAGTTATATTCTATATATGACTAGTAATTATTTGCTGATATGAAAAGATAAAGGGTTTTAGGCTGATCCTTGATGTGATTCTATGGTTACAAGGAACTCGCTTACGACTATTAGGTTCTTCATTATTTTCTAGAATATACCATAACAAATTTTCATAAAAACTATCATAAATTTTTTATGCTATTAAAAATCATATGCAAATCTTTCTTCTTTGTGCTATATTTTTTCATTAATTTTATATATAAATAAAAAAATATTTATGCTTGATTTTTCGGGCATAAAACCAAATTCAATCTCCAAAGTCCAAAGTGCTTATATTGTATCCTATTTTACTTTGAATCATCCTTTCCCGAAGTTATATAGTGTGACTCATTAATTCAATGCCTCTATAATTAGAGTATACATTATAGCAAACAAAAAAAATTTGTAACTAACAAAAGAGAAGCTTTGAAGAAAATATCTTAGTACAAAAAGTTGCTCACATCAAACAAAAAATTTATAAACAACAAAAAGAGAAGCTCTACAGAAAATACCTTAACATAAGGAGTTGCCCAATCTGATCCATCATATACCAATGATGAAGAGTAAGCATTGGCAGATATTTTAGTAGGACTAACTAGATTACTTTCTGCTGAGAAAATATCATTGGCAGATTGCGATAGAACTTCTTTATCACCAGCCTTGGTGATGCCAGGTTGTGTTCTATCATCAGATACTGCTAAGGGAGGTGGATCCAGCTTCTGCCTGTTTTGTTTCCTGTTTCTAGAAAAGAACAAGCTTGATAGTTTAACCTTGAAAGATGATTTCCCACCTTTTAATTTTGGAACCTCCTCCTGAATACATTGTGCACTAACCAAAGAACTAGAAGCCCCTACGTTCAACTCAATGGTTTCGTAAACTGGTGAAGAAATTGGGACGGAGTTTGAGCTAGACAAATTCCTAGGAAATTTTGGATCATAATATTCATCCTTTGTTTGATCTACCGACAAGGACACTGAGGGTACTTCCATGTCAAATTTTTCATTGGACAACCTCCTACCTGAAAAAGTGAGTTCCTTTATATTCTTTACCTCAGATATGGCAAGCATCTCCCCCAATGAATTTGAGTTCCTCCCTTCTTGTACTTGTTCGTGGCTATTTTCAGTTGATGTTACAAGCGACAACCTCTCTGAAAGCCGTTTCTTAGCTTCTCGCATGACCGCTGATTCAGGAGAATGAGATGATGGACTGAAGGATGAGATTGAGTAAGGACTGCCAACTACATTAGGGTAATCACAAGAATGCAGTGATGTAGGTGAAACTACCTTTCTCTCACTAAAACTGACAGCCTCCTGTACTGTGTACTCACTTCCTGACCTGTTGAATGATCTCTCATCCTGAAAGTACCTCTTTGATAACAATGAGGACAACAAAGATTCATCTGTTCTGTCACTACTAACACACTCTCTCATACATCGAGTAATTTCCTTGGCTATTTCTCTTGATCCTACTGCTTCATCAGTTTGCAATGCTTCACAGGTACCTTCTGCATCCGACAGCTCTGGTGAAGAAATTGGTGAAGCCAGTGTTGTCTTAATATGATGAGCTCGTAAAGGGCTAGGCTTTAAAACTACTATCCTTGTTGGTTGAGATAACATCTGAGGTTTTTCCTGAGACCAAGAAAAACTAGAGCTCCTATAATGTTTATTTGTTTTTCCTACATTTTCATGTGAAGCTTCATAAGATTGATTTTCCATGACTTTGTCACCTTTTGTCCTGATAACATTTGACGGTTTCAATACAGTTATGCACTTTTTCTGAGGTGGAGGTACATTGTGGAACTGACAGATTTGTTTTGGTTCATCGAGAAACCTAAGGAATAAATCTCTGTTTGAACTCAGAACCTCTATAGCATCTTGGAACTCCTTAGATTTAAGAAATTTATCATCTGTGGCCAGATGTTCCGCTTCTGTGGATTTCTGTTGAACAAATGCTGTTGTTCTTTGGTACGAATTCTCATCAAATTTTCCATTCCATGAAAAATGGTCATTAACCAGACTGTTTCTCGCTGGTTGCTGACATGCCTCATACACATCCTTGTTTTTTTTCTTTTCATGAGTGCATGACCGGAGGCTCCATGGCATTTTCTCAAAGTATTCATCTTCCTTCCACTGACATCTTTTCTGTGCTCCTGATAAACTGTTGCACTCATATCCCTCTTGCATGTCGCATTTATCAATCAAGACTGCTTGCTGCACTGGCAAAGAATCAAGCCCCATTAGTCTGGCAACAACACTAGGAGGCTTCTGCCAAGATTCTGTTTCCTTGCACATCTCCTCTGCTATAAGCATCTTCATGGGTGTTCCACTTGATTTCTTGCCTGACGGACTTTTCCTGTGTTCACAGGTAACCTGTAAAGAAATTTTGATTAGGCAAGAGGGTATGCTTCATCTGTCAATCCTATAGATATTCACATCTGTATAGAAGGTCAACTTTTAACTATGGAGAGCGCTTACATGTTTGCCCTCTCTCTGAACTGCATTAGAATCTACCTGCTTCTTCAGCATATCAGAATGATTTCCAACAGCCATAAGATCTGCTAATATTTTACACCACGTTAATCACAGATGGGCTACGTAAATATTATATAAGCTTAAGACTAGCACAGAAATGATAATAATATAAAACAGATATAAATGAGTTCAAAATAATGTCATATAGTCCCAAGCCTATTGAGAAGAAAAACAATCTTTCAAAGGAGGAGATATGCATTAGCCAAGGATCAGATATATGGTCTGCATACCAAGAAATGACGTCAAAAGGCCAACGGAGTCAAATGTGGTACAAGTAAAATTTCCGAATAGAAAAAGGTCTTTCTGCTTGATCTTAATGGAGACACTGTATCAAGCATCATCATTCACCAACGTGAAGTTGTGAACATCATCTCTGCGAATCGTACACTTTCTGTAACTAGGAATTTGCAGGGGGTTAACTTTTTCGGGATGTGAGGTTTATCATCCCACTTAAGCTGTGTTTGAACACCCTTTAATCGGTTTTGGCACAAATTTGGGTAGGAAGCAGGCACCTAGTCAGGTCCCGGTTTCTGTCTAAATAACTAGATAGTTAGTCGGTGTTTGGACAGCGGTTTGCTACATTGTCATTCCTCAAGCTAGGGATGGCAGCAATCGGGTTTTTACAGATGCCCATATCTACCCAACCCACTTAAATCTTGTTCGGGTACCATTCAATAACATTTGAAACGAATTCAGTTAGGAAGGTAGATATCCATGTCAAATTCAGGTCTGGGTACTTACATAATTAGTCAGATTCAATCGCAGGTGTAAGGAAATT
This sequence comes from Musa balbisiana, assembly GCA_004837865.1. Lineage (NCBI taxonomy): Eukaryota > Viridiplantae > Streptophyta > Magnoliopsida > Zingiberales > Musaceae > Musa > Musa balbisiana. The sequence continues at coordinate 11,083,994 of CM017188.1, read as the reverse complement.
TGGCGGCACCTAACCTGCTTCGGTCCCAAGCTATAATAACCTCTAACCACTGTAAACTGGGAAATCGGCAAACAAACAATTCGACAGGTACCAAAACTGACTTTCTAAGAAATAAAATGATAGAAAATTTAAGAACCATCTTTTAAGGTAAAGATGAAGGCTCTGACACCAAAAGCAAATCAAAGAAATCATCACAAATATGTATGTATACCATCCCTGTGTGGGTTCTCAGCAAGTTGTTTGATTCCATTCATGTGGGCACTTAAGTCAAATATGTTGATCATCTTTCACATGCATCTGGGAAATGGGTTCTGAAGATCCCACCTCTTCCTACTCTAGAACCCACCAGTCATCTCTCCTGTGCAAGGAAAGAAAGATGATTCCATCTGCATAGTCTCAATATCTAAAGTAATCATCAATCACGATTACTTACTTAATAGAAGCATGATCGCATGTACGAAGAACAGAGATAAAATAGACTGAGCATTGCCTCGATACTGAGAAGAAAGCAAATTCAAGCTAAGAATGCCAAGATTTGGCATTAATAATTAAAGATACTATCATTAAATACATGAAATCAAAACACAATACGATGTATAATTTTAAGCTCAAAGAAATAGCACGACAAGTTGTTCCTTTAAGGGGCGGTACAATTTTAGCAGACAAACGCATATAAGAAGAAAATGTCACCCGCGAGTCATAGCTTTAGAAAATCCCATCAAATATCAAAAGAGGCATTTTTCCGAAAGAAAGAAAAATAACCAATTCAAGAAGCAGGAAAACAAACACAAAAAAAAGGGGAAAAGAAGACGGTGAAAAGAGAAGACATTAATGTGAATCACAAGGCAGGATATAGGAAATAGACTAGAAGAAGGTAACAAAACTAGCATAGGAATCTTCTCGAGCATATACGAAGACACGGAAGCCAGCCAAAAGCTAGCTTATGATCTCAAGGTGAAAAGCTGCCATCGCTGAGAAAGTTCCGAGGGAAAAAGGTGGAATCAGATCGTACTAGGAAAATAAAGTTACCCGCGAGATAAACCGAACAGCTAAATCACATGCAGTAACTCAGTTCTCCCTCAAAAGCGAACGCAAGATGAAGAGAAGGCGGTGGAAACCAGAAGAAAAGGCAGTTCATTCCCAAGCAGTACCAAATCAAATCAAAGACATCATTTTGAGCAGCAAAAAATGAGGCTTGGTCCCAAATCAACCCCAAGAAGCGACATTTCGGCCACGGAAAGGCTGCCCTGCTCCGGAATCGAGATCGGCGGTCAAAACAGAATCAGAACAGGAACAATACAAGGAATCCAGCTCGAGAAAATCGAAATTTCGGCGTCGGACCCAAAGTGCCATACCGGGCGCCTTCACCCACCACATTACGCCCGCGGGCGCCCCGATCTCGATCCCTCTTCGCCACCGGGAATCGCGATCCCGGTGCGGACTCCGCCTACATCCAGAGTCGAGCCGAGAAATGCAACCTCCAGACGAACACGGGGTCGGTCTGTCACAGCAAAGCACGCTCTACAAAACCGCTGCCGAGTGAGGTGAAAGCGGCCGAGAGAGAGAGAGAGAGAGAGAGATGAGCGTGTGTTGGAGAAGCCGGGCGGACGTGAAGCAAATTTATCTGTTCCGGTTTTCCACGCTGGTTTTCGATTACGACGTGAGTACAAAAATGTGCGCAACAAAACCAGTGGACAGTTTTAGCCCACGCGTGCAATTGGGCCCATAAAATAATACGAATCCAATTCGACATGTTGAACATTGTTCTCGATCTGAATCTAATTTGGTCATCGAATCGCTTGATAAAGTGCATTCACGGATGCTGAAGTCGACCAGAGTCAGTTAAATTCGTTTTGATGCTCCAAGGCCCCATTTACTTTGCATCGTCTGATAGATTCCAATGATGTCTCATCATCACGCAACATAGACTGTAATTTGATTGGTCAACCTGAAATAAAAGAGAAAGAGAATGATTTATTATGAAGTAACGACGAGGATCTCAGGATTCACTTCCTCGGCCGTCTCCTTCGCCTGAGAAGGAGAGGGATTCCCTCGTCGATGCGGAGAAGATGAGCCATTATACACTCTTCGATAGGTTTTATACAAGACAGAGTAAGATGGAGATTTTTGAGAATGTGAAGCAGCCAAAGACTTTTGAGAATGTGTCCTCTACAGATTATTCCTATTATTATATCTCTTTAGTATTTTGACTTTTATGCTTAAAATTTTATATTAATATTTTTATAATTATAAAAATAAATATTTAATCTTATTTATCATAAAATCATTGATTTTACTCGTGAAAAATATAATACGTACATAATTATTAATGTACTACCACAAGGAGGCCTTCTCGGGCCCGGAGACGGACACCTACAGCTGCTACGGGGTGGGGCGGGAGACGGTGTTCAGCTTCCTCGAGCCAGTGGTCATATTCCAAGCGATGATTCCGATTGCGCTCTACATATCGATGGAGCTGGTGAGACTGGGGCAGGACTTCTTCATGATCCAGGACAAGAACTTGTTCGATGAGGGAGCAAGACGAGATTCCAGTGCAGGGCGCTCAACATCATCGAGGACCTGGGGCAGATGAAGTACGTGTCCTCCGACAAGACGGGGACGCTCATGGAGAACAAGACGGAGTTCCGGTGCGCCAGCGTCGGCGGGTTGGACTACAGCGCCGCAAGTGATGGTGAGGAAGACGGATACTCGATCACAGGTAATAACGATGCAATGCTTCCTTCTTCTTCCTCGCCCATATGCATCAAAATTGTTTCTGATGATCGTTCATCGCAATGGACGGTGAGACCTGGAGACCAAAGATAAGCGTGAAGACCTTCGGGCGTAACCTCATCGATGTGCCTAGTGAGAGACAGAGGTGAGGTCGGCGGGGCCCAGAGGGGCTCCGGCTCCAGGGCGGAGGCGCGGGCGAGATATATATATATATATATATATATATATATATATATATATTATATATATATATATATATATATTATATATATATATATTATATATATATATATTATATATATATATATATATATTATATATATATATATTATATATATATATATTATATATATATATATTATATATATATATATTATATATATATATATATTATATATATATATATATATATATATTATATATATATATATATATTATATATATATATATATATTATATATATATATATATATATTATATATATATATATTATATATATATATATTATATATATATATATATATTATATATATATATATTATATATATATATATATTATATATATATATATTATATATATATATATATTATATATATATATATATATTATATATATATATATATATATTATATATATATATATTATATATATATATATATATATATTATATATATATATATTATATATATATATATTATATATATATATATATTATATATATATATATTATATATATATATATTATATATATATATATTATATATATATATATATATTATATATATATATATATATATATATTATATATATATATATATATATATTATATATATATATATATTATATATATATATATATATTATATATATATATATATTATATATATATATATTATATATATATATATTATATATATATATATATATTATATATATATATATATTATATATATATATATATTATATATATATATATATTATATATATATATATATTATATATATATATATATTATATATATATATATTATATATATATATATATATATTATATATATATATATATATATATATTATATATATATATATTATATATATATATATATTATATATATATATATATATATATTATATATATATATATTATATATATATATATTATATATATATATATATATATTATATATATATATATATATATATTATATATATATATATTATATATATATATATATATATATATATATATATATATATATATATATATATATATATATATTAGCATTTTGATACGTTAAATACTTTTATTTTAGTGATTACAATACATTTTGATCGCCAGAATAATTTAAGTTGTATATGTTCGTAGATTTTGATTTCTAATCCCTATTTAGTTGCTTGCCAAATACTGAAGAACATTGTCGACCTTAGCGGGCGACGCCGCCGCCGCCGCCACTTGGACCCTTGGAAGGCCGTTACCCTACTCGGTTTGGTACACCAACAAGTATTTTTGTGTGTTACCGATGAGATGTGCGGGCGAGATTCGTCCACGTTAGAGGAACGTTATAGGTAATACTATTCCTGTGCCGCATCTTAGTCCGTTCACCGCTTAAACCCCAAACCCTAGAAGACGCTTCTAACAGTTTCTGGAAACTACGAAGGCCCCCTTTTTAAGAACCCTCAGCTGTGGCCGCCTCCGCTCTCCGAATCCCCTAATCTAGTCCCCACCGAAGCCCACCATGTATCGCGCCATCGCCTCCCTCGCCTCCAGAGCCCGGTAAGATATCTGCTATCAAAGATATCACAAGCAAATGTAGATCGTTCTAAATCGTATGCATTGTGCGCTTTTGGTTCTGAATGTTGTTCTTTTCCTTTTGGTTTTGCAGGGTTGCGGGAAGCAGCTCCAGACAGGTGGGAGTTTGAATCTTTTAGTATGATGGTTTTCGCTGATCTGTTTGTTTTCCGTCAATAGAGTTTTGTTATTGAGTTGTGGTCGTTGATATTGATCTGGATTAAACTTATAACTTGAGAGTAATGGAGTTTTGTTTGGTGCTGCAGATTGGAAGTAGGGTTGGTTGGAGTAGAAATTACGCTGCAAAGGATATCAGGTTTGGGGTCGAGGCTCGTGCTTTGATGCTTAAGGGAGTGGAAGAGCTTGCTGATGCGGTGAAGGTGACGATGGTTATCCTAAAATCTTATTGTTACAAATTTGGTTCTTGGCTTGAAGGGTCGCAATGTCGTCTTAGAGCAAAGCTTTGGTGCACCCAAAGTTACAAAGGATGGTGTGACTGTTGCAAAGAGCATCGAGTTCAAGGACAGAATAAAGAATATGGGTGCTAGTCTTGTGAAGCAGGTTGCCAATGCAACCAATGATGTTGCTGGTGATGGTAAGCCTTGGAGTTTCTTATAGTATAAGCCGACAAAGATTACTGATTAGATCAACTGGGATATGGAAGTGGATTCTCTTGGTGCTTTCTTATTTATGCTTGATTGGTTAACAGTCTGTATGCATTGAATATTTATTTTAAGGGAAAATAGTTAATTCTGAAGCAACACAATTAGTTATCCTAAAATCTTATTGTTACAAATTTGGTTCTTGGCTTGAAGGGTCGCAATGTCGTCTTAGAGCAAAGCTTTGGTGCACCCAAAGTTACAAAGGATGGTGTGACTGTTGCAAAGAGCATCGAGTTCAAGGACAGAATAAAGAATATGGGTGCTAGTCTTGTGAAGCAGGTTGCCAATGCAACCAATGATGTTGCTGGTGATGGTAAGCCTTGGAGTTTAATATTAGCATGGTTATATGTCCTTGTTAACATGAATGGGCTGCATATAAAATCCCTGTCTTCATCATCGTTTTGGGAGGGTAACAGATGTTGCTAAGATTCAGTTGGCAAAGTCACATCTTACCTACATTTAGTTCATTGGTTTTTGTTATTTTGTAAGGTTTATATCTCGATTCAAACATGGTGATGAGGTCCTTGTAGTAACTTCCCTGATAATGTGCTGTCATACCTCCTGTTCAAACAGAACAGAAATGAAAGGCTTCCATGGTCGATGTTGCCCTGGCCTGCCATTATGTATAATGAAATTAAATCGAATTGAAAGTAAATCTTACCTTTTATAACTTAGATTACAAGATTTTGGTTAAATTATGTACTGCTCAGATTACGTGAGTGATTACAACTATTAGAGACATATTCTCGACCACCCAAATGCCACAGTGATGGAAAGGCAAAATGTCAAAGAGCAGCAAAGAACCCTCAAAGTTTGTCTTGTATATTAATACCTGGCAGGTTGAAAGTTACGTACACAGTTTTTGGAAAACACCAAGTGAAATGTTAAGCAGGTTGCCAATGCAACCAATGATGTTGCTGGGGATGGTAAGCCTTGGAGTTTCTTTAATAATTATTAGCATGGTTATATGTCCTTGTTAACATGAATGGGCTGCATATAAAATCCCTGTCTTCATCATTGTTTTGGGAGGGTAACAGATGTTGCTAAGATTCAGTTGGCAAAGTCACATCTTACCTACATTTAGTTCATTGGTTTTTGTTATTTTGTAAGGTTTATATCTCGATTCAAACATGGTGATGAGGTCCTTGTAGTAACTTCCCTGATAATGTGCTGTCATACCTCCTGCTCAAACAGAACAGAAATGAAAGGCTTGCATGGTCGATGTTGCCCTGGCCTGCCATTATGTATAATGAAATTAAATCGAATTGAAAGTAAATCTTACCTTTTATAACTTAGATTACAAGATTTTGGTTAAATTATGTACTGCTCAGATTACGTGAGTGATTACAACTATTAGAGACATATTCTCCACCACCCAAATGCCACAGTGATGGAAAGGCAAAATGTCAAAGAGCAGCAAAGAACCCTCAAAGTTTGTCTTGTATATTAATACCTGGCAGGTTGAAAGTTACGTACACAATTTTTGGAAAACACTAAGTGAAATGTTAGTGAGAAACAGTGTAGTTTTTTAGTTATTACTCTCAATTTATTAAACATCTCATGAATCAGTCGGTGCCCACCATGAGCGGATCTAGCCCCATTTAACCAACTGTGCTAATTAAATTGAGTTTGGGATTTTTGTCTTGTCTGTGAGCACATGAATTTGGGCTGGTTCTTTTTGAGTTAATAATCTTGTATTTATATGTATGCAGGAACAACATGTGCTACCATCCTTACAAAAGCAATTTTTGCTGAAGGATGTAAGTCAGTGGCTGCTGGGATGAATGCAATGGATCTGAGACGTGGCATTTCAATGGCTGTTGATGCTGTGGTGACTAATTTGAAGAGCAGAGCAAGAATGATTAGTACCTCAGAAGAGATAGCTCAGGTTTTTAGTTTTATGGCATTAAGAAGATAATATGGTGTCTGCATCTTTCCATGTAAAGAGCTTGTCATGCTAATATCTAAAAATACATGCATTTACATCATGCAAGAGCTTGTCATGTTTTACTTATGCCTTAGGATGGTATTAGTTTTTAAAGTAACTATTTGAACAAAAAAATGTTCCTTCTTTGAAAGGTTGGTACAATATCAGCTAATGGAGAAAGAGAAATTGGTGAACTAATTGCAAAAGCTATGGAGAAAGTTGGCAAAGAGGGAGTCATCACAGTAGCAGTAAGTTACATCTGTTTTGGTGTTAAATTTGCATAGTATCGACTATCGAGTATGTTTATATCTTTACAAAATGTTCTCTTTTTTAAAGTTATAGCTGCTATGAAAGGAACTACTAACTAAGCTCTCATTATAGCTAAATGGGTGCAAAGCTCATCATTTATCTGGTCCTATTGTGGAGGTTTTCTGTTGTGGCACATTTATTGCTACATGTTATCAGAAATTGTTGCACTTCTCATCATTTGTATTGCAAGTCATGCATCCATTATATTCTATCTTGAAATAACTGATAGTATCAAAACTATTGAAACAAATATGAATTGATTTTTTGTTCATTTACATTTTGGTATGCCCATGATAGAGTTATAGGGAACATTAAATACAAATTCCACTTAACCTTGTCCAAAGACATATGACTGTGGTGGTCAGCAATTTTCTCTTTGAGAAGTATGTGAGCATGTGCTACTTCCTCTGCCTGTACAAATTGTATTTTTTTTTTTGCTGGTTGATCAGTCCACAGATTTAACTAATTGGTGCTCATTTTTTCATTTTGCTATTCTGCTGATGCATATTGATTATCATTTACATTGTGGCAATTAAGCTTGATATTTTATGATTCTCTTTCAGGATGGGAAAACTCTAGACAATGAACTAGAAGTCGTTGAAGGAATGAAATTTGATCGAGGCTACATATCACCCTACTTTATTACTGATCCAAAGAACCAAAAATGTGTAAGATGTCTATCCATATACTTAATACTCAATATGGTCATATCATCTACTAACTTCAATTTTCTAATATCACAGGAACTTGAAGATCCTCTGATTTTGATTCATGAGAAGAAAATTTCAAGCATCAATGCAGTTGTGAAGGTGTTAGAGTTGTCTTTAAAGGTACACAATCTTTGATTTTCCCCTGCATGTAGTAAGCTCGTATGGTGGTATCTGCTCACATCATTGTTCTTCGATGTCTTCAGAGACAGAGACCTTTGCTGATTGTTGCAGAAGACATAGAAAGTGATGCACTGGCCACTCTCATCCTTAATAAGCTTCGTGCTGGGATTAAGGTGATTTTTTTGTAAATCCATCTATTGTTAGTTAGCCATTATCAAAATTATGTTAATTTACAGTATTCTGACCAAGTACAATGAAGTTCAGGTTTGTGCTGTGAAAGCTCCTGGCTTTGGGGAGAACAGGAAAGCCAATTTGCAAGACCTTGCTATTCTCACTGGGGGATCTGTGAGTATCATTGGTGACCAAGATTATAGCTTTTTTCTTAGGGTTTTAGTCATTACTTGTTGTTGAAACAACTCTTTTCTTGCCAATTTAGCTCATAACAGAAGAACTTGGTTTGAACCTTGATAAAGTGGAACTTGACATGCTTGGCACATGCAAAAAGGTGAGGCTAGGTTCTTGTACTCTTTCTTACTTTTGCCACGTGTGTGTCAGTCTATGCCCTTAATTTCTCGTGCCAGTTTCAAGAAGTAAAAGAAAGGATTTGAGGTCTACATTGGTATCTAAATGTATTTCCATTCGGATTATACAGGTTGTCTTTTTCTGATTTGAGGTCTATGCCCTTAATTGATTTTTCTCTTTAGTAATATATCTCAATGTCTTTTTCTGTTACTGCATTCCTTGCTCAATGGATTTGGTCTACGGTGATCACAGTAGAAATATACTTGTTTCTGAAGCTATCTGAATTTTTATACTTCAAGTCTGTGCATGAGCTTTAAACAAGTACATGATGTGATAACATTGTAGGTGACAATCTCAAAAGACGATACTGTGATTCTTGATGGATCTGGTGATAAGAAGGCTATAGAAGAGAGATGTGACCAGGTCAGTTTTCTTTCAGTTGTTCCATTTGATAAGATAAAACTAGACAAAAATTGGTATACCCTTCATGCTTTAAACTATAACTAAATTGTTGCGTGGTCATCTTTTTGGCAGATAAGATCTGCAATTGAATTGAGCACATCAGACTATGACAAAGAGAAGCAGCAAGAAAGGTTGGCGAAGCTTTCTGGTGGAGTTGCTGTCCTTAAGGTATGCCATGTTGTCATTGCTTAAATTGGTACTTGGCTTTCTTTCATAAGTTGTGTTATATTTTCTGGCTCATATGGTTTTTAAAACATGAAGCAAAGTAATCACACTAAATGGGTTTTTAAAACATTCATATGGTTTTAAACGTTCAAATGGTTTTTCACGGTCATAAGTTTGACTGTGCGGTGATAAGTTTTAGGCCCACTCGTTTTATTTAAAGTGAACCACCAAAGTGGACTTTTGGTGAAAGTGAATGTTTTTTAAAAAAAAGGATTTCTTTTGAAGTGGTATCTCATCCATGGAAACTGGGAAGGTAAGATTGTTCCATGTGATTTGGTGAAACTCTATTTTTGTGACTTTCAGACAATTGGGTACTCGTGCAGAAGTCCAGTCCTGAGAAACTTAATTTAGGAGAAATACTATGGTGCCGATTTTTGCTTTCAGTGAAACAAATCGGTTGCATCCGAGAACAGGGTGCCTGTTTCTGGGCGTATGTATTTTATACAAAAGGTTTCGTGTCTCGTGTCTAAGAATTGCAAACTCAATTATTTGCTAAGAGTTGGTTTTTGCTATTATTTGTCAAGATAATGGCAACATCGGTATGTGTATTTGTTAGTTGATAATTTGCTGTGGCATATTTGTGAACTCTGCAGATTGGAGGAGCCAGTGAAGCAGAAGTTGGTGAGAAAAAAGATAGAGTCACAGATGCCTTAAATGCAACAAAAGCGGCTGTTGAAGAGGGAATTGTCCCAGGTAACTTATATTTAATGATCTTTTACATTTCTGCATCTCTTTCGAACCTCTCCTTATCTGGAAATTATTGTAACTGTTTCTCTTCTTTGCAGGTGGTGGTGTTGCACTTCTTTATGCATCTAAAGAACTGGATAAGTTACAGACTGCAAACTTTGATCAAAAGATTGGTGTCCAAATAATTCAGAATGCTCTGAAGGTTCTTTTGACTGGTCTTCTTGAGCTTCAGAGAATTTTAAATAATGCATCTGCTCTTTAACATTTGATATGAACTGCTCATGAACTTGCAGACTCCCGTTCACACCATTGCATCCAATGCTGGAGTAGAGGGGGCTGTGGTTGTTGGCAAGCTTTTGGAACAGGATGACCTTGACCTTGGCTATGATGCAGCCAAAGGTTCGCTTGTGTTAAGCTTTCCTAATTTAACGTTTATTTTCTTTTTAATGCTTCTCTAGGTTGCAATTACATGGATTATTCGGCGTACAGGCGAGTACGTCGACATGGTGAAAGCTGGTATTATTGACCCGTTGAAGGTCATCAGAACTGCATTGGTGGATGCTGCAAGGTAAATAGTTAGGCCCCATCTCCTTAAATTCCTAATATGTAAAAAGCTAATTGCAAGTAATTCTGATGTGATGTATGAAATTAGAATCTAAAATGCCCCAATTCAGTGTATGAAATTAGTGTTTGTCTTGTAATAGAGTGCCTCACAATTAGGTCTCTTTGCTATTGTAGCATGGAATTTCTGGTGGATCAATGTTGTAACTTGGTATTTGCCCATTGCAGTGTTTCGTCCTTGATGACCACTACCGAGTCGGTCATCGTTGAACTCCCCAAGAATGAGGATGCTCCTGCTATGGGTGCTGGAATGGGAGGAATGGGAGGAATGGACTACTAATTTCTTCTAGTTTTGCAGGTTCATTGAGAACATTTGAAATTTTGAGTACTGATTGGAGGAGGCAAGTTGATATGTGTCTATTGATTGGCAGCACTTCTTTTCCTTTGCTCTTCGAGGTAAGTACGCATTTAAAAATGGAACACTTGTTTTTGTTTCCATTGGTGAAAAGTCGCCTTTCTTGCTGCCAGAAGGACTGTTTTTTTTGTGATTGTAACAAACGTTTACGATGATAATTTCCATTGGAAGATTGGAAGACTATCTATAAATGGTTCATCATAGTTTCTTATTTGAAGAGCTAAAGCTGGAAAAAGACACGTATCTTCTGCTGCATGTGGTCATATGTTGTATGCTGTTATGAGAAAAACTGTGCCTAAACTGTGCCTTTTTTATGACATGACAGATGCTTCCCACAACCGCTTAATCGATTACGTGGAACACAAGGTAGAATGGTCACGAAGAATATTTATGCTTTGCTATTGGGATTTCTTCTTGTCTGCCAATTCGTTCACAGATAGAGATGATTGGTTTTCTGCATGTGATGTAGTAGTAGAGAGCCGGTAAAACATAGAACAGATGAGATGCGAATTAATTTTGAATTAGAAAATATATTATTATTATAATATTCGTTTGATGCAAATCACTAATCAAAATATTTAAATTTTTAAAAATTGATAATAGTATGAGGGTTGATTTACTACGATTGGAGCTTAATAGGCTAATATTATATTTATCACACCTTATAAGCCATATTAGTTTGTCTACTGAACTGTTCTGTCGGTAAAACATAGAAGAACAATATGAGATTTGAACTATTAGGTCACAAACAATCTCAATAACCTGAACCTATATGCGCACAAGAGGACAATGCTTAGGAATTACAATGCAGGAAGGCTTGGGGGCTCCAAATTTAAATCATAGTGGTGCAAGAAAGCCAATCCAATGATTAATTTCTTGCTTAGGCATTTCTTATGCAGATGCATTCTCATGTGGTGTTCTCACCTCATTAATTCCTGGGAGATGCTACCTGCTTTTATGCATATTGGTGACCGCAAATTCTTCTACATTTACGACAATAAAGTGTAGGGTCATGAAACTGACAAAAAAAATAGGCTGTTCTATGGGTCATGAAACAGTCTCGGTGAAGCATCAAGAGCTGCTGTGAATGAAGGGGTCTACCACACATTTAAGTATCTTTAAAAGAACATATCACTGGGTAAGATGCGGACGATTCAGTCAAAAATGACATGTGAACTGTAAAGTACATGTTATCGAACAAAAATGGTATTGTTACTACTTCAAATACATATAAGAACTGACTTAAGGCTGATACTAATTCTCTGTACCAATGTTGAGTTTCGATAGTAAAGTAGTTAGCTCTCCTTTCTGGTGCAGTTTCACAGTATCTGCAGGCAAATAAGGGTTGAAGAACAAATAAGAGCACAGTGATCTACCTTCTTTCTGTAAATAAGTAATATTTCTCCAAAGCGCGATGCACAGAGATATGCATATGCAATCAAGCATAGGTTGTATTATTGCTGCATACGAGGATATGCAGACACAGAACCACAAAACCAATGTGGTTTTGTATTATTCTAATACTACAAACCATGGATCATGAAAATATTTATACTTCGTATTACTATTATTTATACTTTTATATTATTCTAATACTACAAACCATGGATCATGAAAATATAGTTTTAGTTACACAAGACTTTACCCGTTCCTATAGACATCAGTCAAGTATTTTCTTATATAAGCATGTATATTCCCTCTTTTATTTGACCATATATAAATCTACCTATTACAAATGACTATGTATTTTTTTCATTTGATGTCAGTTATCTATTGTTTATGGTTTTTATTATGGAGCACATACATGTTCATATTATCATAGACACTCTTTAGAACATTGAAGGTATTTATTCAAACATGCATTTTGTTACTGTCAGCAAAATAAATGTTCTTCTTTGCAAGCACATAACCAAACTACATGGTTACCTTAAAAAAATCTTTCCTCTTTCTTAATGGTAATTCTGCAACATGCATTATGGTTTCCTCTTTTGGATTGCTTGGTTTGCTATTTTAAACTAGAACAAAATAAATTTACACTGAAAGGTAAGGATTTAAATTTGCAAAAACAAGATGAAAAGGGAAATGCCTCCATATTTAAAGAAATCAAATAACAGATAAAGAGTCTTATCACTAGCAATGAATCACGTGAAACAGAAGTGTCATGTCCCATGCTGTGAAAAATATATGGCAGGAGGAGTATCATCATCGACAAATATCCAAAGCAAATCAAACAAAGATGAAAAAGTACTACCTGTACAACCACCAATATGCTTGCCTCCTGCATCCAAGAAAAATAAAAATATTAGGACCATAGGATTGTGATATGGTGAGGTCTCAATTATATGGGATAAGCTAAGTCGATCTTTCCAGCCATTGTGCTATACCGAGGGCAATATCATTAGTTAAACTGAGACCCATAAAATCATTTCTCATTGTTTCTAATACTTCTTTCTACAGTTTTCTTCTCTTCTGTATACCAATCTAAATGAACTCATCATGTTCAATGGTGCATTTAGTATGGTGTAAGAGTAAAAAAATCATGCAAGACTCAACCATACAGCTATAACATGTAAGACTAATTTCTCCCATTTTCTGTGGCTATCAAATCTGCTTGCATTGGCTAAATTAATCAAAGTCCTACTGTGTTAGCTAGAATTAGCCCAATCCCTAGGAACTTTAAATATAAGGTCAAGAAATTAGTCAAAAATTGTACTGACTTTGGATGGTACCAATATAATTCCAATATATCATACTGGGATAGGCCAACACTACGAACACATATAAGGGCCTTGACCATAACAAACTAAGATAACTAAGGAATGAACAAACTCAATGTTAATAATAAGATTGTGCTTCTGTGTGCTAGATGAAGGGCTCAAGTAGCAGATATAACCATCTGGTCTGTAAGGGTAAGATTGTGTTCATTAATCCTCATAGATCCTGTATTGCTGAGAACCATATGCATTGAGTTGCCCTTCTTTTTTATGTAGCTGATACCAATTCCTCTGATTTTAACAAAACTCAGCTCTGAGTAAAAACAGATTATTTCATGCACTACCATCTAAAAGCTGTCATTGTTACCCACTCATAGATCGCCATGCATTGTCAGCCAATCATTAACCACTCCGTCCCACTTCCAAGGTAGATATCATCACCACCTCAAAGTTATTTCATCTTTGCTTCGTGACCTAGCCTAATACAGGCAAGAAATAGGATTAAGATCTCCTATTTGTTATAATGTTATATGGCATTCTTAATTGACATATAACTATATAACTTATATATATCACTATTCTTAATTGACGTGAATATTACATAAATAATATATTCAAGGTTCTTAATCTCGCCGTATCGATGTACCAAGCTTTGCTCGGTATGGTACGATACGGCATACCGAGTGGTACGCTAGGGTGTACCAAGTGGTATGCCTAAAATAGGTATAAAATCCTCCGAAAATACCTGAAAACTGAAAAAAAAAATATGATAGGATTTTTAAGTTAAAAATAAATATATATTTAGTATAGTTTTAGCAAAACTAATGTAAATTAGGTAAAAATAGTGTCAAATATCTTTTTCGGGCTTTGAGGAGTAGCCTTGTGCAAGGTTCGCAATTTCGATCCATTCCGGATCGTTCTTCTGCTTAATCCTCCCAAATTAGCCTCCTAAATTTGATTCAATCCACAAATCGTTGTTTTGTTGAGTTTAGGAGAGTAAAAATATGAGAATAAGAGAGAGAATGTGAGAAAAAATGAGTTTGAGAGAGTTTAAAAGAGTGTGAGAGTGAAATAGATTGAAATAGGGGGGAGGAAAGGGTTTAAAAACCCTTGAGGAGGCCTCCAACGATCAGAGCATTGTTACCATTCGATAATGGTCGATTTCGACAATTATCGCCTGATACGGGGCCAGATGCTTGATACTGCTCGGTAACAGGCTGTCAGAGTCCAGTCTACTAGTGGATCGGTACATACCACCCGTATCAAACAGTACGATATGGTATTGCAAACCCTGAATATATGTAACTACCAACTATGAAGTGGTTACTAACTATATATATTACAAGCATATGACTATATAATATGTACAGCATTATTATATTTAAGATTTTCTATTTTTAATTATATTAAGGTATTAATTCTTGGTCCAATACTGATTTTGGTAATCAGTCAAAACTAATATGGTACTATTATATCGGGCGAAATGTGCCACGGAAGAAGAAAAGATGAGGAAGACGATGTGCCATGAGTTACCGCTACCACTATTTTTCACCGTCTCAACGATTGCTGCTGCAAGAGAGCCAAGAGATACAGAAAGATTGAAGACATATTGAGAAAGAATTATTGCTTTGGAAGAGCTTGGGCCAGAAGAAGATAGGAAAAAGGCACTTTGAGAGACAAAATGGGGTATGTTCAAACTTGTATTTGGACTTTTTTAAACTAGGATAGTGCTAATGGAACAAGGTACCTCTGAAATACTTGTCCCATCTGAGTCTATCACAACTCTGACCTATGAGATCTATAAAAGTTGAGATGACCTTACCAAGGGTTGCATGGAATGAGAAAATTTTGAGGAGTGATCGTTTGTACATGCATTTGGATCATTTAGTTGTTTTATAATTTTTTTTATTTTTTTTATTTTTTAGATGTGAAATGATACAATAAAATAACAAGAAGAACAATTAATTTCTTTGAGTTGAAAACCAAAAGTTTGTTGTAAGCTCTAAACCTTATTTGAATTTTCATTTTCCAGCCCTCTTTTTGTGTTTTGTTAAATAATTGGTTTTTTGTGTAGATTTGATTCTCAAACCTGAACCTACAATTCTTTGATCCACATGATACTATTTGAGAAATCCGATCTGATTTAGGTCATCTAAGTATGACATGTCCCAATTTTTAAACCCTAAAATACTTGAGCCTCATGATCACAAAAGAAATGATTAAATGATTAATGTATTAAGCAAATTATTACTAAATCTAAACCAAAATAGAGTTTAATTACTTAAGGATCATACTAAGTCTCAACCAATTGGATAAAATCATGATGCAAAGAGTAAATTCACAATCACAGAAATACCATAATCAGAACATGATAGACGTTAAATGATTTCTTCTAAAGCTTGATGCTGTAAGCATATTTGTCTTCCATTCACATGATTGTCAGTGACTAAAATTTCCAATATACTGCTCTAAAGTTTAGCCCAATGACATCATTTGCATTTGTTACTTGTAATAACTAATTGAAAAGTAACTTTAAACTAAATAAGGTCCTTTCAAAGAATAAATAAGGATTCTAAACTGAGTATTTTATTATGTACCAATGAATACATTAGGAACAGTATGTTGTCCTGTCAATCTTTCCAGTGCTTTTTGTACTTGCGGCCCTTGAGGACCTGAAATAAGACACAATCACAGATTATAGAAATATAATATTTGAATTGGAATGCCAGAATTTTTTCACTTACAGTTAAAAATTGATCAAAGATTGTAAGTAACTTACATCTTAGAACCATGTCACTAAATAATGAAAATGAAAAATCACATACAAAAAGATTAGATTTAAGTTCATATCAACATGGCATACTGCTTCACCAACAAGAAAATATGGAGTCAAGTAACGTGTAACAAAAGGAAAACGAATAATTATTAAGGAAACTGGAATGCGGTTAGTAGATGCCTAATTATATCTCTGAAGAAGACAAAGTCTATAGGGCTATGATATTAGCACATGTGATAGGGTAGAGACCCTCCATCAATGTCTGGTCATCTAGCACATGTGATACAACTGGCAAAACGGCTTATTATTTGATTGGGTATAGATGACCAGACATTGATGGAGGGTCTCTTGGAATAGCTTATGGAATTTACAAGTGCCTCTCAAACTTGAGTTGTCCATGGAAGCTTAAATCAGAGTTTACTTACTCATTCTTTACTTATTAGAAGAAATATTCCCATAAATTCTCTTCCTAGAGTTTCCTATATTTATTGCTTCTAGATTTTTTGTTAATCCTGAAATATTGATCATATCATTTTGGATATCATTTTGAAATTAAATATTTATTCCTCTAGTAATTGGATCAACGGTGGCTGGCTTTTTGAGACAAAGCACCTTGTCAGTTCCCATTGTTCTCTTTTATATCATATTATCACATACTTCTTGACTATCTAGAAGGCACTGAATGACTGCATTCAACAATCACAGAGCCAACATGAATGTAAACTTGGGCGATGCTCATTGCTTACCAAGATTTATGAATGTTCGCCCCATTTTTACAGGTTTACCATCTAGGATTCTTTGGATTCACAGTTATAATAGGTTGTCAAGTCATTGAATTTGATTTGGATGATTCCATTTTTTAATACAATGCTTGTTCCTTGGAAGCTGAATTGTATTTTGTGGGACATGATTTGTATTCAGTCCAGATAATGTAGAGTTTAGCCATATTTTAGGTAAGCCAATAAAAAAATTGCTAACTGGCTTGATTATAAGAGTATCACTACCAGCACTTCCTGTATCTGGTAACATGTTTACCATCTGAGACACCATAATTCTATTTGTATATATCATAACTGTTTAAGTCAACCAAATCTCCCATTGTTTATTTGAAATTGATCGAAAATGGTGCCAAACCACCTACAACATTCTTCATTTGATATAAAAAATTAAAAATAACTTATAACCATAAAAGAATCATAAAAAGGGCAACTGCAAAAGTATCATTGCTGTGTCATGATAGTAAGCGTCACTGATGAGTAGCTATGTGAAGAAAGCTTGGAGTGATGATTTTTTTATATGACCTAGAGTGACGTGATTTTCAGATGTTCTAATACCATGAAACATGTTAAAGTGATATTCCTAGACCTAGAATAAAGAAAATTGATAGTACATAATCAACTCATCATTCAAAGCATTTGCTTTTAATCGAACTCATCCCTTCAAAATAGGATGTGCGCATGAAGAGGACTAAAAATATAAAAGGTGTAACTTCAGCAAGGTGAACTGAAATCAATTTAAAGTTTCTTCTTGAGATGTCTTATCGACTATAATTAACTATCAACTATCAGTTTATCTTTACTCCCATGTATGGAGCATTCGTTCTATTATACTCGTCTCATTTATTTACATGACTTTCCACTTAGTGTGTTCCCTTCCAGGGTTTTTTAATTCATGTCTTGCACCACTATCCTTTAACTATCTCATGAGGTAAAGATTGGAGATCAATAATTCATAATTATTACCATCAAGCATTCTTACTCATTTTCATAGACAGTTCATCTTGGAAGGCATGAAATCAAGGGACATCGACCATGTTATCATTAGTTTTTCCATGATTACCATGAAGTGAGCAGAAAGAAAACACCTTTAGCCATAAAATCATGTCTACAAGCATGGAATTAGAAAATAAAGCTGCATTTTTTGCCCCTGTTGAACTAAAGAAACTCCTACCTTCCCATGCGGTTTCATCCCTGAATATGTCCCAGCATGAGTTAAGAATGTAGAGTTGCAACCAACATAGCCACGGGAATTTTCACTATTTTATAGAATACAAAGCCTTATTAATCTTTTCTCAGATTATTAAGATCAAGTTATCAACATCATCCAGGATAGGGCTTTGAAGTAACACAGTAGGGCTCAATTGACCCCTTCCAGATATCTATCTCAGTTCCAAGAAAAGATACAAATCTAGAGTAGCTAATAGGTAATTTTTATTTCATTGCAAGATTTATTTTTCAGCATCTGTGACAGAATCTTGTATTATTATCTCCCAGCTGTAGACACCAAATTCTTTGTTCCAACTTTCAAAGCACTCTCTTCAGCTCTCACAGAAGCAAAAAATTCCGTATAACATTCCAACTTAATGTTACTCTTTTTTTTTTCAAATGAATCAAATCCTAAAACAAGAAAAAGCAATTTCCAATGTAAAAATATCTACTTTGACAATTAACTCATATCAACAAACCAAGCAAACGATTTAACAATTACAACTGAAATAACTTTGGGGAAAAATAGAAAACAAGAAAGAATAAAAGCTCTACCCAGCTCATCAAGCTCAATGACCAGTGGCTGCACTCCGATCCGCTTGAACAGCGACTTCACCTCCATCGAGTACCTAAATTTGCCAACCGATGGGAAATTTAATAAGCGCGACCAAACACAAAGCGGCAACAAACGGATTGAGAGACAGAAGGGACGGATCCATCACTTACGAACACCAGGTTTTGGAGTAGATGACGATGGGGTGGTCGGCGATGGTCTTCTTGACCGACTCCTCCAGCCGCGACCCGAAGGACGAGGATGACGAAGAGGGAGAGGGGGAGGAAGATGACATGGATCGGGCGGCCAAGGATCGGCCGCATCGCAACGCTGCTCCCTTGTTTGGGATCACGGTCACGAGAGATGAGGGACGAGGGCGAAAGGGAGGAGGCAAGTGGCAGCGGAAGGGCACATTGTTCAGAGTGGCGGGGCGGAGAGAGGTAGCAGAGCTGGCTCTCGCCAGGGCAAAAGGGGTCTCCGCTGCCATAGCTTCTTTCGTTCGGCAACACGCAAAACGATGGGGTTTCTCTTTGTTGTTTGGGTGTGTGTTTGGAGATTAGCTACGGCGCTGTTAATTTGGTTTCTTCAATAACAATAATAACATAAGAAAATCCTCCTACTCTAAAGGTTATCACGTTTAGAGAAATAATTTAAATTAAATTATGTAGATAGTGATTGAGTTTTATTTGACTTGTTGTTGTAAATTAGATTACTAATTATTTGAGATAATAGTTAGTTGCATTTAGCACATTTTAAAAGATTATATTGATATAAAATAAAATATCTAGGTCCATTTTATCTTAATGATATCAATTTTATTAAAAAATAAAAAATAATTTTAACGTTCCAATTAGTGGTGACGGACGACGTCGATGGTGACAGACGACGATATCGTTAGGGGCCGTAGATAGCTACTGTGGATGAGGAGAGCAACGACGAGAGATGAGGATCGCTCTACATTTTCGTTGGGATTAACGTAGTTATCGAGCGATGAAAGGACCATCAATGCAAATGTCGATTGACGATGCTCGACAATTATATTGATGCTAACGCAATTGTCGAGTGATGAAATGACCGCTTGACATCTACATTGACAGCCCTTTCGTCACTCTAAATTTGTATTGGTGCTGATGTAGATATCGAGCAACCCTCACCTCTCGTCATTACTCTCCTCATTCACAATAACCACCCACGATCGCCAACGACATCATCGTCCACTACCACCAACGTTGTTTGCTACCACAAATTCGAATGTTAAAATTATCTTTTTGCTTTTTGTTTTTATATTTTAGTTGGTAAAATTGATAACATTGGAATAAATGAACCTAGATATTTCACAACTATAGAAATGATATTATTATATTTAAAAAAAATAATAATTGGGATGCTAAAGTTAGCTAACTATAAGAGATAATATATAATTAACCCCAAATTAGATGCTAAGAGTTTGTCTAAATAAATGATCTTAATATGTGATTTTATACCAATCAAAATTTTTCATTATCGTCATCATTGATTAAGGAACCAAAGATGTGTAATCATTATTTTTATTTTTTAAATTTGATCTTAACCATTTGGTTGTTCAAAAGTTCAAATATTATACACCTAAAATACAACTAAAATAATAAAGGTAATTTCTTTGAAAAAAAACTGATTTTTATTTTGGAAGATACTCTTGTTTTCATTTTTTTCTAGATGGTGCCTTATATTTCTTATAATTCAATAAATATCCCTCGTTATCACTTGTCATTTGTCGCCTCTGTGTTGCCACCATCGTGAGGCCCTCAACACAGTTATTGTTGTCTCTTGTCATGTTGACAATTGAGCCCTCGCCATCCTCATTTATTATTGACCTTGGCAAAAGGGAAAGAGATAGCTACAATAGGGCTTCCCCTCTCTTCGCTCGCATGGCCTATCATCCAATCTCTTGCCCAAGCAAGCAACACCATCTAGTCCCCTGTTCAAGCCCTTATCGATCGCACTTATGCCATCTAGACTTTTGCCTCCATTACAATTATAGACCCTATTCAAGCCCTTCACACAGATGGGTAAGCACCATTGGTCGCCCTCATCCTCTTCTTTGGTTGTTTGCACTTACGTGCGCAGATTAACCCTATCAATCACCCCCCTCTGCACCCTCCCCTCCCTTGGTCGCTTGCGCCTTTGTGTATGCGATGCCCCAAGGAGGAGGAGAAGGTTCCAATGAAGACAGGGGTAAAATAATTATTTCACATGGCCAATCAGATAAGATTTATAATATAAGAAAGGGAAAGTGATGAGGAATGAGATATAAATAAAAGAATTATTAGTTTTCTGAATGCCAATTAATAATAATTGAATCCTATATAATGGAGGAAGATTATAATAAAAATAGTTTTTTTTCTTAAAATTACGGATATAATTTATGCCATATAATTGTCATGAAATGTTTTGTGTCGTGATTTATCAACCAATTTATGTATCAGCATTTTAATGTAAGATTGTACACAGAAAACAAGATTTAAATTCACAAAATGCGTTTCATCCCTAACCTCGATAAAGTATAAAAGAAGACCAATCAATCATGCTGATGGATTAGCAACGACCAACATATGAATCGCTAAAGCTTCACAATATCACGTAGATCAGTAATACGAACTTGACCGACAATTAAAGATGATCGCATCATCTCAAGAAGTTGTCTTTTGGCATGCTCATCCTCCGAAGCACAAGTGTTGTCATCTTCGCCAGTCGCATCGCTATCGTCTTCTTCCTCGTAACGTGGCATCTCGACCACACCGTTCTCTGCCATGAAGATATCCATGACGAGATCAGTATAATGCTGGAGAACATCGTCGAGAGTCTTACCAGGTATTGATCTCTCGCAATCTCAGCCCATTGATGTGGCGTGGCAGGGTGTGCCGTCCATGTGAGTCGCCAAAACAGCCTCAGAGAGCTTGTCCTCCTCTCCGGACCATGAAGAACCGGACCCGTTGTGACAGAGAGGAACAAACTAAGAGAAAGGGTAGATCGTTTTATATGGAGAGGTTTCGCCATTGATCTTCCTACGTTGAATGGATTTTTGATTGAGATGCATTCACAGGTGTTCAGAAAGAAAATAAAAGATTGATTGGATCCATGAGAATTCATTAGGGAGTAAATTACGGTAAAAATTGCTTTTCCGGAATGGATTTCCGTACGACATAAAGAAGGCAGTCCTGAACACGATAAAAATTCAAAGAAAATAGATATAAAGATACCAATAAATAAAAAGAGAACTTAAAAAGTGGCAAGAACATAAGTATTCAATGTTATTGGGCAGTCAAGGTAGAACCAAAGAGTAAAAACCATAAATCATGCTTGTATTGCAAAGTAAAACAAAAGAAAATTATATTTGGGTGATATCTTCTTACATATAAGAGTCAAGTGACAAAATTATAGTACTCATATTACAAATAAAAATCATTCTCTATGAGGAAGTGCAAGTAATTTCACCTGCATTCGCATGATTCCCCAGATTTGCACAATGATCAAGCATCAACAGAAGCATTCACGACCAATTCTACAAACTTTCTGAGCGACCCAACAGAAGCATTCATCTTCCAATAGCAAGTGTGATTGCGAAGATGCTAAGGATCATCATCATATGGCGTGCTTGATGCTGGCAGTAGAGGAATGATCACAATGGGCCTCCCATGTTGTCTAAATTCCGTAAGTCTGGAAGCATAATTTGACTGGCATAATTGTGTATTCCCACCCAAGTCCAACGTCTCCAGTTTACCTAAGAAACGAAAATGGAAGAACAGGCCTGAAGTTTGTGGGATTAAATATGTAGGAGATATTGCTCATCTAAAGTCATGAACATGATGCCTTCACAAAACATCCAATGAGAGAGGAAAACTACACCCTATATATTCCCTACATTATCATGAAAATGGTCCTCATTTAAATTAGAAAAATGCATTGTAAATCAGCTGGCAAATGTGACATTGACTGTAGTGATTCAGTAAAGCACACAAAATAGTTCCCTAAAAAAGCTATTTCAATTCCCAAATTCATTTAAACAAACTCAATGCAATATGCTAAGATAGAAAATTCTACCATAATAATGTAGATATTTATCGACCACAGAGACGTGTTACTATGTACACAAGCAGGCTGAAAACACAAACTAGAACAAGAAAATTGCAGAACCACTAATATATTTGTATTCACTTTCTTTTTCCTACTTATTTCAAAAACTGAATTTTCAAGAACAATAAAGGAAGCCTTAATGCCTAACTATCAAGGATTTTCATAAGAAAAAAATTGTCACAGGGCTTTAGTTGGACAGGCTTTTAAGTATGTGCTTTCTATGGCTAGTCACGTGTAGTAAATACAAAATTTGTCTAGAATTCCATTATGATGATGGTAGAAAGAAGCATGACCATCTTAGATCTATTATGCAACATTACATTAAACTCTTAAAGTGGCAAGGCTTTTAGTAATACATCCCATAGACAAATATACCAATAACTGTATTCACTCATCAGACTTGGTTAAACAATCTTCCAAACATTGTGCACCATTACCATTTTCTAACAAGATACATGTTTAAATTGGAGAGCAAAACAAGACTGTAATAGCTAACAATGTTAAGGAAATGATTTCACTGGCATTCCAAATATTTCTGAAAGAAACTTGGCTCATCATCAAATTTACAATTGTTTGGATCCATAAGATTTATATAAAAATGTTGGCTAAAATGCATTAGATTGCTACTCACAGCTTAAGTATCACATACACTATAGATTTGTAATGTTATTTTGCTAAGAATCATACCCTGTGACTGTTTCAGCACACCATAAATCACTTCTGATGATTCAGGAGGCATAAGATTACCTCCGGCGTTGATATAAGCAATATTAGGTGAATACATGAGGAGTTTAACGATGAAATAAGCTGCTCTGAGCCCACCACGATTCTTGCTACAAAATTAAGGCTACAAGTTAATTATAAAGTTTTTAACAGAAATTGCGCACAAACAGGAGAGAGAGAGAGAGAGAGAGAGAGAGAGAGAGAGAGAGAGGTGACAACCTTATGTTGATGCATTGAAGAGCCATCTTTTTAGGTATTTGATCCTCAAGTTGTTGAAAGCCTAACGTTCCTAGTTCCACATCTTCAATGTTAAGTTTTCTAACACTGGAAGAAGACAAGAACTTTGCCAAAGGTTCTGCTATTGAACTGAAGTTTAATATAGTATCAGCAGCTGCTTCCAACAGATGACTAAATGGAAAGATTACAGAAGTTGGATGACTAACCTGCCAAGGTTATTTTCTGCCACAGAGAATGAACCCTTCAAAGTTGGAAGGCTTCTTAGAAGTTCAGCCACTCCCGTGCAAGACAGATTGCAATTATTTAGCTTAATATCTGAAAGAGGGTAAGATTTCTCAACAGCCCAAACAAAATAAGGAATTAAACTCCTGCAAAATTCATGTACTAATTGATTCAGTAGTGACATCAAGAGTTGTTAAGACATAAATGGGTGAAGAGTTCGTGGATAGCTTCCTTCTGAATAAGTAACATGAAGGATACAGATGGAATTCATAACTACCTGATTCCATCATCCGTTATAGCATTGTCACTTATGTCTAAACTGCTCAAAACAGGCATATGAACCAAGATATTATGAAGATCTTCAGCATCTTCCTTCTGGAAATTATTCGCCCTGACATATTGCCAATGTCAGTTGTAAATTCCATCAGGAAACTAACAGATAAGAAACAAAAAGATCCTATCACAGCCTCACAAAATAGTGAGAATAAGTCAATTAAAAACAATTTACATAGTACCTTAAACTCAGTTTCCTCAGTGACCTCAATGACACATTTGATTCCACTAATAATGAAAACTCTAAAGGTTTTCTGTCAACCTTAGAAAGCCAACCAGCAAGCTGCAGAATACAGACAACCTTTTAACTGAAGGCATCTTGGACAAAACAAGTCAGTAAATGTGATCTTACACCAATGAACTACTAACATTGTTCTCTGACATCTCTAGAGTGACTACATCAGAAGATGATCCAAGGAGAACATCAAAAATCATTTTTGCAAACTTTGGAAGCAACTTACTGTCACAAAAACACAGTGTTCGCAAGTCCCTGAGAATTTAAAAAAACTGTTTGAGGTTTTTTTGTTATGGCAATTATTGGATGGAAAGATAATTGACAAAATCCACCTCTATAGTTTATGCTAAATTATGTCATAAAATGCATAAGAAAGCTATCAAAATCTTATTTTATCAATATAATTAACAAATATTTGCAGGTATTACCTACATATAGAAATATCTAAGATTCAAGTTGGCATGCTTCTGGTCTACATTTTAACATTCAGTAGAAGAAATAATGTCTAACTTGTATACCTAGAATCATTAAATCATTTTGTAACTCGATATTCACTAAAATGTGCACTAGATGCATCTGCAGATGTATATATTTGTCACCTAATATTGCCAGAACATATTTGGGCACAAAAATTTTTGAAGTAAAACTAAACAAACTAGTAAACATGAAAAGATCAGATGTACCTTCCTGATGATATAAAAGACAAAAGGCCATCAGGTATGGTAGATGACTTGCTATCAAAGATGCGAGATGATTTTACATGAAGTTCTCGGACACCATGAGTTTGAGATACATCTCTTCTGTGTATAGAACCAAAAATCTGATCTATCATAGCAGGAGGAATCTGAGAATAAATAAATTCAAGAGAATGCAATGTCTGCCTGTGCTGGTTTAGATGCATACACACTCCATTAACCTGGAGATGCAATGGAATAATCAAGTAATAATACTGCAACTCACATCATCATGTCAATTCTCCTAGCAAAGGAACCCAACAAAGCATTTAATGAAATATAAAATATTCATGCATGCTTATACTGTTACACAAAATACTATTCTGAATTGGGAGCGACAAATATAGCACATGCACCTAAGCAATAAAACATGAGCCTCCAGAACTTAGGGTACAAATTTTGTTATTAAAACGAGCAGCCAATTCAAAGACAAATAGTACCAGTTGCTCTACAGAGATTAACTTTTTTGAAAAACAATAACATTTTTCTTCTTTCAATCTGTTAGAACATGCTTATCATATAGTTATGAAGTGATTTTCAGCGACTTAACCATCAAAATTGTTCTGTAAAATCAAATATGATATGCACCAATAACATTGTTTTTTCTTATCGTGCCCTCAAGTACTCCTATGCAATTTCTGCATGTTCTCATTTTTCAGAGCATGCCAAGTATTAAGTGCATTTAAACAAATTAATGAGATATATATAATTAAATGGCCATTAGACAAAATAGGGCCTAAAAATATTGAATCATTTTGGATAAAACAGTGCTATTATTCTTGCACGTGTTTTAAGAATCAGCTAAAAGTTTAAATCTTATTGTAACTCATGGTCCATCATGTTGTGTGCTCATAAATGTAGGACTTTACCTGATTTTTGGAGATTATCCTTCTGAACACCAAACCTTGCAACTTGCAATCTCTAAGTAGCTCCTGCAAGTGATATATGATAGAGTTTTTGAGTTTGAATATGTGTGATAATCACAATGTTTAAAAGGTACCTCAGTCTGTACCATTACCACAATGATAGACTTCTGATTTATGCATGAACACTTTTTGAAGAAAAGACATATGGAAATTATCAAACTTAATTCATGAAGATTATAAAATATGGATTAAAAGGCAACTATAAAATACAGAAGTAGGAAAGTGATAGAGTCAACAAGATGAAGGAGAGGGAGGGGAGGTGTAAATAGGAAAGTTGGGGATGTAAATCTTGAAACTCGAAGCGCCTTTGGGATGTCAATCTTGAAGTGTGAGAACCATCTTACAGCATTCCTCAGATGAAGAGGATGTGATACACTTTTCTGCATGAGAAATCAAAATAGCAATTACATACATGTATCTCCCATTCTTCATCACTAAAATTTGATGGGAGTAATTTCCAGTTTGATGACTAGCCACATGAAAACTCAACATTGGTAGTATAAGGGCTAAGGTCTAATCACTCAGCCAGCCTGGTTTTTACTAAGCTATGTGTACTGGTCCTACAGCAAATTTGTACCAGTAATGATATTTGGAGTATGGCAATCTACCCACTTGAATAACTGATGCCCAGGTCACATATGTAAGTTACATTTAAGTCCACATGGATAACCAGGATCTCACAGTGACGTTGGATTCCAGAGGCATCGTAACCAACCATACCACGATCACTATCATAGTGCACTGCCCTGGCCAGATTGATGATATATGGGATACAAAATAATGCAATGTAACCCACACAAAATGAGCATTTATGATGAAAACCCAAAAAAAACACACAAGCTAACCCACACAATCTAATATGGATCTATCTTTGTAGTTTCCAACCATGACGATCAGCATGCTATTGTACCAACTGGCACAAAACAAAAAACACGGACAATATGCCGGCACCTTTGGCATGAGCCTACATGGCACTTTTTTATACCTTTCGGAAATGATAGCTTTAACTCATGCCAACAAAAATTGATTAGCACAATAATTCTTGATCATGCCATGCCAATTGTCACTCATAGGCTAGATAACATAGAAAAAATTTGGCCTAGTCATATCTTGGCACCATCTACACAGGCTGGCATAACATGTGTCTATACCTTTGGACCTGCACAACTTGGCATAACATGTGTAGATACCTCCCTGGCATGGTACATAAACCAATGTCAATTTATCTTGATTGACATAACAATCCTTGCTACTTATATGAAACAGTAAGTACTAATTCAATTGGAGATTGAGATGCAGAATGCCAAGTTCCAGGGGATCTTAAAATAGTGCTATTAAACCCTTTTCTTTTGAAACAAAACTGAAACTTGATAGGTATAAAGTATAAACTATAAACAAAACCAACCAAAACAAACCAATTTGAAATCAGTCTTTAGACAGTGTAAATATCATTTTGGTACACTGACTGTTAGACAAATCCCACTAGTGAAACAATCAAAAGAACAAATGAAAGAAGACAGTCCCATCCCTACATGAATATTGGTAAAATATACATGCAAAGGAACAATTTCTTTGGTTGATATTTCTGAATAGAACTGGAATGAGGATACCAATAACGAACAATAAATCACACTAGAATGACATAATCTAATCCAATAACAAAATTCAAGGCAGCTATTGTTACACTTACACATGTTTCTGCAACACAAAGCACATTTTGAAGTCTCAGGTATCTGCATTTACAAGAAAACCAAGATCAGCAACAATATACGGGGACCAAAATTCAGAAATAACTGATGCAAAATACAGTATGTACTTTCAACTCTTCTAACATGAAATTTTTACCGAAAGAAAATCTCCAATAAAAAAAGGATTCCCAAAGGCTGGATATAGGTAATCCAATAAAAATAAGTGCAATATATTTACAAAGATGTGTGCAAAAGATACAGGACATCATCTTCTTGAGTGGAAAAAGCAATAAACAGAATGAACAACATTCATTATTGCTACAAAATAAAAATTGTGGTTAAAATCACCTAATGACACAGGGATTGTGGCAAGTTCTCATCCTGATACATGATAGGACATTGTATTGAACACCACATGTCGGGAAGGTGTTCATGCCACTGCTCAGGCCAGTGCTAGCTTGAATGCACTTAACACTGTATAGTGCTTTGTGCCTATATTGTAAATCTCAAAATTTTAAATACCAGTCAAATAGTGGTATCAATAATCTATTGAACCAGTATATCAACAGTATATTGGACGATATATCAAACTGTACAACCCTATATCATTGAATAAGAAACAAAAATGGATGTATATGTATCAGCATCGGGCTATATATTTGGTATCAGTACTTGGTCAGACAAATAAATCCTGTTTGTGATGTATTCAATCTTTTAAACTCAATATCCTAAAATCATATTCAATGAAATAATCAATTAAACAACCAAAAAATTCAGGAGTATAATTAAATTATCCAGCTATTGAATTTGCTGCCATCAACAATCAGATTAAAATATCATAATTGAAAGTTTGAAACAAAAGATACCTAATGTATTGCCCAAATTTGTCGCAATGGAAGGACAATTTCATACAGGTACAAAATGTACCTCCACTATGACCAATTATATCCATGATGTTATCTGCAACAAAAGAAAACAACATCCACGAAAAAGAGAAAAAAAGTTGCCTTGACAAAACAACAAATAAAAAAATATAAAGAAACCTTTAAGTCCTGTAAAACATTGTTCCAGTAAAAAGGAATTTCATTATGTCAGTTGTCCAAGTGCCGTACTATGTCATTTAAGAATTGAGTTATGATAATTAAAGAAAGTTTCAGAAAAATAAATTAGAGTAAGTCACACTTCTATAAGGGAAAAAAATAACTACGGAAGCATCTATGAATAGAAATGAGGGAACATCAAATGCTATTTTACCTGAAATTGTTAGGTCACCAATATAACCATCAAAAAACGGAAGTAAGGCTGTCTCTGCAGCTTCATCTAGACAACTATCAACACATAAATCTCAGTCATAACCAATAGCAATCAGACGACTATGTCATAGGCTCTATGTGAACAACTAAAACTTGAAGGAGCTGATCATATAAAGCAAGAAGCACAGAGTAACACCATATTAGTAGACATACTTCTGTAGATGCTTTTCCCAATACAGTTGCTGCCAGTCAACACTTTGATTTGACAATTTAGCTATTTCACAACCATCTTGTGTTGCCACACAGCCAATTTGTTGGGTCATGGTGATATCTTCAGGCCAGCGATTCATGTATAACATCTTCCATGTCATATTAAAATCTTCTTTCCTGAAAATAGGTCTCTCTTACAATATTTTCCTTCATCCATTTCTTATGAAACACATGATGCTAATCAAACCTTTTACGTTTTCGTCCATGGTCAACACCAACATTTGTGAATCCTACTCCACCACAACTATCAGTTAATCTGTCACAGAGATACTACTGATTTAGCAAGTGAATGCATAGACTAGCAAAGCACCCAAATATCACCAAAAAGGTTCACAGCAACATATTCAGAAGAGTCATTGCCACACAATTGATCTCTAGCATTTAATATAGTATGCAACAAAAGATTGTTAAAAGCTCCACCACACCACTAGGACTGTCCTCAAAAGTGGAATTCACGTGATATGCAGCACTGAAACTAATAAAAACAACTTAAAAGACAAAATGTTGCCATGCTTATACTACAACTGAATTTTATTTGCTAATGAGTGTTCAAAAGGTGGCTCCACAAGTTAAATCTCTAATGTGAGACATGGTTGTATCAAAAAATTATAAGTTCCATTTGGATTATAAATAGTCAAAATTACATAAGCAGATGTTCCTAGACCACATCCTAACCCACAATGAAACATACCAGCTTCATAATATCAACATTAACATAAAGCAAGAACCTAAGCATAGAGCAAATTAGATGTACATTGGAAAAAGCTAGACATTAGTATTAATAAAGACAAATAAAAAAATATGTCAATATGGTTTATTCAACAATTACTTACCTGATTATTGTTTTTGGACCATATTGGGCTAAAGGAACTTGGGTAAAAAGTTCATCTATAGGTTATCTTAGAAACTAAATGTTACCTAGATTTTTACAGCCAATTCATACCCAACAATTGTCAACATAAGTTGACATGTCAATTTATCCAGTTAAGGTAATCCCTCAGCAACAATTTAGGACATAAAAAATATTAATAACCAAGGTTCTACCAATCCAGCCCATGCAGCATACCATGTGATGCACCACAGTAGCAAGAAGAGGGCAAGGAGAGGCAGGAGGAGAAGAAGAGGAGGAGGTGGAGAAAAAGAGGAGGAAGTGGAGAAAAAGGAAGAGAGGAGGAGCAGTAGATGGCAGAAGCGACAGAGGCGGAGAATTAGATGAGTAACAGGATGATCAACTGTGGCATGATGGTGATGAGCAATACAAGGGACACAATGTTACAGTTATATGGTCCAATATTATTTTCAAGGTAACTCAAATTATAGTGCTGTCCAACATTGAAACAATCACTAGATGAGAAGCATAGTTACTCATGAAACTTTCAGTTTATTCCATAGTATCGCAATCATAAAAATAAATGTGTTCATACATTTGTGTTGTATGAAAATCAACCCAAACTATCCACATGAACTAAATGATATTTTAAGTTGCTTAACTTAATGTAAGACAAAAGATGAAGCATTTCCTTGTACTTATCACTGTAGGTGAGCTTCACAGAGGTGTTACAAATACTGCAAAAAGCATATATTTATGTGATGGATAAAGGGATACAAAGAATTAAATCCAAGAAATACTGAAAATGAATGCAGAGAACACAGAAAGTTGTGAAAAGCTAAAAAATAGTTGAAAGCTAACTACTATTAGAAGAGTAGAGATTTTGAAGAAGTAAGTAGTGCATTTAGTCTTTCAATGACAAAACACCTTTCTAGCAATTCATGCATATTTTGCAATGCCAATGGAGGCAGGTTTGTCGCCAAGCCATCAAACAATTCTGAAGGAAGTTCGAGGATGTCCTCCACATGCTCATTTCCTGCGACATGCAATGATTTTGGTATGCAATTAAAAAACAAATTGTTATATTGCATGTTAATTTCTGAAGATTCATAATTTAACAGCAAAATTTTAAATTTTATTATCTTCAATACCAACCATGTACTAATGCAGCTGTAATTGTCTTCACACAGAGAGAGAACAAGGTTGGGACATAAGACATGTAGTTATGCCTACCAGCAGCACCTTGACAACTGCAACCAATCTGAATAACTACATTCATATGTTAAAGTTCTGTACATCTCACTGGTGAAGCATAGCAATTTCATGAATGAAAAGAATAAAGAATCCAGTGGATAAAGAGTATGCAATAAGATTCACGAAGGAAAGGAACAAATATACAGGATTTTTGGGCATCACAAGAAATCAAGTATCTGTCACAGTTGGTACCATGTACATGAGGTTACACCAAGAGGAAGTCAAAACAAGTGCTACTAACTTGTAAAATAGAATCGTGGATTTAAAAGTCAATTTGTGTTGGCCAGTACCAGCATAGCATTTCCTGTCACGACAAGATCATGCATACATTTGTGTCTGGAAACAGAGACCTTGATCATTAGCACAGACACCATGATCATCCATCACAGTTGACAATCATTTTGCCAGCATATACTAGTACACCTTGTGTCACAAACTTTTAAACCATGTAGACAATAACAAATTAGTAATGAACCAAAGATGCAGCAATCTATGAAACAAGACTTAACAGCTAAGAAATATATGTTTATTCATCTAAATCCTGCAATCTTAAACTTGATGCCACACATGAGAAATATGTCTAATATAACTTCAACCTGAAAGCTCATCCATAATACTAAAGATGCAGCACTTATGATCAACTTCTTTCTGCAAAAGCCTTACTATCTGAGATTATCTTAATGGATTCTTTGCCTTTTGTCCTCAATATTGCTTATTTCCTATTGTTAGACCTTTAGTTTCCTGCTCTTTAACATGGGATCACTACCAGCTATGCTTGCAGTTTACCTGCTTGTTTAAAACTTTTAATGACTCAATAGACTAGAGTTGTCCATTGTTTAATATCTTTCTTCACTAGATTACACTATCTGGTTTGGTGTTCTATTTAGTGTGTATATGTTAAATATAGCTCAAGAGAAGTGGTTTTACACTTACTTTTTTATAATTAATTCTTTATAAGATATGCACATGGTACATCATATATTACTTTCATCAAAAAGGGATTAGCTTTTATGTGTTCTGATTTCTTTACAACATAAATCCATATTCAAGATTAGTTTTAATCGTCATGAAAGGATTAGTTTTATGTGTTTTCATTTCTTTTTGAAAGGCCATGAGTTTGCATTTTATTGCTTGGAAGTTGATCAAGTATTATCTTTCTTTCCTCTCTTTCCTTCAACTGTGATGAGTAAATGCTTCGTTAAAATCAACTAATCAACTTACTACTACTATGGTCCCTCGGAACGACTTATTTATAACAAGCAAGGTTAAATACAAGTTGAATTTAACCTACAATTACTATGATCCCTTGTTTGGGACAAAATTAAAGAATTGAATTTTAGTTTATTTTCATGTTTGACAAGGATCAACCAATGATTTCAGTCACCAGTAGCTATACCCTTGTATCAACCTAAACCAAATAATCATGAGAAAAGAAATTTTCATCAAAACAACCCATAAATTGTATTGATAATTCTACTTCAAATACAAGCATGCCGAACAATGTTTGAAAGTTGAAACCACATTGAGACAAAACAGCATATTTTGATGAATTGGCATGATTAATTCTAGGTTGAACCTATAGGAACAGATAATCCCAGCTAAAATTGCATATGATGACTGGCGACGAGGAGCATCATCTAGTCTTAGTATAAATAAAAGGTAGGGATAAGTGTCTTTTTTGGAAGAAGAGTAGGGTCATATACATATAGAAGAGATGAGACTTCTTAATTTTTCACTTCCAGTTCGGATCAAGAATGACAGTGCTCGCTGAAAAGAGAAAATTCCATATGCATCGCATTTCGAACCAGGCAGAGAACGAGGGAGTGTAAGAGGAGAGAGATAGAGAAAGAATTTCCGTTGTCGATACCGTTGCCTATGCCGCTACGACTGAGCCCGCTCGATCAACAAGCCGAAATCGGCTCCGCCCCTTGCTGTTAAAGCGAGGGTTGGGGAACAGTGTTTAGGGCTTTTAAGGTGTTCGTTCGAGATCGATGGAGGGAGGGGAGGGGGCGGCCGCTACAAATTAATATTTTTTGGCAATTTACTTATAAAAACCCTACTAATTGTCTTTGTCAGATGATAGCCTATATCAAAAAATTGTGCAGGAATAATTTTTTCTATATTTAATTATTATCCTCCTATTCTTGTTAATTTTTTAAATATTCTTGTACAAGTTTCTAAAAAAACCTCTTAGTTTTGATAAACTTTTCGTAGATCGTCTCAACTTTTAAAAATTCTCGTAGAACATTTTATTCTAGTATGAAAATACTATTTTACCCATGTTTCCATCGAAATCATTATCGTCTCCACTTACATCACCACCCTATTTTTTCTTTCCTCTATTAAGTACTATGATGACGTGAAGGGCCACAAGCGAACGTGAGTCCTTAGTCACCTATGTTTTCACGGGGAAGTTGACTTACATACCTTTGCCCTACCAATCACCTCCATTTATTTTGAATAGTCATTAATTGCCCATAATATCATTGGTTGCCTTCTTAAGTAAGTTCGTACACTCTCCGTTTACCACCCTTGGGACCTCTCCTATCTCATATGTGACTATCGGCCTTCATATTTTCTATTATCCTCACATATAACCTCCCTCATTCTTTCTTGCAAGTGTAATGAGACTGGCATGAGCAATTAACATTGAAGAATGTTAGGATTAGCATGGCTAGTGATGAAGGTGTAGGCATGGATGTTGTATAGAGGGAGATAACGATGGAGATAGCCATGTGTAAAATCATAATTTATAAAAAAATAACTCTTGATATAAAATATTGAAAGTCGAGACGTTATATGAAAATTTCTAAGGTTTTTCAAGAAATTCATCCAAAATTCTGATTCCATGAATTAGTTTAATCACATCATTTCTCTTCCTTTTTTTATTTAAATTGGTCTCAATTTTCCTTTCTACCATCTAATTTCAGAAGGGAAGAATGAGAGAGAAGCTATGTATGAGATGATCTAAGGTTCAATTCATTAAAATTCCCTCTCAAATTCATAAAAAATCACTTAATAAAACTAAAAGGATAAGGGAGTACTTATCCATTCATTAAAAAAAACTATTGATAATTTTTCTATTGATGAGCATTATTGGGTAAAAAGGTTTTTTTAACGAAATTACCTTTTTACAATTATTTATGTGACTAATTAAAAAAAAACTCTTTTTCTGAGATTTTCTCATGAATCACCTCATTTTCAAAACATATTGCTATTTATGACCCTCTCTTTACTATTTTAACTTTAATTTAAATGTTTTTAATATTTTTAAACTACTTTATTATAAATGAATGTATATAGTATTTTTTTATTTTCTCATCATTATCTTCTTCTTCTTATTTTTTTTCTCCTCCTCCTCCAAAAATAACATCTACAGGACAATGTATAATGTCAATGATAATATCAAACAATATCTACAATGATAACAACGATGATAAATAACAATAATAACAATAAACGATGACAATGTCCATAAGGATAGAGATGAAACAAGAGGTTATGAAAAAGAAAAAAAATAAAATAGATAATACTATAATAATATTTTTATTAATTTTTAAGGGATTGTCACTAACAAGAGTATAATAATATTCTTTTAAAAAAATAATCATATATTTATCTAATACTTGAAATGCCTCCAATCATATATCTTTTTTTCTCTCTTTTACTTGTATGAATCAAACCTTTTTGCTGAATCAAACCATATGAATCAATTTAATTATAATATTTTTACACTATGTTACAGTATTTTTTAGTAATACTAGAAAAATACTATAACATCATATAAAAATATCATGTTATAATATTTTTTTACTACGTTGTGATATTTTCTTAGTACCGTTGAACATAATATATTTGTACTTACTACATTATAGTATTTCTATAATATTATTAAAAATATTAAAAATATTATGTATCGAAGCTATCGGTTCGATTTTATTTTTAAATTATAAGAACCATAATCGAATTGCTAAACCTCAATTTTTTATTCTATTTGAGATCATCATATCATTGATCTAATTTGATTCTGGTTTTCGATCGATTCGATATTAAATCTAAATCATGTTCATGGATACTAAAAATTCACGGTTCGATTCAAATCGGAATGTGATCATTGCTAATCGAAACAAGCTGCAAACTTGAATCTGGTTAGATCGACTATGTTCAGCATAGCATACAACCATATTCCACATTAAGAGATCCCTAAGTTGGCTGCCGAATACCTCTAACCACTCCAATCAAATCCCACTTCTTCCCTTACCTTCAGGAAAAGGGTAGGGTGTAGCATACGGTACGTCATACGTGACCGTCGGGTAATCGAACAGAAATAGGAACACACAGAGATCAGAGGCATCAATGGCGGTGGGGCCCGATAGAACGAATCGGCAATGAGCTGGACGCTTACGCACGCACATTTACGCCAACAATTAAGTATCCCCGTGGGTCCCGCCCGGATTAGGTGTACGCACCGGAGGTCATTGAATGATGGGCCCAAAGCATACCGATCTCCCGTCGAGTGTATCCGATCTCAATTACGCCGGGGGGTCATCCGACACGCATCGACGATAGCTTACGCGTACCCGCAGTGTGGCGGGTACGTTCGGTCCCGCTCCCCATTCATGGAGGATCACATGCAAAGTTGCCGTGGCCGAACAGGTGGTGTTCTATTCCAAGCATTATTGTGGCCACTCGACTTAGTAAGAACCGAGAGATCAGTGTATTCCAAACATTATTGATTGGGTAAATAACGAGTCTTGCTATCAGGGTAAGATTATTATTTTTAGGATCTAAATAATCACGGTTTGGATCACGAAATTGACCGTAATATGATTTAGTGAGTAGTCCAAGGTTGTGTTTTTACCTCAGCTTTTTCTAACAAGAAAAACATTAATTTTCATGATCAATAATAAAATAATATATCAAATCGATCGATATAAAAAATATTCATCGTTTTCGGTCTCTATGCATTGTCAATTATTTGATTTAGTTGGATTGATCTAAACATCTCATTTTTATCGCTTGTGAGTATAAAAATATCAGATAAAAATATAATAAAAAAAACTTATTTTACTTGATCAGTACATTCAAATGCTGAGAGGTATACATGAATTGGTGATGAATGGCATCAATCATCTCCTCTTTGTTACATTACATGCCAAAAAATATACACCATTAATTTGCCACTACCATATATATATATATATTATTACTTGAATTTATCGAGTCTTATTTGGTATCCAAATAATGCTTAGAAGAAATGATATTTATGATTTTGAGGTTCTGAATCCAATAAATATAAATGAGATTTTTGTAAGATTAAAATTTTATTATACGAAATAATAAATAATGGGATGGTTGAAATCAAGTAATCATATATATATATGAATGTTACATTTGCATATATTTTGATGTCATGATAGAATGTCTTTATTTGATTACAGATATGCAAGAAGGAAATTATACTATCTTTATCCTTTCTTCATAATATAAATAGACTTTATTTTTATTGGATGATAATATTAATCAATATCAAATTAGAACTTCAATATATCTTAACAAGGTTAATCAAGGCCATATAATTTAGCGATTAGTTCATATGTCTCAGAATTTATTTTCAAAAATAGAAAGTATTATTACTAAAAAAACGTATTATACACCAAGTGGTGTTCCTTCGAGCACAAAAATAAATTAAAATTTATAGGTCAATGGATCTTTCATTTCTTAGTATAATAGTGTACATAATTATTTCCCTCTATATAGATACGAAAAAAATTACGATCTTCTAGTAACACTAATAATTGAAAGTTGAGATACACTAAAGCATAATTTAAATCTTTAGTTGAATAAGGTTAGGTTATCTGAACAAGATAGATGATGCACCTAACCTAGGTTAGATCAAACCATGATTGGATTAAAGACTGAAATGCCAAATTATTAGTAGATTGGAGTTGTTTCCGGAAAGTAGGTTCATTTATTCATTTCACACTGCCTTAGCCTTTATATCATGTGTCTCCTTCTTTCTCACTCCATTATTATGAGGAGTAAGGTGGTGAGATCTTAGGCGTTGGCGGCATCATGACCATGACAGGATTTGTAGTCTCGTGGAGTACGTAGAACGTTCGACAAGGACAAAATGGAGAGAGAGAGAGAGAGAGTAACGAAGTGTTCTTGAGACGTTGGGAAGAATATTATTCTCAAAGTTTCAGGTTGAAATTTAACATAGTTAATGATCTAAGTTAATAATCTAAGTTGCATGTTCTTAATTTTGTTCTATCGGTTAGTACAGATCGGTAATGGTCCGTAAAGAACAAAAGAATTTTTGTTTCTATCGTAGTCGAAATTTACTTTTTTTTTAGTAATTTTTATTTTTAAATATTAGATAGAAAAAATATTCAATATTTAACATGCATACACTTATTCTACATATCAGATAGTCTAATTTATTAATTAATATAAATCATTCATCTTGAAATTTTCATCTCACTTATCGAGTAATCTTCTCGATTAATACAAATCATTCATCTTAAAATTCTTAGGGCAAGTGAATTTCGATTGTTGTAATGTTTTATTAATTATTTATTTTATTAAAATTTTTGAAAGTCCAATGGAAATATATTTCGCTAGAGAAAATCGGAGCGTAAATTTTAATTTAGTTTTATAATAGTAAATAAAAAAGTTAATATAAAATGAGTAAATCCACTAATAAACCTTCAAATTCAAGAGAGATAAAAGAGAGGGAGAAAGAATTAGACACCCTAAAGGGTTGGGATATCCACGGAAAATAAATGAACCAGAGAGGACTTTCTTGTCCAATAGAAAACTCAAATGGGACCAGCCAAGTTACGAGCATCACATGAAGCCTGCTCATAAATTAGGCAACCTCGTAGTACACAGCAGCATAGATTTGTGATCAGCAATAATCATAGAAGATATAGAAAAATGAGTGCACACTTCAGTGATACATAGCAACAATGACAGCTGATGTTGATGCATTGATCTGCATTTGGATTAGAATCTCGAGTGTCATTCTCTTCATCAACAAACTTGAAGAGAACATTAATTGATCATTGGTACAGTGTATTCTACAGAGCAAGCAGCAGTTACAGCTTCCACCAAACACTTTAAAGAGCAGAATGCACCAATTAAGCTCTTCTCTGGTAACTCGCATGGCTCTTCCTGCGCTCCTGTAGACCCCCTTCATGGCCTTCAGTAACTGGGAGGGGAAGGTAAAAGATGTCCATGACTCGTACTATATAAACCTACCACGCTGCAGACTCACAAACCCTGCAACCCAAGCTCAGTTTGCACAGCCATGGCCGCTCCTCGGCGTCTTCTTCTGGCCCTCGGCTTGCTTGCACTGGGGACACTCCCGTTGTCTTCCGCAGCTCGCGCCTTCTTCGTGTTCGGAGACTCTCTGGTGGACAACGGCAACAACAACTATCTGGCGACCACGGCACGCGCCGATACACCCCCTTACGGCATCGACACGCCCTCTCACCGAGCGACAGGCCGGTTCTCTAATGGCAAGAACGTCCCTGACATCGTCAGTACGTCGTCGACGAAAACGCATTTGAACGAACACTCGGGAGGCATAACTAGTCTCCACTCCCTTCTGCTCGCCTTTGAGCTAACCGTGCCGGTGTCTCTCAGGTGAATACCTCGGAGCCGAATCGACGTTGCCGTACTTGAGCCCCGAGCTCCATGGAGAGCGGCTTCTGGTGGGCGCCAACTTCGCATCGGCCGGCATCGGGATCCTCAACGACACGGGAATCCAGTTCGTAAGTCTCTCCTCGCGCACTACATTACGAGGGAAGCCAAGCCCGGCCGGGCGTTTACTCATCTCCGCCGTACGTATTTCTGCAGGCGAACATAATTAGGATCACGAAGCAGCTGCAGTACTTCGAGCAGTACCAGCAGAGGCTGAGCTCCTTGATCGGCCCGGAGAAGACGCAACGCCTGGTGAACGAAGGCCTCGTCCTGATAACCCTCGGCGGGAACGACTTCGTCAACAACTACTACCTGGTGCCTTTCTCTCTCAGATCTCGACAGTTCGCCTTGCCTGACTACGTCAGCTATCTCGTCTCCGAGTACAAGAAGATTCTTTCAGTACGCATCTTCTCCACCTCCTGCTTCCTCCGTCTCCACCGTGAAGTTTATTTCAGTACTCGCAACTGCGCAGAGGCTGTATGAACTGGGTAGCCGGCGAGTCCTAGTCACCGGAATCGGCCCACTCGGCTGCGTCCCGGCGGAGCTCGCGTTGCGGAGCAGGACCGGCGCCTGCGACCCCGAGCTGCAACGAGTCCCCGACCTGTACAACCCCCAACTGACGCAGCTGTTGAGTGACCTCAACACTCAATATGGCTCCTCCGTCTTCGTCGCTGTCAATGCCTACAAGATGCACATGGACTTCATCACCAACCCTGGAACATACGGTGAGGCAACAAGTTTATGACACTGCATGTGGCTGGCTCATTCACTGCCTGATACCGATGCCGTGTTTGCTTTCTCTCTTAGGGTTCATCACGTCGAGGGTTGCATGCTGCGGTCAGGGACCCTACAACGGGATCGGTCTCTGCACTATTCTGTCGAATCTGTGCCCTAACAGGAACATTTATGCGTTCTGGGACGCGTTCCATCCCACCGAGAAAGCCAACAGGATCATCGTGAGCCAGTTCATGACTGGGCCTGAGGAGTACATGAGCCCGATGAACCTGAGCTCCATTCTGGCCATGGATGCACGCACCTGAGCGAGCGTCTGTGATCTCAGCTCGTTCGATCTAGTCCATAGGTTTGATTTAGTACTGAGACTGTGGTGTTTGCTTAGCCTCTTGGAATGTGGTGGTGTTCATAGTTTCTTGTAGACGAGTCATGTGCTTTGATTGATTGGTTTAGCGTAATTGCAGATGTTACATTACATTGGTAGTGAGTTAGCGGTCCAATAGGAGCCAATCTGGCCGTTCATGTAGCACTTGTATGGTTATTATGGGATTTGTGTGTTGCGTCTCCTTCGTCAATGACTGCTGAACTCTTCTTTTACTATCAAAATAATATTTAAGATGTAAAAATATATAAATTAATTTATTAGTTTATAAGCATAAATAAATCAATTCATAGGACTATTTCTTAGAAGTGATCTCACTCGAAAGCCGGTCTGCTCTCCGCCTAACCCGCAGACGGCGCCGCTCGGCCCCTTCGCCGCTTCACGCTGCCGGCTGCGCCGCTTTCCTCTCGATCTCACTCCGCAGCCCCGCCCATCGCCATCCCTTCCTCCGCCTCACGCTTCTGGCGGCACCGCCTTCGTCTCTACCTAACGCCCGCCCTTGATTTCGCCTCACCCAGCAGATCAGGACGCCTTCCTGCCTGCCCTCTTTCTGTGGTAAAATATCTTTCCCTGAAAACCCTAAGTGCTCGTTTCGTTTGTTTGCTTAGATCAAGAGATCGCTGCGTAATGGGTAAAATTTTCTCAGAAATGTCGTAGATCTCGTGGATCACTGTTTCTTGATTAAGATATGAAGAGATTGTTCGTCTCGTTCAGTTTTGTGATGGTCATTTGGATGACATTGTCATTCAGTTTTGTTCGTCTTGACGAGATTGTTCTTCTCGTTTGGATTAGATAGATGAGTTCCAAGAACAGTCTCCGATTAGTTTTCCGAGCGATTCCATTTGACGTACTGTAATGCGGAGAGTGGGTTAGTGCTGGCCGGGTCGGGCCGGGCCGGGCCCGTCTAATTCAAGTCGAGCCTCGGTTGAGCTGTGGTCGAGCTCAGATCTGCTTATTCTCGTTCGATCGAACCAGATCAACCAGTCTTCACCCCTACCACCCCCGTGCGCACGTACGAGCCCTAATCGCAGGGTCTTCTTCCTGCCTATCAGCGAACGGCGTCAACCTCTCTATCGGCGGTGTCTTCCTCAGGTGCGCTCTTCCTCGGTATCTCTCTCCTCCTCCTCCTCCTCTGCCGCGTTGCACACTTTCTGGACCCCGACAGCACCCCTTTCCGTCATCCTCCTCCGCCGCAGCCGCCAGCGTCTTCCCCCCTTTGTTGCAGCTGCTCCTGTGGCATCCTCTGCTTCTCTTCCTGCTCCGGCCGCCAGTATCTTCCCCCTCCCCCGCTTCCCCCGATAGCATGCTCCTCCTCCCTGCTCCCGTACCACAGCCCCCTTCTCCCTCTTCCGCTCGCAACTGGCAGCAACCCACAGCCACCCAACAGACAGCAGCCCTCTCCCATACCTCCTCTTCTCTCTCCCCCTCCCTCTTCCAGACACCCAACATCCCAACCAACAGCAACCCTTTCCCATACCTTCTCCTTCTTATTCCCCTCCCAACCGATAGCAACCCGCGACCACTTAACCGATGTAAATCTTGTTTTCTTTTGTCAATTTTGTTATTAGATGTGGACAACGTAACTTGGTACACTCAATGAATTTGATGTGTTATTTTTATTTTAGTAATTATATTTATCATTCATGATATATATTTCTTAAATTTTAATATCTGGTTGCGCCTCACTTCACTCGCCTTGGGCATTTTGGCACCTTGGCTTCTTTTAGCACCTAGTACCATTGACTACACTGCGTAGAATAGATGGTGTTGCTATCGATGGTAAAGTACAATGTAAAATTTTCTTATTTTACCATTAATCATTCACTTTGTGTGAACCAGTTTCTTCATAGGACAATTAGCAAATCTGTTTTGACAAAACAACCTATAAGTCAGGCATAAAAAATTGAACCTTCGGTTGGTAGTAAAGAGTTCCCAGACATGCAAGAATGCTATTATTTCTGTGCGTATTCATGCATAAAATGGAATTTAATTGAACATCATCATATTGGACATTTTGGATGCGTGATTATTACTTGTAATGAACCACTCTGATATATTTAATGTCTTTGAATTTTTGCATATACTAATCTGTATTATTTTTTTCTTATTATTGTTCAGAGTGGAGGCTCTATAACAAAATTGCATTTGCTAGGCTTTCTGTATAGTTTATCTGTAACTATAGTTTGGCCGAAGTTTAAGGTATGCTTATTTTCTGAGGTTTTTGTCTGCTCTTCAATATGATTACTCTCTTTCCATCTAGTTTGTTTGCTTAAGTACTACTTTTGTCTAATTTAGAATGGATGAGGTTGCACAAGCTGTTGCAAATATCAAGAAGGAATGGGATCAGTCGATTCTGCAGATTCGAGAGCACATCAAGTCCATTGAAAGTTGTGGAACATCTGGAAGAGGGACAGAGGAAGCAAATTCTCTTCCTAGATTAAATGGTGCTGCACAAGATGCACTTGCACTGCTTAGATCATTGCAGTTTAAACTTGATTTTCTTGCCCAGCAGCTTTCCACGGAAGAAGAAATGCAATCTGCCCAGCTAACTTTAGAATTTTGGAAGGAACAGTACCAAACGTAAATCTCTAAATAAATTTCTTTCCGGAACATGCAACTGCAGATTTCTTTAACTTGCCTAGATTTGGTTTTGCATTCTGCTATGAAATATCTATTATGTTCTATTGACTTTAATTTTTGTTTTTTTCCATCTCATATCCTGCTCTACAACCAGATTGCATTCGAGTTTGAGGAATGCCAATTTACAAGCCAAAAGCAACATAAGAAAAGCTGCTCAGGAAGAGGTGACCATTCTTCAACTTGGATTTCTGGTTATGTTTGTACTTTTTTATGTTCGTAATGGATAATCCAGGAAGCCAGTCATTAGATATCTAATTGTTATATCTCAGATTATGTATTAAATTTCCCA
Organism: Musa balbisiana; assembly: GCA_004837865.1. Lineage (NCBI taxonomy): Eukaryota > Viridiplantae > Streptophyta > Magnoliopsida > Zingiberales > Musaceae > Musa > Musa balbisiana. Next base: position 11,040,278 of record CM017188.1, on the reverse strand, counting down.
TAGGTTAGTAACTAAGTTAATCATCCTTGTTTTCCTTTCTCTTTATTTGTAGAGGGAGCTTCTTCTAGGAGGTGGTGAAGAGTCCACAATTCGCAGGCGTAATTTGCAGTAAGCTATCTATCTAGTGAGACTGTTGCCTTCTAAGGCGGCATTTTAAAGAATATTCTTTTTTCATCATAAGCTATATTTCCATAACCTTCATCTTATATATGCTTTTTATATTCATTTTGCATTAAGTTTGTTAGTACAATTTTTATATTTTTTAATTCTTAATTTCTTATGTAACCTAGAGTTGGACTTGGCAGTATGTATGATCCTTCTTACTTTCAGTGGTCATGCTATTGTTATTAGTTAGGACAATCAAAAGAAAGAAATGACTATTACTACTCAATTTTTTGTTTATGTCTGGATGCAAAAAGGACATGATGATTCTGCTCCTTTTTTTGGAACTGCATCTCGAATAGCTGAAAATTAGTGTCTAAGGATTTTGTTGCATGAACAGTCTAAATTATGTTTCATGTGCATGCAATGACTAAAAATATTTTTAAATTGACACATTCGAAGTCATTAAGATTTATTTGTCTATTGGGTGGCCTAATGCTTTCGAAGAATTAAAATCTCAATTCAATATCGATACTAGTTGATGTAGGACGGGCTCTAATACAAAGTATGATGATGAAGGATGAGTCCACAATGGAGGATGATCTATTTTTCTATTTTTCAGGTGAGAATAGAGAGAAGGAAAGAGAGAAGGGAAGGAAAGGATAATAATAGAAAATAACTACAAAATAACTATTTTACTTTCACGAGAAACTACCAAGATGAAAGTATATGTCTTCGCACATCTCGTACATGGACAATGGAATCATGTTATTGGAAAAAGATGTGGTCTCACACTACGTAATGTGGGAATTCGTTCATTCATCCATTTTTGTATCTTTATTTACATTTTATTTATCCCTTTTTATAAGACAAGGAAAAAAAAGGAAAAGCTACAAAAATGAGGATATGATAACATTATATATGTCATATCAATTATTACAGCTTTCCTTCTGTGAAGAAGATATATTTTTATATTTAATTTGAAGTATAATCTTCCTTTTTTGATGATATATTTGATTATTAGATTTTTCATCTACAAGATGCTGAAACTTCTTTGTAGAGGTAACATTTTTAATTAAGATTTATGGTCTTTAACCAAAATCAAGTTATGTTTTCTTCCATTTTTTGAATCATTCGCTTCCTTTTTATATTCTTGCATAATCTCGTAAACTAAATTGTAAACATTGAAGATATTGTCAAGTGGCAATTCGTGACATTTGTAGAATTCTCTCTAAACTACTTAGTTTTATTTAAATGAGAAATAAATTAGAACAGTCTCATACCATTGGTCGTCGGCAATACTGATCGGACCATATAGCGTGCATCAAATCTAATCTAAATTTTGTCTCTTTAGTTTCTTTGGTTCAGTAATGATAAAAATATTCTTATGATCTATTTAAAACAATGTTGAGAAAACATGCATAAAAAGCTTTTAAAAATGTTATTGTGGGCATTAGAAATATATAGGTGACATACTATCAAACACTGAGACTTAAAAATTGTTATGTTGTTAGTTGTTACTTCCACCGAAAGGATTATCATGCCGGAGCAGGAGGTGGATCAGATCCACAATATGAGTTGTTTGATCAAGATTATACTTTTGAAGAATACTTTTGTCCACAATATAAGTCATAACATTTGATACTGTCTGCTCTGATGTTGTAAGGATAATCGTGACATCGTGATTAAATACAATTGGAGTACTTGCCACTATGAAGATTGAAGGCATAGTAGATCTAGGGTTAGTACAAGTACAACTACCTTTGCTGTTGAGCAGTTGAGTTACCATCATTATACCGACGTTGTAGAACTGTATGAAGTCTCTTTTTCATGATTCATGAAATCCGGGTTGGTAGGAATGTTGCGATACTGAGGACCTCCCATTTAACTCATTCACATTTATGCTCTTTGTTCTAGAAAATATCATCTATCTTCCCTTTTGCTACCATAAATCAATTTGGTGGATGATTTGGCACTATAACATTTATCTTGGGTGACATATGAAATATTTGACTGGTTCTTATGTTCTTTCTCATTCGTGGAAAATATCAACTATCTTCCCTTTTGCTTATGGCTTTTAGACCGTGAATTAATTTGGTGGATAATATGACACTATAACTTTTATCTTGAGTGACATGTAAACCTCAGTCCACACTCTATCAATTTGTATTTGCATATAAGACCATGAGACCTTTGTCCCTTCCTACTATCCATCTCACTGTCATCATTGCTGACCTTACAAACTGATCAAAATAGCATGTTGAATTAATCTTATCATTTGAATTGAGTTATTGCTCATTGATAACATCCAATGAATTAAATGAGTGCGATGAGCAGCTTCTCTCATTAAGCTAGCTGGATGATTAAGATTGGTTCGCTATGTGTGGTCCATGGAGGACTGACTATCGGTAACTCAACCACATCCTAACATTGGATCTCCTTATACTGAACAATCTCATACTGTAGGTGCTCCTTGATTTTTTTTAGAATGAATCAAGATGGTTATGGTAGATCTCCATCCTCATCAAGCAGTGGATCATCGTAACTCTCTATTGGGCTTAACGAGTCTATCATTGGATTCAAATCATTAATGATAAAACTCTGTATCAAATGGATCTAACGGACCTCCTCTTTTGTCCAGCCCTAGGTAAGTAGCTTTGCAAATTACAGTGGATGTAAACCAGCTTTTCCAAGTCTTTTTATGAATGGTTGTTGCAGGTGTACAAGGGAGAAGGTGCTTGCAACCGATGGATGATGTGATGTGATAGTTATTTGTACTGTCATTTTTGTTGCTTCGGAATAAAAGTTTGAAGTTTTGCTTCATTTTTACCCTTTTTGGAGTAAACAAGGATTATTTCTTTAACTTGAAGCTTGATTTGCTTGAAATCGAAACTTGATTTGAGAAAAAAGGATTTTAGAATGAGAGTGTGAACAACTGAGAGTGTAGAGTGAAAGATGAGAAGGGGCTCTGGTAACTGGTTTCATGCTTAAATGGGTGGAAGGCACGTTGGATCTGGGTATCAGACTGCTTACTGTCTGGTATATGTATATATACCAGTAAAAAACTAGGCAGATCATATTATACAGTGAACACCTGGTATGAGCCGGTACCAAGTCTGTGAATTTATCATAGGTTGGAATGTGAGTACCAAGCCATATGCACTGATCTGACCAGGTATTTGTTTGTTGGTTCTTTCTCATCTCTACATGTTGAAGCAGATTTCACCTATAATCTAGTGAGTCTTTCGGTGTTGCTCAACTATTTTGGGCCCTTGTATTTTCTCCATATATTTTACCTATATTTTCAGTTGAATTAGGTTAGTTTTACTCTTGAACCTATGATGTGTTTTACTCTTTTGACCAGATTCTTATAAACATTGATGTGTTTACCCTTGCATGACTGTAGGACAAAGGTTGGCATGACCTCTGCTGCAGAAAGCATTACAGAGAGCCTTCGCCGGACTCGTCAAATAATGGTTCAGGTGATTATATATGCAATTTATCTATGAATCCAGCTACCTTGTCATTGTAGTTTTTGTTTCTCACAGTAACCATCTAAATCTTTACAGGAGGTGGAAAGAAGTGCAAATACTTTGGCAACTTTTGGTATACATTATCGTTCTTTCATAGCTCTCAAAATAAGATTCTAGTTATATGTTATTCTAAATTGTCAATATATTTTAAGTTAATCCACTATTCAATTTTGTGCATGCATTAACGTTTACTTCAACTGATAGCATTCAAGAACTGGGCCTAGAAAACATTGTTTATTGTCTCATTTGGAACCAGTTTGTTAACATTTCAGCTAGAACATATCATAACTATTGAAATTCAGATAGTTCCTGTATAAGTATGGGATTTAATCTATTGTTAGATTTTCGAATCTATAATTTTTCCCATGCAAATTTTTGTTTCTTTTCAGAAATTCCTTTATTTATAGTGTTGAATTCCTTTTTCTGTTGTTTGGTTTCTGATGTCTGCTGGCAAAATTCTTAAAGCACTACTCTAAGATTCCTAACTAGAATGAGATCTTCAGTTTCATATATTCCTATATAGAGGCATGATCTGCTTCCGGGTTTTTCCATGTTTCTGTTTGGATTATAAAATGAGAGGCAAGGGAGTGAAGAAAAAAGCTGTATGAGAAGCTTTGAGCTTCATTTAAGTCTGATCAGTTTGCTGGAATGACAGTTTCCACTGGTAGCTTACTAGGTCTTTGTTCTTCTACTTGAAGTATGAAACTATGTTAAGATTGAAGCTTTTCTTGGAATTATGCTTTATATTTAATTGCTGTGCTATGTGCAAACTTTTGATGTGATCTTGTTTAGGCATGCCAATCTTGTTTTGCCATAAAGTTTCGGAAGGTACATAATTGTTTAATTTGTTTTCATGGATCATCTGACAGGATATGATCTCTCAAATTCGAGGAGAATAAACCTCCCAAGGAACATGAGAGAATAAAGAGAATGGTACTTAACTATCACTAAAGTTAATTGCATAAGAGAAATTGTCTCTTATCATGCCTAAAGGGCTTACAACTACTCACTCAAGTGATGAATAAGAAAATTATGGCAGATGACATCAGGACACTTCAACACCAAATAAACTCAAAATTGGATTTTTAGAGACTCCTAAAAAACGTCAACTGAAATTAATAATGGAAATACATAACAAATACCCATAAAATGAAACATCTAAACCCATGACAACTAGAACTTAGTGTTGTCGCTTTGATGCTCTCTCCTTTCTTAACTCTACTTGGAGTGGGTTGAGAAGACTTTGGATGTTTGGTACATCAATGAATTTAGAGAAAAAGTAGCTTGGACAACAATAACAACAAAGTTATAAGTCCCGATTATTTGAGGTCGGTTATATGGATCTTTTGCTACCATTGAGATATGTAAAGAGTCATATGTTTAGTTAAGTTTAGAGTATCTAAATCTTTATTTATAGTTTCTATTAAGGTCTTTTTAGTTAAGTTTAGAAAAAGTAGCTTGAACTATGGATTATAATATATTGTGGGAAACTTAAGGTGGGATCATTTTGATTTTTTTTTTTCATTTGAATAAGTTTTATTAGTTTAGGGTGTTTTTTGCAAATGTGATAAATTGTTAATGTCAAAAACTTCTATAATGCCAAAATAATAGAAGAAGCCAAGCCAAAGAGAAGGAAGGATATTAACCTTAGACTTTGTTAGAAATTCCATGGAAAAAAATAGGAGATACCTCTTGGCTCGATTGAAGATCTCAAAGATTCATTAAGATTTCAACCTCATCATAATTTAACAATCAATAAATAAGGCTTTCAAATGAATATTTATCAAAGGAGATTACTTGTTGAAAAGAGAAATAAAGTATGAAAGAAATGTCTTTATCTATGAACAATTAGGTGGAACCTAGAGGATTAGATAAGTGAGAACCATTTAAAATGGTACAGGTGCTAAGGAGGCTTGTAGATGCTAGAGTTAGAAGCTGTGATACTATTAATATTAGTGGTATGAGGAGAGGTAGATTGAGACATAAAAAGATTTTATTAGAAACTATAAAATAAAAAAAATAAATACTCTTGATTTAACTAAGCATATAATTTTTTACAGAGTTTAATAACGGCAAAAGATCCATGTAGTGTATTTGGATTTTACAGCTTTGTTATTGTTGTTGTGTGACATTTGAGTTGCAGATCTTCACCCCAATCTTTGAGCTGATAGTTCTTTTATCATCTCTTCTATCTTTCATCATTAATTTTCATGATTATTATCTTATTCTTTCTCTCGTTCTTTTCCTCTTTTTTCAGATTAAAAAAAGAATTTTTTTTCTGCTGGTCATGCACTTGTATTATATCATAACTGAGGTGGTGACACTAGTATTTGTCATAGCACTAGGAATTGAACTCCAGGTGCATTTATTTTTTAGTGTAAAGCTGATAGGCATGGTAAAGGGAATCTCAGATTGCAATGTCAACTCTGTTATTATTTCAGCATATTTGTTATGTAATCAATAGGTAATTCTAGACTCATTTCCTGGCCAAATTAGGGCTTGATGCCTTAGTGACCGTGTAAATGTTTTCTACTGTAAGCTTTAAACCAATGCTCAAATTGTTCTCTTTCTGTCAAAAATGTAATCCTCTACTTCATTATTTGGGAGCCTTCTTCACCTCAAATTGCAGGACTGTGTATTTAGGCGAGACTAGCTATTTTCTGTAAATGTGAAGATGATCTAAATTGACAGCATGTTGGTTGAACATTCTAACATGCTGGTGTAGGTGATGAGAGTGAGTGGTTCACCCTTCGAGACATGATCGATTCAAAAAATTTATGATCCCAAGAATCTTAACATTTACATTAACATAGAGTTGACAGCAGAATAGAAAAGACAATGAGAATCCTAACACCACACTTCAATGTCTATTGAACACACCTGTTGAGAACACTACATATTCTATGACATTAAAGCAAGCTCAATTGCTTCTCCATGTTCTGAAGTGTTTCACGTAGATCTTTACAGCCATAATATATTTCTGTAAAAGTTCCAGCAGAAGCTAACCATTAGCCATAATATATTTCTGAAGTGTTTCATTTTAGCTTGCAGAAATTTCACACAGCAGCTCCATAAGAGCTAGCTTTAATATTATCATTAGCTCGGTGACATCAAAACGCTATATTTTATGAAATTTTGGCATAATGAAAAATGATTTCTAGCATCAATGATGATGTCTTTTTTAATTATGGAGGAATCTGGGTGTCATCTATGTCTTCTGTTATATGTGTTGAAAAGAAGAACAACAAAACTCAAGAACATGGTTCAGCAATATGATTTTGACCCTCCACCTTAGATATGAGGTTGATTTTTGAGGGGTCAAAATTGTTATGAAGTGGCATCCGATGCCATCTGCACCTAGTTGTGAAGGAGCAGAAAATTGTTATGGGGATGCATCAGTTTCAATCTTCACCTAATTCAACAATATATCTTTAGTGAGCCATGTTTCTGGGTCTAGTTTGTATGTAGGTCTAGGTTTAATTTCTTGCATTTTGCTAAGATGCTGGATGTATTTTCATTCATATTTTTAACTGCTATTATAGGTAGAGATTATTCATATTTTGAATGGTATCCTTATCTTCCAATCCTGTTACAAATATAGGTAGGTACAGGAGAGTCTTTTAGCCATTAGTAGTCTTATTTGGAGACTTATAAATCTGTTGTTAGCTAGGAATTTGCAGGACTCTGGATTTCCAGAAAAGGAATCTTTTCTCATACATTTTTTTTACTTCATATGTATATACCATATTGCAAGCCTTTAGAGTTATGCCTTAAAGTTCAAGTTAATACACTTTTCTTAGTTTTGTGGTTTAATTTTCATTTTTTTCTCTCGTTTTTTTGGAGGCCTATTCTCCTCAAATTGGAGAACTTTCCAATAGGAATATTAACTTAATATATTTTTGCTGGGAGATATTAAAACCCCTCTTGTGAGTTCACTTAACCTAGTTCCTGCATTTGGAAATTTGGAGAGTTGGTTGGACATGCATGTCTTTGAGTCTGTTTTTATCATAGGTAACTTTGTTACCAAATATTTAGTTACATGTTCTTTTTTTAAAAAAAATTCTGAATATCCAGTCCATTTGGAGCACATCATTACTTTTTAACTATGAAAAGAAAAGTCTGTGTCCATTCAGCCTATCTCTTCTCAAGTCATTAGCATTACATGAAAGCCTTAGTCTAGTTTCAGAAAAATAAATAGTTATCTGAAATTTGGAATTTCAGATTTTCGTTCTAAATCCATTTTTACTATTTGCAGGTTATAACATATATTTTTAAGTTAAAGAAGCAACACTTCTTGTAAAATATCTTCATAATGTTCAACACTTTGATGTCTTCTTAGACAATCGACGGTTTACCTATCTTAAAATATTACCAAACATGGAGGTTTCCTTCTTTTCTGAAAATATCTTCTCAGTGTGTAGGTTTTCGAGGCCACCTTAGGCTTTGTTCTTAATCAGAATTTAAGTATGGTTACTGCTGCTCATGGCTCTTGTTTGTAGCATGGCATGTGATGCTATCTGTGGATACCTTGGTTTTTCTTTTTTATTTATGTGTCATTTCTAGCAATATATCTTACAACTTCGATCATTGTAATATGCTGGGTTGCAATGGCCTTAACTTCCTTCGAATGTGATTTGTCATGCAGAGGAATCAACGGGTGTCTTGAGGAAGGCTGAAAGTGAATACAAAGGACACCGGTCTTTGCTGATGCGTACCCGCAACTTGCTTTCAACGATGCGTCGGCAGGATGTTCTTGATAGGTACTGACCTTTGTTATGGTTGTTTTTGGGTATTTGTTAAGCAAAACAATATAATCACCGGTAACATGTGTGGTTCTCTTAGTATATGTTCTTATGTTTAATTTTCTCAGAATTTTTTTGTTGACACATCTCTCTTCTAAGAGTGCCAAAAAAATTGCCATCATATAGCCATAGTATGTTTCTTTTCAGGATTAGGTTTTTACTAGCTAGTGACTGGACATTTGGTACTACTAACATCTGATCGTGCTCAACTGTATCAAAACAGGGTGATATTAGTGGTTGGTTTTGTCGTGTTCATATCTGCGGTGCTGTATGTTGTTTCAAAGCGCATCGGGCTGCTGTACCTACAGAGGAAGATAGCTGCTGCTATCAAGGCAGGCTCGGTAGCACGAGAGATTGGCAAAGAAATCCAGGGAGTTGGAGATGACATGAATGGTCGGTAGTCAAAATGGCTACACAGCTTCTTTAGCAAAAGGTACAAAAAACCGCATGTTTATGGTGAACATTGAATTGAGAAATCCGTGCACTCGTAAAATCTTTTGTTATTACTTCACCTTTTACACTGTAACGTGTCGTTTATTTGTTCGCCGCCACTTCCCATAATAATAATTTAATTATAAAAGATAAAAATGTCACCATTTTATGAACTTATAACTTAATAGTTTGATAATTTACTTATTTATAAAAATAAACTAATGAGAAATGTATTCTAATTTCTTTTAAAAACTATGGTCATGTTCCAAGCCACCTGTCCAAATGCTAAAGCTTTGTAATCGATGCATCGTGCATCACTTATCGGGCACATTCATCAAGGGGAACATGCCAACGATCGATCGACCATATCCTGTGTCATTTAATGAAGCAGGACATCGAGACCGCTCAACCGCATACGTGTCTGCTGCCTCCATCGGTTTACAAAATTTTCCACATCGGTATATCGAAATGTGGGAACCATTCCACCTCTGTACACAAACACCAAACTCGTACCATCCTCGTCGACAACAGACATTAAAAAGCGCAATATCCAAATATCTCCCTCCTCTACCCAATGCTATGCCTCTCTTCCTCTCCCAGCCTCTCCTCCGCCGCTTCTTCTTTTTCTCCTCCCCTTTCTCACCTCCTCGCCGTCTCCATCTCGCCGCCTTGTCGTCGTCGCCCGCCTCGATGCCCTCCGGCGACAGCGGCGATGGGATTGCCAAAAAGGGGCGGTTGCGCGGCCTGGTGTTCGACATGGATGGGACCCTGACGGTGCCCGTGATCGACTTCGGCGCCATGTACAAGGCCGTCCTGGGGGAGGAGGGCTACGCCGCCTACCGCGCCGCCAGCGCCTCCGGCGGAGGCGTCGACATCCTCCACCACATCGAGGCCTGGCCGCCGCCGGCGCAGCAGCGTGCCTACGAGATCATCGCTCGGTTCGAGCGCCAGGGCCTTGATCGCCTCCAGATTATGCCCGGTTCGTCCCGTACTATCATTCTCTTCCTCACCACTGTCTGATCGTTTGATTGGTTAGAGATAGGCGTCCGATCGATCATGATCTTATTGCGAAGGTTTCCGTGGTTGTTGTTTGATGGGTATCAGACATCTGAATGCTCTCTCCCCAGTTACCTAGGGTCTTGTGTAGCATCATGTGGATCTCTTATGTAAGTCGGAGAAGCAATACTGCTTAGGTTTAATATAATTCGAGAGCATTTGTCTCTATTTGCTAAAAGGAAAATTCTTTTAATATAATCATTATGGTTTCATATACAACTCAATACATGATCTCCACTATCTTTTCATATAGGTATATGAAGTATGTGTGTACATAATTATTGTGGTTTATGCAGATAAGTGATTGATCATCACTGTCTTGCTCAATGTAGACTGAAAATGATGTAATCATTATGACAACTTAAGTTAGTCAACATTTAGAAATTGACACTATCGTTGAGAAGTTGACATTTTAGAAACTGACACTATGGTTGAGAAGACAATAGTATATATGATGACCTAATAGATTCTAAAGATCAAGTAGTAATTCAAATCTTATTACATTAATCAGTTTCTTTCTAGACCAACTTGCACCCTTATACTTCTTACATTTGTGGTAGTTGTATCTACTTCTCTTCTGCTAGTAACTTGAATCGAAGGGCTGATAATTTTTTCATGCTGAGAGGCATTATTGCAAAAACAAATATAATTTGATAGTAAATAGTACCTATGAATTCCTCTTGATTTATACTGATGCAAAATGTTTTTCGTGGTTGCGCCTAATTTTCAGTTGTTAGTACTAGATTAAACTCCAATGGCCCTATCAAGCTGTGTTGTTATTTCTGATAAAGGAAATTTACTTTTCAGGTGCTTTGGAACTTTGCAGATACCTGGATTCTAGGCAAATAAGGTAGTATATTCTTTTGCCTTTTAGAAGTAGTAATGGGTCCCATCTTATGTAGATCATTTGGTTAGAATCTCTAATTTGCTATTATCACCTGCCTCTATTGTTCCTCTGGGATCAGCACCAGGAACTTCAAACAATTTGCATTACCATCTCTGCATTAAACACTCCTAAGTTCACCAACTTTACGTTAAGGACTTTGGTGGAAATAACACATTGAATTTGCCATGTTATTAATAGAATGTGTAGGGACAATATTTTTTTTTTAATGAGGAAAATCTATCTTCTTACTCTATGGCTTGCAACCCTTCAAATATGCTGGTTTGCATGGTTTAGCTTGCCTGCTTATGAGTTTAAACTTTTGCAGGAGAGGTTTAATAACTCGTAATGTCAAGTCTGCAGTTGACATATTTCATCAGCGATTTGGGGTAAATTACAAGTTTATTCTATTCCTATTTCTTTATTCTTTTAAAAAGTAATTGACTATGTATTTCAAAGTTTAGAATGAGCATGACAAGAGAGAATGAAAATATTTGAAACTTATTAAGTGTGAGAACTTGGGTTTGATGGTCTAGAACCTTCACTGGCCCTTGGGGTTTGGCTACTGAAATATTTGAACTTAGTGTTAAGACTATTGTGTTTTGGGCCATTTTTGCAGTTGTAAAAGTTTATGAAAGTTTAGACCATCTACAATTAAGATTAGGGTAGCCCAACCATTTATTTTACTGCACATCATTTCTTTTCTCGGTTCATATTCCACATTTTCCTGTCATGTCTATGAAGTTCACCAATTGCCAATATACTCGTGATTGCCACTCAGAATTATCAACCATTATTATAATATCGATGCTGTCAACCAAACCATTACATGTAGAGAGAAAGAGATAGAGGAGGAGGAGGAGGAGGAGGTGATTCAATATTACTTATGAGAAGCAGAGGTTAAGGAGTGTAACGGTACTATGAGGCAGTGGCAACACAGATGAATGGAAGAGAATGAGGAGGAGAAGCTGCTATAGGGTTTTAACAAAGCGATGATTCATAAGAGTAGTGGAAGGAGAAGAATTAATAACGAGAAAAGAGAAGAAAAAGAAGAGGAAAAAAGGAACAGGATTGAGAAAAGCTATGGTTGGTACCATGTAGTAGGAGGCCTACCATCTAGTACTACTCATTCGCTGTTAGCTTATCACCTAGAAAGCTTGACACGGTAAACTTAGCAGGCTATAAGCTTGGTTCCAGACCGGTTTGGGTGATATTGTCCCCTTTCTATACCAGTCAGTTGTCAGACCATAAAAATTGGTTTGTACTGTCTGGTATAACTGAAACTTTAATTGTTGGTCAATTCATGGTCACCTTGCCAGCTGCTCCTTGCTATCCCTTCATTGCCTTCTTGCTATCCTTTACTCTATTTTTTTTCCTCATTTTTGCTTTGTTGATGTTCCCTTCTGCTTCCTTAATGACCATAAAAAGTGTCAGAACAATTTCACCCATGGTGGGACTTCAACAGACACCAACAAGGTTCCAGAGTTCATATTCACTCTGATGTACCAATAAAGCTACTGCTAATGTGGAGACAAAACCATATGCACAAACCATAAAGTTGATGAAACAAAAGCTGTAATATTGGGGATGCAATAGAAGTGGCAATGCCTTTGAATGACTAGCCATTTTAGATCTTCACTACCATCAGTGGAGGAATTATCATGAAGGAAAAGATATGTATTCTTATACTTATCCTTCTAGGTTTTCAGGTTTGAGAATTTGGTAAAAGTGGGCCTGGGTTTTGACAAATATAAGTTAACTGGTCTTTTGTTGATGTTTTTGACAAAGTTGGGTGCAATTTGTCTTTGGGTGTAGATATTTATTTATGATTGTTACTTACTATGTCTTTTCGGGAGCTGATTATGCTTTTTCTTAGCTTATTGATATATTCATATGTATCATACTGTTTCCAGATAGTTGGTTTCGGGGTTTGTTATTGTTGTTTAATTTGTTTCCTCTAGTTTAAGTTGTAATTTATTTTTAGAATTATGTTACAAATTTGCTGTCTGTAGATGGAATTCATCCCGGCACTAAGTAGGGAATTTCGTCCTTATAAGCCAGACCCAGCTCCGTTGTTACATATATGTTCAATTTGGGGTGTTCCTCCAAGTCAAGTCATGATGATAGGTGACAGCCTTAGAGATGATGTGAGTGAACTTATTCAATATCTAAATTTGCATGTATCATCCTATATCTTGCAATCTATTTGCTAGTCTTGTTATTCCTAGTACCTAAAGCCTCATTTTGTTCTTGTGTGTATTGCTCATATGCAGAATTACTGAGAAGTGTCTTTTTTCTACTATGAGTGCCTAGGTTGACGGTGAAATTATTGCTCTAGGGCATACCATACTGACCCCTTTATTTTCCATGATTAATTTAGTTTATTCAAATGTTTTTAACCATGTATTGTGATATTATGGAGAATTATGATTCTTTGGCATGCCACTTTTGCATTACTTAATTCGATGGGGAATGTTATGTCACATGTTTCGGATGTTCACTTGTCTAGGGGATATTGTTTTCTCCTTTATTTTAGCTCAAGGAGTTAACTATTTTTGCTCTTTGATGCATAGATTTTAAACATTTGCCTATATATTACACATTACATGAGGTGACTTGACAATCGTTGTGAAGGCATCTTAAAAATCATTTATCACAACTATAGAAAGTAGCATTTGTATATATATCTAGATTATCACCTCATAATATTTCTATCAAGAATTGAAGTTTCACAATACCAGTTGGTATGGAATGGTATTTACAGTTACATCTCAATCAGATTCAACATGTATTGTATCACCTGATATACTTACCATACTAGCTGTACTACTTAGCATAAACAAGCTTATCAAGTGATAAGTCTGTTAACCAGTGACTTGATTCAATCCATCCTTTCCGCCTAAGGCCTCTCAACTCACTCTAATCTCTCTCTTTTAAGCCTTTATCATCCTAAAATATGTCAATGTCTAGCAAACCACTGTTCGAACTCAAGAAAGCGTCCTTGTTTTTTCTCCTAGCCAAAATGAATCCAAAACTGAAGTATAATATCTTGTTTATGGAAGCTTTGTTCGTGTAATTTTCACCTTAAGGTAATTTTTCCATTCTTATATTGTTGCATTAGCTGTAGATCTATGTGTTTTGCTTTTCCAATTTCTTGTTGAAGTGAGACTGAATCTATGCCAATCTAGTGTAGATTTCCTTTAAGCCAATTCCACTTGGATCAATATCCGTTTGGATTTGGCCAATACCAAATCATCTTTCATATGTCAGTTGAAGTATCAGATCAGATTCACAAGATTCAAGGTCCAATGGAGACTACTGTGGATGAGGCTAGGGAGCATTATACAGTCTAGGTGGTGACTGATAATGGCACAAACACTAATGACAAAGAATTGATGAACCCACAAGTTTATTTTTTTGGGACAACATGTGTGGCTCACTTTATAGATCTTATGGAAGACATTTGTGACACTCCTTTGGTGTTAGAATAGTGGCAAGGGCATGGAGCATCACTTTTTTTTTTAAATATTCATCACTAACCATATGTCAATTTGAGAGTTAAATTTGATGAGAGATGCTCATCATAACAACAAATTGTCTTTGCAGTTAAAAAATTAAAGAAAAACTAAGATTCTTTTGTTCTTTATAAATCTTGTGATATCTGCTGGTCATTTCAGCAGGCAAGTAAAACACATGTTTTCTCCATTATCAGACATTCCATGTTTAGATTAGTAGTAAAGGCCCTTTATCAGTCAAAAGTTTGCAAACCCAGGTTCAAAGTAGCTAAAGATTCAACTGTTGTCATCTTTAGTCAAACTAAACTAAAAGTTTGTTAGGTCTTGAAGGTTAAGAGTCTGCATTTTGACTCAGGATCAACCAATCAGCCTATGCTAACATTCAGAACTGGAGAGAAATTGGGTATCATCTGTATCTGTTTCAATTTCTCGTTGGACCTAGCATGGTTATGTAAATGTGCATTTCTCATACATCCATATTCATGTATAAATTTTGCTATCTGATATATGAATATTGACATGGATTCAGTTTTATCTGTATCTGAATATCTAAGGATACAAATATATCGTACAATGTGAAATTATGTAGATTGACCTACGGAAATATGTATAGTTTCTTTAATTGCAACATAGTTGTTTTTTTCTCATTCATTTAGCTCTTTGCATTTCCTTAAACGGCTTCCTATCGAGGAATATCATTGACAAATTTGAGCTAGTTCCTTTCACATATGTAACAGATATATTTTATTTATGTAATATTCACGTCTTGATCTGTTTTAATCTAATCTAAATCCACATCTATTGTCATACTAATCACAAGTGAATATGGCTTCAAAATTGAGTATCCATTTAATAACCATATATAAATATCCGAATTCATATCTGCTGGTGTAAAGTGAATAGTGACTATGGTTGTTTAAATATTCAATCATTTCCAATCCCTATCAGTTTATTATTGACTCGATTGAGTAAATGATCAATTTAATTGTTATAGCTCATCCTTGAACAATAGCATTGTTGCTCATCCTTTAATTTGGACTAAGAGCTGGTACTGGGGAATATCTTACATGTAGTCTTGTATGCTGTTCTCTTCACATGGGGCTTTCAGGCAAATGACTGTTGCAGGACTGCTCATATGGGACCATTTTAAATCACGAGTCCACTGCATTCATTGCCACTGACATGTTCAAACAACTCATAACCTTGTACTAAATTGGTGTTTTCCTTTGTCTGCTGATCACAAATATTTCAGTGGGGGTATGGTTTGTGAAGTTCGAGCAAATACATGCTGATACCAACAATCACAATGTCTGGTCGTTTGACAATTCTGATATTTCTCTCTCTTACAGGTGGTCTGTGGGAAACGAGCAGGAGCCTTTACATGCTTGCTTGATGAAACAGGGAGGTATGGCTCTCCTCATTCTTACACCGATGATACAAGACCGGATTTCAAGGTGTCTTCGCTTTCTCAAGTGCTTTCTTTGCTGGAAACCCAATTCGATCTAATGCCACCACCTCAAACAACATAGATCATCTTCTTCCGTATGTTGCTAAATTCCTTTTGTATTTATTATGCTGTGCTGCTTTGATCAACTTGACCTCAGTTGATCATCAGCATGGCCTTTCAATCTTGATCGAAATATTAGCTACGCATAAAATCTCATGTGTCGTAGCTGAGTTGCAACTCTTAAGCTTCCTGAGGTACTAATTTTCGAGCGACTTTAGGAAGCCTGAACTTGTATGATCAAACATGACATTATTTAGGAAACTTGCTGACAATGGTAACAGGCTTTTATTTGGGGTCCTGAAATGTCCTATCGTTTTATTTCATGTTTTGCACCTGGAGTTAAGTCAGTTAGAGTCTTATTTCGACATCTTTTACACCAATATCGGTGTAAACATTTAGTAGTTTTGATGTTGATTTTTTTCAAAAAAAAAAGTTAATTTTTATTTATCATATTAAACACGTTCTCATATGTTCAATAGCATATCTCAACATACATGTTTTGATACTGTATTTAATGATTTTCAAAATAGTCGTGAGTTTGTCGGTAATTGAGGCCTCATGAACTGTGTTTCCGTCAGTCATTTTCTTAACCGCAGTACCACATCTGAAAACTTGAACATTGAGAAGTATTTCTTTTTAAGTATATTTTAGTTTTTATTTCATTTTTTGAGGATCTTTCGATAGAGGATCTTTCGATAGAGGAATCAATGAATGTAGACTTACACAATATATTAGAGATCCAAAATCGTCAAGTCTCCTTCCTCTGCTTCTGATCTATCTGTGTCCTCTCTCTTCGTGGCGGAGTTGGAGCTTCACAAAGCTGTCAAGCTTTAGAAGAAGAAGCCCGCACTTTTACACCATCTTCATTGCTTGCAAGAACAGCTCCATCCTCCTCTCTCCCTCGTAACCTCGAGAGAAAGCTCATTGAATTGATAGATTTCCTTTGGAGAAGATCGAGATCATTGAGTCCAAGTTCAAACTGCTTTCATGTTTTGAGTGTCACTTGATTCTCAAGTCGACTGGATAGATAAATACTTTGGAATTAACAAGATCCAATCCATTATCATTTGATCATACATAGTAAAAGAATTAGGTTGCAATTTCTATGATACTAATCATTCCTCGGCCTATCGTGTATTTCGATGCATGTAATAAATTTATCCTCTAAAAAAATAACACATAACTCTTTCAAATTTCAATGAATTTGAATAATGTTTATATTGTTATGGAAAAAAAAACATATATTTATATCTTTTCTTTAGAATGATTTCATAATAAAAAAATTACTAGACATACTATGCTACATTCCGGAGAGAGTATTTTCTTATTAAATCATCGATTACAAAATCAACACTACATAAAATAGTCTCTTCAGAGATGTTTTCATTTTAAATTCATTAAATTAGATTTACACTCTTAAGTTATTTCTAGATATTTTTCTTTTGCAACCAATAAATCAGAATCGACTTATCAATGGAGGAACAGAAGAAACGATATATGACACTAACATTTTCTATCTTCCAAACATAACAACACTTAGAAATCGGATTTTTATTAAGGAAAAGAGACCGTATTAACATCTAATTCATACATTGAAACACCAGATAGGAACTCCAATAACGTTGATGAACGTGTGCAGGGCAACATTTGCTGCCGCAAACCTAACGTCCCCCGCTTAATAGTAGAGGCCAAGTAGTTGCCACTGATCCCCCGCAGAAGAGAGAGCCCACGGAATCGCGTCGTCAACAGCATGCATGCTTGCCCGCTCTCCCCAAACTCCCCTCCGTCCGTTGCCTGCAACGTAGCGACTCGATCCCACCAACGTGTCGTCCTCGCATCGCTCTCGGCTTCCTTTATAAACACCCCACCACCGGTCCATCTCTCATTCGCCTTTCAGTGTTTGTTCTCTGGTAAACAAGGTGTCGGTTTCGGCAACTCGAGGCAAGGACGATGTCGAGCAGCCAGATGTTCCAGTCCGGGAAAGCCCGCGGCGAGGGCGAGGTGGGTGGTCGTCGTCGTCGTCGTCGTCGTCGTCGTCTTTGCTCCAGCGGTGGGATCTGACCGTCGGATGTTGCTTCTTGATTCGTGCAGGCGCAGGCTGGCCAGTGGACCCAGTCGGTCCAGGACGCCGCCAGCTCCGTCCGCGACATGGCGTCGGACAAAATGCAGTCCGCCAAGGAGAGCCAGCAGCACGCCGCTGGCTTCCTGCAGCAGGTACGCTCCACCCACAAACGCCCCCCGCGATCCCTTAATTTCCGACATCGCCATCCGTCCTCATCTTCCTCCCTCTGCGATCTCTGTTGACGAATTGAATTGGCTTTCCTGCAAGACTGGGGTACAAGTGAAGCAGATGGCGCAGGACGCGGCAGGAGCCGTGAAGAACGCAGTGGGAATGGGGAACGCCGACGCTGGAAGCGGCGGCGGTGCCACCACCACCAGCACCTGTTCTAACCAGGCCCCTCAGGATCTGCTGTTATAGAGAGCTTTTGGTGGGTTGATTTCTCCCGATTGCTCTCCAATAAATGGATGGCTGAGGGTGCGAGCCATTCGAGTCCCACCAAGCAAGATGATGTTTGGATTCTTGTTCTTGTGTTTTGGGTTTCCTGGACTTCTATGTGTTGTTTAGGATTCAATAAATAATTTTACTGTGTTTTGATTGTTTTTTTTGTTTTGTTTTTGGGTTCATCGATTAATGTGGGAATCGAGCTACTATTATAAATGATCACATTTGTCTGTGGCTAAGAACATGAAATGAGATTCGAGTCTTTAAAGGGAATGATATTGATAAGAAATTAAAGATTATAGTTTATAGGACATTATGAAGAAATTTCAATTGAGTTTCGCGTCTATCATTTTTCTCTTACAAGTCAATTAGAGTTTCAAGAACATTATATATATATACATATATACATATATATATATATATACATATATATATATATATACATATATATATATATACATATATATATATATATATATATCATACCTTATTTATCGGCTTCAATAGGATATTGCAACGGAAGAAATTTGGGTAAATTTTTTTTAAAAAATTATTATGTTTTTCTTGTAGAGTATCTTTTATTTAAAAAAAAAAAAGATTATTCATAGTTTTTGTTTTGTCGATTGTTATTCTTGTCCTTTATGCGTCATCATCTTTGTGTCTTCATCCGTCGTATCCTTGTTTCGTTACCTTCGTCTTTCATTGCTCTCATATGTTGTATTTATGTCCTCATCCGTCATGCTATTGTCTCATCATCTTCGCCTCTCTTATTGTCGTTATAGTGATCAAGGTGGTCAACGTATCGACGGGATGACTAATAATGCTTATGTGATTGGCTAATGATGATATGATGCTATATTTAGAATTATAATTTATGATGGAGCTGAGAGAAAAAGATAATATGTTGATGTTTGATTTCGAAGGTCATGAGGGCATAACAACAATGATGAATGAGGGATGAAGGAAAGTGATGATCGGTTGAGGGTGTGACGGATGAAAATAAAGATAAAGATGATGACCCATGAGGCAAAGGCTAAGAGTATTCATATCATTTAGAAAATAAGAACCACTCTTGCGCGAACAAATCAAAAAGCTAGAAAAAAAAAGGATAAATTTTTTATTTATTTTTAATGAATTTATAGTTTTTTTATTTATTCATGTCAACCTAAATTATTTTTAAAATTCAAATATTTTTTTCTTGGGAACACACATTTTCTCTATCATCACTAAACCAATCCTTTGTTGTTCTAAATATAAGCAAACCTCATCGCAACGATGATTTTGATCTTATTATCAATAATTATAATTGTTATCGATTAACTTAGTTAATATCCCCAAAAACTTTTTGCAACCTGCTATTGATGTGTCATATCGAAGAATCCAACCCTCAGTTCTTCTAAAGAAAAGAAAACACTATATTAAGTTATTAGATTATTTTTCATCGCATAAAATAAGATATTGGGTGCTTATAATTTTTATAACTAATATCATATGAGAACAAAGAATACTAAGTGAAGAAAGAAAATCCTAATGATTAGGGTTTGTTTCTACTATAAATATTTTATATATTTTTAAATTATATATATATATATATATATATATATATATATATATATATATAAAATATATTGGGAGCTCATATGTATCTCTCTAAGTACTCTTTTCAAGATGATAAAAATTATATATAAATTCTTCGAGGTTTACGTGAGAGGGTATAAAAAGAGAGTTATAGGAAGAATTAGGTTTTGGTGATATAAATGGAAGTTATCAAATTACGTTGATTTTTTAATCTTGATTATATTTTTTTTGGACTTTTTTCTGTCCACTTTTCTCACCTCCCATAAGCCATTTTTAACCTATAAAATATGATGAGCTCAGTAGACACGAAGCATTTTTTCCTCGTCGAGAAAAGGCCAAATCGATCTCCAAAGTGCAAAGTGTAGCTGCCAAGATCGTCGTTGCATTATAGCAAACAGAGTACAAGGAGAAGTAGAAGCCATCAAAGAATATGGTGCCTACTACTACGACTACTACTACTACTATATGAGGAACTATGGCACCTCAGTAGCAACAAAATCCCCCCTTAGCCTTTGCAGGGCAACTGATGCTGATTGTACAATGCAGAGATGCACCAAGTTTGCGTGGTGAGGACGAGGAGATCAAGGGCACTGGGGGTTGTTCCCTGGCCCGCCGAAGTAGAAGTACGTGCCCCAGTCGGCGTTGGAGAAGCTCCTGATGTCGTAGCACTTGGTGTTCTCCGCCAGCGTCGCTATGGCCTGAGCTGAGACCAGGCTGTTGTCGGCGTCGACGACCTCCAGGTTGCGGAAGTAGCTCGCCTTCCCGAACCCGGACCCGGCGAAGCGGCCCGACCCCATCTGCGTCGACGTGTGCTCGCCGTTGGGCCTCATGTTCACCACCTCCCCTCCCCACTCCACCATGGTGGCGCGGTCGGAGAGGTGCGTGAATAGCTCCGCCGGCCAGTACCCCACCAGCATGCTGTCACCGAAGCTCATCCACCAGTTCCCCAGCTTCGGATCCTGAGGGACCAACACACGCTTCTCATGCATAGGACCGGCACGAGATCATTGTTCTTAACCTGCGAAATTTCCTACCTTCCATACGAGGATGGTGATGTCGTACTGGCTGCTTCGAGGGGACGATACCGGCGATATGGCTGCTCCGATGGCGATCCTGTTGTTCGTCTGTATGAATCCTGCGCAGAGGAGATTGTAGCAGCCTGTCGCTCGGTACGCATCACTCTGTTGCATCACAAGGAGTGGAGCTTATGATTGGCACTCGAGTGAGAGCTCAGTAATGTTGGGTCTCACCGTCCAGTATGTGAACAGCCTCGGTCTGCTGTCTCCATAGAGCTCAGGGCTGACCTGACTAGAACAAAGTATAAAGCTTCAGATCACCATTCCAAGAAGATGAACTCATGTTTTCACAGACACTGTCATGGCTATCATTTCGGACCATCTCCTTCAATGAAGAAGGTACGTTTAGTTGGTAAACCTTTATTGTGTTTTCGACATTCCGACAAGCTATTAAATGGGAACGTAAAAGATTAGCTGCAGAATAAATTGGGTGGTCCTAATCCGAAGAACACCACCGAGATCATACAGCCGAAGTTCCACGGTAACATATAAGGTATGTTATCGTGAGCTCACCCACCTCCCGTGAGCTTTTAGCGTGCCCTCGGAAGTCAAATGGTGGACTTCTTCCGGTCACACTGCCGACAAGTAACATGTATCAAGATGATACACCGATCTACTCTTCCTTGCTGGGAAGCTTCCAAGTCAAAGCTTATGGTGGCCTTCAGAACTCCAACACACTTCTTATTCAATTCGAATACTGTACAGTCATGGAAATTAGTGAAAGCTCCATTGAATGCCCATCAAAATTTGTTGAGTACTTTAAACAAAGATGTTGGCATTTCAAAGAAGGCTGAAGCTGATACAGAGTGGACTTCAAGAAATATGTACCTGCCAGCCAGCTTCGATGCTGTTGAGATCTGCGCCGTCGAATGATCCCGAGAGAATCCAAATCTGGGAGAGGCTGAACTCGTTCTCTGCTTGGACGGAGGGATCCCATACGTTCATCGTAGCTTTAGCTCCATACACCTCTTGGTTGTTCACAGTGTAAGCTATTGCATGCTACACACACATATATATAGATATACATAGCGTCAGTCGGCCAGATCGAGAGATCTAATTGATTACGTCTCTCGAAACTAGGAAACACATGGGAAGTGCTTCAAGAAGTTTCGCTGAATGGAATAGGAAACTGGCGAATGGCTGTTGACATCCATGCACGCAGCTTCCCTAGTGGTCATTCACGTTTCTCATGACTGCTTTCTGGTCTTCATGCAATGGCTGTGCAATGAACCAGCATTGAACGTAAAGAAATGGTGTCATGATAGCTTCCACCACACCACTGCCCGGCCGATGCCTTTGAGTTCATTCAATGCATGCGTCTGTGAGATGCTATCATCTCAGATGTGAAAGCAGAGTATTTATATCTCCTTCTTCCCATTTGAAATATACAGCAGCATTAATAATTGTTGTCACCCTCCCCCGTCTGGCTTACAGCTTTACTGTTGTCTTATCTAATAGCAATAGAACTTGTGGAAGTAATCTAATTCATACCCAAGGGGAAGATAGAATATGTACCTCATGGCCATTGCCGCTGACCACATCTGGTGCATCGACTTTCCTGGCGAGAGGAACTCGCATCTGCTTCTTGCCGAAGTGGAACAGAGACTTGGCTCTCAGGACATCATCGACGGAGCTCCTCCGTATGGGAACGGTCCCCCTGGGGCAATGGCCGACGTGGTGCCATGCTTGCCATGCCCTTCGCGCTGCATCACTCGCACTGTAATTTCTGGGAGCCCTCTCGACCTTGAACTTTGGCCTCTGTGGGGCTACTCTCTAAGGAAATCCACAGGTGTTAGCATAGAGCATCACGCAGAGGAGAAGCAGTCGATGGAAGAGGACATGCACCTGGATCTTGTGATCGCTTAGAAGGGGATGGTCGAGAGCCGGTTGCTTGTGCCGGGGAACGCAGTCGATGATATCTCCATCCGGGCTCTACATGAGTTCATGAAGCAATCAGAAAGCACGCAAGTCTAATGTCATGAGATAGAAACGCTTCCGGCGTCTTCCTTACTTGTATGGTTTTCGCTGCAGGCTTGTTGATTCTCTCCAAGTGCCTTTGAATCCTTGCTAACCTAAGCGTCGTGTAGTTGGAGGCCGAGGCGCCGATCATCTCGTCGCAGCAAGAAAGGAGAAGAAAAAGAAGAGAGAAAGCAAGAGGGCGAAGATAAGAAGAAGACATGGTGGTGCAAGTAGGGCGAAGAGAAGAAGAAGAACATTGTGGTGCAAGCACAAGAACAATCTCTCTCTCCTATCCTCCTCCTTTCAACCTCCATTTGTTTTAGCGCCCAAAGAGGATCCTCTAAATCAGAGTCGCTAATAACGACGAAACCACATGGGTCAGAACCATCCTTTTGGTTTCTCTAGACATTTATAGACGAAGGCACAGCATCATCATCACCACCACCACCACCACCATCTCCATCAAGCTCCAGCAGTCGCTTCAGTAAAAGAGAGGAGGCGGGGGATGAAGGCCGAAGAAGAGGATGTGTCTTGAAGTCACTCTATAAAGGCTTGACCTACCACCACACTGGAGACCTTAATGACAACTTGAATTGGCCATCTGCCAACCCACAAGCAAGCCATAAATAACCCATAAAGAAGGGTTTTCTTCTTCTGTGACAGCATCGCTCGGCCTTGGTGGGTGTGGGCCTTGTTTTTACCTGCTTAGGTTATTGGTTCCCATGGCATCTGGGAGTCCGGAGTGGAAGGCGTAGAAAGCTAAGCTTTGATTTCTCCTCTTCCCCATTTCCCTGTGCCGACAGGGAAGAGAAAGAAGAGGAGGCTTCTATTCTATTCTGTGCTGCGTGGACCGTCGTGTAGTTGCATGGGGCCACGCTGTGCTCCGCGTGTGCCATGACCCAAAACAATCACGATTCGGCTCCGCTGTCGGGGACAGTGCAGCAGACAGCCTTTTAATTGCATCAGTACCAGCTGTTATCTGCCAATTAATGCGGTCCCGCATGCAAACTATATAGTTTATGTGCAACTTGGAGTCATCATCATGCGGTAGGATGTCTCATAGTCAATACGACGATCGGTGTTACCGCTTCCTCAAGTCAAGCCTGCTTCAGGGAAACCTATGAGCTACTGTTAAGTCACTACCTCGGTTTAGATGACAAGAGCTACTCGTAATATAAACAGTAATGCGATTGGCTGTACCGTACACTTATCTAAAACTGGTCCTCAATAGCCACTAAGACCTACTAATGCAAACAAATTTGACATTTAGTCAAACAGTCGATGGAAGACCACAGACGAACCATATATGTGCAGGAGAGAGAGAGTGAGAGAGAGAAGCACGGGCCGACGCAGCCGCCTTGGGTGGTGAAACGGCATCAAGACCGTCACTTTCGTTGGGTTACGGTCCCACGTCGCTTCCACGGCAAGAAAACGATATCCTCCAACCAAGTGTTCCTCTCTCTCTCTCTCTCTCTCTCTCTCGACCTTTACCCAATCTATTTATTTATAATTTAAACACCCTTTTATTATTAAAAATTCTTATTTTTTTTCTTATGTTTTGTTCATAGGTAAGTAAACGATTAAATTATCATGTGGAATAAAATAAGGATTGAAATATAAATTAGCATAGATCAAAAATAAAAAGATATTAATTAATTTAGTTAGCAAAAACTTTAAAAAATTTAAGACTTCTTTCTATTGATCGATAATCATAATCAGATATTTGATATATTATAATAGTTGGTTTATCGTACGAATAAGAATACCGTTTGTTATTTTTTTCCCTTCAATTTATCTTTTTTATTATTTATAGGTACGAGAAATACTATCGTGGATGTATGATAAATATACGTTGTATTATACTTGTGCACTCAAAAGATACATTAATCTTATAAACATTGTGATCGACTTATCGACTACACAACGATGTACTAATAATCGAAATATCTTAACAAAGGCACCAAAATAAGACTTGATTATAAATGGGCTTGTCTTAAATAAAGGCCCATAAAAAAAGGCCTATGGAATAATGACATTTCCAGGAATCAAAGCCTGACAGACTGCATCTTTAGAAGCCTATTCATACTTTATTAGTACTTCATGAAATTGAATGGATGTGATGATACCAACACATTCATATGCGTTACTTCACACAGTCTACTCATTTTTTAAGCATGATTTGGATATGTGTAGCAGGCATCGTCTCAAGGTCGTATCATTCCACTCCATGCAGCCAAAGGATATCATTCTTTCATCCCTCTTGATGCCTCTTTACGATGATGCATTGACAGTCATGGCGTCGTATCGATAGATATCTCCAGTCGTGTATCCACCACACAGCCATCTCGAAGGACATGGATGAGAGTAACTGGTGCAGTGCCAGTGTTCAGTTCATACTCGATTGGACCAACTACAGAAACTCTGCTCCTTTAAGAAGGAAGAAGACGACTACAAGAACTACATTTTATTGGGTATATATATAAGATATAAAGTTTACTTATGTTTCTGCTACAATAACATTTCCATCAAGTCCTGTTCTCCGGTATAGATGGCCTGCACCTCATCAATGCAAGTCTCTGAGTTGGTTCTTCCCAATGCGTCCCCTCTTCTTGTTGCTCAGAATCCTCAGGCTCTGCCTCAAGATGTCGATCTCTCGGTCTCTCTTGCACGCCTCCTTTTCCATCTCATCGACGCGTGATCTCAACGTCTCCGCCGTCTCCTCCTTGGCTTTCACCTCCTTCTGTAGCCGCTCGATCGTGCCGCCCTCCTCATCCCCCAGGTAGAGCCTCTCCCCTAAGAATGGAAATCCGTCAGTGGCCACGAGAGAGGTAAGGAGTAAGAAACAGGGGCCTGATTGAGGGCTGCCATGTGGTCCATTGGGAATCATGGAGCATATGGCCTACATATTGAGAAGACGAAGGAAACAGGATCAGTGGACATGCATACAATATTCTTTCATGTGCAGTGCACACCCGTATGTGATGGTATTATCCTGCTATGAAGTGGGGGAAACAGAAGAACGGACGAGAAGGTCGAGCCACAAGTTCCTCGCGGATGTCAGCTGAGATCGATGACCGGCCCCCTTCAGTCATTTGTGTATCATTCATGCATTAATCTGTATTCCTTGTATGAACCAGAAATACACTGCTCTGTTTCAGCTCTGATTTCAAGAGAATGGGAATGTTAATGTTACCTTGTCGAGTTCTTTGGATGAGATCGTCAAGCTCGGTTTTGATGGCGAGGTAGAGCTGCTTCCACTTCTCCACCGCCTCCTCGCGCCGCGCCTGCTCCTCCTTCATGTGCTCGACGAGGTAGTCGGTGCCGAGGCGGAACCACTCCTTGTCGCCGCGGCTGGCGGCCATCTCGTCCTCCAAGCATCGGATCCGGTCCTCCTCCTCCTTGAGCCGCTTCCCCAGCTTGCTCGCCTCCTCCCTGTGCTTCCTCCTCTCCTGCTCCCACTCCGCCTCCTTGGACGCGAAGGCCGCCGCGTGGCGCTCGAAGGCTCGAGCCTCGTGCTCCCTCACCCGCTTCATCTCCTTGATCTCTTCCTCCAGAGCCAGGACTTTGGCCCGCAGTTCCTTGGTCTTCTTGCGGTGCTTGGCGTAGGAGCACTTGCTGGTGACACCGCCCATGCTTGTCTAACCCTTTCTCCGGTCAGCGGTAGAGTGGTAGGGGCAGCAGCGTGCTGGTGGTATGGTGACCGTGGTGGTGGTGGCGGTGATGGATCAGAGACATATGTAAGCTTGGAGGAGGAAGAAACTATGAGCAAACGAGGACCGGGGGGTGACGTAAGGGAAGGTGACAAGGTGCATGAAGGGTCGCACTCCACTGCCTGTTTGGCTTCTGCGGGGGAAAATTGTAGAAGTAGACTTGTGGCAGTGGTGAGAGAAGGAATCTAATCCTCTTTTCACTACCCGCCTCTGCCTCTTTAATTGTCTATTTCAAGGATATAAGACGATTTTCCTGAAAATATTTTCATTTTTATTTTTCTCCTAAGATGTGCAGGATAACATCTCTAGTTTATCAAAATTTCATGAATACCCTTTTCTTCTCTTTCTCGTTCATCGTTTTGTCGATCGTTTGTTGTCTCAATCTCATGTTTATGTACAATACCTGTACGTTCTTTCAGATACTCATCGTCGTTATTATCTTTTTTGCTCATCATCTTCGCTCGTTTTTTGCTCATGGTTTTCTTTCTCGTTGTCTTTATCGCTCGTTACTCATTATTCATAATCCATTATTTTTTAAGAGGATCTCATTTTTAAAATTTTCTAAAAATTTTTTTTACATAACATCCAAAAATAACCTCATTCACTTTTTTTTTTAATCTTTTTTTCGATGAATTGTATTGATTTTAGATAGAAAAACAATGTAACACATTAAAAAACACTATAACATGATATTTTAATATAAATTTCATATAAATATTAAATTTATAGTATTTTTATAAAGTATTATAATATTTTTAACAATACATAATATAGTGTAAAATTATTATAAAATAATATATTTTTTACTATATTATAATGTATTTTTAGTATAACTAAAAACACTATAATAAAGTATAAAGATATCATAACTATATTGATTCATCTTATGGTAGAGTATTTTAGATATTAAATAAAAAATAAAGAGAGATGCTTCCGAGAAGAGTCCAAAAAATGAAGTGTTTTTTTTCCGATAATTCGCCCTACGATCAATCCCTCTGTCCACATGATTTGGACAAGTATTTCTTGGAGACATGGCTAAATCTGAACTGAGCAAAACAAAGTAGAAAGACTTGGTATAACCCTCATGAGATTGAGAATAGCCCAAAGAGACTGTACTTGTTTGCTGAGGCAAGACTGCATCATTGGTTTTTATATGTCAACGTTGGACTTCACATGACCAGAAACCTGTGGCTCCTCTTTGGGAGAAAGTGCCGAACGTCTGTAAGTTTGATCGATTTACTTCAAGGGAAGGTACATTCTGCCTTGTTTAAGTGGCAGAATCCTCCTACAGAAGCAAGTCTGCACACCCAACTCGTGAGCCATCAAACTTAAGCATGACATCTTCCACCTCTCGTTTGTCCCCATCTCACCATCTTCTGACAAATCTCAGCACTATTCTCAGACCCAAGACTATTAATATGATTAAGTATAATAGTTGTAGGCTTTGCAGTTCTGAGGCATTTCTTTTATATATCATTGTACAGGAAACCTTAATTTTTTATGGATTTACATCTGAAAGCTAATAGGCATAATTTATATGTTTATACTCTTAACATTCTCCTTATGTCTGCAGACAAAAGATAGATTGATGAAATAAACTTTTAGCACCAACTAGATTTGACTCATATTTTATCTAATGAAATTATACTCATATTTTCCTTGAAGAACATCAGTCCAATAATCCTTTTCTTTGTTTGAATACTGAAAGTACTCACTTGGCATTTAAGACTAATTCAATAAGGTGAAGATAATGTATCTCTAATTCTACTTTTGCTTTGGTCATTTGAGACTAAACGTATTTTTTTTTTATATTGTAAATCTTGTTTTTACATGAATGACAACTTATAAGCCTCCATCAAAGTTAGTTCTCCATATCTGAAAAGTCTTCTGCTCTCAATTTCTCAGAAAGGTTTCTTTATTGAAGAAAGAGGACACCTATCTGAGCAATCACCAGTGCTATATTCTTTGTTTGGGGTCATAAATTGTAAAGAAGTATTATTTGATTTTGATGAATAACAAGGAAATTAGATAACAATCACCATCCAAATTATATAGACATTGTTAATGTACATAATATAGATTAAATGAGTTGTTAACCTTTCCATTATCATATGCAGATATGCAAGCACTACCTTTTAGGTGAATTGAATCATTGGGTGACATCACTTCTCATGTACTTGTGAGTGAGAGGCTCATACATGTGGATCCCATCACACTATAATTGTAAGAAACCCATAATAATTTCTAGGGATTAATTTCCTTATTGTGAAAATGAACACACTGCATAATGGAGAATGAGCTTTTAGAATGTACCTATTTGTAATATCTTTCATGGTAAGCACATTGAGCAGCATTGGTCTCCTTCTCTTTTGTCTACACCAAAAAATGGGAGTACCACTGAGATTTCAAGGATACAGTGGAGAGAGAACAACATATCTATTGGTCTCTCAATGGGTCCCTTCCATCATGGACCATTATTGG
The DNA here is from genome assembly GCA_004837865.1 of Musa balbisiana. Classification (NCBI taxonomy): domain Eukaryota; kingdom Viridiplantae; phylum Streptophyta; class Magnoliopsida; order Zingiberales; family Musaceae; genus Musa; species Musa balbisiana. The sequence goes on along the minus strand of CM017188.1, from coordinate 11,011,141 downwards.
ATGCCACTTAATGATATTAATGATGAGACCAAGTTGCATGTCCTTTTTAACACAATCTAAATCCTGTTTTCATAAATCCTAAAAGGTATACAGTTGTTAATGTCTCAGTATTCTGTAAAATGTTTCTGCCATGCACTGCTTGGATGCATAGCTTACAAATGTTAGACAAATAAATTCAAGACATTGATTCATTTTGTCTAACTAGTATATTTGAACATCTCCTTTGAACATGTTAATGTCATCCATGCATTTTACTTGTCTTGAATTAGTTTGATTTTTTTATTTATAATAAACATATTTTTGTTCTATAACTTTCAGTGATGGAAAAAGATGCATAGAGTTGACTGTAACAACAACTTGTTGTTGAATATGTAACATTTACATGTTGATGTCATGGTCTTTTCCCCCTTTTCCATCTTCCTTGATACCTATGCTTGCAGATATTTCATCAATGCAGCTACATCTACAGGATATGTTGGCATCAATCCAAAATATATTTATTTAGCTGTCAAGTTGGATGAACCTAACAATCAGAATGCATGACAGGTCATATTCTCCTCATTGTTGCTTAGATCAGATCCTCACACATGCTTGCTTTTGATCTCCTTAGTAGTAACTTGCACAGACACACGCAAGTCGTCATCCAGTTCATCTTTCACACTAGAAGAACATGCATGCAACCAAACAAGCAGTCGATCATCACCTCACTCTCTTTCTGCTTGTTCTTGTGTTTTCTGTTCCCCTTTTGATGCAAGCAACGGGCAAATCCCTCCCAGCAATAGTCCATGAGATACTTTGGAATACGCGAGGACAATGAAGCAGTCATGAATCATTGCTGGCAGACCATCATGTCTGCACCATGGAGTTACCATGCATCCCTCTTGTTGCACACACTGTCCAATGAATGACTCATGGTGCTTGGTCAATACTTACTGCTGAGACAAATGCACCAGGCCATGACTTCCTGCTCCTTTCTCTTCTTTTAACTGATGGGAGGCAGCGAGTAGGTCTCCCAGGTGGGCCTGGCGGTGGCTGCTGCAGTCCCTCATCCCTTCTTAGGATTCCTGCGCTGATAGAGACTCGAGCTTGTTCCATCATTCAAAGTCCCAAACGTTACCTACGAGATGAGAGGAGGCTCAAACTCACAGAAAACTCTCGCTGCTGCGAGAAACACTCGAATGCGATTTGTTCTCTGCGCAGGGGAAGCTTGCATGTCAGGGCCGTGCCAGTGGAGCAGGCAGCCATGCAGCTAGCGGTGGAGGGGGAGACTTCGACGCATGGCTGCATTCTCACCTTCAAACTCTACAGGAAGCTCATGGTAGGAGCTACAGACGAGGTCCAATAATTGCGGGGTGATTCGCCCTACAAAGGCGGGTCAAATGGACGTCCGCCGTGGATCTCAGACGCTTGCATCACTCGAGACCGACAAAGGGCATTGATGGCACACGCAATCGTATATCATGTTCTTCTCTGCTTTTAAATGCCATGGCCCGTTCATCACCCTATCTTGTCTGCCACAAGTGCTGACACACGCATCTCACACTTTTGTCACCCTGAGGAACTTAAATTTAAATCTTCTCTACGTTGCTTTAGATCGAATTCATCGTATATATATATATCGATTTTGATTACTCTGAATTTGAAATACGTGTTGAGTTTGATCGAGATGAATTTGTGCCATTTAGTAGTCATTCAAAAGAAAATACTACCGAGGATGTCGAGTTTGTATAAATTATCTCAAATATAGTTGCTGCGATGAAGCCTTTATGAGATGAAATATTAAATTCATGTAGAGGATTAACACAAATAATATATCATAGTGCATAACATAAATATTATAATATTTAGATTTAATGATTTTTATAAAATATAAAAATGCTTGTTGACTTGTTCGCTATAACTCCCCATTACTTTATTTGCTTTTTGGACCAACAACATCCGAACTCTTTAATACATTTGTTTCTTGCGCAACGACTAACTCAAACTCAACTTCTTAACTCATTCTATCTAGACCTAATTGATTACTTGTGTGTGTATCCATACCTGACATCTTTATTTTATTTGCTTATTTTAGTTGAAAACATATCTTGATCCATCGATAGATGTCTTAAAGTATCGTTTGAAAAAAAAATATTTAAAAATAATTTAAGTAGATAGAATTTTGATTTCTCTCCCTTGCCATTTTATTTTAGATATTTTGATATATGTTTGACGAAAGTACTTTATATTAATATATGAATCGAGAAAGGTCTAAATTTTATTTTCTATATTATAAAAAATATAAAAAAATTCTTACCTCATACATTAAAATAAAATATTATAAATTCGAGCATAGGATTTTTTTAATAAATTATTAAGATCCTTACCGGTGAGACTAATTGATATCTTTCAAAAATTGATTGAATGAGATTTTGAACCCTACGAATTGTTTTTAATGCTTATGAAAGATTTAAAAATACTATAATCTTGAGATTAAAAAAAAAAGTGATGTGGACCAATTGGATGTATGCAAATGTTTGACTTGCAAACTGTAATCGAAACATAATATTCTTTGGATCGTACAAAAATGGAGCTTTAAAGTTCACCTTCAATGATCATGTGGATGAATTCTCTTTCTCCCTCTGCATGAGGAAGCCATAATTGCAGGTACAAGGGGCAATCAAGGGAAGCAGACAAACGACCCCATCTCTTCTCTTGCCATACGTTTCAGTCCGTAGCCGCAACATCGTGTCGGTGGTGGATTGCATTGCTATTGCAATTCTCTCTGTGGATCAATAATGGCTTGGATTCAGATAACAAGTGTGTGCATTTTTGTCCACCCAAATAATAATCTGTGCAATTAATCATCACTAGTGATTTGGTAGGACTTATACTAGTCATAACTACTGCAATCTTATAAGGAAAACTCAAATGTTCTCCTTTTATTGAGAGTTGGATCAAATATTATTATGCTACCAACAACATAATTAATTAAGAATATATAATATATATTTTTATATTTAGGTTATATATATTGATGAGATAATTGTATTGCTGGTTGTTAGTGATAAGTCATTTAAGTTCACGAGGAATTATCTATTTTAGACGAACTGAGTGTATCCACGTACGTTTATTGGAGCGCGTAGGCTAAAAAGGAAAGTGTCTCTAAGAGTAAAAAAGGTTCGACGGACTTGTGAGCTTTTGGTTCTCTTCTTCTTCTTTAATGAATGTCTTAATTTATCAGTGCTTTTACGAAGCTTTTCTTCTAGTACCAATATGATAAATTACTTAATCAATAATTATTGATGTTAGGTTGACAGCCTATATATTCAGTCCAATGTGGGCTTTAGTAGTCCACAGCCCACTTCTTTTGACCTAACCTTAGATTAAAGTTAGGGGGGTGTGGGTGGGTACGTTTTTGAGGTAGAAAGTGATAGAAATAGGGCAGCAGCGAGGGAGAAGGTTACAACCACGTGATTTTAAAGAAAATGAAGAGAACGATACAGAAAAATAAGAAAAAGAAAATGAAGAAGACAAGGACAACGCAAAGAGACTATTCTCAATCATCTAGCAGTGTTTTCATCTCAGGTTAGATCAGATCTACAGTAAATTCTTACTATGATTACTTGAGGAGAATTTAGATATTATGCACAGTGACATGATTCTTGTATCCTAGTTATTTTCTTGTGATTGTTGCTAGGGTTTTGGGCAAGAGATTAAGATTTATATATTCATTATTATTATAGTGGATTATCTCTAGTTTATCATGTGATTTTTACTATTCACATTGGAGAGGTTTTTCATGTAAATCTTGGTGTTCTATTTGACTGTGGTTCAATTTAATTCCGTTGCGTATTATGGCATATTAGCATTTATTCATACACAAAAATTTATTTCTCTTTATATCCTATCAATTTGAATGTACTCGTATAAGTTTAACTTTTCGAAGCACATGAGTAAGATAAGAAAGATTCGACGGATTTATAAGCCCTTATTAGTTCTCTACTCCTTAGGACTAATATGACCTTATCAGTTAGTATCGGTCTTATCATATGGCACCCATTTGAATGTAATTTTTTAACCTTGCAAGAATTGATATATAAAAATCTCATTAATTAAATTGGTGGGAACTACAAGAACATGATCCGAAATGAGTGTAACTCGTCGTGTGGTCCATTGCATTCGTACTCGTTCCATCAATTGCATGCACGTCGATGGACGCAAACACTTGTTTCCGGGATTCCTTTTATCGTCGATGACTCGTACCACCAATTGAGGAAGAAAGTGGTGGCTCCACCACAAGCATGGATTCATTATACCGGAGGTATTAATTAGATCTTGGTAGCCACAAATTCCATCTTTTAATGTGTTAAATTAAGTAAAAATATGTTTATACACTTGAAACATTGATTGTTGATTGTTTACTATACCTAATGATCAAAGATCTAGGGTTCAAAATCTTATCGAATAAATTTTGATCTCTATCCATCTAAAAGATTTAAAATTAAGTTAAAATATATTCATATACCTAAAACATTGATTATTATTGGCATGAAAATTAAGGGTTGAAAATCTCATCCGATATATTAAATTCATTTAGATTTAAAATATCGTCTTATAAATTTTGAAAATATTGATTATTTTAATCGATAAAGACATTAAGATCAAATATTCCTATTTATCAAGAAATGATAATAAAATAGTCAGTTTAGGAACATTATATTTAAAAATTAGAAAATCAGTTTTTAAATTGATAGTATTTTAGTGCCTATTTTGTAAGCCAAATGATAAAAATGATAGTAAAATATTCATAAATATGCTGCTAGATATAATGAAACTAATTTTATCTCACTACTAAACACCAACTTGCTCCCAAATTATCCACTAAAGGGGACATGCACATCAATTTACTAATTGTTTAGATTAGTTTTCATTTCAATTTCATTTTACCTTTGTAACAAAATTTTAATCACATTTGTTTGTAAACGTTATTTGCATTAATTAGGCCACCCTACCATACCACTAATTATAAGAGCTTTTCAATTGAATTCACCAATAAGCATAGGATATATGCAATTTTTTTGTTAAATAAATAATTTTTAATTTTAGTTACACATCAAATTTTATTTTTTGTAAATTAAAATAAAAGATAAAACAAAGAGCCCAACTTGAAAAATGAGGCCCAACATTATTTGGGCCGATCCCCGGCACCATCTTGGCCCAATATAATTTGGGTGCAATCCAGATTTCAATTTTTATCACACAATAATCTAATGTAAAATATTTAGCATAGAATTTTTCTTCATTTACATGCCTATTTTGCCTCCCAAAAAATGATTAATCTAAAATTTTACATGTAATTTTGTCTTAAGAAAAAGCTTATATTGAGGGACAAGGAATCAAGACTCGGAACGGGTCGGATCCGAGTCCCCGACCCGATGTGATCCGGTTCCGACCCGTTAATTATCCTCGTGGCTCACGCAGCCACGTGTTCCGCTGCGCTCCGCACGCGCACGCACCACAGGCCTCCCACCTCTCGACCTCTTCACTGCTGTGCCCCTAAGCGGTGAACATCGCAACCGAGTTCCTTCCGCTTCATAGTTTGGACTCCGAACACCTAATGAAGCCATCTCCCATCCATTTCCCCAACTACCCTCATTCCCTCCCCCCCATCCCTTCTCTTCTCACTGCAGCTAGGCTTCTCCCGAGGTATGTAATCTCGCTGGTCAGTGTCTCGCCTCCTTGTTTGATTCCTCATTATTTCGCGTCGGCAGGGTTCAGATGTCGTCTTCGGCTTTGCAACGCGCAGCAGCCTCGCCAACTATCCCTCCGCTTCCTGACAACCTAATCGTGGTGTGGCTTCCGTTTTCCTTGCATCGGCGAACGCCCGATTTCCTTCTTTGGTTAGCATGTTTTGGTGATCTGTTGATTTCGTTTTGCTCCCCGGCAGTTGGGCTGCGGCGCGGTGTCCGTGGACTATCTGGCGACGGTGGCCGCGTTCCCCAACCCCGATGACAAGATCCGTAGCATCAACCTCAAGGTATGGGTGCTTCTGAATGCTTCAATCGGTTGGTAGAGTTATTGTTGAACTTGGATGCAGAATATGTCGGTTGAGACTTGAGAGGATAAAATGCTTATATTTTTTTCCTTTTTGGTTTCTTGCTTGGCATTGGGAGTTTGTTTGTAGATTAATTTATTTGATTCCTAAATTGATGCATAGGTTACATTTGGCCGATGATAGCAGGTGTGGTAGGGTGTCGTTTATGATTGATCTTTACTCATATAGGTGTAATAGAGGTGATGTGCCCAACCCAGAGTGGATATACCTGCAATCATATCCTTTAAATGTACAAGGCACAAATAATCATGGCCATTAACAATATTTGACAGAGAACTAGATTTTGATAGTTACACAGATGAACTTTAACAAAATGATAATTTTGCAAGCCTTAAATTTACAGAGATCAAACTGATACCAGATGTTACGTGAGAGTTTTGTGCACTTTAGCTTTCTCTTTGATGTCCACTATTGCTTTGTAACTATGGAATAATCAGTATACTCTAGTAACATTGTTGGGAAATGATTCTTGAAACAACTTTTATATCTTAAACACTGGTCTGGTGGTGGTGTACCAAACTCATTTACCAAAGTTAGAGGGTTCAAAATCTCATCCGATGTATTTTGAAGGTGCCAGCTAGCGTAGTTGATAAAGACTTTGAGAGTATATTGTAAGACCCTAGGCTCGAATCCCGCCTTCGTCTCTTATCCTTTGCTAAAAGAAAAATTATTGTTGAGTAGGAAACTCTAAAATTGGAAATGCTTCTCTTAAAGAAATGATGCACCATATATCGAAGTGCAATATTTTAAATACTGAACAATGGAAAAAGATACATGAAGATGGAGAACTCATCACATCAATTCCTTCGTTTAGTCCGTTCATCATCTTATGGTGGTCATAAATCGAGATGCCTAATCACTCAGGATGGATTCATTCTCGCAATATGTTTATCGAGAAGGACCACATCACACTCTCAATATATTATTGGACTGTTTTTCTATCTATCACAGTAGAAATATGTCCCTCCTAGCCTGATAACAGATTGTTTGTTCGCCATATCTAATGGCCTACTAATTTCCTAAGGAAAACATGCTTTTAGCATTGGCCTACTACGAGCTAAGCATTGTCAATGAGCAAGTAGACCAGCTTGATTTTTTGTCAAAGTTGAGATATGGTTATGGATTTTCATTAGTACTGATATAGGGCCCATTTTCAGTCCAAGGGCATTGAGTGCAAAATAGACCAAATTAATGTTAAACACACATTTACTGAATGCTGCAAAAGCATCTAAAGGAACCTTCTTGATTCTTTAAGATAGTTTGTGATAACATTTTTTCCCTTTCGAAAATTTTGAACTGTTTGAAGATAGGATTACCTTTCTATAGGTTGTTATTGGAGTAGTTCAAGAGCTTCCCAAGCTTCCTTGGTATTTTTTGAGATTAGGTATTTGATCTATGAGTATAGCATATACATAAGATTTAATAAAGCTGTCAACTTTCTTTGTGTTTTGTAGTCAAGATTGGGTACCTTACCTTCTAAAGAAGTGATGAAACAACCATGTGAAGGAGTCTTATTGATCATCAGCATAACCTATTAAATCCGTGTTGACAAATATGATCTTGTTATTAGTAAGTATTGTTGTTGTGATCAACACAATTTCACTGGTTTTAACATATCATCCCTGAAATATATTTGTATGTGCCATTCCTACTCATGCTGAAGATACTAGCACTATATCCAACCACTTTTATATCTTAAACACTGGTCTGGTGGTGGTGTACCAAACTCATTTACCAAAGTTAGAGGGTTCAAAATCTCATCCGATGTATTTTGAAGGTGCCAGCTAGCGTAGTTGATAAAGACTTTGAGAGTATATTGTAAGACCCTAGGCTCGAATCCCGCCTTCGTCTCTTATCCTTTGCTAAAAGAAAAATTATTGTTGAGTAGGAAACTCTAAAATTGGAAATGCTTCTCTTAAAGAAATGATGCACCATATATCGAAGTGCAATATTTTAAATACTGAACAATGGAAAAAGATACATGAAGATGGAGAACTCATCACATCAATTCCTTCGTTTAGTCCGTTCATCATCTTATGGTGGTCATAAATCGAGATGCCTAATCACTCAGGATGGATTCATTCTCGCAATATGTTTATCGAGAAGGACCACATCACACTCTCAATATATTATTGGACTGTTTTTCTATCTATCACAGTAGAAATATGTCCCTCCTAGCCTGATAACAGATTGTTTGTTCGCCATATCTAATGGCCTACTAATTTCCTAAGGAAAACATGCTTTTAGCATTGGCCTACTACGAGCTAAGCATTGTCAATGAGCAAGTAGACCAGCTTGATTTTTTGTCAAAGTTGAGATATGGTTATGGATTTTCATTAGTACTGATATAGGGCCCATTTTCAGTCCAAGGGCATTGAGTGCAAAATAGACCAAATTAATGTTAAACACACATTTACTGAATGCTGCAAAAGCATCTAAAGGAACCTTCTTGATTCTTTAAGATAGTTTGTGATAACATTTTTTCCCTTTCGAAAATTTTGAACTGTTTGAAGATAGGATTACCTTTCTATAGGTTGTTATTGGAGTAGTTCAAGAGCTTCCCAAGCTTCCTTGGTATTTTTTGAGATTAGGTATTTGATCTATGAGTATAGCATATACATAAGATTTAATAAAGCTGTCAACTTTCTTTGTGTTTTGTAGTCAAGATTGGGTACCTTACCTTCTAAAGAAGTGATGAAACAACCATGTGAAGGAGTCTTATTGATCATCAGCATAACCTATTAAATCCGTGTTGACAAATATGATCTTGTTATTAGTAAGTATTGTTGTTGTGATCAACACAATTTCACTGGTTTTAACATATCATCCCTGAAATATATTTGTATGTGCCATTCCTACTCATGCTGAAGATACTAGCACTATATCCAAGCCAATTATTAGTATATGCTTGCTGGCTCAAGAGCATGCTTAAAAAGGTATCAACAGGTCTTTATCCTGGAAATTACAATCCTTAATTAACAAATAATTACTGCTATCTGGTTTAATAGAAAGAATGTTATAGTGGTAATGGAAGAGCATTGTTTGAGGAGGTAGCTACTGGATGCAATACATGGTGGTTTAATTCAGGTGATGATATCATGAAACTGCAAAGCATAGATCTAAATGAAAGTTTTGAGCAAATGTTTGGAAATAATGGCCTACTTCATAAAGAGCTGTTAAAATGTACTTCTATGTAAAATTGTATTATTATAGAGGTGCAACATATGGACTAAGTTAATGGATGTAGGATTCATATATTGGCAGTGGTGAAGCCTGAAATCTATTGTGGTGCATCTCCAAAAGTAGTCATGTGAAAGAACAAATAATAGTGAAAACCAACATTGCTATGTGAAACAGAGAAGGAACTGATCTTTACCAATGCCTTTTCCTAGTAGGCATAAGATTGACGAGGAAGAATCTGCAACATGTAGTAAAACATCGTGGATTTTTCCAGGTGGTCAGATTCTATGGATACATGCATGAACAACCATAATATGTGGGTGCGTGGCTCAGCAAACTGCAATTTTTTGTGGAGTTTGTTTGAAACCCCACTGAAGGCTCAATTGAGTTTGAAAATCATGCTGATAATTTGCTTTACAAAATTCTGTTTCAGCTGATTCATTTGCTCCACACTAGCAGATTTCATGATACCAAATCTAAGATTAGTAACACTGGATATTGACATTTTATTTTGGGTCACACTTTAATCTACTCTTTTGTCGGGAATGTGGAACTAGTGGAAGTCTACAAATCTAATTAGAAACTAACCATTCATGTCATGATCAATGGCTTTAATAATGTGGTCTTATCAAATGCAGTCAAGCCAGGTTTGGGCTACTGCATTGTGGCAAGACCAAACTGTCTTGAATTGGGAAATTACAAGCCAATCAAGCAGGACCAACAGCTGCCCAGGTCTGTTGTTCCTTATTTTTCTTTCCCAAAAATAAAAATAAAAACCCCCACCCTCTATGCCACAAAGATAAATGATATAGGAGAATTGTATACTCTTTCTAACTTTAACTAACTGTTCATGTTCTCAAATTGTTATTCAAGTGTATCCTTATCGGTTTCTGAATATCACCATTTTCATCAGACAATGTGCATGATGATCTGATCATAAAAGTTCTTGACTTTTCTTTTCCACTATTCCTACTCTATCTGCCATTAATAAATAATAAATCCTTAGTCCCATCTGTTTGTACAGGTAGAAGGAGGTGGAAATGCTGGAAATGCTTTGACTGGTGCATGTCGCTTGGGTTTAAAACCTAGGGTGATTTCAAAGGTTTTTTTGCCTTCTGTTGTCTATTCCACATATATGTTGCTCAACAAATCTGATTTGTTCGTATTAGATTTTGTGATTTCCAAGTAAAAGAAAAAAAATCTGCCATTGCCCTAAGAGGCTGGAATTTTCAATATGCATTTATTTGCTGATCCGTTCCCATCTTATGGAGAAGAAATTAATTTTAAATTTTATACTATGATATCCCATGAGAACAGTTTGTGATTTCTGTTATAGTCTGATCTCCTAACTGTCTTTATCTGGTTATCACTCCAAGGTGGCTAATGATGCTCAAGGGAGAAGTTTGCTTGCAGAGCTAGAAGGAGATGGAGTAGATACTTCTTATATTGTGGTCTGTTGAGCATTTGTTTGTCATAGATTAAGTTATTGAAAGATGTCTTTCACATCTCTGTGTACATTTTTCAGGTTGCAGAGGAAGGAAATTCACCATTCACGTATATAATAGTCGACAACCAAACGTATGAATTTCTCTTATGTCATATTTGAAGCTCTATGTGTGCTAAATGACCTTTTGGTACATAATCCTTAAATATTATTTTCATCATATATGCAGTACTTCCATGGTTGATGGCACTGAATGAGTGTGTTGACTTTACATGGTAGAATACACATCTGAATATATCAGTGTGAAACTAATGTTTTAATCCTGGAATGTCTAAATGCCTGACCTTGCTTTTCCGTTTCTTCAGCATCACGTGTGAGACATGGTATGCTAGTATGGCTTGGACCCATATGCATCCAGTATCTGAAATTAAAAACCTTGGATAGAAGTCTCATGTAGCATATATTTTGTGTGTGTGTGTGTGTGTGTGCATATCTGGACATACAAGCACTTCATCTATATACTAAAAAATCGTGTATATATATATTCAGAGTTCAAAACATGAATTAAAGAATGATATATATACCGTTTAGAAGTTTTTTTAGTGTAGGATATTGATATTATATTACAACTGACCATAGTTTTATGATGTTAAGATAATATAATATTAAAACTAGCAATAGTACGGAGGAAAGTTAAACTATATATGTGGCTACATTCAATGCTTGTGTTGAACGTACATGTGATCACATTAGTATATGTAGTTCTATATGTGGCCACCATTCATGTTTATGTGGTCCAGAGGCACATATAATGTTTATGTGGAGATATGTTCAAATTTAATTATTGTTTAGTTTACTTTCTTTTGTATCACGAATCGCAGATAATTCTGGATCTTTTCAGGAAAACCCGTACATGTATACATACCCCTGGGAATCCTGCAATGGTGCCAGAAGAGCTTGCCCGGTCAAAGCTTTCATCTGCTTTAGATGGTGCGAGTCTTGCATATTTTGATGGACGATTATGGGAAACTGCTTTGGTTGTTGCTCAAGAGGTAATCATCAGCGTCCTAGCATTGTGGTTACAGTACTTTCTATTCTGTCTATGCTTTCTAACTCTTACCGTCATGATACAAGTAGAAGAATCTAACACTTCCAAAATATGTAAAATGGATCCATGTTACCATCAGGGTAAGTGTGACTGTCAAGTAAAGTTCTATGCAGTTGGAGCTAGAATGTGATATCCAGTTGTTTCTCATGAAACTGAAAGCCTTCGTTTCTTGCTAACCAAGGGTTCCGGTTCCCCTTGAACCATAGTCCTCGTCTTTCTTATCCAAAGCTATATATATAACTATGATGACATGATGGTGAAGTGGACATTCATGTGGTCCTTTTTGCTCATTCCAATCTATTCACTTAAAAGTTACAGTTTGGCTTCTTCCCTATGCATGAACAGACCTATTCAGCTGAAACCATGTCACTTGCCATATATTAGCACTCTATTATTGCAGACTCAAACTAATGTTTGTATACATTTATGCAGTTGACATGCATAATTCCTGCAGAATGCAAAAAATCTCTCTCACTGTTTAGATTATCACAAATGAAATAGACTGGTTATTTCTCGCACCTCAAATCAAGGATTCTATTATACTTGGTGTGCTCAATTTTGCCTAATTGTTTCACCCTTCTGTTACAATTAACTATGCAAGGACAGTTTTCATATAGTTCCATATCGTTAAGGTGAATAGCTTTCTGGGTTTTAACACCTGGCCTGATCAAGATTTACTTGAAATAACTGTTATGCATAAATAAATGATTGAAATTTTGATTTTTGAACAACAGAAGGTTGGAAATACACATGTATGATTGTCATCAACGTGGTCGTCAATACTCTATTCTTGTTGCTGAATCCAACTAATTGTTTCCCATGAAAATTTCAGCACAGGCAAGTCGAAGGAGAATTCCTATTTTAATTGATGCAGAACGACCTAGGGAAGGATTGGATGATCTACTTAACTTGGCAACCTATGTTGTATGCTCTGAAAAATTTCCCCAGGTAAGCATATTCTTTAAGCAAACTTAAACAACTCAGTAATTCTGAAATCTAATGTTTGTTCAACTTCAATGAATTCTCAATATGCTCAAACAATTACATCCCCACTGTCTGATTAACACAAGTTATTTTAGTTTTCTCGAGCGAAGTATTGAAACATGTTCTGGGTCTTTTTATTCTGGTGATGCTCATATTGTTTTCACTTATTTTGCTATGATCCTTTATGATTTTCTTTTGTTTGAAAACTTTTTGCTGAAGACATTTGTGCAAAGATGACTGTTGGCAGCTGACTCAATATCTGTGGTTGATTGTAGGTTACTCATCTCAGTATGATTTAGATTGTAGTATTAGGTTTTGCCATGTCATAATTGGGATGAGTAACTTCTCTGCATGTGGCATCCAGTGATTTAAAAAGCGCTAGGCGCCAAAAGGCGCCAAGGTCCACAAACGCCCGAGGCGCTAGGCGCTCACCCAGGCGCTCGCCCGAGCGAAGCGAGGCGCTAAAATATAAAAATATATAATATAATTAATAATTTCAAATAAATAAAAATTAACAACATTAAAATCAAAATAATATATTATTAATCTATTAACAGAAAATTAATCATTTCAAAATTCAAATAAACATAATATTTTCAAATAAACTTAATATTAAGAGTATACTGTATACTGAGCCTGATGGAGAAACGAGGAAGCAGCGGCGAGCGGCGGCAACAGCAGCGGCGAGCGGTGGCAGCGGGAAGGCTCGCGGGAGGGCTCGCAGGAGGCGCGAGCAGCGGGAGGGCTCGCGGGAGGCGCGAGCAGCGGGAGGGCTCGAGGGAGGCGCGAGCAGCGGGAGGGCTCGCGGGAGGCGCGAGCAGCGGCAGCGGGAGCAGGAGCGACGAGTAGCGAGATCGCGATCGGGATCGGGATCGGCAGCGGCAGCAGGTTAGGGTTGGGTAAGGGTTAGGGTTGGGGTTATATCGGTTTAGTTGGTTCGATTGAACCAACTAACAACCGAACCAGGACCGAACCAGACCTAAAATTCTGGTTCGGTCGCCTTGGTTTACCCAGGCGCTCGCCCGAAGCGCCCAGCACCTGGGCTTGGGCGAGCGCCCAGGCGGCGCCTGTTTGAAGCGCGCCGCCTGGGACATTAGCGAGGCGCTCGGGCCTCGCCTCGCCTCGCCCGAGCGCCTTTTTCAATCACTGGTGGCATCTTGTTTGATTATCATGAACTCCTAGTGATAACATTAGAGAGTAAATTATTTCAACTTCTTGTATTCTTGATTATTTATGTACATATAGCTTCGATATGTGCTTCACCATAATTTCATCTCTCTGTTTGTAGACATCCCCCCTCTACCTGACAAAACTCTATTGGCCTAGTGGTGCACAGCATTGCAATGGCAGCCTAGAAGTTATTGTTATCTTTCAATTTCTTTCTGTTGCATGCGTTAGAACAATTTGCCACTTTAAAATAATAATGCTACTGACTGTTCTTTTTAACCAGGCTACCTGATGCTATGTCGCAAAACTTCATGCCAACTGTAGTTGGTGATAGGAATACATGAAATGGTTGGGTAGAACGCTTCTTGTAAAATTCTTGTCTATAATGTACATGCACATTGCACGACTGCATTTGATGATTTGAATGATAATAATAGGCACTAGATAATAACAATAAGGCACCACCACTTGAAGTTGGTGCAACCAGTAGGCACTAGATAATAAGAATAAGTTTGGCACTTACTACTGGTCTGATTTTTTTTCAGGCGTGGACAAATGCGCCATCTGTTTCCAGTGCACTGGTCTCAATTCTTGGGAGGTTACCCAATGTGAAATTTGTTATTGTGACTCTTGGAGAGAAAGGTTGCATATTGCTTGAGAAAAACACAACTGGTGAGTGCATGAACTAAGACACTGGCCTCTCACTGAGTGGTATTGAAAGATCATATCAAGTTTGGACAAACTTGACTGATCTTGATCATCGTGGAACTGAAGATAGTGACACCATTTATATGCTTTTCTGTTATTACTTGAACAGAAGCTTCTGAAATGGAGGAAACTGAAGTAGACAGCTTACTGGAGTCTCTAAGGACCAAAGTTGGTGGAAGTTCTGGTATCCCAACTTGCATTTCATCTGAGGTACGTTCCTTCTAGATGACATGAAACTTCAAATAATTCACAAACACACATGCATATGTATATATACATATATATATATATACACACACACACACACACACACACATAATACATACATATATATATAAATACATATATATACATATATATGTATACATATATATATATATATATATATATATATATATATATATATATATATATATATATATATATATATATATCTTTGCTGTGTTGGAGAGGTGGACCTCCAGCAGCACTTCCTATGGTTCCGACAATTGCTATCTCAAGTGCTCTCTCAAATTTAATAAATCCAGTTGTCTACATATCTTTCAGCAATTAATGCTGAAATATTTCATGATTTGGCACCATCCATAATCTTGCCTGCATAAGAGATGCTAGCTAATGATAATCAAAATTTCGATTTCTGCTTGATATTATTATTCTAAGGTTCTACAACATTATACCAGGAAATTTTAGTTCATCTCCAATATTTTCTGCTGAACTAATTTTTTTCAGTATTCAATATCCTTTGATTTTGTTGCTGATGTATATTCTATTCCAATTCCAGGGTAGGCTGAGAATTAGTGCTGATGGAATTGGTGCAGTAAATGGGCGGTTACATGTAGGAACTGCAGAGATCATATCTCCTACAGAGCTGATTGACACGACTGGTGCTGGAGATGCATTTATTGGAGCTGTTCTCTATGGTGTGTATTAATTTTTAGGATCCTTCATATAGATAACTTGAAATATAAAAGCATATTAATATTGAAGATTCGTTTAATATTTGTGGACGTGCCAAGGAAACCTAATGTATACATCACAGCTTACAAGATGTGAAACTAGTGATACGAACAGGGAAAAGGGAGACCTAAAAGGACCTTGTTTATAAACTATGAATAAAGATCTAAATACTTTTAATTTAATTAAAATATTTAAATTTTTTATGATAAAAGATCCATATAGCAGATCAAAACAGTAGGGATATTGCAGTTTGGTTGTCGTTGTTGTATAAAAGCATGTAACATATATCTCGTCCTTTATTTTCATCTCGATCAGTTCATTCTTCTTTAGAGTTTTATTATTTAATTCAAGCTGCCTTGATTCTCTTATCCTCTGGTATTTGACACCTTCCAGTTATGGTTGAAATTATTTGAGTTTTTTCTATTTTTAAATTTTGGAATGGAATTGTTATGTTATATTGCCTGAAGAAAACATTAACATGTGAAAAGAAATAATGTGTCAATTCATCAATTTATGGGATTATAGTGTACCTTGGGTTGCTTGCTTAGCACAACCTAATGGCAAATGTGTTAAAAACATATTTTAGATACTAAAGAACAGGCATGGATCTGGGTTTCTGGATGAGTAGCGATGATTTTTCATAACCATGATGTTGGTCTCATTTATATTGCCAATACAGTGCTTTGGGTTTATTATAGTAGTTATCATGGTTTTATATTGTTGGGCTGCTGTTATCTATACTCTTCCCTATGATTTACTGTTTCTTTATTGTCCTTCCAGCAATTTGTGCTGGCATGCCACCTGAGAAGATGCTGCCTTTTGCCTCCCAAGTGGTATGTCTCCTATTCCTCTTTATTTTATACTCCAGTTTTCTGTCAATAAAGACTTCTTTTCAAGGCATCATAAACACCAGCATTCTTTCTTGCAAGCCACATGCATCGAATATTTAGTGTGCAACTATTGCAGGCAGCTGCAAATTGCCGGGCTTTGGGTGCTAGAAGTGGTTTGCCCTGGCGTGCAGATCCAAGATTAGCTCCATTTTGGCTTTAGATTTTGTGTGTGGTGTTTTCGTGACATCTGGTTTGCTTTCTGCAGAAGTGGGCTGTATCGATTGTTGGCTTACAATGCCGATTCTTTTGACAAATATTTACCAGCAGATCCAAAATCATGTTATTGCCGTGTTCCTAAGTATGAATCGGTGTTGGACCTATTCTTTCTCGATATTTGATCTTTGAGGTATTTATACTGTTGATGTTTTATTTTCAAGTATATTTTGTGCTATATTATTGAAATGATTGTATGTGAATTCCAGAAAAAGCAGCAGAAGCTATAGATTTAAAAATGATTATAGATATTTAAATGTTAATAAAAGAAGTCTCAGTTGATCAGTTAATGATATAGTCTTCCAATATACATCTGATCTTAACGAAACTTTTCCTACCATGAGCAAGTCGGATGCCTTTCTTATTAAAAGTTGAATTATTGGTAAGGTTATGGATTTAAATGTGCTGTTTCTTTATTAAGATTCATAAACAATTCTCGCCTCTACAATTTTATTATAAAGTGAAATTTATGGTAATCTAAAATCATGATAAAGTTCGTTTAACGATAGACGAAGGTATTTGTGTTTGGAAGAAAAACAACTAAATGGAGGACGAAACGACATTTATCGTGTTTTGCAAATCCCATTGTTTGTAGGGAGACAACAGTGTTTCATATTTATTAATTTGTTAGAGTTGCATCGATCAAATATAATTTGAATAATATTTTGTTACATTTATTATATGTTGCAGAGAAAGAATTGGTAATTATATATTACCAATCGGTCGGTCAGTTTTAATATTTAAATCCTTATATTTTAAAAAGTTATATTGATATTTTTTTAATTACAAAAGTAAAATATTTAAATTTATTTATCTTAACCATATCAATTTTATTAATAAAAATAAAAAAAAGTGTAAAAGGTAAATTTAATATTCTAATGGTGTTAGATGACATCAGAGGCAACGGGTGGGCTGAGCGTGAGGGAGAGAGGAGGTGGGAGGTGGATGGGGCGGAGGTAATTGTAAGGGCTTTGACCGACAGCAATAATGGTGATAACGGGAGGGGTGAGTATAAGAGGCAGAGAAGGTAGACAGGGCTGAGACAACTGTGTGGGCTTTAGCCAACAGTGACAATAGGAGGGGTGAGCGTGAGTGGAAGAGGAGACGATAGTTAGAACCCTTGTGAGTGTCCATTGGTAAGAGCCCTCATAGTTACCTTTGCCTTGTCCACCTTCCTGACATCTCCCATCGCTTGTCTTTATCGCTCTTGACCAAGTTCAGTAATGATGACAACGGGGTGAGTGTGAGGGGCGGGAGGGGGGAATAAGGTGGAGGCACTGCTATAAAGGATTGCGACAACGGGGGAGAGGGGGCGAAGGGCGACGACGAGAGCTTCGAGGGGGAAAGGGTCACTCAACAACTATGTTGACATCAGCATTAACTACGTCGTCATCCACCACCAACAATATTGTTTGTCACTATCAAAATGTTAAATTTATCTTTTTATTTTTTGTTCATCAATAAGATTGACGTTGTTAGAATAAATAGATCTAATTGTTTCATATTCATAATTATATGGATGCTAATAAATTTTTTTAAAATATAACGATCAAAATATTAAAGATGACTAATTATATAGGATAGTTTAGTGTTAGGACGTTTTATTCTGCAATTTTAGTAGGACTTCTTTAAAATAATAAATGATGTGTCATTAATTTAGCGATATTCAAGAAGGGCAGCGGGTAGGGTTGGGTTCCTAAGTCCGTTCCGAACTCATTCACCGACACTGGGAAAACCCAATCCCTAAGACGGATATGGTTATGGTTTCTCCAACATCCGACCCGTTTTCGCCTCCCTTGTTTATAATTCTCAGTGGCGGAAAGAGAGAGAGACAGCACGAACAAAATTGATGAGCAGCATGGCGGCAGGCGGCGGCGAGGGCGAAGACGAACTCGTCACCCCTGGCGAGCTGCTTGGCGACTCCAGCGGACTAATCGCCGGCACGGGAGCCTATGTGGCTCCCAATGGCCGCTCTATCCGCGCTTCCCTTGCCGGCATCCGCCGTATAACCCCTCCCCAATCTGATGCTGCCGACCAGGTCGCCTCTCCTCTCTTCTCCTTCTTTACCCTTGTATCCTCTTTCGTGGTCAGGGATTAGGGTTTGGGTCTATTACTGGAGTTCTTACTGTTCTTGGTTCGTTTGCTTCGCAGAGATCGACCGTGGAAGTTGTTGGGCACAAGGCCCAGGGTGCTGTTCCACAGCCCGGTTCTGTGGTTATTGCTCGAGTAAGCCTTCTTCCCTTTCTTTTTTCTTGTGTATTTATCATCGTAAGTTCCTAGACGTGATTTTTCTTCCCTTCTTCTTTAGTCTGTCAGAGGCACTTTCGGTGGATTCGCAATGGGATAGTATATATTTCAGGTTTTGGGTAATAATTATTAGACGTAGAAACGTTATACTTGGTACATTAGGCTTCAATTGCATATCATGCATGACAGTGGTTGGTTCCAAGATAGACTATGCAGAAGGTGCGGCACTTGATTGGTCAAGTTACTGAAGTTATTCACAAACATAGTTTGTCATTGATAACTCTAATGAAAGAATATTATAAGGTGTAGTTGTAAGTATTGAAGCAATAAAGCGAACTTTTTTGTCACTGTACGTTTATGGTTACTGATAAAGCACTGGTATATTTGAATTTTAACTATGATCATATATCTGGTATATTTAATTTTTAAATCAATGATATGATGGCCCGCTACCACTTTTTAATCTAAAACTCATGTTATTTGCTAATGATCAATGATCCTTAGGATGTCTACTTAACAGGTTATAAATGTGTAGAGTTGATTAAAGAAAACAGGGTAAGCACACAAGGACTTTTATTATTGTATCCATCTAGCTCTCCATTCAAGTTCTTCAGTTTATACCCAAATTCACTTACAGATATTTGCAGATTCATTTGTCTGGAACTTGATCTTGAACTGTGGTTGGCAAGATGCAAAATGTCACTTACCATTTAGGCTATTAACATCACAATCTTAGTGGAAAGCACCACAACACCACCTTTCTGGTAATCTATTTGAAATAACTCTGATGCTAAATTTTATTAGACGTAAACCATTCCTCATAATATGGAATGTAAGTAACTTTGTCAGATCAAGTTTTGCAAACTGTGAAACTTCTGTTTCAGCTTAGTTATATTGCCTTTTTACTGACTGGAAAATCCATATTTTATTTTCTCCTTGTGATATTTTATTTTGCTTTAATTTCAAACCAACTTACAGGAGTTCATCATCCTGTTATTCCAGCTGCATATCAAAGAAATACAATTTATTTTTATGTGGATGTACACATTTTTGTTGCTCTCACAAGTATGTTACTGTTTTTTGGCAGGTAACAAAAGTGATGGCCCGTATGGCATCAGCTGATATAATGTGTGTTGAGTCCAAAGCTGTGAGGGAAAAGTTTACTGGCATAATTAGGTAGCTAAGTATTCTATACTTGCTACAGCTAACAACTTTTTTTCCTAAAGTTTCTTGCTAAAAGCTGCAATATCTCTTTAATTCTTACTGATCTTTGCTTTCACTATTTGATTGATCTACAAAGTCAACTTCATTTCACAATTATTGATTGTTTTGTTCTCCTTCTTAGTGTCATCAGAACTTGCATGTTTGTCTACTTTGCTATGCTATGATACTTTTAAGATAGATTAAGGTAATCCTCTTATGAACTTTTCATTTCAACTTTGAATGTCCAGTATCTATGGCAACTAGAAGAGACAATCAGGATAGCCACTAACTTTATTCTTCTCCTGTGTTTCCTTAAGTTCAGTATTTTTTTATTCTGTGCGAAGCATATACAGTGGCCGTAACTTGTATCTCTTGTTATTTTCTTTTTAGTTATATTCTCCCCCTGAGCAGTAGTTGTGCCTGTTCTATAATCTACTGATTTCGGTTTGAACTTTTATCTCCAGTATGGATGATAACAATAAGGAAACTTTTTCAAGCAAATATAGGTCACATAATTGTTTTTGAGCAAAGTTCACTTAATTTTGTGATCCGAACTTCTGTGACAACTTAGTTATCAACTAGCCTGGGCAATATTACACGATGGGTCTAACCTAATGCACAAGAGGTGGCCTAGTCATGTAGGTGATAGACAAGCAACCTCGCTAATATCAAGTCAATCAAAAATACTACATATATATATATATGTATTATCAATGTTTTAAATAATTTTAGAAAATGTTTCAGGAGGTTTACTTACAGATGTATGATCATATTGTGTGATTACTATGATTTGGGGTAGGGATGCTACATGATTTATCATATGAAAGTTAGCAAGGTGCCTCTGTAACATAACTGCAATAACAGCGTACCAATTTGTTTGATATATGCTACCACAATAATAAGACTTCAATTATTGTTGGAGTATTATTAATTCTTGCTGTAACAGGCAACAAGATGTTCGTGCAACTGAAATTGATAAGGTGGACATGTACCTCTCTTTTCATCCTGGTGACATCATTCGAGCTCTTGTTGTATCCTGAAGCACTTTGCATCTCATGTTACTTATGCAAATCATTTTTATTTCATTTGTCTTGTTTTATTTTGTTATCCTATGATGCCCAGAATACTTCTTTCTGCTAGTATTGGTATTGCTGTGTATGCAGTCATTTTGTGTACTAATACTTTGCAAATGCTGGCCTTGCTGACTTGGTAAATGCCCATTGCCCCCACAAAATTTTGTAGTGGTCTTTGAAACAAAATTCTGTATGGTACAGTGGAATCAATTAAAAGAGACAGGCATCTTCACCTAGTTAAGTAATAGATCTTACTTTTGTGGGAAATAAGGGATAGGCTTCTTGACAACTTTGAAGTCAGCTCTAAGTCCTGACTTTATTTATTCTGCTGTAGATTGAATTATAGATTTATAAGCAGAGTCAGATGTTATTAGGAAGTGATTAGTTTAGAAATTCTACTGGTTATTTCTTTTAATACTATTGCATTAGCTAATTGGTTAAAGAAACTACTCAATGAAAAGAAAAGTTTGATCTTAAAGAAATACAAAATGCACTAGAAGTTCTTGCACCAATAGCAGCCAGGGTATCACAAAATCTCTCTTGCTTTTCATTTTAGTGAGGATAAATAAATGTTATGGGTAACTAGTTAGATGGCATTTGGAATCAGAGGTGTTTAGATAAATTTACAGGTTTGACAGTGAAAATTGAATTAGCAGTTGTAAAACACTCCGAAGAATACAAGTACAGGTCAACTAGAAAAAAATAACTAGAGAAATTATATTACCTAAGATTTGCATGGCATTGCCGGTAATTCGGTAATTATCAAAGAGACAGTGCATGCAACAACTCGTAGAATTTTATATTGTAAAAGAAGTGAGGGCAGTGGATAATTTTTAATTAGTTAGGTTTATGGCCATTGTTGGATTTTTCTTATCCTAATAGTCACACAAGGTATACAACTCGTTTAGATCATCTAATGCATTATTTGTTGTTGCTGGTAGAATGTTTTAAGAACTTTTCAGCAGTTTCATATGGCATGATACAATTTTGTTTGTTTGTTAGTCCAACTTATGCTAGATCTTCTATTTTTATGAGTTCATTTGAAATGGACCACAGTGATAGCGCTCTGTTTTTTTATTTTTATCATAACTATCTCACTATGTTATAATTACTTGAACTTATCTTTTTTTATCATTTTCTGATAAAATCACATGAAAATTAACTCTTGCTTTAAGCTTTCTCTTGGAGATGCAAGGGCATATTACCTTTCTACTGCAAAGAATGAACTGGGAGTAGTTTCTGCTCAAAGCATAGCAGGTACAATGTAGAACTCTAGAAGGGAATTTCTGTTTTAATTTGATGATTTAATTCCTTTTCTAGATAAATGTGAAGCTAATTTTAGCTACGAAAATTTAATATTACTTTGATTAGATTGCAAATCTCTGTTGCTTCAGCTGGATGTATATATAATTGACAACAATCACTTACTGCAGTTATCTTGCTCCCTAATCTTAATTATCGCATCCTTTTCTTCACATATGTGATTGCCTATATTCAATTACTTTCTAATACAATCAATTGACAAAATTCAATTTCCTCTAATAGGAAATGTAATTAATAAAAGAATGATCCAATTGGAAACCAATGTTATTGATTTGAATATTAAAGACATTTTAGCTAATTTACTCTGGATTCAATGAATTATTGAACCCATGCAGGTTCTATCAACTAATCAAAAATTAATGAATTATTCAAGCATGGTTTTCATTTCGGGTACAAGACCTATGTTGATGGTTGGACCATTATTAGTCTAGTCCATTTTGGTGTACCGACACATGGTGTATTCTTTTGAATCATTAGCAAGTATTAAAGCTTGGAAGACGTTTTTGTTCTTCATTCTGGTTTGACATTTATGGGTCTAATAGCCTAACATATGCTTGTTAGGCATGTATGCAAATGTTAAATCTTGTTTCGAATTCCAGTCCAGTACTAATTTCAACAAGCTATTGGACAGATACAATTTTCCCATGTATTGAGCTATATTTCAGTTGTTCCATACTGGTCTAATCAATTAAACTGATAATGTTCATGCTACTGTACTTTTTTAATGTCCTGTTTTGCACAAGAGAAAGCATTATGAAAATTGTTTGTTGAAGAATTAGAAAATGCAAGTTTGGTAAATAATTTAGTTTAATTGATTAGACCAGTATGTAATTAATAAAAGAATGATCCAATTGGAAACCAATGTTATTGATTTGAATATTAAAGACATTTTAGCTAATTTACTCTGGATTCAATGAATTATTGAACCCATGCAGGTTCTATCAACTAATCAAAAATTAATGAATTATTCAAGCATGGTTTTCATTTCGGGTACAAGACCTATGTTGATGGTTGGACCATTATTAGTCTAGTCCATTTTGGTGTACCGACACATGGTGTATTCTTTTGAATCATTAGCAAGTATTAAAGCTTGGAAGACGTTTTTGTTCTTCATACTAATTTCAACAAGCTATTGGACAGATCCATTCATGTATTGAGCTATATTTCAGTTGTTCCATACTGGTCTAATCAATTAAACTGATAATGTTCATGCTACTGTACTTTTTTAATGTCCTGTTTTGCACAAGAGAAAGCATTATGAAAATTGTTTGTTGAAGAATTAGAAAATGCAAGTTTGGTAAATAATTAGTTTAATTGATTAGACCAGTATGTAATTAATATGTAATCTTATATAGAAATCTAGAGGGATAATTATATATTACCCCCATGTAGTTAGACCTTTTTAGCATCCTGGTCCCTATAGTTAAAAAATTTATATTGGAATCCCTATAGTTATAAAAGTGAAACATCTAGCTCCATTTATCCTAATATCATCGGTTTTATCAACAGAAGCATGAAAACAATAGGCAAAAAGGTAATTTTAACGTTTTAGTTGGTGGTGGCGGACGACGGCATCGCTGGGGTCACAAGTGGATGTTGTGGATGAGATGAGCAGCGGCGAGAGGTGAGGGTCGCTCTGCATCTGCGTCAGTGTCGATGCAAATCTTGAGTGACCCTTTCATCGCTTAGCAACTGTGCCTGCGTCGATGTAGATGTAGAGCGTCCCTCACTTCTTGTCACCGCTATGCTCATTTCACATTAGCCACCCATGGCCTTCAACGGCGCCATTGTCCGTCACCACCGACGTCGTCTCCCATCATCAACCGGAACGTTGAAATTATCTTTTTGCCTATTGTTTTTGTGCTTCCGTTGGTAAAACTAACAGCGTTAGGATAAATGGAGTTAAAAGTTTCACTTTCATAACTATAGAGATTTCAATATAAATTTTTTAAGTTTAGAGATCGAGATGCTAAGGAGGTTTAATGACAGGAGATAATATATAATTAGCCTAAATCTAAATACAGTACAAAGGGTCACACCATGATTATCATGGTTATGCTAAAACAATGTTATTTGAAGTTATAGAAAAAGTTGATGTAAGCTGGGGACCCCATCTCTTGGTGGGCCCTCATCATAATAGTCAAAGACTGGCTTTGCCTAATAATCACATTCAATTACTTAGGCTATATGATTTAGGATAGCTTGATAATAGAAGTTTGGGAATGAAGACAGACAGCAAGTAGATCTCAAAAGGAAGGACATCAGAAGCAAGAAAATAATAATTAAGGATGTGTGTGTATATATGTATATGTATATAAATGGGGTCTACTAGCCTAAGGGAATCATGTTTTTATTAGTCATACTAGATATTATTGATAGTAAGTTCATTACATCAAGATAGTTTGTGTTTTTGTAGACTTATCATTTGAGGTCAACTTTCTCTATTTGATCACTCTTTTCTATGATCCTTTGTTCTTGATCTTTAGAACATGTAGAATTCTTAAATTTATCTTCTTTTGTGCAAATTATTAGCTCCAAAACAGGGCGTACCGAGTGGTACACCCTGGTGTACCGAATAATTTTATATTATTTTTTATACTGTAGCAGTGCTACAGTATGATACTGTAGCACTATAGCGGTACGGGGCGGTCCGTGTACCTGTAACCTGTCGGACCGGTACGTACCGCCCGTACCGGGCGGTACGCTTCGGTACGGCAGACCTTGCTTTCAATGACAAATATGTAGCAAATTATGTTGTCAGTAGATATGGAACACTTCTATTATGATTACTTTACCTACGTGCTACCATTTGTTGATGCAGGTGAGTGTAGGATTTAGATTTATATGTAACACATGACTTGCATGGCTATAGTCTTGCGATTTTGTGTCAATTTACAAGAATAAAGGTGACCTACAAAATTATTCAAATTATAGAGGAATTAAATCATGAGCCATATTATGAAACTTTAGGAAAGAGTTATTAAAAGTAGGATAAGACTTGAAATAAATATCTTTAAAAATCTATTTGGTTTTATGCTTGCAAGATCAACCACAAAAGCTATGTGTTTATTAGAAAGATTTGCATATGGTTTTTATTAACTTAGAGAAAGTCTATGATAGGGTGGGTTCCTAGAGATTTATTATGATGATTTTAAAAAAGAAAGATGTATCCACTAATTATATTGATGTTATTAAATATATGTATGATAATTTAGTTATTAGTGTTAAAACTATAGAGAGTGTCTGGTGAATTTCCTATTAGTATAGGATTACATCAAGGATCTATATTAAGTTCTTGTCTTTTCATATTGATAATGGATAAACTTATTAGACATTTGCATGATAAACCTCCTTGGTGTATGTTACGTTATTTGCTGATGATATTATCTTAGTTTATGAGTGCCTAAATAAAATTAATTATAAACTTAAGTCATGTAGGCTATCCATAGAAACTAAAGGTTTTAGATTAAGTAGAACTAAAACTGAACATATGAGATGTAATTTTAATAATTATATGAATAGATAAGAAAATATAGTTAAGTTGAATGGACAAAAAGTTCCTTTAAGTAAAAGCTTTAGGTATCTTGGATCAATTATTTAACAAGATGGAAAGATCAATGAAGATATTATTTATAAAATAAAAACATGATGGTTAAAATAACGAGTAGCGTCAAGAGTCTTGTATGATCATCAGATATATTTAATATTAAAAAAATAATTTCATAAGATAATTGTGAGACTAACAATGCTTTATGGATCTAAGTGTTGGGCAGTTAAGAAATAACGTATACAAAAAATGTATGTTGCTGAGATGAGAATGTTGAAATGAATGTGTGGAGTTACTATGAAAAATAGAAAAAGAAATATTTTTTTCGTGAACAACTAAGTATCGTTTCGATAGAGGATAAAATGAGAGAAAATTGTTTAAGATGGTATGAGCTTAGGAGATCTCCGGATGCGGTAGTAAAAAAAATGAAATGATTAATGTTAGTGGTACAAGAAAAGGTGGAGGAAGATCTAAAATAATTTTAATAGAAATTATAAATAAAAATTTAAGTATTCTGAATTTAACTAAATATATGACCTTTTATAGGTTTCGACAGCAAAAGATTTATATAGTTAACCCCAAATAGTTAGGACTTAGGTTTTGTTGTTGTATCTGTTGCTATTTAGAAACTATAATCATTCAATCCCTACAATAAATTGATGACATAAATAACAGTTGTGTCGCATGGTGCATTAAAGCCAGGAGTCATACAAAATTTAGCTGATGAACTTTTTCCTCGATGTTGTTCCAGGTGCTACTATGGTTCCAATCAGTTGGACGGAGATGCAGTGCCCGTTGACTGGCCAAGTTGAGAAGAGGAAAGTTGCAAAGGTTGATTAGGCCTATTTCGATGGTGAAATTGCTAAACCACAACTTTTTTCTCAGAAAAAGTCCTTCAATTTCCAACTCAAGCAACTCGCAATATGGAGATCCTTACTCTAATTGGCACTATAATTAGTGGAATAACTGTTAAAGTTGTCCCACCCAGACTTTGATATAACTGCCATACATTTATGTTCACTGCCCTGTTATATTCATGGTACCCGGCAGTTGTGAAACAATCTGTCTCTGCCATTAAAGCTACAACTTCTTTCCTCGATGAAGGAATATGTACAGATATCTGAGGTTATTTTACAAAGCGAGAATACCTTAGTTTCTTTAGATTAAACTTGGATTACATGCTTGTTTGGCGGCTTTGATTGACAAATGGAGAATCAATTGCTTTTCTCTTAGAACTATGATGTCTGTTGTCGTTGGAATGGCAATGAGATCTCTGTAGGTTATTGGTTTTTCTTCAGTTTTTGCAGATTTGTGGACGTCAGATGTCGAACTTAATGGCAGCTTATGCTGTGTGGGTGTGGCATTTGGTCAGTTTTGCCCGGTTGATGGTACTACTGTGCTGTTGTGAGTTCATCGCCTGAGGTTTCTGGCCCAAAGACGGCATGCCCGCCCGCCCGCCCTTCCTGAGATTAATTCTGATGTCAATGTGATAATGATAGTTTATGTGCTTCCCATTGGTCAAGAATTCGTATCTTTGATATGAAGTCTTGTTCTTGACAAACTATTTTCCTCCGGCGGGAGTTGATGAACCCATCTGGTTTCTGTGAAAAC
The DNA here is from genome assembly GCA_004837865.1 of Musa balbisiana. Lineage (NCBI taxonomy): Eukaryota > Viridiplantae > Streptophyta > Magnoliopsida > Zingiberales > Musaceae > Musa > Musa balbisiana. The sequence continues at coordinate 10,983,389 of CM017188.1, read as the reverse complement.
GGCAAAAAGAAGACCTTTGGTGGTGTTGGAGGCAAATGATCGTAGGCACTAATCATCGTGACGATCGTTAAAAGCAAATGATGGTGATGATGGTTGATAATGAATACCGGAGATGACATTAAAAGCAACGAAATGACCGTAGGTGTGAGAGCGTCTTGCCTTGTGAGATTGCTCGTCTCAGGGCGTTTACCTACGTGAGATCGATGTCGAGAAGGATTTCTCGACTCAATCCTTTTAGCGTCCAAGTTACTAACTTGATATTCCCAAGTTCAGATTTGAGTGATCGAGTAAAAAGATTTTTTAACTTGATATTCCATATGTGTTTTTATATATGATTGTAAAGGACAAGAAGAAAGTTTGTGATTATCTTTCTTATCATAATAGACAAGAAGGAAGTTTGTGATTATTTTTCTTATCCTGACAGATAAGAAGAAAGCTTGTGATTGTCTACTGTGAATGTAAATAAATGGGTGGAGGGTGATCTGACAATCACATGTCAGGATAATTGTTTTCTATTATTTGTCACCCTCCCCCGAAAGCGTGCTTTTAGGTTCTCGCGAGAGGAGCTCGAAGTGCGTCATTAGTTCATTCAACATGAGAGTCGTTCGGGATTTTCTCTTGCGGATCAGGTTTTTTCAACATGTGTCTTGAGAAAATTTTGCCCTATGACTTTGTCATAGTAGATTTTTGCTGGTACGAATCAGGTTTTCTCGACTTACATGTCTTGGGTACATTTCATCCTATGCCTTTACCATAGGATTTTTGCTGGTACCGGTTAAGTTTTCTCGACTTATACACCTCAGACACATTTCTCATCGTGCCTCCACTGTAGCAGATTTCTACTGGTACGAGTCAAGTTTTCTCGACTTACATACCTCAAGCATATTTTGTCCTATGCTTTTATCGTAACGAATTTCTTATGATATGAGGTGAATTTTTTAGACTTACATACTGGTATATTTCGTTCTATGTCTCCATCATAACAAATTTCTTCTAACACAGATTATGTTTTTTCAACTCACATGCCTCGGGCACATTTTATCCTGTGCATCCATCATAGTAGATTTCTTCTTACATGAGATGAGTTTGCTCGACTTACACACATCGAGTACATTTCGTCTTATACCTCCGTCGTAGTAGATTTTTGCTGGCATAGGTTGGGTTTTCCTGACATATGCATCGAGTACATTTTGTCATGTGTCTCCACCATAGTGGATTTCTTCTGGTATGAGTCAAAGTTTTCTCGGCTTACAGGCTTCAAGCATGTTTTCCCCTATATCTCCGTTGTAGTGGATTTCTTTTGTCACAAATCTGGTTTTCCTAACTCATATGTCTCGGGCACATTTCGTCTTGCACCTCTGCTGTAGTGGATTTCTATTGGCATGGGTCAAGTTTTCTCAACTCATATTTCGCCCTATACCTCTGCATTATCCACATCGCCCTAATTCCTGGTAGGGCAAGTCGGTCTTCGTGTCTCTCGTCTCGGGGTCAATTCTACAACAAACCAATTAGTCATCCTACTCTTCCATCTTAGATTAGGATGTCTTTTCTTTCTCGCATAAGTTCTTCTTGATCTTCCAATCGCCAATCGATCAAAGTTTGTACTCCATCTATGGACAGTCCAAGGGCGGAGAAAGTTGCATCCTCCCCATCATCGGAGGTATCTCCCATGATGGGGAGGATGCAACTTTCGCATGATTGTAATTCATTGGTGGGTGTGTCTCTCCTAGATCATCTACGAACTAAGTATCTCAACCCGGTCAACGCCCTTTCGAACACACTATTGGGTCTTTCTGTTTGTCTTGCAATGTCCTCAAGGCAAGTCTCTGTCTTTCCCTCCATCTAGTGATAGTATCTTGCCTCTAATGGTGAGAGATATTATCTTCTCAAATGGCGTTCAACTCGTGGTGCTACTTAATAGTGTTTATCAAGGAGTGGCGACATGTTGGTATTACTTCGACCCGTACCATTTTCATTGATTGTTTTCAGTTGTGCAAGGGGAGAAGTGGCTACTACCTAATCGAGATTGGGGATTCAACCTCAAAGTCAATGGTGCCCCTTCTAACCATAAAGGATCGAAAGAGCACTACTTGTGAGTTTAAGTCGAGATTAGGGATTCAACCTCATCTGGTTGACACATTGAATTGACAACACCCCTCCCTTCTTGTCCGACGAGAAGGCGAGTCAAGTGCTTCAACTGAGAGATATACTCTCTTCATCTGAGATAGTCTGGGAGATGGACAAGAACTAGCTGATCAATTCGGGTCTCAGTCCAACTCCACAAGGTATGACCCGAACCTCCCATCACTTTCCTTCACATCTCTTTTCAATTTTCAACTTCATGATTCAAATCTTCTATAAGCATGAATATGCACTCTTTGAAGAGGAAGGTGCATGACTCCTCGTCGAGTGCGATGGAACCCTGTTCGACTCAGGCTATTGTTCGCAAGCTATCAGTAGAAGCATTGGACTCAACTCGGCCTAGTCATCATGGCAAACCGTAAGCAAGACAACTCAAGTCAATTATTTCTTCTTCACTATGGTAACCTCAGGTATCGTCGACCCCAACCTCAGAACTGATCAAAAATGACTTCAAGCAGGTATACAATTCTAGCATCGGGCCCCTTAGCATTATCGGAAAGGTACAATACATCAAGACATCCAAGATGTCATACAACATCTAAAAGTGATGATACGACAGTGTGTTGGTTGAATTCCACGATCTAAGAGCCAAGCACTCCTCAACCAACGGTTTTGCAAATCCTTTTTCCAACGTCAAAATATTAAAAAAAAAACCTTTTTTATAAATGTTGGTTAGTATTGCCTCGAAATGTACGCCAGTAACCATAAGGAGAGAATAATAATTTTTTATAAATCATAGCTTTCCTACAAAGCAAAAAAAGAGGATGAGGGAATGCTAAAGAAACTCTCGACGGCTGAGGACAAAGCCCTTTTCTGCATAGGGCTCACGGTGTCAGGAATCTGTATTAGACAGAGCGATCTCTTAAAGCTAAAACCAAATGAATAGCATAAAAATCAATTTCATCGCACCATCTGGTTTCCGAGTTGTCATCTAAATGAAAAAAAAAAATCTATCAATGACGAGAGCACAGATATCCATGCTCAAATTTAACTGCAGCTTATGACAGCATATACATACATATATTGGATGCATATAGCTTACAGGACCTCTAGATGAATTTTCTGGTGCATTTGCAATCATACAGCAAATTATGGTAACATATCTGGCCCTTGTGGACTCTTGCAGCCTAGTGCAACTTAGCGACGGTGTCTCTTCTCCCATCTTCATTAATCAATTTCACTTGGAAACTTGTTGACAAGCTGATGGCAATATGAAGTCAATCACTTCACCATGACCAACAAAACCTAGAGGGCTCAAACCCCGATGTATTGGGGCTTTAGCCTCCATACCTATTCTCAAAAAAAAATTCACTTCCTAGTGTCACAGGGTTAAGGTAACTTACCAAGTCTCAAACATCACTTGAAAGAACATCTGCCGCATGATCTGTGTCTGAGTTCAATTACAGGTGGTTCAGACGTCTACGCTATATCTTGGAGTGAATTCAACATGCACGTCCCGACCTACTGCAATCCATGTTTTCAATAATAAGTGAGCAAAGCGCATGCAGCTAGAACCAAGATCTAAGCATTTATTTTATAAGTTTTGATCAGAAATAATTCACAGAAAGAAAAAAAAAAGTAAAAGGGGACTTGGAATTGATACTTCGTAACTAATCTGTGTCCAAGGTCTTGTGATACTAATTATTTGTCTGCCAAAAAGGTATTTGTCGTAGGGACCTTACATGGATCAAGGTACACGAGGTGATATGCCCTGTATGGAACTTGAACCATCTCGTATAAGACAGTACAGAACATGTAACAGGTAACTTTTTGTGAAACCCAGTATGTGCTGACATACTGAGACTGATACAGTACCAGTCTGAGCCTTGATCGGTACACTACCGGCATACATAATTATGAACATTGACCCTAATGTAATTTGTACAATTGAAATAGTATATAACAGACAACATTCATGGAGTCTATAGTCTAAACTCTAAAGGACTCAACCTAGATGTTGAATGGGTGACCCACAAAGTTATAAAGCATTGAGATTCCATGCAACTAACTGCAAATAAATAAAGTTTTTACAGGAAACTAATTATCAAAAACAAAGAAAATTATCTAACATTTTTTCATAAGAATCTCTTGCTCAAACAAATTTTTTTTGTTAAGATCTAAAGAACATGACTTGGCTAGTTCTTGACAGTTTCTTTAATAAAAATCTCATCTTTATTAATAAGCTCAAAACAACATAGATCAGCCAGTTTCTGTTCATGCTAAAGTTAGAAACTTCTGTTTTGATTTTTTCAAGTAAGCATTTTGTTTAAAGCAAAATCTCACTATCAGATATAAATATAGAAACAAAGCAAGTTCAGTTCCTTCATACGGTAGAAGAATGCAGTAAATGTTGAACTTGGAAATTCTGTTCTGAATCACAAACCTATAGAAAGCAAACCTTAGTTTCTGTTTTGAAATAGCAAACATGCAGAGAAGCGACTCTCAAACTGGTAGCCTATAAAACTAGAAACATGAGTTTCTGCAAACTTTTGTTCCCCTTTTCCCTTCTAACCATTCTGAACTGAGTACCACATAAGTGCCAAGGCTTATCAACCAGGTCTCTGGAGTATTGGTACCAGAGAGAGGGCGACAATGGAACAGTTCAAAAGGTCAGAATCTAGTATTTTACCTTAAATATAAAGGGAAAATGCCTATGATGTAGACAAACGCTATTCATCATTACAGAAACATACAAAGTCACCACTTAAATAACTTCCACCTCAAGTTTGAATTATATACTACATACCATTTAAATTGCAATCACCAAAATGTAACATCAAAGTAAGCATTGTAAAATTATATATATATATATATATATATATATATATATATATATATATATATATATATATATATATATATATATATATATATATATATATATATATATATATATATAACTTTAGATGCTTTAAGAGCTAATAGAAACATTGGACATTCCACTAAAAAGCAAAGGAACCAACAAGTAAAAGAATGGTAAGAAGCAATACCAAGAAAATGAGAACTCTTTTTAATTAACAGCACTTGCCTGCTCTCAGCATTCTAAGGCATACTTCTGGATCTACAATACAAAAATTAATAAAAAGTTAAAACTGGCTGTTATAATGAAAGAAATATCAGTATTACGATCTTTAAATTAACAAATTTGCTGATATTTAAAGGCCTGTAACCAATGAAAGTAATCAAAAAAGGATAATTTGTCCAGCACATAATCCCTTGATAGCCATACAAAGTAATTGTGTTAACCATGTCCAATAAGTGTGTGATAATTTAGAATGACTCAACAAAAACACCAAACCTACTGACTTTGAATCAATGTTTACACATTGGCACAAGACAGAGAGAATTCCATATGTATTATTCATGAAACATTAATATGACAATGACGACGACAATAATGACAACTCAACAACAAGCTAAAATGTATTAATTATTAGGGGTCAGCTTTATGGATCTTTTCCCATTATTGAATTATGTAATACAATATTTCTAATTAATTAAGAAGATTCAAACATCTTCATATTATTTCTAACAAAGTCCTCGTAGATCTTCCTCTCCTCCCACCACAAATCCTAATTGGCTCACATTGTTTAATCACATCAGGCACCACCTAATTTTTCTTTGAATGAAAACTCATCTCCAAAATTCTCATCTCAACTATACTAACTTTTGTGCATATTTTTTAATTCAAGAGCAAAACACTGATCACACAAATGCCTGTCACCCCTTTCTACTATAACCACTCAACTTTTACCCTATAGAACAATGTCTTCATCAGTGTCTTATCCTTGTTGAATAGTAAGTTTAATATATCTACAATATTTACTTAGAAACTTTTGTCCATACATCTTACATAAATCTCTCTGTTTTTAAGATATCCAAAGCTACATTTTATGTAATCGATCTTAGTCCTACATAATCGAAAACCTTTAGCACTAAGATTTGTTTCTATCACTCAAGTTCAGAATCAATCCCAAATAAGTCTCATCAACCAAAACAATATCCTCAGCAAATAATATTTTACCAGACAACTCTATCCTGTAATGACTAGTAAGTTTGTTTATAACTAATAGTGGAAGATAAGGACTTAAGGTTGATCTATGATTTATTCTTAGTTATCAAAAATCCATTAGACAAACACACTATAACTCTGGCACTACTAACTATTTTATTATACATATCTTTTATCACATCAAAATAATTACTAGATACTTCTTTCTTTTCTCACTTTGTCAAATATCTCTAAAAATTCTATTAAAATTTTTCGAAGTCAATACAAATCATATATAATTTTTTCCCTTAAAAATATAAAGCATCTATGGCTGCTTTTTTTGGGCATAAAACCAAACTAACTTTCAAAAGAACTCATTTTGTGCCGATTGTTTCTTCAATCGCATTTTTCCGAAGTTCCATAGTGTGTCTTACTAGCTTGATCCCTATATAATTAGAGTAGCTTTAAATATCTCTATTATTCCCAGACTTTAGTAAAACTAGTAAACCAAATTATGCCTTCCTCTTCTAAACTTTTTCAAATTTTGGGCTTTGGGTAGGGGTCTGAGGGGTGATACAACGTCTATAATGTGTCAGCTTTCTGTTCGACAAAAGTGCTAAGTGAATGTTAGGCCAACATCTACCTTTGGAACCTAATAAACACGAGTTGCTTTCTGTTGCTTTGGATTCTAATTATTCTACCCATTTCATGCACAATGACGACAAATTACCTGCGCGTTCGTCTTTTGACCATTTTCTTCATTGTGCAAGTCCTTTGTGGACTGCACGAGATTAAGATCTAGGCTAACCCTTGCGAATGAATATCGCCTGGGTGTCACACGTCTTAGGCAATCCCAACTAAAGACATGACAGAAGATACTATCAACTATTAAGTGCTATACTCAAGGGAAAAAAAGTGATCTCACACTACTCACATATTTGTAGGAAATCAGAATTTTCATTCATTTAGATATTATATTTTTTTTATAAAACCATGGTACAAGATATAAGAAAGCTACAAAATTACATCCCTCATATCAATGCTTTTCAATCATCCTATTGTCTTTCTTGGGGAAAGCTGAACTTCCAAAAATATTTTTTGATAAAAAAATTCTCTTTCTACAGAATATTCCATTTACATTGATATTGGCTTCTTCCTTTGCAAACCCTTCAATAAAGTATATACAACTTATAAGAGTGAAATCTTCAATCAAATCATAAAATCTTCAATTAAACTTAAAATTTGTCTTCTTCCATTCAAGTTTGGCTTCAGTATACCCTCTTTGGGCAATCTAGAATATCTAAATATGGGATGAAGTGATAACAATAACATTTTTGAAAAAATACTACCATTAAATGTGAATGAGATACAACAACAAAGCCGTGAGTCTCAACCATCCGGGTCAGCTACATGAATCTTTTACCGCCGTTGAGATATGTAAAAAGTCATATGCTTAGTTAAGTTCAAAGTACTTAAATCTTTATTTATAGTTTTTCTTAAGATCTTTTTAGGTCTTTCCTTGCCTCTTCTCGTACCATTAACATTAATCATTTCATCTCTTCTAACTATCGTATCTGAAAATATCCTAAGCACATGTCCTCTTATTAAATGTGAATGAGATAACTAGAAATTTTTTTCTAAACCAATAAATCCTCTTATTAAGCTTAAAAGTTTTAACATACATAGGGTATATAACACACAGAGAAATTGAGCAATTGTCTGTAATAATGCTGTTACAATAAGCTATGTTAGACTAATATGTGATAGATAAATCTCTTTGGAATATCCTATTGGAATGCTTATGATTTGTTGTATATATTATACATTTGCTTTGCAGCATAGATCAAACATGTAGTGATTATAAATGTGAATGCATATCTACAATTCATTGATTGAAGTCAAGGCCTGAAAATATAAGTTAAGAAATCACGTTACACAACATTATCTAACATCCTAAATCAAGAATCTGAAAAAGAGAAATGTCATATACATGCCCATGTACTACATTACCCTGAAGAAAAATTTTAATTGTCAAATACAATGTTGCAATTCATACTGTGTCTGGTTAGGAATGTCCAAGTTGATTTTTTTGGGCATAAAGATGTCTCAATTGAGATACATGTTTGATTATTGAACTATGTTCTCCAGAAATTTTACTAAACTTAGTACAAGGCTTCCTTCCATATTAGCCTAGAGTAAGGCACCATTGACCATTCAATTCTCTTGTATGCATTCAAGAGGCTACATGTCATTTCCAAGTGGCACCAGTCCTCAGCCTAAAAGCCCTGTCAATTACTTGGTTTTGATACATCTGCGTTTGAGTTTCTCAAAGAAGATACCAGCTGAACTTCCTCTAGCATGTAAAGAGTGCATGAGACTCCCGCAAATGCAGGGTCGGGGAGGATCAATATATGCAGCCTTCACTCTAAATACAGAAGGGTTATTTCCGAGACTCAAGCCTTGGTCTCCCAGGTTTAAGGAAAATCTTTACCATTGTACTAAAGCCTGTCCTCTAACTTACTCTAGCATGTACAAGATAAAATTGTCAAAATAAGCCAAAAAAAATCAAGGATACAGAAACAGAAGTGAATAAAGATGGTTACTCAAGATGTAGGAACAGGAAACCTAAAGCAATTACCTCAAGCATATTTTCCTCGATAAAAGTATTTGGTCCCATGCAACTTGTGCCATCTGAACCATCATATTGGAGAATTCTAAGTTTGCCTTCCTGTATTTTTGCCATCAAAACATTATGTTGAGCTCAAACTGGCGGTATAAGTTCCTCAAGAATGCTCCTAAAAAATTACATTTCACCTTGGTTCCATAAACTAGACCACCACCAACAGATGGATGAAAGCATGCAACATTCACCTCATCCTCCATGCTAGGAAGAACTCTCACAAGCTCCATATCTGAAACTCGATAGACCTGGGAGAAGACCAGCAACAGAGAAATATTTTTAAAAGGTGAAGGTACTAACTGGTTGGAACATATCAAAAGAAGATACCAGCTAGCAGATGACAAACACTGCAAGGAACGGTGAAGCAAGAAAATGTGCCTTACTTGCCGTCTTAGGGCCTTCACATGCTCAGAAAACAGAAGTTAAGCTACACTAATTTAATGACAACAATGCCAACACGCAAATGCAGCCAGTAAATATTTCTTAAAACCAAGACTGCTTCTATTGTTCCCATTTTGAAGGAAAGTTTATACTTATGGAGGTTATCAGTGAGTGAATATTAGATGGAAAGTTAATAAGTGACTAGAACAAGTTGAGCATTAGGCCAAAAATGTTCTTCAACAAAAGATAATGCTAGAATGAAGAAGGTACATTACTAAACTGGGCATCTTATAAGGTAGTGGACAAATCAATATGCTATCCTTACATTTCTTCACAAGCTACAGTTTACTGTGCAAATGAATCATAAGATATCATGGTGCACAAGAGTAGACCAAAAGCGGTTATTTTGATCTCAAAATTAAACTGGCAAGAAATTTGATAAATTACAGGAATGTATGTTTACTATATATAGTAGACATTTAATTAAACAAACTTCTAAAGAACCTTTATAAGTCCTCCAATTAACAACAGACATTTAATTATGCCTTCCACTTAGAGGAACTTATGAGACCTCTATGCTTTCAAGCATGATAATCCAACTAATATACTTTTCAGTTTAATCAACAAAATATAACATGACTTTTAAATTACTATTAGTCTGCTCCAAGCAGTAAAGCATAACTAAGAAACAGTATCATGATAACCGTTCGATGGGTGCCTCAACACTAGATAAGTAGCCTCCTTTGTCACAATTGAATGTCTCTCACTGAACCCACAATAAGAATCTTTTCAGTAGCTTATTCTTATTTGTAGATTGGCCCTTGAGGCATTCCTCTTTGGTGAATTTGCTTTGCCATGGAAAATTCGTACATGTAGCATTTCAAACTCCAGCTAAGACCTAAAGCAAATTGAAGTTCCTGCTAAAGGATTCTAACTAAATAAAAGAAACTTCAAATGCTGGTCAATAGTTCATGACATGAGGTGAAGTCCTATTTTTTTGAAGTTTTGAGATATAACCAAAAGTTGCAATAAAAATAGCATAGTAGAAGACCTTTGTTTGAACTAGCAGAACTAACAGAAAATCAGAGCCTTAATACTAAAACCAACTTATGCAATCAGAGACCTTTGTTTAAACTAGCAGCAGGAACAGAACAAACAGATGCCTTAAAAATACAGAGTAGCTAAATAACACATACCTCCAAGATTGTATAGATAGGTATTGCAGTCTCCCCATCCGCAACAATGCTCCTAAGAAGTGAATTATGACGCCGACCATATGCTAATAGTATATGTTCTGAAGTAGGTGAGAACTACAAAAAGAAAAATGATCCATGTTGGATGCACAAGTACTACAAAAATATGTACTTTAGGACTCATAGGAAGATTACTAAACAACAGTAAACATCATCATGTTAATGTACCACATCAAATTTAGATTTTCCAGTGACTACAATTTCATTACAACATATTAACTTTGTTAGTGGCTTAGTATGCAATACCAGCTCATTTGTCAAAACAACCAAGAAACTTCTTCTATTATTCAATGAAAAGCTTAGTTCAATAAAATACTAGCAGTTTTCTTCTTGCAACATGAGCTTCGGATGAGATCCAAATCTGAACTGGGAAGAAACTCACCTGGTATACTAGAACTAAGAACCATTGGTTGGATAATTCAGCTTCATAAATCCAAGATTCAATCAATCAAACTCCATCCGGATATGAGAGTTGCAGATTTATGTCTTGGCAAAACAATTTCATATAAATAGATGTGATGCCAAAGACTTTTTTATTTTTTAATATTTTCTTAATTTGGGTTGTTTGAAAATGAAGTAATTGCATAGCAGAAAAAGAAGAAGAAGATAAATGGACATGTAAGAAAAAATAATCATCTTAATTGAAGATTTTGTGCAAAGAAGGAAACTAATGACAATCAAGAATATCATAGAAGGGAACAAATCAAGCCTCGATCTATATGGATTGAAGCTGGACTCATGCAGATTTAGCCTCAATCTAGGCAGAATCTAAAGAGATCATGGTCAGATCCATAGTTGGATACTAATGAACAAGGATTTACAACTGATTAAAAACCAGTTTCAGTAACCTATCAGGCACACTACATTAGCCGGAATCATTGAATAAAATAACAAAAACTAGAAAATGAATGTTTCTAATATCGAGCTACATTTTTAGATATTAGTACATGGTCCATTTGGAAAATACCTATCAATACACACCACTCCAACCAGTATTAAAACTTTGCTCACAGACCTGATCTTATTTTAGGAGGTCGTGGCACAGTAGTTAGCGCACCATAGCTCATGTCACAAAAAGTCGGTTCCAGTCATTCAAAAGTGCAGTAAGGCCACGTAGCTTATTACAATCAAATACCCATAAGATATCATTGATAAGTGAAATAATGACAAATATTCTTCCTTTCTGATAATAGTTTTCAAAAAATCTAGAATAATGATTATGATGTTGACAGCAGTGATGATGGTGGCTAATTCAGAAAGGTGACATGTACAACAGAGGCAGTTGATCCTGAGTAGACGAGTGGAAGATTAGCTGAGAATCAAAGTGTGACAAGAGTTCCTTATAATCATTGTTGCTGAGTGACATTAACAACTAGTCTCAAATTGCTGAATCAGAAAGATCTTATTGCACACAAGAGTAATATAGTAGTATTATTGCTAGTGCCTAATAGTCAACGGTGGCCATTAGCATTGATTCCAATATCGACCGTACTGGTCAGCACGGACCACCACAACAATACAAAGGAATTCTAATGTTTAATGACCCAAGAAATAAAGGAAAGTAGCTACTTCTTTTACAGTGGTTCAAATTCTTATGGTGGTCCAACCACCATAGCATTTACTAAGAAACTGAGAAGAAATCTATCAAGCAGTTGATTTTTTTATTTCTCCCTTATTTTTGTCCTATTTCTTGATCAGCAATAAGCTGGATCATGACCCATCAAAATACCAAGATATATTAATAATGGTCCTTGTGGGCCAATTTCTTTTCAGAACTGATTGATCCCAGCCAATTGAAGGATGCTATATCTAAAGAACCTAACTTCTCAAGGTTTCAATTGTGCCTTTGATTCTAATCGATATCAATCAATCTAGGCCATATCAGCTTAATTTTTGAATTCATGACTTAAAATACATGCCAAACATATAGTACTCAGTCCTAACCTAAACCAACTCAATCCTTTTAGTCAAGATGAAGAAGATTGGGTGGAGATATATTTGCCAAAACAAATTGACAAATACACACACTATCCTGTATATGATTCACGTGATTTCTTTTTTTTTTTAAACATAAAACTATTCATTAGATATCATGAGACCGTAACATAGGAAAAGGCAGAAGTGCCCAGTCAAAATTGTTCCCCAGATGGATACAGCCCTTGAAATTCGCCCCAATTTAGCTAGTTTTATGTGCAGAGCAATTATTCTCTCTGCTTTCTCTGCTTACATGTTGAAATCCAATTACATTAACCTTAGAGGCAATGACCAAAATATCTTTAAATAAAGCCCTCGAGTGTCAGGGTATCTGAGTAGAGCCAGATATATACTTGGTCCATTCAAGGGAGTCAGAGTGAATTAAAATCTTCTTCCATCCTTTGCTCCTTGCTCTTTGTAAAGCCTCCAGGATAGCCTGCCCCTCAGCTTGTTGAGGGCTCCCTGCTCTGCAGGGAGAACATCCAGCAGCCAAACATAGAGAAATTACCACAGTGATTTCTCTATGGTACAGCATAGAGAAATTACCAAAGTGAAAAAAAAATCTTGTACACATTGGACTAGGCAAAAGCAAAAGATTATTCTTCACAATCAAAATGTGTTGCAACATCAGAATATAGATATATTATTTTGAAGTAATAATTTCATAAGAACTGATCCAGGTAGTCGTTTCCTGTTCTCATGCCATTCCTTGCACCCTGAGCATTCTACAATATATGTTGTAGCTTCATCTACAACTCCTCAAAGAGTCCATCACATTAGATAAAAGTACTTGTACAAGCATCATAAATAGGGTCACCAAAGAGAAACAACTTCATCTAGGAACAATTTTATATATGAAAAACTATGGTTGAGAGGAAGACGAGGCGGTTTGTTTATAAAAAAACCTAAAACTAATAATCATTTATACATATAATTAATTAATTCAATAATGAAGTGTGCCAACCTGAATAGAAGTTAGGCAGTGTGCAGCTCTTATTGCTCTTGAAGAAAGCACCATACCAAAGCTACAGATCACGAAAAATATTGAAGAAAATCAATATGTAAAGACAGTTTTACCACTAAAATTACAAGAAAGGTTTTATGTCATACGTTGCTTCTTCAAGAGAGTAGATGCGAAGCTCATACATAACTTGCTGAGCCGAAATTGGGTGTTGCGTTGGTGATGTTGCAGCCCCTGAAGCATCATGTTGCATTTGTGACTGTGTTCCAGGATCACCTTCCACGTGAGGAAGCAAGCATGCAACACAAGCAACCAAAAATCGCCCACAAGGAGAAAAATGAGTGCCCATTTCACTGTCACAATTATTCACATGTAAGTATTTTACATAGATGCCATCAATAACCAAGAGTAGCACATTCTAATATAATGTGTTCTGCCATTATATTATGATAAGAATATCATGCAGCACTCAACATTATAATTGTTGCAAGTAAGAGTCCCTAAAAGAAAAGTAAAATTTTTCTATCATGGAGAGCAAGTGCACCTGCAAAGAACTGCATGAGGTATAGTTAAACGGCATGTCTCTAGTTCCAAAGGAGCACATGGATCTTGTATATCATATGGCCATATCCTTAGTTTCACAGTACAAGGTAATTCAACAGCTGCTGCGGCAGCCAATGATGTTGGAACCTCAGATCCGATACCACTTGGACCACGATGAGGCTCGGTATCATCGGTCTGGGAATTATGAGACAAGGAAACTTGGCTGACACCTGTTGAAGCCACTAAACGTGAATTTGAACGATGACGAGAACCAGATCTTGCAGTCACCCTAGAATGGCCAACTAGGTTTGCCATCGAGGAAGCCACTAAACGTTCTGCATTATGGCTATATTGTAATTCAGAGGTCAAGGAGTTGGATCCTGTTTGACGAATCGTGCCTAAATTTCCTTCTAAGCCACCATTAACAGATCTTGCGTGCAAGCTGGAATGAGTTTGACCCATTAACCAGCCCTGCAGGAGAGGCAGCTCCCAGCATGGAGGATCATGGAAAGGGATTAATATGGGATTACCATCCCTGGAGACACTTGTGGAAATAATAGGTGGAACACCTATACCTAGCCCAATCGGTTCTCTTTCAACCATTCCACTTTCCTGAGGTGTAGTCGATGAGACATTACCAGAAGCATCTGACCTCTCACGAATCTGAGCAGACATAGTCAATGACACATTACCAGAAGCATCCAACCTCTCAGAAATCCCAGTAGAGCTTCTTGCCTGAAACTCTGGTGTAGATTGTTCTTCATTGGTTTCCGCACTTTCTGATGCCTTATCCATTCCAGTCATCATAGAAACTCTATTATCGGTCATAAAATTCATGTCAGATGGTTCTCCAGGAGATATATCCATGGGGGCCACCAAATTATCATACTGGTTAGCAGCATCTGGTATTTGTCTCTGACTAGACAACATAGAAGAGTCTGCTTTTGGCTGTCCACTGGCTGAGCTGCTTGTCCCACCACCATGCTGCAAAGTCCTTCTTCCATCATCATTTACAAATGTTGGCCAAAAGAAGTAAGAAGAAGGTATAAGGGGCAACTTATCCATCTGATGCTGACGGAGATCAGAATTTAAATTAGCAAAAAGAACTGTAGGCGGAGGATAGTGTAAATAACTCGATGATGTTGCAAGAGTCAAAGGTGAATCTGGAGAATCTAGATCATTAACCTGTAAAGCAAGGAACTATTACAGTTGGTACAATGTAAACATCTAAAAACATCAGTCCAACAATGAATCCAAAAAGAGAAATCAACCTCAGCTGTTAACAGAAATGGAGCACCATGAGGATGAAAATGTACAGCCCTTAAGGAGCGCCGAGTCTTTAGAACAACAGTAGGAGAAGAAGCCTCTTCTCTCTTGTTGTAGTTCCATATGTACAGCTGCCAAATGTATATCACATGGAGTTACAACACACCAAAATAAAAAAAATTCGGTCATCGACAAACAATGGGAAGATTTTCTATTAGCGAACTGGATTTCTTCTCATGTCATCCAAAAACAACTCACCTTATGGCCAGAAGCTACAGCAAGAAGTTCTCCTTGGGCATGAAAAGCAATAGAGGCGATAGGACGATCTGCAAATAAAGAAGAAAATACAAATGTTTGAATCTGATGAAGGTAGATTATCGAGCAATCAAAAAAGGTAACCAGATGTCAGACTTGTATTAAAAGAAGTTTTCAAAAACGTGTTAAAGGGTAATACAAAAATCATGTGACCCTATACAATCTGCTGTCTCTGTGTCCCATAATCGAACTTCATGATCCAAGCTACCGCTTGCAAGTTTTTCTGGGTGTAATGGATGGAACCTAACCTGGATGACAAATTAGACAGTGAAAAGAGTTTAATACAATAATCTTGAAGAAAACATACACACAAAACTAGAGTTTTTCAAGAACTCAGACTAGAACAGTGAAGATCATAATGGTAACCATAGGAAACAAATGACAGATTATACCATCAGCTTGTAAATCTAGTATCTGTATCTTGCAACTTAAAAACCAATAAGCAAATCCCTTCCAGCAAGAGAAAGTAATAAGAATGTAAAACAGGGATCATGATGCAAAACAAATTTTAACGAACAGAACAAGAAATTTTCAATGTTAAAGGAATCAACAAAACAGACCAGTCCTAGAAAGGCTGACATACTGGAGTTGCTAGAGAGGAAGTGACAGTGAAAGTAAAAGTGAAGCGCAAGTGAACCAAAAAATGGACCAGATATTCACAATGGCAAACTTTTTTTTTACTCAAGAATATTGTAAAATATAAGCAAGCTCCACCCCCGTCAGTTCATTATAGTAATGCACAAACATAAAAAGAAAAAACATACAAACAATATGTGCACATACCACCCAAGGTGTCCGTCGATGACCACTTAACACCTTTAAACAGTTCCCTGTTTCGCAGTCAATTATCTTGACAGTGTGGTCACCACTGCAAACATATTCAGTTAGTTATGACTGACTACGTATGTAGTACAGCTGAAGCAGGGGAATGAACTTACTGTGTGGAAGCAATTGTATTTCCATCAGAACTAAATGCTGCTGCAATTGTGGACCTTGGAGGAGGCACAAGAGGAGAATATTTAGCAGATAAATGACGCAAAGACTCTGCTTCTACCCTGAGAAAGCCAAATGCCAATAGATCAACATATACCTTCTCATAATCATGTGTACTTAGAATCATCAACTACAAATTTAGAACAATAAATTACTCCAAACAATGCCTAAAAATATGGCATTATATGAAAATTTTCAAAAAATAACAAGCCATTAGTGAAATATAGCATACAGAAGCTACGTTACCAAGAAGCCAAAGCATTTCTAGCATCCAATTTTTCACATCCTAGTGCAACATAATCAGCACTCCAGTTTGAGCCTTCTTTCCAAAGCTGTTTCTTATGCTTAGACCGAGGAGATATCTCCCTCCATGCTAACAACTGAAAAACATTTCTAAAACAGAGAAATTCAAATGTGAATGGTCGATTGGTTTGGATCTAAAAGGACTGGATTAGTATTTCTGAAAACTCAGATTCATATCTAACACATATATGAATCGAAATTAATACACGAGTGCATTGCCATTTCTATCTCTGAAACATCATATGAAGATAGCTGCTATGATGCATCAAAATAAGACAATAAAAGCAACATTGAGAGTAGCTCAAAATCTGTATTGACAGACAATAAAAGACCAGATAAAAAGCCAATATGCATCCCAATTTTTTATCCTTGTTAGGCATAATAGATTGATCACAGCATATGTTTATGATTTTACATCTTGTTCTACATTATTTTTCCATTTTATAGAGAGTAATAAACACTAGCACTGATGAACAAGTCAAGAAATTGTATTTCTATGAGAAGTGGCTACCCATTCCCACTCAAAACTAATATGATGAATCAGAGTGTGTTGAAGGCATATATGGATCCCAATTTTTTATCCTTGTTAGGCATAATAGATTGATCACAGCATATGTTTATGATTTTACATCTTGTTCTACATTATTTTCCCATTTTATAGAGAGTAATAAACACTAGCACTGATGAACAAGTCAAGAAATTGTATTTCTATGAGAAGTGGCTACCCATTCCCACTCAAAACTAATATGATGAATCAGAGTGTGTTGAAGGCATCAACCTCTCTGTCACCTCTTTTCCTTATCCCTTTTATCCACCTTTTTATCTTAAACCACCAGCTATTTAATATCTCCATTTACAGTCCAGGCCCAATCCATGATCCACCATTTCACAGTCACATTGTTCATGTTCAATCCCCAAGCCTTCTATTTCTTAATTACCTCTAACCATCATTATCCCAAACCTCTAACCACTACTCTTCCACACCTTTCTACCATCCAAAAGAGTCCTTCTGATACTTGATTGCTAAAGGCCTAGTGTCTTTGAGAGCAAACAGCAAGGACTTATTTGGAGGTTGACACAAGCAGATATAACTACCAATAAGGCTATTATCAGAGGACCACGGCAACAGCGCTCTCTCCCTATTAAAATCGCTGGTACGTCTAACATAAACCCTGCTTTGCTTGGGCATCTTCATATGCTATCTTTTATTACTTTTAATATCCATAGAGCAAGTGTCTCTATGAAGGCACCATATGAACAAGATAAGAATTATTAGAGAACTATGTAGCACATCAATAGCATACTTTTGAAGAGAGAAATTAAAAATAACAAAAGCAATATAACTAAGAACTACACAAATAATTATATACTATAATATGTTTCCACCTGTGCTTCAAATTGGTATGCGAAACATGCGGAAACACAAGGTGGGGACTGGACTGCGAAGTGGATCCAGATGAAGACTTGACATTATCTGCCCAGGATTGAGACATTTCGTTCTCTACACATGTTACTCCTGAAAGTAGACAAAATCAAATCAACTATTCAAATTATAAAAATTCATTCTAGATACACAACAAAACAGGAGAGAGAGAGAGAGAGAAAGAAAGAAAGAGAGAGCGTGTTATATAGAAATCCAGTGTGTTTTGAGTCTTTGATATTACTATGTGATATTAAAAGCATAACAAGATAAACGAAGTTGAAGACCTCATGAAAAACAAAGAAAAAACGAACTGAAGTGTTCCATGTTGTACTTGTCCAACACGATCGGACTAGTTAAAGCAGTTTACCCCGTTTGATTGGGCCAGTTACATCGTGTCATTTCACAAAAATACACAATTTTCCCCTTAATATCATGAAATATAACAAAAAGATAGGCGCTTTTCTTCCAAGAACCATGAACGAGACTTAAATGCTAACACGAAAGCATTCGCAAATAACAGAACTCCAAACTAACGAAAATCTTCGAGGAACGACTCCAGAGAGGATTGCTTCGAGATAAAGTATCCTCCCAATGAACAAAAAGCATCTAACAACACCAATACCAGATCAAAACACCAACTCCGATCAAACAAGAGCGCGAGAGAGAGGGTAGTTGTACCTCGGACTCGGGTGGGGAAGCCCGTGGATCAAGGTATAGGCGAGATCTCCGAAACGAGAGAGAATTCAAGGCAAATGCCTCAGCTAGGAGGGATTGTGACACCGACGGGGATCGCCGGTGGAGGGGATCCGAAGGACGAGGGGAGGAGGGAAGTATACCGACGTCACCGGAACCGGACCAAGGCCGCGAGCGCTAGAGGGAAGACACGGGCAATTTAGGGCTCCGAACGCTCATTTATATGCCCGAATGCAGAACCCAGGCCGCTGGTATTCGAGACGCAACCCAACGACCCACGGTGTCACCGGCTTACTTCAATTGGATCAGTCGCATTCATTAGGTTGATTTTTATGGATTTAATATGTGCATTGAATATGATCAGTTCTTCTCATATTGCTTCTTCCTCTCCAAGTCCATAAAAATAAATAAATATATACTTATTTTTTATTGATTCTCACGCGAATTCACCCTAATTAGATTTATTTTTTAATTATCTAAAATAAAAATAATTGATTCATTATTTATAACATATTTGTATACTAATTTAAAATATTAAGATGAGTTGCACATTTATTAACACAATAATGTTTATCTGACACGTCTCAAAATTTGGGTTGTCTGCCACGGAACTGATTCGTTGTAGGAGAACAGGGTTCGGGTCTGGTTCAGCGACAATGCCAATTATGTGTTGGCTATTTCCGATTCGCCAGCTCGTGATAAGCGCGCGTCACGACACACCATCGCAAGACCAGCGACCCTTTAGGTCTACGCCATGGAACACCCACTTTCTCTTTATTTTAGTAGGACATGTCAGATAAGCCAATCACAATCGTGCAGGTGAGCCGGGTGCAAATGTGGGGTAGCAAACGTGTTGCTGGAGCCAAGTTTTGACCCCACGCCAAGTTTAGCTCTGCCTATTCTCGGCCTCCCCAGGGCGTCATCTTCCTCCCGTCTCCCGTCCCTGGTACATGCGCAAGTATCGCTTTACCTTGGAGGAAAGCCCCGCCATGAAGCCGGTGGATGGTGGCTCCTTCGGTCACCGTCACCACCACCATTCGACCACCGTCGGCTCACCCGTAGCAATGCATTTCCACCTCCTCGAGATCACCATCATCTCCGGCCAGGGGCTCTTCCCCGCTTCCCGGTCCTTGCAGGCCTACGCGTCCGCATGGGTCGACCCAAAGCACAAGCTGTACACCCGGGTGGACCGCGCCGGCCTCACCGACCCCACCTGGAACGACAAGTTCGTCTTCCGCGTCGACGACGCATTCCTCCGCTCCGAGACCGCGGCAGTCAACGTGCACCTCCACGCCGCCCGCGGCCGCCTCAGCCCCCTCCGCGACCACCTCCTCGGCACCGTCCGCGTCGTCCTCAGCGCCCTCCGCCCAGCCCCCGGCGCCAGCCGCTGCGTGGCCCTCCAGGTGCGCCGCCCCTCCACGCTCTGCCCCCACGGCATCCTCAACCTCGGCGTCGCCCTCCACGACTCCGACAAGATCATGCCGCTGTCCTTCGACATACAGTCCCTGGCGGCCTTCGCCTACAAAGACCTCATCGGTGCGAAACAGGAGAAGTCCAACGGCGAGACGTCGCCGCCGGCGGACTACGGCGAACCGCAGCTGGAGAGGACCGGATCAGCGGAGACGGAAAGAGACGCAGAGGAGAGGGAGGAATTGGAGACCAAACTAGAGACGTGGAAAGCTGAGATGACCCCGGAACATGAGACGGACGACCAATCAAGCAGCGTAGTCGGGAGAAAGAAGGGAAGGCGACGCAGTTGGAGGCTTTTATGTTTCTCTTGCAGTGGGAAAGCGCATGAAGAGAAGGCCTACGAGGCTTTTCTTTAATACAATTAGACAAGCAGTTATTAGGTACATGTAAGAGCATTATGCATGCTCATGTTTATGAGAATAGCACCAAAGCTACTCCTACTTACAAAGTTCTATTAGAAGCATAGTATATCGACCAGTGATTTCGAATGCATACTGATACAAAGAGAAAACCGAGTAATCCACAACACAGTTTTGCAATTGCTGATATCAAAAAAATCTTAGAGACGTTCTTATTGGTTTAGTTATGAAACAGGCGAAGATATAATTATTATTGTCCTAGATTTATCAAGATCAGCAGGAACAAAACTCCAAATTAAACTATGGCATTAGCAGCACTAGCAATTCTAGGCCACAGATCAGCACATTCCTTGCCGATGGGTCCTGTAATAGCAGATCCTGAGAAAATACATGAAATAAAAAGTCAATAAGTTTGAAGAACACGAGCCAAGAAGCCAAAAAGGAAAACATAACAGTTCATAAATGTCCAGATAAAAAGACAATTTAAACAGAGGAATATTGACTACCACAGCCCACACAACGAGTTCAAAGAAAAAATACCTTTCATTTCCCCCTTTGGATTCACAATAACGCCAGCATTATCTACACAAAATATATATATAATTTTAGAAAAACAGAGGCTTTCATGCAATTCTGGAATGAATTATTCACAGAAATTAAATGCTAACAAAATTAACAAGTAGGGGACAAGATATCAAGAGACTAGCAACAAATCTAGCTGTACAACATTTGGGTCTAATTACAATAACATGAACAAGCAGAAGCTCTCAAAAGGAAACTCTATTGAAATTTATCTTTTTATTCCAAAGAAATGTATGAATTAAGAACCCACCACTCTACTTCATTTTTTATGAAAATATTTCCAACTTTACATATATATAGTTTACCAGGAGACAGGTAACATGATGCTATTATTGAACAACATGCTGTTTAACACTGGCCATATCACATATATATGCTTCCTCTACAGAATGACCTAAAGGAGGCCACTCTTCCAGATCGGAAGCAACTTCAAAGGACCAGGGTGCATAAAGAAAATTTACACTTCAAAATAATAAAAACATTAAAATACTTCTATTATAACGCTAGAAAATCTTACTAAATAACAGTTAAATCATGATAAACCTAGTCTGTCAAAATGAACAAAGTTTCACACACAATAAATCTATAGAGCAAATAAAGCAACAGCCATTATTTGGTTTTTAATCAACTATTTGAATGTATGTCTCATGGCCAGTCCCGAGAGATAATAGCAGCGATGCTGCTACTCCAGGCGATGGAATATGAGACCGCCTCAGGATGGAGAAACCCCTGCAAGGATTAACCTTACAGGGAGAACCATCAACATCAAAAAGCTTTTTATGTGACGTTTACTTTAGAATATACAAACATAATTGGTTTGCTCCAACAAGTAAAGGAGATTTTCACCCTGAAAAATCTCCTCCGTCAATAGATTGAAGCAAATTAAAAACTAAATCGATGAATGCAATTTTTTATCTCTAATAAAAAATCAGATGCATATGCAGTGGAGCATAAGACAAGCCCCAGATAGAGGTACTCTCTGCAAAGATATAGGCTATTCAGGAATAAGAATCAACATCTGTAACACTAAAATGATATGCAAATTAGACTTATAGTTTTAAATGAAGTGAGATGTATGTCCCATGGCCAGTCCCGAGAGGTAATGGCAGCAATGCTACTACTCCAGGCGATGGAATATGGGACCGTCTTCAGATGGAGAAACTTCCCGATAAAGATTAAACTTTTCCAGGAAGAACCATCAACATCCAAAGACTTGATATGCGACGTTTACTTTTGGAATATACAAACACAATTGGTTTGCTCCGAGAAGTAGAGGAAATTTTTACCCAAAAATCACCTCCGTCACAACAAGTAAAATTCATCATTTGCCAATAATGCGAAAAATTAAACCTTTTATGCAGACTTCTACGAATAACATAAAGAGGAAAGAGGGAAAGAACCAAAGACAGAATATGAAGCAGCAAGTCCTGTACCAAGCTAATACAAACTATAAGGCAAGCAACACGCAAATGAACAATTAAAAATAACCAAAACATATAGTAAAAAGTTAGCAGACGAAAACGATACCCTCAAAGTACATATAGACGCCATCCTTTCTGCGCCAAGGTTTCCGCTGCCTCACAATGACGGCAGGCATGACCTTCTTCCTGAGATCTGGCTTACCCTTTTTGACAGTGGCCATTACCATATCCCCAACGCAAGCAGAAGGGAGACGGTTCAGCCGACCCTTGATCCCCTTGACGGATATAATGTAGAGGTTCTTCGCGCCAGTGTTGTCCGCACAATTGACAGTGGCTGCCACCGGTAGAGCCAGCGACATGCGGAACTTATTTCCAGCAGATCCTCCTCGTCCTATGCGTCACAATAGCCAAACACATCAAAAATAACGAAATATACAACTAAAAAGTCTGATCTTTCGAATGAATTGGGTAATCCTTATCACATTTGCTAAGGATTAAACTTCAACAAAGCCTTCCCTTTCTAGGGAAAAATGAAAACATTTCATAGAGCATAATAAAAACATAAAGAATCTCATGGAAAAATTGTTAACAACAAGTAAAAAACCATGTTCATTTCAAGAAATCCTACTTATATAGTCCTACTTCAAAAGGGCAACAGGAAACGGAGGAGGTAACGAATGCATTGAGTGATAGGACAACTACGAGATTAATCCGATACTAGATCAACGAATGAAAGACTAGAAGAAAAACAACCATGAAAAGGAAATCTGCAAGAGAGGAAGAGGAAGACGCTCCTCACCTCGCTTCGACATCTTAGAAAAGTACGGAGAAGCGGCGACGCCGACGGGGTTTACCGAGCGGGTTCCGATTATTTATAGAGCAGTCGTTAGGGTTTCTAAGGTTTCAGTTGTGAAATTACTATAACAGCCTTCGACCGGGGATTGGTTCTCATCCGTATACTGCGCACCCATGACATCAACGGCTCTGATGAGCCCACGTAATCGACGGTTCATGATTCATTGATGCTTATTGCGAATCTTGTAGAAGCTTCGTCTTCCATTTTAAGGTTTCATTTTGATTTTGATTAATCAAATTACGATCTTCAAATTTTTTTTCTTGGAATTTTTCTACTTTTAGTGTGCCTTTTTTATCTCGATTCTATCAGGCAAATCATGTCAAGTTCTTGTTGTATGTCTATGATCTCTTCGTTTTGAACCTTATCTTCCAAAGATCTAATGGTTTGATTGCCTTGATGGTGACAGCCTTTGATGATATCTCATCTTCTCAACCCCTTTTCTTCACTATCTGTTTGTACGAATTCAATTGATTTACTTCTCGTTTTTGTCGTCATTTCATATGGCTTTACAATGCTTTGTAAGATTTATGATAAGTTTGATGATCAATGATATTGATGCGTTATTTGAATCTCAAAATGCTTTTAGATAAGGATTTGAAATGACACGACGCAATAATTGGGAATTTACATGTGTTTTCCATGACAAGATGATCAATCTTGGGGAGGTTTCATTTCATAATTTTTTTTCTTTTTTGTATATATATTTGATTTTATTTTATAAGTGTTTTGCAAGCTTCATTATTTATATTTTTATTATATAATTTTTTATTTAAAATAGTAAATCTTTTACAGGTCATACATATATATAATTGTTAAGTAAAATTTTAATTATCTAATATGAAAATAAATTCGGATCTAACTAGTCGGGCTTAAGTAAAATTTTTAATTTAATCGTTCAAATCCTACATAACTATAACGAGACATTCTTAATAATATTCTTTTAATATTAAAATTGGGTAAGCAAGTCGAAAAATTCTCTAATTTGAAAGTCATAATATATATGTGCAATCCTTTTATAATGGGTGCAAACATTTGAATGTCATGCTATTCGTACAAACATCAAGTGTTGATCTTAGACATAACTGCCATCGAATCCATGTTGAGTTTAGGATTGAGTAACTTCCAAAACATATGATATGCTACATTTAGTTAGGCTGGTGTTTAGTCATGTGGTTTCGAGGTGGTGTTGAGATATTCGTCATATAAGTCTAACTTACTAGCGATAGGGATGAGCACGTTAGCCACACGGGATTAATTTGAGATATTGGCCACAAGACGTTGGAGTATTACAGAAATCGGCCAACTGGATCCAGTTCAATCCAATTAATTCATACTTTAGATTCAATTATTGAACCAAACCGGTCGAGATACTTTCGGCCGAGTCGGCTGATATGATCTAATTTTATACTCAAGATAATAGCAACGAATCGCATCAAATTGGATTTGCCGATTCCTTTCACGCGCACAAAGCCAACCGATTGGGTCCACTTCAATCCAATCTATTTATAATTTTGATTCAATTATCGAATCAAACCGGTCAAAATTGTTTTGGCCGGATCCGCTGGTTTGATGTAATTTCCATGGTCTACACAATAACAATGTATTATCACATGCTTCAGTCCCATCAACTCTTATCACGTCGCGTATATCAGCCTTTTATTTTCTTAAAATAAATAAAAATAAAATTTACATGAATTCTATTAATAATGTACTGATAAATCTAATGTCTCAATACACAACAGAGACGGCGACCAATTTCCTTATGCCCCCTTTTTTTACCTCAATTATTGCCATGTCAAATTCCTGCACCGTTCCCAGTAATAAAGCTGCCCCACCCGTGACCCAACAGTAGGTGTGCAGCAAGGGATCGGGACCCACCTACGACTGGAGCTGGTCGTTTTTTTTAGTCGGGACCCACCTCAAGACTCGAATAAGTCATCTCAGATCGCTGGATCCAGCTCAGGTACATCTCATGTCGAGAAATAATAATAATAATAATAATAATAATTATTATTATTATTATTGGGGAGGAAAAGACTTTGGATGAACAATTCAATCACTATATTATATTATTATTATTATTATTATTTTGTTAAATGAGTTCAGGTCATATCTAAACGGATCTAATTGGCTCTGCTAATTGTCAGGCGAACATATGACGTGTGTTTGACCAGCCGATCCAATGTTCCCTTTGGTCAATAATAATACATAAAATTATAATAATAATAATAATAATAATAATAATAGTAGGGATGCCGACATCGACTGTGTAGTCCACATTATATAGGCAGCTCAGTTCACCACCTCAGGCGTGTCCTCGGCGGAAGACGCGTGCAGCAGAAGGGATGATGAGAACTCGAGTGGTTCTGCTGTTCCTTGGCTTCTACATCGGCCTGGTGGCCGGTGACTGGAACATCCTGGGCTTCATGGGCAGCAAGCGAGAGGAGGACAAGGCGGTGACCGCCGGTCGGAAGAACTACTGCGAGAGCTGGCGGATGAACGTGGAGCTGAACAACATCCGTGGCTTCGAGGTGGTGCCCGGCGAGTGCGTCGACTACGTCGGCAGGTACGTGACCTCGACGCAGTACGAGGTCGACGTGCAGTTCGCCGCCGAGGAGGTCATCCTCTTCCTCGCCCACACCTTTCAGCTGGGCGGCGACGGCAAGGACGCGTGGGTCTTCGACGTCAACGACGTGCTCCTCTCCACCGTCCCCTACTACCAGCAGCGCCAGTTCGGGTACGCTCGCCTGCTTCTTGTTCTTCCTCGCCAGTAAAGAACTCACACTTGTGGAAGAACCGACATGCTTTTGGGGTGCAGAGGCATGAAGAGAAACGCAAGTGCCTTCGAGGCATGGGTGAAGGAGGCGGACGCCCCAGCCGTGGCTCACATGGTGCACCTGTTCCACCATATCAGGACTCGAGGATTGAAGATCTTCATCCTCTCCTCCAGAGCGGACTACCTCAGAGAAGCCACCGTCGACAACCTCATCAATGTTGGCTTCCATGGCTGGACCGAGCTAATCTTAAGGTCTGTGTACAGGAGTTGTCTCCTCGGCATCTCCTTTGCTTTGGGTGCGTTTCGACATGGCTTGCAATCTCATATATCGGTCATGAGCACATTATGTACACCAATAATAGTTAAAGAAAACCTTAAAATCAAGAGAGGAAAAACAAAACTATTTTAGGATTTCATCTGAGTTAGATCCGAAGGAATAACATGGAAGATTTAATTGGTTAGATTCGTGCTTAGGTCTACTAAATCTAGAGATTATGTTAATTCCTAAATTAGGTCTGAACTTTGAAATTTATGCTAAGCGTGCAAGAGTAAATTGAATTAAACTCTAATTTAATTGACTAGATGGATCTACCAAATATAGATATTACATTAAGTCTTGAATTTTATGCTAAGCATGCAAGAATTAGTATATAGTTTAACTTAAGTGCATGGTTTGGAATTGCCTTAATCTGAAAGAAAAAAGGATTTGATGGTTACTCCTCTTCTTCCAAAAATCAAATCTCCTAATAATCTTAAATTTGAATAGAAGAAGACAAGAGATAATTAAGTAAACTTTGAAATAAATTAGAAAAATAATAAATGAGAAAAAGAGAAAGCTCCTAAAACTCCTCCACATCTAATTTCACCATGTAGATTATAGCATCCATTATCCAATAATAACTAGTTCTTCTTATTCCATGTACCAAATTCTTCATCGAAAAATAATTTTTTTATTAATTTTTTTCTTTAAATAAAAAAATAGACTTTACTAATAAGATAATAAGCTATACAGAACATCACTATTCTCATCCAACTTAGCTATATGATTATGTTTGTTATCTCTCGCAAAACCTAGTCAACCAATTTGTAATCTGATTCTCTTCACGAAGAACATAAGAAACATATAATTCGAAAAAATTTTAGAAAATACATAATACTTGAGATTAAGAATCCTCCTTGGAGAAGCACCCCTTCCTTCCATGCAATAAAATATGGTTCTTGGGGTTCCTATATGAGTTGGTAGACTAAGTTTTTGTTACTCATGTATTGCCATCTTAAGCTAATGGCATTGCTGCAACATATGACCCTCAGGTCCCCGGAGGACAACTATAGTAGTGCAGAAACATACAAGGCAGTAGAAAGGGAGAAGTTGGTGCACGAAGGTTACCGCTTGTGGGGGATTGTGGGGAGCCAATGGAGCAGCCTCGGTGGATACACCACAGCAAGGAGGATATTTAAGCTCCCAAACCCACTCTACTATGAATACTGATGTCTTCAGTCACTTCTTCCAGGAATAAGTGAGCCATCCTTATCCTTCATCCTCGAAGAAAGAAAGGATGCCTTGTAGTTCTATAATGAACACCGAAGCCTCCTTTAAGCTTTCTAAGTCATGATGCATGAGTCATTGGTTAATCTCTCTTGAGCAAATTAATGCGTGGAGTTTATAAGAATAATTGTGTGAAGATGGCACATAGCATAAATTTTAATATGCATTCGAGGATAATGCTCAGTGTTTAGAAATGAGAATTATGAAATTTATGATTATTGTAAAACTTTGGCACATCAATATTGTCTTTGATAAAAGAAATGATACCTTTTAGATTAATATTTTTCATCTTAGTTTTTAGATAAAGAATGATCTACTAATAACAAATCCACTTACGTGTCAGATATTGTTCTTTTACATATACAATTCATATCGAGAGTCATATCTTTATCATAAGCTATCATCTTTTCTCGAGTATCATGCTTCATTTCCTATTAAGCACAAAATATCATTTTCTCTTCACAGGTTATAAAAGAGATATCGTATAATAACAATATGGTAAACCTATTTACTTACTTATACATAAACCTCAAGTTTTTCTTTTCACTATTTTTACTCAAACTTGGGGTTTATTGTGTTTTGAGCCGATGAAAATTTTCTAATTAACTTAAGCGTTCAAGAATAAATATAAAAGAATTTTTCATTATCGTTTTCATCTTTACAAAAAAAAAATTGCTCAAAATAAAAATGACTCATATAGAACAACTACGATAAACTAAAGAACATGAATTAGCACAATTCATATCTAATGATCAAGAGAGAGACTCATTTATCATATACTATTATATTTTTATTCGATATTATTGATGCAACTATTTACTATTTCTTGATCTAATAATCAAGGTTCGTTGTATCGTATCGTACCAGCGTTTCGACCTAGGCTCGGTATTGTACGGTATCAGTGTACCGAGCGGTACACCATGATGTATCGAATAATTTTATATTTTTTTCATATTATAGCAGTGCTATAGTGTAGTACCGTAGCACTGTAATGACACCGAGTGGTCCGTGTACCGATAACCTATCGGATTGGTACGTATCGCTCGTACCGGACGGTATGCTTCGGTATGACAAACCTTGCTAATAATATTAGAGGCGATCTAAGCTAAAATACCTTTAAAATTTATTCCCAAAACCTTGAAATAAGCATTAAGATTTGGACTATTTAGACGTTTCCTTCCAATTATGGCCTCAAATAAGCTAAGCATTAAGTTTACTCAAATTTTCATCTTTTGTGTAGCCTGAATTGCTATTATGGCCCATACAAAAGAAAACTTGGTTGTCTCGTTCTTATGTGCCATAGTTATTATTGTAATTATGTCTTGTTCTTAATTGTTTTTAGCCCATTACATGAAAGCTTTTTTCTACGTCTTTGTCTTAAGTGAGAGGAAATAAGTTCGATGAACCAAACGTATCATAATCTATACAAAAATATCCATCACAAATTAGTGAAACCTTATATTATTAGACATCAATTGTTTCCTACCTTAATGAATGATTGACATTCATATCTATTTGAGGTTAGAAGCAACCCAATTAATGTTATAGATAGTGCATAGTGTTGCCCGACACTTTTAAGATAAATGCTTTTTGGTGGGTCATTATATTATTGTTTTTTTTGGAAGATAATTAAGATGATTCCAATAATATATCAAATCCTTTGGAGTGAAGGCCCACATAAAGAAAAGGGTAGGTGGAAAAGACCAAAAGAAATCTCCAAATCAAAATTTGTGAAGATAAAATATACTAATATCACATGATTACATATGATCAATAATTCAAAACATTCCAAAAACCTAATGATCATTGATGTTTCAATAACTCCAAACAATTAAAATGATATTGAACTTTAAACTTCATTCTTGCTGCAAAGAAATAAATAAAAATTAAATATATGGCTTTCTTTATTATTTCAACATAAGAAATAAATGAAATAATAAAAAGAGACAACAATGATCACATTACCAAGAAAAAAAAAAAGTATGATAAAAAGGAAAAAGAAGATAAAATACATTTCGATTAAGTATCGAATTCTATTTTCGTCACTTACGTTTTATAACAAAATATAAATTTATAGTTAGTAAGTAGAGCATAAAAACACTTAGAAATGCTATGATTATAAGCACCTAATATTTCGAAACATGTCTTAACAAAAATACATAATAACAAAAGAGACGTTTTTTTTGTTATTAATATATATCTTCTTATATTTGTTGTAAGGATCCAAAAAATAATTATCTTAATTTTAATAATTATATAAATGATAAAAATATATTAATTTTTAAAATTAGATTATTATAGAAAGCTATTTTTTATTTTTTTAAATCGAATTTTCAAGTCGGGACTCAACCTTAAATAAACGGCTACGATCTAATCATCAAGGATGACGGAGGCATCGTGGTCGTCGAAGCAAGCGTCGAGTCCTTGCGATTTCCGGAAGGGTAACCTTCGCACCTGTCCGAACGACCAATCTCGACCATTGGATCGGAACGAACCTCGCATTTTGTCCCTCTCCATTTGGGTTTCTCTTCTTCGGTTCCTCCCAAAGTCGGCGGCGTCACCTCTCTTCTCCTCTCCTTTTCTACTCTGCGTCTCCTCCATTATCCCGCAGGGTGGGATGGATTCAGACGAGGGGAAGTTGTTCATCGGCGGGATTTCGTGGGAGACCTCCGAGGAGAAGCTCAGGGAACACTTCGGGAACTATGGGGAGGTCCTCGACGCCACCATCATGAGGGATAAGACCACTGGCCGCCCCAGGGGCTTCGGATTCGTCGTCTTCGCCGATCCCTCCGTCCTCGACCGCGTCCTCCAGGACAAGCACAACATCGATGGCCGCAACGTGAGCTTCATCACCTTTTCTCTCTACTTGTTTTCCTTCTCGGATCCCTAGGTTTTGGATGTGTTTTGCTAGGATTTGATGTGAAAACTGGTCCATTACTTAGATCTGTGGATTATTTGGCATATTCGTGATGGTCGTGGAGTTTCGGTTCTTAGGTTTTGATGATGTGAAAAATAGGGTTTTGACGTGTGGTCACTACTTATACTCGTTAAACTTATTAAAGTTGTGTTTTTATTCTTCTGACAAAAAAATTAGCGTTTTTTCTTTGTGTTCTATGGTTTTGTCTCAGTATTTTGGACCACGAAATTGTCACGATTTGCCAGTATATGAATTTTTTTTCTTGTATTCTGGTGCACTTATTTGTATGGAGTTGGATTATGGGTTACCTCAATTAGTATATTAGAGTGACATACAAAAATTGTTACATACCGATTTTAAGGTTTGATTCTTTCTCATGCTTAGCTGTTTGATGTACTGCTGGAACTTTCTTGGTCCAACTCTTGCGTTTGGCGTATGGATTTTGTACTTCATTTATATGCTTGAAGTTGATTACTATCTTGAGAGTTTAATTTTGTTTTACGCTTATGATTAGTTATGCTTGTCTTGTGCTATCTTTGGAGACATGCGGAGCTATTTGGTTCTTGCTATTCATGCCTTTTATAAATTTGACGTGTGGTTTCTGTTCCTGATATTGTTTCGAAAATCTGGCAGCAAGGGATCTTTGTTTGGGATTAAATTCATGATGATGGACAAAATTGATAGGATATTTTGCCTCCTATATAGTGACATTTTATTTAATGGAAGATGATAATTATCAAGAGAGAATTTTTGGATGATGAGAAAGAGGACAAAATAGAACAAAAACTCGAGAAAGAAGTGACTGTTAATTTCAACCACGGATCGTATGTTTATATACTTTTTCTCGGGGTGGTGGAGGAAAGAAGATAATCTTGCCACCTTAGAAAATTCTTCATAAAAGATGACTACCAAGAATACGTTCTATGATATATTAATAGAATTTGATGTCATATGTTTTTTGTTTACTTTTGAAGATGCAATTTTGTAATGGTTTAGTTTGTGGGAGAAGTTACAGGACATTACAGAAAGACTGATCATTTTAATCTTTTTGTCCTTTCTTTGTATCTTGCATTATTTTTCTGTTGGCATTCTCTGAAAGGTTCCTTTTCTTTTGTGATGTAGAAGAGTATTGGTGAAATCTTGACACTGCATTCTTTCTTATCTGTTGATGTCCATAGTATCTTTTTTGCTGTATTGCCTGATTTGATCACCAGGTGGAAGCCAAAAGGGCTCTTTCGAGAGAAGAGCAGCAAACATCTGCCAGGTCTGGGAACCCCACTGTCGGGAGGTCAGTGGGAGCAGGTGCTGGTTCAAGCATTAGGACCAAAAAGATATTCGTTGGAGGGTTGCCACCCACCCTGACAGAAGATGGATTTCGTCAGTACTTTGAGGCCTACGGCACTGTAACTGATGCAGTTGTGATGTATGACCAAAATACTCATCGCCCTCGAGGCTTTGGGTTCATCTCTTTTGATTCAGAGGATACCGCTGAAGAAGTTCTTCTCAAGCCCTTTCATGATATGAATGGCAAGCTTGTGGAAGTCAAGCGTGCCCTTCCAAAAGATGCAAATCCAAACACTGGTAGTGGCCGATCAATGGCCAGTGGGCCGTATCCGTCCTATGGTGGTTCTAGTGGTAACTCTAGCTCATATGATGGTAGGCCAGATGCTAATAGGTACATGCAACCTCAAGCAGGAGGTGGTGGATATCCAGCCTACGGCTCCTCTGGCTACGGTGCACCTGGTTATGGGTATGGAGCAGCAAATAATGGTGTTAGTTATGCAGGTTATGGTGTTGGAGGCTATGGAAATGCCGCTGGGGGGTACGGTGGACCTCCTGGGACCTATGCAAATCCTAATGCTCCTAATGCTGGTTATGTAGGTGGTACCCCAGGTGGTCAAAGGAACCTTTGGGGTAATCAAGCTCCAGCTGGTTATGGTTCTGCAAGCTATGGTGGAAGCACAGCCTATGGTCCAGCCCCGTCATGGAATTCTTCAGCAGTCAGTGGAGGATCTGGTGCAACGCCAACCGGCCAAAATGGGTCCTCTGGTTACATGAATCAGGGTTATGGATACGGTGCATATGGAGGGTCAGAAGGGCCTTATGGTAACCAAGGTGGCTATGGGTCTGTTGGTGCACGCGGTAGTGGCGGTTCAGTTACCAATCCGTCAGGCAACTCAGGTGAACAAGGACCTGGATCTGCTTACATGGGTGGTGGGTATGGAGATGCTAATGCAGGTTCGGGTTACCCAAATGCATGGAGGTCTGACCCTTCACAGGGAGGGCCGTATGGAGCATCTCATGTTAATGGGCCCCCTGGTGGTCCAGTTAGTTATGGAGGTGGCTATGGTGGTCCACAGGGCAGGCAAACCCAGCAGCAGTAACTGCAGAAGGATTTCAGTTCCAACTGGGTATTCATGAATGAGGGTTGCTTTTCTTATTTATGCAGCTAATGCCTCTCTTATGAGCTTCTTGGGCCATTGTCTGGCGCATCTCAAAGAAAATCAAACTTCATCCCGGGTTGGACTGCTTGATCTCAGTAGTTAAACTGCAATTCTCTTCTCTTCGTAGTATAAAATAAGTATTAGTTCTGAGGAGTAGTTGATACCTCATATTACTGTTTCAAAAGCTTCCAGTTCTCAAGTTTGGCGTGATTAGTTGTGTTTTCTGCTTTTCTAGAAAATTTATGCCCTAGCTCTGCCTCTAGTTACAAGCTAGAGTAGCTAATGGACCATTTCCATTGTGTTTTGGTAATGTAGTTTGCTAATATATCTGTGGCATTGACTTTACTTTTTTTATGAAGCAACTTGGTGGTAGTACTGGGAATATCTATTTTGGTTGTTATCACCGCCTGCTGTTATGTCTGTTCTCTTCTTGTGAGTATTAAGTGTAAAGATGTGTTATTTGCCTAGCTTCCAGATATCTGGCAGATGCTGTAGAGATGTATTTCTATCAAAGTAGCATCAGTAGCTTTGACTTAAAGAGTAGGGACATACAGAGTAGTGGAGACTACTTTATGATGGAGTAAACTGTTATTTGAGTAGGGAACATGCCAATCGTAGTAGTACTTCAGATATTTGTCAATGGCATAATCGTTTCTTCCCTCTATGCCTTTTGTACAGGCGGCGCTGCATATGAAATTGCCTCCCACTCTACCAAATGAAGCTTCTTGCAGAGTAAGGTGCAAAAGCATTGAGGAAGCTGTCACATGCTTGTGGTGTTTATTGAGCCAGAACACTTAAAAAACATTGATGGTTTGATGTTTCAGTTATATGGAGGTCCCTTGGCTCGCATGAGATGCTGGTGGTATGTTAGAGATGATATACATCCATCTATGAGATTTTTGGATGCATTTTCTCTATTAACGTGAGATTTAGTAAATAATTGTTATAGATGGTCGCCGGTCATGAAGTAGCTGGTTTAAGTTGAATTCTGTGAAAACAAATAGGCTATCCTTGAAAAACTTGATATAGGAGCATTGCTTATTAAATAGTTTTAATCTTATTCCGTTTTAATTTCATATAAATGTTAAGAATGATAGTGTTTTGGTTCAGGTGCTATTTATTAACGAGTTATATTTTCAGAATATCTGATCTAACAAGTTATTGAAGGTAGAATAGTAAAGCTAAGTTGGCATTAAGATTTTCAACATTAGATTAATGTTTCTCAAGGTGACAGCATATTTTTAGGTCTATGCAATGCATGAATTGGTTACATTCTCTAGATATTGTGAAGTTAATCTGTTGTCTATCCTGTTGTGTTAGCAGACCATTAAGAATCGTGAATCTTGCCTTTTGCAAACCGGCCACAGGCTAGCGCTAGTGTCAATGATGTTCAATGCACAGCAGGTCAGTCAACCTATGTTCTCCATGCAATTCATATAGCTTTAGACTGCAGTTAAACGTAGTACAATCTATGAGCAAATATTAGCATGTTTTTGGGTCTTCTTTAGGGCTACCTGTGAGATCATTTTTCCAATTTCAGAAATGTATTGCAGTCCCCTACAAAGCTAGAAGTTTGGATTCCAATTTCACTAATCTTCAATAACTTCTTTTTTTTTTATCAGCATTTTTCAATTTGATTAGCACTATTTATTCTTTAAAATTTTCTGATCTCTAGCAGACAGCTCAATAGGATTAGTTTTGTAGTTAGTTGACCAGGCAAATTGTTGGTGGAGGTTGGCAGGCTGCACACCAACATCCTATAATCAGTAGGGTCATCACCTGATGACCCGTTCCTCTCTCCCATTAAGAATGCAACAATAATAATAATGTCATGAAATCCCAACTATTTGGGATTGGTTATATGGATGTTTTTTTCACCATATAGTTTTATATAAAGTTATTCTTAGTTAAATTAGGTCTTTTAATTACAATATCTATTTGTTTCCAGAGGATATGTCCATATAATGTTAAATGATTCTTTTTTTTTATTTTATTCTTTGCAAGCAACTTAATTCTGAAAAGCAAGCGCAATCAACACTATTGTTGTGTTTTCGTCACCTTGGCAGCAAATGAATTCCATTGCTATGACAAGTGATCCTCAAGTTCCTGTTCTTTTATGCAATCTAAATATCCATTGCTTCACATGATTAGTCTCCTATATGTTTTGATTGTTGTACAATCTGATCTTTACAATAATATCATTTGTTTTGCATGCTCGAATTGTGTAGTGGTCTGAGCCTTGTCCTTTTACAAAAATATTGGTAGTTGTAGCTAATGATATTGTTAACTTTTTTATCATTGATTAATTTTCAATATTTGCAAAGAAAATATCTTGAATTTAAATATATTAAGATGTTATAGTTTGGTATCAGAATTAGTCATTTTCAAGTAGAGAGGAGCTTTCCAAGCCTCACTTTTTTGTTTTTTTCGTGCATTATAATTGACAGAGCGAGAGAAGTTCTAAATTCTGATATGACCATTATCAGAATTCCATTGCACCTCAAACTCGATCCTTCGGTTTAGTTCTGATACGATCACTATTTTCTTTTATCAATCAAGACTTGACATGCATAGTCTAGTCATTCCGAAGGGAAGATAACACATCAACAAAAAACGTTCAATCTTTTTTAAATGCAGGATTACAACAAAAATACGAAAGTAAACATTAAATGAGGTGATCGAGATATGTTTTCAAGACGCTCGAATTTTTTTAGGGACATTATTTTCTTTTATGAAATATTCTTGACAGTTGGGAGTACATTTTCGATGCATTACTTTATCAATTTTGTTGGATCTGATGATACATGTATCAATTATCTCATGGAGTTAGGACAACAAAATGGTCTTTATATTAGGATAATTAGAATCCTCGTTTTCTTCTATTTACACAGGCTGTTCTCCTTTTCTCGCAGCATAGTAAACACCTAACTGTTGAGTACAAACAACTACTACATTCACCTCCTTTTCGGCAAATCAAAAGCCCTCTTCAAGAATCGGTTAGCGACGTCGTCGTTCCGGTGGCACAACACCCTGAGCACCGTGTTGGGATCGGATCGGTGCCACCTGCCGGTCGTCGGCGGCATCGGCACCCGCTCCATTGACCTCCCCAGCCCGCTGGCTTCGCATGCCATGATGCTAAACTCCTCGACCAGCTTCTCGGTAGGCAGGCACATAAGCGACACCACCCCGTCCGACACCGCCGCCTCCTTCTGCACCACCTCCTCCGACAGCAGCCCCTCCCCGCTGGTGCAGAATACCCGCTTCAGGTTCGCTATGTCCTCCGCGATCATGTCGTGGTCCGTCCTCGCGAAGGCTCGCCCGCTCCCCCCGGCCAACAGCACCATCAAGAAGGCCTCGAAGGAAGCCTTCATTATCTCCTTCACCGCCAGCGGCTGCGCCCGGTCCGTGAGCACCGAGACGAGAAGCGACAGATTCTGCTTCAGGATCCGGAGGGTGGGCCGTATGCGAGCTTCAGCTACGCTGCCGACGTACAGGGAGTCGTAGAAGGACTGGGATGAGTCGAGGAAGATGAGGCGGTTAGCGGCGACCTCGGCGACGTGCAGGATGGCGGCGTGGACGGTAGAGCGGGCCAGGTCGAAGTGGGTGGGGCCGGCGGCTCGCCGCCGCGATAGCATGGGAGTGCGAGGAGACGGGGAAGGGCCGGGGCGGGAGAAGAAGGAGAGGGACTTGTCGATGGAGTGCAGGACGCCGAGGAGGTAGTGCAGGGTGTTTAGGCGCACGTAGAGTCGCTGGGTGCCGCGGCTGGCGGTGGGGCGCGGGTGGTTGGTGATGTCGCCCGCACCGCCAGGCATGCGCACCGGGTGGAAGCTGCGACGGTCTATGCCCGCTTTGCATGGAGCGTGGAGGAGGCCAGGGTCGATGCCTGCTTTGCATGGGGTGGCTGCCTTCTTCCATAGTTGCAGGACCATGGAGTCCTGGTTGCACCTCGTTAGCTGCGGGAGCGCCGGAATGTAGCTCTGCTTCGAACCTGCAGCAGAGCGTTCGGTGACCGTGATCATACTCTAATTGTATCGTCAGAACAAAGTAACCATTACCTACCACATGATGCAACAAAAGAGATGTAGTCCTGGAACAGAGAATCCAAGCCATCTGCAAGCTTCTGCACCAGTTCATCCCTTCCTCCCACTTGGATCTCGAAGAACTCGTCCACCGTCACCTTGGCCAGCTTCATCAGATCCACTGCAGACTGTGCATATGGCTCTGACTTGGACTTGGGGTTCCAAGTCTGTTGCATCCCAAAATTAACATATATTGGTATCAGATGCACTCTACAGGGAGATTCTTGATGGTAACCATGAACCACTTACCTCTGTCTCTTTAGCTCTGAATACACACTCCCTTCCCATCCTCAGCCTCTCATCAATCCAGTTCTTCATGAGGTTCAAGATGACGGAATCCACCTCGAAGGAGATCATCTCCCCCATGATCCTCTTGCCGCCGTCTTCTGCGTCGGCCGAATCCTCGACAGCCATTTGAACCAGCTTCTTCTCCAGCTTCCCCGCTGTGTGCAACACCCTCACCAACTCATTCGTGAGGCCTGTGACCCTCTCCAAGTGCTGCTTCAGCACTATGCCGAAGCAATGGTGAAGCGTCACTGCCGCCACTACCGTTGGAACAGGATGCCACCTCTTCAGTATATGGCTGTAGTTCTCCTTCTCAAACATGGCCAGCTTCTCTGTTTCTTTGGCGAGATTCACAAGTGTGTCGTTGGGGTCCTCGTCTACTTCCACCACCATGCTATCGATCTTCCCGTTCTCGTTCTCAAAGATCTGAAGTCATTGGCTTGGCTGTCAGAATTCAGTTACAAAGAACACACAGGTCTAATTGAAGGATCACATTCTTCGTCACTGACCTTGGTGAAGGTACTCTTCATGGAAGTCCTTATGTAGTGTTCGACGCGGTTCACCAAGGAGAATTTGGTTGAAGCTGGAGTCCCAAACTCGGCGAACACCCCGGCACCTCCGGTGATCGAAGAGTCCTCGCTAATTATCTTTGCCGTCGAGAGCGCCAACCGGAGCACGTTCTCCATCATCCCGATCGTGACCTTGTCGAACCAGTCGTGGTACTCGAGCAGTCGCTTCTCCGCCCACCCCTGCATCGTGGCCAACGCTGCCGACAAGGCCCGCACGTACCCGGGCTCCCGGTCGGGCCTCCTGGCGTCGTTGGCCACCTCGACGAGCATCGCGAGCGCTGCAGCGATCAGGTCCGGCTCCACTTGCCCGGTCGCGATGTATTGCTCGAACAGGACCCATGTGAAGCACACGTTGTGGATCATCCTGTTGATCCCGAGGATGCTCCATGTCTTCTTCATCAGTTCAAGCAGCTCGTCGACCTCGTCGAGCACGACGGTCTCGTCCCGGAGATCGAAGATGGAGCGGAGCAAGGCTAGGTATAGGTACACGTTGAGGGGGAAGCCGTCGGCCCAGTGACACACTTCGACGGGAGGGCCGATATGGGTGCGCCATGCGAGGGCCATGACGCAGTTGCAGAGGGTCCGCATCGTTTCCGAGTTCTTGCTAGTGTCGATGGGCCTGAGCTCGCTCGCACCCACGATCTCGCTGAAGCGGGCCGCGGCGGTGTTCATCCGGTCCAGGGGCATCGAGGGGTGGACAATGAGCCCTGCCTCGAGGACCTTGAGCTGCCTCCGCTGCCATAGGTGGTACTCTTGAGGGTCGTTGAATTCGGACGGTTTCAAGTGGCGGAGGAGTTCGAGAGGGAGGATGATTGCTTCTGCCCTTTTACCCGCCTGATCAAGAAGAGTCGTTCGATGAATTGATTGCAGGCTCATCAACATTGATTTCATATGCATCATGTTGGCGATGCACAAGCAGCGGTTGCATATGGATGCAAGGAATCATGAGGGATTCGGGGAGGACGACGAACCAACCTGGCCGACGAGGGTGCGCACGAGGGTCTTCCTGAGGCGGGTTTCCCTCAGCTCCGTGACGCCCATCTGCTGCCGCATGATCTCGGCCGACGTCATCGGCCGCTGCTTCACTTTCCCCGCCGAGGAACCAGCCCCACCCATCG
The DNA here is from genome assembly GCA_004837865.1 of Musa balbisiana. Taxonomy (NCBI): domain Eukaryota; kingdom Viridiplantae; phylum Streptophyta; class Magnoliopsida; order Zingiberales; family Musaceae; genus Musa; species Musa balbisiana. Next base: position 10,944,049 of record CM017188.1, on the reverse strand, counting down.
CTCCCCCGCCCCCGCCCAAGCTGGACATGGCCGGCGACATCGCAGGCGATCCTAAATGCGTCATCGGGCGCATGTGGGCGGCCCTCCTCGTCCTCAGTCCCAGGGCTCTCTTTATCCGGCTGCTGACCGCCATGTTCGCCCCGCCTCCGGACGACGGCCTCCCGGCAACGTCACCAGCCGCCGCGCCGGTGGCGGTGGTCTCAGAAGGATTGTGGTAGGCCGGGGAGCGGCCGCCGAAGCCGGGAGAGGAGCGACAGGCGGTGAAGAAGATCTCGTATGCGGTGGCGCGGAGCTCGTCGCGGCCGAGTTCGTCGAGGCGGCCGAAGGGCCACTCCAACTCCGCGCCGTCCTCCTCGGCGTCGTCGACGAACGAGCCCGCGGAGAGGCAGCGGCGGCGGCGGCCCATTCGGCGGCGGCGGTCTCGGGTCCCGTTTGCTTGTCCTTCTCTTGGGAATCGGACGTTGGTGGTGGTGAGGACGAGGAGGAGCAGGAGCGAGAACGAGGAAAAAGGTCGGTAATATTTCTCTCTTTTTGCTTCGTTCTGTTGAGCTTCCCTCCTCCGTTTCGTTAAGATCCCGTGGACTCCCAAAACAGGGCAACCACGCGGCATCTATTTGGTGGCGAAAACGGCAGGCCCACTTGTTCCAACGCACACTTCCGTTAGTCTATCTGTCAAAACGGCGACAGAAACAGTCCGGACTCGGGTTGAGTGATTTCAGGGATCCGAAACCACTCCATGGCGGTTTAAAGTCCGACCCGAATATAAATTGGTCTTCGGATTCGCCGTTCATACCAGACCCGATTTATAAATTTTTGTGGATTTAAAATATTCTGTATTTTCTCAAATATAGATGATTTCAACTTGTAAGAAACTTATTTATATGACAAATTTATTATAGGTTATCTTCATTTGTTCGATATCGACGTGAGAAGGTTCAATTAAATATCTAAAATTAGACCGGAAGCGTTCTGGATGAATACCTCTATGATGCTTAAGATAGTATTACGATGATCATAATTAATTGGTGTGGTAATGTGATACTATGCCAATTTTCATCCTAATTATTTTTGAAAATTTAATAAAATTCAGTAAAATTAAGAAAAGTGGGTCATTTGGGAAAATAATGAATGGATCATCCAAATTCTAGTAAGCTCCCCAAAACTCTCTAAACCTGTAAAATCTCCTCTGATGTGTGAGATTAGAGAGGGTTTGAGGCAACACATAATACTGCTCCAATTACACTAAACTAATTAAGGTGGTGTTGGTGGTCTTCCATCGAAGAATGGTTGGCCTTTTAGCTGTGTGAGTGATGCACCACATAATACTGCTCCAATTTCATTTGGTTGTACCTGTTTAATTCATTGACTTGTTCACTTGTGGATCTAAATTCCAGTGAGGCATGGATGTATAATTGAAGGGTTGAACAAGTCTTCTGTATCTGCATTACCTCTTGTGTTTTGGTTTTCTGACCATTCTCGATTTTTGTGAGTTTTCCTCATACAAAATGGTAAGACCTGTACTGTATTCAGATGCATAATGGATCTCGGTCTGAATTCTACACCATCTCATGGTAGGTTTGATGGATAGATTTGACACAAGGCATCATAATTTGATGGTAGGTCAGTTTAAATCAAGGTTTCATGCTTCCATTTGAGACCCATGTATAGATCCTTGGTGGTATGAGTTCCTTTCATCTTTGAAAAGGTAAATATAATACCGTTATTTAGTTAAAACATCCACATTGGATATCCTCATAATGATATATGAAGATGCATACTAACTTAGTTCATAAAGATTTTGTTTAATTATCACAAGTATTTGAGATTGATATAGAGGATGAGACGATAAAGTTATTTCTTTCAAACATGAAACAACAATGTTTGAGTTAAGAAAATTATCTATTTAAATATTGAAAGGAAAGGCTATGTATATTAATCATGGTTTGAATTACAAAAATAATTTTTTAAATATTTAAAGATAACAAATATATGTTAATCTTTTTTAGAACCCGCATTGATAGGAGCTTATGGGTATGTCCATCACAAGTATTTAGGATTAAAGTGATCTGTGGCCAGATTTGTCTGATGGATTATTTTTAATCTGTGTTGTGCAATGGTATTTCTAATAAAAATAGTCACTGATCGAATTTAGGATTCCCAAGTATCAGATTTGAGATGATTAGCAGCTGTTGATGGGTATAATTTTGTGGGACATGTTCATTATTCATATTCAGAAGCAGTGAGTATTCAGTAGGACAATATTAATGACTATTCCACTGCTGGCTGCATACTACATGTACTGGTGATAAATAATATAATAATTCAATACCTACTTAATACAACTGTCTATTATTAGTTGGATGTTAAAATTCTATTGTTAATTTTTTTAAAATTAATTTACCAAACAAACCTCTAGTAATAAATTTATATAAGATGACATCTACATATATGATTTTTATCGGGACATATTTTTTTTTCAAATCTTGATAATGTCCTTGAATTACACACTGGAAGTTTAATTGATCCACGAGCCAATTCGATCCGATTGAGGTATCTTAATTCGAGTCAGATCGAAGCCCTTTGGATCGGATTAAGTTAGGTCGGATATACAATATTCAAGTTACAATTGGGTTATACTCAGTCATAAAATCTATTAAAAATATATAAATTTATTTTAAATTTATCTAAAATAAAATAATATATTTTTTGCATCATATTTTTTTAAAAAAATTAAAGTTTTGATAATTAATTTTCCTAAAGTATCTAAAAATAATAATTATTAATTTTAAAAATAGGTTAGATATTGAGTTTAACTTATTTTAATTTCAAGTGTGACTAGGTCAACATATAAAATATAGGATTTTGTGATTAGCTTTATGATAAATTTAGGATAATTTCATATAAAAATTATATTTTATAACATATTATATGAATTAGTATAACTCGAGTATAACTCAAGTATAATAACTTTTTTAGATAATTTAGGATAATTTTGTACATAAATTAATATATTTTTGAGGATATCTCGATTTTTTTAGTTTTATGATGATTTTAAGATAATTTTCTATAAAAACCAATATATATTTTTAATATATTATGTGTATTAGTATGACTCGAGTATAATATAAATGTAATTCAAGTATAACTCGAGTGTAATAATTTTTTAGATAATTTAAGATAATTTTCATATAAAAATTAATATATTTTTAAAGATAACTTAAGTTTTTTAGTTTTATTATAAATTTAAGGTAATTTTATATAAAAAAAATAATATATGTATTTAATATGTTATGTGAATAAGTATAACGAATTTTCTAAGTAAATTATGAGTAGGCGAAAGCAAAAAAGAAAAAAAAGAAACGGAGGGAGGAAGAATAGAAGGATAAAGTGGAGGAGGATGAGGAACAACTGATTTCAATTTAGAATTAAGCTCGACTTGGTTTTGGTTCTCAGAATTTATGAATCAGAATCGTCAACTTTGGAATCGAAATTATTAGTTTCGAAATGAAGGCCCTATGAATAGTATCATATAATTTAAAAATAATTTATAATTATTTTAAAAAATTTAAAGCAAAATATGATGTAGATATTTTAAATAATAATTTAAATTTTAAAAAGATAAGTTTTATTATAATATATAATTTGTTTATACATAATATAGTTAAAAAAGGAAATGATGAAAGATTTACTGGTCATATTATATTAAAAAAAAGATAATTGAACTTTTTTCATGTTCATATATGCACTAAAATATTGTATAAAAATTGTGAGATAAACTTTATTATCACCTTTACTTTTCTTTTTTTTGTTCTTCTTCTTCTTCTTCTTCTTAAATACTCTGTTATCAATTGACACCTTCATTAATAAGAAATATCCAGTAAAGTTTTGAATGCTCAATCTTAACAACAAGTTGATGTGATAAAGAACAGGTTGGATGTACTAACACTATGTTAATGTTTTAATACATGAGCTGTAATAAGTAGATCTGATGTATCATTATTAAATAAATATTTTGGTATAGAAAATAATCATATAAGTAGATTCGTATGATGCTATGAATTACAGTATATATCCTTGATTGCTATATTGTGTAGAGAGAGAGAGAGAGAGAGAGAGCATTTACTCAAGATTGTAATGAGTGGGAATTGTTGGTTGGATGTTGAGGCTCTCCGCAAGTAAACTCAACGCGCTTAAAGCGCAAGAACTCCATGCAGGAGGAGGTCCCCTCCACCTCTCTCTCTCTCTCTCTCTCTCTCCCTTCAAAGGGTTTCCAGAATGGCAATCTCGTAACACCAAGGGACATTTTCGGTGGGCGGTTGGAAGCGAAGAGAAGGCATTAAAAGCCGCTCTCCTCAACCCGTTTCACTGCATAAATTACTCTCTCACTATCCTTCCTTCCTGTTATGGACCCAAAGCAGTAGAGTAGGAAGTGAATGTAAGATAAGAAGAAGAAGAAGAAGAAGAAGAAGAAGAAGAAGAAGAAGAAGAAGAAGACGACGACGACTGCATTCAGTCTCCTTGCATCAGAAAAGGGAAACGAAGAGGAGCAGAAGCACCATCGCATGGAGATCCTGCAACTGTTCTCCATGGTCCTCCTTCTCTGCTCTTTCTCGTCTCTTTTATGGGTCGTCTTCGGCCGGTGGAGATTCCGCAACTGCTACCTCCTTGACTACGTGTGCTTCAAGGCGTCGGACGAGCGCAAGATCTCCACCGAGCTCAGCGGCGACATTGTCGAGCGGAACAAGAGGCTGGGGTTCCCAGAGTACAAGTTCCTTCTCAAGGTCATCGTCAACTCCGGCATCGGCGAGGACACCTACGGCCCCAGGAACATCGTGGAAGGCCGCGAGGAGTGCCCGACCCACGACGATGGCTTGTCGGAGATGGACGACTTCATGAACACCACCCTCGACGAGCTCTTCCGCAAGACCGGCTTTTCCCCTGAGGACATCGACGTGCTGGTGGTCAACGTGTCCATGTTCTCCCCGGCGCCCTCCCTGGCGTCCAGGATCGTCCGCAGGTATAAGATGCGGGAGGACGTCAAGGTGTTCAACCTGTCTGGGATGGGGTGCAGCGCCAGCCTCATCGCCGTCGACCTCGTCAACAGCATCTTCAAGACGCGGGGGAGGACGCTCGCCGTCGTCGTGGCGTCCGAGTCCATCGGCCCCAACTGGTACTGCGGCAGCGACAAGTCCATGATGCTCGGGAACTGCCTCTTCCGTTCCGGCGGCTGCTCCATGCTGCTCTCCAACGACCCGTCCCTGCAGCACCGGGCCAAGATGAGGTTGAAGTGCCTGGTCCGAACGCACATCGGAGCGAACAACGACGCCCACAACTGCGCGGCCCAGAAGGAGGACGACGGCGGCCTCGTCGGCTTCTACCTCGGCAGGGACCTCCCCAAGGCGGCAGTGCGCGCCTTCTCGGAGAACCTCCAGCGGCTGCTACCGAAGGTGCTGCCCGTGAGGGAGCTGATCCTCTACGCCGCCCGGGCCGCGCGGCAGAGGCTGCGGCGTTCCAAGGCGGACGCAGCAGCGGCGGCGGCCAGGGTGAACTTCGAAGCTGGCGTCGACCACTTCTGCCTCCACCCGGGGGGGTCGGCGGTGATCGAAGGGGTAGGAAGGAGCCTGGGGCTGTCCAACTACGACCTGGAGCCAGCGAGGATGACGCTGCACCGGTGGGGTAACACGTCGGCCAGCAGCCTGTGGTACGTGCTGGCCTACATGGAGGCCAAGAAGAGGCTGAAGAAGAGGGACCGGCTACTGATGGTCACCTTCGGCGCAGGGTTCAAGTGCAACAGTTGCATGTGGGAGGTGAGCAGGGACTTGCAGGATGAGGGCGTTTGGGAGGACTGCATCCATCGCTACCCACCAGAAACCCTAGTCAACCCGTACATGGAAAAGTATGGGTGGGTCAATAGTAATGAGTAAGAAAGTAAGAACCCTCCTCCTGTGTTGTCCTCCTTTGCTTCCTCCAAGCTTGATGATGATGATGATGATGATGATGATTTTTTATGCTAATATGTAAGGGGATCGATCCTCTTCCTCTTCCTCTTTGTGTTGTCTTCTGTCAATTTTTATGTTGTTACCTGATTTTAGACCATTTGAATAAAGAGTAGTGAACATGTTTGTAATTGCTTCTTTCGTTAATGTTTTGGGACTGATAGATGAGCTTCCAATGCCTGCCTGCCTGCCTACAGTGATGAATGAAGGGGAGAGAGAGAGAGAGAGAGAGAGAGAGAGAGAGAGAGAGAGAAGAGTGTTATCACACACACACACATACGCACACCATCGTCAATGTAAATACACTCTAGTGTTTCGCTGGATTCATTCATGGCTTGTCTCTGGCATCAGAACCAACAGTGTCATGCTATAATGGACCAACCTGGAAGGAAGAGGACACCCCCCCACCTCTTGAATTCAATGGCATGTGCATGTCCTCGATGCTTTCACAGGCCGTCCATTACATCTTTACACCCATTTGGCAACACCAGACATTACATCTTTACACCCATCTGAGTTAGTGGATCTCACTCACCTTCTTCAACCCCCACCCCAATGCTGTTCTACTACGGAGGCAGACAATATAACCTGATGGTAATGGTAAGTAATACTCGGACACACACCCCACTCAACTGAGAGTAGCACTCATGGGACAGTGAATTCTTGACGAGCCAAAGGTTACAACAACAAGCAACAGGTGGGTGGTCCTGTGTGGTGCTGAATTAGTTTGGCATTCGATGCATGATGATGAAGATGATACAAATGGAAGGCGAATCATTGTCCTTTTCAGATCTAAATGTTCTGGATTCGAGTCACAGAAATAATCTTTACTCGTTAAAGTAAGATCGTATGCTATGGACCTCTGCACGAATCAAAATATCAATTAGAATCATTTATATTCATCGATCTGATTAATTTATATTCATTTATATTCAGATCTAAATGATCTGGATTTGAGTCACAGAAATAATCTTTAAAGCAAGATCGTATACTATGTACCCTTGCACGAATCAAAATATCAGTCAGATTCATTTATCCTTCCCGATCTAAGTGATAGATGTTCGAGTTAAAAAAATCATACCAATTGATATTCATTGATCTAATTAAGTATGGTAAAACACATAATACGATCCAAAATAGTTTTTCAAAATTAATATGAATTCAAGCAAAAACAAGAAAAAAAATCCTTCGCTCGTAAGTATAAAATGAATCCGAGAATCAACCGTTAAATACTAAAGCGAAGTTGTAGTTGGAGTCTCAATAAACTCAAAGCCTTAGAGAGAGATTTATTTATGCATATGGTATGATTCACCATTGCTTTTCAAAATTAATATGGATTGGAGTCAAGAAAGCAACTCCACTTATATAGATAAAATCGATAAATCCATGTATGATGACATGATTAGAAATATCAATCGGATCAATATCATTCATCCCGCTCTAAGTGATCAAGGTTTGAGTTACTTGTAGAGATAGACTAGAAGCTCAATTGTAGCAACACCAAGTAGCATTTATTGATGTGATATGACTGAACATGGTAAAAGACATACAACATGGTATCATTCAAAATAGCACTCTGAAATTAATGTGGATTAGCATTTAAAGCTGTAGCAGAATATGCATTGGTTGGCAACAATGCAAGCACATAAATTAATAAATAAATATTTTTTTGGGGAGTATAAATTATACTTAAACATGTTTTTATCATGTATCAGGCACAAAGCGGGAAATTAGCAAGCATGAGTACTCTTATATAAAGATATTTATGTACCCTTAGCTAGGGCATGATATTTATTGTAGCCATATAAATATAAACATAAATTCTGAAAGCTTGGTACTATTCCTGCCTCATGCACATTAATTCTCATTAAATGGAAAATGGCCCACCTGTTTGAAACTTGTGTGTTCATCTGTAGTCAACAACAATGAGACATCAAGGGCCCTAAATTTTGAACCCTTTAATGGAAGCCTCTCTAATGGTACCGGAATAAATCAGATAATAGTTCAGTTGTTGAAGGGTTTCCAGTTTAGATTTGTCATCCCTAAGTCAAATAGTTGCCTCAAATTAGATATCTGTGGTAGGCCACTAAGGGATGTCATTTTGTTTGAGACAAATGGCATGCATGAATTTAATTGCATATAGTTATACTACAAGCGATTCATGAACAATAAAACAATTATAATTGGATTCATATATTTTATCAAGTGATAGATTATGAAAGCGGAGCTAACAATACTTAAGCCACTTAGATACTTTCAAAATTTACATAATAAGAATCCAAATTGTGGTGTAAAAAGTTTCAAAGATGAGGATTTTAACTCGCAAGGTAATGAAAAACGGGAAATGTCGATAATAGTTAGAATCCAACGTTCACTTTACTATTTCGTATCGATGTACTAATAGATTATTAATATGGTACCGAGATGTATTAAGGTATATCGTATGTTAGTACAGTAGGGTGGATTGACGATACGGTAAAATTATTGAAAATATTTTAAATTTTTTAAAAAATAAAAAAAGATTATAATTTTTAAGTTAAAAATAAATATAAATTTAGTATAATTTTAATAAAAATAATCTAAATTATCAAAGAATAGTGACATCTTTTTCAAATTTTAAAAAGTGATTTTGTGGTATGTTCCAAATAGTCATTCAATTAATATTGAATTATTTATAATGAAATAATCAAAATTATTAAATTATTTTTAAATAACTTAAACTCTAAGTCTCAAATGAATCAAGTAATTAATTGATAGATATAACTAGTTTTATAAAAAAAATGATAAAATTCAACAATGGTAAATCATGGTCCTCAATCTTATGTATATATATATCAATTTGATATGTTTGTCGGACTCAATCGTGAAATTGATTTCATAACATAGGATACTGATACATCGTATGTCATTGGTGCATCTATATAGTAATGGTCATAGTATGATCATCTTGAATCATATGTGTCCGAGGTAGCTCCTTAGGCAAGAATGATTGAGTTATATATTGATGTGGAGTATAGATAACGTCAAAATTTCTACTTTCACTACTAATCTATAGCTCCATATTAAAAGATCGATCAATGTGTTATTGCTTGGAGAAGAACGACTAAATATTATCATACTACTGTCGGTCATAAAAATTTTTATAATACGACGACTATGAATACGATGAGCTTCGCTCTATGTCTACATCATGTATGCTCTATCGCATTTGCTCAAAATCATTCGCTGTCTTTTTTTTTTCTTCTCTTTTGTGTATAAACTTGACTAATACCTTATCGAGTTTTATGATTTGAATCTTGGGTGACACATATAAAATATTATTCCTTGGTCTATGCACCACTCTCAACTTGTGTAGACGAGACCATCAACTACTTAACGTCACCGCTATTATAGATCGAGGCACTATTGTCCATATTGTTGAAGGGTTTCCAGTTTAGATTTGTCATCCCTAAGTCAAATAGTTGCCTCAAATTAGATATATGTGGTAGGCCATTAAGGGATGTCATTTTGTTTGAGACAAATAGCATGCATGAATTTAATTGCATATAGTTATACTACAAGCGATTCATGAACAATAAAACAATTATAATTGGATTCGTATATTTTATCAAGTGATAGATTATGAAAGCGGAGCTAACAATACTTAAGCCACTTAGATACTTTCAAAATTTACATAATAAGAATCCAAATTGTGGTGTAAAAAGTTTCAAAGATGAGGATTTTAACTCGCAAGGTAATGAAAAATGGGAAATGTCGATAATAGTTAGAATCCAACGTTCACTTTACTATTTCGTATCGATGTACTAATAGATTATTAATATGGTACCGAGATGTATTAAGGTATATCGTATGTTAGTACAGTAGGGTGGATTGACGATACGGTAAAATTATTGAAAATATTTTAAATTTTTTAAAAAATAAAAAAAGATTATAATTTTTAAGTTAAAAATAAATATAAATTTAGTATAATTTTAATAAAAATAATCTAAATTATCAAAGAATAGTGACATCTTTTTCAAATTTTAAAAAGTGATTTTGTGGTATGTTCCAAATAGTCATTCAATTAATATTGAATTATTTATAAAGAAATAATCAAAATTATTAAATTATTTTTAAATAACTTAAACTCTAAGTCTCAAATGAATCAAGTAATTAATTGATAGATATAACTAGTTTTATAAAAAAAATGATAAAATTCAACAATGGTAAATCATGGTCCTCAATCTTATGTATATATATATATCAATTTGATATGTTTGTCGGACTCAATCGTGAAATTGATTTCATAACATAGAATACTGATACATCGTATGTCATTGGTGCATCTATATAGTGATGGTCATAGTATGATCATCTTGAATTATATGTGTCCGAGATAGCTCCTTAGGCATGAATGATTGAGTTATATATTGATGTGGAGTATAGATAACGTCAAAATTTCTACTTTCACCACTAATCTATAGCTCCATATTAAAAGATCGATCATTGTGTTGTTGCTTGGAGAAGAACGACTAAATATTATCATACTACTATCGGTCATAAAATTTTTTATAGTACGACAACTGTGAATACGATGAGCTTCGCTCTATGTCTACATCATGTATGCTCTATCGCATTTGCTCAAAATCATTCGCTGTCTTTTTTTTTCTTCTCTTTTGTGTATAAACTTGACTAATACCTTATCGAGTTTTATGATTTGAATCTTGGGTGACACATATAAAATATTATTCCTTGGTCTATGCACCACCCTCAACTTGTGTAGACGAGACCATCAACTACTTAACGTCACCGCTATTATAGATCGAGGCACTATTGTCCATATTGTTGAAGGGTTTCCAGTTTAGATTTGTCATCCCTAAGTCAAATAGTTGCCTCAAATTAGATATATGTGGTAGGCCATTAAGGGATGTCATTTTGTTTGAGACAAATAGCATGCATGAATTTAATTGCATATAGTTATACTACAAGCGATTCATGAACAATAAAACAATTATAATTGGATTCGTATATTTTATCAAGTGATAGATTATGAAAGCGGAGCTAACAATACTTAAGCCACTTAGATACTTTCAAAATTTACATAATAAGAATCCAAATTGTGGTGTAAAAAGTTTCAAAGATGAGGATTTTAACTCGCAAGGTAATGAAAAACGGGAAATGTCGATAATAGTTAGAATCCAACGTTCACTTTACTATTTCGTATCGATGTACTAATAGATTATTAATATGGTACCGAGATGTATTAAGGTATATCGTATGTTAGTACAGTAGGGTGGATTGACGATACGGTAAAATTATTGAAAATATTTTAAATTTTTTAAAAAATAAAAAAAGATTATAATTTTTAAGTTAAAAATAAATATAAATTTAGTATAATTTTAATAAAAATAATCTAAATTATCAAAGAATAGTGACATCTTTTTCAAATTTTAAAAAGTGATTTTGTGGTATGTTCCAAATAGTCATTCAATTAATATTGAATTATTTATAAAGAAATAATCAAAATTATTAAATTATTTTTAAATAACTTAAACCCTAGTCTCAAATGAATCAAGTAATTAATTGATAGATATAACTAGTTTTATAAAAAAAATGATAAAATTCAACAATGGTAAATCATGGTCCTCAATCTTATGTATATATATATCAATTTGATATGTTTGTCGGACTCAATCGTGAAATTGATTTCATAACATAGGATACTGATACATCGTATGTCATTGGTGCATTTATATAGTAATGGTGATCATCTTGAATCATATGTGTCCGAGGTAGCTCCTTAGGCAAGAATGATTGAGTTATATATTGATGTGGAGTATAGATAACGTCAAAATTTCTACTTTCACTACTAATCTATAGCTCCATATTAAAAGATCGATCAATGTGTTATTGCTTGGAGAAGAACGACTAAATATTATCATACTACTGTCGGTCATAAAAATTTTTATAATACGACGACTATGAATACGATGAGCTTCGCTCTATGTCTACATCATGTATGCTCTATCGCATTTGCTCAAAATCATTCGCTGTCTTTTTTTTTCTTCTCTTTTGTGTATAAACTTGACTAATACCTTATCGAGTTTTATGATTTGAATCTTGGGTGACACATATAAAATATTATTCCTTGGTCTATGCACCACCCTCAACTTGTGTAGACGAGACCATCAACTACTTAACGTCACCGCTATTATAGATCGAGGCACTATTGTCCATATTGTTGAAGGGTTTCCAGTTTAGATTTGTCATCCCTAAGTCAAATAGTTGCCTCAAATTAGATATATGTGGTAGGCCATTAAGGGATGTCATTTTGTTTGAGACAAATAGCATGCATGAATTTAATTGCATATAGTTATACTACAAGCGATTCATGAACAATAAAACAATTATAATTGGATTCGTATATTTTATCAAGTGATAGATTATGAAAGCGGAGCTAACAATACTTAAGCCACTTAGATACTTTCAAAATTTACATAATAAGAATCCAAATTGTGGTGTAAAAAGTTTCAAAGATGAGGATTTTAACTCGCAAGGTAATGAAAAATGGGAAATGTCGATAATAGTTAGAATCCAACGTTCACTTTACTATTTCGTATCGATGTACTAATAGATTATTAATATGGTACCGAGATGTATTAAGGTATATCGTATGTTAGTACAGTAGGGTGGATTGACGATACGGTAAAATTATTGAAAATATTTTAAATTTTTTAAAAAATAAAAAAAGATTATAATTTTTAAGTTAAAAATAAATATAAATTTAGTATAATTTTAATAAAAATAATCTAAATTATCAAAGAATAGTGACATCTTTTTCAAATTTTAAAAAGTGATTTTGTGGTATGTTCCAAATAGTCATTCAATTAATATTGAATTATTTATAAAGAAATAATCAAAATTATTAAATTATTTTTAAATAACTTAAACTCTAAGTCTCAAATGAATCAAGTAATTAATTGATAGATATAACTAGTTTTATAAAAAAAATGATAAAATTCACAATGTGGTAAATCTGGTCCTCAATCTTATGTATGATATATATATCAATTGATAATGTTTGTAGGACTCACTCGTGCAATTGATTTCATAACATAGAAATAACTGATACATCGTATGTCAGTGGTGCATGCTATATAGTGATGGTCATAGTAGGATCCTCTTGAATTATAGGTGTCCCAGATACATCTTTTTCAAATTTTAAAAAGTGATTTTGTGGTATGTTCCAAATAGTCATTCAATTAATATTGAATTATTTATAAAGAAATAATCAAAATTATTAAATTATTTTTAAATAACTTAAACTCTAAGTCTCAAATGAATCAAGTAATTAATTGATAGATATAACTAGTTTTATAAAAAAAATGATAAAATTCAACAATGGTAAATCATGGTCCTCAATCTTATGTATATATATATATCAATTTGATATGTTTGTCGGACTCAATCGTGAAATTGATTTCATAACATAGAATACTGATACATCGTATGTCATTGGTGCATTTATATAGTAATGGTGATCATCTTGAATCATATGTGTCCGAGATAGCTCCTTAGGCATGAATGATTGAGTTATATATTGATGTGGAGTATAGATAACGTCAAAATTTCTACTTTCACCACTAATCTATAGCTCCATATTAAAAGATCGATCATTGTGTTGTTGCTTGGAGAAGAACGACTAAATATTATCATACTACTATCGGTCATAAAATTTTTATAGTACGACAACTGTGAATACGATGAGCTTCGCTCTATGTCTACATCATGTATGCTCTATCGCATTTGCTCAAAATCATTCGCTGTCTTTTTTTTTTCTTCTCTTTTGTGTATAAACTTGACTAATACCTTATCGAGTTTTATGATTTGAATCTTGGGTGACACATATAAAATATTATTCCTTGGTCTATGCACCACCCTCAACTTGTGTAGACGAGACCATCAACTACTTAACGTCACCGCTATTATAGATCGAGGCACTATTGTCCATATTGTTGAAGGGTTTCCAGTTTAGATTTGTCATCCCTAAGTCAAATAGTTGCCTCAAATTAGATATATGTGGTAGGCCATTAAGGGATGTCATTTTGTTTGAGACAAATAGCATGCATGAATTTAATTGCATATAGTTATACTACAAGCGATTCATGAACAATAAAACAATTATAATTGGATTCGTATATTTTATCAAGTGATAGATTATGAAAGCGGAGCTAACAATACTTAAGCCACTTAGATACTTTCAAAATTTACATAATAAGAATCCAAATTGTGGTGTAAAAAGTTTCAAAGATGAGGATTTTAACTCGCAAGGTAATGAAAAACGGGAAATGTCGATAATAGTTAGAATCCAACGTTCACTTTACTATTTCGTATCGATGTACTAATAGATTATTAATATGGTACCGAGATGTATTAAGGTATATCGTATGTTAGTACAGTAGGGTGGATTGACGATACGGTAAAATTATTGAAAATATTTTAAATTTTTTAAAAAATAAAAAAAGATTATAATTTTTAAGTTAAAAATAAATATAAATTTAGTATAATTTTAATAAAAATAATCTAAATTATCAAAGAATAGTGACATCTTTTTCAAATTTTAAAAAGTGATTTTGTGGTATGTTCCAAATAGTCATTCAATTAATATTGAATTATTTATAAAGAAATAATCAAAATTATTAAATTATTTTTAAATAACTTAAACCCTAGTCTCAAATGAATCAAGTAATTAATTGATAGATATAACTAGTTTTATAAAAAAAATGATAAAATTCAACAATGGTAAATCATGGTCCTCAATCTTATGTATATATATATCAATTTGATATGTTTGTCGGACTCAATCGTGAAATTGATTTCATAACATAGGATACTGATACATCGTATGTCATTGGTGCATTTATATAGTAATGGTGATCATCTTGAATCATATGTGTCCGAGGTAGCTCCTTAGGCAAGAATGATTGAGTTATATATTGATGTGGAGTATAGATAACGTCAAAATTTCTACTTTCACTACTAATCTATAGCTCCATATTAAAAGATCGATCAATGTGTTATTGCTTGGAGAAGAACGACTAAATATTATCATACTACTGTCGGTCATAAAAATTTTTATAATACGACGACTATGAATACGATGAGCTTCGCTCTATGTCTACATCATGTATGCTCTATCGCATTTGCTCAAAATCATTCGCTGTCTTTTTTTTTCTTCTCTTTTGTGTATAAACTTGACTAATACCTTATCGAGTTTTATGATTTGAATCTTGGGTGACACATATAAAATATTATTCCTTGGTCTATGCACCACCCTCAACTTGTGTAGACGAGACCATCAACTACTTAACGTCACCGCTATTATAGATCGAGGCACTATTGTCCATATTGTTGAAGGGTTTCCAGTTTAGATTTGTCATCCCTAAGTCAAATAGTTGCCTCAAATTAGATATATGTGGTAGGCCATTAAGGGATGTCATTTTGTTTGAGACAAATAGCATGCATGAATTTAATTGCATATAGTTATACTACAAGCGATTCATGAACAATAAAACAATTATAATTGGATTCGTATATTTTATCAAGTGATAGATTATGAAAGCGGAGCTAACAATACTTAAGCCACTTAGATACTTTCAAAATTTACATAATAAGAATCCAAATTGTGGTGTAAAAAGTTTCAAAGATGAGGATTTTAACTCGCAAGGTAATGAAAAACGGGAAATGTCGATAATAGTTAGAATCCAACGTTCACTTTACTATTTCGTATCGATGTACTAATAGATTATTAATATGGTACCGAGATGTATTAAGGTATATCGTATGTTAGTACAGTAGGGTGGATTGACGATACGGTAAAATTATTGAAAATATTTTAAATTTTTTAAAAAATAAAAAAAGATTATAATTTTTAAGTTAAAAATAAATATAAATTTAGTATAATTTTAATAAAAATAATCTAAATTATCAAAGAATAGTGACATCTTTTTCAAATTTTAAAAAGTGATTTTGTGGTATGTTCCAAATAGTCATTCAATTAATATTGAATTATTTATAAAGAAATAATCAAAATTATTAAATTATTTTTAAATAACTTAAACTCTAAGTCTCAAATGAATCAAGTAATTAATTGATAGATATAACTAGTTTTATAAAAAAAATGATAAAATTCAACAATGGTAAATCATGGTCCTCAATCTTATGTATATATATATCAATTTGATATGTTTGTCGGACTCAATCGTGAAATTGATTTCATAACATAGAATACTGATACATTGTATGTCATTGGTGCATCTATATAGTGATGGTCATAGTATGATCATCTTGAATTATATGTGTCCGAGATAGCTCCTTAGGCAAGAATGATTGAGTTATATATTGATGTGGAGTATAGATAACGTCAAAATTTCTACTTTCACCACTAATCTATAGCTCCATATTAAAAGATCGATCATTGTGTTGTTGCTTGGAGAAGAACGACTAAATATTATCATACTACTATCGGTCATAAAATTTTTATAGTACGACAACTGTGAATACGATGAGCTTCGCTCTATGTCTACATCATGTATGCTCTATCGCATTTGCTCAAAATCATTCGCTGTCTTTTTTATTTTTTCTTCTCTTTTGTGTATAAACTTGACTAATACCTCATTCGAGTTTCATGATTTGAATCTTGGGTGACACATATAAAATATTATTCCTTGGTCTATGCACCACCCTCAACTTGTGTAGACGAGACCATCAACTACTTAACGTCACCGCTATTATAGATCGAGGCACTATTGTCCATATTGTTGAAGGGTTTCCAGTTTAGATTTGTCATCCCTAAGTCAAATAGTTGCCTCAAATTAGATATATGTGGTAGGCCATTAAGGGATGTCATTTTGTTTGAGACAAATAGCATGCATGAATTTAATTGCATATAGTTATACTACAAGCGATTCATGAACAATAAAACAATTATAATTGGATTCGTATATTTTATCAAGTGATAGATTATGAAAGCGGAGCTAACAATACTTAAGCCACTTAGATACTTTCAAAATTTACATAATAAGAATCCAAATTGTGGTGTAAAAAGTTTCAAAGATGAGGATTTTAACTCGCAAGGTAATGAAAAATGGGAAATGTCGATAATAGTTAGAATCCAACGTTCACTTTACTATTTCGTATCGATGTACTAATAGATTATTAATATGGTACCGAGATGTATTAAGGTATATCGTATGTTAGTACAGTAGGGTGGATTGACGATACGGTAAAATTATTGAAAATATTTTAAATTTTTTAAAAAATAAAAAAAGATTATAATTTTTAAGTTAAAAATAAATATAAATTTAGTATAATTTTAATAAAAATAATCTAAATTATCAAAGAATAGTGACATCTTTTTCAAATTTTAAAAAGTGATTTTGTGGTATGTTCCAAATAGTCATTCAATTAATATTGAATTATTTATAAAGAAATAATCAAAATTATTAAATTATTTTTAAATAACTTAAACTCTAAGTCTCAAATGAATCAAGTAATTAATTGATAGATATAACTAGTTTTATAAAAAAATGATAAAATTCAACAATGGTAAATCATGGTCCTCAATCTTATGTATATATATATCAATTTGATATGTTTGTCGGACTCAATCGTGAAATTGATTTCATAACATAGAATACTGATACATCGTATGTCATTGGTGCATCTATATAGTGATGGTCATAGTATGATCATCTTGAATTATATGTGTCCGAGATAGCTCCTTAGGCATGAATGATTGAGTTATATATTGATGTGGAGTATAGATAACGTCAAAATTTCTACTTTCACCACTAATCTATAGCTCCATATTAAAAGATCGATCATTGTGTTGTTGCTTGGAGAAGAACGACTAAATATTATCATACTACTATCGGTCATAAAATTTTTTATAGTACGACAACTGTGAATACGATGAGCTTCGCTCTATGTCTACATCATGTATGCTCTATCGCATTTGCTCAAAATCATTCGCTGTCTTTTTTTTTTCTTCTCTTTTGTGTATAAACTTGACTAATACCTTATCGAGTTTTATGATTTGAATCTTGGGTGACACATATAAAATATTATTCCTTGGTCTATGCACCACCCTCAACTTGTGTAGACGAGACCATCAACTACTTAACGTCACCGCTATTATAGATCGAGGCACTATTGTCCATATTGTTGAAGGGTTTCCAGTTTAGATTTGTCATCCCTAAGTCAAATAGTTGCCTCAAATTAGATATATGTGGTAGGCCATTAAGGGATGTCATTTTGTTTGAGACAAATAGCATGCATGAATTTAATTGCATATAGTTATACTACAAGCGATTCATGAACAATAAAACAATTATAATTGGATTCGTATATTTTATCAAGTGATAGATTATGAAAGCGGAGCTAACAATACTTAAGCCACTTAGATACTTTCAAAATTTACATAATAAGAATCCAAATTGTGGTGTAAAAAGTTTCAAAGATGAGGATTTTAACTCGCAAGGTAATGAAAAACGGGAAATGTCGATAATAGTTAGAATCCAACGTTCACTTTACTATTTCGTATCGATGTACTAATAGATTATTAATATGGTACCGAGATGTATTAAGGTATATCGTATGTTAGTACAGTAGGGTGGATTGACGATACGGTAAAATTATTGAAAATATTTTAAATTTTTTAAAAAATAAAAAAAGATTATAATTTTTAAGTTAAAAATAAATATAAATTTAGTATAATTTTAATAAAAATAATCTAAATTATCAAAGAATAGTGACATCTTTTTCAAATTTTAAAAAGTGATTTTGTGGTATGTTCCAAATAGTCATTCAATTAATATTGAATTATTTATAAAGAAATAATCAAAATTATTAAATTATTTTTAAATAACTTAAACCCTAGTCTCAAATGAATCAAGTAATTAATTGATAGATATAACTAGTTTTATAAAAAAATGATAAAATTCAACAATGGTAAATCATGGTCCTCAATCTTATGTATATATATATCAATTTGATATGTTTGTCGGACTCAATCGTGAAATTGATTTCATAACATAGGATACTGATACATCGTATGTCATTGGTGCATTTATATAGTAATGGTGATCATCTTGAATCATATGTGTCCGAGGTAGCTCCTTAGGCAAGAATGATTGAGTTATATATTGATGTGGAGTATAGATAACGTCAAAATTTCTACTTTCACTACTAATCTATAGCTCCATATTAAAAGATCGATCAATGTGTTATTGCTTGGAGAAGAACGACTAAATATTATCATACTACTGTCGGTCATAAAAATTTTTATAATACGACGACTATGAATACGATGAGCTTCGCTCTATGTCTACATCATGTATGCTCTATCGCATTTGCTCAAAATCATTCGCTGTCTTTTTTTTTTCTTCTCTTTTGTGTATAAACTTGACTAATACCTTATCGAGTTTTATGATTTGAATCTTGGGTGACACATATAAAATATTATTCCTTGGTCTATGCACCACCCTCAACTTGTGTAGACGAGACCATCAACTACTTAACGTCACCGCTATTATAGATCGAGGCACTATTGTCCATATTGTTGAAGGGTTTCCAGTTTAGATTTGTCATCCCTAAGTCAAATAGTTGCCTCAAATTAGATATATGTGGTAGGCCATTAAGGGATGTCATTTTGTTTGAGACAAATAGCATGCATGAATTTAATTGCATATAGTTATACTACAAGCGATTCATGAACAATAAAACAATTATAATTGGATTCGTATATTTTATCAAGTGATAGATTATGAAAGCGGAGCTAACAATACTTAAGCCACTTAGATACTTTCAAAATTTACATAATAAGAATCCAAATTGTGGTGTAAAAAGTTTCAAAGATGAGGATTTTAACTCGCAAGGTAATGAAAAATGGGAAATGTCGATAATAGTTAGAATCCAACGTTCACTTTACTATTTCGTATCGATGTACTAATAGATTATTAATATGGTACCGAGATGTATTAAGGTATATCGTATGTTAGTACAGTAGGGTGGATTGACGATACGGTAAAATTATTGAAAATATTTTAAATTTTTTAAAAAATAAAAAAGATTATAATTTTTAAGTTAAAAATAAATATAAATTTAGTATAATTTTAATAAAAATAATCTAAATTATCAAAGAATAGTGACATCTTTTTCAAATTTTAAAAAGTGATTTTGTGGTATGTTCCAAATAGTCATTCAATTAATATTGAATTATTTATAAAGAAATAATCAAAATTATTAAATTATTTTTAAATAACTTAAACTCTAAGTCTCAAATGAATCAAGTAATTAATTGATAGATATAACTAGTTTTATAAAAAAATGATAAAATTCAACAATGGTAAATCATGGTCCTCAATCTTATGTATATATATATATCAATTTGATATGTTTGTCGGACTCAATCGTGAAATTGATTTCATAACATAGAATACTGATACATCGTATGTCATTGGTGCATCTATATAGTGATGGTCATAGTATGATCATCTTGAATTATATGTGTCCGAGATAGCTCCTTAGGCATGAATGATTGAGTTATATATTGATGTGGAGTATAGATAACGTCAAATTTCTACTTTCACCACTAATCTATAGCTCCATATTAAAAGATCGATCATTGTGTTGTTGCTTGGAGAAGAACGACTAAATATTATCATACTACTATCGGTCATAAAATTTTTTATAGTACGACAACTGTGAATACGATGAGCTTCGCTCTATGTCTACATCATGTATGCTCTATCGCATTTGCTCAAAATCATTCGCTGTCTTTTTTTTTTATACTGATACATCGTATGTCATTGGTGCATTTATATAGTAATGGTGATCATCTTGAATCATATGTGTCCGAGGTAGCTCCTTAGGCATGAATGATTGAGTTATATATTGATGTGGAGTATAGATAACGTCAAAATTTCTACTTTCACTACTAATCTATAGCTCCATATTAAAAGATCGATCATTGTGTTGTTGCTTGGAGAAGAACGACTAAATATTATCATACTACTGTCGGTCATAAAAATTTTTATAATACGACGACTATGAATACGATGAGCTTCGCTCTATGTCTACATCATGTATGCTCTATCGCATTTGCTCAAAATCATTCGCTGTCTTTTTTTTTTCTTCTCTTTTGTGTATAAACTTGACTAATACCTTATCGAGTTTTATGATTTGAATCTTGGGTGACACATATAAAATATTATTCCTTGGTCTATGCACCACCCTCAACTTGTGTAGACGAGACCATCAACTACTTAACGTCACCGCTATTATAGATCGAGGCACTATTGTCCATATTGTTGCCATATCTTTGGATTGAATGGATTGTTGAATGCGATTAAGATAGTGTCCTATTGCCTCACTTGATTCTTCTCAAAGGTAAAGGTGTGATTGTTGCTATTATCTTCCCATTTGCCTTTGTCATTGTACGATTGACGGATGACCATGATGGTTCAGTATCTCTAGTTCCAAGAGCAATCTAACTCGATTAAGAGAGTGAAATTGGTTAAAAGAGTATTTAAAACCTCTTTTCTATTATTCAAATGATCAAATTAATCGCTTAAAATAGACTAATCTTAACTCTTGATCGATAACAATCGAAATTCGACTAGTATAAGTAAGTAATAATAAGATTTTTATCATTATTGACGGGTACAGATCTTATATCACTCAATATAAGGTTGTGTAATATGCATTATCCAGTATATAGTGGTTTGTGTACTGGTCTCTTATTGGATCGGTACTTATTTCCCGTATCGGGTGATATAATATGGTATGAGTTGAAGGGTTTCCAGTTTAGATTTGTCATCCCTAAGTCAAATAGTTGCCTCAAATTAGATATATGTGGTAGGCCATTAAGGGATGTCATTTTGTTTGAGACAAATAGCATGCATGAATTTAATTGCATATAGTTATACTACAAGCGATTCATGAACAATAAAACAATTATAATTGGATTCGTATATTTTATCAAGTGATAGATTATGAAAGCGGAGCTAACAATACTTAAGCCACTTAGATACTTTCAAAATTTACATAATAAGAATCCAAATTGTGGTGTAAAAAGTTTCAAAGATGAGGATTTTAACTCGCAAGGTAATGAAAAACGGGAAATGTCGATAATAGTTAGAATCCAACGTTCACTTTACTATTTCGTATCGATGTACTAATAGATTATTAATATGGTACCGAGATGTATTAAGGTATATCGTATGTTAGTACAGTAGGGTGGATTGACGATACGGTAAAATTATTGAAAATATTTTAAATTTTTTAAAAAATAAAAAAAGATTATAATTTTTAAGTTAAAATAAATATAAATTTAGTATAATTTTAATAAAATAATCTAAATTATCAAAGAATAGTGACATCTTTTTCAAATTTTAAAAAGTGATTTTGTGGTATGTTCCAAATAGTCATTCAATTAATATTGAATTATTTATAAAGAAATAATCAAAATTATTAAATTATTTTTAAATAACTTAAACCCTAGTCTCAAATGAATCAAGTAATTAATTGATAGATATAACTAGTTTTATAAAAAAATGATAAAATTCAACAATGGTAAATCATGGTCCTCAATCTTATGTATATATATATCAATTTGATATGTTTGTCGGACTCAATCGTGAAATTGATTTCATAACATAGGATACTGATACATCGTATGTCATTGGTGCATTTATATAGTAATGGTGATCATCTTGAATCATATGTGTCCGAGGTAGCTCCTTAGGCAAGAATGATTGAGTTATATATTGATGTGGAGTATAGATAACGTCAAAATTTCTACTTTCACTACTAATCTATAGCTCCATATTAAAAGATCGATCAATGTGTTATTGCTTGGAGAAGAACGACTAAATATTATCATACTACTGTCGGTCATAAAAATTTTTATAATACGACGACTATGAATACGATGAGCTTCGCTCTATGTCTACATCATGTATGCTCTATCGCATTTGCTCAAAATCATTCGCTGTCTTTTTTTTTTCTTCTCTTTTGTGTATAAACTTGACTAATACCTTATCGAGTTTTATGATTTGAATCTTGGGTGACACATATAAAATATTATTCCTTGGTCTATGCACCACCCTCAACTTGTGTAGACGAGACCATCAACTACTTAACGTCACCGCTATTATAGATCGAGGCACTATTGTCCATATTGTTGAAGGGTTTCCAGTTTAGATTTGTCATCCCTAAGTCAAATAGTTGCCTCAAATTAGATATATGTGGTAGGCCATTAAGGGATGTCATTTTGTTTGAGACAAATAGCATGCATGAATTTAATTGCATATAGTTATACTACAAGCGATTCATGAACAATAAAACAATTATAATTGGATTCGTATATTTTATCAAGTGATAGATTATGAAAGCGGAGCTAACAATACTTAAGCCACTTAGATACTTTCAAAATTTACATAATAAGAATCCAAATTGTGGTGTAAAAAGTTTCAAAGATGAGGATTTTAACTCGCAAGGTAATGAAAAACGGGAAATGTCGATAATAGTTAGAATCCAACGTTCACTTTACTATTTCGTATCGATGTACTAATAGATTATTAATATGGTACCGAGATGTATTAAGGTATATCGTATGTTAGTACAGTAGGGTGGATTGACGATACGGTAAAATTATTGAAAATATTTTAAATTTTTTAAAAAATAAAAAAAGATTATAATTTTTAAGTTAAAAATAAATATAAATTTAGTATAATTTTAATAAAAATAATCTAAATTATCAAAGAATAGTGACATCTTTTTCAAATTTTAAAAAGTGATTTTGTGGTATGTTCCAAATAGTCATTCAATTAATATTGAATTATTTATAAAGAAATAATCAAAATTATTAAATTATTTTTAAATAACTTAAACTCTAAGTCTCAAATGAATCAAGTAATTAATTGATAGATATAACTAGTTTTATAAAAAAAATGATAAAATTCAACAATGGTAAATCATGGTCCTCAATCTTATGTATATATATATCAATTTGATATGTTTGTCGGACTCAATCGTGAAATTGATTTCATAACATAGAATACTGATACATTGTATGTCATTGGTGCATCTATATAGTGATGGTCATAGTATGATCATCTTGAATTATATGTGTCCGAGATAGCTCCTTAGGCAAGAATGATTGAGTTATATATTGATGTGGAGTATAGATAACGTCAAAATTTCTACTTTCACCACTAATCTATAGCTCCATATTAAAAGATCGATCATTGTGTTGTTGCTTGGAGAAGAACGACTAAATATTATCATACTACTATCGGTCATAAAATTTTTTATAGTACGACAACTGTGAATACGATGAGCTTCGCTCTATGTCTACATCATGTATTCTCTATCGCATTTGCTCAAAATCATTCGCTGTCTTTTTTTAATTTTTTTTTCTCTTTTGTATATAAACTTGACTAATACCTCATTGAGTTTCATGATTTGAATCTTGGGTGACACATGTAAAATATTATTCCTTGGTCTATGCACCACCCTCAACTTGTGTAGATGAGACCATCAACTACTTAACGTCACCGCTATTATAGATCGAGGCACTATTGTCCACATTGTTGCCATATCTTTGGATTGAATGGATTGTTGAATGCGATTAAGATAGTGTCCTATTGCCTCACTTGATTCTTCTCAAAGGTAAAGGTGTGATTGTTGCTATTATCTTCCCATTTGCCTTTGTCATTGTACGATTGACGGATGACCATGATGGTTCAGTATCTCTAGTTCCAAGAGCAATCTAACTCGATTAAGAGAGTGAAATTGGTTAAAAGAGTATTTAAAACCTCTTTTCTATTATTCAAATGATCAAATTAATCGCTTAAAATAGACTAATCTTAACTCTTGATCGATAACAATCGAAATTCGACTAGTATAAGTAAGTAATAATAAGATTTTTATCATTATTGACGGGTACAGATCTTATATCACTCAATATAAGGTTGTGTAATATGCATTATCCAGTATATAGTGGTTTGTGTACTGGTCTCTTATTGGATCGGTACTTATTTCCCGTATCGGGTGATATAATATGGTATGACGAAACTTGATTGAATCAACTTGACTTAGTGAGAAGGTCTCAAGCATCCGAACTGATATCTACCTATGAAGGGCCGAAGTCGGGTGGGGTTTCCGACGTGATCTAGTTAACCCCCAAGTTAGTTGCAGAACATCGGGAAAGTCAAGAGCAAACAATGACTGCTTTGGTTACAGTAGTTTGATGAGTCTTTTAAAATTGATTCGACTATAACGAATATTTTGCAATATAGCTAGAATATTTTTCTAACATTTTAAATCGAGTTGATGTGCATGTGAGTTCAATTATTGATCGGGATCTTATCCTCCTCGAGCTCACCAGTTGTGATTAGGTAAATATTTTTTTCATCGTGAGACCATAGGATCGAATCGAAAGTTTTTAGGTCGAAATTAAAAGAAAGGTACACCATCAAACTATCAATGCTACTTGATAGCCATAAAAGCTTTGACAATTAGAATCTAAAACCATCAATCTCGGATAGTTAATCAAGCACATTCTACTGAACTATTCGAATTTGTACTAAGTAAATGGAGTGCATCATCATCATCATCATCATCGTCGTCGTCGTCATCAGCATCAAACTATCTGTCTGATTAGAATCTAAGACGATTCGGACCCTACACCAGCAAACTTCCAATGAATTAAAGATCATGAATGCGAGAGACGATTGGTATGGGAGGACAGAGGAGGATGCACCCAACCTCGTCCAGCGTCCACCGCTCTCTGTTATCCATTATCATTCGCTGAAATGAACTGGAAAGGGCCATCGATCCCTGCCACGCCTCTGTTTCGTCACGGACAGCACAAACACCGAACGCTGCACGAACTGAACGGCCATGTGCTTGCGAGGGTAAGAGAACAGTAACCCTAAGTAAATCACTGTGGCAATGGCGACCAAGTCTCGGATGCTATTTATTGACTCCATAACTTACCGGCGTACTTCACTCACATGCCCCTCTTTTATCTTGGCAGATTAAAGGCTCCATTTATTGTGGCAGGCGAAGCGATTAAGTCTCGGCATCTGATGAGACGCAAGTCTCGGCGCATCCGCTTGAACACTCGATCCAAATCGATTGCTGTGGCCCGCGTCTGATGCACCTCCCTTTAATGAACTGCGCCGGAGATTAATTCGAGGCATCCACAGGGCGCCCCATTTCATCCGGTTTGAGGACGCATTTATGAGCCCAACCGTAGCGGTACCTCTACCAAGTGAATAAGAACATGCAATTTGAATGGATTTTGTATGCATATAGGATATGTGCGTATGAAGGAAGCAAGGGCGAGTAAATATTTCTTCTGGTTTGACAGCCAAACATGGTATTGTTTGGCATTCAAAGTGGTGGTGTTTTTGCTCTTTTTATTGAAGGAAAATTTGCCGTTTTCTTTCTCTTCCGAAGTTGTGTTTCCAACTTTGATTTTTACCTCATTTGAGCTCTCGACAAATTACTTTTTTCAAGAGCAGAAGAGAAGGAAAGGCCTAATTAATACAAGAGTAAAAGGATTGAAATATAATATCATAATAAGAGTGATTAAAGAATGATAACCATGATTAATTAGTGGTGGCTAACCCTAATAACATGTGTGGCAAATCTAATTTTTGAAGGGATATATGATTCAAATAATTATTTGTTATGTTACAAACATTTACTGATTTATATTATTTATATTTACATAAAAATATTTATCCACTGTTATATTTTAAAAGGATTAAAAAAACATATATTTTTTTAATTTCGATTCAATTGAAACACATTTCAAAAATTAATGTTTGTTACCTAAGAGTTAGACATAATTTTAATTCTTGTCATGAAGAAGATATATCGTGGCCATAGCACTACGACTTCTGTTTTGATATACAATATTTGGTCTTTATAGGTTAAAATGGAATGGATAATATTGCATAATATTTTGAAGGTAAGAGTCCAAACAACATTTCCCAGGTGGAATGTTGTGACCGAAGCATCAACAATACTTGGAAACATGAATGTGCATCGTGTGGATGTGATCATAGCAGAGTTCAACAATGCAATCTTATTTCACATATTGAGATCCAAACAATGTATGAGAAGAATTCTAGCAAGGTTTTCTTGAAGGACAACAAAGTGGCTGCATTGAATCATACCATGCTTTATTTTTCATTTGATAATTCATGCTTCCAGTTAGAAATTTGCCTATGGTTTAGCTCCAGCTGCAACGCGTCTCGTGATGGACCGCATGGTTACAAACTCTTCAGCAGCTGAAGGATGGATTCCCACCTGACATAACAACCATAGCATTCAGGTTATATATCATATGTCAACATATGCATATAACTATTATATTATTCTGCTGCATATCAACTCCTTTCATCAAAATCTCACTGAAACAATTATCTAAAAAGGCAAGGCCATTGTCACTAATGTAAAATGTTTCTCTCTGGAAACCTGGAAGTTCTATCAAGTATCTAATGTGGAAACCAAACATTTGTTGCTTCTGGTTAACAACTGGATTCATCAAAGATTGATTATTCATTTATGAATGATGACATGGAACTGGTGGTAAAAGCTCCATGCCTTAGGTCAGAGTAGAAGTTCGATTTAATATATGGATAACTTTTATGAAAGGACTGAAATTTTGACTTACTGTGCTATCAAATTGTGCTTTAGTTGCTCCGCATTTGAGTGCGACTGCAAGACCCTGTACATAGCAACCAAAAGAACTCATATTATTAGTGAAAATAATGCAAAAATGAGATAAAGGTGTACGATCATCATTGAATACGAAGGTTTAAGACAAACCTTTCTGTAATTTTTGCGAAAAAAAAAAGGGGTACAACTTCAGCAGAAATTTTTCACATGATTATGTGCAGATTCTTTATATCAATTACACAGGTTATGCTTGGTTAGACATACCTGCATAATTTCAGGTGCATCTGGTCCACACATGGATGCACCAAGTACTTTATCAGTCTCAGAATCAACAATGAGCTTCATGACCGTCTTTTCTTGCCTTCTGAAACATGAAACACAAGAAAAACTAAATGAGACTGGCACTAGCATAAAATAACAGATAAGCTTTGCCCACAAACTGGGTCACAACAATCAGACCATGACAAGCATGCACATTCATGAAAAAAACGAATATACAGATTCCTAAAACACAGTATTTCTTCACATTACTCCATGGCAACCGCTGCGGTTTAGTACTATCAGCTCATATATTTCATAGGTTATTACTGAAAAACCATGCAAAGAAATGAACATTGAGATACCATGATCAGATTGTTGGAACACCATATTATAAACTGGAAATTTTATCTATTTTGAGAACAAAAAGAGACTGCACTGACCCAGAGATATTGTTCTTCATAGGATTAAACGAAGATGTGTAAACGAGAATATCACTCTTTGCTTGTTCCAGAGCCTGCTGCTCGCTGAGACCTACTACTGAAAGTGGTGGAATGCTAACAAACAAGCATAACACATTATGTCAAAACTTACATCAGAAAACTGAGAAAAGATAAGTCACACAGCCCCTTGAATAACAATAAATTTAATCAGATTTATCTTTAAAATAGTACAATGTGACAACAAAAATATATAGCAGTGCTATAAGAGAACTCATTGCAAAAGCATAGACCCAAAAACTGTAGCAGCATGGAAGCAATATACAATCCCAAAAAAGAGGCCTAATCAATTAACAGTATCATGTGAAAATGAAGAGCTGATACCATTCATGATGAGATTAGTGGATGCAGCTTGGTTGAAGTAACATGCAAAGTCAACACTAACACTGTTTGATTAGGGTTTTATCAAGGTTCGAATGTCAACCTGGTAAACTAACTGCAACCCTCTCTTCTTTTTTGTTTCAGTTGCTAAAGGATGAGTTATATAAATTAGCAAAGAGAATGGGAATAACTTTAGGCTACCGTTTAGATGGGTTTTCTTATCCTGACTTCTCAAGATTAAACTTCTTTAACCAGGTCAATTCAGGTTAAACCAATATATCACCAACTGAACCCTCCATAATTGTGAACCAAATGCAGCTGATGGGTTTATTTGGCTGGGAGGTATATAGCTCAGCTGTGGATACCAAGGTCTATTGTGGTGTGGTTAGCTGCAAGTGTCCAAGCCACTAAAACTACAACTACGATAATGGTCTGAGATGATGCAATTCAATCTAATTGGACATAGATTAAGCGGTTGTAGCTCGTGTTAGAGCTTAATTTGCTAAAGTGCAAAGTGAATTTACACAAGCTGATAACTTTCTAGCCAAAATTCAGTATACATCAATACGACACTAATCATTGCTAGCTTGCTGTCTCATCTCCTTGCATCATAGTACCATACTTTCAGTTGCTGCCCTAAATTAACAAAGGTCATCCATCTCCTACCTTAGCCTCCACCTCCTAGTCCACTCAAATTCTGACAAAAAATATCCTAAGTTCCCCTAATATGACTTCTGCTTCTGCCTCTGCTGTCACCCACCTTAGACTTATTTTACCATCATCTCTGCCTTACAAGGCCAGCTATCGACTAACTGCCTTAGTTCTACCAGTGAACCTAAATAACTGATTTTTACTCTCTTACTGTTTCCTATTCAAGATCAATGGATGTTCAAAGGACATGCAGATGATAACTACAACAATAAATAATAGTGAAAAATATTATAAGGCATGAAAAAATAATTAGCATAGTCAGATTCTATGATGTTTTAGTATGATGATGTTCTTTGATTGTAATAAGCCTGTTTTTTCAGTTGAACTCAATCTTTATCCTTTTTCTCTTAAGGTCTTCCCAATACACAGAGCATGAATTCCTTGAAACTTGATGTTCTCTCTTAAACAATTTTAGGTGGATGTCAATACCCTTGTTCTACAGTCAAATTCTAAGATTCATTACCACATCTTTGACATATTCATCATGGTATATAACATAGTGTGTCAATTATATTGAGAAGATAGCAAGAAGCTACATTAAATGAAGACTTTTATTAATTTTGTATGATGTCAATACAAACAACATATAAAAAAAATCAATATTCAAGTAAAACAAAGCTTCTCCCAAGCATCGTTCAGTAATATATCATATTAATAAGTAATAACTATTTACAAACCCAGGTTCTTCAAACATAAACACTAGATATTGAAAAAAATGGCTATTTTGATTATTTTCACAGGCTTTAATGTTAAATTAATGCCTTTAAAATTTCATATTCTAAAAAGGTCAAGTACTTTGCACATATGTTGCAGTTCAGTGATAACAGATAAAAAACAATAAAAAAATAAGCAAATACGGAAAGATGAGTTGCACTGGGGAGATTTGGTGAGAAAAAACAACCATATAGATTCCAAATTTATAAGTCATTAGCAAAGATAGAAAAAGCAGAGGTCGCAGAACATGGAAAACTTTTGGAGTAATATCATATGCAACTGTAATCATCCCAAATTAGAAGGCACTGACTTCAAAGAAGTAATGCTCAAGGAACAGACTTACCAAAACACAGCACAGGGTATGCTAATGTAATCAGGTTTAGTTGGCTGTCCACCAAAAACAGTTTTCTGCAACATTAACTACATATCAGTAATTGCTACAGCCAATCTTCTGCAAGATCAATAATGGTAGCTATAAGAAGAAACAATCCACGTATGGAACAGAAGATCAATAATGGTAATGTATATAAGAATAGATAATCCACTTACAGAAAAGCAAGTTCCTTCCATTAATGCCACAGGAGTCAGATTCATCCGGTTTGTAACATCACCAACAGCCCATATGTTGGGAACTGTCGTGCAAGAATATTCATCTACCTAGAAATGACAACAGAAGATGACAACAATTAGCGAAAATGTGAAGGATCCCATTATAAATTCATAAGTCTTACCAACATCCTTCTGGTTATACTGTCATTGCAGGCATGATCCCACAAAATGCAAGTTATGCAAACAAGAAACTTAAAAGAAATAGTAGCTAATTTAAGGATCCAAATCTGACACTTCACTTTGAAAACAAAAAACAATCAAACATGTCTTTTATGTCATTGTATAGTAAGAATAAGTGTAGATGGCAAAAAAGCATTGAAAAGCAAGTAACCTTGATAGCTCCAGTTTTATCAACCTCAACACCAACAGCCTGCAAATTCAACCTTTTTGTGTTTGGAAGCCGACCTGCATTTCCCAATAAGACATCAGTAGGATATGGCCACAATGATACGCATTTCAGTCATGCTATGCCAAAGAAAAAGGAAAAGCATCTTTCATCAAATATGGCTGAAGGATATTCAGAATCCTAGTTCTGTCTGGATCAGGTGCAACACCATGCTTATCAAACCTTAGAAGATATGAGTGACTAAGAAAAGGACTTGATTATATGACTAACATTGCCCGTGCAAGAGAATAAGGAAACCAAGATACAATACAATATCAACCCCTGCTTATAACTTGCTAATTATATAAATTACCAATGTTATCTCTAATTTCAGAGCCAGCACTTGAATTCATTACACTGTTCCATCCACTAGTGTCTTTCAATGATTTAAAAAGCGCTAGGCGCCAAAAGACGCCAAGGTTCAAAAATGCCCCCGAGCAAAACGAGATGCTAAAATATAAAAATATATAATATAATTAATAAATATAATTATTTAAATAAAAAAATATGCTATTAAATTAAGAAAATCGGGTACAACATCACAATGTCACATTAATAAAAAGTCTCAAAAATCAAAACAATAAAATTTTACATCAAATCTATTGAGTTGCTTTGTACACTTGTCATTTATTCTCAAACCTAACAACAATTTTAAATAAATAAAAATTAATAGTATTAAAATCAAAATAATATATTATTAATCTAATAAATAAAAATACTATTATTAGTATACAGTTAGCAATATACTGTTAATAGTATAGTGAGAAGAGTGTGAGAAGACCGAGGCTGCTGAGGCAACGCGGTAGTTGGAGCACGAGCGGCGAGCGACAGCGGGCATGGGAGCGAAAGCGGGAGCGGCGATAGTAGTGGCGAGCAGCAATTGTGGCAGTGGCGACAACAGTGGCGAGAAGCGATTGTGATAGCGGCGAGTAGCGACAGTAACGACGAGCAACGACAACAAAGAGCAGCGATAGCGGAGAAGAAATCTTGGCAACAAAATCGCGAGTGTTAGAGTTGGGGAAGTCAGGGAAATCGCGAGAGGGAGCCTGATATCGGTGATTTAGTTGGTTCAATTGAACCAACTAAAGCACCGGAGACCAACCAGACCTAAAAATCTAGTTCGGTCACCTGGTTTAACCCAAGCGCTCGCTTGAAGTGCCCGACGCCTGGAAATGAAGTGAGGTGCTCGAGCCTCGCCTCGCCTCGCCTTGCCTCGCCTCGCCCGAGTGCCTATTGTAATCACTGGTGCCTTTCAATAACATCACTTTCATTTTATTGATTTACTATGCTGACATTCTATGTGAAGGTTAGTTCTAAAAGGGACATAATTGGTCCTTCCAGCATTTAACGATATCATGACTTTCACCATACAGATCCTTAATCATTATTCAGGTCAAAATGAACATTATATGATAATTACTTCCTTTTGAAGCTTCAAGCATTACCCCAGATGGTCAGTGGCTCACTGAGCAAGCTAAGATGTCAAATTATCTGCAAGATCATATTATGTGAATTATGGAAAACAGAAATTGAGTAAACCTAAGCACCATAATAATTTGTGCGCATAAACTGATCACATAATATGCATATAACAAACATAAAAGCACAATTTCAGAGCATGGCTATCATAGATGTGTAACCAACCTTATTCTACATGCATCAAGTGTATAAGTTAGCATCCTCGCACACCACCACAGCTAGTCTACTGAATCTTAACATTATCCACATTTAAGGATCAAATCACCATCTAATCCATAAGATGGTAGTCTCCAAAAGAAGAATGAGAGACTGAAAAGATGCACATGCATTACTTCTACGTGATGGATACAACTCAAGTCATAATTCTTCACATGATATGCCTAACTGAACTGGTAGAAAAAATGCTTCAGAACATTGTTGCGAACTAAAAGTCTACACTGATGCAAACAACTGAGTTCCTAATTTACTATAGGCATAAGCTTGCTTTTTTTCATGAAAATAGAAAGTATTCCCATCATACAGATAAAATTATAGATGTCCAAAGAGTTTCAGTAGAGGGTGAAGTTTCCAAATTGCTGTTTGACATTTACCTTAAGCAAAATTTAGAACAATCTCTTTAATTTGAAAACCATGTCAAAAAAAGGTGTCATGTTTCTGAACCCTAGAACATATAGATATGATTATGAATGCCAATTAAACACAACAAGAATGGAACAGTTTCTTACCTGTTGCAAATAAGACAACATCT
This sequence comes from Musa balbisiana, assembly GCA_004837865.1. Lineage (NCBI taxonomy): Eukaryota > Viridiplantae > Streptophyta > Magnoliopsida > Zingiberales > Musaceae > Musa > Musa balbisiana. Next base: position 10,910,590 of record CM017188.1, on the reverse strand, counting down.
GCAGTAATTTCGTCTCCATGGTCAGTCAGAACTCTTATGCCATCTTCACCATTCCGCAACTAATATGAAATGGTGAGAGTTGAACAGCTTTAGAGTGAAAGAACAGAAGGGTGATATTCTAATACTGCAAGACCAAATTAATAAATATTCCTTAGGTTAACTAAACCTCAGATAAATTTGTTCCCGGGTGCAATCTTATGCCCCTTCCTTCAAGGTTTTTTGCAACAACAGCTCGCATTTCATCATCAAAACCCCTGCAAAAAAGAGGATCAAACAGAAACAGTTACACGCTACAAGATGACAAGAAAGAATGATACATTAATTTAGATATCGCAAAAAGAAGAAATATTAAGAAGTTTACATCAAGTACTTAGACATATTAGAAAATAGATATTTGTTTGTCATACAGAAAGAACAAATGGATGTGTCTGGAAATTGTTTAACCAATTAGGATGATCTATCATCCAGCTTTTGGAGAACATTTAAATTTTTAATAGCTCAAAGATAATAAAAAAATCAAAATTAACAATTTGTGGCATTTATGCAATGTGTTTTCTAAGGCAAAGAAGAAAATTGAACAGGAATGTTGTTTTCAGATGTTAATACAAACAATATATAGTACTTTTAGGGTTTTCTAGCAAACAAGAAATGAAGGACCACCTCCAGATGTGCCCAAATATGCTGGTGTTCTGCAATAATTTGTTTCAAAAAACTGAATAGTTTTAGAGTCTAAAACTACAAGCAGTTTGTCTTGTTTAATGAGACTGTACAAACACTTTATGAAGAAGTGATGAATGACAGCCTATTAAAAGCATATCTTTAAAATTTTCTTCTTTAGTGCTGTAAAGGGTATGCTTCAAGTAATATTTAGTTCTTTCTTCAGAAACAACAAAGGTTAAATCTCCTTGAAAGAGAAGATATCAGATAAATGGCCAGAATAGGCATATAAGTAAATGACACCTTAAAGGCAATTCCTTGCGGTAAAATAAGTCTACTTCTGCACCCAAGCCTCGCCATATGGAAGCAAATTCAACAGCAATATATCTGAAACAGATAAGATCGAGTTAGGAAAAAACATGTACACAAAAATATTTGCTTTATGCATAAAATGAATATTATGGGGCATATCCACATACCCTCCACCAAGTATCACGGCACGTTTTGGTAACTCATCTAGGCTTAATGCCTCATCAGAAGTAATAGCCAATTCCTGATATGCAAATATAAAAAGTAGGGCATGTTAGCAAAGAATAAAAACCTATAAGGGCTCGAGTAAACTAACAAATCCCTTATCCTACATTTTATCTCCTATAAAACAATCATATTAAACTTACATGCTCAAAATATATTTTGAAGGACTAATACCATGTACAATTATCAAATGTCACAGAAACAACTTCATGGCAAAAATATCAGTGACAACTGAAAGCAGTTTAGAATCGACTGAAAGAAGATAATATGGCTCACATTATCTTAACATACCAGAAGGCATACAAGAGGAACTTGGCATCTACTTTATAAAAATTATTTTCCAAATCCGATCACATTTTCAGATATGGCATTTAAAGTGGCTGAACAGACAACAATATGAATCATGTGACCATGAATTATATACAATTAACCAACATTTAATAAATTTGATAAAGAAGAGGAATCCATGAATTTAATGTATACTAAATAAATGGTCCAACAGGAGTAAGAATTTTCAAGAACATTTGGACATTTCTTTTTCTAATATAAGAAACATTTTCAGGACTCTTGCCATGAGCTGAACTAAAAACAGTCATCGGTAATATGGTAGATGTACAATTTAGAGTTGAAGAATTAGTGGTGCATGGAGAGGTAGAGGGAGACTTGAATAGGCTTTACTAGAAACAATAGAATATAAAGATATTTATATGCACTAAGATTTAGTTAAATATGACACATTACACAGAGCTCAATGATGGGAAAGGATGCACATGGCCGGCCTCAAATAGCTGTTGCGAAGTAAAGCTACATGTGGCCAATGGATGAGTAATTGGCACAGTTGACTCTAGTAACACCAAACTCATTTAACACGATCCTATACAATTGACACCAATTTCCTCGACTACATTTTTGTTTAGCTTTAATCACCTTGTGACACAAAATTTGCTAGGAGTGGAAATCACGAAAAGGTTTTGATAGATTTTACATATCAATATCCTAAAATATTTAATTTCATCCTCTCCACAGTTCTTTCTGTTTATGCAAACACATACCCAATAAATGTAGAAACAAGAAATATATAGGCATCAAAACTTGCAAATCCACAAAGCAAAGGAGCTCAACTACAGAATTAGATGATTGAGAATTGACAATGTCAAAATGTCTGTACAACCCTTAAAACGCTAAAATACTAAAAGCCATATGTCCTTGTCTCTTGAAAATTGCATCAAGTGATTACCAATCAATTGGCATAATTTAAAGTTGAGAGGCACATCTGCCATAGTTCCCATAGTTGAATCCATATTATACCATAGAATTTGAAACTTTAAGGGTCAGGAGAATTACCATTCTGCATATGTAATAAACCTCAGAAAATTTTCATTTCCAAGTAGAGACATGTCCTACTTAAGTTCAGTCCCTTCTATTATAAACCAACCATCTAATTTTTAATGTTTAAGTCAGGATATACTCTACCAAACATCTAAATTTTAATCTTAAGTCAGGATATACTCTACCAAACATCTAAATTTTAATCTTTAAGTCAGGATATACTCTACCAAACATCTAAATTTTAATCTTTAAGTCAGGATATACTCTACCAAACATCTAAATTTTAATCTTTAAGTCAGGATATACTCTACCAAACATCTAAATTTTAATCTTTAAGTCAGGATATACTCTACCAAACATCTAAATTTTAATCTTTAAGTCAGGATATACTCTACCAAACATCTAAATTTTAATCTTTAAGTCAGGATATACTCTACCAAACATCTAAATTTTAATCTTTAAGTCAGGATATACTCTACCAAACATCTAAATTTTAATCTTTAAGTCAGGATATACTCTACCAAACATCTAAATTTTAATCTTTAAGTCAGGATATACTCTACCAAACATCTAAATTTTAATCTTTAAGTCAGGATATACTCTACCAAACATCTAAATTTTAATCTTTAAGTCAGGATATACTCTACCAAACATCTAAATTTTAATCTTTAAGTCAGGATATACTCTACCAAACATCTAAATTTTAATCTTTAAGTCAGGATATACTCTACCAAACATCTAAATTTTAATCTTTAAGTCAGGATATACTCTACCAAACATCTAAATTTTAATCTTTAAGTCAGGATATACTCTACCAAACATCTAAATTTTAATCTTTAAGTCAGGATATACTCTACCAAACATCTAAATTTTAATCTTTAAGTCAGGATATACTCTACCAAACATCTAAATTTTAATCTTTAAGTCAGGATATACTCTACCAAACATCTAAATTTTAATCTTTAAGTCAGGATATACTCTACCAAACATCTAAATTTTAATCTTTAAGTCAGGATATACTCTACCAAACATCTAAATTTTAATCTTTAAGTCAGGATATACTCTACCAAACATCTAAATTTTAATCTTTAAGTCAGGATATACTCTACCAAACATCTAAATTTTAATCTTTAAGTCAGGATATACTCTACCAAACATCTAAATTTCTACTCTACCAAACATCAATGGCATATCCATTTTGGTGAATTTTATGTCTAGGTAAGAAAACCAAAAATTCTTTTTCATTTTTTAAGCACTCGGTGCCTTCATAATTCAATCAATGTAAACTCTACAATCCTGAAACTATCAGTTACTGTTTTTAGGCTGGTATATGTAAAGTATATCATCCATGTGTATAATAAATTGTTTAGTAACTTTAGTTAAGCAGCAGGTATGCAGATGTAAGCTACATTAGTATAAAGAGTGAGCTACAATTCAATACCATCTCCAAGATGCCTAGTATGAACATATCATGCAAGAGGACCAGCAGTCATATAAGTTAGGATGTAGACTTTAATATCAAAGATCACATCAATGCGAATTGTAAAAGAAAATTTTGGCTATGTTAAACTCTGGATTGTACCTATGATAAAAAAATTATCATTATGAAAATCGTAATAGCACTAATCTTGAAACACATGGCATGCTCATGACTCATATTCACTAAAAGCTGTTTATATTCATACAAGGAGAAGTAAACAATAACATCAGACATTAACCACATGCAGACAAAGAAAATTTAATGATTTAGATATCAGACTGGAAAATTTAATGATTTAGATATCAGACTGGACTATTTATAGCACAAGTACCTATTAAAAATTTATATGTTACAATTTTGTCAAAAATAAAGATATAACGAGACAACCTTTCCTGGAATATTTACACGCTGAGCACGACTACCAGTGGCAATCAATATATGCTTTGCTGAATACTGCTTCGTTGTACCATCTGGCTGCGTCACTTCTACTAAATGAACATCTATCAGCTTGCCCTCTCCTTCAAACATTGTTACACCAGCATTTGATAATAACCTCTTGTATATTCCATTTAACCGAGTGATTTCCTGTGTCTGTATGTCAATCACAGATGAGATCAGTAAGTCCTTAATTAAGATGATTACAATATCATGTTCAAGTCTATTTAACAAATATTTTGGCCTCCAAGGAGCCATAACCAGTTGAATCTACACATGAACATCAGAGATAGTTTAGTAATGAAACAGAACTATCAGTACAGGATAACACGCAGGTCATCATCAAAGCATATGTGAATTATGTTAAGCAAACTTCAGCAGTAAAGGGAGAAAGTTCATCAAATTGACAGGATTCAAAAAAGTATGTCAAAGTCCACAATAGAATGAAAGTGCAGCTATTGATGTTACAAGCCAGCACCTAGTGGGACTGGGACATATGAAAAAGTCCACAAATGAAAATAACGTTAACAAAGTGCCATGTTGCAGATAGCATTATACATATGACAGGTACATGCAACCTAGTCTTTCTCCGTTGTTGACAATCCATAAAAACCACAAATAAAACTTCAGAAATAGAGTTTCAAATAACTTTAATGGAGTACAAACTTCCGAGGTCATGTTGCAAAGTGCCACAGGAAAATGCTATAGAAATGGCACCACGTGCAGTTTGATCTAAACCATTAACCGTATTGAAGATGGCCACAGAATTCCATTGGTAACAAGAAGATGAGTCATTGGCCTGAAAGGTTTACATACAAGAAAAACATAATTTCAAGGCCATAGAAGCTTGGTTATTGACTCTTATGAAAATCTGCCATTCTGGTGAAGAGCCAAATACCAATTAATTGTTACAAGCTATTTTACATTATTTTCCAAATTCTAGCTGAAGTAAAAAGCTACTTCAGAATTCATGCATCTGGATAAAACCACAGTCAAGGGTTACAATCATACTCATTGGTATGAAATTCATGCACAAAGATGACAAAGTGGCATGGATGAACACCATCTCACTTGTCAAAACGGGATTGAGATGCAGCTGGAAATTGTCAATCATTCACAGCTGAACCACTCTTGTCGAAAAAGAGCCTGTAAATGCATAGCAGGCTCATATTTGATCTACCTGGCACTTGACACTGATGAACACCATCTCACTTGACACTGTATGCCAAGATTCGAAATGATAATGCACACCTATGCACAGTAAATTCAAATTTGTAAGGTCAATTCTATTTGTGTAATTGGTTCATGGTTACTTACACATCATGTTGTAGCCAAAGGATGCAAACCACATACATACATGCGAAAGAGGATTCATAGCTTCCTTTAGCCAATGTTAATTTAAAGAGATATTAATGTAGATTAGCTATCTGAAGGTTAAACCATTAATTTGAAATTGTAAATGTAGTGAGTGTACATTATGGACAGCAGATATTAATAATACAAAGAAATACAGAGACGAGGAGAAATCAGTGTTGCCTTAAAAAAAGGGAAAATAGAAGTGGCATATAGAAAGAGGATAAAAAGTTCTGTTGTATTCTCAAAATAAACCACAAAACTGGCATTCCTATTACAGTATTATTCCTTATGAAACATTGAAAATTCTATAAAACTACTAAAACTATTCCAGAACAGAAGCATCTAAGCAAGGTTTCAAAGTTCACCCATTACAGTAACCTACCAGACTGGAATGGTACCAGTAAACCAGGACGTAATACTGACTTATACCACCCAGCATCATTCAAGTAAAGATCAAGGTTTGTCATACCGTGACATATCGCCCAATATAGGCGGTATATACTGGTCTGTTGGTATGCCCTATCATACCATGTGTCGGTATGTCGGTGCGTACTGTATCAATGGCCAGTCGATACATCGGTATGAACCGAAATGACAAACTATGATAAAGATATTACAAAAATTAAAATAAAAGCTATTGTAATGGTACTGACTTATATTTTTCAGTGTGGATACTTGGACCGGTGAATACTACATCATATTGACCAGTATGGTCCAGAACTAAATGCTTTCATCTCATTATTTGGTAACCCAGTTAATAATGGGCAAACAAAAAAGATACTCAAGGAACCGATCAGCCAGTTCTGTTCCATCTCTGACTTGAGCTGTAATCAACCAGCCCTATCAAATTGATGATAAAGGCTCCTGAAGCCCATGAAAAAATAATGCATGGACCATTGACTCTATAAATAGATATAAAGCTGGATATGGATCCAAAATAATCCTAAAGCCTTGGACTGCATGCATAGACCATCCCCACCTAACAGGAGGCGAACAGAGACTGGAAGCAAAATAATAAGAGCATCATTCAAGTTTTTTATTCTGACCTTATTGTGCAAAAGTTTTTTCCAATTAAAGTCAACTTGATCACTGAGCTCCCACCCAAAATTTCTACAATCCTGTAAAGCAAAGGCCACCTTGACATGTTAAGCATCCAAAATCATATACTGTGATCCAAAAAGGTAAATAATGAATTTCCATCAGAAGGTGAAAATAGAGAACATGAAAGTATAACTGTCATATAATGCAAGATCCTTGATTGCAGAACAAGGAAAACCAAAATTATCAGTCATACTAGAAGGATTTCATGTACATAATAAACTAGTTTTGGTGTATTTGTTTTCACTATCTGCGCATATAAACAAAACATTTTTCTTCCCATTTCCTCCTTGAGAGTCAGTATATTCTGAAATTTAAGACCAAAAGCATAAATCGGGCATCACATATATAAATATAATGCAGCACCCCACTAACAGAAATTAAATTTAAACAAAAAATCTCGCAATATCCTTTTAAAGAACCACTTTAGAAGTCAGAGGAAAAGAAAGAAAGAGAAACTAGTTCGCAAAAATCTACTCCAAACATATGCATCAAGCTACCGTAAACACAATTCAATTCCAAATAACTTCTTCTACCTTTCAGTTAAATCCTCCACAAGAAAGGTACACATAGCTAGCAGGCAAACCCATTGTTCCCCAAGAAAATAAAAAAGCACATTATAAAAGCTGCAGGAAACAGGACATGCCAAAAAACCAATCATGACCATGACTACAATAATACATGACATGTATTAGAAGATAGTGCTTCGTTAAGCATCTGCACCTATAACAAATTGTTGTTGTTTGTCTTATAGAGGACCAAGGACATAGCAAAAGCTTTACCAAAACTTAGCCTTCAAATTTTAATTATGTGAAGAAGGATCAAGCAATGCAAACACCCCCTCAAAAAAAAAAAAAAACCAAAAACAAAGAGGTGTGCCAGAAAAGATATTACTGTGGCCATGCCCAGAAAAAGACAAAGGCATAACATAACTTATGCCAAAATTATTCATGATAATCTAAACAATTTGCAGGAAAATGCAACAATATCCTGTAGTCAAGGCAACGATTATAGACACATAATAACCGAGACTAGAACAGCCGACAACCAGCCTCCCAAATCCAATATCCCAACCATACAAAGAAATCTCACATTAACATACCTAACCATTCTGCAACATTGAAGAAATTAGAAACAAAGACAAACATTACATGGCAAACCTGTCAAACAAGCCTAAAAAAGAGCAGTTCAGTGCCTAAAAAGCATAACCTCTAAGAAATCAACACATCAACACAGAGACCAATTGCATTTTTTATCAAACACAAGAGACAGCAGATTCAATAATATACAAGTGTAGAACTCATGCTATAGAACATGGTATAAGGATTAAAACAAGTAGCATATAAATAACAAAAAAGTTACACCCTACACTCAAATCATAAGATAAATGATGGTTCTTTCCCAAATATTACCAGGGTTCAATAAATTTAGGCCAAAAATTATTTAAGGAACTGATAATGGTCAATTAGTTGATGGGCCTTGGGAGTTGGTGTCATGGTAAATTTGCTCCTTTGCAATCAACATGATTAGAATTAGAGTCACAAATATAGTCTCTACTTATAAAATTAAGGTTGCATATATTAACTTTTCCGAGACCGAGACCCAAATGACGTGAGCATTGTGCACTAGAACACCCTTGAAATGGTCTCAATCGGTCGCAAGAACCATTATCACAAACTTTGCATCCAGCATCAGGTTAGCACAGTCAATTTTTTTTATTGTGTGGAAAAAAATGTTAATTCAGTAAGTATTTGTGAAAACTGCAAATAATAAATATTGAAGTACAATAACAAATGGGAAACATGAATACTGAAATTGTAACTTTAATTGTGACATACAAATCTATCTATGACATTCACAAATAGTTCATCTAATTTGTTGATGATTTGGGAATGATCCATACACTGATAATCTTGCAAATCAAATAAACCACAGACCTATTCACCCATGGAAAAAATTACATATGATTCCCTAAATTTTTCAATAATGGTGAAATTCTACGAGCATCAATCATTCATCTTTTTTTCACACAAAAGATCATATGCTTGTGCCAAATGGTCCAAAAAAAATTTTATCCCATAGTGCATCAGGAGTTCGGGACTAGAGAAGCCTAAACCAGCAGACAATATAAACAGCAATCGTTAACAGTAACCAGAGAATAAAGTGATGAAAATAGTTGGGAGCATGTGTACATTTATGGATAAAATACAAAGAACATAGGTGTGAGAAATCCCTGAAGCAGCTTCCTATTCAAATTACTGCCAGGGAGCAGAGATATAGGATATGCTTGCAGTCACATCTCACAAGCCAGAATTTGCTGAATAGCATAATATTGGGTAAAATTAGAGCAGTTTAAATATGCGGCCAAGATCATACCTCAAATTCACCTCTAAATTGTGCACCATAAACCAGAATCTTTTTAGGGACACATCCACGTATAACACACCTGAAAATCATATGAATTATGAGCAGAAAGTGCAATTTCTTAGCTTCCAAAACCTTCCTATCAAAAAGGAAAAAATAGAACAGTTCTAGCAAGCATAAGCTACGGATAGGACTATAGAACACAAAGATTCTATAAACCAAAGGCACACACAACTGACAGAAAATCACTGGAGTTTCTGTATCAAAACCAAACACGTGTGTGTTTCTATATCAAAACCACAAAAGAAGGAACCAAAGTTTATATATCGAAACCAAACACACACGGAAAAGACAAAAGATCACTAGAGTTTCTATACTAAAACCAAACAAATGAAAGCAGGAGCAAAAATCAAACTTACGTTCCACCAATTCCTCCAATGACTTCCGAGCTGATGGGATGAAATGGAAGCTCACAAATGGCAACCTGCATCATGATTTTACAAGCAGGCAGGTGAAAATTCAAATCAACTACTAACCTACCCAGAAGAAGTCTGAACTAATGAACCAAATCGTATCAAACAGGTCAAATAAACTGAAGACTTGAAATCTAATAAATGTATGTGCAAAGTCAATAGATTTACTTCCCAAAGAATAATCTCCTCCAATAGCCGAGTGGCAATCCCACTTTGAAGCACAGACCACGAAGTAAATATCGAAATGAACAAAAGCAAACCAACAGATGCAAAACAGATAATAATTTTTTGCTATAATTGGACCGTGACCACAACACACTGGTTGCAGCTATCCAAAGCTGGGATCTCTCTCTAAACTAACAAATCATCATTCACATACTTTATGTTAGTTTACACGATCACACAGACTAAAGACCAGCCAAACCGTCGATTGTAAAACTCTCGAGATAAATCATTCCCCAAACGCACAAAAGATACATAGTAAAGATTTTTGCAAGGAAGAAAAAGAAAAGGGAAGCAAAAAGAGTCGTAATCCCTGACCTTGGCTCCAAAGGCAGCAGAAGTCCGAGAAGCGCGAACGCCGCCGCTTCCAGCCCCGATGACAAAGAGGTCGAAATCATACTGTTTCTCTTCTTCTATGGTCTGGCCGAGCTCTCCATCAATCAGCATCTTCCGCGCCATGACGATTCCCCGCTGATTCCAACCCCAACCAGACGAACTTCTCAAGAATGTTTCAGACCGTGATCAAATGGATTCAGATGATCGGAGACGACGCAGAATTACCGAAAGGAAAAGAATAGCACGAGAGGCACGAATCCCGATCCCGAACCGATCGGCACTCCGTCAACCAAAGCCACCGACTGGGAAGTAGGCAAACTGAAACTGGTCTTCCACCGATCTGCAACAGCTCGATTTCGAAAACGATACGATCACTTCCGTTTTCTCTTCCAAACCTATCTATCGAACGGCTCCTAAGGTTCCACGTAGTATTTACTCTCTGACCGATTTTCAATTTTGCCCTTCAAATTTACCCGAAGGCATACCCGATTGTTTGATTGGATGATAATTCGCCGCACGAGGAGGCTGCACGGTGCCACCCATCACAAATCTGGTACTTCAGATGGTGACGACACGTATTCAAGACCTGCCACCGATGACGTTTCGGTGGGGCCAAAACCCAAGGCGGCGAGAAGACGTACATAATCAATCTCAGCCGTAGAATTTTCCAATGAACGGATGGGATGTCACGATCGGGAGAATCACCTTGATAATTGGCGTCTTCGGTCAATCAAATGGACCACATCACCACCGTTGATATCGTTGCGGAAGTCGATCTCGTCGAAGACTAGCAGAGAGGAGATTTAGTTTGTGGATGACTAGTAATCAAAGGGTCGAAAATGTTTTAAATGTGGATGTTCATGTGGGGAAAATGTTTTAGACGTTGATGTTTATGTTGGATGAAGCCGTCGGCACTGACCTCATAGGAAAAGGCCATTGTCAATCTATGATATTCGTAGTACTAATGAGAAGATTTTCGTATACCACTTATTATATGTAATTCTAAAACTGAGTTTATTCTGATTGAGTGGTGAAAAAAATGATGATGGAGGAAGAAGATATATGTTCATTCTTACATTCACAATGAACTCCTATCATCTAAAACTTTTAAGATATTCTTCAAATTCTTCCTAGATATGATAAACAAGCTAAGGATTCCTTCAACTTCTTCCTAGATATATGATCATCTTTTGAGGTATTACAACATTGCTTCCTTACAAGATAATCTTCATCAATCCAAAAATATCCATGACCATCTATTACTAAATTAAGTTTATTTTCAACAACAAAATGATAGGACAACTTGATCCTCCAAATGGAGGGTGGATAGCCATTGGATAGGGCTCCTCCTCCTAGATTTAGCCAAATGCTGGAAGACATCATTAGTTCAAAACATTTTTAAGTCTCAATCTCAATGATACACTATATACAAGAACATCAAATTATCAATCATACACTTTGATTCTTGGAAGTTGGAATAATAATAATATTCATGTATTTCTCTCCCCCCCCCCCCCCCCCCCCCCACCTTTATTCTGCCTTTATTCTCTATCCTTTAATCCACTGCCATGAACTATTCATCTATGTTCTGGGTTCCAATCGGATACAGCTAAATTTTGATCTATGTTTCCTTGATTGTTTATCATGATTGATGTTTTGATCTTGGTGAATGAAGCAAACAGCAGAAGACCAACTTACCAAGTTTATATCTTCAATAATACCACTTCTTTCAATGATATATTGGGATATGTGTACAAAAGCAATTACCACAGCTACTGGTATTTGCAGACTGATGCTTCACAAGGAGTCTGTCATGAAGAAGAAAACACAAATGTGCAGGTCCATTAAAATTTACATAATGCTTTGTGGCTTAAGGCCGCAATAAGGACACAAAAAAAAATCTCATCTTGGCCACATATTAGTCAATTGAAATTTGATAACCATGCCACAGAAGAAGAGACCGATGGCAAAGGAGGAGCAGAACCGGTGGTGAACAGTGAGGAGAGACCTCGCTACCTGTTTGAGACTGGGTTGGGGCCGCTGGGTACCTCATGCTCGGTTTCTTGGAACTTGGAGGTGGTGGTCGAGGTGGAGTTCTTCGGGTGTAGCTTCATGGACTGAGATGTGGAAGGAAACAGCAGGCGCCGCGCAGAGGAGCAGACCACCGAAGTCTTCAAGCGGTCTGTTGCTTGAGTCAGTGGCAGGAGAAAGAGGCACAGGAGCAACCAATACAGCAGCACATGTGATCTCCACATTCCTTGTTCTTTTGCCATGCAGGGATCAGTCGCAGCACCAGTAGCCCACGAGGAGACAGCATCCATGAACCACTTGAACCAGCAACAAGGGTGAGCTTTCAACTCAGTAGCAAAGAAGGTGCTGATGAGAAGCAAGGCCAAAGCTTTAGACATGAAGTAGGGAGGGAAGAAGGAAGTTACATGACTACCCCTTTCAGTCACCAATTGAATTGATGGGTTCTTGAAGACCCCATTAAGTGAGAACATGTGCCTGCATGGATGTGTCAGCTGGACTTCTGCCAAAGGAACAGCCACTCTGAGACCTGTCCTTACGAGGCCTCGAATGTTGAGATCATAATTACCTTCAACATAAATGATTGCATGCTTAAGCTGGATATGGGTGATACCAAAAGATTTGTCTTGAGTGTTCTCTACTGTAGATCTTTTGATGACAGAGGATGAAATGATTCAATCCAAAAGAAGCCAACAGATGGTTCATGGTTGGAGGGTGTAAGGGTGCATAATATGGGGTAACTTTTTGGTGGTCAGTGATCAGTCTATTTCATCTTTTACAACATGACTGCCAAGAAGTCCATTGAAGTGCAGAACTGATGATAGAACCATCTGGATCTTGTTTGAAAGTGTCAGATTGAGAGAGAGTCCAGCTAAGTTCAGGTATCAGCAGTTAAAGATCACTCTTAAAACTCACTTAGCTTGTGAGCTGACTGCAAATCTAAAGATCCATACTAGCCATTTGGACATCAAGCTAGAGGAGCCAAAGCAGAAACATCTACTTGTGAAGCAACTTAGCTAATTTAGCATTCAATGCAGTACTCGGCTACTTTAGTGAAAGGAAACTCCAAAGGAAGAAGTGCTTTGGGAATTGAGAACAAAAAGCAAATGTGATGGCTTCTGTTGGTGGATAGTTTCCAAAAGAGAACTGTTTGATACTGAAGAAAACCCCCAAGTGAGAAAAAGGATGATATGAGGGAGGCTTGGCAAGCTTTTACAAAGAAACACAAAGTAAGGCATCCAATTTGAAGAATAGCTCTGCAATCTCGGAGTGTGGCTTCAGACTTAGGTGCATAAGACCCATATAAGTAAAGCATCCAATTTTAAGCATTCACCTGCCTATATTTTGTGAAGAGAGGAGAAACTTATGTTGGGTATGCAATCATTTAAACTTCTTTGCTACAGTAAAGAAAAGGAGAGCTTGATGACTTCCTCTTTCACAACTTGTATCTTTTGACTTCTTCTTGTGACCAAATCCTTTGTGATTATGTAGAGTCACTTTTGAATGGCTCTTTTGATCTTGAGGGCAGAATATTTATCTTCATCTCAAGACAATGTGGGACATAAGCCATCATTTTCTAGCTCAAGGAATAATTGATGTCTGATGTTTTATATGCTTGAGATGTGCCCCCACAAACACCTTTAGGATTGGTGGATGAGAAAGTGAAATCTCACTTTTGTTTCTTTCATCTTCCACTCACAATGCTAACATCATAAGATGATTAGGAAGCTTGATCTGGTGTTGGATTTAGAGATTTGGCATCCTTGTATCAAAATAGAAACAACAACAAAGCTCTATATATTACCCAGATGCATGCATTATGGAACTTTTAGCACCATGTCTTTGCAAAGCTCATAGCTTCTTACCCTCCATTTTAAGACAGTACATGAAATATTAAGATTTCTTTGGCAATGGATAACTTGATAGCAAATTCAGGTGGAATAGTTGACTTCAATCCACAGGGATAAAGCTGCGAGAAAGCAGTAGTGATATGCCCACTGAGGCATAGCATCTGATACGCGAGCATTTGGATCAGAATGCAGGAAAATATCTGGGATTCTGTGAATCATATATAATGCTGGAAAAGACACATCAACTGCTGTTAGGAATCTTTCTTGAAAGAATGGCCTGAGTGCAGTTGGATGAACATATCAAACAGGTTTAAAATGTTAGAATTACTCATCATTATTGATAGAACAGCAACTGGTAAACCTAAAAGGTTTACATTTATATGAGAAGTAGTGTCAACCTTCATTTTGTGGAGCGGAAATTGGAATTTTAGCTCTCCATTTTTCACACTCCCACGGGAGATGGGAGAGGCAATTTCTGTAATTATTATCTGAAGCAATATATCTTGGTGAATTTTTTTCCATTAAATATTTCCTGTCTCATCTGATTTTTTTTTTTAATATCCTAAATATCTTTTGCTATCACCTAACAATCTCGCTTGTCACCTTCATCTTGTCGTAAAGTCTCGTTGCTTTCGTCTTGCTGTAACGTCTTTGTCCTATCGCTTTGATTCTATTGTTTTCATAGTAATATCTATCTTTTTCTCTTTTGCAAGATGTTACCGTTTTGACATTATAAGTTTATCTGATTTCAAATATATTAGGAAAAATAATATTTCTAGCAACACTCAAAAAATAAGGCTAAGTTCAACTACATTAAATTTTTAGAAAGATAGAATGTTGTAATTATTTATATATTATAATATAGGTATTTGTGAATTTTGTTAATGACAGTGTGCTTATAATTATCTTATTTATTTTCTATGATAATTTAGAAATACTTTAAGTTCAGTTTAATGGAAGTTAGAAAGGACGAACACAAATGAGAGATGATAGAAGGTACAAAGAAAATCATAAATAGCAGTTATAAGATAGAGAAGTGAGTATGGTAGAAGACGGAGAGCATAGTAACAAAGAGGAAGACAAAAAAAAAAAAGATGATCAACTATGAGGAGGAAGTGAGATAGACAATAATAACATAGGACGAGAGGAAGAGTCATGCTTAATATAATTAAGATGATTCGTGAAAGACAAACCAATTATGTTCATCTAAAGTGATGGCTCTTAATCCACCAATTCAAAAATATTTAAAAAATTTACTACCCCTAGTTAATTTCTAAAAACTGGATAGCTCCACATAAAAATTCATATAATTAGTTTTTTTTAGATAAATCATTTTTAAAAATATAAGTTATAAAAATTATAGTAGTAATAATAATAATAATAGATATTTTAGTACTAAGCTTTTATCAAATGATGTCTCCTAATTGAATTTTACCCGGGGATCTTTTTATCAAGTTGAGAAAAATATCTCTATATTTTCCACCAATCATCTCCTATCATTGTAATTATCATTGTTGCCTCTTATTCCCATCATGAGTGTACCCCGCCTCCTCTCTTCCCCCTCCCCTCATGCATCGTTGAGGAGGCGACTAAGGGGTGTTGGTGAGGGTACCAATGACTAAGATAGTGAAGAGATAATCACTTTCTTTTTGATGAAACTTGTTGCCCGCAAGTGGCATTGCATAAAGACAAATGACAAATGAGGAGGAAAAGGGGGAAGGAAAAAAATCACTCATGATGAGAACTAAGTGCGAGTGGTAAAGATTATGGGTAACAGCAATAGTGGTCATGAGCGACAATGATAGAAGCGATGATAACCGGTGGAAGGTGATGATATATTTTCATTAAGTCAATAAAAAATAGATGCCTCGTGTAAAAAATCTATTAGGGGCATCATTAGATAGAAATCCAATAGCAAGATTTTTTTAGGTAAAATATTGAATAATAAGAGTATTTAAAAATTAGTTTTTGATTGAAAAATATAAGAAAAGGAACGCAATCAAACATCCCCCACCAATTGAGCTGGTCGGAGTCGGCTGTCGTGAACAGCTAATCCTACACCATCCTTCATGGAGGGCCCCATATTAGCTTTATTTGTTTTTTTTTTCACGATAAAGAAAAACATAGGCTTATTCCTGAAAAAAGCATATGCTTTTCGAAATTTCCTATAGAGCCCCTCTACTTTGAAAAATTCCAAAGCAGCGCCCTTTGTCGTGTGAAAAAACCATTTTACAATTCTTTCGTCGAATCCATCGCCGCCTCCGTCATCGCGGGAGGGCTCGTCGTCGCCCGTAACCCCCCTCCTCTGTAGCCCTCGCACAAGGGCTGGCCGCCCCTCCACCGCGTTCGGGTCGCGCCCCTACCGGCTTCGGGCGAACACCATCGTCGCAGGCTACTGGGTTCTGACGAAGGCGACGACGTAGGCGGTGGCCGACAGGCTGGGCTGAGCGAAGGCGAGGCAGAGGGGCGCCGGTGGAGGAGTAGAATAGTCATTTAACATAGAGCGTTTTTCGAAAATTTTCAAAATAAGGATGCTATGCGAAAAGTTTCGAAATATAAGACCTTTTTTTTTTCCAAGAATTCGCACAGGAAACCTGCGTCGGCTGCCAATTTTAGCAATCATCAAAATTAGGTCTCCTTCCAAACCCCAATTAATCCCGCCTTTCCCCCTCTATAATCGCATCTTATCGTCGATCCGGAAGCTATTGCCTATTTCTCGTGCTTTTTCTTTCTTTTTTTTTTTCTCTTCTCCTAAGGCCATCCACGACGATCCAAGGTCAATCCTCCACCTCCCCAAAAGGTAGCATTTCGAAGGAAAAACGCCAATTTAGTTATTGTTTCATGGATCGCGTTGTTGTTGTGTTGATTCTAAGATTTTCTTTTTTGTTCGGGAAGGGAGGAGATCGAGGTAGTACCTGGATTTCGTCGTGGGGAAGGCAAATAGTTTTTTGATTTGGATTTGGATCTGGTTCTGGATCAATGTTCAGCTGTTGCGTCTCCGTTCCTGAGGACTGGGGGGAACCTGATGCTTTCTATGCGATCAGGCCCGAATGCCGCGACGATGTTCCGGCCTCTCGTTTCAAGCCCACGGTATGCTACCTATGTTGTATATTGAATGGTTAACATAGAACGTAGAGAGCAGTTTCTTAAATTTTCTTACACCATAGACAGATTTAATGATCGAAGAGAGAAATAACCACCATCTTAATCCTAATAATTGAAAATGCCCTCGGAAATTCTGCTGTAAAAGAATGTTCTTTGCCATTCATCTTGTTTGATCCACAGTCCCCAGAAAAATGCTGTGGGTGGATCTGAACAAAAGGAGGTGCCCCTAACAGTTTGCACTGTGTGAAAGGGGAAGTCGTTCATTTTTGTTTCGTTCACTTTACTTCTCTGTTCCGTTGCATGATTAGCATAACTCATTTATGCTCTCCATCTCCGGGGAGTTATGTTTTTGTTTCTCAATTTATGTTTCTGCTCTAGGTATCTAAAATAATTGGTATGATTCCATGTGTCACTTTTATAAATTTGGTGTGCGTCTTACGTAAAATCTGAAACTTGATAGCAGCAATTTTGAACATATACTTGCTTTAAACTTTGTACTTATGATTTATGTATTAGCTGATGTTTGTTAAATATCAACTGAGGTTGAATAACATGAGAAAAATTTGAGCACAGACAACTGACTATCAAGGTGAACATTACGTCGGATCTATTTCTACAATAGTCACATCTTATAACTAACTGCCCCTAACAGTTTGAGTTTTGCTGACGATTGTGCACATTTTGGTAGTTATTCCATTGTCTTACATATCAACTCTAATGGTCATCTACTTTCCATGTTGGTCTAATATGGCACGACATCCCTAGATTGAAAACGTAGCCTCTAAATTGTGCTTTGCCAGTTTGAGGAGAAGTGAATTGAGTAACTATCAAATCAAAAGTGGGTAATCCAAACATGAGCATTAATGGTTCACTTACATTTCTATTTATAGGGCGGCTAGTGCCCAGAACTCCTAATTTATAATGATTTTTAATTAGTATGGAATGATTATTTAAGGTACATGATAACATGCTGGAATAACACTGAAATAGATGTAAGATTGTTAATTTATTGTAATTCTATTTATTGCTTTATGGTGTTAGCAGCCCTAAACTAACGAGCTAGGTCTAACTCCGGGTCACTTAGAGTCTAAGCTCAAGTAAAGATCAAGTTTGGGTTTGATTCGCTCCATAACATCTAAAAGAATATCCATTTGATAGTGTAAGCTATATTTCTGTATATTTAGGTTAGTGATTTCAAAAGGCACTCAGGTGCTCGCTTAGTGCTCGAGCGAGGCGAGGCAAGACCCAAGCACCTCACGACACCTTGGGGCAAGTTGTTTCGATGAAATGCTAGTCGGGTGAGCCCAAGCGTTGGGTGCCTCGGGCGTGCACTTGAGCCAAA
The DNA here is from genome assembly GCA_004837865.1 of Musa balbisiana. Taxonomy (NCBI): domain Eukaryota; kingdom Viridiplantae; phylum Streptophyta; class Magnoliopsida; order Zingiberales; family Musaceae; genus Musa; species Musa balbisiana. The sequence goes on along the minus strand of CM017188.1, from coordinate 10,891,981 downwards.
TCGAATCAACTTCAAGCCTGGGTTTGATTGGGCGAGTAAGTTGGTTCAATCGAACCAACTAATGTAGGCTATACAGGCACTTACCCTAACATTGACCTAGTGAAAGAAACTAGAAGCAAAAACCTGCTACTCGTCTGTCGCCTTCATGATGTGTTGTCCGCCACGACAACTTCGTCTGCCACCTACGTATGCTTCGTCCGCTCCGTTCGCCGCCATCGACAACCTTGTTTGCTTTGTCTGCTATTGCAACTTCATCTGCTGCCCTCTCTAGCTTTGTCCGCCATAGTCGGCAACCTTGTCCATTTTATCCGTCATTGTGGCTTCGTCCGTTTTCCGTTGCAGCTTTGTTTGCCACCGCTCCAGCTTCGTCTATCGCTGGTTTTCACTTTCCCCCACTTTCCTCCACAGATGCTTGTTACTTCTCCATCTTCTCATTTTATAGGTAATACTTTTGTGGAGTAACTTGCTGCACCATATTGAGGTGGTGCAGTGTTACTCTGTTAGGAGGTAAAGCTTAGAGTTCTAAGTTCTTCACATTGTGATCATATTTATCAATCGCAATATGTATATTTTTTAAATTTTAGTATTTAGGAGCACCTTATTTCGCTTGGGCAGGCACTTAGCGCTCTTGGTGTTTTGGGACCTTGGCACCTTTTGGCGCCTTGTGCTTTTAAAAACACTGAATCAAATTGGGGCTTCCGTGCCACATCTTTTATGATCCTCAAATGTGGCTGAACAAAGAAACAAATGTTCAACATAGTAAAGATGTTCTGGATGATTCATATCTATTCCTTCAAAGAGAGTAACTTTATATAAGCTTCATGACCTTGTGTTGCATTGCCCATCTCAGTTGTATTGCTGCTACTTTGATTTACATTTGCTAAGCAAGTAGGACACTCAAATGATTAGTTTAAAGACCAACATTACACACTCATGTTAGGTCACTAAATCTTTCATTAGGTAGATTATCTGGAAGTGTTTTAATATTCCTGATAATGACAATATAGTTATATACAACATATTTTATTGTATTTTTTTCACAAATGTTTATGTTGCCTCATCAAATGCATGACTTATTTATCTGACAATGCAGCCTGGAAAAACTCTTAGTGCAAGACGGTGGCATTCTTCATTCTCTGAAGAGGGACATTTGGACATAGCAAGAGTGCTTAGACGAATTCAACGGGGGGTGAGTAATTTGTCATAAAATCTCTTAGAGACTTACCTGATTTCATCGGTTATTCAAGAGTGTTTCTAGTCACTCTTGATTAGTGATGATACTTGTTGCTGTATGGATACTTAACCTATTGGTTCTTACACACTTACACTATAAAAGTCTTAAAGAGTAAGGAATTATATGATGGCAATGTTGACTAATTTTGTATATTGGCTTATAGCAATGTCATAGTGATGTGAATGATTGTTTCTCTGTGTTTTTGACCTCATCCATTGCTGCATACTAGTATCATTCATACTACTGACTGTGTAGATGAACAATGTATATTACTCAACTATGAGACTTGAAATGTAAAATCCTTCTCAAGGAGAATTATTGTAAGCAAGCCTTCTTTTTCTTCATTTCAGCTCATGTTTGTCCAGATGACTATCTTTGCCTCATTCCATGATCATGACCATACATTTTAATACTTGATGAGCAGTAGGGAAAAGAGCTAACACTAGAAGATTTGATCATCAAGCATGGATGAATAGGTGGATGGTGGTACTGAATTGATCACTGGTTAGAACATCTCAAATTAAGAAATTATAACTGGGAATATTGCTGCTAGAGAAAAAATAACTTAGATAATTTGTTTGACCTTGAGTCATATGCAATCCTATTAGGATATATATGTTTCCGGTCCAAGGGATATAGTACTATGAGCTTTGTCATATTCTAGCTATCTCTGATTTTGCTTACTCATGTATTTTCATGATTCTAGTTCACTATCTTTCCTAAAGATGTTCATTGTTATCTTATATTTTTTCCATGTTTTTTATGCTTCTACATTAGTTTTATCCAAAGTTCGTCGTACCACGATGTATCACCCTCTATGGGCAGTACATACTAGTCCGATTGAGAACCAATATGGGTGGTACATATTGATCTATTGGTATACTTCACTGTATCATGTGTTGGTACGTCGATACATGCCGTACTAATATTCGGTTGGTACACCGGTATAGACGGGTAAGGCGAACTATTATTTCATCCAAGGTTCATCGTGCCACAGCATATTGCTTGGTTCGAGTAGTATGTACGGATCTGGTAGGGGACCTGTATGAGTGGTACATTGATACACCCCCATGTACTGTGTGTCGGTATGACTCGGTACAGCTCGGTACGTACCATACCAATAGTTGGTTGGTATACCGGTATGAACCGGTAAGGCGAATCATGGTTTTATCTATTGTCTCATCAATCCATTGTAATTGCCCATTATACATCCTCATACAGATTATTTTTGTTTATCCCATTCTATCCTTTAGTGGTGAAAAGATAGTGCTTCTAATTGCTACCTTCTTGTTCATACTTGCTTCAGGTTCTGAACATATATTGATGGTTTCATATGCTTCAGATTTATTTATTGTGTGGTATCCCATACTATATAGTCTACACAATCATGGACCTTGTTCTTTGACAATGTCTTGCTTTGAGTGTGAGTTGTGGGAAAAATTTATGCTTCATTCTAGCATAAAAGGTGAGAGAGTTTGAGGCTAGGAATCATAGTAGCAGCTTTAAGCCTACAAGAACTTTAAGCAAAGAATAAATGCCTTCTCTACTGCACTATCATCTTGCTATCCCGTTTGATGCTCTGTTGTATGTAGCACTCACATGGTATTTGGTAACTCGCATAGAAAATTTTGTCAGGTATTTACCTGTCTTTATATGTATGCAAATTTCAAATGCCTGTACAAAATTTTCTGTCTTTTTTTGACATTCTTTTCGCCATCATGCTTGGCTTGCTAACAGAGTTGAAATTCATGATGGAATCGGATGTGATTATGTCTGTTGATGGATGTGCCCATAGCTTGCATTAATTTAAATTCAACCTCATGGATCACATATCCGCAGAACACTTGTGTTATTTCTATTTTTATTTGATGAAAATGTACACAAATCTGAGAAATTTTATGTGTTTTAACTTTTCTAAACAAGATTAGAGAAGCGCAACATCTTTGTTGACCTTGGTCAAACTCTAAAATATGTTCTTTTAACTTCCTGGCACTACATTGAAGTGCTGTCCTTTTTACAAAAATAATCACTTAGATGTCGTTTCTTAAAATATCTGATTTTTTATGTCCTAAATCTCATTTCATAATATCAGGGTGTTCATCCAACAATAAAGGGAGTAGTTTGGGAATTTTTGCTTGGGTGTTATGATCCTAAAAGTACCTTTGATGAGCGTACTCAATTAAGACAAAATCGGAGGTAATAGTTCTCTTTCTTGTCAATTAGATATCCAATGACAAGTTGAAACATTATAAAATTATTATCTTCCTTTCCATCTTTTCCCATTCTATTAGTAATTAAAAATTTGTCTTGTTTCACCATATTTTTTTGTCCTCTTTGAAACAAAAGTAACAAATCAATGTGGCTTTGGCAGGTCTGAATATGAGAGATTAAAGTCACAATGCAAAGAGATGGAGAATACAGTTGGTAGTGGAAAAATGATTACAACACCTGTAATTTCAGAAGATGGTCAACCTATCGAGAATCCTTCAAGTAATGGTGCTAATTTGGGAGAGGAACAACTACCAGATAATAAAACAGATAATGTTACTCAGGACAAAGAAGTCATCCAATGGAAGCTTACCTTACATCAGATTGGTAAAATATCTATGAACATAATTATCTAGAATCCTTCTGAGACTTTTACCAATAAAAGTCTATTCCTTCTATTATGTAATATAATTTGACATGAATATCATGTGAATTTGCTGGAATGATAATGACATTAAATGATAGCTTTATGCTGGAACAGGAAAAAAAATGTCTTGTTCTCGAAGAAAGTGGGTTAAGCCCATATTTTCAGGCTGCAAATTTCTACATTCATATGCCTTCATAACCTGTAGTTATGTCACAGTATTTCAAGAATTTATTGTTATATTTGCTTTAGAATTCCTTGTTTGTATATTCAGTAAGTTTCCTTGCTTGTTACAATGTCAGAGTACATGGTCATGGACTATAATAATTTAAATCGTTATGTTGGGTAACATCAGAAAAGTGCTTTGATATCAGATGTGATGTAGGACAAGCGCTCTATGTAGGATAATTGCATGGAGAGCAAAAAAATATTTTTATTTTTTTAGTATTTGATAAGGGAAAGATAAAGTGAGGAAGTGGAATATAATAGTGAAAGGTGATGATGAAAGATAAAAAAGAAAGAAAATATAATACCAGATTCCTTCAGTTTTTTAGAACCACATCTAAAGATAATGGCCTCACACCAGATGTGCCTCATGTATAGATGATGGTGTCAACCTAATGGAGAGAGATGTCATACTCACTGTGGCTCTAGGAATTATGAATTGGGCTCACAATTCATATATATTTTAGTAAATACAACTTAATTATTCCATCTCTAGGTCACAACCAATTTTCCCCTTTTGTGTCCACTAAGTTTAAGGAGAAAAAGAACACGATTATGAAAATTACATAATTATTTCTTCTTTCCTTGTACGAGGAAGATACACCTGTAGTTTTTTTTTTCACAAATAATATTCTTTAATATCTGATTAATAATTAAACAAGGCAACAACAAACAAACCAGACAATACCAAAAAAGATTGAAATATTGTCATTTCACCATATTATAATGTAGTAAGCAAAAGTATAGCTTCATCTAGAAATTCCAAATTCAGCTATTTGCTGGCTCTGTTGTCTTTGTTCTTTGTTTTCTCAAGTGTGGACTAATTTGTTCTGATCATAAGTTTAGATGGTACTTAATTTAATAATTTGTTATGGTAAGGGAAGTCTTAGCTTCCATGACTATTTGCTATCTAGGCTTCCTTTATTTAGAAAAACTGCTTAACAATATTGTTACTGGAAACTACATAATTCCCTAGTCTCTTCATATTACTTGATTCCTATTGCTAAGAGCTAATGACTGTTATTTCTGTGTAAAAAAAAAATCCTTGAAATTAGGTTTGGATGTCGTTCGTACAGATCGGGCACTTCAATACTATGAGACCCCAGAAAATCAAGCAAGGCTATGGGATATTCTTGCGGTTTATTCATGGATAGACAAGGAAATTGGTTATTGCCAAGGTGAATACATTTCAATAGAACAAATCAAAAGAATTTGATGCTCCTTTGTTTAATCTTCTTTTATCCTTTTCACTTGCCTTCTTCTGATATCCAGTTTGTAAACAGGAATGAGTGATCTTTGTTCACCGATAATAATTGTCATTGAAAATGAGGCAGATGCTTTTTGGTGCTTTGAACATCTTATGCGTAGAGTGGTATGTAATTTTTTTTAATTTACTGGAGGTGCTTTTCCTTGGTAATTAAAGTTTATGTTGTCGGAATAATCATTGTCTTTAAATGCAAACATACTCCCATGTTTTTGTCATACCTTATCTTGAAATAGTAATAGTGTTGAACTATGTAGCACTTGGAACTTGTACACTTATCTGATGCATAGACTGTTGATATTTTTTGTTAAGTGAAGGTGCCCTTATTGTAATCAAAGTTGACTCTCGTGGAATGATCTATGTTTCTTTATGTACGCACAAATTCCCATGGGCATGTCATCAAATATCTCGAAATGGTAACTGTGTTGTACTATGATAAAAGTAATTTGAGGCATGAGAAACTTAATGTATACTATTAAGGATTAAAAGGCAAGTATCTGTTTATGATAACTAGGTCATACATGAGATAAGAAAAAAAATGTCCCATTATACAATAGTTCCCTTTCCAGAAATAATCATGGAACAATCCCTTTCCTTGGATAAAGGCAAGGTGGTCAATGTGTCTATGGATAAATATATTTGTAAATTAGGAAGCATGTAGGATAGATAGAGTGTGAGAAATGATACAGGGATGTTACTGATGTGGGTGTTGGAGGAATCAAATTGAAGCTATGGGTATATAAGTTAGAGAAGAAGTGGAAAGACATGAGACATTAAGCAAGTTTGAAGGGAAAAAGAAGTCCAAAGGCTAGAGTTGTTTGTTCAAAACAAAACTTACCTTATTAGTTCATGTAACACCCCTATTATTCCCACATCGGAAGTGAGCTAAGATTAAGATTAATTTATAAAGGTATGATAGGTGTACTACTATCAACTTTGATTTAAGTATTTTGGCTGGTAGTTTGGGCTCAACGAAGTTCTATTAGGTCGGGTTGTGATAATTGCTATCAGAACCGATCTAGTGTTAGGGCATGATGAGGGGATCAAGTAAGAAATGACTATCTATGAATAGGGTCAAAGGATATACCATGATATAAAGCTATCATTGGGCTATGCCTCACATGCACTATGCTAGGATTTAATTTGAACTATACTGAGCCTTGATGAGAATGTCAAGCCCTTAAGTGAAAGGGGATTGTAATACCTCAATTAATTTTACATCAAAAGTGAGCTGAGACTAACATTAACTTATAAAGTTCTGATGAGTGTATTATTGTCAAAATAGTAATTTTAGCGTAAGCATTTTGGCTCAACAAAGTTGATAGGCCAATTATTTCATTAGGTCAGGTTGTGACAGTTCAAGAGAGAAACTTGTAGTAGAGGGTACTGCTCTACCAACTAAAAATTGGCTTATTAATTATGTTGAAATGGGCATGCTATATTGCATTGCTATTCAATAGGTCAAGCTGTATGTCAAATGCCTTAGACTAAGGATTAAAAAAATTTATCAGAGCTAGGGTTACGCTCAGTAGCCCAACCATAAGAGGCTTACCATCCATAATTAAATCTTGGGCACTCGAGGGGTATCTCTACAAACCGACACCTGTTTTTATTGTCATGGTTCCTTCTTTTTCCTTGTTTAATATTTTTTCCATGTAACTCTAAACACTTTCTTCTTCTCTTTCTCTCACTTCCTCCAACTCTTCCTTTTCCTCCTTGTCATCTCTCCCCCACTGATTTGACACCTTGCCACCACCACTTGCTGCCTTACCATTGCCATCCTGCTGTGTTTCCCCGCCTCACCATTGCCATATTGCTATGTCATCACTGCCCAACTGCTGGAGCACTTCTTCCTCCTTTGCCTCTGAAACGGAACACATCCTCTTCTTCCTTCTCTGCTATATCTTTTCCTCTGCCTCCTCTACCTCCACCTCATCCTCCTCTTTGTCTCCCCTTACCTCCCTCTCTCTTTGGTCGGTGCTGATTGGTACGCCAGCATACCCTACCATCACTACCATGTGCCACTACACCAGTACATATTGGGCCCATATTGGTCTGGTCAATGATTAGTACAGGTCTGATACTGAGATATAAAAGCTTGTCTTAGACAATTGCGAAAGGGAATAAAGCAAAATTTTAAATAAATTAATATTGACAACCGATAGAACAATATGATATTTGTATATTGGATGGTATATAGATCTATACCATCCAGCATAAATATAATAAAAAATTAAATATTACTTGATACCGACTTATATGGTCTGTTACCATTCCTTGGTTGGATGACTTGTAAAACTGTATCTTATGGTCTGACCATTATATAAATCCTTGATGAAGGATGAATAAATTTGCTTGTCTTTGAATCATAAAAGAACCTGGTAGCACATTTTCTCATTGTGAAATGAAAGTCTCTCTTTGATTTCAAAGACCAGTACATGCTTTGAAAAGAAGAGAGAGATGTGCTAGCATGTATTGGTCTTTCAAAGCATCCCTCTCTACTTTTAAAAGCATGTCTTTCAAATCATAATTGCATTTGGATTTAAACAGTGCATTGGGTCTTTTTCAGATTGGGCGTATAAAAAAACTCAAATATGTGCTCATTCGTATTAATCTATCTGTGGACATCTTTAGATTGCTCTTTGCCATCTTAATGCACATATCTTGCTTTTTTATTATTTAATTCACTCAACAATTTGGTCTTTGACTATAATCGAAGTGGTACTTCGGCATGTTCAAATCCAAACTTGGATGCCTTATATGTTTTATTCCTTATTTACTTTTACTTTGAACAACTCTGTTGTCCCATTGGGTTTTCCTAGTGACAATGGGGACTATTATGATGTTGTCAATTGGCATTTGGCTTCCACAATTTGTTAGACATCAAGAATTTTTGGATGATCAATGTTGTTAACTAATCTAGCGATTGTCTATTGGAGTTAATTATTGGTACCAAATCCATGAATGCTTTAGTAAGGCTGTAGTATCACATAACCATTAAGGATAACAATACGGTGGGTTTTGCAATCTCCATCTTTGACCTGAGGTCGATTTTGTGCACCCTATTCTCATCTCATGGATCATTGTACTGTGGCAACCAGTTGTATTGATCTAGTCAGCACTGACATATTGCGCACCAGATGTATTGGTTTTTATAAAAAGGTAAAAAATGGTTAGAAATTCACAAAAATCCCTTTCTAAGGTTTTTTTAATACTAATCTAATGGTAATTTTATCATATTTAAATAAGAACAGAGTATATATGAGGCATAAATGAATAGGAATTTATCTTTTGAACACTAATTGCTGATTAGGAACTTTAATCACAGCCAGAGTGTGAGAAAAAGATCGAGAAAGAGGGTGATAATGAGAGAGTGAATGAGAGTGAGTGAGCCTGAGTGAAAAGGTGGAGGGAGGGGATTAAAGCTCTAAATGAGGCCCAACGGTCAATTTAATCATTGGGGTCAAACTTGGCCCAATTAAGGTCGGTATCAGTCAAATCCTGATTGGTGCCAACCTGTGTTGGCCGATGCAACTTGAGTTTGGCCAATACTTGATCTATTTTGTTTGTCCATGTATGACTGCTAGTGGATTGGTATGTATCGCCCATTTTATACCGTTTCAAGTGGTACTTCAAACAATGTCCCATCTTATCAGGTTTGATGATTCTGACCAAATGGGAGAAGGGATTGGATGATGGTGCCACAACTTCAAATCTAGGGTTGACGATGAGAGTCATTCTAGTAATGGAGGAGGTTGATGGAACTCTTATGTCTCATATCCCATATGGATGGAAAGGTATTGCAAATGAGACATTGAGAAGGAGAGAGAGAGTGGGAGGGAGGGAAAAATCAAAATACGCATTGGGAAGAGAAGAGGGAGAGACCGAGAAGGAAGAGGAGCAAGGAGAGAGTAAATTGAAGGAGGAAAAATACAGACATAATAGAGAATTCAGAATGTGAAATCTTAAGAGTTAAAGATTTAGATTAGGATTAGGTGATACTATATGAGAGACTCTATTTTAGTTTATTCGAAGAAAACCCGCACAAATTGGAGTAGATTTTGGTCAACAATTCATAGGTTCACTAACTATTGTCCTACTTAATGGCCAAGGAGAGAAGAATCAGATCTTTATATAATGTACCTTCATATCCTAATAGGAATAGAGTGATTTTGAACTAATTTCAAACTCTTTGAGAAAAAGAAAGAATGGCAGAAAGGAGAAAGGAGAGAGAAAGGCTACAATACGTAGTTACTGGGATAAGATTTACTAAAACAATTTATTTTTCCTGCTCAATATTGGATTGATAGTGGATGTTTCATGTTGTTACTATCTCCAACTCAAATTCTTTACTTAGGAAGGGTGGATTCTGATACTTTGCTTATTCCATATTTATTTTTTCTTCAATTATTTGCTAGATCATGTTCTATACTACTTAGATTAAGGTATTTTATTAAATTTCTATTTTGCTTCCCTCATGTTTTCCTTTTCTTTGTTAAAACTTGATGTGTTTCTGATACCCTATTTTTATGTCATAAAAAGTAGCTAGATGCTTTTGGATTGAAATGTGACTCGTATGGTTTGTTTTTGTCATTGTCAAGAGAGAGAATTTCAAATCCACATCTAGTACTATTGGAGTTCGGTCTCAACTGACGCTACTTTCATCTATATTAAAAACTATTGATCCAAAACTCCATGAACACATAGGTATGGCCTCTATCATTTCAGTGTGAGTATTTATGTCAATTGTTCATAATTTAATTTGCTTCACATTTTTTCTTCTTATCTGATTTCCAATGCACTGAACATTCGCTGAAAGTTGTATCATCACCCGTTAAATTATCTGTATATGAAGTGTTGGGTACAGTCCTTGATTAACTTCATGAGTTCAGTCTCTGTATAAGTTAACATATGAACATGAAAATGTTGACATCTATGTTTTTTTTTGAAGTATTATTTGAGTATTAACATTGTGAATGCTCTACCCAACCTAAAATTGTTTGGAAAATGAACAGGGATCTTATTTTGGAGAAAAAATAACTTCATAATCCTTAAGATAAACAATGCATTATAGTATCTTTTGTGAACTTCTGGTGAACGAACATTATATTCATCAAGCATCACTAAAATACTGGAGATTCCATCACTATAAGTAGATTGTTTTGCATATCATTTGCTTTTATCTAAAGAAAATGAGTAAACACAAAGCACAAAGTATGAAATGCTCTGAAAAATGTCATACTTAAATATAGAAGCCAGCCTGTAGAGACCTGATTATCTGGTAACAAATGGAACCAAAGAAGAGAAACTTTCCCTTAATGAGTCATAATGTTCAATCTGACCAGTGAATTACCTGACTAGCTTAACACTAGTTTGGCCTTATGGTGTGTAAATATACATCTAGAAGATGTTTATAGAAGGATTGTGATATTCAGAAAATATTAGTTTTTTTCTTGATCCTTGTGGCTGATTCTTGGATTCTGTTAGGATGAGTTTCAATTAGCATCCTAAGCGTGATACATTATTACTTTCTTCAAGTTTTCTTGTTCTTTTCCCTTGATGTTTATTCATGGATGCTTAGTTTACTTTTTTTTCACCTTGAATTCCTTTTCCATCTGTAAGTTGGAAGTGCTAATTCATGAAAGAACATCAGTTGGTGGCTTATTGTCTTGTTGTTGATACCTGTGTCCTAGTTGGTATTTCAGGCATTAATATGTAGCAGTCTGGTGACACTATATTACGTTTTTTTAAATTCCTAAAACAATGTTCGACAGCACATTATGAAAAAATGGATATAATTTTCATGAATTTCTGAAAAAGATATTTTAAATCAGCCCTATTTAATATTTCTGATGAAGAAAATATGACAGAGAATCTGGATGGAGGGGAGTTTTTGTTTGCCTTCCGTATGTTGATGGTCCTCTTCCGTAGAGAGTTCTCGTTCGTTGATTCTTTGTACCTTTGGGAGGTAAGCTTCTTTTGGATTATTCCTGTAGTTGCTTTTTAATTTAAAATTTCATACTGCAAAGCACCATTATGAACCTCAATGATATTTAATAAGATTGAAAGTGCTTTTGCTCCTCGCATCCTCCCACTACCAATTTCTGATTCATCACATGTACATATTATATTGATGGGTGCTGCTGGAAGACTATATGTAACTGTTTATTCTTATTCATTCAGCTGATCTGGTCTATGGAATACAATCCCCATCTCTTCTCCGTCTATGAGTCAGATGATTCAGCTAAAAAAAACCAAGATGGGCCAGGAAATGAAGATCTAATGCGGTTTGGAAAGTTTGAGAGGGAGAATGTCAAGTCTGGTCAGAAAAATCAAGAAGCCACTCTATCCATCTTTTTGGTTGCCAGTGTTCTCGAGTCCAAGAACAAGCGGCTCCTGCAGGAAGCAAAGGGTTTAGATGATGTTGTGAAGGTTGGTCCATTTCCTCTCCTTTGCTATCTTCCTATCTTCTTCCCTCAACTCTTGCTTGCTTTTGGCCTCTCATACTGGTGGGCTCTCATGGCAGATATTGAATGATATTACTGGAAGTTTGAACGCAAAGAAAGCATGCGATGAGGCTTTGAAACTTCATATTAAGTATTTGAACATGGTATTTATCTCATTTAATTTTATTCTAACTCTTAGTTAGGAATGTTATTTCTCAAGTTTATTGACTAGGTATTCTCTTTTAGGCAAAGGCAGCTTAGTTGGGAAGCCAGAGATTGGGAGGACCATCTGCCGGGGAGTTATGCAGAACAGGAAGCATCATACAGAGAATTCCATTTTATTTCACAAAGTTCTCTTGTTATTCATTAATTTCTTTCATTCTTTCACACTGCAATATGATTTTCTTGTAAGCTCAAACGGAAGATGAAATCTGAGTCTACTTGTACCTAAAAAATATAATGTCTTGAGGTCTAATGAAACTTATTGCATCTGAGAAACTTATCCTAAATATGACCTTCTTTGCCATATTCTTCTGTTCTAAGTTGCTTAGTGCTTAGTGATAGAGTAATCAAGTGTAATGTATCAATTGCCTCAATACATAAAAGAATCAAGATCAAATCAAAAGTTTCCAACTTCTTCAATACCAAGCCTATATATGTCTCTATGTGTGTTTCTATTAAATCTGTTGTGCTTGGCTGTTTTAAATATTGTAACCCAAATTGAATTTCTTATTATTAGATAATCTTTTGCTGAAATATTTATCAATATTTTCACAATTTAACTATATAAGTACAAAAATCAATGAAAGAAATTTGAAGATTAGACAATAATATGTTGATACTAGCAAAGAAAAAAAAGCACTCCTCATCCTTCCCGGTTTATATATATATATATATATATACATATATATATATACACATATATATATACATATATATATATATACATATATATATACATATATATATATACATATATATATATATATATACATACATATATTTATATACATACATATATATATATACATACATATATATATATACATATATATATATACATACATATATATATACATATATATATATATATACATATATATATATATATACATATATATATATATAATACAAAGGATAAATGATAAATATGTTAAATGACGGGGCAAGGAATGCTTCCCCGTCCTTATCCTCGTTTCATCTCTCATAGTCCATCCTTGCCCCATTCTCGATTTAGATGGGGCGGGGGTGGAGATGGGGAATCCCCATCGTGAGTGGGGAACTCACGAGTTCTTGGTATATTTATAATTAATTATTTTTTAAAAATACTATCAAACCTAATTAATAATACTAAAATTTACATATAACAAAAGATAAATATATCAAAATATAAATAGAATCAAAATTATCAAAACATACTAGAGAGATAGGAGGAAGATAAAGAGATGGAGAAAAGGCATAGGATTACGATGATGGACTAGGTGAGGCCACGAGGTGGGTGGGGACGATTGTGATGAGGGGATAGGAGTGTTGTGATGAAGAGAGAAGTTGAAAAGAGGAAAGAGGGAGAATGGAGTGTCCGATGGGAAGAGGAGGAGAAAGATAGTAGAATATTAATAAATCACCATCGTTATTCATTATTTACCATTTGCAGCCATTGATCGTTGGAGGAATTACGTTTTGTTGATGAAAGGGAGGAGGAGGAATGATGAAGGCAAAGTCAAATAGTCGACGTCACCTATGGGTAGGGGCTGGGTGTGCACAACGCACAGGTTCACGAGGAGGAATTATTATTGTTAAACAAGAAAATATTTCATTTGATTTAATTGAACTAAATTGTTCTTAATTGAATCATAATTGATTCAATCAATATCACTTTATCTAATTTAAATAATAAAATTTTGATCATGCTTGGGCCTAGCATCTTAGCCCATGTATTAATGGGTTAGGTATAGGGTGGGGAATGCTCTTCTTGTCCTCGTCTCATATTTGTGAAATATAATACACTTTCATCCTTACCCATCCTTATTTATTTTCTCTGTCTCCCTCATATTAGGGATGGGTCCCCATAGGTGTTTATACCTGCGGTGTGACAAAGGTGGGATTAAGCATAGGATCTTATAATATACCATTAAATTTCTTATCAGTTAAGCTAGTTGACACCCTCAGAATAAATCGAGAGATCAAAACCTCATTCAACATAAGGCTAATTACATATTACCCCCATATAATTATACATTTTTAGCATCCTAGTCTCTAGATTTAAAAAATTTATATTGAAATCTGTATAATTATGAAAGTGAAACATTTAATTCCATTTATCCTAACATTGTCGGTTTTACCAACAAAAGTACGAAAATAATGAGCAAAAAGATAATTACAATAACCTAATTACGTTTTTGGTGGTGGCGAATGACGACACCGTTGGGGGCCATGGGTGACTATTGTAGATGAGGAGGGAGAGCGACGATGAAAGATGAGGCAAAGGGAGAGGAGGAAAAGGATGATGAAGATGTCGATGCTTTACATCTTTGTCGACTCCGCTCGACAACTATGTCGGTGCCGATGCAGATTTAAAGTAGTGAAAGGGTTGCTTAACATCTGCATCAGCACCAATATAGATATAGATGTAGTGCGGCATCACTTTGCATCTACATCAACACCAATAATGATGTGGGAAAGGGTGGTGCCCTTTTGCATCTATATTGATATAGATACCAAGTAATCATTTCATCGCTCTACATCTATATCGATGTCAATGTAGATGCTGAGCAGCTCTGTTGTCGCTTTGCATCTCGCGCTAACACAGATGCCAAGCTTCAGCATCTACGTCGTCCTTGTCCTTTTCTCTCTTTGTCTTACCTCCCATTGTCGCTCTTCCTCCTCATCCATAATAGTCACTCATGGCCTTTAACAATATCGCAATCCACCAACATCAAAACGTAACTAGGGTATTGAAATTATTCTTTTGTCCATTTATTTAGTGTTTTCGTCGATAAAATTGATAACGTTAAGATAAATGGAGATAGTTGTTTCACTGTCATAAACTATAAGAATTTCAATATAAATTTTTTAAAATTAAAGATTATAATACTATTTTTTTTAATTTAAAGATTGAAATACTAAAAAAAAGTATAAGTTGTGAAAGTAATATGTAATTAGCCATCGATCATACTTCCTCACATGCTATATGATGATTTGAACTTGAAGAATATATTTCATTCAATTAATTATCAATACATTATTTTTAATGGTATTTGTTGGCGTGATATGCTTTGTTTCATTATAACTTATTTTAAAGTCACTATTTTATAATTTGATGAAATTTCTTTAGGCTTGTGAACAAAATTAAAATGAAACGAGTTTTAGTTCCTAACTACAATATTTTTTTTTCCCAAGTATGTAATGCTTGTAATTATATTTGATTCTATTTGATATATTCTTATGTATAAGAAAAAAAGAATTAGTTATTAAGCTTGGAGGTCCCTCAAAGTAGACAGTGTTATGTCATATAATTTACATTTACCTTTCTAATATTACTTTAAATTAAACATGAATAGATTAGAAAGTCACTTGAACTTGGACATTAAAATCTTCTAGGCATAATTACTAAAAATATTAATCGGTATATCTTAATAAAATTGAAATTAAAAAGCATAATATTTGATTTATTTTTAATTATAGTTAATATTTGTCCATCTTAATTCATCCATAATATATTACACTATTTTCACAAATTTGAAGGGTAAATTTACAAAAGTTTTATCACGTGCATGACACGTGCTCGGATGCTCCATGTGTGAGTCGTCGAAACCCTCCGCGTCTGTCCCCCTCCATATCACTAGAACGAAACCCAGAATACTGTCGGCGGATCCTCTCGCGTCTCTCTGCTGCCCGGTGAGAATTCTTTGATGTTGCTGTCCACGATTGATCTAATTGCTTGCTTTAGTTTTCTGTTTCTTTCTTGTGTTCTTTAAGGGCTTGAACGAGTGATTTGCTTCAGTGATTTCGTTTTCTTTGAGATGGTCGGTCTATCGTACTTCATGCTTATGATTGTAAGGTGTTGCGATGGTTAGGGATTCCTGCCGACGAAGATGTATCTGCAGTTCTACATAAACGAGAATGGGGACAAGGTGTACACCACCAAGGTAGCTGCTTCACTTCAGATTTCTTTAATTGCAAACAATAATCTTGTGGCTGGATTATGACGGAATTCCTGTTTTATCTTACTTCGGATTGTCCTATTTAAGGGCTTCAATTTGCGTTACGATGTGCAACTACATTAACTTTATGGTGTTCTATGGTTTTCTTACTGCAGAAAGAGTCGCCGGTAGGGATGGCAACCCAATCCGCTCATCCAGGTGGCAATTTTTTTTTATTTGCAGCATTCATGTTTTTCGTTTTTCTTTTTTTTGCACACTATAAATTTGTTAATTGGTATATAGTTTTGAAGCTGACGGAAGATCAAGTTGAATATTTGGCAACAAGAGCTTGTTTTTGTTGTCAAATTGCTCAATTGAGGAATTCTATGCTACTAATTTTGAAATGCATGACTTACTTCCAATGCTTACTTTTGTATTTGTTAAAACTGGTTTAAACGAGCTGGACAGAAATGAAAAAGCTGTTGTTTGTGTTTGGGCTAAACAAACAAATGGTTGCTTGTGATTGACTTGTGCTTGTGAAGGTTTTCATAATCTTGAACAGAATAAATCTGGGCTGAACATGAGTTTAAACTTGAGTTGTTTGTGAACTCAACTATCATTATGGCCCTACCTATAGGATAGGGAGGAACAAAGATAGGGACTAAAGGGAGATGGCCAGAAAAAAATGGTGAAATGAACAATGATTTGTGAAAATGGTAGATCAAGGATGAGGGTCTCTCAGAGAAAATAGAGAGAATATATCAGAACAAATGCAAGGTGATTAGGGTTAGTAATTGCTATTTATATAACCTTTTAGTATAGAAAATCTGATTTTCATATATCAACATCTGTCAATCCAGGTGATGAAAAATATGTTTTACTAATTTTTTAATGTATCTTCTAAATTGAGCTTGTATCAAGCAAACAGCAATCTTACCATTGAGATCTTGTCTCATTAAGGAAATAATTATTGGGATCTTGTTTAAACTTGGTTGATTATAATTCCAAATGAACTGAACTTGAATCAAACACAAACTTGAATTTGGTATGCTTGCAAACAATGAGCTAATTTGATGGGCTTAGTTGGCACATTACATTAAATGTTTTAAGTACCAATGTTCTTTTGGACATTCGCATCATAAAAAAAAGGTTCCCTTGTAGAAGATACTTTCTTAGGTGAAGTGGTATTTACTGAGACGAACTGATCACTTACACTTCAAACTTAATGTCAACCCAGAGCTTTCCTCTTGGTCTTATGCTATTTGAATCTCAACTCTCTTTCTCCAGTCCATCTGCTCTAGGATATACTGGATCTTAATTTAAAAATTGAAAAAAAAAAAAAAAAAAAAAAAAAAAAAAAAAAAAAAAAAAAAAAAAAAAAAAAAAAAAAAAAAAAAAAAAAAAAAAAAAAAAAAAAAAAAAAAAAAAAAAAAAAAAAAAAAAAAAAAAAAAAAAAAAAAAAAAAAAAAAAAAAAAAAAAAAAAAAAAAAAAAAAAAAAAAAAAAAAAAAAAAAAAAAAAAAAAAAAAAAAAAAAAAAAAAAAAAAAAAAAAAAAAAAAAAAAAAAAAAAAAAAAAAAAAAAAAAAAAAAAAAAAAAAAAAAAAAAAAAAAAAAAAAAAAAAAAAAAAAAAAAAAAAAAAAAAAAAAAAAAAAAAAAAAAAAAAAAAAAAAAAAAAAAAAAAAAAAAAAAAAAAAAAAAAAAAAAAAAAAAAAAAAAAAAAAAAAAAAAAAAAAAAAAAAAAAAAAAAAAAAAAAAAAAAAAAAAAAAAAAAAAAAAAAAAAAAAAAAAAAAAAAAAAAAAAAAAAAAAAAAAAAAAAAAAAAAAAAAATTGCTTGGAGTGTGATTGCCACCAAAAATGATTATAGCTTCAATCTACAACAGGTTTGTCGATAATTATTGGGAAATGATAATTTCTTTGGCACTTGAAGCCAAAACTAAGTTTGAAGCTTGGAATCATCTTGGTTTCAGCTGGATTGGCCAAAACAAAACAAGTTATGTAACAGGAGAGGGGAAGTGATTTCATTTGGATTGGACAGGCGTACTTCTTATTGTCTATTAAGTGCAATTTCCAAGATTTGAACTGCCAAATTTCCAATGCTTTTTTTGTCCAGCTGTCCAGTGGAAACAAAACTTTAAACAATTTATTTCACGTACAACTTCTAGTCACTTTTTTGTTGGTACTTCATGTGCAAGCTTGTACTACCTATCAAGCATGTTCTTGAGATTGATAAATTTTTTGTAGTTATTTCCTTTTCAAATATTTTCATTATTTATTTTGAATAATTTGGGAACTTAGGCTGCACCTAACATGCGATTATCTTTTGCTAGAAACATGTATGCATTTTTTTATAACTGCTATTAAGTTATAGGCTTTACATTTGTAGTTGGCTCAAGTTAGTTTAGTTAAAAGGGTAAGTTATTCTTTATCTAAAGCTCATATCATTGCATTTATCACTTTGATAAGTATAATAGTCCACTTTTGATTGTAGGTCTTCTAGGAGCACTTAGTTTCTGGTTGGTTATTCTTACACATTATTGATTAGCTAGATTAAAACTAAACAAAAGAAGTCAGCTAAAACTACGGCATACTGAAGAAACTGCATACTGTTGAGTATATTGTCAAATTTGTAACTAATCTGAGCATCTAAATGCTATAATAAGTCGTCATAAGTAATTTGTTATTTATGTATGAGAGGTTTCGGCAATATCATTCGAGATTTGTTACTTATGCCTGAAAGGTTTCAGCAATAGCATCTGCTCATTGATTGACTTGTTTTACTGTTAGTCATAGGAGAACCTGATTTCATGCCGTATAAAGTAGAAAATATATAGCAAACTGTTAGTCATAGGAGAACCTGTTTTGCTTGGCATGTGAAAAATTCGTATTCCTTCACATAGTTAAAAGGGTAAGTTATTCTTTATCTAAAGCTCATATCATTGCATTTATCACTTTGATAAGTATAATAGTCCACTTTTGATTGTAGGTCTTCTAGGAGCACTTAGTTTCTGGTTGGTTATTCTTACACATATTGATTAGCTAGATTAAAACTAAACAAAAGAAGTCAGCTAAAACTACGGCATACTGAAGAAACTGCATACTGTTGAGTATATTGTCAAATTTGTAACTAATCTGAGCATCTAAATGCTATAATAAGTCGTCATAAGTAATTTGTTATTTATGTATGAGAGGTTTCGGCAATATCATTCGAGATTTGTTACTTATGCCTGAAAGGTTTCAGCAATAGATCTGCTCATTGATTGACTTGTTTTACTGTTAGTCATAGGAGAACCTGATTTCATGCCGTATAAAGTAGAAAATATATAGCAAACTGTTAGTCATAGGAGAACCTGTTTTGCTTGGCATGTGAAAAATTCGTATTAAGTGCACTAACATTTCTTTCTTTGTTATGTAGCTCGCTTCTCCCCAGATGACAAGTATTCCAGGCAACGGGTGCTTCTGAAGAAACGGTTTGGGTTGCTTCCAACCCAGATGCCATCCCCAAAATACTAGGTTCTTTGCCTCCCAGCTCATATCTGTTGACTGCAGCAGATCTGATGAAGTTGATCTATTAACATTATGAAAATTCTAAGCTTTCTGTGTGACTAAGTTGACTATGGCCTGTCTTGTGCAACCATTACGCTCAAAACTTGCTGCGGATAGTTTGCAATGAGTTTAAATCAATTATGGTGATAACAAAAAGTACCTGATGCATATTGAGTAATGTACTTGTAGGGAATGTATTGACCACTTCTTTGTCAATTGTGCATCAGCTCTCTCTGTCTCTAATATGTAGGTAACCTCTTAAATCTCTCTACAGAAAATTCATGAGATTTTGCTGGTGCCTACAATTGCATACAGCAAGACACTCAGCTGACGGCTATTTATTTTCTCTGATACGAGGGTTTCAGAAACCAAAGGCGGAAGTTAACAGTGTTTCTGAAAGCAAATCCTCAGTTCTGATTCAAAATTGGCTGGTCCTATGGGTGTCACAAGAACAGTCCTAGGCATTGAATTGAAGAAGCAATAGTGCAATGTAGTTCATATGCTAAGAGATGCTAATGTATTGGAGGCCCAAGAAAAGGCCCATCAGTTGATGGCACCTCTCTGATACGGATATCTTGTTGTTGAACATAATACTTATGTCATAAAAAAGGTTTCATATATAACACAGATTTCTTGCACACAGTTCCAAAAATGTTTTAGATTTGGCATTAGAGTGTATGGAATTGTGTGATTTCAGATGTTGCCTGCCTGATATTGTGAGCTACAGCATAATCCTACAAACTCATGGCAAGCTCTCCTTGTGGTTGTGTTTGTTGCCTGCCTGCTATAGTGACCCACAAAACTCTGTCAATGCTTTTGAATTAGAATATAAGCCCTATCAATTATGTGTGAATTCGAACATAAATCCTTTTAATTGTGCAATAATGTACTAACTTGCAGGATGTTCCAATGAGATCAATCTGATATGACTGGTTTTACTTGTACTTGATATTAGCTATATTTCTGTGGATGATACCTATTTTATAGAAGATCATATAAACTATCCAAGTTCAAATTTGGTGGAGTCGGATCTGATTCTGGTAAGCTTGCTATTAGTTTCGCACTGCGGTCTGCGGTTGTGTTGCGTTGAAGGGTCCCAACTGCTTACTATCGATGCTGACGTGTCATTCAGCCTGTACCAATCCACAGCCCAGCGTGGGGCTCACCATGTGTCCCACCAAGGGATGCGTCGGAACGATGCCACGACATCATCTATGAAACCTTCCAGATTCATATAGCAGCCGTTCATTGGTAGGAGCCCCACCTGCCAATTGTGGGCTCCATCAACTCTGAACGGTCGGATCAACGTACGATCCTTAAAACAACCGGAGAGGCTCACAGCCCATCGCAATAACAATAGAAGCCCTCTCGTTCTCAACTCCGCCGCCTTCGCGGATCACTGCAACTGATCTGTTGGATCGATCGATCCATTCAATAGATCGAAGGAGAGGGACTGGGAGGAATCGGAGGTGCTTCGCGATTGCTGTTGTCGTGATCGGGGAAGGGAGGATGACGGAGGCTATGGTGCGGAAGAAGCCGGGAATGGCTAGCGTAAGGGAGATGCCCGTCCTCCAGGACGGGCCGCCGCCGGGCGGGTTTCTGCCCGTCAGGTACGCCCGCCGCATCCCTAGTAAAGGCCCCAGCGCCGTTGCTATCTTACTCGCCGCTGTTGGTGCCTTCTCCTGGGGCATGTACCAAGTCGGCCAGGGCAACCGCGTCCGCCGGTCAGTTGATGGCTTGCTTCCTGATCTCCACACCCCCCCCCCCCCCCCCCCCCCCCCCAATTACCTTTGCATAAATTAGAAATTTTCAATTTTTGTTCAAAAATCTAAATTTTCTGTTTGGACTATGATGAACTACTGGTTTCTTGATCTCGTTCTTTGTGTAAGCAGAATCATTAAAGCTAATTTGATGGATTTCTAATGTGTGCATGTAAGATATTTTTTCGATTGGAATTGACAGAGGAGATTTGAACTTTACACTTGAGATGTTTTATGCCGACGCGAGGAGGTATAATGTGAAAAATGCCAATTCGTGGATTGTTAATTAATTTCTACTAGTCGTCTATATGGATAATCTATTGTTACGTAGAATAGAGTTGTCTGGACGCCCTCTTCAGTGTTCTGCGAGAGAGCTTGCGGCGTTCTGTAACATGGCTTTAGGCTTTCGAAATATGCAAAGATCTAGGTTTAGCCTAAACGCTCTACTAATGAAAGATCAAAACAAGGATAATTGTTGTAGAACAGGCACCAACTTCTCTCGATATGTATGAGAAACAAATTTGTACATTCATATGGTTATAGGAAGAATGTTAGTGCTAATCACACTCTCCCCATAGGCTAAAATAGTTTTTGATTGGATTCCAACAGAAATTTTTACCTTCTTCTTGTGGCTTGAGGGAGGGATCTTCTACAATAAAACCATCATTCCTAAGGTCAGCATAGCAAATCACATATGTATGTTTAAAAGTTAGTTCATTTGAGCCAAAGCACTGTCTCCTGCCAATAGCACACTTTATCTCAGGCTTATTGCTGGAATCTAGATATGCGTCCTTTGCTAATGAGTCACATAAGTCATATCTTAAATGGCGGGCTATTCCCCTATTCCACTCTCAGAAAAACATCTTACTATGTTGACATCCAATGTCTCAAATCTGATTATGAGTGCCGTCTCCTACCCAACCTCTAAGTAACTATGCTAACGATAATTGGAAAAAATAAGTTCAACCCATAGATCCTGCTAATTCCTCATTAGAACTACTTCTTCTTTTATTTTAATATTCTAGAACATGTTGATAGTCTCATACATATAATTAAGTTCTTGATTTTTTTATACCCTTAAGATCTTAAAGTCAGTAAGGATTATCATGGTTAGGCAATTCCCCAGAGAAAGTTTCATATTCTCTCAGGTTCCATTTAGATTATATTATAAACAAACTGAGGTCTTTGACTTCTTTAAGGGACCAAATGAAGGGAAAAACAGTAAGCTCTACTCTTGTTATTTGTGTGATGTGTGTAAGCTAGCTTTATCACAAAGGTTGATTCTTCATTAAAGTCATAGCGCTTTCAAAAGACTTTAGATTTAACTGGGCCTACAATCAATTATGTTGGTACATAATGCATCTAGTGAAGCAGTAATACTTCCAAAATTCATGATGAAGGGGTACATTTTGACAGTGTCTACTGTGCTTCGCGACACACATTCTATTGTTACTGTTTACTTTCTTATGATCCTGTCTTATATGTTGGGAAAACAAGGACCAAGATTGAAGCATGATGCTTGTGTGAAGAGCAGAATTGATGGATATAGTGGTTTGGAAGACCTCTATGATGACATGGAAGATGTTATGTTCCTCAAATGGTAGCCAATTGCTGGGTGATTCGACTGGAGTTTCCCTTGACACATTCTTAATAAGCACACATATCCATGCTTCTTTATAATATCTTAATTTGCTTTATTCTTATGGTTGGATAGTATAGTTAGAATACCTTGGTGGTTATGCGCTATGATCTCTCTCTCTCTCTTTGTGGATGGGTTTTGATTAAGAAAAAACAAAGGAAATTTAGAAGTTAGCATAGGAAGGAGAGGAAGATATTTCATAGCATCTTTGCTGTCAAAAGCAATGATGATGGTTGTAGTGGTTTGAAAGAAGCCTAAGCTGGCAATGGAAACTATATGTTCATGATAGCCTACCTTTGGCCTATTCTGCCAAATGTTTACCTTGACACAGTTTCTTTAATTACTCTTGATGGTGTGTGCTTTGACTTCCTTCCCTCTCTCTTTCTCATATGGCGAGCAACTTTTGATAATAAATAAAAAATAGGGAAATAATAGTGTAAATATGAGAAATTAGATATTAGTAGACAGAAGAGGAGGAGATGTTTATTGCATATTAGTCACTTCAGAACAAACTTTGACAAGATGTTCATGCCTAATGTTTACTAATAATGCTTGAAGCTGTTAAAGAATATGTTTAAAAGGATACCATCCCAAGTTTGCTTTAATATCGCTTGGAGTGATTCGAGGCTCATGATGCACAATGGTAAAATAGTCTCTTGAAGTGTATTTGTTAGTGTGAGGTGAATGAAGATCCAATTCATGTGAAAATGCATGAAAGACAGTTGTAATTATAAAGAGAAAATCATGATGTATATTATAAGCTAGTTCATGAACAACAATTGGTGTTTTAAAGAAATATGAGAAGGTTAGACATTACAACTAGGAAATAGAATACTAAAAGAAAAAGGAGAAAGATAGTTAATAAAGAAACGATGGCAAGAGGAAGGTTAGCATCAATAGAGTAAAACAATAGCAAGAAGAAAAGAGAAAACTGAGAATATGAAGAGAAAGGACACTGAACGGCTGAACCTCATTTGCTATGAAAACCTACATATGCATTCTATTGAATTTCTGTTCATTTGATGGTTTAATCTACGAAACAAGAATAGGTATGTAACTAAACCATCAATTGTTAAAAAAAAAAGATATTGACAAATAAATAAAGATACACTTTCTTTAGTGTCTTATGCCTTTGGTTGCAACATGAGTTTTTGTTTATTGAGTCCTTGCACCTGAGAACATTGAATCCTTGTATTGCTTAAGCGCTTACCACAAACCTTGAGCAAAAGCAACAAACAATTCATTTTTTTTTCCAAGCAACAGTTCGCATAGTGGAAAGATAAGAATTAAGAAAAGAATACATCAATACAAAAGAAACATGGCATTTGATATGGTTAGAAAACATAGTATCTGGATCATCAAGTGAAAAATGCAAAGAAAAAAGTGGATAAGTTTGAATGAATAATGTAAAAGTTGTAACCATTTGGTATGTTGGACATGATTAGGAACTAGCAGAATTGGTAACAGTGACCACCTTTTCGGTACAATGATATGTGCCCCTGCTAGAACAATATGACCACGCACAGGTAATACTTCAAAACATTTGCATATCATTTCAAGCATGTGTCTAGAACATTATGCGATGAGAAACATTGGATTCAATTTGCTTTGTAACGAAAAACACATGATACAAGTATGCACCTGTAATGTTTCCGTTTTTGCATGATTCTTTATGCTTCTATTTTTTTGGTCTCATTTTGGTTCCTCAAATATGACTAAAACATATTATACACTTGTGGAGGCTGATAATGTGATAGTTGACATTGAGGGAGTTGGTGTGACGTCATTGAGTTTCAAGAGTCTAGCAAAATATGAGAAAGGGATCGGAAAGGGAGATACCACACAAAACCTAAACTCAAATCTCCTTAAGCTTTAGTGAGTTACGTCAACTTGATCCTGATTGGTTCAGCTTGGACATATTAACGATCAGGCTATGGCCTAATAAATAAATTTCAAATGGCCCATAACATGGAAAAATAAGAATGAATCTGTCACCACGATGGACTTGATACAATAATGATGGAAGCCATGTTTGAATTATCAAGATTCAAGAATTCAGTATAGATTAAATAGTTAACTCAACATTGAATAAGGACTTAAATTAGAGTTCCTTTTGAATGTTTGTTCAACAAAATAAACTTTAGCTAGTATTGACATAGTATCAATTTAGTTATCAACTTTTACAAGATTTCCCCAAAGACTTGAAACTTTGATAGTTTTTATTCATCTAAGGATTGCTTTTACCCGTTGTTTTTTGTCCATTCAATTTGATTTCATATATTCAAACAAATTGAAAGAGACCAAATTAACTTATTTGTGTTTCTTAAGAACTTTGAAATTCAGACTTTTGCGACAAGTCAAGCACTCAAGGATTCAAATGAATAAAAAAACCTCAACTAGAGGCTTCTGAAGCACGTAAACTTGTAATAGTTTATTATATGAATATTGATGTCTTCTTTCCTTGAATGCTGATGTTTTTCATTTAATTAAGATGGATATATACTGTTAGATGGATTGTTTGGTTGTTCATGCTAAGCATTAGATTATGATTATGAATCTGAAATGATGATTACTGTTTAGCTAAACATAGCTTCTTTTATGGTTAATAGGTTTGAGATTCTAGTTGGTTTCTAATTATATAGTGTGGTATGCAACTACATATTCCAACATTATGAAGAAATGTGAAGTTTTGTCATAGAAAATAGTTATATGTTTGAAATATTTTAAATATTATATTTGTGTTTTCATTTTTCTTGAGATAGAAATGTATCTGAATCATGCGATATCAATATACATCTCTAGCCATGCTACAGAACTAGCGATATCAATATACATCTCTAGTCATGCTACAGAACTAGTGACTTGTATACTCCATGATCTATGCTGACATGGAGCTTTAAAGCTGGGATTATGTTTTCCTTGATATTGTATCAAATAATTAATGCCTTTAATCAGCAAAATTGCTTGTCAGTGGGACAACAAAAGATGTGATATTATTTTTCATTTTATAGTCTGCATTTAAGTAGAAAAAGATACACATTGTTTTGTCTAGCATGAGGTGCTTGCCACTCGGCACCTGAGGCCAACACATTTCACTCTACTTTTGACTAACGAAGTTGAAGTTCAGAACCTTATAGTTTGGACCTAAGAAATTTTATTTCAAATTGTAGCTACTCAGGATAATTTTTGTATTGAAGTTGTAATTTTAAGTATAGCTAGTGTGTCTTATAGGAGCTAATTAATGGGGCATCCTGCAACTATACTTTTCACATGCATCCATTGCAATCTTTGTATTAGAATATTGTCGTCCAATCAAATAACCCTAACATTAAAATATTATATTTTTAGTTGGCACTGTACCTTTACATGCACTTGATATGGGGCTGAAGTGAAGCTGAGACCCATATACTTTTTTTATACTTTAATACATCTCTAATATGTATATGGTCCAAAAACAAAACCATCTATCAAATAGTACATTCCTTCTAACAAGAAAGAAGTCGCAAGGGGAATACATGTGGCTGGGATTTCTAGCTGTGGTTACAACAGAACAACAGAATATAACTGCTAAACTCGACTATCACTGATTTTAAAAGGATGACATTCCATTATTTCCATAAATAGTTGAATGAATTTTTTTTTCTATTTGAAAGAACTGTTGGAGTGCATGTCTTGTTGATTGAGTACCTCAACTGCTTCCTCTTGTGTGAGATCTCAATATCTTTGCATATAGGCTTGAGGAGGACCTCATTCAATGAAAAGTAGTCTTCAATCATGTCTTCTAATCTTCACTCTCATTTTAGTGGACACGGACTATGCAAGTCAATGTGACAAAAGCTTCTGAACTGCAGTGGTCACATCCTGGACATCCTCCTATATTCAACTCAAGTATTTCTAACAGTTTAGTGTCTGGATTCTCACTTGTATTAGTCTGAATTTGTCTACTACAGTTGGATTCATAGAGTGCTTTCCCTGAATAAACCTCCACCCAGCATCGGCATCTAATGTGTTTTTCTAATCTTTCTGGTTTTCATCATCTAATGATGTGAACAGTAAAATACTGTTTTTTTTCATATTTAGGTAACCAGTCTTTCTCCTACTTATCACATTCTTTTATGAACCATGGAATTCTGTTTGTTTTCTGTTTATTTTATACAACTTTAATTTTTTTATGAAAAGTTCTTCCTGATTCAGTGCTTTGAGACTCATATACTGTTTCTAAGTATGCTCTCATGATTTGAACTAGTGAGCTTAAGGAAGAGAAATATGCCGCTCGCAGAGCCATACTGCCAATGCTACAAGCTGAAGAAGATGAAAGGTAGATAAGCTTTTTAAGTTGCCTTACGCTAGTTTTTCTTTCCTATTGATGCTAAATTGGGAGTACACTATCCCTTCTTGTAGGTTTGTCAAAGAATGGAATAAATATCTGGAAGAGGAGGCCAGGATCATGAAAGATGTTCCTGGATGGAAGGTAGGAGAGAGTGTGTACAACTCCGGAAAGTGGGTGCCTCCATCAACTGGTGAGCTGCGACCTGACATCTGGTGATGGTTGATGTCTACCTGCCATAAATTTATCGAAGTTTGGGTGCTTATGAACACCTTACAAACTTTGCTCTTCATCTGGCACTCAATCTTGTCTATTTATTTTCTGTTCATCCGCGGAAGAATGACTGATACTACTTCCTAGCTTTCTTTCGAACTAGTGTGTCTTTGACATCTGCTGCACAAATATGCGCTGCTGTTGTTTTGAGTTGACATCTTGGTATGTCAAACCAAATGAATAAGATGATGGGTCTTGAAAGCTATCGAAGCAACCTTTTTCCTGTTTAATTTATATTTGAATTGTGACATGATAATTCGAATATGTAATTGTTGGTTGTTGAAGCAATGCAGTATAGTTGGTTGTTCAAGCAGGTAAATCTTCTTTTGGACCATGACCAGAAAATTTAATGCTTTCAGCTGAGACTGCCGGCCTTTGTTGTAGCTTTGGATCTACTAGAGATAATAACAACCATGCAGGTTTACAAAGGAATCCAACAAGTAATTATTGTTAGGGCTAATTATAAATTGTTCCTTCTGGTCAGATGTCTAAAGTATCTTGGCTCTTAGACTTAAAATATTTATATTGAAATCTCTATGATTATGGAAGTGAAATAATAAATAATAATAATTTTAATCATTTTCATTTGTGGTGGCAGATGGTGTTAGTAGTGGCAGATGGCGATGTCGTTGAGAGCGCGAGTGATTGTTGTGGATGAGAAGAGCAACAACGAGATGTGAGGGTCATTCGACATTTGTATCGACATTGATGTAAATGCAGAGCAGCGTCGCTTGGCAATTATGTCAATGTCGACGCAATTACTGAGCGACAAAAGGGTTATCGATGCAGATGTCGAGTAACGTCGCTTGGCAACTACGTAGGCATCGCTCTCCATCTGTGTCGATGTCGACGTAATGATAGTTGTCGAGTGACAATAGGGTTGCTCAACATTTACATCGATGACCCTTTCACCACTCAACAAATACATCAATGCCGACGTAAATGCTGAGCGACACTGCTCTATATTTGCAATGACGCTGATGTAAATGTTAAGCGGTCTTTTCGTCACTTAGCAACTACATTGACGCTGATGCAGTTGTAGAGCAACGAAAGGGTCGTTTGGCAATTGCGTTGACATAGATGCAAATGCAGCTCACCCACAATAATCACTCACAATTCCTAATGGCGCCATCGTCCACCGCCATCACCAATTAGAATATTGAAATTACTTTTTGACATATTGTTTTTGTATTTTTGTCAATGAAATCGACGACATTACGATAAATGGACTTAGATGTTTCACTTTCATAACTATAGGGATTTCAATATAAATTTTTTAAGTCTAAGGATCGTGATACTAAAGAGGTCTAACTACAATGGATAATCTGTAATTAACCCTTATTATTGTATCTAGTTCCTGATTTGATCCAGAATGGATAATATTTACTAGTTTGGTGGTAAATCGACACATGGATCGATCTTTGTCGAATGTTACGATGCAGTTGAGCGATGATAAATGATATTATAACCAAATATACCATTAAGTATTACTAGAGACTCAACTAGAAAAAATCTATCGAAGATAAAATTATAATAAATGATAAGAGAACCATTATAGATTAGATGTCTTGTGCATCATCTCAAGAAAATTGTAAAACTAGAGATTATTATTATTATTATTATTATTATTATTATTATTATTATTATTATTATTATTATTATTATTATTATTATTATTATTATTATTAGATCTGTGGCTTAAGTTTAGGAATAGACGATTTCGATTTCCCAAAATCAGGAATCAAAATCAAATCGACAAAGATCTAATTTTGATTCGAACTGTTATTTTTTATTATTTTTAATTATAAAAATTTAAATATAAAAAATATAATTTATTTTTTTATAATAAAAATATTTTAAAATTACGAAATCATCGATTTCGATTCTTGAAATGTAGGTTTCGAAATCTACAATTCTGATTTTTCAAACCTAAGAATCAAAACCAAATCATCCGAGATCGACTTTGATTCGGTTTGGAATCGATAAACCATAGAACCAATTTAATTTTGGTTTAAATCAAACCATAATCAGGTCTACCGACATGCACCATGTAAGCATATTACAATATCCTAATTTAATCCCACATCATCAAAAATAAGTAATGTTAGGAAAAAAATATTGTTGACGTCCAAGATATCAATCCGATATGATTCAAACCCATATTTACAGGATTATTCAAGATAAAAATGACATACTCTCAAGGTAAGGCCCCCAAATATAAAATTGAGTATTTCCAAAGAAGTAAAAGAGCTCCTCATATTCGAAATATGTTTCTGTATCTTAAAGGATGAGAAGGAAAAAAAAAAAAAAGATTCTGTGCTTTGAATCTTCGTGCACGTAGACGGATGGATAAAGAGTGACATGGATAACACGTAACAATCAATGTCGACCAACAGTAGATTCACTATTAAATAAAATGATCAATTTATAAGGATATATTATTGTTGATTTAAAACTTTTATTTTATATTAGGGTTCAGATTTAAAAAAATCAATAAGTTAATCATCCGAACACACCCGATCGTCACAATCACTGAGTGGTGCGAGGGACAGACATATTATAGTCCAAAAATCCTGATAGATTGATTTTATCATCTGCTATTCCGCGTGTCACTTTTCCATCGGTCAAAAACATTGACCAGCTACCACCGTACCAGTCGATCCACACCGCAAATGGCAATGTAATTAACAGAACCGATATAATAACAACATCCTCCTGGTTACCAAAAATGTAATAATAATAATAATAATAATAATAATAATAATAATAATACCGACCAATATGGTCCGAAACGGGTCAATACACAAACATGCAAACACCGATCGAGACGGAACATCCTGATGGATATAATTGGAACCTATTTAAGTTCTTCCAACTCTTTCACAGAGAAAACTAAGCTCTCGATGCAGAACAAGTAAGCTGTAGGAACAAAATGACGCTTCATAAACTTACAAGCGCTTGTGGTAGCAGTATAATTGACGCCCAGCTGCCATTGCATTCAACAACCATAAAGACCAACATCCCATCCACTCTTTCTGCATATACATGGATTGATTTGGATCAAACATTAAAACCACCCAAACATTTCGTACCTAAAGTAAGCAAAATCCAAGACTCTGCAGATACATGGATTGGATCAAACATTAAAGCAACCCAAACATTTCATACCTAAAGTAAGCAAAGCATGATCAGACTTCTTCCATCCCAAGAGTGACCAGGGTATGAATTACAAACAATCTAATGAAAGCACCATGAAGTACAAACATAATTCAACAGTAATGTTTACTCTTAACATTGCATAAAGACACTAACCAAAGTATTCGAGTAACATGCCTCAGTAATTAGTGCATATAATGGACAGTTAAATGGTCCAAGGGGTCAAGGATTTATGCACTAATTATATACTATTTAACCATGCATTAATTATATGCACTATTGTGCCTGATTAATATTATTTCTATGTGCCTGATTATATACTACTTATCCATAGGAGGAGTAAATTATATGCACAATGGATGCCAATATGTAACATGCCTCTTATTTCTCTGTCCCGCTGTCCGCATCTATTGTGCCTGATTATATACCACTTATCGGTAAAAGGAGTAAATTAAAAAAATAAAAATAATTATTAACATGAGTATTTAGAGACCAGCATTTAGTTTTTGAACAGCCAGCAAAAGTTCTAACAGGACATAGAAATAAGAGTAACTAGATTGCATGCAATTATGAACTCTTTACAATACGGGACACCTTCAGAAGAATCATCTTTAGAATTCATGAACCTGAAAACACACCAACTTCTCTTACATCAAGAAGGTAAATAGTTGACGTTGCTTCTCGATGTTACAAAAGCACCCATAAATTTTGTAGCTCATCATTCGCCACAAATTGCACTCTAGATGAGTTCAGTTGTATATTCTCTAGAATTAATTGCAAAAACTGTTCCAAGAACAAATAGATATCAATATTTTGCAACCATACTGGCTTGAAATGACTAAAATAAATACAGAAAGAAATATAATTGGTAAATATGCATGGTTTCCATAGTCAACTCTTTTAAGCGCATAACATGCCAATGTGGTGTGCAATGCAACACTTGTACAATCCAAAATTGAACACACTTGAAAACAGTTGATTATGTCCCAACTGCACTCCCCATATACTGAATCATCAGTAGTCAGTTACGCATTTAGGGGACTTCCTGGTCTCATGAACTAGTCGTGCAGGATACAAAGAAATCAGTTTTAATGTATAATCAACCCATGATGAACAAGACAGTGCTAATAAAAATGGAAGCTTCAGATATAAATTAATTGAAAGATCTAATAATAGTATATACTTTTAAAATAAACAGCAACATAAGAAGCTAACTAGTTAACAAATTAATTTTTTCTACTACTTTGCCGAAACATACCAGAAAAATGGATTCTCCTTATCGCACTGTATTCATCTACTGTGTTTCTCAGGATCATGCTAAGTTGATACCTCAAGTGCACATAATCTATAACAGTTCA
Organism: Musa balbisiana; assembly: GCA_004837865.1. Lineage (NCBI taxonomy): Eukaryota > Viridiplantae > Streptophyta > Magnoliopsida > Zingiberales > Musaceae > Musa > Musa balbisiana. The sequence continues at coordinate 10,859,980 of CM017188.1, read as the reverse complement.
ACTGTCTTAACAGGACAGAGATTTCACAATTTTCGAGAATGAGTGTCATGCCAGAAAAATAGCAGCATGGTAAATTGTTTATACTGATGCACAATGTCTATGTACCAGTTAGCAACATGTGATAAATGCTTAGGCATGTGTCCAGGACAACATTTTGCTTTGCCCCACAGACTGCATGAACTTGGCATGCAGCTCAGCCATTTTTTGTTAACAAGAGAATGACGAACAAGATCAAATATGCATGCAACCAGTGAAGTCAACAGGCACTCGCGTAGGAGCCTAGGCAAGGCGAGGTGCGGCCCGATAGGTGGGCTAGGCGAGTACCTTCACTTGGGCGCATGCTTGGGCCTAGGCGCCAGGCAGCCCAAGCGTCCACCTGCATCAAATCGGGCAAGATCAAGTTCACTGGATCTTGTTCAATCCAACCCTGCACCACGCCCCCGCCCGACACACACATGCAACGAGACAACTTGTGGAAACCTAATCAGCGAACATCAGCTCTTCCTCTGCATCGGCAGCAGCATCTTCCTCTCTATTAGCGAACGACGACAACAGCATCTTCCTCTCCATCGGCGAACACCAACGACAACAACATCTTTCTCTCCAATGGCTAACGACAACAGCAATAGCATCTTCCTCTCCATTGGAGAATGACGACGGTAGCAGCGTCTTCCGCCAGCAAGCACGTCCCCTCTTCTTTGCCTTGTCATAGCCGTCTTCCCCCCTCACTGTGTCGACAGCCTCCTCCTCCCTACATTGGCATCTTCCCTTCTCCCTATGCCAACAGCCTTCACTGTATCATCCTTTCACCCCTGCGACTAGTGTCTTCTCCCCCTTTGCTCCATTGGGGCCACCCGCCAGCTTCACTAACAACCTCCTCCTCTATCTTCCCTTCCCAACCCACAACCACTCAACTGACAGCAACCCAACCAACAACAATCAGATAGCCACCCCTCTCCCATACCTCCTCCTCCCTCTCCTCCTTTGACCCTTCATCCTTGCACACCTCCCAGTTCAGGGCAACCCCCTCTCCATCCTCCTCATTCGTTAATTGTTTTATTAATATAACTTTGAACAATATAATTTGGTCATTCTGTGTTATTTTTTATTTTAGTGATTATATATATTAATCATGATATATATTTTTTAAAATTTTAATAATCGGTAGCTCCTCGCTTTGCTCAGGGAAGCGCCTCAGGTGTTTTGGCCCCTTGGTGCCTTTTAGCGCTTCTCGCCTTTGACTACATTGTATGCAACCATTCTAGTAAAATCTGAAATGGTCTGCAATCACATGATTCATAAAACCAAAGGAACCAATGGCGCCATTGATGGCTTTCAAGAGTATATCAATGGTGCAAGCACAAAATGCATAGGGAGGCAACTTGCACAATGATAAAAAATACCAGCAACATGACATACCAAGTTTTCATGCGTAAGTCAAGGTTGTGATCTTGAAGCTTCACTTGTGCAGAATACCTTTCTTTGGTAGTTTTGGTTTCTTCTGTATGTAATTCTAGAAGTAAAGATGATAAACTAGGTTTAGAAAAAGAAATCAGAGATTTAGCCAAAAGACAATTTATGTGTACCTTTTGCCTTTCCAAAGCTTCAACATCTGTTCTTTCCCTCCATGTGCTTTTACGCAACTTTATAGGACGATTTCCAACGTATTTTCCTGCAATATTTGTGTATGGAATGAAAAGAAAGCCACAAATTAACTAGACTTTATTTTGCACACAACAAACGTATGCCTCATGCATTATTAGAGGAAATACATGCCATTCATTTCTTTGACAGCTGCTGCAAGGTCTGCTGGGTTTGAAAAGCTGACAAATCCATAACCTTTGGTTTTTCCAGTTCTCTTGTCTCTTATCACCTGGGAGAGAAGACTTCAAATCAACAAGTTATTATATCTACATATTGGATATCCAAATTAACATCATTAACCTAAAACAAACTAAAATGAGGGAATTGTCACAATTAGCCAGTGCAGCCTGGAGAGTTGAATAAACTTAAGGTTAAAATTCAGGAAAGTGTGAACTTGGTGACCAAGGTTCAAGTCACAGAATCAAATTCTCCTCCATAAACCAAATCATGTGCATGGGCTTGCCATTGAAGCTTGAATCAAGCTTTGTCCTACTGAATATAGGGCAAGACTAAGAGCTGCAGAATCTCTTAGTATTAGGTATAATTCAGATGAGATCATTCCTGAACTAATTTCTTTGTGAATTATACAGAGAGATAAGTTTGTTTAGTTGTATTTAATATCAGTAGTTCAACTGCAGTTAGAGATGTGTATTGCTAATAATATAGCATTTCTGGTTGACCAAAAGTTTGTATATGGATCCTGTACAGTTCTAATCATCTCAAACTCCAGTAAACATTGGCAGAAGAATAAACAATAGGAAAGAGAAATGCTGTAGATTATATTTTGCTCATGTGTTAGTTTAAGGGTTTGGATTAGGAATTTACATCTGTAACAGATTCAACACATACGAATGACTTTCCCTTCCTTCTAAGCTTCTTATCCCGAACTCTGGTCCTGATATTTCCCATTTTATCCCCTTGCAGCATGTCCTTCTTAAATATAGATTTTGGTAAACAATAGAATCTTGTGGCTTTCCCACAAATCTGAACCACGGAGCCCACAGGTGATATTGCTAACTTCACCTGTCAGCCCCAACATAATTCTTTTTTTCTAGTTGAGTCCTGGTATTTTATCCAGACCCTAAATCAGAACATCTAGAGAATCAAAGTTCAACCAAAAAGAAAGAATGCATCATTGATACCAATCAACAAAGGAACAAGAGCATGAAAATAAATATTAAAGAGTATGACTGAACAGAAACCCACTCTTGCCATGTTGAAGGAGGGGAACCTTGAAAATGCTTTTGAAAGGACATCATCATTGACTTCGTTGCCTAGATCTCCACAAAATAATCGAAAATCATCTGCATATCAATAAGCACGAGAGTTGAGATATTCCACAATACTGATAAAAGTTACCACAAGAAACTTATTACATGGCAAGTGAATAAAAGCGTATAGTGGTGAAAGTGATTGTAACAAGTGACAAAAAAGCATCATTTATTACCCCTCAAATAACTGTTTTTCTAATGAAAAATCTGGTCAACCAGAAGTTCAATTTCCGAATTGCGTTATGAAATTTAAATGACTTCAACCCCATGTCTGAATTACTCTTCAACATTAGACCCACTCATGTCAACAAAGGGGTTCAAGGATTAATGTGTGCAGCTTTACACCTGCAAACAGAGAGATCACTTTCATGAATCATGCTCCAGTTACGTAGGTCCTAAAAGGAGCAACCTTGTTATGTCACCAAGCTCCATCATAAAACTCAAAATGCCCCAAGTATATTCTTCGCTACAAACCATTACATCAGTACAGTGCATAAGGGATAGCTAACAAAGACAAGGCTACATGGACATCAATGTAATTGCCCAAAAGGTTGTGTTTAACAATGTATAATTTTCAGCAAGTGAAATTTTTAATTGCTGAAAGATTGGTCAAGTTTTTCATGTTAAAGTCAATTATCAGTTATTTTTTGTAGATATATATGGTCATATGCTGTTATATGGAACCAGAAAAATTGTGAATCATATACCAAAGTAGGCACAAATGGCTTGCCTCCATAGATGAAACCTTCACTTGAAGGCAAAAAGGATGTATGACAGTCAATATCATATACCAATACACTTCTGTTAAACCAAACCTATCTCCTCTCTTCCCCACTATCCTATTGCTTACATTCTACCATTACATAAGCTAAGTTAAAAGATTGACTTACAGAATAATAATAATTTCGTCATATAATGTAAGGAAGAACAAGAATAAATAGAGAAGCAGGTATGTTAAAAGCTAAATCAAGACTACACCTTCCACTATATATGCACCACTTCAACAATATTAGTCAAAGATCAGATCGTTGCAAACTGAGAATACACATAAAGAAGAAAACAGTATTAGGACATTATGTATCTGATTAGTGATCATACTCTCTGGCCATTCTGCCAAAGTTGGATCCTCCCAACTCTGACCAGCTGCTTTGCGTGGTATTGCTTTCTTTTTTGTGTCTGATTTATGGTCAACTTCACTATTTGCAAGTGCAGCTTTCACACCCTCTATAGCCTCTGGAGTGATGGTTTGTGCATCCCGTTGAAAAAGTTGTTGTGCCTGTTGTATTAGATAGAGTAATTACATTAAAAACCTTGAATATTGGAAGAGAAAATCCATAAAGTGTGTATCACAATCTCCATAACTGACACACACAACAGAACTTTAAGGATCAAACATGGAGATACCCATTTACTAGCAACTAAAACTAGCATACCTTAACCCTTTTAATGCCTAGCAAACGTATGAGATAAAAACATCAATATCTTATCTGCTTATACATCTTCTCTAATACTATGAAGTTGTTCACCTCACCCACTAGAAATTCAGAGAAATACACAAGAAATTACAGAAACAGAAAAACTCAACCAATCAAAACCCTTTGATTTCACCTGTGAATCCCATCACCAAGTAGGAACAGGCATAAATTTGAGATAGAAATCTCATCCCATGATCTTCAGAAAGAGGTTTTCATGTATGAAACAAAACGGAATACCATCCTACAAATGATAAAAAAATAAAAGATTTATTGTCTGGATGGAAAACTCAATTGAAACAAGAAGTTAATGGGCATCATGCCTAATGCTATATCTGATCTTCCCTCCTGTTAACCTAGTGGTTGACAAATCTCTTCCTAGGTTCTTCTAGAAGAGGACCCACTTCGTCAAGTACTCGGGAAAGACGACTCAAAGCAGGTGAAGTCACCCCCTTCACCTCATAACAAACAACAAGCACAATGTGCAAGTAAAACGACAAGGATGTTTATCGATAATTTCATCAAAATACAAAATCACATATATGAAGTCCTAATCAATTCATGAATAATTAGAAATCCACACTTAGACCCTTCATGGAAAGTGCAATTTTCTCAATGACGATTATAATACCACCGCATATTTGTTGGTTAATATCACTTTTAATATCAATATCATAAGTGGTCTAGGCTTTATATTATTATTAGTGAATTTAATCAAAATATAAAGGCAAAAGATTGTAGTAGAAAACATTTCATGACTTACAGCTCCTATAATTATTTTTTTTGTGATGGAAAATCGGAATTAGATATAAACAGTACGTCCCTCCTGAACCCTACTATAAATTACTGGAGATCTTGAACTTCACAACTCCCTCTTTAGCGTAATATCACGCAATGGTTTCACTACCTTTACAGGGTATCAAGGAAACAAAAGACCAACCACCACCACGCCACAACAAAAAAAATAAAACTCCGCTAACGATTTCACAACAAATTTCAAGTGCAAAAGCAGCAAAGATAAGCATAGGAAGAGCCGAACCTGCTGGAACTGCGGAAGCGAATACATCCCGGCGACGACGGGGGGCGGAACGGGGAACGTCTGCGCCACCGTGGGGATCTTAACGGGCGGTGGGATCTGGGACGGCGGGAGATACTGCTGCTGAGCCGCAGGGTCGGCGTTCTGGAGATGAAAAGGGAGAGGGAAGTAGGTGGTGGCCGGGTAGGAGTACAGGGACGACGACGAGGGATTCGAGCTCGAAGCCGAAGCCGATTCCGTTGCCATAACAATCCCCTCAATGGATTGGAGAGAACGGCGAATTGGAGATCGACAGGCCCTTTTGCATAAAGCGTAGAAGGATTAGGGTTTCCAGATCGCGGTGGAAGGTGTACTTTGATTCGCTTGGTTCGGCCCTTTCCCGTATCATAAGTTCCTATGCGGCCACCTCGCGTATATATATATATATATATATATATATATATATATATATATATATATATATATATATATATATATATATATATATATATTGGTAGGTATTGTGGGGGCCAGTGATTGTAATGGGTAATTATAAATCACGCTTCCTCAAGCATTTCTTATGAAAATAATGATAAGACAAATGTTCAACTATTAAAATTATTTATTGAAAATTAAACTACATGTTTGATTTGATTTGAAATCCAAAAGCATTGCTTCAGCTACTCAAATAACATTCTTTTCACACACCTACTCCAAATAGGAATGTCTCAAAAGTTTCTAAGAGAAAGAGAGTTAATAAATTAATATATTTTTAATAAAAGATAAGTGATGAAAATAAAATTTTATCCCAATAACCTGCTATCAAGATCAAAAATTTTTTACCAAGTAAAAAAGAAAAGATAGCTAAATTTCTTGCATTCTACATTTTAATAAAAAAAAGATAACTTGGGCTGCCTTGAAGCCTTATGGTGAGCAGCTAAGATTAACTTCTAATTAAATGCCTATATATTTTATTAGAGAATAATTATATAAGTGTATGTGTATTATCAATTTTCTTACGTTGACAAATATTACAAATCTTAAAGTTAGCAAAGGGAGGGTTAGTTACATATTACCCGTATTCGGTCTCTATTAGCATCATAATCGTTATACTTTAAAATTTTATACTATAATTTTAAAAATAAAATAAATACGTTCATTAATCATAACTTCGTAAGTTATATTGACAAAAAAACATAACATGTAGTACAGTATGTTGGATCTATAACATTGGATAAAAGGATAATTTTAACATCATTTCGTTTCAGTAATTTTATCGATAAAAAGATAATTTTAATGTTTGAAAATAAAATAAATATTAAAATTATCTTTTTGTCAATTATTTTCACATCCGACTAGTATATGGTATCACATGTTATATTTCTTATCAATACAACTAACGACTATGATATTAAGAACTATTTATATCACGTGTTATGTTTCTTATCACATCGGACAAATAAAATTATTTGTTTCACTTTAAGAATTATATAGATTTTAATATAATTTTTATAAATATAAAAACTGTGATATTAATAGATCCAAATATAAAGGATAAGATATAATTAGCTCAGAAATACATGCTTACATTTTGTTGAGCACTTAAATTGGCTGCAAACAAAATGTCTGAATTTGATATATATTTCGGAAACTACTATATATATTGAACATGTTCTAACCAAAGACCAGCATTAAGAGTTTACATATATTTCCAGACTTGCGAAGCAGCATTGGAAGTCGAAAACATCCTCTACCTAATATCATTCTGCTTGTTCTCATAGATTCACCCCTGTCATTACAGTACTACTTGTCGTCCTTCTGCTGCTACTCATCTGAGCTCGAGCCTGGAAGAATATGGCCGCGAGCTAGGAACAAGACTTGCTGTTTGCTATCATGGAAGCATGACGGCAACACACTAACAGCTGTGTCTTATCTCAGCCATGGCCACTCTCCTTCTTGCATTGTTTACCTCTTGCATCTCATGTGGGGTTGGGAGAGAGAGTTCTCGTGATGCTGGCGCCTGCAACTTGAGAACATGACAACAAGGACCCTCGTCCTTGCTGTTCATTGCTGTTCTAGGTGTCGTTGCAGGCTTATCCTCTACAACAAGTCTAAAGATTTGAATCTGCAGGCTTTGGCGCAACTTCTGAAGCATTAAATCCTCCAATTCCTTTCGTCTTAGATTCATTCTTCGAACTCTGAGGACGAATAAAAGCTTTATGTAGGAAGGCCTCATTGTTCTAACTGGAAATTCACAGGGTTGGAGGACCGCTAATCCCAATAAAATAGTCTGCACTTAGTTTTCACGAGCTTAATAATGCCCATTTGCCATGCATGCTTCCCTTTCAAGAATCTAGTCACCATCGATCTGTCCTACATTTTTGCTTGTAGACAACCTCTTGCCCAACTTCTCAAGCCATAAAGACAGTCCCCAGCACTAATGCCAAGCGTAGCTTTAGGTTCGTAGCATTTAAATCTGTTCTCATATAGATCACTGTACGGAGAATGAGATGATGATAGACGACAACATCAATTCCAAAGTGTAGAAATCAATCTACAAATAACACCCAAATGGTTAGCATGCCAAAACACTATTAGTAATGGTCTAAATTAATATGATCACTCAATCTCCAGTAGAATTAGATCAATATAATTCTTCTGTAACTCCTCTACTGTTGGGAGGAGAAAAAGAATTCAAAATCAAAAGAATATCTAGAGATTAATAATCAAAAAATTAATATAAAATTTAACATAACTTTATATTTATCTCTACCTCTACGAAGAAAATTAAATTATTAATTATGTAAGATCAATTATAAGATTTATGGATTATCTCCTCCACTCATACCTTCAGGACCCAAAATATTACTTGCATTTTATTTTCCTCTATCAAAATCTAAATATATGCAAGTAATTTTTAAGATTTTATTCTTTTATAATTATTATTTTTTAGGATACTGTCTAAAGAAAACCTAAAATATTTATTAATAAAAACTTCAAAATTATATATTGACAGAAGAAAGAAAAGAGATGATTGGAATTGATGGGCTTATTAGGATAAGTTAACAGATCAAATGCAGCTGAGGTATGGAGGATTTCTGTCTGTTCCTCCTTTGTCACCATTAACGGTGGGATGTAACTCAAACAGAGGAACAAAGAAAATCTCAGAAAGGAACTGACATGACAATAGGTCGATCACCTAATAAATCATGGCGTCCAAAGGCATTGGAATCAATCAAAGGAGCATATTAAACATGAGCTACTTACTTGGTGCTGATGGCGAACAAGGATAAGAGGAGGTTTTGCTCTCAAACGCAAGGCTTCCAACTCAGTTGGGCCATCCAAATAATGGCATTTATATTGGTAGGACAAGATCTTAATTTGGAGCAAACAAATAGACATGCATATCTCTGGAAGCAACTTCACTATCCAATCAATGAGACTAATTGGAGCTAACAACAGCACAAAATTAAAGCTTGTCATAAGAAAGATAATGCTCAGAAGATCGATTTCAAGGCAGATGTTGGGGATACTGTGGTGCCCTTTTTTTTTTCCATGAAATCAAAACAAACAAAAAAATATGGACTATCTTCGAGTTAGAATTTTTTATATATATAAAAGATAAATAACGAAGATGGAATTCAAGCTCAAAAAATATTTATACGTATCCAAATATGCTCCAAATTATTTTATTTTTCACCAAATATAATATTTCTATTTATATAAATAAATTATATACATTAATATTCCAAAATCTCTTATCCAATAAACTTAACATTTAAGACGGTTTGATGATGATGTATCATGAGAGGATTATACATTTTCGGAAGATGTTTTATATATTATGCAATTATACATATTTCTCATTGAGATTTGTACTCTCAGATCAATCATCAAAGTATAAAAAAACTCGATCGCCTCGAACACATGAATTAATATGCTTACAAAATCACATTTATATTTGCACTACATAATAAGGCCATAGATTGTATACACACATGTATATTTTTCTCAAAAAAATTAATTAAAAATTATTGCAGTATATAAGTGTGAATTCGAATTCTAGAGAGATACATATGTTCGGATGTCTCAATAGAGAGATACATATGTTCATGACACGATGGGGACCAAACGAGCAGGCGATTTGCTGTTTGATATGCGGAGCATTTTTCATCTCACTGTCACACACAGTTGCATCCGTCTTCGTTTTATCTTGCAGCTAAGGCTGCTTGTCCACTGTGGCTCCTCCATCACCGCTGTACGTACGACGACGGTGATGAAGCTGACGAGGGAGCAGGTGCGTCCCACTGACACATGCTAAAAATTCCATGGCTATATATCTTCTGATCATTGCAAGTGTTAATTCTTTTCGCAATGATTGAAATTGTTATCATGATGATGCATACGTAAATGACGAGGAGGCTGCCACGGTGGTGCCATTTGTCGCCTTTGCAAGTGGTAAGTCGTAGTAGGTCCCGAATCCAATTAGCAGGTGCTATCGATCGGAGCCTGATTAATTGCTGGGACAAAGGAAGAGTATCGAGCTCTCTTTCTGCTACGAACAAAACTGGGGTTCCAAATCATGGAGTTCAATTATTGCATGCGCTTCTTTCCGGCCTCTCAGATGATGATGACCTTAGCGACGATGATGTGCTTCTCTCTCTCAGTTGCACATCTCTCTCCTGCGCACTAATGGCTTTAAACATGGCCTCCCGATTGGGATGGGATCGACCACCGTCGAGATCGCTGCCAGGTTGGACGCATAGAGTAGTGTAGTGGTGTTCAAATCGGTTCAATCGAATTAATTTTCGATTTAATTAAATTAAAATGAAATAGGTTTTGTTAGTAATTTTCAGTAATTAAAATAAAATAAATAAATTGATTCAGTTCGTCGAATCGGTTCAATTCAATTTGATCCGTCATTTATGAAATTGCGATTAAATTTTAAGATTTTGCGATTACGGCTTATGGGCCAATTTGATTAATCGGTTTGAATCGACTAAGAGCTCGATTGATATTTTTTGATTAAAATTAGTTTGATCCGATCTGAATTGATTAACCTAATGGAGGAAGAATACCTCTGCTACGATTTGAATCCAATCAGTTTTGGACTAGTTTGTGATTTAGTATTAGAGTAGGTTGATTGATTCCCATTCGATTTCAACACCGCTAAAACATGCAATGCGACTTTGTTGTTTACTCAGTACACTTATCAGCCGCCTGCATTATTTGATGCATGATTTCTGTCCCCATCAACGCAATGTTCATTTATCGTCATCTGCATCCCTATATGTTTTCGAGAGGGCACTAAATACACACATGTTGACAACAGAACTAATGGACTCCGGTCTCTTCATAGATTCTCTCCTACCCTAAACTGGAAGAAAGCCTCGTTTTTAATCCTATCTTTCACCACGGAGCGAAACATAAATCCGTCACATTCATCTGCGGAATATTTGTTCCACGGATTATAGTAATGGAGTTACTGAACGTTCGCGGATTTCTTTGTCTATGCACAAGTGGCCTGGATGTCCCACCTTGCGCCGTCATCTTACTGAAAGTTCGTAGATTTCTGTCTGTGCACAGGTGGCCTGGATGTCCCACCTTGCGCCGTCATCTTACTGAAGTTTCGCCGATCCTGGATGCAACAAGTCATGGTCGTCTGAAATCTTACTGAAGTTTCGCCGATCCTTGTTCCTGGATGCAACAAGTCATGGTCGTCTGAATTCGCATATACCAACCTAAATATGTATTCATTTTTTCCTATTTTTAATACTGCACATCAAGTGGGCTTCTTTAACCTCTCAGAGGAGATTTCTTGTGGCCATGGACATTTGCTAGCATCTTCCCGGAGATTACGACCCCTGTGCACGCCCCCTTTGCCGATATGACAGGGATTACGATACAATAGTAAAGGCAGCTTTCATGACCTAACCATCTCTCTCTCTCTCTCTCTCTCTCTCTCTCTCTCTCTCTCTCGCTCTCTCTCTATCTATCTATCTAACTATCTCTATCTCTATCTATAAGTACCCATAACTCCAGTGAAGGATTTAAGCTTTCCTTCGGTTTCCTTCCCCAGCCGGAAGACCTTTCCAGATCAGATCGACACCTTTTTCCTCATCCTTCTTCTGTTCGTACCTCTTCAGGGAAGATATGGGTCTAAGGGACATCGAGTCGACTCTCCCGCCAGGTTTTAGATTCCACCCAAGTGACCAGGAGCTGGTCTGCCACTATCTCCGAAAGAAGGTTGCCAATGAACGAGTCTCCGGAGACACCATGGTGGAGGTCGATTTGCACACTCGAGAGCCATGGGAGCTTCCAGGTGATTCACCTTCTAGATTTATAGGTTACAAAGATGATTCTAGGATATATTCCACTGTTTGATATGGCCTGGTAGTCATCCATGGATTTGGATCCTTATCTACAAAGAATGTACACCTTATAAGTCTGTATCATCATTTTCTCCGCTTAGATGTTTCTTTCCTCTCTATATCATCAGCTCTTGTGAGAGAATACGTCAAGAGCAGGTTTTGTTCCTATCGAGGAGAGGCTCCAGGATCTAGTTTGTCTTATCATCTTTAATTACAAGAGTCCAACCCGGTCTTACTCACTGGGTGTCACATGATTACGTACACTTTGTTGCATTCATGTAACATTATGTCTGCGTGCAACGTATGATGAAACCAGAGGTGGCAAAGCTCAGCGCCAACGAGTGGTACTTCTTCAGCTTTCGTGACCGCAAGTACACCACGGGCTCGCGAACAAACCGAGCAACGAAGTCGGGATACTGGAAAGCCACCGGTAAAGATCGGACAGTCTACGAGCCTACAGCCCATGCAATGGTGGGGATGAGGAAGACACTGGTGTTCTACCGTGGGAGAGCTCCAAATGGGATAAAGACCGACTGGGTCATGCATGAATTCAGATTAGAATCCCCTTGTACACCCCCGAAGGTACAGCTACTGCATGTCTCGATCGTAGAGAGCTTGGTCTTTTGGTTGATAGGATTTGTTTTGCCGTGACAGGAAGACTGGGTGCTGTGTAGGGTCTTCCACAAGAAGAAGGGGGATGCCATGAGGTGCAGCTTGGAGAATGATCAGGAGAACAACCACAACGTCGGTTGCTTCTCGTCATACATGGAGTCATCCCATCCTCAGAACGAGCAGCAGATGGAAGATGGATGCTATGAGCAGATAACCTCATCATTCGCCTTTGTCGACCCACAGCAAGATGGCAACAGCTTAGATACACTCCTTAATTTGGCAGCATACCATTACAACTTGCTTGGTTTCCCTCAGGACATGAACAGCACAAGAATTATACAAGTGGGCTCCGGAGTTGGTGGGGATGACTATGGAATGGTGGTGGAGACAGGCTTGGAAGAACAGCGTATGCTGGGAGGAGGAATGGCAAACCTTGGAGAAGGTACGAGCTTCCAAGGTGGAAAGGATCAACTCTTCTTCTAATGTTCTATCATCACTTGATTCATTCATTTGGGTTCCAGGGAGTGATAAAAGATGGCCAATGTACATGATGTGGTGTTGTTGAATTATAAGCTTCATATATTATATGTATACAGAACATTTGACAATGTAAATTTGGAGATATGCTTCTTGAAATAGTTTTTTATAATATTAAGGCATGATTGAATTAAATTAACGGCAGAGATGACTAGATAATCAATCTATGAGTATAACATGTGGTTTCAAGTAGCTTAAAAGTATCTTAACGCATTAGATTGTGGCATTAGTTTATTATCTCATCAAATAACTCAGAAAGATTTGAGGTCATTACAATGTTAGGTTCTGCATATTACTTTGTATTATATATATATATATATATATATATATATATATATATATATATATATATATATATATATATATTATAAAGGGATAAGGGGTGAAGGCAAGTTTTGATGCAAACCTTATGATAATATAGCAAAGTCTTTATCAGACAAATTAGTCAACACCTTTAAGAATATGTTAAATGAGGTCTCATGCTTTCAACCTTTGATAAGTGGGTCTAATACGTCATCATCAAACTAATATTTTATGTATAAAAAATTACTCAGATAAAGTTTCAAACCTTCAACCTAAGTGACTTTGATATGCCACCAACAAACTAATATTTTTGGTGTAAAATATTTAAGGTGAGATTTTGAATCCTCAACCTTTGATAAATAGATTTGATATAGCATTGTTAGATTAATTTTTTACGTATAAAATGTAAATCTCATGCCTCAAAAATAAATTTTTGCATGATGATATATTTGTGGTAATATTTTTAACCAAAGAGGAGGATATGAATATGTTAAGAATTTAAAGATGGAAGAGAGTAAAAGATAATGCAGATGGAAACCTAATTTTGGATTTCTCTTATAGATGTTAGAGTCTATAATTTTCTCGAAATGACAATAATATTCACAATAAAATGTAAAACTATGAAAATTAGATGCTCCTATGTCGAATTTGTAATTTTCTTTAAATGATAAAAGCATTCACAAAAAATAAATGCTCTTACTACAAATTTGTCTCTTAATGCCTTATAAGACTGAAAGATATGCCTAAGTTGGAGTATATCTAATTGATTGATCACACTCAAACAAAAGAACATAACCTCGACAACCTCTAGGGTACATAAATGCATGCATGATCCTTGTAAAAATACTTGAACAAAAAAAATACAACAAAATGAATATTTGATTATTTTAGCATTCTCTGCTGTTAGTCTTATGAGTATGCCTATAGCATGTCTTGTTGCAACATGAATCTAATGAGCTGCATCAATTCAATTAAATCTATGGGGTTTGTAAAGGTCTTTCATTGTTCAATAGTATGTATACAGGAAGTATATTTAATTAATGGTGGATGATAATGAAGAAAAATATTCAGATTATAGCAAATTAGAGCACCGAGTGCCACAAAACTAAGTTTAATTCTTTTCTTTTTCCTGAGGTGGGTTTAAGCATATATCCTTGCAAGGTTTAGAAAATAGTGATCTTTCAAATTAAATAACATATATACATATATATTTATTACCTTGAAACATAAAAAATCTTCTAGTTGAACAACCAATCCTAGACTAAGGAGGGACAAAAGATAAGAAAAATGAGCATCCCTATTCTTAACCCGAATGGCGACGACAATATAATAGTGGTTGCAATCTCTAAGAAAAAGTTAAACAATCTATCACACTTCAAAATAACCTCAATTTCTTGAGGGTCCTCTTGAGAGGAATCAAGGACCTCAGTGCCTATCAAATATGATTGAAACATGAGTTTTCTCATTGGTTAATGCGATAGATTGACATCAAAAAAATGGATTGGAATGATGGTTACGGAAAAGATAAGCATTGTGATGCTTCCAAATCATCCAAGTAGAGTTTGCGATAAGATTTCTCTAAATCATTGTTCAACAGTACCTTAATATAAAAGATAAGTTGTGATGCATGTTTTTTATGAACAAATATATGACATATCACAAGCTTTTAGGTTTTGAAGTAGGTTTGTGTTTGTATATAGCATTCTTAAGTGATTTTTCTTTGTACTTTAATTATTGTGGTGTTTCTTGTAAGCTTCCCTTAAGGAGGACCACTTCTATTATGTCAAGGTATGTGCACCACTTTCTCTGCACCTACTGTCAAAAAAGATGTTTCCTTCCATTGTAATCTGAACACATGCAATAGAGTCGATTGGTGGAAATCTTGTCCCCTGATCCGAATTCCATCACAGTGGATGTTCTCCCAGTCTTCCCAACAAGTGTGCCCTTAATGCAAGCCTTGGTTGTCTTTTTGGATGAAATAGAGTTAATGCAGTAGCTCTTGTTTCCTCTTATAGGACCACCCTCAATTATATTGTTTGAATGGTCACTGTTGGTTCCTTGTAAGCCTACTTCTTTGAGGTTCATTCCTATTTCTTATGCTAGTTTTTAACCTTTACTTTTCTATCTAATAAAATCATATCTTAAGTCTATTGGTACTCTTAACCATTTAAATGTTGAAAATGATTTGTTCACTGAATGTGAGTTCTACAAATCATAATGTTTCTTTGGAAGCTAGTAATTAAGACAATGGTGTAAAGGTTCTCTAAGGATTGCGTGTGTGTGGTATGTCCTTTGTCATATATAGTGCCCTAGTAATGTGACAATAATATAGATACATTCAGTGGTCTATTTATGCCTATACAAATTTATTGGATTAAGCAACTACGAAAAATGGAAAACTAGTCAAGCTTTGTGCTATTATCCTTTCCCTATTCCTTACTTTTAGGTTTTCATTGGTGCAAGTATTTTGATTTTAGCAAGAAGTTTGTGACAGATAGAGGAGGAGATAGTTAAGAACTTGTTGGTGAGGAGCTAAGATTGAGCAACAAGGATGAGGATGACAACCATAATAAACATCACAATGCAACGTCGATATCTTAGAAAAAATATGTATTTAGAGGATGGGTGACCTCTTGTATAGAGACAATACCATCTAGAACATAATGGGTGAGGAAAACATCAACAAGCTTGCAACCTCATTGATTGAGATCAAGCATATGATGTTGATCTAAGGGCTATGCTGAGACAAGACCAATCAAAAGGGGAAATTGACACTTATGATGTTTACTTCTGTAGACATTGGATGAGAAGATATGCCTATAATCTACAAGACATATTTGTGGTTCACAACTAGTTATTCACTGATGTTGTGGATTATCTATGAAATAGTCACAAAATGAAAACAAAAGCATCTTATGAAAATGATGCTTGTGATATTAATCATGAATTGATTTTAAGAACAGTATTGGAGCTTGACATGTTTATGATCAGTCAATTTCTTTCTTTGTGAAGAGATGTCTTTAGGCAGGTTTAATTTGTGTAATGACCATTAGGATGTGGTTAAAAATGTGGCTTAAATGACTATACATGTTTTAGAAAGATGTGTAGCTCAAGGATGTCTAAACAAGTAAATAAATAAAATACTAGATCAATGATTGCAATGCAAAATGCTTTAGTTAATTAGTAGCAAGGATTCAAATATTTTGAATAAGTTCTAAAGTTTATGTTCTAAAACAAGAAAACTGAATTGCTGATGTTCTTTTAAGGGGAAGCTTGATTGAACAATGCCTAATTCTCCCTTGTTGTACATGTTATCTTTGTGTTCTCATCTCTTCTACTAGTTCTTTATCCATAACAATAAAGAGACATTTTAATACATTTCTCTCTATAAAGAAAAATATCTGCCTAGAAAATTATCATTAATCCAGAGATATTGTGAATTAATTAATATGATGAATATGTTCTCAACACATTACCTCATTAGCAAAGAAAGCCATCTGTTTTATGAGGACCACATCCATTAGTTATTTGGGTGGCAATATCCTCATTATCTTGTGAGAACTATTGACATGTATACAAGTCTGGTGAGACTATAGATTCCTTCCAGAGTAGCTGTCATGCTAATGATAGGAGATCCCTTCATTTCACCATCTCTTGTCCTATTCATATCTTAGAAACCCTCAACACACACAAGCTATCTAATCATCCTCCTCAACTTCATACTTGCTTCATATATCCTCCCTCCTATTGATCTCTCAAAAGTGATTTGTTTAACTCGACGACATCTACTGATGTTAGGCTGTGGCATGGGCATTTTGTGAGCTTGCGAAGTATATGACCTTCATGTGACATCATACTGATTGATTCTTGAGATATGATAAAGGACATAATCCCCCACAAAAGGATTTTGTTGGTGCAAATGCTTGGCACCACCTCAATGATCCGAATCAACAACCTGTTCAAGAAGAAGAGAGAGAACCCCTGTCAAAGAAATAATCTTTCAATAGCACATGTTTCTGATACTTCCTGCTATGTATTTATTGCTGGTCTTATTGCTGTCTTCAAGAATAATATAGTAGAACATAGAGAATCATGTTGGCCTACAGTTTCTTGATGTGACCATTGCCCACAGTAGCAATGGTGGCGATGTGAGGGAGAGATGCTGTGGTGACCACCCATGGCAGGTCACCTCCTTTGGTGGTCACTGAACAAGGATATCTAAGACTAATACTGCAGTGATTCTGAAGGGAGGCCATGAGTACAGAAAGACTGGGTTTCTGCGTTCAAGCTGCTGCATGGGGTGGTGGATGATGTTGTCACACAGAGAGAGAGAGAGAGAGAGAGAGAGAGAGAGATTGTGAAGTGGAGGAGAGTGATTCCCATGCATGCTTGCCACTTCTCTGAGCTTTTCCTTGATTGCTTAGCTTCGTCTTCTCCAAAACCCTCGATCTTGTTCCATCCTGCACGACAACAAACCCAATTTGGATACTCCTCATCAACTGTTGACGTGACGTTGCCGCATGCATGTACACCAGCATTCATCTGGCGGACATTAATTTACCTTTTTCAGACAGTATAAATCATGTTGATCATTCACATCCAATTCTGCATTGTGTTTGTCTTCACTCGCATCAAATTTGTCGGCATGAATGCTGTGAAGAAGGAATAAGTTATGTCAAAAGGCTCCAAACGCGGTCGGCACGCCTCTCATATGGCTGGCTGTACAATGTAGAATAACTTCTTGAAACAGTGAAAAGAAATAGTGGATTCCTATTCCTTGATGACTTATACCTCATCTCTTCTTCCTTCAAATAAGTAAATAGATGGTCAGATGATTAAATCAGTGGCATAACCAAGTTAATAAACAAATAAATAGATGAATAAATAGGCATAATTTTATTTTATTTTTATTGGTTAAGGGATGAGAGTGTGATATGATTCTTAGACATTACTATCAAATGAGAGTCTTAGACATCCTCTATAAATTTATGTGGAATAAGGTTACAAACCCTCAACTTCTAATAAATGAGTTTAATATATTACTCCAAACCATTATTTTATATGTAAAAAATATTATAATTTTTTGATAAATAATTCTAATACATCAAAATATCAAACGAATATTGTAACACACCAATTTAGTTACACATCCAAAGTTTGAGATTAAGAAGTTGACTTGGCCCAAGAAATTTGAGCCAATGATTTAGATTCAACAAAGTTAATAAGCTAGATCATCATTAAATTGATATCAAAATCGACCGAGGACACACCATAGGTCGAAAGTGTACTAAGACTTAAATTAGTTTATAAGGATATGATAAAATATTTTATGTTATTTTTATAAAATGTATATAATTCCTAATATATTTTTCATATTGTGTTTTCTTAATAGTTGTAAACATGGGCCTGTTCTTGTTTAGGTTGTTAGTTCATGAAACCCATTAATTAGGCTTAGAATGTCCAAAATTTGGCAGGGAAATCCATATTTTCTTGTGTAGGTCACATAATTACTTGAACTTTTATTGCCCTGTAAACCTACACTCATCACCTGTAGCTGATTCTACAAATAGATAGTAGACATAGATCTGTTCATTCTAAATTATTATCATTTATCTAAATGCATTTATGCAAATAAAAACTAGAAAGGTAATGAATGTTATGCCAGTCAATGATCAATCAATGTAAAATGAATTGAATGTAATCAGGTGAAATTTCCAACAGTATCAAATGATTAGCCATAATTGGACCATTTATCATGGATTAAATACAAACTTGATCAATTAGGCATATATCAATGCCATATGGCATAGGAGTAATGTTAAGTATGTGTTTTGCAAATCTTAATCTTGATAAGTCGCATCAAACCAGCTGTTTTGAATCACGAGAGATCCTTTTGGTGTTAGGTTTTTCTTAATATTTTTATAGGTTTTTTAAATAGATCTTAAAAACAAATTTCAATTTAAATTACCAAAAAAAATTATTTTGTAATAGGTTCCAATATTAGTTGGTATTGAGTAAAAGGCCGTACTACTGTCATACCTATCGATATCAGTATAGAAAAAGATTTTAATCATTTATAACATGATAGTGAATCAATTCTTAGAAAACAATATAAATATGAAGCTTTTTTTTAACTATTGAGAGCTATATTAAAGATTATATTTTTTTAACTACAAAAGATATATTTTCATTTAAGTGTTTTTCCCTATATATCCCATTAATTTGAATTACATGAAAATCCATTAGTGCATGAGAATAGGTGCTGTGGTGAAAAGATATAGTTGTGATATTTACGTATTAATATCATAACTCACTAATTTTTAGTCCTCTATTTTTAATCATTGATAATTTTCTCCCTTAACATAAATTAATTATTATAAATAATATATTTTTTTATTTAAATTATTAATTTCTTTGTTTGTATAGTATGATTAAGGAAATGATTATTAACTTCCTTAATCATATGGACAAGTTAGAAATTTTATCAATTAATTAAATTTTTAATTAATTTATTTTTAACGAGTGATGGGGTTTTAGGAAATAAATAGTTTATATTTTATTTTAATATATTAATAAAAAAATAAATATTATATTTCTATATTTATATATATAAATAAAATAAAATAAAAATTAAATTTAAAAATAAAAATTAAATTATTATTTACCTTTTGAGGAAAGATTATCTTCTCTTATATAAAGGCCCCTCCTCCCTCGTTATCATCAAACTAAGAAAATTAAGGAAAGGATTCCCCGAAAAGAGGATCCTTGATTCATATTTTAAAATTTTTAATATTAGGATTGCTATAATTTTATGATGCATAATAATATTTTAGTTTTAAGATTTTATTATTAATAAATAATGATAATTGACTTGTGATATTAGAATAATTATTTGATTTATAATGGTCTCTTAAGCCCAAGTGAATTTCAAGATTGATTTAATTATTAAAATCTTTATTTTTAGATTAATATAATAATTTTAATTTATTTAATTAGATATATTTGTGTTTCAAGAATTATATGTGAATTTTATAATTTAATTATTTTTAAATTTAAGATCATAAATTTAAATTCTTTAATTCATGGATTTAGTTATTCTTTAATAATTTAAAATATTTAAAATATTATTTAATAAGATGAGTCTAATTGAGGTCTAACCTGAGTTAGGTTAATTTATCGGACTATGTCGACTCAACTCTTGTAGCCAAATATAACCCAACCCATGTGGCTAGAAATGACCCAACTCATGTAGCAGATACATCCAGCTCATGTGGCAATGTACGACCTAACCTATATAGTTAAGTATAACCAATACTATATGGTAATGTATAACCTAATCCATATGATAATATATGACTCAATCTATGTAGTCAAATATGACTCTAACTCATGTGTCTAGGTATAAGCTAACTCACGAATTAAACATTTTCCAGTTCAATGGTAAGGCTTATTAGTTACAGGTGTCCTGTAAGCCAATCACGTGAGTAATAACACGTGTGACATGTTGTACAATCTCTTTGGTTATTATTATTATAGTATTTTCTCACTTTATATTGCTTGATTAATATATTATAATATTCATGGATCTATGCAATAGGAATTGGATCATGATGAGATCATAATAATAAGACTAGTTCGCTTATAAAGACATACCATGAATATTCTCGATCATAAGTTATTTGAGAGAGATATCGAGATAATCGAAGAGCCCGATGTACTATATACCCATCCATATGATGGAGATAGTTGATCTCATGACTGTTTGTGTATGGACACTAGAGATATAATGCATGTGCTCATTGCAGAATGAGTTCATTGAATGATCCGCTCACGGAATGCTAGATGATCAATGATACCTCATCGTCAAATAGAGGTTCCATGATCTCAATTGTGTATCTGGTCTTTAGAATTGAGACACCAAGGATTCGTTGTATAAGTATTCCACTCTTTAATACCAGATTTATAAGTTTCAAAATTCTAGATCTAACACAATCAATTATTGGGAATGATAGCCAATCTTACGAAAGCAGTTGAGTGTTGATAGAGAATCATCTACTCTCAATGTCATGAGAGGAATGTCCCATGTATTCTCGCTCAAGTAAATCTCTAGTCAGGGTCATTAGAGAAGTTCTCTAGGAGAATCCAATTTGAATGAGGCTCGAGTAGATTCTGTATGAGTTTCATAATAACATTCTCGGTATACGATCTTTGAGATATTATATGGATAAGAGACTACAAATACAGGATAATTGATGGCATACAAGTCCAGTGGATTAGATTTCCTTATACCGTTTGAGGACTATGGCGTAATGGCATAGTATGTCTATAGTTGATGAGTTGAGTGAATTATTATGAGATAATAATTCACTGAATCGGAAGGAGTTTTGAGTTATAAGACTTTTGACAAGTGCAACTCATGGCCAGCTCGGTATTAGGCCTATAGGGTCACATGTGATGGGTCACGACGAGTAGAGGATTGAATATGAGATATTTGATGAGCCCCTATTTTATTGGATATCTGATAAGCCTCTATTTTATTAGATCTTTTGGGTGAGACCCAATAAGAGTAAATAGTGATTATTATATATAGATCAATTAATCCAAGAGGCTTAGGGTGATTGGATAGAGATCTAGTACCCATTAGGACATGATCAATTAGGGTTAAGTTAACATGGATCTCTATAAATAGGAGAGAGGCAAAAGGGTCATAGGTTAGACATAATTGGTCGCCTCCTTCTATTCTCCTCCCTCCCTCTCCTCCTCAACCATCAGCCCCTTGGTGGTGCATGAGGACAACAAAGAAAGGGTGGACCATTCTTTGCTTATTGCTGAGAGGGGGGGTGGACTCATGCTGCGAAGGGATATACATCATCGCATCATCTATCGTGTATAGTAATATTAGAGAGGAGGACATCTAACCTTCTTCATCCACAAATTTGGATTTGTATTTTTCATGAGTATGCGATTTCCGATAGGTGAGAACATCTCATGAATCTTATACAGTTTTTCGGTTTATTGAGTTTTTTTTTCTTAATTGTCACACGACATTCCTATATCATTCTTTTGAAAAACTAATTTTTGTTTTCTATTTTTCGTTGCGCATATAATGCCTCACTAAGGTTTCCCAATAAGACTTAGCCCAACTTGTGAGTGAGGCTCAGCCCCGTCTACTAAATTAGGCCCGCCCAACTATACGATTGACATTAGACACATTATCACTCATTTATTCAACCAGTTGTATTTCAACCCAACTTATTACTTGGGATAAATACATACGGTGCATATGACCCATCTAAGACTCAAGTGGGTCAATTTAGTTTAAACTAGCATTATATGATATAGTCCATTTTTCTCTCCCTTTATTAGTTTGAGCTCGTTAATTACTGAATCAAATAAATTTGTTCAATTCAAACTAGTTTAGCTTGATTTTAAACTAACTTAACTAGTTTAAACATACTTGATTTAATTAAAATCAATTAAATCTAATTTAATTTACTCCGTGATGATTCTAAATTAGTTATATAAGGATTTGAGGTTGGTTTCGTTTGGTCTTAATTGAATTAAGCTTTGTTTAAATCAATTGTGTTATTCAAATTGGGGTTTTGTTAATTGAGGATTATTAAGAGATTAATATCTCATGTCTTTATGATTTGATAAATTTAAAAATTTTATTAAAAGTGTTATTTCAAAATAATTATTAATTTTTTAAGTTTATTATATTGATATGACTTTTACTCTATGAATGATCACGATTGTTTATATATCCTTGTCGAGAGTTTGTAGGACGATTCTTTTCGAGGATTATTTGGCCATTAAACATAACGGTTAGATGATTTTTTCATCCGTTGTTAGAAAAAACATATCCCTACTTGAGCGAATGAGAGATACTATTTTATATGTTGTTAGGAGTGATATGAGTACTTTCTATACATTATTTGGAGGAATCTATCCCATCAAGTATGACTCTTTATTCACTATTGGGAGAGTGCACTATCATATGTGATGTACGTTTTTGTTATCTGACTATTATGTATGTGTTGCATGTAACTAATGCATGATTTTATTTATTATATAAGAATTATCATTATTTTTTTATACATGATTTTTATAATGAATCAATATATTATTATTTCATATTAAATTATTGACATTTGTGTATGTTTCATGAATATTAAAGATTATTTTTATAATTTTTTCAAAGGTTTTAACCAACATGTATGGTTGCTGATATATTTTTATTTTTATATTTATTTTTAGAGTAATCTACTACTTTATAATAGATTTGAGGCTTGGGTGAAAAAAAAAAATTCGTCACTTATAGTTCTACTAAGAAGATGTGATTATTTTTTTAGTTAATTAAATATTTACTATTATAAATATAGGAATTTGAATTCAATGATAAAAAAAAGGAGTGTTTTATGTAAATTATGAATAATAAAATGATAATTTATTAATTTTGATATGTTGTCCAACTGGATGAAAATATTATGAGTCGAGGGCAAAGTCTCTTCACTCACTTGAGCATTTATTAAATGGATTAGTGGATAAGTATTTCTATGACACCGGATCCTTTTTCTAGTACCAAAAATATTATGGTAAAATATCATTGATATCCTAGTTAGCCGGATGTGATATAAAATCGTGTACACAGGGTTGTTTAAGGAGCTACCAAGGTAAAAATATTGAGATACCACTTACACGAAGATCGATGTCGAAAATATTTTTCGACTTTTTCACTTCAACGCCCAAGTTAATAACCCGAGGTATGTGAATGTGATTGCGAATGGTTAAAAAAATGTGATCTCTCTCATCATATTAAAAGTTAACTCTCATATCTAATAGTAATGAGAAAATATTTCATCAAATATTCTTAGAGGAAGTAATATTTAATCATCTCTAATACCCTCATAAGGGTAAGGACAACCTATGACTATTTGCTTTCGACTCATATTCACATGAATAATTAAGGGATAACTTTTATGTTTTTCTTTGAGTCAGCATGTTATACAAATGATATATATCGAATGAATGATAAATAATTCATGATTCGAAAGAAATAATTTATACTGATGTAAAAAAATGACCTACTTTTTACCTATACTATTAGCTTGAAATTATTTCTTCCCAAACTATAGTGAAAAACTCCCTAATGAAATCGAAAGCAGCCTTTTCTGAAGAGAGACCCACTGAAAATTGAAAATCAGACGTCTAAGTTTCTTTCATCCAACAAATATAGTTCCTTTATGACCAAATATAAATGAGAACAAGCATGAGTTTAATAGTTAATATAACTTAGGTCACTTGCTACACATTTCATAAGAAAGATTTTGGAAATATAGGAATGAAGGGCTTTATATACATATATATATATATGTATATATATATATGTATATATATATGTATATATGTATATATGTATATATATATAAAGCAAAGGGCAAAAGTGAACGAGGGTTTTGACGATTTGGGGCAGAAGGGAAGCGGGTGTTATGAAGTGAATTGCTGGCTATAGTTCTCGATCGCAAAATGGTGTCTCTCTCTACGTGGTTCCGCTACGCCGCTACCAAGTTCGAGTACTCCCTAAGCCTCAGCTGGAAGGTCAGAATCCCTGATCTTAATCTTCTCATCAAACCCTCTCATTGGTCGGCGAAATTCTCAGGCTCGCAAATTTCAATATATTTTGATTAATTTTTCTCTTTTCGGGTTGTCGTCCTGTGCCTATCGTAAAAGTCCGATCTTGGTTTGCTTGGTGTTGAAGTTCGTTGTAATCGAAGTTTTTCCGACTGCTGCTGGATACATTTCTGCAGACACAGTGGCCTCTTCTTCATATCTTGATTATCCTCCGTGGATTTGATTGCTTCATGATGTTTGCTTGATTTTGATGTTCATCATTTTGTAACAGTGATTCGCGAGTTAGCTGGATTTTATTGTAAGGTTTTGTTGTTTTGATTGGAAAATTAGAATACGACATTATTGGTTATTCAATTTTGGTCCAAATCCCACAGTAAGATCTAATAAACTACTTTTGCGTTAAGGATGATCGCCCTAATCAGGCCGTAATTGGTAGTTTTCTAATTCAAGGAAGAGAAGTATAATTGAAGTAATTAGAAAATTTTATTGCTGGAAAACGGAAAATAAAAGAATCATTGACAATAAGAGTCGCATATAACCTATTTGTAACCTAGTGACAAACCAGTTCCTATTATGTTAGGGTTTTTATCAAATATTAATGGTCTTTCTAATTGCTCCTATGTTTAATATATTTTTATTTTTTATTTTGGTTGCAGCTATTATGTTACCTCATGGTTACTGTTCATTTTTAGTTGGATTCAATCACTTGATCATCTGATTTTTCTTAGGTTGGCTAAATATAGGTTTGCTTAGTTTTATTTTGGATTGGACCGGGACTCAAAAGCAAGTTTTTCCATACCGCAACATACCGTTTAGAATGGGTGGTAATTGGTATATACCACTCTGATAGGAGACCAGTATGGGTGGTACATACTGGTCTGTCGGTATATCCCATCGTACCATGTGTCGATACATTGGTACGAACCGTATGAATGGCTAGTTAGTATATTGGTACGGACCAGTAATGTGAATCATGCTCAAAAAGTCTATTTGTTTGTGATTTCTGCTGGTCAGTTTATCCAAATAGCATTGTAACAACTTCCCACCCTCACTCACCACCTTGTCCTTCAGATGATACTTTGGGAAATGATGTTACTTTTGCAGTTCCTACATGACCATTTTCTAAGCCATCACTCCATCAAACAAATGTAGATAGATGTGGATTCAGTTGAGTCTGCACTGAATTGCCTAGATTTGTGCAAATATAGGTTAGAATCATGCAAACCTAGCCTGGTTCTATGCAGACCTCAATGGGATCCACATGGATTCGACCTGATTCAAACAAATTTTGGCCGGATTTGTGTATCTTCATCAGGTTCAAGCCAATCTAACTTTAAACAAAGTAGGTCTATGTTACACTTGCGTAGGTATGGCCCCGTTTCAACAAGAAATTAGGAGAAATGAATGCATAGCTTTTAAACCAAAACTAAATCTAAGCATGAAATCATGATCTTGTAGTTAAAAAATGCAAGAACAAATCTTTAATCAGCCATAACTAAGAAAAATTTTGAACTTGGCTTTTGGATTTACTTGGTTCAGAGAAAAATGTAGATGCTTTTTGAGTTTGAATCTTTATTTACTAAGAATTGAAGTTAGATTGAAGGAAGATAGAGGCTTGAAAGTAAGATTCAGAGTGACTGAGTGAGTTTTGAGAGGTTCGATTGAAATAAAAAATGTAGGTTGGGTTAGTCATTGGGCAGTAGGCTTATTACAGTAATCGACTGGCTGTAGAACCAGTAAATACCAGTTTGTAATTATCATTTGGTTGTCAAACCGATAAATACCAATATGTACCAATTGGTATGGACGAAATCCCATTCCTTGATATTACATATTTTATATGCCAAATATAAATATTATATTGTTATGACATGTGTTATATAAAAGAAAAAGGTATCCCCGGTACATGAGGCTTCCTGGACAGGAATGGATATCCTGGGTGGTCAGTGTACACAATTTTAACAGTGGAATGTGTTATATATAATATTTTATTAAATATTAAATAGGAAAGTGTTTAAAGGTGGAATGGATATCCTGGATAGGAATTTTTAATGTGTTCATCCAAAACAATTCATCCCATTCCCTGCAGTCACATGAGGTTGACCATGTAGATGGTAGGAGGGAATGCAATTGCTAGTTACTTTTATTCCTTAAGCTGTTTATTTGACCAGATAAACAAGGAGCAAACTAAACCCTATGGCTACCTCCATTAACAAGCAACAATTCTCGCCTCCAAATATCCCTTGGATACCGATAAGCTTAAAGAGAATCACGTACAAGAAAGTTGCAGATCCCATAGTTACCTTGTCTCACAAACAACCACTTTCCCATCTTTGGTACCTCATTGGCCACTTGGATGTCAGACATTAATAAAGTTGAAAAATAACCACAAGAACCACATCAAAACAAGGAGTTATTGATATCTGAGCTTAAAATCTGGACATCACTTGTTATGAACAAACAGGTTACTACATCAAAACGAGGAGTACTTGATATCTGAGCTTAAAATTTATACATCACTTGTTATGAACAAACAGGTTGAGGGTAGCAGCCTCTTACCTATCTCTTGGCCTCTCTTCGAGAGTTCTCAAACTTAGCCTGAACAAACCTATAGGCGATGATGCAATGTTTTGCAAACCACATCAGAATGACCAGTTATGCTGACACCAATAGCGAGGAGGCAAACTAACTTATAGCCCTAGTAGGACTTCTATGCACCTGGGAGAGGGCCTTCTGGTTGAGTTTGCCAACAATCAAAGCAAGAATGGTGAAAAATTAAAGCATAAAGACAACTGGCAAAGGGCGGCTCTTCCTTCTCCCCTCTTCTTCTATTAGGAAGCTTTGAGCTAGAATCAGCCAAAATGGGATGCTTGACCAATTTTTCTTAAAATTGATCTATGTAACCAATATTCTACTGATCTAGGCTGATTGATTGCATTCAATTTTCAGTTTTTCTTGGATGGATTTTCTAGATTCCCTTATAAGATGGGATTGCTCTCGGTGATCCAGGTCCAATTTGGCTGATTTGGTACTATTAGTGGAGGGATATCGGTAAAAGATCCATGCAGCCGACCTTAAACAGTTGGGAGTTACGGCTTTGTTGTTGTTGTTGTTGTAGTTGTAGTGGAGGGGTTTCAAAAAGAAACAATGGATACACCGTGATGGATGATATGAGCACAAACTGACCTTTTTGCCTCTTGGGCCTGATTGCTCCACCTTTTGCTCATTTGAGGAAACATGAAAGCACAAAATTATTATACATAACATATAGTACTTGTCATCCAAATATTGTGACATCTTACCAGTGTATACAGAGAGAAGCAGTGCTGGGGGAAATTTTCAAGTGGACAGTAACAAATAGCAATGCTTTATCATCAATTCATCACCCTCTATGTTTCCTTAAAGATTGTTAAAGTAGGACTGATCCAAAGGTAGGGAATCAAACTCAACTGTTATGGTCCATGCCACATGTAGTCTGAGTAATTTTTGTCTGTACTGTGGGCAAAAAGAAAGCAAAATCAGGTTGGAGGAGCTGTGGGAAGCTGACAGTAGTGCAAATGCAACCATATATCTCGCCATCCTTTTTTCTCTTTAAACTGTCATTCTTTTGTATTTCTGTCTTGTAATCTTTTCTTCTTTTATTGGTTATGGAAGAGCATTAAGTTGAGAAGACCCAACTTTTAATTCTATTATGTGCCTTAAGCAACACAATAAGAGCTCAGTCGAAATAATTCCAATGCTCAAAATAGGACAAAAACTAGGTCACCAGTAAAATTGAGCTTTTCTATGACTTTTGTAGCACCTAGCATGACCGCTCTTGAAGCTTTATTGCAGCATGGTGGCTGCCATGAGGTTAAATATCATTTTAATGTACTATATCTTTCCATAGTGGTGATTCTCACCATGACTTCTGTGAGAACATGTCTAAACTTTTTAGGAATCATATAGCTGATGCAGATAACAACTAGCTGGCTCAATCATCAGTTGGATTCATTTGAAATAAAACTTAAATTTGACTTGGTATCCCTAAACCTTACCTGAACGGCTGCTGATTCCTTCAATATCAGCAATTATTGGGATCCACTAAGATATTCACTTCAACATCTATCGTGTTTAGGAACCTTTCTTGTTCTTCTTCATTTTTGATATGGAAATGCAAGTTCTGTTCCAATAACAAGAATTCCTAGATACTGAAGAGAAACATAATTTTTCAATATTTAAATAAGGATTCAGTCCTAGGATTCTTTAACTTAATCAGACAACATCTATCTAATTTTTTTCAGTTGGTATCATATGCCAACTCAACAAAGTGATCAAAATATGTTATATGTGATTTTATGTAGAAGTGAAAAAAATAAATATAAAAATGGAAGAGCTTGAGTTTTTGGAAATCGAGACAGGTGCTAGATTTTAGTTTAAACATAATCTAGACAATCCTGGTATGGTACCGGGACCAATTGGCGGCTGAACTGGTATGGTTCCAGTAGGGTCAAGCTGTCAATAATCTATATGGGTTGGTTCCATGTGACCAATTAGAAAGAGGGAGAGAGGGGCAGAGGAGTGACTGAGGAGGATTCGGGGAGGGGGGGGGAGAGAGAAGGAGAAAGATGAGTGAGGCATAAAAGGAAGCATGGGTGACCCTTATGTGTAGGAGGTGGCAATGGCGATGTGGCACATCGAAGGGGGCGATGGTGATGTTGGTGGGAGGAGGGGTGAGAGAGAGAGAGAGAGAGAGAGAGAGAGAGAGAGGAGATGAAAAAGAAAATGAAAGAAAAAGACAATTGTTACAGAAAAAACAATACCCATATCTGGCAGTAAGCTTATCGTTCAATACAACTTTTCAGACAATTAAAACATTAAAAAAATGCAGTATGCTCGACTAGGTAATTATATCATGAAGCAAGCTTGATATCATCTGGAAGCAAACAAAAACAGGCGATGTGGCACAACGAAGGAGGCGATGGTGATGTTGGTGGGAGGATGGGCGAGAAAGAAAGAGAGCACATGAGAGAGAGAGAGAGAGATGAAAAGGAAAATGAAAGAAAAAGACAATTGTTACAGAAAAAACAATACTCATATCTGGCAGTAAGCTTATCATTCAATATAACTTTTCAGACAATTAAAACATTTAAAAAGGCAGTATGCTCGACTAGGTAATTATATCATGAAATAAGCTTGATATCATCTGAAAGCAAACAAAAACAAGTGATCTGTGTATCAATTAATGATCAGACTAGTAAATACAGGTTCATGCCATTAATGACCCAATTTTTAAACCTTGCGTGAAAGTGTTAAACTTGTCTAACTAGGTGGCTTCTTTCTTATTGTGCTTGTTTCTAGTATTATGCTTTGTAGATTCAAGGTTTAGTAAAAGGTTATATGGGATTCTTTTTTCAGCACTTTGTTTTATGTTGACAATACTGATATTGCCTATCTCAGTGTGATTCTGTATCATGTGATGCTTACAAAGGTGGACCTCAATCTTTTTTGTTTGTTATGCTGCAGAGTTATAATGTAGGCCAAATCAATGCAAGAGAATTAAGTGATGCGGTATGGAAAAACTTTTTCCAAGGCAAGCTGACTTTTTCTCATTGGAATAAAGGAGAAGAGATGGCACCTACCTTAGTAGGAGATGGTGGAACTCTTCTTGTGAGAAAGTTGCCTTTTCCATCACCAACGTAATTTTATCTAATTCTCTTTTTTCATTCTTGTAACTTATATTGTGTATTCATTTTGATCATATTTGTGTCTGTCCGGTTACAGTTTGCTTCGTGTCATCATATGTTGCTCTGTATAAACTATTGGGAAAGCTTGGATTTGATTATCACAATATCCTGACCATATCGTACCAATACACTATTTACTTATTTGAGCTTTGAAAGATATGTAAAAGTTATTTTCATATTTACCTTACGATCTCCTTATGCATATTGACATAATTAGGATGCCCAAC
Source organism: Musa balbisiana (assembly GCA_004837865.1). Taxonomy (NCBI): domain Eukaryota; kingdom Viridiplantae; phylum Streptophyta; class Magnoliopsida; order Zingiberales; family Musaceae; genus Musa; species Musa balbisiana. Next base: position 10,829,171 of record CM017188.1, on the reverse strand, counting down.
ACATCCATTTGGAGTGTATGGAGTTTCAAGTCTGTCTTGGTCATTTGATGTCCAAAGAAGTCCTAGTATTTACATAGTGATAGACAGCTTAGTAGTCAAACAAACTTTCATAGAATTTTTATCATTTTGAATAATAATTTTATTTTTGTGGTTGGTTCCACAAATGATCTGTTTTATGCATTCTATACATCATTTCATTTTTTTTTATTTGTGGTTTTCTCTCTCCATTTATTAGTCTCTCATCAACGTGATTGCATCAAGCTCTTTCTGAATTCATGTAATTTTTTAATATGTTTCAGCAAAGTTTGCAATACGGTTTGGTCTGGTATGGTATGGATGGTATTTACCAGTCCAATGAGTTACCAATACATGGACCCATGAAAACTAGGATGCTTGGTTCAAGGCTGGTACCACCCAGTACATGGTCCGTATAAGGTCTGAAGTCTGCACTACTGTGTACAGGATAGTATAGCTTTGTACTAGACAGTTTCTTTTCTTTTTGTTTTTGCATTCCCTTTTAGACTTTTTCTGAAACTCGGTATGTAACAAGTGGTCTGACCGGGACTGTCGTGGAGCTCTAACCAGTACTGTACTGGTACACAAAATTGTGGACCTTGTGTCAAGGTTTTGAATACCGGTCCGTATCGACGTACCGAGTTTTGCTCGGTACAGTACGTACCGGTATATAGCGTACCGATGGTACATCATAAAACCTTAAAAATACCTTCATCTACCACGCCAAGACGTACCGATCGGTATGCTTCAATAATGGTTGAAATCCGGATCGGTACCGGTCGGTACGTCTCAGTACTGGTCGGTACGCCTCAGTACTAGTCAAAACATTGGTACTGCTTGGTAGAGGACGGTCCATGTACCGGTATCCTCTCGGACCCGTATGTATTGCTCGTGCCGGACGGTACACATCGAAATTGAAAACCCTGTCTTGTGTTTTAGTTACTCTGTCTTAGCTTGTCTTACATTATGAAATTTATAGTATTTGAGAATGTTGCACAAGTTGATACTTTACTATATTCTTCATTTTCTGCTTGTGCATCTTTTAATACTCTTCAATTATTTGAAAAATTATTCTTGTAGGTCATCTTATATTAACTTGCATCACTAGCAAATACAAATGTTATTTTTATCAATGATTCCTGTAACATCATGCATATCGCTTACTAGACTGGGTAAAGAGGATTAGAAAATGTGTCAATGAATTTTATTGTCTTAGAGAAAGCCAATTATTAAGTTTTTGGAAATTTATTATGTGAATTTTAAAAGGAAATAATTATCTATTATTTATATGAATGTAATAAAAGATACATATGATAGAGTAATTACTGGTGCTAGGAATACAAGGGGTATCTACAACAAGTTTCCTATAAATGTAGGATTCCACTCATGATCAAATTATGATCGTTATCTTCTGATAATAGTAATGCATGAACTCACTAGCCATATGCAAGATAGACCTTCATGGCATATATTATTTTGATGATAATATATTTTTTTGATGGGAATTTAATTTGGATTAATTCTTTTGAGTTATGGAAACAATTGTTAGAAACTTAAGATTTTAAGTTTTTTGTGAATGAATTTATAAGGTTTAAATTTAGTAATAACAGGAAAAAGAATGGGACAAGGAGGATTGCTTATTGTTATTTGATGAACATGTCAAAAAATGTACTTGTTACATAGGGAACAAGCAGTGAGCTAATTGAAATTCAAATTACCTCGAGAGAAATAGATAATTTAGTGCATCGTTAGGCATAATTGTTGACACAGTCAAGGTTCTATTTGAGTCCAAGAGAGATTTTAATGAGAAAAGAGGATAGATTAAAAGAGGAATAAAAAAAAAAGAGAAAGAGAAAAGGAAGAGACGCAAAAGAACTATAGAGGGTGTTATTAACGACTTCAATCTTTTTATGCCTTGAAGTCTTACAAGATTTTTATTTGTAGACTCTTTAACTCTTATTTCTAAACAAAGTAGTTGAGGTATGAAAATTTAATCCTGCATCCTTTTAAGATCTAGATCCTACAACTCTCAGAATACAGCCGACTTGAAAAACAAGTATCCTAACTCATGTTATACCCATATTGGGACTTAAGATACTAATTTTACTCTAAATAAAACTCTAGATGACTTCCAGGTGGTGAGAGGGCTAGCTAGGACTTTGTCAAGTTATGTTTCGAGTCTTGGCTCTAGTTATAATTTGAAGCTTTACTTGACAATGGTGTTTTGCAGTGAGGAAGGAATCATTTGTTCACCCAAATCAAACAGGTAAATCAAGTCATTTCTGTGAATCCAGTTTTGCTAAGATGGACGCTTTTGGATTTTCAAGATGGTCAGTCGAATAGGTGCAGAACTCTGGATTGATCTGATTTGTGTAAGGCATGATTTGCATAATAAAACAGTGCATTCTTAAAAGGAGATTACAAAAGAGAGTCCCATGAGGAAAGCATTAAAGAAGGCTTCGGCAAAAATGTAATGGAAAAAGCATTATATGTTTGAATTAAAGTTGTTTCACCATTGATGGAGCTAAACTACAGGAGAAAAATGATGCCTTTACCTCATTAGTTGTTTCTTGAGGCTATGAGCTGTTGTTTTATTTTGCAGTAACGTCTGCTCGATATGGCATAGTTTTTTTGTTTAATATGCTGTTAGTCATGGTATATAATTTTTGAGTTTCTAACTTGGCTCTATCTTGTAGTTTCTTACACATGGATTTTTCAGTTTTTGACTTTTCATGGTCTTTTGCTTTCAATCTACCTGTATGTTTGGATGTTTTGTTGAAGTGAGATATATCTGCTGGCATTTTTCAAGGACCTGGTCCCAAGATTTGCTAGGAATTGATGACCATTTTATCCCTAAAATGGAAGAAATATGGAGACGTTTATTCACCATGAATAAATTTCACCACCACTCAGTCCTAAAGTTTATTCCGTTGACCATATTATTGTCTTTTTACTGACAGGCAACAACTCAACACCTGATCCATGATTAGTTAGATGTAAATTATATTGTAAAACATTGTTTGTCCGCGTAGAGATGATAGTGTAATTAAATATTATTTCAACAAACGATGCTATACAACTAGTATTTCTTTTGTTTTGGAATTAAGGTCCCATTGATCTTTATAGGGACTACAGCAACTTATTCTTCTTTTAATCTTTGTAGGATTCTTTTGAAAAAATTCATTTAGTTTGTTACTTTTGTTGCTGTAGGCAAGTTTTTGTCGGTGATGTTGTAATGTTGAAAGACCCTGAGAAAACCGCTGATTATGTTGTTAGAAGATTGGCTGCTACAGAAGGCTATGAAATGTGTTCAACTGACGACAAAGATGAACCATTTATTTTAGAGAAGGATCAATGTTGGGTGTTGGCTGACAATGAGTCTCTAAGGCCAAAGGTAAAATCATGGGGCAGTTTCATAGATGTTGTAATATAGCATAAATGGCTACAGTAACTACTACATGCAAATTTGCTTGCAATTTTTTATCAGCCACTATGAGAATTATTGAACAGCCTTGTTTCATCCAATACAGATAGGATATGTATCTTGGTAGAGGTATATTTGTAAGGGTGATACTTATCTCTGATTATGTTCACATTTTTAAAGGTAAACATTGAGTTATTACATTGACCATCGCCATCCCCGGACCCCGCATTTCTGGAACCTCATGCACTGGTTTCCCTGTAATCTCACACTTAACCACAAATTCAGCCTATGATCAGTATTCTTTCTACCTCTTATTATTCTGATAAAAGATCTAGATCAAAATATGCCATCATAAGCTTGCAATTTTTCTGCATATGTAATTCTGAATGTAATTGTAGTATAGACCTCCTTTTTCTGAACTTCAAATATGCACAAACCTGACATATCCTATGCATGGAGGAAGCTTGTCACTTTTCAGGAGGATCGACGTGTTAATCCTATCAAAGCCAAAGTTAACACTTCACTTTCTAACCACAAGATTCACTTAGTTAAACATAATCTATAGTGTCCAAAAGTTTAAATATCATTTGTTTTGTTGCTTGCTGACCTAGGAATAAATGCAATGCAAGCTGTTTTAACTGAAACATGCACTACTTGATCCACTTAGCAAAAAGCATCATATATTATTGAATTTAAATAAAATATATCCAATGTAATCACAATGAATTGGTTGGATCCTTCGGAAATTTGGCCTAGAAGATATTTTTGTTCAATAACGCTACTTACATCATTCAATATTGATTTGCAAAAGGGCAGTAATGTGTCAATTGATTCTTTATTCACTATATAAGTTGTGTATATAACTAGACAATGTGAATAATCAATTTGGAGCCCCTGTTTATATTGACATCATTGAATTAAGGCCTTATTTGAGTAATGTGTAATAGCTCAAGGCATGTTCTCTCTTCAAGGTATCAGTGAATTCTCTTAAAAGATAAGCTGCTAACTAACTTAATTTTCCTCCTTTTTTTTTCCGTGTCAGGAAGCCAAAGATAGCCGTTTGTTTGGTCCTGTTCCTATGACTAATATTGTCGGTCGAGTGATATATGCTCTACGATCAGCTGTGGATCATGGTCCGGTACAGAACAGGTACATCTAGAGCCACCTGCTCTTGTTATAATTGAGTTCGAACTCTTGTCTTGTCTGATTCTGTATAATCCTATTCTGCATCATTCAAGTCACATGGCAATGAGGCAAGATTCATCAGTTTTGGCCGTTGAGCTGGATGTCGAGGAGATGGTGAAGAAGATGAAATCATAGGTCATGCTTTAGAAGTGAATAAATTCCCAGTCTTCCAACTCTTTTATCATCATGCTGCTGCTTTTCCAGAACTATAACGAATGGCGGAACTTGAAGGGTGTTTTACCCGTTGACGATTACCCTGTGATTCCTTTCTCATGACTGATGAGTTGTGCTGGATGCTCAATACATGCGCTAAAATCAAAGCACCTAGTAGGAAACTGCTGCAATTGTATTCTATTTGTTATGAACGAACAAATCCAGAATCGGAAGTCAAATGCTTTCATTTAACGATTCCAAGAAATTTTCCTACCTTTGGTGTTTGTTTGTGTTACATATGTGGTTTAGCAGAATATCTTTCTGGTACATCTCAGTTGATCTTATACTTTGATCATGGAATGAAAGCATTACCCTCCGGACCACAATCATGTAGTTTGTCTTCATCGAACTCAAATTAAGAACATACATGTTGTTTTCATCATTATTTATCGACAAAGATGTAAAATTCTGCAATAGGAAGATTTTGAGGATAACTCATGTCTAGCTAGAGAAATATTCATCTGAATCTGGTTTGAGTTTGTATTTGGATACCAAGGTAGCAATTTGACCTAGAAATAATTATGGATAGAGATTTTGTTTTTTGTGAATGTATATTTTTCTTTGATCTATTTAAATTGGGAGTGTGCCCAATAGATATCTTCTCGACTAATAAGAGTGATGTAGGAATCGAGTCCAGAGAGCTCTAGATGACTTAGCATACCCGGATCTTTTTATAGAGAGTCTTGATGACCGTCATGATTTAAGTGAGGAGTTGATGTAAGGGAGTGATTTCGTGAGATTGTTGGAGTGCGATGAGATATCTAAATTCATTGAATATTAGGGTTGGTGCCTTTGTGCCGACCACGTGGGTCACACGTTATACGTGCGGGACTAATAAGACACATGATTTGTATATATGTCGGGCTGATAAAATATCTGTAATGATGTAACATTCGAATGTAAATCTAGGAGTTCATAGTCACATATTTGAGATTAGGGTCAAAATCTTGGATGGTCATCCCTGCTTGGATGATCGCCAAATATGAACCCATCATGTCATGATCAATTATGCGTGGTGTTCCTAAGTTCACATGATGTACTCAATCGAAGAATGGCAATGTGTCGAGGCATTTTGGTCATTTTGAAAAAAAGTTACTGCACTGTCTGCATCCCCGAACATGCCACTGACATCTTTCACCGTTTCCGGATCCTCTCCAACCATTTCAGCTTCAAAATCTTCTCCAAGCCCTCGGATTCATGTAACAGACGGTCATGATCGAGGATGGGAATGGAGGGGATCCTGAACCCCGTAAACAGCTCCTGCCAGGTCACCCAATTACGCGCTCAGTGATCGGAAAAAGGCGACACGGTCGACCGTGCGCGGGCCCGCCGTGGCCCCCAGTCCTTCGACACAGAGGACGCGAGGGAGTTCACAACTTCTTGGCGTTTTCACCCGTCACCGTCTATCTTTCATCTCGTTGTCTAGAGTGGCTTCCGCAGAGCGCTCTCTCTCTCTTCCCACTGCGAAAGATTATGCTAAAAATGGCACTGTTTAGGTCAGAGTTGGCCTCCTATAGGGAAGGGGCTGAGTGTCATCCCCAGGCATACCCATACCGCACCCCGACTTGCAAGTACGAGCTCCGACGCCTGACCAACTCATGTTTTCTTGAAGAGAAAGGAAGAGTGAGATTCGAGATGCGACTCCCCCCCCCCCCCCACAGATCTCATCTCCCACATCGACGCCCTGATCTGTGACCTCTGATCACAAGCCATCCTCTGTCTCTCCTATCTAAGAATCTCTCTGGACTTGTTGGGAGATCGCACTGCCTTAGAGATTGCCACATCGCTACATATATGCCAAAAGGAGATCTAGCAGCTGCAGGCTATGGACTATCTCAACCATGGCAGGGTTTAGATTTGATGATCATCTCTTTCTATCTCTCATGGACTAAAAAGGAAAGAAATCCATTAGCATCAAAACTCTCATGCATATTAGATCAGTCATGTAATCATCATCCCATCATCATTATCGGCAACTACAAGGTCAATTAGTATCAGCTTGAAGCAGTACAAATTAAGAGTACCCTATATTGCTCTATCACATCCTGTTTGCAGGAAGAAGCAGAGAGGTGAAACTCTTGGCACCATGGCCATGGTACCCAAGCCGGGGAGCCCTCGCTCCGATGGCTTCCTCACCAGCCCCAGCTCGTCACCCGCTGCCGCGGTCACCTCACCGGCGGCCTCAGCCGCCTCCCCGTCGCTGAGCCGATACGAGTCACAGAAGCGACGCGACTGGAACACCTTCGGGCAGTACTTGAAGAATCACAGGCCGCCGCTGTCACTGTCGCGGTGCAGCGGCGCGCATGTGCTGGAGTTCCTTCGGTACCTGGACCAGTTCGGTAAGACAAAGGTCCACACTCCCATGTGCCCCTTCTTTGGCCACCCCAACCCGCCCTCCCCATGCCCGTGCCCCCTCCGCCAAGCCTGGGGCTCCCTCGACGCTCTCATCGGCCGCCTCCGTGCTGCGTTCGAGGAGAACGGCGGCAAGCCTGAGGCCAACCCCTTCGGTGCACGAGCCGTCCGGCTATACCTCCGCGAGATCCGGGAGATGCAGTCCAAAGCCCGAGGCATCAGCTACGAGAAGAAGAAGCGCAAGAAGCAACCACCGCCACCCCAACCACAGCCGCAGCCACAGCCACGTCCGCCCCACCCCCACAGTCCTTCGCCGGCCACTGGTGCAGCCACCTGATCCGTCGGTATCTCAACCATAATATATATCTCTCTTCCTTATTGTATCTACGACTGAGTCCTTAGGTCAGTCGGTCGTTCCTGTGAACCTTAGACTCGAAGTACTCTATATTCTATGCTTTGTGGCTTGCAGGGGTTAAATTCTCTTTCTATCTCTCATGGACTAAAAAGGAAAGAAATCCATTAGCATCAAAACTCTCATGCATATTAGATCAGTCATGTAATCATCATCCCATCATCATTATCGGCAACTACAAGGTCAATTAGTATCAGCTTGAAGCAGTACAAATTAAGAGTACCCTATATTGCTCTATCACATCCTGTTTGCAGGAAGAAGCAGAGAGGTGAAACTCTTGGCACCATGGCCATGGTACCCAAGCCGGGGAGCCCTCGCTCCGATGGCTTCCTCACCAGCCCCAGCTCGTCACCCGCTGCCGCGGTCACCTCACCGGCGGCCTCAGCCGCCTCCCCGTCGCTGAGCCGATACGAGTCACAGAAGCGACGCGACTGGAACACCTTCGGGCAGTACTTGAAGAATCACAGGCCGCCGCTGTCACTGTCGCGGTGCAGCGGCGCGCATGTGCTGGAGTTCCTTCGGTACCTGGACCAGTTCGGTAAGACAAAGGTCCACACTCCCATGTGCCCCTTCTTTGGCCACCCCAACCCGCCCTCCCCATGCCCGTGCCCCCTCCGCCAAGCCTGGGGCTCCCTCGACGCTCTCATCGGCCGCCTCCGTGCTGCGTTCGAGGAGAACGGCGGCAAGCCTGAGGCCAACCCCTTCGGTGCACGAGCCGTCCGGCTATACCTCCGCGAGATCCGGGAGATGCAGTCCAAAGCCCGAGGCATCAGCTACGAGAAGAAGAAGCGCAAGAAGCAACCACCGCCACCCCAACCACAGCCGCAGCCACAGCCACAGCCACGTCCGCCCCACCCCCACAGTCCTTCGCCGGCCACTGGTGCAGCCACCTGATCCGTCGGTATCTCAACCATAATATATATCTCTCTTCCTTATTGTATCTACGACTGAGTCCTTAGGTCAGTCGGTCGTTCCTGTGAACCTTAGACTCGAAGTACTCTATATTCTATGCTTTGTGGCTTGCAGGGGTTAAATTTATGTAGCTCATACTCTCACTAGATTAGCATAAGATGGAGGAGTATGAGGAGTAGGGTTAGCTCATCATATATGATATTAGCATTGGTACCTGAAGTCATGTTAATGCACTGTGCTTTGAACTGATGGTTCATCTGTACCGGATATCTCAACCATGGCAGGGTTTAGATTTGATGATCATCTCTTTCTATCTCTGTTTGTTTCTTCTTGTGGTAGGAAAGTAAGGTTGGATAGTGCATGAAATTGGCTCATTCACAATCAGATACTGGTTTCCATCTTATTTGTGTTCTTGAAACTAATTGAATTTGGAGTTGGCTTTTGATCTCTGCTGGATTTCTTGTGTTTCCTATAGAGAACAAAAGGTCTCACCTTTTAAAGGGGGAAAAGAAATATATGATTAGTGTGTCACCGGTTTCACTTTACAAGGAAGTAAGCAATGCATTGGGATTTCATGGGATTCTCTCCATGCTCTCACTTTTCTGTTAACATAGCTAGTGGATTTCCTTAGAACTTAGTGCATGCTGCTACCACATATTACAAGATGTTTTGTTCCTTCAGCCTATAATAATATATATTGAATGTTGAGTAAAGTTGCATCCATTTCTTCGGTATTATGTGAAATCTGTGTAAAATATATTTATGCTATTTGAGGTGCTAATATTACAGTAAGATAATGATATCTCCTCAAACTTCATAGTTAATCAACACCATGTTAGCATGTCATAAGTTGAAGCTAAAGAACTACTTATGTGTGTTCTTTTCTACTCCTATCACTTTCTAGGGCTTTGTGCATGTGAATCTCAGTGCATCTGCTTTCTTCCATCCTATAATCTGTGATCAATATTTCCTTAATATCCAATTCTACATTAGAGAAGATGGTGTTCTAACCATTATGAAGTTTCTGATATGGCATCAGTGATGAAAACTTGAACATGCATATCATTAGGGATCAATCACTTCATCACACTATTGCTTCCATTAATTAGACAGCTTATATGCAGCATTAATATGCATGTTCTGTTATAGACAAAGGTTCTATGGCAATGTTAAACAAGTTTAGTTTGAGTCATATTATCAGATGAATTTGGTTACCCTAAAGTGCAATATTTAGAAGTAGAATGATGGTACTAAAATGTCCTGACTTCTCTTGATTGCTACTATCTTCACCTGGTTACAAGCTCATAAATATCATTTCTCATGAAATTTACAGCAATCATTGATGAATGTCAAAATGTTCTTATCCTTTGTCTCTTCCATTTGTTTTTAAGCTTAATATTCTGAGCAATTCCCACAAGATAATGTACATTTAATTTTGTTATTGAATATTACCAAGTTTCTCTCACATAACCCATTTAGATTATGCTTGCGTTGACCTTTTGACATCAAATTTTTTTTGTTTGACCATCTTAGATTTGTTAAGTACATGTGCATACTTGGAAGATTATACTCCTAATTTAAAACAAGGCACTTATGTGACTTAATTTGTGACACATCCATGCTATATATATTATAAATGTGATATCACTTACAATTTGAGATACTGAGAAAATGAAGAACAAACCATGCTTAACATGTGAACAAGTGTTCGATTGAAGTTTGATAAGCTTATTCATACGTAGATATGTGAATGGAGTCTTGAAGTAACAGATGTAAGGTGGCTTTTCTTAGAATAGATTTCTCTTGTTGTTTTTGTATGCTAATTGTTAGTTGATATTCGCCGTAAATGTATATCGGTAATGTTTTATCCCGGATTGTAAAAGAAACATGAAATTATTTGAGAGAGAAATAGAAAGAATAAAAATTTAGGCAAAAACATGTCACCATTCATAAAGCATGGAGGCTAAAATTCTTCTGTTGCTTTTTTTGGCTCTTCTATGTGGACCATTATGTGTTCTTTGTATTCAAGATATGCTGACAGATCTTATTCCTCTTGCTTAGTTACATGGAAAATTTTGTAGGAAATCATTTTCTTTTACAAACATGGTTACTGATGATTGTTTAAAGGGAAGTAATTTTACACATTGTTTTGATGTAGAAAATGTTTTTCAGATTGATCACAGAAAAAGAAAACTTCTTCTGATGGTATGTCTTATTTTGCATACTTTAGAAATGACTGACTGAGCACATAATCTTAGGTGACTTTATGTTTGTGTAAACAAAATAATACTTTGAATTTTCTTATGTGTTAGTTACTATTGGGATGTTTATGATATTTGATGGTCTTCATATGATTGCTTAGCACTGTCCAGGCTTTCATTCTTCCTGTCATTTCTTTCTCTACTAAATACCAAATTGAAATCAATAAATCATTCTGAATATGTAATGCTAATGATCATCAGCAATGCTTTTCCTATCTTTTAAATGAAACTGATAAAAATATTTAGATCATAATTTCTTAATTTAAACTAGCCATGTTCTCTACATGTCACAAATTCAGGGCAATAAATGCTGTCATTTTATCAAGGTTGGAGTACTACTAACCATGTGGCCAAACAGCCTAGTGCTCAAGTTCCCAGTTAGACTATTTTATATTGTTAGGACATTTAGTAGTGATTTTTACTCTGGAAATAAGCACAAGATTGGTGTGCTGTTTGCAGTGTTTCATGATTCCATTTTCTGGCATGGCTTAAGGAACAAAAGAGTTTGGTTGGAGATTGGGGTTTAATTTGTTTGTAATTTGTTGGCCTAAGGTTATGATTTGATTGATGTGTAATTATCATGATATAATACCTCTATTAGATTGACATGGTTGAGTTGGAACTCAAATCAAAGAAACAACTTTGGCTTATATTATGCTCACTCTTGGAATTTATATGCTTGTGTTTGATTACTCTCATTTGATTGTAACTCTTTTGAGTTCATCACCTAGAGAAGAAAAAAAGAATACATCTCTATAATGAAAAGAAATGATGTATTCAATCACAACCAAATGCAATGTGATCCTTCTCTTTTATACCTGTGTGCTATCCAATTTACTTACTCCAGAATCATATTCATAAATCATGAAAACATTTTAAGAAATATTTCATTAAATATTATGGAAACTACTTAACATTTTATGCTTACATATGTGTGTGTGTGTGTGTGTGTGATGGTTAAAAATGGCATCAGGGTCAAACCTGGCGTATACATCTGTGGAAGATGAGATACTGTTCTTGTTTCAGGGAGGAAGAGAACTAAGTAGGACAGTAAGTGAAGATACGCACAGACAGTGAGAAAGAGAGAGAGAGAGAGAGAGAGAATCCAGATGTACATTGAAGTCTTCCCTAAAACAAATGCTGCTGCTCTTCTTTTCAGGGAGCTGAGCTTTCATTTGAGAGCGCCAAAGCGGGCACTTGCAGCAGCAGCTTCCTTCGAGGGAATGTACTGCTCACACTTCACGGTTGACGATATATCATACCAGCATCCTTTCCACGCTCCCAACTCTCATCTCTCTCTCTCTCTCTCTCTCTCTCTCTCTCTCTCTCTCATCAAAACGTTGCCACTGAAAATGGTAAGCATAAACTGTTCACTTATTTTCTTTTTATATTATTATGATAGAAATAAAATTAAAAAGTCAAAAAACAGTTTTTGTACTTTATTCTATCCTTTTACTCCATTCACTTTTACAACCCCTTCTAATTGTCCATAAAGCATATAACTCATGTTTTAATTACCTAAAAATCCTTTTATAATTAACTTTCATCAATTCCTAATATGTAATTTCTCAATATTTATAAGGCACTATTAACGTCAATTTGAATTTTATTTTAATATGTTAACGATAGAGATTATCTATAATAATATTCTCTAAGTTTTTGAGATTTGCTACTAAACTTAAATTTAGAGGGTTAATATAAAACTATTAACTCTGAAGTGATATATATATATATATATATAGTGTTAGAAATTATATCAAAATGTGTTTCTAAATCATTATAATAAAAACACGAGAAAAATGATGTGAAAACGAAACAGCATATCTCCGTTGTCAAGAATTTTATCAATAGTTTCTTTTTGAATTTTGCTTCTCGACTCACAACTCTCGCTTTAGATAATATAAAAAATAAAGAGATGTTGTAATCGAAGGATCAAAATCCTCATTTATATAGATGTTTTTTCATCAATAACATTTATTATCATCGACTCATAACGTTAAAAAATTAATTCAAATTTATAATGTGTGAACCATAATAAATTTTTTTAATGATATTAAATAAAATATTTAATAATAACAGTTTTATTTATAATGAATAAAAAATTAAAATTTTAAACCATAATAAATAAAAAAAATTCATGATAATGAATTATTAATTTTAATGAGAACGGTTACATTAAGTATTAGTCAAAATTATTTATCTTTTCTAAGAAATTTTTATTATATTAAATGACATATAAAATATTTATTTGATGAAATTATATAATCATATATTTTTTATTTTCTTAGATCGCGTAAGTCAAGAATTTATCAATATTTTTTTTATCTAATTATCTTTTTTTTATTGAGTGTTCTATGAAAATAAATCGATATTTTTTTCGTTATATATAAATTAAAAATATATTCATGAACTAAACCCAAAAGCAATTGCTGCCATTGTGGAAACATCCATCCATGGAGCCTTGATGAGCTCCATGAAGTTGGATGGGGACGATGACGTCCGTCACCCTCTTGGTAGGAACACCATGACCGAATGAGCCGAATCCTCCGCTTCAAAGAAAACGGTCCTTCGTCCCATTTGAGCCACCGTATAAAGAGTAGGGTTCCGAAGAGGCTTCCTTCTCACGCAGGAAGACGATGGATGTGATGCCGCTAATCATGGCAAGAAAACAAACAAAAGGAGATGTAGTGGTCAAGTAAAACATCAAGAGGAGAGAGGAGCGAGGAGAACCAGATGTACATTGAAGTCTTCCCTAAAACAAATGCTGCTGCTCTTCTTTTCAGGGAGCTGAGCTTTCATTTGAGAGCGCCAAAGCGGGCACTTGCAGCAGCAGCTTCCTTCGAGGGGAATGTACTGCTCACACTTCACGGTTGACGATATATCATACCAGCATCCTTTCCACGCTCCCAACTCTCATCTCTCTCTCTCTCTCTCTCTCTCTCTCTTCTCTCTCTCATACAAAACGTTGCCACTGAAAATGGTAAGCATAAACTGTTCACTTATTTTCTTTTTATATTATTATGATAGAAATAAAATTAAAAAGTCAAAAAACAGTTTTTGTACTTTATTCTATCCTTTTACTCCATTCACTTTTACAACCCCTTCTAATTGTCCATAAAGCATATAACTCATGTTTTAATTACCTAAAAATCCTTTTATAATTAACTTTCATCAATTCCTAATATGTAATTTCTCAATATTTATAAGGCACTATTAACGTCAATTTGAATTTTATTTTAATATGTTAACGATAGAGATTATCTATAATAATATTCTCTAAGTTTTTGAGATTTGCTACTAAACTTAAATTTAGAGGGTTAATATAAAACTATTAACTCTGAAGTGATATATATATATATATATATAGTGTTAGAAATTATATCAAAATGTGTTTCTAAATCATTATAATAAAAACACGAGAAAAATGATGTGAAAACGAAACAGCATATCTCCGTTGTCAAGAATTTTATCAATAGTTTCTTTTTGAATTTTGCTTCTCGACTCACAACTCTCGCTTTAGATAATATAAAAAATAAAGAGATGTTGTAATCGAAGGATCAAAATCCTCATTTATATAGATGTTTTTTCATCAATAACATTTATTATCATCGACTCATAACGTTAAAAAATTAATTCAAATTTATAATGTGTGAACCATAATAAATTTTTTTAATGATATTAAATAAAATATTTAATAATAACAGTTTTATTTATAATGAATAAAAAATTAAAATTTTAAACCATAATAAATAAAAAAAATTCATGATAATGAATTATTAATTTTAATGAGAACGGTTACATTAAGTATTAGTCAAAATTATTTATCTTTTCTAAGAAATTTTTATTATATTAAATGACATATAAAATATTTATTTGATGAAATTATATAATCATATATTTTTTATTTTCTTAGATCGCGTAAGTCAAGAATTTATCAATATTTTTTTTATCTAATTATCTTTTTTTTATTGAGTGTTCTATGAAATAAATCGATATTTTTTTCGTTATATATAAATTAAAAATATATTCATGAACTAAACCCAAAGCAATTGCTGCCATTGTGGAAACATCCATCCATGGAGCCTTGATGAGCTCCATGAAGTTGGATGGGGACGATGACGTCCGTCACCCTCTTGGTAGGAACACCATGACCGAATGAGCCGAATCCTCCGCTTCAAAGAAAACGGTCCTTCGTCCCATTTGAGCCACCGTATAAAGAGTAGGGTTCCGAAGAGGCTTCCTTCTCACGCAGGAAGACGATGGATGTGATGCCGCTAATCATGGCAAGAAAACAAACAAAAGGAGATGTAGTGGTCAAGTAAAACATCAGATTCGCTATGATCACCACTCCCACTGTCATCGGCTCGACCATACAACTCAGTCACCTCAAAGAATGACCATTGAGGTGAATACTTTTGGTGGAATCATCCGACCATGACTTTAAACGATGACCTCCAAACATGGAAGATGATACGGTAGACGTGGAAGCAAAGCAGAGAACGACAAGATGATGGAACATGACGCTTGTTCTGGAAGCAAGAGAGAGAGAGAGAGATGAGAGAGAGAGAGAGAGAGAGAAATAAAATCTTTATTTTTTTGCAAGTTATTATAATTTTTTCTTGAATCATTTTATCTCTATTTGATTATAGAAAATTTAGATGAGAGTTACAATGCTCAATTTTGATGACTATATTCATACGTTTTGTTCATGTGTAATCCATGAATTTACTGTTTAACTCTTTTCTTCTCATCACCCATGAAATTTCTATTGGTCTAACGAGTAACTCGAGATTTATTGGGATCAACATAGAACCATCAAATGGATTTAATCCCTTTGACATGCCTATCCCAGAGAAGATCAAGAA
The DNA here is from genome assembly GCA_004837865.1 of Musa balbisiana. Lineage (NCBI taxonomy): Eukaryota > Viridiplantae > Streptophyta > Magnoliopsida > Zingiberales > Musaceae > Musa > Musa balbisiana. Next base: position 10,813,532 of record CM017188.1, on the reverse strand, counting down.
CAAGAAGTCAAGGTCAAGAATTCTCGAAGGAATCATTGACTACATGGCTGGCACAGGTGCTTTAGGTCAAGAATGTACAGGAAAAGCATGTCCATATGCTGCAGAAATGTGCCCTCGCAGTTTGAATCATCGCCAAACTCGTGAATCCCAACTCTCACATTTAATTTGGTCGACAAGACCTTCTCTATCCTCACATAGCAAAACCCTCATTGATGTGAAATAACATCTGACATTGTGGATCTGCTGGTCTTTTATTACAGTCCAACAACATGTGAGGATAGGATGATCGAATGGACTTCGATCTTCTTTGCTTGCCTATATCTGCTCATCATATATATCAATAGAAAGTAAGTAGTGTATACAATTAATTCTTCAAACGAGCTGAAAGACAAAGGCGGCTCTCTTTGTGGCGTTCTTGACGGGTGACAAATCGGTGCTTGAGACGACATGGTGTGGTGTTGACAGGGGAAGGGGGGGGGGGGGGGGGGGGGAGGGGAGAGGGGGAAGCAGGTAACGTGTCGTCCATCACTCTCCCTCCTCCTGTCTATTTATGTCCACAAGTTAGTCAATCTATCTTCTGCTTCACTACTATTTGGGCTACTATTCGATGATGAAGCTGAGGCTGTAGTCTGCACACAAGTACACAGGCGCAGTTCGTGAATCAGAGTCATCTTTCTCTTCCTTTTACTTTGATCGAGGAAGTGTGCCTTTCTGATGTACCAGTAAAGTTGAAGATGGAAGGAGGGCAGCAGCTAGTCTATGAGACTACACTTGTGTCAAGCTTCATGGCATCAGCTTTTGTTTCGGAGCCTCACCATTTTTATCTCCATGGCTACGTCGTACAGAGGAGCAGTGGAGAGATGCATGCGTCCATGGCTTTGAGTTTGACCGGGTTGTACGTCCAGTTTGTGTCAAGCTCTGTCAGTCTCCCTCCTCCCTTTCTATTTATGTCCACAATATCATTCTTCCTCTCTCTCTCTTCTGATGCTGAGACTGAGACTGTACACGAAGTACAGAGAGAACTGTTGGTATCAGTAAAGTTGAAGTGCGAGATGGATTGGACGGCGCCGCTGGCAGCTACACTGTAGGTTGTAGGTTTGTACCCTTCTGCACACTCTCCTCACTCGTCAGAACACTTCCCACTGCTTAGCTTTCACCATCACGATATCATCATCTGCTGTGCAGGTTGGTGTGACTGCAGAGGCCTTTTCCTTTTGCTTGTTTTGGTTGTCAGCTGGTGCAAGAAAGTGGACAGGGAGAGCAGAAAGTTATGGACCTTCCGATCCTGTAAAGTATTTCTCACATTCCAATAGAAAGACAGCCAACAAAAATGAATTCGATGTAATATATACAATAATCTTGGATTTCTGAGACAGAAACACAAATGTGATGTGAGGTCGGGACAGACAGACGGCAAGAATTCAAACATGTTCAGTATTTTGGATGCTTCCATCGGGAGAGACGACATGCAATTTCATCATTTATAAGTTGGACAAGTTCTTGAAGAGAGACGTTTGCAAGATCATTATCTGGTAATAGACTTCGCAAAGCATGCAGCTCCTCCGGGTTGGCTTTCTGGAAGAGACCCCTAACAGCCAATTTTGAGGCGGCAGGCTGCGGTGGAGTGTGTCGCTCGGTAGGACGAACACTAGGCCTGTGATCTGTTGCCATGATAGCTATATCAGATTGGTTCGATGCATTCGGCGTGGACGTCCAGTACTCTATGCAGACATGATTGCAATCAAGCTCCTCGATTGCCTGAGACGAAACAAGAGGCAGTTCTTCAGCTTGGCTCGAGTAATCAGCGTGAGTGGAAGAACTTTAAGATAATAGAATAAGGTAGTGTTGAAAAGCTCAATGGATTAAAAATAAAGAACGATGTCAAACAAATATATATACATATATATTCTCAATTTCAACAAATATTTGAAAGGAAATGTTGACTAAGTTTGTTTTAGTTCATACAAACACAACTAATTATCAACTCAATAAAGAGATTCAGGTCAAACAAACATAACTAGTTATTAACTCGATAAATAGTTTTCAAGTCAAACAAGTTGCACCCATCCGTGCACCTTGTTGTGATACGTAGAGCACCTATAATATTTTGAAGGTGACAATCATCAGCTATGCCTATTAAGTCAACTCGATCCAACCATGTAAGCTAAGATGACAAATCAAGCCTGTATCATCATCGTTATACTTCACCCACTCGAATGTCAAGTGAGGCCCAACTTGCCCGAACCAAGAATTTCTTGTAATGATAATATAGCATAGATAGAAAATATGAATCGCCTACCCATTCAGTAAATAATCCAACAAACCCATTTGTCATGTATCTCAATTCCAATTTGGGGACAGAATTTTCTCAGCTTAATTTGTATGCCTAACATAAATTGACCCATCTTCACTGCATGAGACAACTTGGCCCATCCTAATTGTCTAGCCACAATTTGACCAATATTCTATCAATTGAATATATTGTTAAACCAAATTCAAATTTTAAAATTAGCATTATATTCTATAAGCAACTTCTATCAAGAAGCAATTTTCAGTTTCCTATATACCATATAAAATGAAACTCTCCTATATGTCCCAATAAACCTTGAAGTCTTCCCTTCTGAAAACATAGCACTAAATGTAGTTAGATGCCATCAAGACATGTTTGCTTTCAGCTGCCTCAAGAGTGTGAAGAATCCAATGATAATTTCTATAGGCAAGTCAAATATTCTCCTTTCCACGTTGATATGTGCCAGAGGCCACATTTGATGAAACATAGGTCTGTAAAAGCTTTGGTTATGATACAGTCTAAGAAGGCACAACATCAGTAGGATACAAAAGGCAGTTTAAGAGGGTTCGAATTATAAATCTATTTAGAAATAGATGCAAAGAGGTAATCATGCATATGTATGTTGCTATGTGTCAATTGCATCATAAAGCCAAGTAACCACTAGAATTGAGTTTGCTTTTCTGTAGACTGATAAAAGATAAATTAAATGGTTTTAAAACTAAGTTGATATGGCACAAAGATAATTGTGCTCATGTCTTTTGGTTTTTCAATGTCTTCTGGTATGATAAGAAAAAAAAGAATTTTGTGTTACAAATTCTGATGTAAACAAGTAAACATGCCAATACCTTCAACAATGACACTAGGGTTGGCACTATGGATTTACTTTGATAGCGAAGGACGAAAGTTCAAGGAAAAAAATAACATTATTAGAAGACAGAAGAAATTCAAGGATCCACCTCATGTGATATCCCAAAATCCTAAAATTACCTTTTTTATTTCTCTGCAGCTTGATGGTTTCCTTTTTTGTTCATTGTTCTGTTCCAAAAGCCAATCTCGCCCCTAACAATACCTCCCTTTCTACCAGAAGTTGTTTCACCCACCATAGCATATAAATGCAGAAGCTGACCCTCAGTCAGCAATCACTACTTGTCTGACTCCACATTAAGACCCTCAAAATTGTATGCCTTTGCCATGTCTTCAACTATTGTGACCACAACAATTAACGGGTGACCATCACCCCTAAACATTGACCTCAGCCTGACATCAATCTTGTTAACCTCCAGCCGATTATAACCACCTAAATCCCCTCGGTTGTGCTAACCTTGCCTTTAACAACTTTGACAACATTACACCTTGATGTGGTGAAACATCAAGCGACACTTGGCCAGCACGAGTTGTCAGAGTATAAATAGTTAACTGCATCTACCAGATAATCAGAATTGATATGACATGGAAGATAATTGAAAGATGGTATTCAAATAGATTCAAAAAAAAGAAAATTTCTTACAAACTACTAGTATTCAATTAAAATAATTTGTTTTTGGTTTGTCAGCATAATTACTTGTATGATGCTTCTCTTTGTATATTGGATGATGTGTGGTCATAATCCTTTGGTCATACATTCTCCTTTGTGAGAAAAAGGGGCTTCAGTTTACTATTTTTTATGCAATGCCCTACTACCATAGTTGGAAATTTTTCATTGGTTAGTAATGATGATGCAGACTTGTAATATAATTGTTCTCATGAATATGAATGAGATCCATGTCCATTTTCACAAGCATCCTTAGCTAGTTTAATATGTATATGAATGAGGTCCATGTCCATTTACATTAGAAAATTTTCAACATTGTATATTTGATTTCATACACCCTGATTTGTTCATTTATGATTTAATATGCTCTAAGTATCACAAAATCCTACTATTTTTATATAGATAAATGAATTTTAAACTTATGATATAATCACTATTTGTATATGTCTGCATATCTAAATCTAGAATTTGTTTTGTATTTTAACTTAATTCTCAAGGTTTTATATAATCTTAAAAGCCTTGTAATTTGTTTTCTACAGTCCTATGATATTAAAAAAATCAAAATTAGTAATCGGAAGTTTTATACTATCATGTCCTATATAGCTTCATGGGGCAACTAACTCTGCGTAAGATCATAAACAATTGGGTTAAGGTCCAATTTAGCTCATGTGGTTTTAGTCATGGACCTCTTAAGCCCTTATGGTTTACTCGTGTCTAAAATAATCCCTATATTTTAAAAAACATAGCATATAAGCCCCTCTCGTCAAGTCTGAGTGAACAGACGTTAGAGTCTGCTTACATGGCATGCTGACTCATAATAAACCATTAATATAATAACACGTGTAATTTAGAATTAAGATCAATTTTAGCCCCTATGGTTTTAGCCATGAATCTCTTAAACCTTTATGGTTTACTCGTGTCTAAAATAACCCATATATTTTTAAAAACGTAGCATATAAGCTCCTCTGATTAAGTTTGAGTTACCAGGCGTTAGAGTCTGCTTACGTGTCATGTTGACTCACAATAAACCATTAATATAATAACACATGTAATTTAAGTTAAAAAAATTGAAACCTCCATCAATGGCGAGAGGAGGCGTTGTCATGGAAGCAACCACTAGCAGCAACACCGAATCGTTGCTGCTTAATAGGGCATTATATGCACGCAACCTCTCCCATGCTGATGACGAGCTCAGAAGCTTCCGATCCTGCCTCAAATGGATGTGCGTCAACCAATCCGACGCTAGTCATGCAGTGGTCTCTTGGTCCCTCTTCCTCCTCTTGAGCATCTTCGTCCCCACCGCCTCCCACTTCGTCCTCTCCTACGCCCCCACCCGCCGTGCCTACGACGTGGTAGAGTAGCTCTCCCTTACCTCCACCTCCGACCTGTCCTACCTTTGTCGCTCCACCTTCGTCCATCGCTTCCCCTTCCTCGACAAGTTGATCGAAGAGAGTGAGCGAGTGCGAGAGGGCTACATGGACCAGCTCAACCGCTCCTTCCGCTTGCTCTCCATCTTCGTGATGTCATGCTTCGCGATGGAGGTGGCTTACAAGGTATGGTGGTACTCGTCGGGATCGGAGCAAGTGTCATTCACGGTGGCAAGCACATCCACCTAAGGCAGGACCGGAAGCTCCTTAGCTCATCGTCAGTACAGGAAAGGCTGCGTTCGTATAACGCCCTACTAGACAACAGCGGCTTAGTGCTGCTGGTGGTGATCGCTTCCACAACAACGCCTCCTCCCGCCATTAATGGAGGTTTCAGTTTTTTTTAACTTACACGTGTCATGATATTAATAGTTTATTGTGAGTCAGCATGTCATATAAACATATTCTAATGTCTGTTAACTTAAACTTGACGAGAGGGACTTATATGCTACATTTTTTAAACTGTAAGAGTTATTTTAGACACGAGTAAATCATAAGGGTTTAAGAGATCAATAGCCAAAACCATAAGGGGCTAAATTGGACCTTAACCCTAGATTACATGTGTCATTATATTAATGATTTATTGTGAGTCAACATGTCACGTAAGCAGACCCTAGCGTTTGTTAACTCAGACTTAAAGGTTGGGAGATATATGCTACGTTTTTGAAAATATATGGGTTATTTTAGACACGAATAAACTATAAGGACTTAAAAGGCCCATGATCAAAATCACAAAGGCTAAAATGGATCTTAACCCTAAACAATTTGTTCTGTAACAAATGAAAGATGACATTTATACTTATATTTTCATCATAGGTGACATCATAGTTATATAAAAATGTAATTTTCATGTCATAATGAAACACAAAAAGTATTATAAAAAACAAGTGAAACACTACATCTATGAAATCATGCATTAATAATGCAGAGCACACTGTAATATCCTATGTCATACCAATACAAGATTTAGTAATTTTGTTGGTCAGTACCAACAAATCACACATTTTTTTAGTGTCTCATGCATCCATATAAATATAAGGGTGACTTGTCCAGACTGCAAAGATCATGTGAACCATATACATTGCTGGGCGGGTATTGCTCTCAAGAAAACTTTAAATCATGATCTGATAACAGTTTTAACTTTCAATAACATCAAACCATTATGGTACCAAGATACTGAGCCAAATGCTAACCTGTACCACCACAAAATGCATACACAGGAGCTTAAAATGCCCACATAACATGGCTGCCTTTTTAAATACTAGAATAAAGCATACATGTATACCAAGTTTTCTTCAATTCCAGTGGTTCAAAAACTTATAAATATGAAAAAATGTTTGTTAAAGATAATACAAATCTTCATTCACTGATCTAGCACATCATTGAAAATGAAATAAAAAATAAATAAATCATGACGAAAGCAGATAGGCATAGGAAACATTGTAACAGTAAGAGATAATATCAAAAAGAGACTAACCTGTATAACTGCTGGTGATAATAAACCAAACATTTCAAGACCATCAACTGATCCAGGAGGCTGCAAGGAAGGGAGATTAAGCGTTGCCATCTTTTGTTGCTTTTCAATTTCCTGGTTCACCCTCTCTCTCACCATATCCCAGCATTTGGTGGCAGAAACATGGAGAAACACTTCGCTTGGACATTGCTCAACCACAACCTGATGATGCAGGAATCTGTTAGAAAGCCCTGCAACTTTAAAATTTTCCTTGCTGGATTGACAAAATTACTATTTCAAATTAATAATAACATGTTGTCAGAAAGATGAACAATTCAATTGTTGACGGGATATCTTTGGAGTTTGATTATACTGTGATAATGTGTCATGCTTATACTGTAATAATAACTTATAATGATGCTTCTTTATCTAACAGCATGTACTATTTCTGGATGCATGATTGACATAAACAGTGAAATAGGTACAAAGAGACAAAATTACTCACCATAAATAGAGGCCCAAGTAATCCAGCATCCAAAATTTCAGATATATAGTAACACATTTGTGTTGGATCTAAAATGCTAATGTATTTAACTCGACTTCTATATCCTGCATAATGAGACAAATATCAGGAGAATGATGAGACAAAAAGCAAAAGTACACAAAAACAAGAAAAATTTTAGGACCACAGAAACTTTCAACTCCAGCAGAACCTTTGCTGAAATGAATCAAGCATCCTGTTCCCAACATCAACAACTTACAGACACATAATAAAGTGACTTGCAAACAAACCTTTTGGGAATATGCGGTGGCACGTGGACCATAATTTTCCAGAAAGCACAATACCATACGCCAAAACCTCAATATTGCAGTTACTTATTTGCACCACCTTTTCCATTTGAGGGCCCATCTTCTCATAGTTACATATATCAAGATTTCTTTGTGTACAAGGTTGGATTTCAGTAGATGAATTGCCACTATCAAGGTTAGCCTCAGAATTGAACTCAGATTGTACCTTCTTTCTTTGAACTTCTGGTTCTCCTCTTCCATAATTCTGGATAATTTGAAGATGAATAGGTTCAGTACCACAATCATATGCTTCATTTTCAGGCAACATATCTGCACTTGGTTTTGGAACAGTTGCTCTGGCAGAAGATCTCACACATTCACTTTCCTTTCCAGGAAGGAATTCAACCAACTGTTGACCATGTAAATTGGAGAGAACCTCTCTGCAGTTTTCCTCTACCTGGTCATCATCATCAACCAGTATCACCTTTAACTTATTATGAGAAACTTCCGGGCCAGCCAACAGATCTTTTCGTTTGCCAACAACACATTAGTCTGGGGGACTAAAAGAATTTTATCCTTGTGAGCATGCAAAGTTGTCTTATCAGCACAATCTGACTGCCTTGAAAACATGTCAGTGTTCTTTTCTGGGGACTCTGCCCTCATTTTATCCGATACCATTCCGTTTGTACCTTTATGTTCAATACCATTTAATAAGATAGCAACCTTCTCAGCAGAAGATTCAATCAGTTCTATCCCAGATATCTTAGAAAGTGAGGAGCTGAATTGCTTTACCTCACCCATTGATTTAGAACTGTTTTGCAGCAAAGTGGTGTTCCGGGGACCTTCCCATAAAAGTTGCTGATCCAAAAAGGATGATGAGGCCATATTTGGATTTCCCAAATCAAAATTTTTGTCCACACCAAGGCTAGGCTCCTTTGTAACAGGTTCAATATCCTTTTGCTCTCTTCCTTCTTTGTCAGTCATGCCTATAAGTTTTGGTTCATGTGTTTTCTCTCTTGAGATGTATGAACTCAAGCTTAGCCCAAGATCAAAACTGCCCCATCTATGAACTGCACTCGGCTTCCCTCCCAAAGCATCCAATAGGACATTCAATTCTGTGATATCATAACGGAATAAAAATATCCGCATGTTCCAAGCACACGAGCATAAATTTTTTGCATGAATCAGGCAAGCAAACCTATCTGGTGAACACAGACAACTAGCAGCAGAAAGATGCAAATCATAGTGGCACAGAACACATTCTCTTTCATTATTAGAATCAAAATCAGCATCCATTTTCTGTGACCGAGATGAGCAAAGGTATTTTCTTCTCATGCATTCCATCTCAATGCGTGCCTAATTAACAAATAAATTAGTTGCGAGGACACTGAAGAACAGCATAATTATGTCTAGTATAAAGTTCACCTTAAGTGTCTTTGCAAGGATGCCATCTGATGAGCAAAACTTTTTCCATCTTGCATTAACTGAGGGGTTTTTCCTGAAGAATAGTAAATTCCAGTGGGCTCTAACAGCTTCCCTTGCAGCTCCTAGCAACAACTTGTCATGGGATATTGATATTTTTCGTCCCTGTTCACGATAAAGTTCCACAGCATTCTGCCCATGAGGTAACCAATCAAGAGGAGCCACATTTACAGCTTCTGCACAATTGAATCCACAATTAAAACCGGCGTGATAAGCCCGAGGGAAAGTGAGAACAAACTCTCCTGGCCTCTGAACACACCGGTAAACAGGTACACCTTCTAATCTTAACAATGAGGGTGAAAATTGGGTTACCTAGAAAAGAGGATCAGACAGAAAGTTGTCATTTTAAAATGATATAAACTTGTAGCTAGCTATGAAGTATATATCAGACATGCTGCATATTTTCCAGTTGAATTTCTGACAGAAAATAAGCTAGAAAACATCATCTTCCCAAGATAACATTCTTGCAGAGAGAAAAGATAAGGCAAAAAGTTATTACAAGATTGTGAAGCAAGTCTGGTTGTTCTTCGAATTGGTCTGGTAGATGCTTTTTCATAGTATCTTCTAACTTTGACGCATATTTTCCTGGGACCCCATACCAAATTTTGGGAGAACCCCAGTGCAAGTAATTCAATGAGCATAAGTGGTGATCTTCAACATGCTGTAGGCAAAAAAAGGTAACAGCTATAATATAAACCAGAAAATTGTAACAAGGTCTAACCATTCCTTGATAAGAAAAGATTCACCAGATGCAAAAGACATTACTTTTGTAATAATAACTGAAGATCAACAATCTTACCCAACAAAATGAGGAAAAACACATTCCTATATACAACCATGGCACTAGAACACCGGGAATCTCTCCACTTTCAAAACATAGCATAGAGCCTGGAAGCCGAGCTAGGTTGTTTAGGTTCCAACCAGAATTTATATGTTGATCATCAATTTCAGAATTTTGTAAAGAGAATGATGCTTTGGGAAAACCACTGCCAAAAACGCCTGTGTCCAAATCAGCACCGTAGAGTACCTGAAAAAAAGGAACTTTACCATAATAGATCAAGGCATATCTTGCAGATAAAATCAGTAGTTTTGATTAATGCAATATTCTTAAACTGTCAAAATAACAAAATCCAAAAGTCAAGAAATATATACAAATTATTATTCCTTGAGCTAGCATGATACCAGCACTCTTGTCAATTAATATGTACTAATTTTCTATCAGTAAGATACTTCATCTCATTGTAAAGAACACATGTATTGGAAGAAGAGACAAGTCCAAATATTTTTGCAATTTTATGCTAAGTATGAAATGCATCTCATAATACTATAATCAACAGGAACACTAATGCACAACTAGATCCATTACGGTTTGTGTAATCTAGAATAGCACCTCAATCTCCTCAGTTGGCTTCTCTACTATCCGCCAATATTCACCTTCAATATTCTCTACTGATGGTTCCTGTTGACCAGATATTACATCAAAGTCTGCATTTGTGTGAAAGTACTGCTCCTTGAAGTCATCTGCATATTTTTGAAATGATTCCAGAGTGAAATCCGGACCAGCTTCAAATCCAAACCTCTCCGAACTGTTATGGTACCTTTGTCGATTAACTTTTGTAATATTCACATCACTATTATCCCTCAATTCCTGAAGTTTTAGTCTTTTTGTCGTCATAATGTTATGGTTTCCATTGATCTTCTTCAAAGAATCACGATTTTGAAGTTTGTCCACTGGCTGAACACGAGTTGCAAATTTTAAATTTTCCCACACATTCTTCTCTTTGAGAAGGCAATGTGGTCTCCAAGAAGAGGGTGGAACAATTCGACAAATTCCATACTTTTCGGCTCTTTGGCAAACACTTGAAATATATTCCAGGGTGTCTCTAAATTCCTGTTCATAAAACCAAAATAAGCAGTCAACTAAAACAATGTATGCTCAAAGGACTAAATTATCAGCCTAGGCTTTAAAAATCTTTTAATAGACAACACGAACCTCTTCACTTGGATAGAATACAGGAGCTTCATCAAGGGCAGGCCTGCACGCATCTTGTGGATGCCATCTTGCTATGACCTGTTATGAGACTCAGCATTCAACTTAATAATAATTAACGAGTCTTCCCAGAGCAATAAGAAAGAGCAAGCAGAGACATCATGATGTTGAACTACCTTCTGACATGTTTTACATTCAGTACATCCTCGAATAACCCCTTTTGGTAGGCAAGGGATTGAAGGAATATCCTACAAGGAGAAATAAATACTTATGCATTACAAGCAACCAATGTAAAGGTGTATATAAGTTCGTGAGAACAATAAAAAGAATGAGAACTGGCATCGAACATGGTACCAAGTACAAATGAAATAACCAACAATGCATGATGCATGGACATTGTTTACCCTTCCAACAGTGCCCCTTTCACTAATAAGAGTTAATCCCCCACCTAAAGAACCAACTAGGCCAAATCATTGGGCACCACCTGCACAAGAACTTGAACCCAGAATCTCCTCAACAGAAACAGGGGCCAACCACAAGGTTATGGTCCGATTTCTACCAAAAATTGCAATCAATTAGTCCTAATAATAAATGGTGAATTAGATTCATTGTTTCAGTCATCACCTAATTTATTGTCAATGAAACAACTTCTTAAATGACTACTTACCTGCTCAAAAGCCTCATAGTCACACTCTCTGCCTGAGCCATTATCAAATTCACCATAGTTTACCCAGGGTCTGTATCGAAGATTCTTTCTAGACTTCTCATCTGATATCATGCAATGTACTCTGCAAGAAGCATTTGCAGAAACTGTCACACCATCCTGCACCCTCATCAAGGTAAATGATGTAAGAGATGAAAACCAGGTGGAACTGGAGGCTTTAGAAACATGCGCAGACGAAAAACCAGGTGGAACTGGAGGCATTCGATCAATAGCTTTAGAAACATGCGCAGACGAAAAACCAGGTGGAACTGGAGGCATTCGATCAATAGCTTTAGAAACATGCGCAGACGAAAAACCAGGTGGAACTGGAGGCATTCGATCAATAGCTTTAGAAACATGCGCAGACGAAAAACCAGGTGGAACTGGAGGTATTCCATCAATAGCTTTAGAAACATGCGCAGACGAAAAACCAGGTGGAACTGGAGGCATTCGATCAATAGCTTTAGAAACATGCGCAGACGAAAAACCAGGTGGAACTGGAGGCATTCGATCAATAGCTTTAGAAACATGCGCAGACGAAAAACCAGGTGGAACTGGAGGTATTCCATCAATAGCTTTAGAAACATGCGCAGACGAAAAACCAGGTGGAACTGGAGGCATTCGATCAATAGCTTTAGAAACATGCGCAGACGAAAAACCAGGTGGAACTGGAGGAATTCCATCGATAGCTTTAGAAACACGTGCTGATGAAAAACCAGGTGGAACTGGAGGTATTCCATCAATAGCTTTAGAAACACGAGCAGATGAAACCAGGTGGAACTGGAGGTAGTCCATCAGTTTGCACCATTAACATCTGTTGTTACCACGTTCTGTTCCCATTGGTACTGAAAGAAAAGACATAACAATAGTTGACTATTTTAAAATATGCCATAAATAATTTCAATTCATTACAAATATACATGCAATGATGCAAATCAATTAATTCATGAAAAAATTTGAACCATGTATCAGAATCACAAAAAGATTGTGGTTGCAACCAGATAAGCAATGTAAGGAGGACAAATAATTATTTGCACCACATGTTCAAGTGGAAACCCCTAAACGTAAACATTTTAATGTACAATCAACAAAATTGATGTGCCCGTGCATGGTCTTTAATCATGATTTTCATTCTACAGAACAATTTTATAGCAGATATTCAACAGGAAAATAACAAACATCATGATTCTTATGACTTTTGCTTGAGGTAAGTGACATATCTAAGAAATCGTAACCTTTCAGTAATAACACTCAAGCTGCACTAAAAGTATGGAATCGTCTTTTAGACATAAACACAAGTTATAACTTATACCTTGAAAACATAAAGAGAAAATAAGAAGTTGCCAAGATAAACATTCAGATATTAGAAAGAATATGATACAGATACTTCTTTTCACATCCAGATATATGAATTTCGGACTCATGTGACAAGCCAAGGACCTGAAAGAATCATTAAGGAAATACCGCATCTAGAGGCTTATTTACTCTGCAATTTAGACAGAAATGGAATTGTGGTACAGGGATCTTGGGTAAAAGCAGGTGATATTCTTAATAGGTAAATTAATGTCTCAAACATCATACAAATAATTGTACGCTCCAGAGGATACAAAATAACTTGTTTTAAGCCAAGGACCTGAAAGAATCACTAAGGAAATATTGCATCTAGAGGCTCACTTACTCTGCAATTTTGACAAAAATGGAATTGTGATGCTGAGATCTTGGGTAAAAACAGGTGATACTTTAATAGGCGAATTAACACCTCAAACAGAAAACAAACGTTGTATTCTCCAGAGGATACAAAATAATTTGCTTTAACTTTCTTCAATAATTTGTTTCATGTTAAAATCTTTTGATCAAAAGACCAAATGGATAAAGGAAAATCTACTTCTTGCACCACTTACTTTTAAATAATGTGAGGTCCTTGTTTCTAGAACATATCATCAGGTACAGCACGAGAATTTGTTCCTATTCATGAAGTCAAAAAAGTTCCAGCTAGAACTAGCTGTCAACATTGGTTACAAACAAAAGTAAATTACACAAAATGTTAATGTGTTCCCTCCTCCTAACTAGTCTTTTACTCTCCAAAGGAGAGAAGTGCCACAAAAACTACCATTAAAAGGGAGCTAAACTAAACTCCATTAATTTTATTTGCAACAAAAGAAGTAACAACCATATTCCTCAGGGGAAATGAAGAGGTTGCTAGGGAACAACCTTCCATCAAGTCTTCTTTTAATGACAATAGACCTTCCACTGAAGAAGGCTTTTTATTTCAAAATGAGTATGTTCTCACATCAAGAAACTGCATATGCATAATATTTTTTCTTAAATTACTGCATAATACAGTTCTAGGGTGGACTTCCAATTTCTAGATACCACTATGTCTTCTAAGTTGTGAGGAAACTCAAAAGCTCTGGGCTGAACTGGATCAGACTTTCAAACCAAAGCTCAAGATAGTAGTCATACTAAAAATAGACCAGTCTTTAGCAAGTCCAGTAGATTACCAGTTAGGCTTGGATCAGATAATTAAGACCTTTGACTGAGCCAACTCGATCCTGACTTGAACAGTCTGATAGATTTAAAAACCTTACAGCAGATAGAAAAAAGTAAAATACAGGTATGGATCTGTGTTTAGACACACATTTACATACCACTGGTGAAAAATTTGTGCAATGCATACATTGAGTACTAACCCTTAGAATAATAAAAATAAATGAAATTTAATTAAATTCTATATTCAGAACATACAAGTACATTTACAATACATATTAGTGATTTTAAAAGGCGCTCGGGCGCTCGCCTAGGTGCTCGGGCGAGGCGAGGCGAGGCCCGAGCGCCTCGCTTCATTTCCAGGCGACGCGCTTCAAAGGAGGCGCCGCCTGGGCGCTCGCCTAAGCCCAGGCGCCAGGCGCTTCGAGCGAGTGCCTGGGTTAAACCAAGCGACCGAACCAGCGTTTAGGTTTGATTCGGTCTCCGGTGCTTTAGTTGGTTCAATCAAACCAACTAAAGCACCGATATCAGCGCGACTTCCCCAACCCTAACCCTACTCACCGTTCTCGCGACTGCTGCCACTGCGGCTGTCACCGCTCCCGCTCCTGCTCCTGCTATTGCCGCTTCTGCTGGCTCACTGTCGCCGCTCCCGGCTGCTCGCTGCTACCGCTACCACTATCGTCATCTCGCTGTTGCCAAAGGCTACCGCTAGCTGCTGCAAAGATTAACTAATTATAAACTTCCTAAAATATTCATCACCTTAAGCATAAACTAGAGATGCTATGCTTCAAACATTCCAATTGAAAGTAAACCCTTATGAATATGAATCAAATAGTTGAACTTACATTTATTTTCCACTAGTTCCCAAAAATTTTAAAAATTGCAAAGGTATTAAAATATCAAAGCAAAGGATTAATAAGCATAAAATTGTGGCCATGTATATACACACAGAGAGAAATGAGTGGAATACCCTGGAGATCCCCAAAGACAAACATGAACATGAATGATATATCACAAGAAACACCAAAAAAATGGCAGGAAAAAAACATATATGTAGCAAGGACATGAGTTTCAAGATATAACAATTTCTCAAGCATTAACATAAGATGAAGGTACACACCTTAGTGTCATTTAAGGGCTATTAACCACTCTTCCGTTATTCTGAACACACTCAAATAATCAACACAATTAAATGCCAAATAGTTCTCAAACAACAACGATCACCGCTCCTGCTCCTGCTATTGCGCTTCTGCTGCCACTGTCGCCGCTCCCGCTGCTCGCTGCTACCGCTACCACTATCGTCGCTCGCTGTTGCCGCTACCGCTGCTGCTCCTGCTTTTCTCAGTTAGCACCCTCGGTCTTCCCTTACACTCTTCTCTTCTCTTTCGCCTTATACTCTTCTCCTCTTTTGCTTCTCCTCTTTTGAATTAAACTATTAACAGTATACTGTATACTATTAACTGTATACTAGTAACAATATTTATATTTATTAGATTAATAATATATTATTTTGATTTTAATATTATTAATTTTATTTATTTGAAATTATTGTGATTTTGTATCTTAGATTTTCTTAATTTAATAGCATATTTTTATTCAAAATTTTAAATAATTATATTTATAAATTATGTTATATATTTTTATATTTTAGTGCCTCACTTCGCTCGGGCGAGCACCAGGGCGAGCACCTAGTGCCTAGCGCTTTTTAAATCACTGATATATATGAACAAATAAAACTAATTATAAACTTCCTAAAATATTCATCACCTTAAGCATAAACTAGAGATGCTATGCTTCAAACATTCCAATTGAAAGTAAACCCTTATGAATATGAATCAAATAGTTGAACTTACATTTATTTTCCACTAGTTCCCAAAAATTTTAAAAATTGCAAAGGTATTAAAATATCAAAGCAAAGGATTAATAAGCATAAAATTGTGGCCATGTATATACACACAGAGAGAAATGAGTGGAATACCCTGGAGATCCCCAAAGACAAACATGAACATGAATGATATATCACAAGAAACACCAAAAAAATGGCAGGAAAAAAACATATATGTAGCAAGGACATGAGTTTTCAAGATATAACAATTTCTCAAGCATTAACATAAGATGAAGGTACACACCTTAGTGTCATTTAAGGGCTATTAACCACTCTTCCGTTATTCTGAACACACTCAAATAATCAACACAATTAAATGCCAAATAGTTCTCAAACAACAACTGTCATGGCGAAGATCATCCCCACCGAAAGGAAATACCTTTTCATGGCAAAGATTAACTAATTATCAGGGAGATGCAATATCCAAAAGACTTGCGTATAATTTCACAAACATATGAACATATCAGATATTTAAGTGTTGACCATCCAAAAGATGCAAAGAAGATTACAATAGAAGAAATGCATCACACCTCTTGATACAGAAAGAAATTTCAGTTACAAATTTACGCAACAAGAAAACAATTGCGTATGATTTCACCAACATATGAACATATCAAATATTTAAGTGTTGACCATCCAAAAGATGCAAAGAATATCACAACATAAGAAATGCATCACGCCTCTCAATACAGAAAGAAACTTCAATCACAAATTTACACAAAAAGAAAACTATTGATAAATTTAAACCCATCTGAACCTACCAACTGCGATGAATTACAAACAAATAAAATTAATGACGATCAATTCTCAGTGCACCACAGGATGCGGACTACATATATAAAACCCTACCTGCAATTATCGCCGATATCTAGTAGCGAAGACGGTATTCTATCAATGGCTTCTAAGGCACATCCGATCACGAGACGCCCCTGCGAGAGGGGCCGCCCGTGATGGAAACCCTGGCGTCGTTTAGGGCCTGATGGCGAGCGAGCGCCGTTCTCTGTAGAGTATGGAGACAAAAAGGGCAAAGAGAGTACTAAAGATTGAAGGGATGAATACAAAAGCGGCGAGAGATATAAGTGAGACGGAGGTCGGCCGTTCCACTACTAAAACTCATGTTTTTATTTTCTTTTTCTTTTATTTTTTATTTATTATTTTCTTTTTCTTTTTCTTTTTCGTTTTTGCTTTTATCTTATAAAGTCCGTCTAATTGAATTTTCCGAAATATCCCTTGAAAAGGGACTTCGTTATCTTAAACAGGTTCTAAAAATAAATATTTTTTATAAATTTAAAAAATATATGTATGAAAATAAATATATGATAATTTAAATAATAAAATATGAAAATAAAATAAATGTATATTTTTAGGATGAAAAGAACATAAAAGATTTGGGATCAAATAATCAAGAGTAAATTCCTTAAGGGAAATACCTTATTTTCTTTTGAGAGTATTTGATTTTGCCAATAATAAGGTTTATTATTGGTAAGTAATACGGTACTTTTATATTTTTATTGAGATATTTGAGTTAATTAGTGTGATGTTTTATATATATATATATATATATCTATATATATATATATATATATATATATATATATATATATATATCTATATATATATATATCTATATATATATATATATATATATATATATATATATATCTATATATATATATATCTATATATATATATATATCTATATATATATATATAGATATATATATATATCTATATATATATATATATATCTATATATATATATCTATATATATATATATCTATATATATATATCTATATATATATATCTATATATATATATATATATCTATATATATATATATAGATATATATATATAGATATATATATATATAATATATATATATATCTATATATATATATATAGATATATATATATAGATATATATATATATATATAGATATATATATATAGATATATATATATATAGATATATATATATAGATATATATATATATTATATATATATATCCTATCAATATTGTATGAACAAAAAAAAAGGTTTATTTTTATTACTGATGCTAAAAAGATGTTTGAGAATTTGACGTTAACAAATGGATTTTTAGAGTTTTTACATATTATCTCGTAAAGGATTTTGATGTATTTTATTAAGAACCATTATGCAATTGGAGTTATAAAATAATCTAAATATTCTTCAACTCCTATTTAATCGATTTGTTGTTACAATGTAAATTAATTTCAAAGGCTCCATATGTTTTAAGTCATACCACAGCATTTCTTTTTCTGCTAATCCTCGTGCAAAATATTAAAGATATATATAAAAAATGGCATAAATATATAAAATATAAATACATTTATGATAGATTATAGGTTTAGAAATTATAAAGTTAAAAGAATTCTGATCTTCACTTGTGACACTATGAAGTGTCTTTTTTGGGATAATTTTGTTCACAGAAATATTATAATTAACATATCAAAATTATGGATTTAAAGGTCACAAAAAAATCTAAGTCTGATCATCTGTCAAATAATTGTGACGCCCAGTATGACTTTGACTTAGTTGACGCCAAGTCAAGGTTCTTAGTAGGTCTGGAGGATCGAGGAGCCGGTGCACCATCAATTACCCCTTAGTGTGTCTTGGCAGTTTTTTGTTCTTTTCAAGAACAACTAAATACTATCACTTACGAAATCCTTTGACTGATGGTTGGCGTTTGAGATTATATTTCTATATCCATCATTGGTCTTCGCGTTTTAATTGTTCTAGTCTTCGCCTGGGGTGGATTCCAGGGTGACTCTTTGTTAAGGCCTCCTGTACCAATCACAGCAATAGCCTTCAGGCTTCGTAATTTGCACGCGTCAAGGTCTTCTCGCAAATGTCGCATCCTGGCTTCGCCTTGACGAGTCTTCATTTGGGCTGCAGAACGAGTATTCGATCGAGCAATTATTCTATGCCACTCGATTTTGGAAGGAATTAAGCTCGCTTCCCCATCTGTGGGCTTATAAATCTGAAAGAAGCCTGAAAGGTACCATTAATTTCAAGCAAGCATAAGGGATGGGATCCACGCTGCCACCGTTCGCGTTTAAGCTGTTGTTGTTGACGCTGCTCCAAGCAACAACGACTGCAGCAGCATCGGCACCACCGTCGCCGAACGTGGTGTCGCCACATTGCAATGAGACATGCGGCAATACTATCATCCCGTACCCCTTCGGCATCGGCGATGGGTGTTTCAGGGAAGGTTTCGAGGTCACTTGCGAAGTCGTCAACGGTTCTGTGACTCCCACAGCTTTCTTGGGCGGCAGCGAGAGGAAAATTACAGTTCAGAACATATCCTTGCTCCAGGGGCAAGCACACATGCTGAATTACATCGCCCTGGTTTGCTTCAACAGTACCGGCGACGTGGTGGATTTAAATGCATCTAATCTCGACCTCAGTGGCCTTCCGTTTAGGGTATCCAGCACGAGGAACAAGTTCACGACCATGGGCTGCGACGTCATTGGCATCCTCTTAGACGGGGACGACTATACATTCGGAACCGGCTGCGCCTCCTTCTGCTCCGAAGAGAAAAGCATCACAAGCGGATCGTGCCGTGGCACCGGCTGCTGCGAGACAACCATCCCGAATCAGCTGGACAATTTTACGGTCGGGCTTGCCCATTTCGTCAATCTTTCTTCCTACAAGACATACAGCCCCTGCGCCTATGCCTTCATTGCCGAGCAGGACTGGTTATCCTTCGACAAGTCCGACCTCGATAACCACACCTTTGGAGACAAGCACAATCACGTCGTCCCACTCGTGCTGGACTGGGTAGCCGGCAACCAGACCTGCGAGGAAGCTAAGAGAAACCTTTCTTCGTATGCATGCCGCAACAGTGACTGTATCGACTCCACCAGTCTACCTGGCTATATCTGCAATTGCTCCACAGGTTTCCAAGGCAATCCTTACCTCCAAGATGGATGCCAAGGTCAGCATGCATCTCTCGCCCAACTCTCCTGTTTTCGATTGTTGTATACGGTCTTACAATTTTCCCTTGTGATTCTTTGACAATCCTTAGATATCGACGAGTGCAGCTCACCAAATCTGTATACATGTCATGGAACGTGCAGCAACACTGCAGGCAACTACAGCTGCTCATGCCCAAAAGGTCACAGCAGCAAGGACCCTAAATCGGAACCTTGTGTCCGAGATCAAGGAATTCCCGTCCCAGATCAAGGAATTCCTGTCCCAGCTCAAGGAATTCTGACATCAACGAAGATAGTTATAGGTGCAAGTTCTCATCCTTCCGTCCATATAAGTTTAAACCTTCTCTTAAAACTTCAATCAGAAGAAAAAATAATCTATTCGGATTCGAGTTTTTATTTTGAATACGTTGTTCTACTTTAAAAAAGCTTGAAATTTCTTTATCATGTTAATTTTCATTAATAGGTCTCGTCGGAACCGATCTTCAATTTTGGAAACTTGTAATTCGGATCTCCGAAAGAGTTTCCAAAATAATTGACATAAAACTCATCCCTATGTGCAGGCAGTTGTGTTGGGCTTGTCTTGTTCATTACTTGTATCTTCTGCATAATCTTTGCATTTCAAAGAAGGAAGCTTCTCAGAGAAAAAGATAAATTCTTCCGACAAAATGGAGGCTTGATATTATACGAAGAAATTAGATCAAAACAAATTGATACTGTCAAAATATACACCAAAGAGGATCTATAAATTCGATAAAAGTCGAGAACTTGGACGAGGAGGCCACGGCACCGTTTATAAAGGAAACCTAGACGATGGCAGGGAAGTGGCCATCAAGAGGTCTAAGGTTATCACAGAGGACCAAAGTAAAGAATTCATACGGGAGATGATTATTCTTTCTCAGATCAATCACAAGAACATTGTAAGACTCTTGGGTTGTTGCTTGGAAGTAGAAATTCCTATGTTGGTTTATGAGTTCATCCCCAATGGAACTCTCTTCAACTTCATCCATGGCAACGACAGGAAACTAATTCCCTTGACTACTCGTCTACGAATAGCCATAGAATCCGCAGAAGCACTTGCTTACTTGCATTCATCGGCATCCCCTCCGATCGTTCATGGAGATGTAAAGTTACTCAACATACTTTTAGATCATGACTACGTGCCAAAGATATCGGATTTTGGTGCATCGAGGATGATAACTATAGACAAAACTCAATTCATAACGATGATTCAAGGAACTCTTGGTTATTTGGACCCAGAGTACTTGCTAGTCCGTCAATTGACAACAAAGAGTGATGTCTATAGCTTTGGAGTAATTTTGGTAGAGCTCATCACAAGGAAAAAGGCAATTTATTATGATGAGAGTCGTCAAGGAAAGGGTCTTGCCTGGAGCTTCATCGAAGCAATGACAGATAGCCGACTTGAAGTGATATTGGATGATCAAATCATGGGGAAAGAAAACATGAATGTCATTCAAGAAATTGCCGAGCTTGCAAACGAATGTTTAAACATTAAGGGGGATGAAAGGCCTACAATGAGAGAAGTGGCTGAGAAACTGCACCTGTCAACACACCATGCACCCGAGGAATGTGAAGCATTGCTTGGTGAATCATCTATGAGCTCTACCTTGATTCTGTCGGGTACCACAGTTCAGAGAACAAATTTTAATGTAAAAGCTAGAAGATGAAGAAGATAAAAGAAACAATGGTTCTCGCTCTATGTTCAAATCGAACTAGCAGAACAGACTGTTCTTGGTTACTTGTTTTGTAACTTATGTTACTTCTATTACAGGAAAGATAAATAAATGTATAATGGATTGTAATTCTCATTATTGTAATTTATATTTCTTTTTCAACGTAAAACTCGAGTTTGAAGGAAGTATTGGAATATTAACTTAAGCTTTATTATTAGATTATATATTGATTTAAGTGTCCTGTTTAAGGTAAGATTATTTGTGGTAGTTGAAATGAAAGTAGTGAAAACAGATGGCTAATGAAATACTAATTTAGAAATAAGAAGAAGAAGGGAGGAGGAGATAAGGTAGAGGTAAAAGAGGCTACGAGATTTAGGGTACGATAAATTACAAGTTGTGATCTTTAACAAAAATTAGATACAAGTCAACCTAAGTCTCTCTGCTAAATAATTTAAAGGCATGCGTATGCAACAAGACAAAAACAATAAGAAGCTTACGTACTTTCCATGCATATCCAAAATTATTCCTTTTTTGGCAAAAAGGAAAAACACAATGTAAGCATAAAATATACTAAAGATTTGTTAAAAAAATGCTATATGACAACTTATAAACAAGTGAATACTCCATTGAATATAAATGATACATTTATGTTAAATAATAGACACAATATACAAGTTTAATTGAATATTTCATTTATCTCACACACGTTCTTCAAGGTCAGATATTATGTTTGTATTTGGTTTGGTATCCAAATTCATACATACTCCTCCTAACAAATATCATTTTGGAACAACTAAAAGAGTTCTTAGATATATTAAGAGAAATTTCAATTATGACATCCAACAAGTAAAAGATTTCAAACTCTATTATTATACCGATAGTGATTAAATTAGTTGTGGAGATGATAGAAAAAATACTTTAGCTAGATGATAAAAAAAATACTTTAGGATTTATAATTAATCTTGACTCTGAGTGTGATTTCATGGACAACAAAAAAACAAGAATGAGTTTCTTTGAGGCAGAACATGTTACAGCTACAAGTACAACATGTCAAACAATTTGACTTTGAAGAATTCTAATAGATCTCAAACAAAAACAAGATAAACTAACTAAAATCTACTAACAATAAATCTGCTATTACAATGATGAAGAATTTTATCTTCCATGAACATACCAAACACATTGAAGTTTGATATTATTTCATTCGTAAAAAGAAAAAAATCAAACATACTACTACAGCAACGAAAATCAGCTTAGAAATGTATCATACTTATACGGTGATAATAACTTGCGACAATGCTTCTTAATCTAACATCATGTACTGTGTCTGGATGCATGGTTGACATAAACAGTGAAATAGGTACAAAGAGACAAAATTACTCTCAGTAAATAGAGGCCCAAGTAATCCAACATCCAAAATTTCAGATATATTGTAACACATCTGTGTTGGATCTAAAATGTTAATGTATTTAACTCTGACTTCTATATACTGCATAACAAGACAAATATCTGGTGAATGATGAGACAAAAAAAGCAAAAGTACACAATAACAAGAAAATTTTTAGGTCATAACTTTGAACTCCAGCAGAACCTTTGCTGAAATGAATCAAGCAACCTGTTCCCAACATCAACAACTTGCAGGCACATAATAAAGTGACTTGCAAACAAACCTTCTGGGAATATGCCCAGCCACGTGGACCATAATTTTCCAGAAAGCACAATACTATAGGCCAAAACCTCAATATTGCAGTTACTTTTTTGCACCACCATTTCCATTTGAGGGCCCATCTGCTCATAGTTACATATATCAAGATTTCTTTGTGTACAAGGTAGGATTTCCGTAGATGAATTACCTCTATCAAGGTTAGCCTCAGAATTGAACTCAGCTTGTCCCTTCTTGCTTTTATCTTTTGGTTCTCCTCTTACATAACTCTGGATAATTCGAAGATGAATAGGTTCAGTACCACAATCAGATGCTTCGTATGCAGGCAAAATATCTGTACTTGGTTTTTGCAACAGTTACACTGGCAGCAGATCTCACACGTTCACTTTCCTTTCCAGGAAGGAATTCAACCAACTGTTGACCACATAAATTGGAGAGAACCTCTCTGCAGTTTTCCTCTACCTGGTCATCATCATCAACCAGTATCACGTTTAACCTATTACGAGAAACTTCTGGGCCAGCCAACAGATCTTTTCCGTTTGCCAACAACACATTAGTCTGGGGAACTAAAAGAATTTTATCCTTGTGAGCATGCGAAGTTGTCTTATTATCACAATCTGTCTGCCTTGAAAACAAGTCAGTGTTCTTTTCTGGGGACTCTGCCCTCATTTTATCCGATACCATTCCGTTTGTACCTTTATGTTCATTACCATTTAATAAGATAGCATCCTTCTCAGCAGAAGATTCAATCAGTTCTATCCCTGATATCTTAGAAAGTGAGGAGCTGAATTGCTTTACCTCACCCATCGATTTAAAATTGTTTTGCAGCAAAGGGGTGTTCCGGGGACCTTCCCATAAAAGTTGCTGATCCAAAAAGGATGATGAGGTCATATTTGGATTTCCCAAATCAAAATTTTTGTCCATCCCAAGGCTAGGCTCCTTTGTAACAGGTTCAATATCCTTTTGTTCTCTTCCTTCTTTGTCAGTCATACCTATAAGATTTGGTTCATGAGTTTTCTCTCTTGAGATGTATGAACTCAAGCTTAGCCCAAGATCAAAACTGCCCCATCTATGAACTGCACTCGGCTTCCCTCCCAAAGCATCCAATAGGACATTCAATTCTCTGATATCATAACGGAATAAAAATATCCGCATGTTCCAAGCACACGAGCATAAATTTTTTGCATGAATCAGACAAGCAAACCTATCTGGTGAACACAGACAACTAGCAGCAGAAAGATGCAAATCATAGTGGCACAGAACACATTCTCTTTCATTATTAGAATCAAAATCAGCATCCATTTTCTGTGACTGAGTATTTTCTTCTCATGCATTCCATCTCAATGCGTGCCTAATTAACAAATAAATTAGTTGCGAGGACACTGAAGAATAGCATAATTATGTCTAGTATAAAGTTCACCTTAAGTGTATTTGCAAGGATGCCATCTGATGAGCAAAACTTTTTCCATCTTGCATTATCTGAGAGGTTTTTCCTGAAGAATAGTAAATTCCAGTGGGCTCTAACAGCTTTCCTTGCAGCTCCTAGCAACAACTTGTCATGGGATATTGATATTTTTCATCCTTGCTCACGATAAAGTTACATAGCATTCTGCCCGTGAGGTAACCAATGAAGAGGAGCCACATTTACAGCTTCTGCACAATAAAGAGAAAATGACAAGTTGCCAAGATAAACATTCAGGTATGAGGAAGAATATGATACAGATATTTCTTTTCAAATCCAGATATATGAATTTCGGACACATGTGATAAGCCAAGGACCTGAAAGAATCATTAAGGAAATACCGCATCTAGAAGCTTATTTACTCCACAATTTAGACAGGAATGGAATTGTGGTACTGGGATCTTGCATTAAAGCAGGTGATATTCTTAATAGGTAAATTAATGTCTCAAACATCAAACAAATCATTGTATACTCCAGAGGATACAAAATAACTTATTTTAAGCCGAGGACCTGAAAGAATCACTAAGGAAATATTGCATCTAGAGGCTCATTTACTCTGTAATTTTGACAAAAATGGAAATTCTGCTGCTGGGATCTTAGATAAAAACAGGTGATATTTTAATAGGCAAATTGACACCTCAAACAGAAAACAAACGACGTATTCTCCAGAGTATACGAAATAATTTGCTTTAAATTTCTTCAATAATTTGTTTCATGTTAAAATCTTTTGATCAAAAGACCAGATGGATAAAGGAAAATCTACTTCTTGCACCACTTACTTTTAAATAATGTGAGGTCCTTGTTTCTAGAACATATCATCAGGTACAGCACAAGAATTTATTCCTATTCATGAAGTAGAAAAGTTCCAGCTAGAACTATCCGTCAACTTTGGTTACAAACAAAAGTAAATTACACAAAACGTTAATGTGTTCCCTCCTCCTAACTAGTCTTCTACTCTCCAAGAGAGAGAAGTGCCTCACAAACTACCATTAAAAGGGAGCTAAACTAAACTCCATTAATTTTATTTGCATCAAAAGAAGTAACAACCATATTCCCCATGGGAAATGAAGAGGTTGATAGGGAACGACCTTCTATCAAGTTTTCTCTTGATGATAATAGACCTTCCACTGAAGAAGGCTTTTTATTTCAAAATGAGTATTTTCTCACATAAAGAAACTTCATATGCAAAATATTTTTTCTTAAATTACTGCATAACACAGTTCTAGGCTGGACTTCCAATTTCTAGATACCACTATGTCTTCTGAATTGTGAGGAAACTCAAAAGCTCTGGGCTGAACTGGATCAGACTTTCAAAGCAAAGCTCAAGATAGCAGTCATACAAAAAATAGACCAGTCTTTAGCCAGTCCAGTGGATTACCAGTTAGGATTGGATCAGATAATTAAGACCTTGGACTGAGCCAACTCAGATCCTGATTTGACCAGTCTGATAGATTTAAAAACCTTACAGCAGGTAGAAAAAGTAAAATACATGTATGGATCTGTGTTTAGACATGCATTTACATAGCACTAGTGAAAGATTAGTGCAATGCATACATAGAGTACAAAACCTTAGAATAAAAAAAATAAATGAAATTTAATTGAATTCTATACTCAGAATAGACAAGTACATTTACAATATATATGAACAAATAAAACTAATTATAAAACTTCCTAAAATATTCATCACCTTAAGCATAAACTAGAGACTGTATGCTTCAAACATCCCAATTGAAAGTAAACCCTTATGAATATGAATCACATAGTCTTATTTTCCACTAGTTCCCAAAAATTTTAAAAATTGCAAAGGAATTAAAATCTCAAAGCAAAAGATTAATAAGCATAAAATTGTGGCCATGTATATACACACAGAGAGAAATGAATGGAATACCCTGGAGATCCCCAAAGACAAACATGAACATGAATGATATATCACAAGAAACACCAAAAATAATGGCAGGAAAAAAACATATATGGAGCAAGGACATGAGTTTTCAAGTTACAACAATTTCTCAAGCATTAACATAAGATCAAGGTTCACACCTTAGTGTCATTTAAGGGCTATTAACCAGTCTTCCGTTATTCTGAACACACTCAAATAATCAACACAATTAAATGCCAAATAGTTCTCAAACAACAACTGTCATGGCAAAGATCATCCCCACCGAAAGGAAATACTTTTTCATGGCAAAGATTAACTAATTATCACGGATATGCAATATCCAAAAGACTTGCGTATAATTTCACCAACATATGAACATATCAGATATTTAAGTGTTGACCATCCGAAAGATGCAAAGAAGATTACAATAGAAGAAATGCATCACACCTCTCAATACAGGAAGAAATTTCAGTTACGAATTTACACAACAAGAAAACAATTGCGTATGATTTCACCAACATATGAATATATCAAATATTTAAGTGTTGACCATCCAAAAGATGCAAAGAATATGACAATAGAAGAAATACATCACACCTCTCAATTCAGAAAGAAACTTCAATCACAATTTTACACAAAAAGAAATCAATTGATAAATTTAAACCCATCTGAACCTACCAACTGCAATGAACTACCAACAAATAAAATTAGTGACGATCAATTCTCAGTGCACCACCGAATGCGGGCTACATATATGAAACCCTACCTGCAAATATCGCCGATATCTAGTAGCGAAGACGGTATTCTATCAATGGCTTCTAATGTACATCCGATCACGAGACGCCCCTGCGAGAGGGGCCGCCCGTGGTGGGAACCCTAGCGTCGTTTAGGGCCTGAGGGCGGGCGAGCGAGCGCCATTCTCTGTCGAGTATGTAGAGAAATAGGTAAAAGAGAGGAATAAAGATTGACGGGATGAATACAAAAGAGGAGAGAGACATACGTGAGGCGGAGGTCGGCCATTCACATACTAAAACTCATGTGTTTTCTTTTATTATTATTATTTTTTTTTGTATTTTGTATTTTGTATTTTTATCTATCTTATAAAGTCCGTCTAATTGAATTTTCCAAAATATCCCTTGAAAAGGGTCTTCGTTGGCTTTTGGGCTGATGGATATATTTTTAGGATGAAAGGAAGATAAAAGGTTTTGGATCAAATAATCAAGAGTAAATTCATAACCTCTTATTTTTGAGAGTATGTGATTTTATTAATAATAAGACTTATTATTAGTAAATAATAAGGCACTTTTTATGTTTCTATTGAGACATTCAAGTTAATTAGTATAATATTATATAAGTGATAGGTCATAAGTTTGGCGTCATATACGTCATTTGATGTAATATTTTATTTTAGATAAAGCACTTTTATATGTGACGTAAGGAGACGTAGAAAGAAATTAATTTTTTTTAAAAAAATAGTAAGATATATTATTATTTCTATAACAATGATAGAACCTCCTATATGTATAAAAATATTAATATGTAAACATGGCTATTATGATCAACAATGCAAAACATCACAATCAATGAGTTTAGGTGTAGGGGTCACATAAAACCTATTATATTCAATTTTCTTCAAATAAAAATTATTATAATTAGTGAAGTTCAAGTTTTTTTAAAAATAATTATCCTATTATATGGTATGAGAACCAAAAAAAAAATTTTTGGTTTATTTTTTGATTTACTTATGCTAAAAAGCTGCCTGAAAAATTGAGTTAACGAGTGGATTTTTAGAGTTTTCATATTTTATCTCGTAAAGAAATTTGATGTATTTTATTTAGAACAATTATGTGATTAAGACTTCTCCTAACCGAATCCATAATATATATTTTCTTTGACTACTCATCTAAGGATAGTTGAAGAATCTATAAAAGCACTTATCTACTGACACTCATCGACTTTTCCTTCCATTCTTTACGAGGATATCAAGTCCCTCAACATATTTTTAGATTGTAAATACATGTCACATGTTGAAGGTGTTCGATTTTGGTACGTCAAGACTGTAATCTACTGATAAAGCTCAGTTCACAATGATGATTTAGGGAATTCTTTGTTACTTAGACTGCAAATACTTGCTAGTTCGTCGATTAACAACAACGAGTGATGCCCAATGAAGCTCATTACCGGAAAGAAGATAATTTATTATGACGAAGGTAGTCTCCGGAAAATGCCTTGCATCAAGCTTTGTTGAAGCAATAAAAGATCACAAGCTTGAAGAGATGTTGGATGATCAAATCACAGGGGAGGAGAGCATGGATATCCTCCAAGTAATTGCCGAGCTTGTAAATGAGTGTTGAATGTCGAGGGAGATGAAAGGCCTCCAATGAGAGAATTGGCCGAGAAGCTCCGGATACACTACGCTCTTCGATGCAACATGTTCCTGAAGAGTGTGAAAGACTGCTCGGTGAATCATCAATGGTTCCCACCTTAGACACTACAGGATACCATAGTTTACAGAACAAACTAGGATATGATATAGAAGTTGGAAGATGAAGAACTTTCAAGTAAAATGGCATCACTTCCTTTGTTGAAAAGACAATATTAGCAGGATAAAAGGATATGTTGAAGTTGGTGCTTCTCCTGTAACTTATTTATTCTCTGTTTGCTTCTGGATAATTAAGAATATTATGGATTCTAACACTATGCTATGTAGCAGCTGAGAATTCGTAATAAATTCCAAAAATAAAAATTATTGATGTGTCAGAAGCTAAATAATGAGGACATGCAAACTTTTTGCAAAATAATGAGGACATGGATGGCTCCAATATGTAGTATGAAACATATTGCTATCATCTCTATTAAGACATCTGATTGGTCAACGTATTATTATATAATAATAAGTTTCAGGTTCAAGTGGACACTCAATAATGAATCTTAGGTTCAAATTCACAATGTGAACATCCAATAATGAGTCTAAGATTCAAATTCACATGTGAAATGTCATTTAATATAATAAAAATATTTTTATTTTTTAAAAATATATTATCGCCTAAATAATATTTCTTTTGCTTTTAAAAGTAGTTGCCTATAGGTTCAAATTCACATGTGAACATCCAATAATGAGTCTTACATTCAAATTCACACGTGAAATGTCATTTAATATAATAAATATATATTTTATTTTTAAAAATATATTATCATCGTAATAATATTTCTTTTGTTTTTAAAAGTAATTTGCTACACACATACGTTATATTCTCGTGAACTCTAATATCCAAAATAAGTCATCGTCCTAGCAAATTTGATGACTACTTCTCGTGATAACGACATATAATAACACATTTACATATTCTTCAATTTTTTATTTTTTATATTTATGAATTTTTTATTCAATATAATAATCAAATTTAACCTGGTCAAATGAAATTCCTTAGTTACTTACTTCTAGCTCTCTTGTTTTTTCTCCGACTATAAATTTTGAGATGGTGACTTGTTTGACTTTTGATCATTTCAAAAATGACAATTAAGAAGGTAAGATGATGATGATGATAGGAACTACATAAAATCAATGTCTTTCTCTTTCTTTTTCTTTGTTTGTCTTTCGGAGTAGTTTCCATTGCATGACTGAACCAAACTATAACCAAGAATGTGACCAACTGCTTAATATAATATATTTATCGAGACACTCTAATGGTTACTGTATGGTTTCACAACTGATGGATCTTGATTCGAATTCATGTGAGCATCTTATACTCCGTTTAATGTAATAATGTTTTTAAATAAAT
This sequence comes from Musa balbisiana, assembly GCA_004837865.1. Taxonomy (NCBI): domain Eukaryota; kingdom Viridiplantae; phylum Streptophyta; class Magnoliopsida; order Zingiberales; family Musaceae; genus Musa; species Musa balbisiana. The sequence continues at coordinate 10,783,061 of CM017188.1, read as the reverse complement.
TCATAATATAATACATAGAATTTCACATAATTAATAATCATCATGATCATGTCAATCAGCAAGGAGTAAGCAGGGATAATTAACTATCTTTAACATATGGATTACTATAATTTTAAAAGTTACGTTAAGACGTTCATATCGATGAAAGTAAAATAACAAATCTTATTTCTTCTCATGTCATTAACTTTGCTGAGTGAAATATCATATGATTTATCACTTGATTCTGTCTCGTTTTGATTTATAATTGAGCATGCGTGATATTTCTATAAACAAAATTGACGATACGAAGAGAAATAATATTAAATATTTTATTTTTATAAATATAAAAATTATAATATTATTTTTAAAATTATAAGAACTAATTACAGTACGATAACATATAATTAAGCCACGGTTGGGTGTGGATTCCAGAGTCATCCTGCGAGGTGGCCTCCTGTACCGATCACAGCTCCAACCTTCTGGAATCTTAAAAGAAGACTTGGACGGGTCTGTAGCAGTCACTCTCGAGCTTTCCAAGCCACTGGGTCTTCTTGTATCTGCCGTGTGCTGGCTTCGCCTTGACAAGTCTTCACTTGGGCTGCAGAACGACTATTCGATCAAGCAATTATTGTATGCCACTCGATTTTAGAAGGAATTAAGCTCGCTCCGCCATCTGTGGGCGTATAAATCTGATGGAAGCCTGAAGGGTACCATTAATTTCAAGCAAGCGTAAGGGATGGGATCCACGCTGCCACTGTTCGCGTTTCGGCTGTTGCTGTTGTTGATGCTGCTGCAAGCAACAACGACTGCAGCTGCATCGGCACCGCCGTCGCCGAACGTGTTGTTACCACGATGCAATGGGACATGCGGCGATACTAGCATCCCGTACCCCTTCGGCATCGGTGATGGGTGTTTCAGGGAAGGCTTCGAGGTCACTTGCGCAGTCGTTAACGGCTCTTCGACTCCCAGAGCTTTCTTGGGCGGCCGCGAGGGGAACATTACAGTTGAGGAGATATTCTTGCCCCAGGGCCAAGCACGCATCCTGAATTACATTAGCTGGGATTGTTTCAACAGTACCGACGGCTGGGTGGCTGGTCAAACACCTTCTCTAGCCCTTGGCGACAAACCATTTTGGGTATCCACCACCAAGAACAGGTTCACGACCATGGGCTGCAACGTCGTTGGCATCCTCTTAGGCGGGGACAACTATACATTAGGAACCGGGTGCGCCTCCTTCTGCCTCGAAGGGGCAAGCATCGCAAGCGGATCGTGCTCTGGCACCGGCTGCTGCCAGACCTCCATCCCGGAGAAGCTGGACAATTTCACGACCGGGTTGGCCTATTTCGTCAATCTTACTACCTACGAGGACTACAGCCCCTGCGCCTATGCCTTCATTGCTGACCAGGACTGGTTCTCCTTCGACAAGTCTGACCTCGGCAACCACACCTTTCGAGACAAGTACAAGGACGGCGTCCCACTCGTGCTGGACTGGGTAGCCGGCAACCAGACCTGCGAGGAGGCTAAGAGAAACCTTTCTTCATATGCATGCCGCAACAGTGACTGTATCGACTCCACCAGTCCACCTGGCTATGTCTGCAAATGCGCCACAGGTTTCCAAGGCAATCCCTACCTCCCAGATGGATGCAAAGGTCAGCATGCATCTCTCCCCCAACTCTCCTGTTTCCGATTGTTGTATATGGTCTGACAATTTTCCCTTGTGATTCTTTGGCAATCCTTAGATATCGACGAGTGCAGCTTACCAACGCAGTATCCATGTCATGGAAAGTGCAGCAACACAGTAGGCAACTACAGCTGCTCATGCCCGAAAGGTCACAGCAGCAAGGACCCTAAATCGGAACCATGCGTCAGAGATCACGGAATTCCGACATCAACGAAGATTGTTATAGGTACATGTTCTCATCCTTCCTTCCTTCCGTATTAGCTTTAAACCTTCTCTTAAAACTTCAATCACAAGAAGAAAAAAAAATCTATTCGGATTCGAGTTTTTATTTCGAACAAGTCATCCTACTTTAAAAAGGCTTGAAATTTCTTATCCTTTTAATCTTCATTAATAGACCTCGTCGGTAACAATCTTCTATTTTGGAAACTCGTAATTCGATCTCCGGAAGAGTTTGCAAAATAATTGACATGATACTCATCCCTTTGTGCAGGCACTTGTGTTGGGTTTGTCTCGTTCATTACTTGCATCTTCTGCATAATCTTAGTGTTTCAAAGAAGGAAGCTTCTTAGAGAAAAAGATAAATTCTTCCAGCAAAATGGAGGTTTAAGATTATATGAAGAAATCAGATCAAAGCAAATTGATACTGTCAAAATATACACCAAAGAGGATATAGAGAAAGCAACAGATAATTTCGATAAGAGTCGAGAACTTGGGCGAGGAGGCCATGGCACCGTTTACAAAGGAAACCTAGACGATGGCAGGGAAGTGGCTATCAAGAGGTCTAAGGTAGTCACCGAGGACCAAAGTGAAGAATTCGTACGGGAGATGATTATTCTTTCTCAGATCAATCACAAGAATATTGTAAAGCTCTTGGGTTGTTGCTTGGAAGTAGAAATTCCCATGTTGGTTTATGAGTTCATCCCCAATGGAACCCTCTTCGAGTTCATTCATGACAATGATGGAAAACTAATTCCCTTGAATACTCGTCTACGAATAGCCAGAGAATCTGCAGAAGCACTCGCTTACTTACATTCATCGGCTTCCCCACCGATCGTTCATGGAGATGTGAAGTCGCTCAATATACTTCTAGATCATAATTATGTGCCAAAGGTATCCGATTTTGGTGCATCGAGGATGATGTCTATAGATGAAACCCAATTCATAACGATGGTTCAGGGAACTCTTGGTTATTTGGACCCAGAGTATTTGCTAGTCCGTCAACTGACAACAAAGAGTGATGTCTATAGTTTTGGAGTAGTTCTAGTGGAACTCATCACAAGGAAAAAGGCAATTTATTATGATGGGAGTAGTCAAGGAAAAGCTCTTGCCGCAAGCTTCATTGAAGCAATGAAAGATAGCCAACTTGAAGAGATATTGGATGATCAAATCATGGGAAAAGAAAACATGGATGTCATCCAAGAAATTGCCGAGCTTGCAAAGGAATGTTTGAACATGAACCGGGATGAAAGGCCAACAATGAGAGAAGTGACTGAGAAACTGCATATATTAGGAGGGTTCCTACAGGTCTCTTCAACATACCATGCACCCGAGGAACGTGAAGCATTGCTTGGTGAATCATCTATGAGCTATACCTTGGATTCTGTCGGGTACCACAGTTCAGAGAACAAATTGGGATTTGATGTAAAAGCGGGAAGATGAAGAAGATAAAGAAACTATGTTCTCTCTCTATGTTAAAATCGAATTAGCAGAACAGAATATTATTGGTTGCTTGTTTTGTAACTTATGCTACTTCTATTACAGACATCATAAATAAATGTACAATGAATTGTAACTCTCATTATTGTAATTTATATTTCTTTTTCTATGTAAACTCGTAGTTGAAATCAAAGTAGTGGAAATAGATGGCTAATGAAATACTAATTTAGAAATAAGAAGGCGAAGAAGGGAGGACGAGATAAGGTAGAGGTAAAAGAGGATATGTGATTTAGGGTACGATAAATTATATTTAAGAAAAATTAGATACAAGTCAACCTAAGTCTCTCTGCCAAATAATTCAAAGGCATTTGTATGCACAAGACGAAAACAACAAGAAGCGTACATACATCCCATGCATATCCAGAATGATTCCTTTCGGCAAAAAGAAAGAACACAAATCCAAACCGGAAGAAAGACCGAGCCCTCCAGGAGCTGCTGCTATATTTCGTTCCAAATACACATTAGTTGTAGTTGCTATCCTTGTCGTTCACTATTCAACAGTTGATCGCAAGTCAACGCCTCGTCCATTGGTATGCATAATTTAAAGACCTATTTATTGTTGGGTCCGCCGATTGATTTGGGCGTTGAGCCCAAATCTGTATTAAAGAAAGAAAGAAGATGAGGAGAAAGAAAGGTCAGGTTTTGAAGTTTTTGTTAGATCCGGTGGCTAAATTTCATCGATTTAATCCAAATTTTATGTAAAGAATTTTTGCAATAAGCTTTACCATCTTAATGATATCGATATGTACTTTATCCTCTTTAAGGTGTTTTCCTATTATATCCATTTTGTGAGACTTCAATATTTTTTTTTTATGAAATCTATATATGGTGATGATGATATATTAATGTTGAGCCGAGATATATGTGCTTGATGTTATTGTGATCCTCTGGTTATTCAGAAGAAGACTTATTGTGAATATGTTATTATTATTGGTGATAGTGAAATTTTGAAATGGACTATGATGATTTTTTTATTATTAGGTTTTTCACATAAAAATTTGATGTCTCATTTTATGATTGATTTATTGTTCTATTGTTTATATTGCTATAGTTAATGTTTTGATGAGAAACCCACTTTAATACACAAAGAGGGAAAAATATTATTTTGCTATAATAAATTTTTTAATATTTATATGGTGACGAAGGTCCCACAAAAAATCCATACATCTCGCTTGTGCTTTCAATCTCAATTGCCCATTCGATTTGATTGGATCAAATTTCTTATAATTTCTTTTTATTTAAAAGAGGGATAACCAATTTATTTAAGAAAAAAATTAAAAAAAATGTGATAGAATAAAATAAAAGTGTATGATCTATAGTTTTACCGAGTCCCTTAAAAATTTCACATGTTATATAAATAACATCTTCTTTTAAATTATTTACATACTTATGAGAGTAAGCGATCTAATTAATTCTTTTAATCGAGATTTGCAAGTTGGTTAGTGTATTATTATACAAGTGATAGATTTTAAACTCAAATCCACGTGTGGGTAATATTGGTTAGTGTATTATCCTACAAGTAATAGGTTTCGGACTTAGATCCATGTGTGAATATTATATACATCATTTCTTGTCATGAAATTTGCCTTCATTATATATATATATATATAGCATTTCCAAGTGTGAGCAGAGCCTAGCAACTGGTTAGTATAATCATCAGTTAAACAATTAGAGTTTATATCAAAATGATTGAATCTAATGATATACTCATTGGAATAAGTGATGATCTTATAAAGTAGGGAAAGAGCAGTAGATCTAAAATTGCAGAAGTAATAATTATTATAGTTCAACAACAAAAAAAAAAAAGAAGCTAACTTGTTATACATGAAAAGAAAGTGTTTGAGGAAGTCAATAAAGAGGTGACAAACTAAAACATGGTTGGGGTTGGGTATGTAAAATTTGAGTAAAGTTATTATCTAAATATTTAAAAAAAATAAAATTTTATCTTTTTTATTATTACTTATATTTTTTATAGGATTTTATCTACTTAATTTTATACTTATTTGTTAAGAGCTTTGGAGTTAATGGCAATACACCACTGGCTGAAATAGCAGCACCTGTGGATCGAGACTCTCAGTACTACTCCATTCCTATCATTTCTTGTCTTGAATAAGCTTATTCCTCATCGACTTTTCTATATCTCGGATGATTTTTTTATCAAACATGCATGAAGGATACATGATAATGATTCACGCCTTCAAAATTTTTTATCTTTTTTTTTTAATTTGAATAACATATTGTTTGATTAAAATTTTCAATCAAATTGAGATTCAATTTATATTTGAATTCAGACTTAAAAGGGATAATAAGATGCTCGTAGTATCTCAATCTCTCTCAAAAAGGAAGGAGAGAAGAAGACTTCTTCCAACATCTAAGAAGGAGCTAATTATCTTAGTTTAATTTTAATTTAAATAAATTAAGACACTAATTATCTTATCAGATCGCACTCCTTCCATGCTAACTATATTAGCTAGTGAAAACTTTCAATGAGGTTATGAGTTTAAATCTCATTTCGTCACTTACCCTGATAAAAATACTCCTTGGATCTCTTTAGTTCTGCAACTAATTTATATCAAAGCTCATAAAATTAAAAATGAAAAGGCATCTTGATTAAATTATTATTGTTTTGTGTATTCATACTATTTATTCTCTAATTGTGTTTTTTTATAAGATTTCTCTCTCTATGGTTAATTTATTTAGTTGTTTAGTTCTTTATAGTTCTTTTAATACTTATGTGTTTTTGTCCTCTCGCTCTCACTCAAAGGGAGATCTCTTGATGATTATGTGGTTTCAAGGATGATGTAGTCAATGCGAGCACAAAGCTATAGATTTCACATATCATCTTTAACCCCGATCATCTTAGGGTGAGGGCAAAACCCTAATAGGAGGCATCTCAATAGTGCTTCATATTTTGGTGAAATTCTTTAGGAATCGTAGAAGAAGCTTTCATTCCTCAACGGTGGCAAGGTTGCTTGGATCCGAATCTCGCCCGACAACGAGGGCCCTGAATCGCTAGGAGGCTCAAATCTATTGTCGAAGGCAACACGGGAGGCAGGATCTCTTGTAACATTTATTTTTTTTTCTCTAAGTTTATATAATAATAGAAAAGATTATGATGGTAATTCATACTGCTGGTAGCTCAATTGTAGTAAATATGTCTTGGAGGACTAGAAGGATGAGAATAATAATAATCAAAAGATTAATAGTTCTAAGTCATGAAAAATACTGAAGATCTCATATTTCCATAAGTTTCTCATATGGACGATGAAATCATTCCATAAAAAAAACAAATATGATATCACACCACTAACACGTGGAAAGAACACAATTTATTGATCAATTTTTGGTTTTCTATTATAATGTTCTAGTCCTTTTTAAAATCTCAGAATAAAAAAATATATATAAATAAAAATAATTACAATTATATTAAATTAAATATATAATATTTTCTTTTCTTTAGAAAAAATATAATATTCTTGACTAAATTTTTCTAAAAAATTCTTTCAATACTTTATATTTGTAGAGATAATTACAATTATTGATTAATAAAGAAATTAGTTAAAGAAAATTTATTATGATTGAAGTAGTTAAAGAAAATACCTTGCATCGAGTTTTGTTGAAGCAATGAAAGATAACAAAATCAAAGAGATTTTGGGTGATCGAATCACAGGGAAGGAGAGTTTGGATATCCTCCGAGAAATTACTGGGCTTGCAAAGAAGTGTTTGAGTGGTGGGGGGAGAAAGCCCACAATGAGAGAAGTGGCTGAGAAGCTCCATATACTAAAGAGGGCTCCAACGACGTTCTTCGATGCAACGTGTTACTGAAGAGTGGGAAAGATTGCTGGGTGAATCATCGACGGTTCCCACCTTACACACTACAGGATACCATAGCTTACAGAATAAAATAGGATTTGGTATAGAAGTTGGAAGATGAAGAACTTTCAAGTAAAATGGCATCACTTCCTTTGTCGAAAAGACATATTAGCAGGATAAACAAATATGTTGAAGTTGGTGCTTCTCCTCTAACTTATTTATTCTCTGTTTGCTTCTGGATAATTAAGAATATTATGGATTCTAAAAGTATGCTATGCAGCAGCTGAGAATTCGTAATAAATTCCAAAAATAAAAATTATTGATGTGCCACGAAGCTAAATAATGAGGACATGCAAGCTTTTTGCAAAATAACGAGGACATGGATGGCTCCAATATGGAGTGGAGTAGTGTAGTCTCTATTAAAATATCTGATTCGTTAACTTTTTAGAAATATATTATCATCGTAATATTTTTTTTTTTTTTGCTTTGAAAAATAAGTTAGCTACACTACTCATACACTATATTCTCTTGAACTCTCACGTTGAAAATATATCATTTTTTGTGTCTCAACAAATTTGATTGCTACTTCTCACGGTAACAAAATATTATAAGAGATCCTTCGATATATCATCATCAGCGTCCCAATAAATTTGATGACTGCTTCTCGTATTAACGAGATATATAAGATATTCTTCGAAAGGTTATCATCAGCATCCCAACAAATTTGATGACTACTTCTTGTACTAACGAGATATATAAAAGATCCTTCGACTGGTCATCATCAATGTCTCATCAAATTTGATGACTACTTTTCATAATAACGAAAAAATCTTTAGATAACACACACATTTGCTTCTTTTAGTTATCACTCAATGTTTACATTTTATATATTTATGACTAATCAAATTTGACCTCATCAAATTCCTTGATTACGCTCTCCTTTTTTATTTTTGTCCGATTATAAACTTTGAGACGGTGACTTGCTTGACTTTTGATCATTTTAAAATTGACAATATAGAATGTAAGATGATGATAAGAACTATATAAATTCAATATCTTTCTCTTTAATCTTTTGAGGCCTATATTCACTTTCCCTTCTTCTTCTTTGTTTATCTTTCAAAGTAATTTTCGTCGGATGATCGAATTTAAATATAACCAATCATGTGACTAACAACTTAATATAATATATCTATCGAGACATTTTAATGGTTATTGTACTGTTTCATAATCGATGGATCTCGATTCCAATTCTTGTGAGCATCTTATACACCATTTAATGTAATAAAAATTTCTTTAAAAAATTTATTAATATAATATATAGGATTTCGTATAATTAATAATCATCAAAAACTTTATTGGCCTTAATTAATAAAACACAGTACAAGTAACATGTCACCACCATCTATGAGGAGCTAAATATTTCACCTCTCGTCCATATCAATCAGTGAGCGGTAAGCAGGGATAGACGACTGTCTTTCATGTCGACGATGTGACCTATGGGAACTATCTGTCATGTTGATGATGTGACGTTTCATGTAGAAAAGTCAGCAATCAATTTTAGGTTGACTCTCGTGAAAAAATTCTGTTGGCTTATAAATCTGATGGAAGCCTGAAGGGTACCATTAATTTCAGGCAAGCATCGTAAGCAATGGGATCCACGTTGCCACTGTTCGCGTTTCAGCTGTTGTTGTTGTTGACGCGGCTGCAAGCAGCAACGACTGCAGCAGAATCGGCACCACCGTCGCCGAACGTGGTGTCACCACGTTGCAAAGAAACATGCGGCGGTATTAGCATCCCGTACCCCTTCGGCATCGGCCATGGGTGTTTCAGGGAAGGCTTCGACGTCACTTGCGAAGTAGTTAAGGGCACTGCGACTCCCAGAGCTCTCTTGGGCGGCCGCGAGGGGAACATTACAGTTGAGGAGATATTCTTGCCCCAGGGCCAAGCACGCATCCTGAATTACATCAGCTGGGATTGTTTCAACAGTACCGACGGCTGGGTGGCTGGTCAAAGACCTTCTCTAGACCTTGGCGACAAACCATTTTGGGTATCCAGCACCAAGAACAGGTTCACGACCATGGGCTGCAACGTCGTCGGCATCCTCTTAGGCGGGGACAACTATACATTAGGAACCGGGTGCGCCTCCTTCTGCCTCGAAGGGGCAAGCATAGCAAGCGGATCGTGCTCTGGCACCGGCTGCTGCGAGACCACCATCCCGGAGAAGCTGGACAATTTCACGACCGGGTTGGCCTATTTCGTCAATCTTACTACCTACGAGGACTACAGCCCCTGCACCTATGCCTTCATTGCCGACAGGGACTGGTTCTACTTCAACAAGTCTGACCTTCGCAACCACACATTTGGAGACAAGTACAAGGACGGCGTCCCACTCCTGCTGGACTGGGTAGCCGGCAACCAGACCTGCAAGGAAGCTAAGAGAAACCTTTCTTCATATGGATGCCGCAGCACCAACAGTAAATGTTTCGACTCCACCAGTTTACATGGCTATATCTGTAATTGCTCCACAGGTTTCCATGGCAATCCTTACCTCCTCCATGGATGCAAAGGTCAGCATGCATCTCTCCCCCAACTCTCCTGTTTTCGATTGCCGGATATGGTCTTACAATTTTCCCTCGTGATTGTTTGACAATCCTTAGATATCGACGAGTGCAGCTTACCAATGGAGTATCCATGTCATGGAAAGTGCAGCAACACATTTGGCAACTACAGCTGCTCATGCCCAAAAGGTCAAAGCGACAAGGACCCTAAATCGGAACCATGTGTCCGAGATCACGGAATTCCGACATCAACGAAGATTGTTATAGGTACATGTTCTCATCCTTCCTTCCTTCCTTCCGTATTAGCTTAAAACTTCAATCTGAAGAAAAAAATAATCTATTCGGATTCGAGTTTTTATTTCGAATAAGTCATCCTACTTTAAAAAAGCTTGAAATTTCTTATGCTTTTAGTCTTCATTACTAGTCGGTAACAATCTTTAATTTTGAAAACTTGTAATTCGATCTCCCGAAGAGTTTGTAAAATAATTTACATGAAACTCATCCCTTTGTGCAGGCAGTTGTGTTGGGCTTGTATCGTTCATTACTTGCATCTTCTGCACAATCTTAGCATTACAAAGAAGGAAGCTTCTTAGAGAAAAAGATAAATTCTTCCAGCAAAATGGAGGCTTGAGATTATACGAAGAAATCAGATCAAAGCAAATTGATACTGTAAAAATATACACCAAAGAGGATATAGAGAAAGCAACAAATAATTTCGATAAGAGTCGAGAACTTGGGCGAGGAGGCCATGGCACCGTTTACAAAGGAAACCTAGATGGTGATAGGGAAGTGACTATCAAGAGGTCTAAGGTAGTCACCGAGGACCAAAGTGAAGAATTCGTACGGGAGATGATTATTCTTTCTCAGATCAATCACAAGAACATTGTAAGGCTCTTGGGTTGTTGCTTGGAAGTAGAAATTCCCATGTTAGTTTATGAGTTCATCCCCAATGGAACGCTCTTCGAGTTCATCCATGACATCAATGGGAAACTAATTCTCTTGACCACTTGTCTACGAATAGCCAGAGAATTTGCAGAAGCACTCGCTTACTTACATTCATCGGCATCTCCACCGATTGTTCATGGAGATGTAAAGTCGCTCAACATACTTCTAGATCGTAACTACGTGCCAATGGTATCGGATTTTGGTGCATCCAGGATGATGTCTATAGATGAAACCCAATTCATAACGATGGTCCAGGGAACTCTTGGTTATTTGGACCCAGAGTACTTGTTAGTTCGTCAACTAACAACAAAGAGTGATGTATATAGCTTTGGAGTAGTTTTGGTGGAGCTCATCACAAGGAAGAAAGCAATTTATTATGATGGGAATTGTCAAGGAAAAGGTCTTGCCTCAAGCTTCGTTGAAGCAATGAAAGATAGCCGACTTGAAGAGATATTGGATGATCAAATCATGGTAAAAGAAAACATGAATGTCATCCAAGAAATTGCTGAGCTTGCAAAGGAATGTTTGAACATTAGTGGGGATGAAAGGCCTACAATGAGAGAAGTGGCTGAGAAACTGCATATGTTAGGAGGGTTCCTACAAGTCTCTTCAACACACCATGCACCCAAGGAATGCGAAACATTGCTCGGTGAATCATCTATGAGCTCTACCTTGGATTCTGTCGGGTACCACAGTTTAGAGAACAAATTGGGATTTGATGTAAAAGCTGGAAGATGAAACAGATAAAGAAACTATGTTCTCTCTCTATGTTAAAATCGAACTAGCTTAACATACTGCTCTTGGTTGCTTGTTTTGTAACTTATGTTACTTCTATTACAGGCATGATAAATAAATGTAGAATGGATTGTATTGTAATCTATATTTCTTTTTCTATGTAAAAAAGTATTGGAATATTAACTTAAGCTTTATGATTAGATTAGATATTGATTGAAGAGTCCTATTTAAGGTAAGATTATTTGTGGTAGTTGAAATCAAAGTAGTGAAAATAGATGGCTAATGAAATACTAATTAATAAATAACAAGAAGAAGGGAGGAGGAGGTAAGTAGAGGTAAAAGAGGCTGAGATTTAGTTCGAAGTGGCTATCCCTGTCGTTGACTATTCAACAGTTAATCCCAAGTCAACGTCTCGTCCATTGGTATGCATAATTTAAAGACCTATTTATATGAGTGGCGAAAGTTCCTCAAAAACCATACATCACACTTCCGCTTTCAATCTCAATTGCCAATTTGATTTGATTGTATCAATTTTTTATTCTTTCTTTTTTATTTAAAAGAGGGTGATTGAGATTTTTTTTTAAAAATAGTGAATTTGGGTGCCAATTTCGTTTGAAAAAAATAAAAAAAATATGACAATACGAGTAAAATATAAGTGCATGATCTTTAATTTTTCCAAACCCCCTAAAAATCTCACATGTTATATAAGTAACATATTCTCTTAAATTATTTACATACTTATTAGAGTAAGCAATCTAATTAATTCTTTTAATTTTTATTGAGATATCCGAGTTGATTAGTACATTATTGTATAAGTAATAGGTTTCAAACTTGAATCCATGTGTATACATCATTTCATATAATAAATTTTGTTTTTAATTTTTTATAAAAAATTTAAGCTATATATATATATATATATATATAATTTGAGTTGGTGGTGCTGGTTGAGGGGTATGCTAGCCACCGAATCCTAGAACAATTGATGGAAGACTAATGGTTCAAGCATTTGAAAGGCGGGTGTAATAGGTTTAACTATCAATCATAGTTAGCTCGACCCTAGAAGTGTCGAAGTAGGTAGGTTTGGAACAGGGGTGTTTAACCTATTCAGGGGTGTTTGGATTCTCTTGAATACTCATCTACGAATAGCCAGAGAATATGTTTCAAACTTAAATCCATGTGTGAGCTTAACCCGATCAATACAGTCAGGTTTGGATTCTCTTGAATACTCATCTACGAATAGCCAGAGAATATGTTTCAAACTTAAATCCATGTGTGAGCTTAACCCGATCAATACAGTCAGGTTTGGATCTTCAAGATTTAGTTGAGATGATGTAACAAAATTTTTCTTAAACATCTCAAACCTTGCTTTTAGTGCCAAACTATTAGTGTAATTTTTAATTGTTTGATCTAAAATGGATTCAAAGCCAATCGATGCTCCTTCCCGTGTTATTCTCATCGTAAATTCTAGTTCTTACTGACTCTATATGTGCCAAAATTGTAAAATTAGATTGAGGGTATTCTTGACCGATGTCTCTTTGATACTCAAGTCGATTTTGGACTCAGATAGCTTGGATGAGCACTTGAAGGGAGTTATCAGTCTATGTGGAATACACTTCTATGGTGGACTCTAAGAACCGTTACTTTTAAGATCATTAGCTATTATAGGGAATGATTATGTGCTGCTCTCGAGTTTAACTAGGGTCTTGGTGTCATGATGCACCAAATGCAGAACACACATTGATTGTTCAAACTTAGTCCAAATATCGAGGTGTCGACCATGTGTTGTCTACGTGGCCTCATGTTGTCAGCATGTCGACCACTTGTCGTCAACATGGTGTTGTGCTGTCAAATGTGCGTCGAACACTTGCCACCTTTGTGGTGTCAATGTGTCGGCCACACATTATATATATATAGTCTCGGACTATCGATGGGTCTATCATTTATCACTTATCGGCCAGGGGCATTAATTCCATATTAGTACTTATATTTTTCTTATAATAATTTTTTTAAAAAAGTATGCATATGATTTATCAATAAAATAAAAGATTTTAAAATAAGAAAAAGTTTGTCATCTATGGTTTTAATAGAAAGTTGTAGTTAATTAATGAATTTAAAAACATATGTTAACATCAATAGGAACAATCTTCGGCAAGTATTTATATATATATATATAGATTTGGCATCTCTTACTCCAAAATTCAATAGCATGGAAGTAAACCACATTTATACATACATGTTATCCAACATTTTGGTTCTAATAAATGAGATCAATGGACTAACTGTTGTTGTTGGAATAGAACAAATAGCACTACTTGATGTTGAACAAATAACAATCCCTGTTTGTTCGATTGTCAGCCTATTTGAGTCTATCATAAGTTTGGTGTAAGAGAGCGTGAGGGTTCGGCAGGGATCATATATAAATGCAGGGCGTGCATATGCTTTAAGTTAGTAATGCTGGGGAAGAGAAATGATGTAGACTTCATAGGGTCTTTGGAAAGGTCTACACCAATCACAGCTTCAGCTTCCAACGAGTTATGTTGCCGGCTTGCTCATTAATGTGCTTATAAATCTAATGGAAGCCTGAACGAAAGCGCCACAAGCAAGAGAACATTTCAGCTGTTGTTGCTAATGCTGCTGCAAACAACAACTGCAGCAGCACCGGTACCACCGCCGCCGAACGTGTTGTTACCACATTGCAAAGAGACATGCGGCGGTATTAGCATCCCGTACCCCTTCGGCATCGGCGACGGGTGTTTCAGGGAAGGCTTCGAGGTCACTTGCAAAGTGGCTAACGGCTCTGCGACTCCCAGAGCTTTCTTGGGCGGCAGCAAGAGGAACATTACGGATAAGGACATATCCTTGCTCCAGGGCCAAGCACGCATCCTGAATGACATCGCCTGGGATCGTTTAAACAGTACCGGCCAAGTGGTGGATCCTAATGCACCTCATCTCGAACTCAGTGGCCTTCCGTTTAGGGTATCCGACACGAGGAACTTGTTCACGACTTTGGGCTGCAACGTCCTTGGTGTTAGTAAAACTTATGTCGTGGCCGAGGTATTTGTACGGCTTGGTTAGGTTGAGCTCGGGGTCGGTTGGGATGCGCATCTTCAATGAGCTCGTCTGCTTTTGTCACCATCAGATTTCTGCACATCAACCTAGGTTGAGATAGAGAGGGAAATTTCGACTTAGGCCCCTCCAAAGATTAAGTTAGTACAATTTCTTGTCAAAGATCCGTAGGGGGCTTTTATTCCGGTGCCCGAGGGTTGGTCGTACGCGGCCTTCGCATGACGACCGACTCCATGAGCAACGAGTTCGTACATTCGGACGATCGTCGCCCCAAATGTGTAGAACGACACAAGTGTCATGTGGTGTCATCCCGAGCTTCCCGGTGCGATCCTTGTCGGGGCGGCGCTGGTTGGGTTGGTGCGACCCCGGACGGCACGGAAGTAAAACGGTCGTCGTCTCGAATTCCTGGTGCCACATCCGACGTGGCACCTCATGTTTCTCCCGAGGTTCTACGCTTGCGCTCGCATGGTTGGGGGTCGTGTCCAGGTGGCAAAATCCATAATATGCTCTATCAGTTGGCTACCTCTTAGGCGGGGACAACACTGCATTCGGAACCGGGTGCGTCTCCTTCTGCTCGGAAGAGGCAAGCATCGCAAGCGGATCGTGCCATGGCACCGGCTGTTAAAAGACAACCATCCCGGCGAAGCTGGACTATTATTTTACGACCTGGTCAGCCTATTTCGACGATCTATCTTCCAACGAGGACTACAGCCCCCACACCTATGACTTCATTGCCGACCAGGACGAGTTCTCCTTCGACAAGTCTGACCTCGTCTGTAAATGGAGGGCGTGCATATGCTTGAAGTTAATAATGCTGGGGAACAGTAATGTAGAATTCATAGGGTTTCAAGAGCTTTTTTATATATGACTCTATAGTGTCCATCATAAATAAGCCGGAGTTTATTTATAGAATAATTAATGTTGTCTGAGTTTGATGAATCGTGTCATCATACCGTGTCATCATGTGGCCCACTCTATTGATGTTTTAGGTTGCCATAATTAAAACAAAAACTAAGGTCATTTAAAGTACCTTCTTCTTATCATTGACTATTGGTACGATGGATTGTAATTTATATTTCTTTTTCTATGTAAAAAACTCTAGTTTGAAAGGAGTATTGGAATATTTACTTAAACTTTATGATTAGATAAGATATTGATTTAAGAGTCCCATCTAAGATAGGTTTTTTGTGGCAGTTGAAGTCAAAAGTAGTGAAAATAGATGGCTAATGTAATAATATACTCTACAAATAATAAGAAAAATGAAGGGGAAATGAGGTAGAGCCAAAAAAATAAATAAGTAAAAGCGAAATATTCAACGGTACGTTAAATTATAAGCAATGATGTTCAATAAAAGAATTTTAATTTGAAGTTTCTCTATTCTTCTCCTCCACAGGTCTTATCTATACGTTGTTGATGCTCTATCTTTCCGACAAATTTTGTAAGGGAGAGAAGCTACGTTTTGGCTCATAGATATATAAGATGAAGCTGACAACAAGACAAAATTAACAAGAAGCATACATCCCATGCATATCCAAACTGATTCCTTTCGGCATAAAGAAAGAACACAAATCCAAACCGGGAGAAAGACGGAGCCCTCCATAAGCTGCTAGATTTAGTTCCAAACACGCAGTCGCTGCTCTCCTTGTCCTTCACTATTCAACCGTTGATCCCAAGTCACGTTGGGAATCAGCGGCCAAATGACGCCGGAAGCGCCTCCTGTACACAGAGAGAGAGAGAGAGAGAGAGAGAGAGAGAGAGAGAGGGAGGGGGCTTTTACTGTAAAATTGATATTAATTATTTGTATCTTGGATTAAGCAAAGTCTTCGGTTGGGTGTGGATTCCAGAGTCAAACTGCGAGGAGGCCTCCTGTATCGATCACAGCTCCAACTTTCTGTAATCTTAAAAGAAGACTTGGACGGGATCTGTACCAGTCACTCTCGAGCCTTCCAAGCCACTGGGTCTTGTTGTATTTGCCGTGTGATGGCTTCGCCTTGACAAGTCTTCACTTGGGCTGCAGAACGAGTAATCGATCAAGCAATTATTCTATGACGCTCGATTTTAGAAGGAATTAAGCACGCTTCGCCATCTGTTGGCTTATAAATCTGATGGAAGCCTGAGGGGTACCATCAATTTCAAGCAAGCATAGGCAATGGGATCCACGCTGCCACTGTTCGCGTTTCAGCTGTTTTTGTTGTTGACGCTGCTGCAAGCAGCAACGACTGCAGCAGCATCGGCGCCACCGTCGCCAAACGTGGTGTCACCACGTTGCATAGAGACATGCGGCGGTATTAGCATCCCGTACCCCTTCGGCATCGGCCATGGGTGTTTCAGGGAAGGCTTCGAGGTCACTTGCGAAGTCGTTAACGGCTCTGCGATTCCCAGAGCTTTCTTGGGCGGCAGGGAGAGGAACATTGCGGTTAAGAACATATCCTTGCTCCAGGGCCAAGCACGCATCCTGAATTACATTAGCTGGGATTGTTTCAACAGTACCGACGGCTGGGTGGCTGGTCAAACACGTTCTCTAGCCCTTGGCGACAAACCATTTTGGGTATCCGGCACCAAGAACAGGTTCACGACCATGGGCTGCAACGTCGTTGGCATCCTCTTAGGCGGGGACAACTATACATTAGGAACCGGGTGCGCCTCCTTCTGCCTCGAAGGGGCAAGCATCGCAAGCGGATCGTGCTCTGGCACCGGCTGCTGCCAGACCTCCATCCCGGAGAAGCTAGACAATTTCACGACCGGGTTGGCCTATTTCGTCAATCTTACTACCTACGAGGACTACAGCCCCTGCGCCTATGCCTTCATTGCTGACCAGGACTGGTTCTCCTTCGACAAGTCTGTCCTCGGCAACCACACCTTTCGAGACAAGTACAAGGACGGCGTCCCACTCGTGCTGGACTGGGTAGCCGGCAACCAGACGTGCGAGGAGGCTAAGAGAAACCTTTCTTCATATGCATGCCGCAACAGTGACTGTATCGACTCCACCAGTCTACCTGGCTATATCTGCAATTGCTCCACAGGTTTCCAAGGCAATCCTTACCTCCAGGATGGCTGCAAAGGTCAGCATGCATCTCTCCCCCAACTCTCCTGTTTTCGATTGCCGTATATGGTCTTACAATTTTCCCTCGTGATTGTTTGACAATCCTTAGATATCGACGAGTGCAGCTTACCAATGGAGTATCCATGTCATGGAAAGTGCAGCAACACATTTGGCAACTACAGCTGCTCATGCCCAAAAGGTCAAAGCAGCAACGACCCTAAATCGGAACCATGTGTCCCAGATCACGGAATTCCGACATCAACGAAGATTGTTATAGGTACATGTTCTCATCCTTCCTTCCTTCCGTATTAGCTTTAAACCTTCTCTTAAAACTTCAATCACAAGAAGAAAAAAAAATCTATTCGGATTCGAGTTTTTATTTCGAATAAGTCATCCTACTTTAAAAAGGCTTGAAATTTCTTATCCTTTTAATCTTCATTAATAGACCTCGACGGTAACAATCTTCTATTTTGGAAACTCGTAATTCGATCTCCGGAAGAGTTTGCAAAATAATTGACATGATACTCATCCCTTTGTGCAGGCAGTTGTGTTGGGTTTGTCTCGATCATTACTTGCATCTTCTGCATAATCTTAGTGTTTCAAAGAAGGAAGCTTCTTAGAGAAAAAGATAAATTCTTCCAGCAAAATGGAGGCTTAAGATTATATGAAGAAATCAGATCAAAGCAAATTGATACTATCAAAATATACACCAAAGAGGATATAGAGAAAGCAACAGATAATTTCGATAAGAGTCGAGAACTTGGGCGAGGAGGCCATGGCACCGTTTACAAAGGAAACCTAGACGATTGCAGGGAAGTGGCTATCAAGAGGTCTAAGGTAGTCACCGAGGACCAAAGTGAAGAATTCGTACGGGAGATGATTATTCTTTCTCAAATCAATCACAAGAATATTGTAAAGCTCTTGGGTTGTTGCTTGGAAGTAGAAATTCCCATGTTGGTTTATGAGTTCATCCCCAATGGAACCCTCTTCGAGTTCATTCATGACAATGATGGAAAACTAATTCCCTTGAATACTCGTCTACGAATAGCCAGAGAATCTGCAGAAGCACTCGCTTACTTACATTCATCGGCTTCCCCACCGATCGTTCATGGAGATGTGAAGTCGCTCAACATACTTCTAGATCATAATTATTTGCCAAAGGTATCCGATTTTGGTGCATCGAGGATGATGTCTATAGATGAAACCCAATTCATAACGATGGTCCAGGGAACTCTTGGTTATTTGGACCCAGAGTACTTGTTAGTTCGTCAACTAACAACAAAGAGTGATGTATATAGCTTTGGAGTAGTTTTGATGGAGCTCATCACAAGGAAAAAAGCAATTTATTATGATGGGAGTTGTCAAGGAAAAGGTCTTGCCTCAAGCTTCATTGAAGCAATGAAAGATAGCCGACTTGAAGAGATATTGGATGATCAAATCATGGGAAAAGAAAACATGAATATCATCCAAGAAATTGCCGAGCTTGCAAAGGAATGTTTGAACATGAATGGGGATGAAAGGCCTACGATGAAAGAAGTAGCTGAGAAACTGCATACGTTAGGAGGGTTCCTGCAGGTCTCTTCAACACACCATGCAGCCGAGGAATGTGAAGCATTGCTTGGTGAATCATCCATGAGCTCTACCTTGGATTCTGTCGGGTACCACAGTTTAGAGAACAAATTGGGATTTGATGTAAAAGCTGGAAGATGAAGAAGATAAAGAAACAAGGTTCTCTCTTTATGTTCAAATCGAAGTAGCAGAACAGACTGTTCTTGGTTGCTTGTTTTGTAACTTATGTTACTTCTATTATAGACATGATAAATAAATGTATAATGGATTGTAACTCTCAGTATTGTAATTTATATTTCTTTTTCTATGTAAAACTCGAGTTTGAAGGAAGTATTGGAATATTAACTTAAGCTTTATGATTAGATTAGATATTGATTTAAGGGTCCCGATAAATTACAAGTTGTGATATTTAACAAAAATTAGATACAAGTCAACCAAAGTCTCTCTGCCAAATAATTTAAAGGCATACGTATGCATCAAGCCAAAAACAACAAGAAGCTTACAAACATCCCATGCATATCCAAAATGATTCCTATTGGCAAAAAGAAAGAACACAAACCCAAACCGGAAGAAAGACGAAGCCCTCCACAAGCTGCTATATTTCGTTCCGAAAGCACCTTAGTTGTAGTGGCTCTCCTTGTCGTTGACTATTCAACGGTTGATCACAAGTCAACGTCTCGTCCATTGATATTCCTAATTCAAAGACCTATTTATATGGGTGGAGAAGGTCCCTACAAAACTCGGACATCCCATTTCCGCTTTCCATCTCAATTTCCCATTTGATTTGATTATATCAATTTTTTTTATTCTTTCTTTTTATTTAAAAGAGGGTGATTGAGATTTTTTTTTTAAAAAAAAGAGACCAGTGGGATGACCAATTTCGTTTGGAAAAAAAAGTTAAAAACATGTAATAATACGAGTAAATTAGAGGAATATGATCTATAATTTTATTGACTCTCTTAATAATCTCACATGTTATATAAATAGCATCTTCTCTTTAATTATTTGCACACTGATTTGTGTAAGCGATCTTATTATGTTTTTAATCTTTATTGAGACATTTGAGTTGGTTGGTATATTATTATATAAGTGATAGGTTTCGAACTTCAATACATGTGTGAGCATTATTGGTTAGTGCATTATTATATAAGTCATAGGTTTCAGACTCCAATTTTTGTATGAGTATTATATATGTCATTTCACATTATAAAATTTTCTTTTAATTTTTATAAAAATATTTTTTAAGTAAAAATATATATATTATGAAACAATCTACGCTAGAAAAAAGGGACATCGGCTTCCAAGCATGTCCAAGTGTGAGGAGAGTTTAGCATAACTATCAGTTAAACAAATAGAGTTTCTATCAAAATGACTGATTCTAATGATATCCAACGATATGAAAGCTAATGTCCCCTTAGACCTTCTGTATCGAATAAAGTCGTTGGAATGAGTGATGATCTTAAAGAATAGGGAAAGAGGATTAGATTCGTAATTGCAAAGTAACAACTATTGCGATTCAACCCAAAAAAAAGAAAAAAAAAAGCTAAAGACAGAAATAAAACTCCGAGAAGCCTCGATCATATACAAAGATAACAAATTATACTCGAAAAGAAAATATTTGGGAGAGTCAATAAAGAGGTAACATTAATGGTTGCAAAATTCGAGTAAAGTTATTATCAAAATATTTTAAAAAATAATATTTTATCTTTTTTATTACTATTTAAACTTTATGTAAGATTTTATCCATTTGATTTTATATTTATTTGTTTAGAGAGGCCCTTACATGGTTCCCCAAGATTGATACCTGAGGAAGCCCCAGATTTGATGAAATTTCTCGGGAACTGTAGAAGGAGCTATCGTTTTCCATCGGTGGCAGGGCCAATTGGATAGTGAACTAGAAAGATGAGAATAATAATAATCAAAAGATAAATAGTTCTAACTCATGAAGAACACTCTCACGATCACGAAGGTTTCATATCTTCCTAAGTTTCTCACGTGGAAGATGTAATCATTTCATCATAAAAAAAAAATTGGTGTTATTCATCATAATATTTTAATCCTAAAAAATATAATCCAAATAAAAATAATTATAATCATATCACATTAAATATATAATATTCTCTTTCCTTTGAAAAATATAATATTCTTAACTTAATTTTAGAGATATTATTGATTAATAAAAAAATTTATATTTGTAGAGATAAAATTTGAAAATCTTTAATCAAGATTTATAATCTTGAATCAATAACAAATTTAATTTCTTCTATTTTTTTGTATTTATTTATCTATTGCCTTGAATAGACATGACAACTTATTGATAGAAAGAATAGAAGACAAACAATTATTGAAGAAGCTTTATTAAAAAGGTGAAATAGCTTGAATGCATTAACATATCTCTCTCCTATTTATACAGATATACAGATTAGGAGGGAGGATTTTCCTCAACAGAATAGATAAGATTTCCTCATATAGTTGGGGAAATCTTATCTTCTATCATGCCCCCGCAAGATGGTGCTCATGACAAGGATACCAATCTTGTATCGATGAAAAGAATGGTTTACGAATGAGACGCTTTGTGAATAGGGCAAGAGCAGATCGCTGCTGCTATTGTTGTTGCTGCGGCTGCGACGACGATGGCTACGGTTGCGATTGCGACGACGGTAGCTGCAACGACCACAACTGCGATGGCGACGGCGATGGCTGCGGTTGCGATTGCGACGACGGTAGCTGCAACGGCCACAACTGCGATGGCAACGACTGCGACTGCGATGACAACGACGATAGAGGAGAAATCTACGCTGCAACAGAGGAGGAAGCTATAGCAGAAGAGATAGGAGGTAGCTACAGTGAAGAAGAAAGGTGGGGCAGTGCTGGTGAGCACAGCAATAGAGACGCCGCAGTGGAAGGGAACAGACGTTGGCGCAGAGTGACAGTGGAGAAGATAGTTGTCGTTCGCCGAGGAGGAAAGATTTGTCACACCGACAACCTGACGACAAAACTTTTGCCGCCGGAGGCGAAGAAGCAACGGTGATAAGTTGGTAGCGTGAAGAGAACTTACTCTACGCAAGTGGAATAGAAGACAAGAATAATTATTGAAGAAGCTTTATTAAAAAGGTGAAATAGCTTGAATGCATTAACATGTCTCTCTCCTCTTTATAAAGATATACAGATTAGGAGGAAGGATTTTTCTCAACTGAATAAAGGATATAGATAAGATTTCCTCTTATCTTCTATCACTTATGTGATATGTAAAATATCTCTAAATTAATAAAAAAATTATTCAAATAATACATAAACTAAATTATTTCTACATCATATATATGTTTGGATTGATTAGCACTTTATTCTTTCAGCGTGTGGATAGTATCAATATGGTAAGGCCTTTCCTAGGTGGCGGCGTCGATGCTCTTTTCGGCGGCCTTATTGGAATCGAATTAGAAGCATATTGGTTCAAAATTGAAATAGAATCTGATCAATAGTTGGATGATTCCGAATCAAATCATAACTAAGGTCAGACAATTTGACTGTGGTTCTTAAAAATTGGAATCGACCTAAAAAAACAAAAATATCAAAACACAAATAGATTCCATAGTGCAGTGATTAGCATTTCAAAATTCAAATTTAATTTCTTGGGTTTGAATCTTGCTAGAATTTTTTTTTTATCAATCGGAACGGGCGATTTGAATCGATGATTTCGTAATTGAAACAATCTATAATCGATCAAATTTCGATGTCAAATTTGGTAGAATCACTATATATGTTACCTCTACTATTTTGCTTGGGAAATTAAATACAACAAAAAAACATCAAATACAACAAAACAATAGGTTGGTTCAATTATTCAAATCAAATTAAAATTAAATCAATTCAAAATCATAATAAAATATAGTCGCTAGTTCGACGGTTCCAAATCAAATTGGAATCGACCAAAAAAATAATAATCAAAACACAAATAGGTTATATAGTGGAGTGGTTAGTATTTTAAATTTAAATTTTAATAACGGGTTTAAATCTTGCTAGAATAATTTTTTTTTTCTTTTTATATCAATTGGAATAAGTGATTTGAATTGAAATCGATTGTTATGGGATTTGAAAACCAGAATCAATGGTTTCGTAATCGAAATTGTCTATAGAATCGATCTAATTCCGATATCAAATTTGGTAGAATCAGAGCCGTGACAAGGTTAATTGTTTTCACGAGATCAATGGAAAGGGCTAACAGTTTGCAGGAGATCAATGGAATCGGTTGTAGGACGGAGAAGTCAGTCTTAGAATTCTGTGATTGGAGTCCTGAGAAGAAAAATGGGAATTAGTGCTCCCACTTTTCATGGTGGAGCGGAGACAGTGACGTGCTTGAAATGGAAGGTGAGCTGTGCTCGTCTTTAACCTCGTGCCACATTATATCTTCATTTAATCTGCTTTGTTTCTGCCTTTGGATGATGGACATAATATACAATCCAGAGATTATGATGGAAGACAGACTCTGATGCACTCACTTCCTAAAACTACAATATCTTTAGATCATATAAATCTTTTGCTTTACACAGAGGCATACTCAAAAGCTGAACTTTGCATTTAGCTAAAAGCTGCAACTTTGAATTGGTGATAAAGGCTTAGATGTTCTTTTGTTATGTAAAACTCTAGTTTGAAGGAACTATTCGAATATTAACTTAAACTTTTTGATTAGATAAGACGTTGATTTTAGAGTCCTATTTAAGATAGGACTATTGAAGTCAAAGTAGTGAAAATAGATGGCTAACGTAATGTACTCTACCTACAAATAACAAGAAAAAGGAAGAAAGGAAAATGAGGTAAAGCCAAAAAAAAAAAAAGGTTAAATATTCAATTGTAAGTTAAATTATAAATTATGATGTTCAACAAAAAAATTATAATTTGAAGTTTCTCTATTCTTCTCCTCTATAATTCTTATCTCAAATTTTGTAAGGGAGAGAGAAGCTTGGTTTTAGGTCATAGATATATAAGATGAAGCTGACATCAAGTCAACCTAAGTCTCTCCTTTGATGAATAATTTAAGGGCATACCTGCAGGCATCAAGACAAAAAGAACAACGGTAGCTGCTATCCTTGTCCTTCACTATGCAACCGGTGATCCATAGTCATCGTGTTGGGAATCAGCGGCCGGAAGCGCCTCCTCCCTAGTCAAACTGATGCGAGCCAGCTTGAAATCTTCCAATACATGAATAATATTTTAATATTTATTAACGTTGACTAACAAAGTCAGTCAAACTGCATGGCCCATTTAATATCGTGAAGATGCCACCGGCCGTCTATTCCATAAACTTTGGCTTGCTTTTTATTCCCGAATCAAGATTTATTCCGACTCCCATAATTGAATGCAATATAGGGGTTTATCATGATGCGTGATGACTTGTTCCGAAGTCTTCATTTTGGGTCTTCGGTAAGGTCTACATCAATCACAGCTTTGCCCATTAGTGTGCTTATAAATCTAATGGAAGCCTGAACGAAAACGCCACAAGCAATGGTGTTCATGCTGCCAGTGCTCTCGTTTCAGCTGTTGTTGCTGATGCTGCTGCAAACAACAACTGCAGCAGCACCGGTACCACCGCCGCCGAACGTGTTGTTACCACATTGCAAAGAGACGTGCGGCGGTATTAGCATCCCGTACCCCTTCGGCATCGGCCATGGGTGTTTCAGGGAAGGCTTCGAGGTCACTTGCGAAGTCGTTAACGGCTCTGCGACTCCCAGAGCTTTCTTGGGCGGCAGCAAGAGGAACATTACAGTGAAGAACATATCCTTGCTCCAGGGCCAAGCGCGCGTGCTGAATGACATCGCCTGGGATCGTTTAAACAGTACCGGCCAAGTGGTGGTTCGTCATAGATCTTCAGTCAACCTCCGTGGCCTTCCGTTTAGGGTATCCAACACGAGCAACAAGTTCACGACCTTGGGCTGCAACGTCGTTGGCATCCTCATCGGCGGGGACAACAATGCATTGGGAACCGGGTGCGCCTCCTTCTGCCTCGGAAGGGCAAGCATCGCAAGCGGATCGTGCTCTGGCACCGGCTGCTGCAAGACCACCATCCCGGAGAAGCTGGACAAATTTACGGTCAAGTTTTCCCATTTCGTTAATCTTTCTTCCTACAGGGACTACAGCCCCAGCACCTATGCCTTCATTGCCGACAAGCACTGGTTCTTCTTCAACAAGTCTGACCTCCGCAACCACACCTTCGAAGACAAGCACAAGGACGGCGTCCCACTCGTGCTGGACTGGGTAGCCGGCAAACAGACCTGCGAGGAGGCTAAGAGAAACCCTTCTTCATATGCATGCCGCAGCACCAACAGTGAATGTTTCAACTCCACCAGTTTACCTGGCTATATCTGCAATTGCTCCGCCGGTTTCCAAGGCAATGCTTACCTCCAAGATGGATGCAAAGGTCAGCATGAATCTCTCCACCAACTCTCCCGTTATATATATATATATATATAGTCTTCAGTTTTCGATTGTTGTATATGGCCTTACAATTTTCCATTGTGATTCTTTGACAATCCTTAGATATCGATGAGTGCAGCTTACCAAAGCAGTATAAATGCCATGGAAAGTGCAGCAACATAGTAGGCAACTACAGCTGCTCATGCTCAAAAGGTTACAGCAGCAAGGACCCTAAATCCGAACCATGTGTTCGAGATCAAGGAATTCAAACATCAACGAAGATTGTTATAGGTACGAGTTCTCATCCTTCCATATTACCTTAAACTTCTATTAAAACTTCAATCAGAAGAAAAATTAATATATTCGGATTTGAGTATTTATTTCTAATAAGTCGTTCTACTTAAATAAAGCTTAAAATTTCTTTATCCTGTTAATTTTTATTTATAGGCCTTGTTGGTAACAATCTTCTATTTTGGGAACTCGTAATTCAATCTCATCTCAGGAAGAGTTTACAATATAATTGACATGAAACTCATGCTGTTGTGCAGGCAGTTGTGTTGGGCTTATCTTGTTTATTTCTTGTATCTTCTACGTAATCTTAGCATTTCAAAGAAAAAAGCTTCTCGGAGAAAAAGATAAATTATTCCAACAAAATGGAGGTTTGAGGTTATACGAAGAAATCAGATCAAAGCAAATTGATACTATCAAAATATACACCAAAGAGGATCTAAAGAAGGCAACAGATAATTTTGATAAGAGTCGAGAACTTGGGCGAGGAGGCCATGGCACCGTTTACAAAGGAAACCTAGACGATGGTAGGATAGTAGCCATCAAGAGGTCTATGGTAGTCACCGAAGACCAAAGTGAAGAATTCATACGGGAGATGATTATTCTTTCTCAAATCAATCACAAGAATATTGTAAGGCTTTTGGGTTGTTGCTTAGAAGTGGAAATTCCCATGTTGGTTTATGAGTTCATCCCCAATGGAACCCTCTTTGAGTTCATCCATAGCAACGATGAGAAACTAATTCCCTTGACTACTCGTCTACGAATAGCCATAGAATCTGCAGAAGCACTCGCTTACTTGCATTCATCGGCATCCCCTCCGATCCTTCATGGAGATGTGAAATCACTCAACATACTTCTAGACTATAACTATGTGTCAAAGATATCGGATTTCGGTGCATCAAGGATGATGTCTTTGGATGAAACCCAATTCATAACAATGGTTCAAGGAACTCTTGGTTATTTGGACCCAGAGTATTTGTTAGTCCGTCAACTAACAGCAAAGAGTGATGTCTATAGCTTTGGAGTAGTTTTGGTAGAGCTCATCACAAGGAAAAAGGCAGTTTATTATGATGAAAATAGTCAAGGAAAAGCTCTTGCCTCAAGCTTCATTGAAGCAATGAAAGATAGCCGACTTGAAGAGATATTGGATGATCAAATTGTGGGAAAAGAAAACATGGATGTCATCCAAGAAATTGCCGAGCTTACAAAAGAATGTTTGAACATTAATGGGGATGAAAGGCCTACAATGAGAGAAGTGGCTGAGAAACTGCATACGTTAGGAGGGTTCCAACAAGTCTCTTCAACGCACCATGCACCCGAGGAACGTGAAGCATTGCTTGGTGAATCAACTATGAGCTCTACCTTGGATTCTGTCGGGTACCACAGTTTAGAGAACAAATTGGGATTTGATGTAAAAGCTGGAAGATGAAGAAGATAAAGAAAATAGGTTCTCTCTCTCTCTATGTTAAAATCGAACTAGCTCAACATACTGCTCTTGGTTGCTTGTTTTGTAACTTATGTTACTTCTATTACAGGCATGATAAATAAATGTAGAATGGATTGTATTGTAATCTATATTTCTTTTTCTATGTAAAACTCTAGTTTGAAGAAAGTATTGGAATAGTAACTTAAGCTTTATGATTAGATTAGATATTGATTGAAGAGTCCTATTTAAGGTAAGATTATTTGTGGTAGTTGAAATCAAAATAGTGAAAACAGATGGCTAATGAAATACTAATTTATAAATAACAAGAAGAATGGAGGAGGAGATAAGTAGAGGTAAAAGAGGCTAAGAGATTTAGTTTGAAGTAGCTATCCTTGTCGTTGACTATTCAACGGTCGATCCAAAGTCAACGTCTCATCCATTGGTATGCATAATTTAAAGACCTATTTATATGGGTGGCGAAGGCCGCTCAAAAAACCATACATCGCACTTCCGTTTTCAATCTTAATTGCCCATTTGATTTGATTATATCATTTTTTATTCTTTATTTTTATTTAAAAAAGAGGGTGATTGAGATTTTTTATTAAAAAAAAGAGAAAAATGGGACGACGAATTTCATTTGGAAAAAAATTTTAAAAAAGTGACAATACGAGTAAAATATAATAGTATGATCTATAATTTTACTAACTCCCTTAAAATTCTCACACCTTTTATAAATAATATTTTCTTTTAAATTATTTGCATACTGATTAGTGCAAGTGGTCTTATGATTATTTTTTAATCTTTATTGAGACATCTGAGTTGGTTAGTACATTATTATAAAAGTGATAAGTTTTGAGCATTATTAGATAGGTTTCAAACTCAAATCTATGTGTAAGCATTATATACATTATTTTATGTAATATTTTTTTATTTTTATAAATTCATTTTAAGTATATATATATATATATATATATATATATATATATATATATATATATATATATATATATATATATATATATATATATATATATATATATATATTATGAATCAATATATGCTAGAAAAAAAAGGGACATCGTCTTCCAAGCATGTCCAAGTGTGAGGAGAGCACCTAATAAAGGTTAGCATAACTATTATCTAAACAAGTAGAGTTTCTATCAAAATGACTGAATGTAACTTCCATATACAACAATAGGAAAGATAATGCCCCCTTAGATCTTTTGTATCCAATAAAGTGATTGTTATAAGTGATGATCTTAATAGGGAAAGAGGAGTAGATCCGTAATTTATTGCTCACAACTCAATTGTAGTAAATATTATTTTTTTATGATTGAGGACGTGAAGGATGAGAATAATAATAATTAAAAGATAGATAAATAATTCTAACTTACGAAGGTATGATACCTTCATAAGTTTCTCAGAAATCATTTCATAAAAAAAAAATCTGATCTTGTACCACTAATAACATAATTTATCGATCAATTTTTAGTTATCCATTATAATGTTTTAGTCCTTTTTATAGGCTAAGTATCAAAATAAAAATAATTACAATCATATCAAATTAAATATTTAATATTCTCTTTCCTTTTAAAAAATATAATATTCTTGACTTAATTTAAAAAATGATTTTAAAAATATTTTTGATTAATAAAAAATATATATTTGTAGAGATTAAAATTTTAAATCTTAAATCAATAACAAATTTAATTTCTTCTTTTTTTATATTTATTTATTTACCGACTAGAATAGGCATGACAACTCATGTCATACGTAAAATATCTATAAATTAATAAAAAAAATTCAAATAATATATAAAGTAAATTATTTCTACATCATATATTTTGGATTTGCACCTTATTCTTTCATCATTGTGGATAGTATCAATACGGTAAGGCCTTTCCAAGGCATCACCCGTGTGGCGGCGTGGATGCTCTTTTGGGCGGCCTTACCGGCGTGGGAAGCACCGACGTGTGTGTGTGTATAATCGACGAGTTACACTTTCCCTCGTCAATTTCCATGCCAAAATCTAAGTGTGACAGAGCAACTCCACCAAAACATCAAATACTGAATCGAATTAGAATTAAATCGATTTGAAATCGGAATAGAATCTGATCGATAGTTTGATGGTTCCGAATCAAATAGGGAAGTTGGAATCGACTAAAAACAGATGATCAAAACACAAATACGTTCCATGGTGTAATGATTAGCATTTCAAATTTAAATTTTAATTATTTGGGTTTAAATCATGCTAGAATAATTTATTTATTTATTTTATTAATTGGAACAGGTGATTTGGATCGAAATCAATGGTTTCGGAATCGAAACTGTCTGTATAATCGATGTAATTCTGATATCAAATTTGGTAGAATCGAACAATGGTTAATTGATTTCACGAGATCAATGGAAAGGTCTAATTGTTTTCGGGAGATCAATGGAATCGGTTGTAGGACGGAGAAGTCAATCTTAGAATTCTGTGATTGGAGTGCTGAGAAGAAAAATGGGAATCAGTGCTCCCACTTTTCATGGTGGAGCGGAGACAGTGACGTGCTTGAAATGGAAGGCGAGCTGTGCTCGTCTTTAACCTCGTGCCACATTATATCTTCATTTAATCCGCTTTTTTTCCTGCTTTCGAGTGATGGACATAATATACAATCCAGAGATTATGATGGAAGAGAGACTCTGATGCACTCACTTCCTAAAACTACATTATCTTTAGATCCTCTAAATCTTTTGCTTTTCACAGAGGCACACTCAAAGCTGAACTTTGCATTTAGCTAAAAGAAAAGCTGCAACTTTGAATTGGTGATAAAGGTTTAGATGTTCTTTTGGTTGGATTAGGTTAGTCACAACGCAGGAAAAGAGGTTCCAAAAGAGGGTGCGACGGCTAAACAAGCCGTGAAAACAGATGATGTTTGAAATGATCATCTTTGAGGACTTGTGAAAGCAGTATAGTATATTTAATTGTGTGTTCATTAAAGTTTTGACAGAACATATTAGTTTAACATCGGGAAGATTGGTGGGGATGATAAAGTTACTGTCTTTTTGCTCAAGTCCTTTCCAATCCATGGAACATACATTTCACCAATTTATACTAGTTGAGGATAATGCTAAGTTGAATACATTTAAGAACAAACACATTTCTCTTAAAGAGTCTCCACATTTACCAATGATAACTCATAGACATCCTTAAATGACATCATATTTGCCAAGACAATTACTTGAAATCAAACTTTGTTTTGTTTAGAGGTTGAAGGATAATATTCTAAGATATTAATTAACAAGCTGAAATTATATTTACATTTACCATCTCACTGGTCTTTTTTGTTTGCAGGAAAACTACTGGGGATGGAAGCTCAATAAATTTTCTGCTAATATAATCTTTATACAAACATTAGATTTTGTGGTTTCAGTAAAACACAAATGAGCAATCATTTCCACAATTTACACTGGCAATATCACTCAGTATCACAGGCACACCACAGACAGAATTGTTAGATGGCAAAAGCAATGACCTCTGTATTAAATTGCAAAAGACCAATTGCACTTGTTCAAAGATCCCTCAAAAATGTTGATCTCTTTCATCTGCAGTCTGTCATGATTATACTATCTTTGAGTCTCTCCCTGTGGTAAATGACAAAACAAAATTATCTACAAAATATCTCTGTTTTCAGGTCCTAACCTTACATCAGTAGAAAATGTAAATGAAAAGTGTGAAATTCCTGTCATTTCAGATCTCAGGCAATTCCTCGAGGTGCCCAGCTTCCATGAACACTTGCAACCAATAGTCTATTACATCATCATCTTTGTTACTGGACGAGCAGAATGATGCGAAGGAATCATCCAACCAGAAGTTCTGATCAATGTCTGAGAATTGAGCTGAAGAAACCACAACTTCCTCCTTAATCCCTGCACTGTTAGTTTCTCCCCTCTTAGTAGACGAAATGGTGACAGAGGATGAGATCTCGCTGTAGGACTGATCTATGGAGACGGGAAGAGGAGTTGGGCTCTCTAATTTTGGTCGAATTGCAGCTTGTAATGCTTGAAATTTGATGGCTTTAGCGCCTGACCGTGTTGCTTCTACATCACTTCGGCTCCTTCGCTTGGATTCTTGGACTGTCTGATTCGGTTTAACTCGTTTCTTCAGGTGGGTGTGCCACACATTCTTGATCTCATTGTCTGTTCTTCCAGGCAGCCTCGCTGCGATTGCTGACCATCTGCAGACAAAACAACAACAATCTTGTAAATGGTGATCGATGGATGCTATAGATGTCACCACACATGTAATCTCTTAATTTTTTTTGTATAAGCTGACAAACTCCAAGTGAATAAAAATGATTCATGTGGCATCGGACATTGTGCTGAATAGGTTTCATCAACTTGGAAGACTACAATAGCTGTTGATAAAGACTAAGAATCTTTTGGATGCTTTCACTGCCTTTTATTCCCCCAATTAGGTTGCAAACCAAACTTGACAAGAACAAAGGTAGAATTTTTATATGGGCTGACAAACTCCAAGATGAAGAAAATGATTTTTTGTGATATCGAAAGATGTGTCGAACAAATTTCATCAACTTGGAAGACCACAATAGTTGG
Source organism: Musa balbisiana (assembly GCA_004837865.1). Lineage (NCBI taxonomy): Eukaryota > Viridiplantae > Streptophyta > Magnoliopsida > Zingiberales > Musaceae > Musa > Musa balbisiana. Next base: position 10,751,238 of record CM017188.1, on the reverse strand, counting down.
CAAAAGGCTAAGCAAAATGGAATCTTTTGGAATTGGACGCTTTTACTGTTTTATTGCCCATCTAATGTTGCAGACCAAACCTGACAAGCGCAGCTCTTCTTCTGCTTTTTTGCTTGCTTGATCCATTTTTATGGTAGCTTAATTTCTTTCAAGTAAAATCTGAGACTGGTGAACACAAAACGAGGAACAATAAATCCTTCTCTTTTCTATGTTTCTTCACTGAATCAAGCCCGGTGCAGAAAATTACTGAAGCTCACCTATTGCCAAGCATTTCATGCAATTTGATGATGGCCTCCTCTTCTTCCTTGGTAAAGTTCCCTCTCTTGATATCAGGACGGAGATAGTTCGTCCACCGAAGCCTGCAACTCTTCCCACACCTCAGCAGCCCTGAAGTTTAAAGGAGTCCAACCATGTTACAGGACTTAAGCAAGCAGTATCAGCTCTATGTTTCTTTGAAGGAAAACATCGAACAATAAGACTGCTTCCCTCAGGTGAAGAACACACACAAGTGAGGTCGATAGGATTACCTGCTCGTTTGGGGAGAGCGCGCCAGTTCTCATGACCATGCTGCTGTATGTAGGCAATCAGAACCTGGTCTTCTTCTGCTGTCCATGGCCCCTTCTTCAGACCCATCTTCTCACAGCAAGGAGCTCTCACCATCTCGGAGAAGTGTCACCACTCTTGCCTCTCTTCTCCTGTCTTGCTTTGCATCACAACCAATGGATAGAGTGGTATTTATACCCTCCAACACAACGTGCCATGGTGCCAAGTTATTTAAGGTCGACAGCAACTAAGTAGAGCTGTCTTTTTTTATTTCTTTTTCTCTTTTTTTTATTGAGGTAGAAATTCCTATGTCTTTGCTTTGGCATTCTAAGTAGGTTTCTTGGAGTCTTTAGATTTTGTTCCTCACCAAAGACTAGAGTTTAGTCCTCTTTTGAGTAATGATGGCATATGCTACTACAGTAGCTTTTTTTTTTTCTTTTTTTCTCAATTTTTATTTACGTATGAAATTTATATTCTTGGAAAGTGAATCAAATACATTATCATCGAGCTAATGTTTTCGGTATAAAAATGATTGAATGAGGTCTTCGGGCCGGTATAAGTGATTGTATGAGAATAAGTAAAGAATATTCGTCTCAACTAAGTATCATAAGTAAATTAATCATGATTGTTTAATGATTTAATAACAATAGTTATTTTTCGATAAATGTTTACTATGAATCGGAATTAGGTGAATAACTAAATCAAGAATTTTTTTTTCTTCATCATAAATCAAATATATATGTATAAATAACCATTTGTATGTATTTTTATATTATTAATAAAAAGATCATTTTACTCATCTCGTAGTATCTTAAAAAAAAGAAAAAAGAATTGATTGATGGAATTTGGTAGGATGCTAACATTGATGAAATTGATATTAAAATATCAACAACATCGGTTGAATTCTCGAACATCAAAAACAGATTCCTATTGTTCCAATCGAGTCAAAACAGTGTCCGGACGTGGGAACATGAATGACTTGTTTGGGTTCCCATAACAAAGAGGCAAAATGGAGCTAAGGATAGGTATCAAGTCAACAATGGTTGTTCACATTCACTCGTTCGTTTGTGAAGCTTAGTGAGTCGAAGAAATGGAGCTGACACGGCGCCATGTTTGCCACAGGGCATTAATTCACCACCTGAAGTCTCCACTGGGAGGAAGAGGAGCAAAGAAGGACCGGTCAACCTTCGATTCTAACTATGGATGACTTCGTTTCGAAGGAATGCGGTGTTCACAATTGTTGACTTTGTGGAATCATTTAAAGCATTTTTTATTGGTTACTAAGAGCAATTTGTTTGTCTTTTCAAAGCAAAAAGAGTTTAATTCTTATTTCCATCCCAAATCGATACGATATTTCTTTTTCTTATTAGTTCATTATAAGATATACTAAAATTAATTTTTTTATTATATATAATATAAAAAATAAGTGACAAAGTTAAAATTCGAACTAAGGATCTTACGATGAACTATGAAAATATATTAGCTAACACCTCTCATCTATCAATGATAAAAAATCCAACTAATAAAAAAAATATTTCTCGGAATCAAAATATTTTTATTACAAAGATCATTTTATAATCGTAAACATTTAGAGAAAGAATGATTATAAAGGATATGATTAATGAGATTAGATATTCTCTTTCCAACTTCTAAACTTATAATATATTTAATTTAAGTGTCGCAAAGATTATGTTGAGAACCCATATTGATCTTTATATTGATCTTTATAACTTTATCAATATTTTCATCTATAATAATAATATGTAATATTGTAAATAATAATAAGATTATAATGGCTCTATGTAATATAATATCTCTATTTAAATAAATAATATTCATTTTTTTAGTTTGGTAGACTTTCTTATACCCCTTTCTTACATCACACTTTCCATTCACAACATCTATCTGCCAACATATTCATATTATAGTAGATGATCATTTTTCTCTCTTTTTATCTTTTATCAAAATTATATCTAATGATTCATAAATAAAAATATCGATATATATATATATAGTTTATTATTAATGATTACACAGTCTATTCTTCCCCCCTCTCCCCTTATAACTACTTATATCTATTACATCAACAATAACTTGTAGAAATTTCTTATCCTTCAATCCTAAATTGAACCTTCAGCTCTTCTTCCTAGTATTACTAAATTGAGATATTTAGCTTCTAAATTTTATATTCCTAAATAAAATTTAAATTTTATTTGAACTCTTATCAATATTAACATTATTCTGGTCTTAAGATCAAGAATTCACCTTCATCTCTTTCCCTTCATAAAAAAAATATTACTAATAAATAACACACAATATAAGGTCTATTATGTTTAACTCAAGAGTTCATCTTTAATGTAGCCTTAAAACTCATCAGTCACACTTCCATAGTTTTAACTGAACTTTGTAGGTTTTCCTTAATTGATCAAATCTTTCTTCATCTTATGCATTCACAAACAAAGAAAAAAAAGGCATATTTGAGATATCTTACCCAAGTGATAATTGGATAATTGTCATACAACCTCTAATAAATGAATATCTATTCTAAACTAGTCATGATTGTAATCCACAAGCCACTTATTTCCACCACTACTACATGCGTTTGCCTTTTGATCAGCTCAAACTTTTGGACTCATCAAACTCCTTTTCTTCCTTCCTTCCATCCATCTTCTAAATGTAAAACCTATTGCCTTTGAAACATAGATAGACTCCCGATTTTGAAGGCTATCCTCCTCCTTCCACCATTGTATTAAATGCAAATGAATGAGATTGTCCGACTACCACCTGCCTCTCTACTTACAGTGGTACAAAGAAAAAAGAGTGACGAGGAACGAAAGACGGACTGTTGGAGTGATGAAGGTGATGCATTTGTGGGGTTAAATTTAGTAGTATGTGGTAAAAACATGGAGGAGGGCTATCACTTTAACTCGAGACCAAAGTAGTAGTAGACAAACAGCACACCAAAGTAAAGGTTAACTTTGGATGATCAATATTATGATGTGACAAGTTGCTAGTCTTACTTGCATAACACATGCATAGAATTCCTCGATCAAAAGTTCGCCGTCTCTCCTCCACTATTGCTTCTCATATGGAGGAAGTGGATTGGTAAACTTTGAAATCATTTAGGTAACTAGCTTGGTTGCTTAATATTTTAAATTTAATTGTTAAATATGTTTATTATTGATCTCGTGTCAAATCTTTCATCACTTTTAAATTATTTATTATTAATGATTACACAGTCTATTCTTCCCCCCTCTCCCCTTATAACTACTTATATCTATTACATCAACAATAACTTGTAGAAATTTCTTATCCTTCAATCCTAAATTGAACCTTCAGCTCTTCTTCCTAGTATTACTAAATTGAGATATTTAGCTTCTAAATTTTATATTCCTAAATAAAATTTAAATTTTATTTGAACTCTTATCAATATTAACATTATTCTGGTCTTAAGATCAAGAATTCACCTTCATCTCTTTCCCTTCATAAAAAAATATTACTAATAAATAACACACAATATAAGGTCTATTATGTTTAACTCAAGAGTTCATCTTTAATGTAGCCTTAAAACTCATCAGTCACACTTCCATAGTTTTAACTGAACTTTGTAGGTTTTCCTTAATTGATCAAATCTTTCTTCATCTTATGCATTCACAAACAAAGAAAAAAAAGGCATATTTGAGATATCTTACCCAAGTGATAATTGGATAATTGTCATACAACCTCTAATAAATGAATATCTATTCTAAACTAGTCATGATTGTAATCCACAAGCCACTTATTTCCACCACTACTACATGCGTTTGCCTTTTGATCAGCTCAAACTTTTGGACTCATCAAACTCCTTTTCTTCCTTCCTTCCATCCATCTTCTAAATGTAAAACCTATTGCCTTTGAAACATAGATAGACTCCCGATTTTGAAGGCTATCCTCCTCCTTCCACCATTGTATTAAATGCAAATGAATGAGATTGTCCGACTACCACCTGCCTCTCTACTTACAGTGGTACAAAGAAAAAAGAGTGACGAGGAACGAAAGACGGACTGTTGGAGTGATGAAGGTGATGCATTTGTGGGGTTAAATTTAGTAGTATGTGGTAAAAACATGGAGGAGGGCTATCACTTTAACTCGAGACCAAAGTAGTAGTAGACAAACAGCACACCAAAGTAAAGGTTAACTTTGGATGATCAATATTATGATGTGACAAGTTGCTAGTCTTACTTGCATAACACATGCATAGAATTCCTCGATCAAAAGTTCGCCGTCTCTCCTCCACTATTGCTTCTCATATGGAGGAAGTGGATTGGTAAACTTTGAAATCATTTAGGTAACTAGCTTGGTTGCTTAATATTTTAAATTTAATTGTTAAATATGTTTATTATTGATCTCGTGTCAAATCTTTCATCACTTTTAAATTATTTATTATTAAATAAGTTTTTGATTGTCTGAATTGAAAGTGAATTATGAGCCAATCACGTCTTCTTTGGTGTACATAGATCTTAATATCTTACTATAAAATTATATCGGAGGCATTTTCGACTTATGTTCTATGATAATTAAATCAATTTATGGTTCAAATGATTCAAGTTGTTTGTCGTATTAAAGTGTATGGGGAATAAACATGAAAAACCATTTTATAGTAGACTCTTATGATCATTATTATCGTGATCGATGTCGATTATAGGGAGTAGTTATATATTTCTCTCAAGCATAATTATAATTCTACCATGTTTAATATGAGATACGATAACAATTCCACCTATCTATCCATTAAGTCGAAGAATCATCTATATGACACAAAGATTTTTGGAATGTGTCAACCGTTTTAACCTTTTAAGTGTCAAATAAGTGCTAATTATGTGATATTGATGATCATGTCAATTGTGTGATATTGAGGTATCATCCACATGATGCTAAAGTGTCGATCATATCTTTATTCCTATATTATATTTTAATATATTTTATTAAATGACTTAGATAACTTAATTTATAAAGATTTTGACTCTTAACCATAAGATTCTATATTCACAATAAACTCATATATTTTAATGTCATAATATTTTAAAAAAAATACTATTGTCAAAAATAGAATGGAGGAAAATCTTGTCATGAATTGAAAATATAAAATATATAAGCTTGAGTTTTTTCCCATAAATATATCCTCCTTTGTCGAAGATGATGCGTATGGTCTGATCGCACTTGACGTAGAATAATATTTAGCATTTAAAAATAGCACCCCTAATAATTAGGAATCCTAACTACAAGTCCACTAAAAGTCACTAAACTAAGGTAATCAAGATATTAAAGTGATCAAACCACAAGCATATGCATAGTTTTGTATCTTTCTTTGCAATCATAAGATAATACATTTAGTTAGGTTAGAAGCTAATCCAAATCAAATATTAGGACTAAATCTTTTTGCCTCTCATGCAACCTTGGATCAATACCTCCTATGGTCAAAGTCTTCGAATAGACTTTGTGCAAGTCATTATTAATTGTTGGCCTCATGTGAAGGGTTCGGACTCAATATATATGACTCGAATGGATGATAGAGAAATAAGGGAAAGAGACATGCATCTGTGATGAAAGATTTGATTGACGTAAAGAACCACCGAATCATGGTGACATAGGTCGTAAGACTCGAGTCTAGTTGGATAATGACTCATACGTAAATTAAATATTTGGTCTCCATACCCAACTAATTAGATCGAATCGAGATGTTTTATAAGCTAATAATGCAATAATACATCCTTTGAGCTTCATCTTTTCAGTCACTTAAAAATGTTTCTTCTTCAGAGTTAAACTTTATATTCTTCTTATAACTTTGAAACCTTTTTATGCAATACAAGCGAAGACTAACATCTAGAGACTATGGGACTATGAAAACTTCATAACCAATGTTGAAAATATATTTAATAGAGTCCTTCAATACTTAACATACATTAATATAAGCTTGCGTTTTTTCCCATAAATATATCCTCTTGTCGAAGATGATGCGTATGTGTCTGATCGCCACTTGACGTAGAATAATATTTAGCATTTAAAATAGCACCCCTAATAATTAGGAATCCTAACTACAAGTCCACTAAAAGTCACTAAACAAGGTAATCAAGATATTAAAGTGATCAAACCACAAGCATATTGCATAGTTTTGTATCTTTCTTTGCAATCATAAGATAATACATTTAGTTAGGTTAGAAGCTAATCCAAATCAAATATTAGGACTAAATCTTTTTGCCTCTATGCAACCTTGGATCATACCTCCTATGGTCAAAGTCTTCGAATAGACTTTGTGCAAGTCATTATTAATTGTTGGCCTCATGTGAAGGGTTCGGACTCAATATATATGACTCGAATGGATGATAGAGAAATAAGGGAAAGAGACATGCATCTGTGATGAAAGATTTGATTGACGTAAAGAACCACCGAATCATGGTGACATAGGTCGTAAGACTCGAGTCTAGTTGGATAATGACTCATACGTAAATTAAATATTTGGTCTCCATACCCAACTAATTAGATCGAATCGAGATGTTTTATAAGCTAATAATGCAATAATACATCCTTTGAGCTTCATCTTTTCAGTCACTTAAAATGTTTCTTCTTCGATCCAAACTTTATATACTCCTTGAAACTCTAAAATCTAACCTAATAATACAATAAAACGTTCTTCAAGTTGATTCACTTAAAAATGTTTCTTCTTCAGAGTTAAACTTTATATTCTTCTTATAACTTTGAAACCTTTTTATGCAATACAAGCGAAGACTAACATCTAGAGACTATGGGACTATGAAAACTTCATAACCAATGTTGAAAATATATTTAATAGAGTCCTTCAATACTTAACATACATCTTTAAATATCTAAGATAAGAGAAAGAAGCAAAAAGAAATAGATAGCTGGAATTCTAGATGATTGGATGAATATTTTATGTTACAATCCATAGTAACACGACAAGGATTTTTTGTTCTTAGCCTATTGACTCAAGTTGATGATTGGTAAACAAAGAAAAGGAACAAATCAAAAGAATATGAAATCATAAAGAAATCATCCTTCATTTTCGTTGCCATCTTCATGGAAAACTACGCATCCACTTTTGGGAAAGAAAAGATTGGAACTATGTGATGTTAGATAGAAAGCCACAGTGAGGACTTTCAAGACCAATTTGGCACCACAAGCTATTGGTCATTATCTATATTCATGCAAGGACACGAGGAGGAACATCTAGAATAGGAAGTTGGACCACTGACCAACTTTCTATCTTGTGGTTTCCATGGATTCCTTTACCTTGATTAATAATTCACATTTCCTAAAGTTAGATGCCTATTCATTGTTTTCAATTAATGGTAGCTGCTTTTTGACTTGCTCATTTTTGCAAGTCATGGGACCTATGTCATATGGCACTAAAGCTTTTTCCGAAAGGAAGGAGAGCTATACATGTTCTTCAAGATAAAAGATTAAACAAAGAAATCTTGTATTCTTAGATGTTTGTTTGTTTCTTTGTTTGTTATGATCATACAAACAAACAATGAAGTCTTAATATTCATGTTCATTCGATACGATGTAGTTTTACGTTTAGCTATCCTAACATAATTGTATATCTTTTTCATCCAGAATTGAGATTAGCATTAGCGATATATATATTTTCCAATCATAAGTGTTGAAATGTTAAATTATAATTGATGTGATGAGGAGTTGATCTTGAATCCTAATATATTTATTCGTGTGTATACACACATTGAGGTATTTTAAGTAGGTAATTATCATTAACATCCATGTCACAAAATCAAGTTAATCACATCTAATCGTGGTTAACATTACTTTTTCTTTTGTTAAAAAAATAAAAATTCGTAACTTCCTTTTAATACTTCTAACATGCTTGTCATAATAATACTTTTTTTAAAGAAATATTGATGTAAATTAGAGTTTTAGCTAGCAATTATCTTAGATCAAATTTTAATAACATAAATGTAAGCTCTTATCTTTAGAGGGATATATGTGATAAACTTAATTTAGAGTAGTTAATACAAAAATCCAATTATAATCTCGACAATCCCATTCACGAGGCCAAGAACAATTATGGGCTTTCCCATCACGGGCTTCGACCCATGCAAACCGAACCAAAGCTTTGTTTACGTGTGTGTGTGTGTGTGTGTGTGTGTGTGTGTGTGTGTGTGTGTGTATATGTATATATATATATATATATATATATATATATATATATATATATATATATATATATATATATATATATATATATATATATATATATATATGTATATATATTCTTTACACAATACTCTTTACTCAATATTCTTTAATTTTACAAGAGAAAATTTTATGAGCACTCAAAGTATTTTCATTTGTGACTCTCTCAATCTAGATTTATATATTTATTCTTATTAAATAAGATTTTATTGAATAAAAGGATACTTCAACCTCGTTTATTATAAAATAAAAATATTTTAATTAAAAAAATTTCACAAAAGAGCATATAGAAACCATTGTCAATATTTTAGAGTCTATAATCTTTGATTTGACATGTCATGTTGAGTAATACAAATACAAAAGTTGTATCATTCTCGGAAAGAAAATTTAGGTGATAAAAAATTAATAAAGGAATAATTGATGGTAGATTCCGTAGGCTTCTCTTCCCCCCAATAGTTCTCACGTTATAATTTTAGAGGCATTTGTTTGCCCATTACAGTAAAAAATAATCGCAAGCGTGTGGATATAAGCATTTGTTATTTGAGAGCCAAACCATAGAGGACACAATAACGCTTGAGAAAATGGGTTAATTATATATTATCTTTCGTACTTCAATCTTATTAATATTGTATTTTTTTACTTAAAACATTTACATTAGAATCTTTATAGTTTTAAAAATAAATAAATAATTCTATTTATCCTAATGTCATTAGTTATATCGAAAAAAATCACAAGATACCACATGTTGGATTGATGAGAAAGTGATCGAAAAAAATTAATTTTAACATTTCTTCCGTCCCTAATGATTTTATAGGTAAAAAATAATTTAAATATCTCACGTATTGAAAATAAAATAAAAATAAAAATTATTTTATTATTCATCACATTCGTACCAATCTAATATATTGCGTCACATGTTGTGTTTTCCGTTAATACAATAAACATTTCTATAGCAAATGAAGTTACTTGTTTTATCTTTAAAATTATAAAAATATCAATATAAAAATTTTAAATATAGAGACTACTATACTAATATAATCTAAATATGTATGGTAATACGTAATTAGTCATAAGAAAATGGGTAAGGTAATCATATTAATTTTCTTTTACTTGTAATTATTTATCTTCATAAATGGATATGTGACATCTCAAATTATCAAATTTTCACTTCTAACATATAAAATTTATATAAATTTCACTTCTAACTCATATATAATACATATGTATTACATCGAAAATCAAATACTTATAAGTAAAAGAATAGTTACTAGCTAGATTCCAATTCTCTATACTCCTCATTTAATTATTATTTAAAATTTTTAATCGAAATTAGATTTATTTTATTTTTATAATATTATTAATTTTTAAAAATATTTTTATTTTTTATTTAAAAGTTTTAATAAATTATTAATTTTTTTACAAACTAAATTAATTGATACCTTCTTTTATATATATATATATATATATATATATATATATATATATATATATATATATATATATATATATATCACTTGTCTTATTTTGAGAAGCGAAAATTTGATCGAATGATGCCGTGACATCAATCACATCAATCCTACAACGGAACTCATGAAACTAAACATGAGGCTACGAGCCATGCTTCGATGCCACCGCTCCCTCAATTATTGATGGGTGCCAAAGCAGCGTCGATTCCACGCAGTGTTTTGTATATTACTATTATTTTAATACAAAAAAGTTCAAAAAATATGTACGCTCATGTGTAGGCGGACCCCACCAAGTCAGGACACGTGTTGTCATCTGGACGAACGTCGCGGCACCATCATTGGACCGGCAACCGTTCGACCTGGTTGACGCACCAAATCAAACCGGGTGCGCCACTCGGTACATCCGAACGACCTATGGAACCTTGACAAGTATCAAATATTTCAACGTGGCACAAAATGGTTCGCTATTTATGCGTTTCGTGCTTGACTCCATCTACCCTGTGAGTGACGCGGCGCGTCGCAGGTGAGAAAGAATTCTCACTTTCTTTTTCCTCGACCACTTACATTATAATCGCCTCTCCTCCCTCATTTCCTTCCACATTTCCTCCTGTTTCCCTTTTCACTCCCTTCTCTCTCTCTCGCTCGGGATCGGGGCGCCATGTCTTTCCGAACGGTAAGAATTCCGATCTCTTCATCGGTTGTTGTTTGACTTATTTTCTAATTGTTGAGATTGTGTGTGGATTTGAGGCTTGGAATCAATCCGATAACCCTCTGCGATGAGATGCAAGGGTTAACTCTCTGATGCGTCTGCACAGTATATTTAGCTGTTTGAATTGGGATTTTTTTGTGTTTTCTTTTAGTACTCTCAGTTGCCACAGATCCTGATATGGGTATTGTTGTACTTCCATTATGAGTTCTTCCCACCTTGCTTGATGGCGTGGACTGTTAATCTAAAGCTGGAGATTGACTGATGCGCCCTCATTGTTGTCTAAAGCAGGAAGCTTTTCTTCGGAAAATGCAAAGTTGTTGTGTCTGATGCAGTGTTGTGTATCTTTGTAGATTTATAGGTTATGCCGATTCATCTTGGTAGGAATTTCCTCAACGCTAACTCAGTAGTCACTATTGCCTTTATTTAGCTTCTTAACCGAAATACTGTGGTTAGATTGGTTCAAGTAAAGTGTATATGAGGATTATTTGTTGTTTGTTCAGCAAGTTAAGGGTATCCTTTTAAACTTGCTTCTCTCTTTTCATCATTTGTAATAATCTTTAGTAAATTTGTTGATGATCGTCAATTTTCATCGTAGCATGATAGAATCTCATCAGTTTGGGTAGTCGGCATTTATGTTCTGGCATTTGTGAAGGTGCCATAAGACTTACCAGGGCACTTTCTTGTTAATTTTTTTACATGAGGTGTTGATGGCATCATTTACATGGCTCTATTTTTTCTGCCTCCAAATTTTCTTTGGTTCTTTATAATCTGCAGGCAAATGCATCATCGGGCATGGGAGTTGATGAACACAGCAAAAGCACTTTTCTGGAACTTCAGAGAAAGAAAGTGCATCGATATGTCATATTCAAAATAGATGAAAAGAAAAAGGAGGTAGTTGTTGAGAAGACAGGAGCCCCAGGAGAGAGCTATGATGATTTCACTGCTTCCCTTCCTGAGAATGATTGCCGTTATGCTATTTATGATTTTGATTATGTGACTGAAGACAACTGCCAAAAGAGCAAGATATTTTTCATTGCATGGTTAGCCTCTTCTAACCTATACATATCACAGTTCAGTAATATACATTACTTTCCATCTATCTATACGTTCTTTGTTGACATACTGAATTATCTAATCGATCGGGTTCTTATCTTATTGTAATCTCTTCAGTGATGGAGGATTCTTTTTTTTTGCCTGTATCCATGATTTTGGTTGTAAAGAATAGAGATCGTCTTTTTGTTTTTTCTTTGTAGTGAAAATGCACATATATCTATAGGCTTTCTTGATTGAATTTATTGTTCATGTTTCGGCTCAGATTGTGTGCCTAATAGGAGTATGATGCAGACCCAACATGTTCGAAGCTAAGTAGCTCCGACATATTTTATTTGACAAATGAAATAGCTGTTTGTTTCTTTTAGAAGCATGTGTTAATTAAAACTTATAAGTTGCTTAACTTAAAAGTTACTTAGTACACTGACCTAAGATTTTCCTTTTTTTAAAATTTCATCTGCATTGTTATAGGGCATATGATATTTTAGCTTATATAAACTTCAGAGGCATCGTATGTTCCTCATAAGAATTTTCTTCCTGAACTATGTCCAATGTTTTAATTTGTGCTTCTTTTGACCATCACAATCTTCAACAACTCCTGAACAATTCAATACTTCCACAAACAACTGCAGTTTCCTTATCCGTCAAAAAACAACTGGCAGGATACAGCTCCACAACATTTAGGTGTGAATTTCATACGCTTTAGCAAGAGCGGGCTTCTATAAGGGGGGTAGAAAAGATATGTGTGAGTCCTAGCTGCTGCCATTTTACTTCATAACTGTATTTCACACAAATGAGAAGCCGAGGAACAAAGTTCATGGTTATGGATTGTCGATCTGGAATGTGATGGAAGTTAGACGAGTTTGCCTTGGGTGAAGTAAGTTGATATTGAAGTAGGACATAATTAATGTCAATCAGATAATATGCATGTAATAAGCATCTTGCATATTGACCCTGCCTATACACTGTATTGGCAGAATGGTGAAAAACCAACTGATGCAAAGCAAAAAAATCAACTAGATACTTCTGGGTTTCAGGATTTAATACTTGGTTCAATATAGCATGTTTTAAACCCTTAGTAGTTTTACTCTATTTTCCTGTCTCGAATCTGCCTCATCATGATGTAATCAAGGAACTATTCAGAATAGTAAAGAAGCTGGCTTGTATGATTTTAAAGGTTCTCTCAGCATTTGCAATCAAATCCATTAACTTTTTGTTACCCTTAGGTTAAGTAGAATAAAGAAAATAAGAAAGGCTCTATCACTGATGTTTGTCTTGTTTAAGCATGGATTTTAATTTGTCAAGCATATGGGGCAAAATTCGGGTAAAACATTATGAATTAAACTATAAACATACTACTCGGTAACTTTGACTTTTATCACCAATTTTTCACATGATCAAAACAGTTTTGCACCTATAGTATCTTAAGTTTTATTGTTTATCATTCTCCACTCATTAATTGTGTTGTAGTTCCCTGGATTTTTTTCATCCAAGAAAATGAGGTGAACTTGATAAATGCACTGTGTTATGTGATTGGAAATGTGGCCAACAATTATTAATGATACAAAAGATTGATTATAACAAAAGAACCAAATAAATAAGAGAATATGGATTATTGGATACAATAGCCATAGTGAGGCAAACAGAATGAACAATTATATTTCAAAGGAATCAGTGTATAGCCATTCTTTCATATAGAAATGGTCACCTACCTTATAACAACGAGTATTTTAGCATCTAATTTATTTTATGAAAAAAATAAAAGCAATTGTGATATTTTAGCTCAATGATTTGGCAAGACTCTTAAAAATAATTCTTTTAAGCTGGACTCAATGCCTCAAAATTTTCCACACATGAGGATAAGTTGTCAAAGAGCTCACTTTTGATCAAAACTTGACAGTCAAGGCTAAAATCATGTTCTAGGGCAAACATGAAAGATCACTCAGTTTGTTGGGGTACCCAAATAAATTTATGTACAAATATACATTAACTTAATGTAGGAGCATAGAAACAAGTACAACACGTATATACATCATTATCAGTAAAGGAACTTGCTAGGCCATATATAATTATTTGCCAAATATTCACATTGTGTATATGAAACAAATTTATAAGTATAAGATTTACCTACTAATATAGACAAAAGTAGATGAACTTAGTTTACACAAACTAAAAAGGCAATCTTATATTGTGATATTATATCAATCGTGCTTAATGTAGGACATATATCAACACTGTTATCTATGTCATATTGATTTCACTATAAACAAGATAGGAAAACATCCTATATGTATGTGACAAATCACGATGTTGATTTATTTTGTTTAATGCACTCATTTATGCCTTCATGCTCATCAGGTCACCTTCCATCTCCCGCATACGTGCAAAGATGCTTTATGCCACATCAAAGGATAGGTTCAGGCATGAGCTTGATGGCATTCATTATGAGATTCAGGCTACTGACCCTACTGAGATGGAGTTGGAAGTACTTAGAGACCGTGCAAGCTAATGCTCTGAACTAGCACAAACTTCTTCCACAACAAGACTGCTTATTTTGTGTGCCATGGCCTAGTTGTATTGGTTTTGCAGCGAATGGTTGTGGGATGACTGTTCACTAGAATAAGTGTCTACACCTGAGAGGCTAATGTATAAGCTGCTTATTCTGGATGATAATGTTTGAAGACTGGGATCCTCTTCTTGAACATTGCATCTCAGTAAGAGATGGTATTAGTATGTTAATGCATCGATGACTACTTGGTTCTCATCTCGATCAGATCATATTAGATGGAGAAACTTTGCAAGATTCTGTGATGAAATTGTCGAATGCTATCTTTGTGGCTGTTGAAAATTAGATCATAGCTTTTGCTTTAAAGACATGATTGTTTTAGCATGATTCTTCTCTGATTGCACATCCTGAGCCCGGTCGTAGCCTCCATGAGCCAAACTGAGAGAACAGATTCCACCCCCTATCTGACTTTTGCTCTTTTTGTCTATTCTCTTGATCTGGTACACTTATCTCTTTCCAGTTGAAAGTTTTTTTTTTCTTTATCAGTAGATGCTCCTCAAGATCTGCTGTTATGTCAGAATTGAGGCAGGGGAAATAAGAAACGAGTCCTTTCCAGTTCCAGCAGAAATCCAGAGAGGTGGTATAGAATTTTCTCTTCATATTATTCTTTTCTCTCTGCTATAGTGCATTCATGCATGATACTACTGTGTTACTTATCCCAAGTATCATCAAAGTTCAATTATTTTATGTTCTCAAATAACATTGGATTGCTAGTCTGATCATCTTTGTTATGTTTTTGAAGCTTAATTATGCCTGCTGTGGATAATCCAATATAACACCGACACAGATTCAACGGAGCATGAAGAAATGCAAAATGATGGAAGCAGGTTAGTATCTAAATCTGGTCGTTATTTTTCTCTGCTATCATCGCAAGTTAGATGCTGGATTAAACTGCTGCTGCATTGTTGTTATATTACATTTTCAACATGGGTTCAAATCAAAATTAAAGTTCCAAGTGAAGATAATCCAAATGTCTAAGTCAAATAACAGGTCAAACCGTAGTTTGACTTATTAGTTAGCCCACAACTTAATCATTGGTACCAAATATATGTAACAGTCAAAAAAAAAAAAGAGAAATGAGCCGTGCTCAAATGATGCTCTGCATCTAAAACAAAGAGCTCCGATATGCCACATGAAACCCATCCTTCGTTTTCTTTGTAGTTTCTTCTTCTTGCCATATGACACTAACAATTGTGGATCGTGACACTAACCCATCCAATAGCCTCTTATTGTTCGTGTCACGATCCACATCACCAAATTGAAGATCATGTCAATCAGATTTCTATGGGGTTGATTATTAGTTTCAGTATTGATTTTGGGTTTACGATTCCTATTCATTTCTTGAAGACCATAACACAATGCAGTAGGTGTCGATTAGGTTAGAAATTGCTGGTTTTAGAATTGGTCGATAAATTGTTAATATCAAAATTAATCATCGATTCACAATCCAAAAAAATTCTCTAACATAACTGTTTCCACCTCATCTCATGGAGTCACGACAGATCATATACTACATGCAAATTGCATGCTACATCATACACGTCGTCGCACCGAAGGTCCAATTGCTCTCATAAGATTGGATCGTATCTGTTATCCGAAATCTGCATTGCGATCCTCCACCCAGTAGACACGCAAGTGGTGGTGGTGGATTCATGAGAAATCTATTGGATGGCAACCCCATTCCATCCCAAGTGCAATGAACTGACACCTTTATCTATTCTATCCTCACCCGCTTGGCCAATATAAAACTTGCAGTTCTCTCTGTCTCATGCAGGCAGCAGATGGATCGCTCTTTGACGTATCCTTTCTCCCGTACGATATCCGTGACACCATCTCCTCTTTCCCATTGCACCTTCTTCCATTCTGCTTCTCAGATGAAAGGGAGAGACTTTACAGCTGCTATGATCACGTAATGTAGCTATCAAACCATGCTCGCCTGCGCATTATATAAGCACGTACGTACCCTGGATCTGCTCTCAAGCACACACAGTCCGTCCTCCTCAAGATGCTCCAAGGGGGGCTCTTCGAGGCGTTTCTGAGGAGGTGGAGAAAGCTGAGCAAGCAGGCCAACCATGGCTACCGTCGGCGGAGTACTCCATCAGGGTACTGCAGGGAGGAAGAGGAAGGCGTTCCCGAGGACGTCCCCAGAGGCCACACCGTGGTGTACGTGGGGGAGCGGCGCAGGCGCTTCGTCGTCCGGGTTGCCTTGCTAGAGCACCCGCTGTTTCGAGCTTTGCTCGAGCAAGCTCGGGAAGAGTTCGGATTCGGCGACGGTGGCAAGCTTCGCATGCCTTGCGATGAGGCTCTCTTTCTCAGCGCTCTTTGCCATGTTAGCTCGCGGTGGCGCAGAGGGGTCTGGTTGTGCCTCTGAATCGCTTCTTCCTTCTCCTCAGGGAGATCTCGGTTTCCAGTCTCCATGCAACTGAGATGCCAACCTTCTTGTACAAAATTGAGTGCAATAAGCACTTCCCCTGTTTCTTGAGAGAGAGCGAAAGTGAGGCCAGAAGGGCCTCATCTTCTTCAGATCAATATAGCTTGCAGTGATTCTATGTTCTTCGAGCATCTAAGGAGTCCTTTCTATGCTTTTCGATGGATCCAGGAATTGTTCTAGTTTATATAGAAGACATGGGAAGAACAAGGACCCAGAAATGTTCAAATAAGCTTCCACGTAGCAAGGAATAGGTGTCATTCCTTATGAGTAAGCAATGCAAGATGGGTCCGAGAACAGCACATAGAGAGGCCCATATCCACAGCATACTTTTGTCCAAAGATCTTTCTCTCTCTTTTCATCAAGTCAGATCTCAGTTTTGAATGAGTCCTTGTCATGCCAACAGGATTCAAGATAAGTTGGGTCGAGTAAGGAAGAAGAGTAGTACATGACTTTCAAAATCTAAGGAAAAAGAAATAAAAATATACATATTGCTCAAAGTGTGTTTCTTTATATTTCTCTTACCAAAGCCTTAAGATACATGAAGCGTTTATAATGATAAATCTTAATTCTTGAATAAATAGTTTTATCTTATAATAGTTGTATTTTTAAAGTTTGTTCTATTTCTTTGGAACTAAAGTTTGTGAAGGAGTAGACTTGTGAAGTAATTGGAACTAAAGTTTGTAGTTTCACTTTCACTTTTCCTTTTCATTTTTTTGATTGCTCCACATTTATAACACATCTCGAGTGCACGTGATTAGTATGACTATTATTCTAATTAGAGTAATAGAACCTTTAGTCGCTCTTGAATACATTAACTTAGAACATTAGTGCATGGAAGAGAAAATTAACTTATAACAAATTAATAATAAATGATTTATTATCTAAGAGTTAATTACATATTATTCGTATGTAATGAGCTATCTTTAGTATTTCTATTCTTATACTTTCAAAAGTTACATTGGGATCCTTATATTTTATAAAAAATAAAATATTTAATTTCATTTCTCATCACATCATCAATTTTATCGATGAAAATATCATAGGATTTACCCATGAGTATATGCTAACTCTGTCTTATTTCGATTTATCATCGAGCAGTCGTCAACAGAATCTACAATATGAGAAGAAACGAGATTAAATATTTTATTTTCATAAGTATAAGGATCCCAATATAATTTTTAAAAAAATTATAGAAATTAAAATATTAAAGATAACTAATTAGATAGAATATTACTTATATTATCTAAACATATAATATTTATAAGACTTACATCTCAAGTTCATACTCACTACTCCATGAGATGTAGTAGAAGTAATTTAGAACAGTAAGAAGAAATATTCCTTCCAAGTGTAATTGAAAATGAATACTACAAAACAAAACTACTAAAGTAGTATTGATGCAAAAGGAAAGTAACTTAAGATAAGATAGAATACTGCCAAGCGTAGTTGAAAGAGATTGCTAACAAACAAAAACATGAAAATAGCATTGATGCAAGTGGAAATTAACTTAGATAAATCCCAATTTGTATTCATAACCCTATTTGTCGGAGTTGTACCTCAACTATCTTGTCCACTATTTTATTAGTGGTAATAATAATAATAATTTAGGCACCACTTTGTTGGTGTTTCAACTAAGTTAGTATTATGAATCACTACTCTAATTAGATTAGGAACATGGGTTGATAAGCCTAGTAGTACTTTAACTAACTAGAACATGAGTATAGCACATGACCACTATTTAACCATGTAAGGAGAGAAATTAGAGTCATTAACACTAAAGTTAATTATAAATCATTTTTAATACTTCCACTTGATTCATAATCATATGCACTAAGCTACATCATATATATATATATATATATATATATAGATATATATATATATGTGTGTGTGTGTGTGTGTGTGTGTGTAAAATCTCGGATGAAATAATAACATATTTTTTTATATTACAATTTTTTTCTACATTGCTAGATTCCCTGTCATTATAAGTATAACTTTATATTATAAAAGATTTTAATTACCTCTTAATGGTCAAAATGAAGACTTCAAACAAATTCCATGCAGTTACATATTCAAATTGTTTACTACATCATATTTCAAAATATAACTATAGATTTGATATTAAAAATATTAAATAAATTACTCTTTCTATCATGCAAAGCTCATATCTAATAGTTGATGTGAGGATAAGGAGTTGAGAAATCCTCATTGACTTAATGTCAAGCAAGAACTACAAATAGTTTGGATGCCAAAGGAATTTAGTTTAGAATAAATCCCCAATACATGATTCAAAGATACCTATTTACAAGACTTACATTTCAGCCACTTTACCCACTACTCATTAGTGGTCATAGTAATTTTAGGCTCCACTTCATTAGTGCTTCAACTAAGTTACATCATACATCACCACTATTCAACATTAAAGTCACTTATGCAACTAAAACTAAAGCTAATTATGAGTCAATTTCAACTCCCTCCTTTGATTGCTGCATCTAAAATCAATATATTTCTCAAATATGAGTGATTTAGTGATAATATCTGCTGTTTTCTTGTTTATGCTGTAATATTTTAGTGTTATAACTTCACTGGATAACAAAATCTCGATCGATTATATCTAGATTAAATTCTAAAATTATCTTTTAAAATAATGATAAAAATTAAATTTCTAATCCAAGTAGAACTTCGGCTCCCTATCAATATCATGCCTACCATAAAGCATGATATTGAAGTGGTAAAGGGTGGCCTCATTAAGAAATATTATCTCTTACCTTAATTAAAACTTGGAGCATGATTAGGCATTGAGGATAAGGATCGTAATAAGATGATTGATTGATGGAGTCCTCCATTGGACTTATCCAAGTATTATAGGACCCATTGTGAATTAAGGCCAATTCATTTTGATCATTAACACCTAGTTTATTATGTTTTATGTATCGTCTTCTGGTTTGAGGAAGGCATACATCATTGTATACATCGGTTCTTCACCTACTAAGTTAGTCACTAACTTCTTATTCTATATTTCTTTTAAATAATTTTAGCATACAATAAAATTGTTTCTTTCATTAGATACCACAGTTTATGGGAATTTGATTTTAAAGTTTAAGATTTTAAAATATTCATGATTTTCATTAATCTAATCAAATATATTCTAATAATATTCCTTATACATTTTTGAAGATAAAATTTTACGCAAATGAGCTAATAGAAAGTGATTTTAGATTAGTGTACCATTCTCTTATTGAACCCCTTAAGGTGGCCATAAAGGTGTGATACATTAAAGCATCTAAGATATCATATACTGATATCTGAGTCTGAAAGACGACGATGTGCTCTACTATGTCGATAACGGCCTCGAAGGTTTCCAATGACGGAATGTGGAAGTTAGAAATGATTAACTCCTCTTGGATATCCTAAATAAATGGGAACTAACCTAATATGGAGTCGATCTACCCATCACCCTTGGATTGGTGAAAGTTGTAGTGCATTTCTTCTAGGTGTCGATCCATTTGTTATAGTTAGATCTTCAAAGAATTGCATGTTGAATTGATCGAGTGAGTCCCATATTCAAGAGGAGTGGAGGCGCTGGTGAGGTAGCCTACTGAACTCTATAGTCAAGGAGCAAGGTGCTCTTTTGATCGATGGTTTGATAGGTCTTAGATGCCTATGAGAGATTGGCAATTCATTAGACGAAAGGGCCATAACGGATGCTGATGTTGGTGGTTATTGCACCATCATCGGTGGCTATGGCGGTGGCATCACCTACTAGGTCTGATCAAGGTAAGAGTGGAACAACAACCTATATTATATCAACTTATGCTTACATTTGTTAAGTAAGGTTCAAGCATGTCTCAGCAAGAACAAGTAGATTGTTTGACTGTACTTTGAATAGGCATTGGTACTATATTGGTATTCGCAATGAGGTGGACGTATCTATACAGGGAAAAGGTAGCTGTTGCTTTGTCTAAGTGAAAGTATTGTAGGTTGGAGGTAGAGCCACACCTGAATATTTATGGACAAGGTCAGCTTGCGAATACTTTTATGACATCGAGCTCTCCTTCTGGCATCAAAATGTTATGAAAAAATATCGTTGACGTTTTACAACGTGACCCTGATTCGTACGTGATGAGTTCTCCGGAATAGAGCACAACCTCTCTCGACTTGTTACTTATACAAAAGTCGAGGTCGAGAGTGGCTTCTCGAGCTAGTCCTCCGATACTTAAGTCAATATCGAGGTCTTCTCCCCTAATCGAAAGTGAACATTATGTTTTTATACAGACCTCGAGGAAAAAAAATATCGTAAAAAATTTTTATCGGAAAGACAGTTTATAATCGATCTGAATTACCCTCTAAACTTTCAAGAATATTTCTATAACATTTTATAGGAGAGTCAATTTGTAATCGATCCGAGCTTTAAAGAATATTTTTAAAAATATTTTATAAGAGAAATAATTTGATAATTCGATAATTAATTCGAGCTATCTTTTGGATTTCTATTTATGTGGGCGGTAGGGCTTTCGGGTTACATGCTATTGCAAAATGAACGGTGACTTAGTCGATTATATATTTACTATCAACATATTAAAACCGTAAACCCTATTTGTCTTGTTTTCGTAATACTGGACTTTTGGTTCCTCTCACATAATTCCATATATTATTTGGGGACAAAATCCCTTCTTTTACCCTCGGCGTATTATGTAGATTATAGTGTTTTCTTCCCTTCCAAGTTTCTCTCTCCCTCTCGGCGATCCCCCCAAAGCCCCGCGCTGCATCGTTCCCTCCGCCTCCGGCAACGGCTGCTGCATCGAACACCGGTTGGTCGTGGTGGTCTCTACCTGTGAACGGCGGGTTAGGGTTTTCCTTCCCGATCCTTGTTTATTCCTTTGCAATCGTCTCCTTCTCCTTCTATCTGTCTTCCTTCGCTTACATTCCTCTGCAGTGTCCTACATCCTCGTTTTCATCAACCAAAGAGCATCATTTCCTCCTATTTCTTACCTTTTTCTTGGTACCAATGGCCCAAATCCCGCGTGTTTCTATCCATTGCGTCCTGTAGTTAACTGGTTTGCGCAAGCTGAAGCCTGTGAGATTTTCAGTGTCGCTCAAGTTGAACAATGGCCCGCGGACAATCTCAGAAAGACGAAGACACTAGCAGCTCGAGCAGCAGGGGTGCTGCTGGCAAGAAAAAGGAAGACATTAGGAATGCTAGCCCTAGAAGCAAGGTTTTGGGTGGGAGAGCGAAGGACAGCAGGAGTACGGCTACCACGAGTTCTGCAGAAACAGAGTCTTTCACTTTGAGAAGGTCTTCTATGGAGACACCCACGAAGAAAGTGAGCATGTCGTCCCAATTAGAACAGCTTGAGAAGCAAAACATGTCGACCTCTTTAAAGAAAAGGAGATCAGAAAGTCAAGTCCAGAAAGGCCCGCAAAACCCGCTAAGAAGGTCAGATAGAATCGAGAAGTTCTATGCCTCAAGTTTGGGTGGGAAAGCGAAGGACAGCAGGAGTACGGCTGCCTCGAGCTCTGCAGAAACGGAGTCTTACATTTTGAGAAGGTCTTCTATGGAGACACCCACGAAGAAAGTGAGCATGTCGTCCAAATCAGAACAGCTTGAGAAGCAAAACATGTCAGCCCCTTTGCAGAAAAGGAGATCAGAAAGCGAAGTCCATAAAGGGCCTCAAAACCCACTAAGAAGGTCAGATAGACTCGAGAAGTTATGTGCGTCAAGTCCCTTGGAGAAGGAGAAGAAAACGAATGATGTGAAGAATGGCAAAAAGAAATCAGTTCTTGGCACCACAGAGGAGACCAAGACTAACAAGCTTGATAGTGGCAGTACCCTATCGGCTAAAAAGACAAAGAGAATGGATGCCCGAACCTACAGAGCTCTATTTACACCAGTGGTAAAGAAAGCTAAAATTTCAGGTATTTCATGTCTGTTACTCAAGTATTTTTAATATAGGCACCTTTTCTGCTATCTAATTCCTAAAGTAGTAACTTGATTAAAATTTGCTTCTTTAGCAACTTCTAGATTATTTAAACAGTTACATTCTGTTGGTTCGCTTCTCATCACAGTGCACAGCATCTGACTTTTTTGTCTTGGAAATTTCTCGATTCCATAGAAACATTGCATAACTGTGATCCAAGGGCTGCTGATTCTGCAGCAGTGCTAGAGGGTGGAGATCAGTGCGCTCGAAGAAAGTTTGATGAGCCTGGGGAGAGTTTTGAGCAGTGCACTAAGTGTTCCGAACTTCGAAGGTATTCGTTGTCTCATGTTGTTATTTTGTCTGAAATGCAGACATGATTCAGACTTTGAATCATGTCTTATTTTGATGTTCCATAGTACTATCATGTACCACAATCTGATATTCATTAGTTTAACCTGCCATTGGATATCCACAAGATAAGAACTTAGTTTCTGTGAGTAGTTTAACAATATATCTAACTGAACATACCGCAAATCTGAAATTGTATTCAGGCAAATTTTTCCTGGGCGTATTGAATCAAGACAATCACTTGATAATAAGAGAGGGGTGGATTGTCAATCCCATTGAATTTTTAGATGTAAATCATCAATCCTGACAGGGAGGGGTGGATTAGAGTTAGTTGGAAGAGTGGAATTTAGTAGCCTTTGGATGGGAGTTGAAAATTGTATATCCAAATTAGCCGCAAATGGGAATATCATCGTCAAGACAGAAAGACTGGTACTGGCTTATGATAGCCAGTATTGTTCATTAAGCATTTCTTTGTTCATGATTTTTAGAGATTAGAATGTGTTGATAGTTGAGATCGTGTATTTCTTCTTAACAATTTTATCAAGGAAATAGCTCATATGTTTAATTTGTGTGTACAAGAGAAGTGATGACAACTGGAGATTATGTCTAATCTGACATGCCTCTCTCAGCATGTGTCAAGTCCCATGCATGGCTTAATGACATGCCAGTGCATAATGGGGCGTGTGCCTTTATTGGCTTAATGCCAGTGCATAACTGGTGTGTGCCTCGCAAGCATGCTCTTACATGCTTGGCAGATGCATTAGGATGAAGCTGCTTCTTTATTGTCTAGTAACTTTTTGGTAATTTACATGCTGCCATTAATACCAATGCTGTAGCCATTGCCGGAAACTTAGTGGTTTCATGACTGAGATGTAAGCTGAATGCTCCACGCTTGGCATATTAGTCATCAATTTTTTAAATATTGGCCCAATATTGATTCAACAACTTGTCAGATTGGTATGGTACCAACTCCTGATATCTCATTTGTATGTAATCTGAATGGCAACGTAGTGGTTTCATGACTGGGTGTAATCTGAATGTTCCATGCTTGGCATATTAGTCATCAAGTTTTTAAATACTGGCCCATTAATGATTCAACAACTTGTCAGATCAGTATGGTACCAACACCTGATATCTAATTTATATGCTTAATACAAGTTTCTGTGATGACTTATAATTAGTTAGAATCTAGTTTAGAGAGATTTTCTTGCTAAGATTCCTTTGTATATTTTAAGAATTTTGATGCTAACAATTTAGGTTGCTAATCTGCTTATTTCTTGATAAATTTTTTTGCAATCTTGTTTAGGGTGCAAGACATGCAAGCCAAGGAACTATGCTCATGTATTGTGAAAAGGAGCCATGATTCATCCTTCGCGTTTTCTGAGGTTTGATTGATTGTGCTATTTTTCTTCATCTGCAATTTGTGTTATTCTCTAATTTTACTTTTAGATATTTTGTGGGTTCTCCTATAAAGAATTCTTTTCCTCTGAGATTTGATGTCTTTCATTGCTGTCTTGTTACAACTATTTGGTCTTCCAAATGGCTTGTAATCAAATTCAACTCAAGTGTTGCACTTAGGTTCTGGTTTCACTTTTTTGACTGAGATACACAGCAATGGGGCCTGACATGTATAGTTGCTTGACAACTGTTAACTGGATGGTTGATAGGACGAAGGTTTTAAATTTTAGCAATATCCCTGCTTGATTTTGAATACCAGTCCTGTACCTCCCCCAATATCCATGCAAAATAATAAGAAAACACATGAATTATATACCATGCAGTACCAATCTATATGTGCCAACATTGTTGCTTTGTTGGATTGGTAAATACCAGTCAATCAGTTTGTATCAGTCTTTTGGCATATTAAACCATGGTCCCAGGTTATAAGAATGACGTGCTTGAATATGTACCATTCTGTACTGAGAAGACACTTAGCATGGTGGAGGGAGTTGTCCGAGCTGAAGATTAAACAATTGGGGGGGAAAAGACCTCTATCAAATTGGTTTCAACTAACAATAGAAAAAACACATACCTGTCATGTCTTCTCCTATGGGAACTGGCTCTTCTTCCAGTCCCTTTTGGTGGCAGGAGTGTGGCATCATGCAACAGTGCTTGAAGGGCAGTCTTCGGATGGTGAACTGGTGCTCTAGCTTGGAGTTAAAAGTGAGCCGGTTGGTCTGCTTGCAATCAGACACCTACTTAGGAAACAAGTCAGGTTATTTAAATATGTTCAATATTTTTTTGATTTTTTAAAATCCTTGATAATTAATTCTATGGATGGGTCATCTTTCTCTGTTGTCATTGTCAAATGGGAGCTGAAAATTTTTATCTCTATTAGCAGTCTTAGATGAGATAGTGGCTTTCATCTTGACTAGCTGAGTGTTATTAATTGGCTTGTGTTGTTTCAGATAAATATATATTTTTTGGTTGTATTGGTCAAGGTTTTATGATTTTGAGTAACGGACCTGTATTGGTCAACTATGTGTTAGTACGCAGTTCATTCACCTCTTTCTTGGCATATACTATCAAATTAGAGAACAATAAAGTGAATTCAAACTATAAAAATATAAAACCAAATTGGAACATATACCTGTTCGAAGTTGGACTGATTCAACCTGTGATAGGTTTGGGTCCTGTTTCCGAAGTTAAATTAGCATATGCTGCTCCAACTACCAAAATGAATGACATGAGTGAGTCGATGACAGGTCGATTGGGGTGCTCGATTTGATGAAACCATAGATTGATATGGTGAATCCGCAGGATCCATGCATGAAACTACTCCAATGACATCTAATCTTGGAAAGCAGTGTGTCATTGATGCAATAACATTGCATGATAGCAATCATCATTGTATCATCGTGTTAGGAGGTTCCTGTGGTAAGTATGACAGTGACAGATACGACTCCGTAGGATGCAGTGCAGTGGAGCTGCAATTCTTGTCATTGCACCACAGTTGCATATCCAACTTAGTGAAAAATGACAGTTGTAACCATGTGTCTGTTGATTATGAGATCCACCATAGTAGGAAGGCTGTGAATATGCCAAAATTTAGAGGTTACATTAAGTCCTAAATTAGGTCTAAAATTTGAAATTTAGCCTAAGCATGCAAGAATAAACATAAAGCCTAACCTAATTGCATAAAATTAATTTAAAAATTGGGTGTGGATTTACTTTGAATTGAAGAGAATGGACCAGATCCTTGTTGTGGAAATCAACCTCCCCTAACGATCTTCAATCAAATCAGTTTAGAAGTAAAGACAGAACTAAATGAGTTTGAGAGAGATTAAACAGAAATGAGAGTGAGAGAGATTGAGAGAGTCTTTTTTTTTCTTTTTGTTGAAAGGAGGGGGGAGGAAGAGGCTTGTGGCGGTGGGTGGTACAAGCCCATACCAGTTTGTATCCCTCATACTGGGCTTGAATCACTTGGTATACCCTGGTCTACATGCTGGTAGACTGTTGGACCAGGCAGTATTGAAAATCTTGGTATTGGTACATCTGAATCAACGTCAAGATGTATTTCCTAGTTCATCCAGAGACAAATTGATTTGTGTGAAGACTAGAAGACTGTTCAGCCTCTGTTCTACAGCTGGTTTCTCCTGATAAAGTTTTGTTCTAATTCTCTGTGGAAGTACATTTGTTGTTGAAAACTGTTGTCTGATAGTTTCTATTAGCAGGAAAAGTTGAAAATTGTGTTTGAGAGAGAAATTGAAGTGTGAAAAAGAAAAATAGTGTAGAGGGACAAAAAAAATACAGAAGGGAAGGATGGCTCCTAAAGTCCCTAAACTTGATCATAAGTCATCAAAACATGCTTTTGCTAAGTGGATGAGACTTTACAGTTGATTGTATCCTGCATTATAACGAAATAGGTTAAGAATGAAATTCAGTTTGGTGTTTTTCTAATTCTATTTTTGGTTTAGAGAGGATAGCATGTTGGGATATACTTAGATAGTTATTGCCTGTCACTCTATGTTCTGCTGTAATAATTGGATGAGATACATGGTCAAATCTCTCAAGTCATAGTAGGTAAGAAATGTTTTGTAATCAAATAAGGCTTAGGAAAAAGATCACTTTGCAGTTCAAGTGTTATGAAAGTCATGATATTGTAAGATCTGGAGTCAGTTGTTTCCACTAGAGATAATTGTTTGCTATTTTATTGTTTTGTTACAACTTTTTGAAAGTCCATTTGCAGTTTATAAATAGAAAAAGATTGATGGGCTTTTTTCAGTAGCCAACTGGTCTTGTTTTTATCTTCTTTGTTTTTCTCGTATATTTCTTCCTGCATCTTTCTTCTGTTTTGCCCATCACATTCCCAACTCTTTGTATTCGAAAAGACTGGATAAGTGGTGTTGAGGCATCTCAGATGTAAATTTCTATATGGAGGCTCATGTGGTGCCATCTACTGAGGGTTGAACCAAAGAACCCTGTACTTTGTACTTATCTTAGGCTGATTGGCACAGGGCGTGTGGTTTAATTTTCCAGCTATGCTGTAACCATGGTAGCCTCACGGTGTCTTTTTGGCATCTTGTTAGTGTGAGGTGCTTAGAAGTTTGTGCTAATGAGACAAGGCTCTTGAATAGTCATGGTGTCCAAGGATGAGAATTGGAACTCGGTTAAATCTTGAAGATCATTTAATTTATTATAGGGATAGGCTTTCACAAGTTGGTGGAATGCAATCCAATTTAAGTTGAAATTCAGACTGGACCTCTTTGGGCTTCACTCTAGATTGAATCAATGTTTTTAAAAGCACTAGTCGCCAATGACTCAAAACACCCAAGGCACTAACCGCCTGCTTGAGCGAAGCGCTCCCGAATATTAAAATTTAGAAAATATATGTATTGTTATGTTCTAAGCAGTGATTTTAAAAGGGGTTGAAATTTAAGATGGGTGCTAACTGCAAAGCAGTGTTTTTCTAACAGCTGTTATATTCTAACTAGTGTTTTCATATCAATGTAATGTTCCTACCAAGGTGAACTTAGAACATCTAAGTTCTAACTCCTAACAGTGCATCACCTCAAGTTAGTGCAACAAGTTAATCGACAAAAGACTTACCTATAAAATGAGAAAGAGAGGATCGAGGAGATGGAGAAGTAACTGGCAAGGCTGTGGAGGATGGTGGAAGTAGGGTTGCATGCAAAGCTGGAGATGCAGCGGACAAATCTGCAGCGGCGAATGAAGCTATCAACGACGACGATGGACAAAGTTGTTGACGACAAGGGACGAAGCAGAAGAAGCTATAGCGGTGGACGAAGGTCGTGGACAAGCGGTAGGGTTTCGCTTTGCTGGTTTCTTTTGTTGGGTTGGGTCCGTGCGTGGGGGGTTATTAGGGTAAGTGACATTAGTTGGTTTGGTCGAACCAGCTTACACACCCAGTCAAACCTAGGCTCAAAGTCAACCCCATTTGGTTCGGACACACTCTAGAGGTGCCCAGTGCCTGCACTCAAGTGCATGCCCAAGCGGTGCTTCATTGACACCTCGCCCGGAGGTGTTGCGAGGTGCTCGGGTCGTACCTTGCCTCGTTTGAGTGCTTTTTGAAAACACTGGATTGAATTACTAATAGTTGTGGTTTGTGTCGATTGAATCTAAGTTTTTCTTTGTTATGATTTTCATCCTTATTTTGGTGCTGTTTTTGAGTTCAGCGGACTAGAATTTGTTTTAGTTAGGTAACACTGATCTTCATTTTGGGGTTCTTGACTGAATGTGATATTCAACCAGATCTTTCTTAATTTAAAAAAAAATTGATGAGATACGTGTTTGGTGAAAATTATCTTGGATAAAAGGTTTACTTCACAGCTTTATTTTTATGGGAGTTGATATGGTATTCTTAAATTTAGTATTTACTAGAGATGATTGTTTAGTTGATTATATATTACTGTTCTTTAGTCTTAAGAAATTATCATATAGTCTATGAATAGAAAGAATTGGTAGTCCTTTTTTAGGTTATACCATTATAATGTGGACTTTATTCAGTAAAAATCCTCTTTCAGTGGCCACATTAGCCTTGCTTTGTTTTCTTGATTATTCTATATTTCCTTTCACTATCACTTGTGTTTTTTTTACCATCATGCTTCTACCACCATATGTATCATTTGTACTTTTTTCTTATTGAGATTTTTATATTTTAAAGTAATCTCTGTACTGATAATTTACAAATTTGGTATGTCTTTGCATGGGGTTGACGGCCCAAGCCAACAATCGACAAAAGCTTGTGTTAGGCATGAGCCACTGCTGATATTTTGATTTATGTTTATTAAATCAACAATTGATGTTAGGCATGGGGTTGACGGCCCAAGCCAACAATTGATGTTTATTAAACTATTCTTAAATTCATGATGCTTCATTCTACATGTATTAAACATGAATTTATACTAAGAAAGTATCTTAAACCACCACATCACATGTTATCATCAACTGCCAGTTGGTTCCTCACAGCATTCCTATCTTTCTGTAGGAAGCTCATGATAGAATTGCTTTGGATAAACATGAGAATGCTGCTAGTTGTTTGGAAGAGTATAAAGGAAATTCTGTATCGGAAGCTAAAAGCCAACTAGCTGGAGCAGAAAAGTACTGAATATCTCTGCTTTCTTTTGTCTACAAGTTACATGAATTTTTAACTACTTTGTAACTTTGATAAATGTCATAAGTGAGTGGATGGGCGTTAGATGCATCTGTATGTATCCTAATGATATTTGTTCTTTAATAGGCCCAATTGTTCTGTAGCTTCAGCCTGTACACTTAGTGTAAAGACGTCTATGGAAGAGGTAATATTTTTCTTGGTCTTTTAGCTTCCTTTATTTGTTTTATAATACTTCTTTGATGAGCAGTTCCTTCAGCAGATTGATGCTGTAATTTTTATTTTCCTCTTGATGTGTTACATTAGAATAAGGCGAGATCAGTGGACTGTGATTTCATGGATATATCAAAGCAACTTGTTGGCTCAAATACTTTGGAGTCCGTTGAAATTCAAAAGGATGGTGGTCCCACTACATGTGTAGTCTGCAGACGCCCAGAAACAGATTTGTGAGTGACATGGAATTTCTGTCAAAGTTAAATTTTCGGCACAAATTGTGCCTCCTAGATTTCAGATAAAAATGGTTACCCTTTTTATTGTCACTGATTAGTTTCTCTATGTGTGTGCACATGAGTGTGTGCATGTGCACATTTATTTTGCTGATATGGCTTTTTCAACATGTAATATCTACTTAATTTTGTTCATTTTGTAACAAAACTTTTGGTAATTTTCTCTGTAAGCTTAGGTCTTGTGATGGAAAGGGTTGCAACAGAAGCTACCATCTTTCTTGTCTTGATCCACCCCTGCAAGATACTCTTCCTGGTGTTTGGTTGTGCATTTTTTGCATAAAAAGGAAAATAGAGTTTGGTGTATACTCAGTGTCTGAAGGAATTGACTCCATTTGGAATATTAAAGAGGGTGAGGATGATAGACAATCATTATACAAATGAAGCTTGGTATCCTTGTAATGTTTTCCTAGGTTGCTAATATGTTATTTGTCTTTTTCATGGGTGTCATGGTTCTAGGATTGCAGACTGGCAAGCGTTACCTTGTCAAGTATAAGGGTCTTGCTCATGTCCATAATCAGTGGATTTCAGAAATCCAGATGCTTCAAGAAGCTCCTACAGTTTTGTCTAAATTCAGTACGAAATATCAGATAGAGAGGGTTGGTTACTATTTTTGCAATTTATTTTCTTAACATGCCTTTTCAATATAAAGTGTATATTCTGTTAGTTTCTTAATTTAACTAAATTCTTCTCAGGCTATAAGATGGAAGCAGGAGTGGACTGAGCCTCATCGTCTATTGCAGAAAAGATTGCTGATGCCTCGAAAACTGGCTGATGAGTTCTTCAGTAGGCTTGGTAATAACTTTCGAAAATGCTATTATGAGTGGCTTGTGAAATGGAAGGGTCTTGGTTACGAGGATGCTACGTGGGAGTTTGAGACTTCACCATTTTTGTGTACATGTGAGGCTATGGCACTCATGAAAGATTATGAAGCTCGTATTGAAGCAAAGGCAGCATTTGTTTCTTCCAATGCTGACAAGGTAATTCATGATCTAAAGAAATAAACTTATGTCCAAGCAGCATTTTTTCAGTCCTCGATGAAACTAATCGCAACAAAAATTAAGAGAAATGAAATGACTTGTTTCAGTAAAGAAAGTTTTTCTCATCTTTTTGTTCTGTGGTTAACTAATCAAACTTGCATACTGTTGCTAACAATATTTTCTAATTTATGAGCATTTACTTGAGATTGATTTTGAATTTGAGTTCCGAAGGCTGACAGTAAAGATTAAGGGTTTGGAAATTTTAGATATCTTGAGGTGAGATTGATGAAGATGTTGTGCATGAAGTATGTGGGGTGATCAGACTGTAGAGGTGTTCTGCACTTAAGATTGCAGGGAAGATTTTACAAGGTATTTGTTGCTAGGTGTGCTTTATTCATTAGGATGCTTGGAAGCTAGAAAGTCCTTGTGTGGTTGTTGATATGGATATGTGGGGTACCATGGGAAGAATAATGGATATTCATAGATCCTTTTAAGGATAAAATGGGAAAGAAAATAATTTAAGACGGAGGTGATGTCTAAAGGAAATCGGCTATATATTATTAACCATCTAAAATTCATAATTTGAGGAGAGGTTGTGGTCGACCTAAGAAAATTTATTAAAGATACAAAACAATTCGATGTGTCTTAATTTTAACTGGTGTTCTTTTCTTCAATTAACCACTTGTTCACTAGGTCCATGCCAAACAAAACATCAATTTGAGCTTGGTTTTTGGTTGGAAAGTTGGACCAGTTTATTCAGTTCTGGTTCTTGCACCAGTCAGGTTGCAATAATAATAGGAGTTTGGTTTGCAATATACATCATTGATCTGTTCGTTGATGTTTTTCCTTCACTAAAAATTCAAGTTATTAAACTCATTCTTTTATGACCAATTTGATTTTCCAATTTAATTGGAGAAATCTTTTACTAATAGATGCTTTGTTTTTGCTTAGATCTCTTCATGTTTTATAAGTTTGTTCTCTTTCTTAAAATTGTGTTGTTTGCATGCATTGATTCTGACCAAAATAGGATTTGGTTTCTCATACATTAGGTAAATTATTTTTTAGCATTTACTTGTCAAAGCATGTCCTCTCTCAGGGGTATACAAGAACATAAAATTATCATTAGAAATATTATAGTCTAAAGATTCAGATGTTATGAAATTGAATGCAGTGCTAACTTGTATAGGTAAAATCTATGTTTAAGTGGAATGCTATCTTGACGATCTATGGTTGTCCATAAGAGGAGTTCATCAGGCTTATTTTAGAGCTGCATAGTCCAAATCTATATTTTTGAGTGCAATAAGAGGCTGTTCACTTCTTTAGAAGCTTTTTATGAAAACATTTGTTTCTAGTTAACTAGACTGGTGGTAAGCTTTTAGGGAGCTTCTTGATTATTAGTTATAGATGTTTTCCAGGTTGATCCACATTGCTGGATGTCTTCATAGTTCCATTGGACATTTTGAGTTGTTTCTATATACCTTAGAAACTAGTTTTTAAAGTTGTAAATAATGGCTAAAAAGGCTTGCTTCTGATGTACTATGAGTCATGGAGATTGACTCTGGCCATGGGCATGACACAACACGAACAAACCGGCATGACAAACCTTATAAAAGTAGAACATATCATGTCATGGACATGGCAATTAATACTTCTATTTCTTCTATACATTGTTATAATTTTGTTGCTCTATACAATTTGGACACTTCATGGTCATGAGAGGAATAATAGTAATTTGTATTAGTAAAATTCACAGAAGCAATTAATACGTATATATGAAGTAAATCAACAACCCAATCTGTTAGTGTTAATATTTGACATCTTGAAGCCCTGTATAGATGTTATACATCTACCTTAATACACTAATATAAACAAATGCAGATGATAGAGAAGTCACAGTCATGACACAAACATGGCATGACAATGATGGCATGTCAATAATGATATTACAATTGATAATAGAGGCATGTTGCATTATTCTTTTGAACCTTGTAGAATCAATTTATTGAATAAAGAGCCATGAACAAATCCCGTTTGCTTGTAGCCATACATACCTTGCCAATGTGTATTTCCTGTGGCATCAGTATGTTCTATCTTATTTGGTGTCCAATTACTTTATTAGAAAGGTTGTACAAACTCATGGTTTAAATATTGGTTGGATTTTGGTGGGGTTCATGTAAAGCCCACACTTGGCAATTGACACATTTTACTGCTGTTACAAAGTCAGTGTGCCTTTAGCATGAAAGGATTATCTTTTTTGTTGTTGCCTAGATTTTTATTTAATTGCTTATGATGCTCCTGGTAAATTGTCTGCTTTACAAAGTTGTGAATGTCTGGCAATGTTCATGAAACAATGACAGGTTTTGACATACATATAATGTGGTCATGCAACATTCTATTCATGCATGAGTGTTGTCTCCTTGTTAATGTGATTTGATTATTATACATACTGTTTTATGTTTATTTTTTAAACTTTTTATGATATGGGATGTCTTTTCCTGCATTTTGCTAATTATTTTTATTTGGTTGTACATTTCATTAGTCATTTTAGCTACCTTACATGTTAACTGATTAGTTTTCTTTTTTATTTATTGCATTCAAATGTAAAGTGCATCACAACATAATTTAAACATTTTCATTAACCATGAAATTTCTTATTCCCAGGCTCTAGAGTTCAGGAGTAATCGTTATATTAAATTGACAAGGTTCCCTGATGGTTTTCCACCTGGACTCGATAATGATCATCTGATTTCTATCAACAGGCTTCGTGAGTTTTGGCATAGGAACCAGAATACTGTTTTCTTGGATGATCAGGTATAGTTTCTTATGCTCCTTGTATAGCATATTGTAAAAGTTCTGAGGCATGCTTGATTAAGTAGAGACATAAATTGCCTATTAATCGTCCTTTACTCATGTGGCACATATACCATTATGTTGTTGCTTATGCATTCCACAGATTATTCATGTGTTAGCTTCAATGGTTTATTTATATGTGCATGTTGACATTACAGGCATATTTGTTGGAAAAGCAATTAACATGTTTTTGTTCAGTAATCAAATCCTGCTTAAAGTTACTTGCTCAAAATTTAGACATTATACATATTAGGCATTTTGGAAGAATGTGATGCAACAGCTAAAGCATCTTAATTAACACCCAATTTAGGAATATCAGAAGGCACTGTGATCATGTAAAGAATGTTTCTAGTAGCTTCTAGTGTCCCTTTCTAAATTGGCATTTTCCATGGTTTTAGTGGATATTAGTTTCACTGGTCTAGACAGTTGGCAACAACTGATCTATAACTGAATTCACATACTTAGATTATATGTTCTTGCAAGTGCCCATGGCAAAGTTCATTTTTCTTTTAAGTTGTAAATACATTGTGAATGTAAGTTGAGGAGCAAAAGACTTCATTATTAGCTTGCATAACAATTCACTCCTATCTATATGTTTATCCCTGATGGATCTTAATATTGTTTTAAGATGATGTCAAGTTTGTTTAAGTGAACTTTTAGTCAAATTAATCTTTGTGATGTCTTAGAGGCCAAAACAATAAAGTTTTACATCAAATTCATTCATCATCATAATCAACATCATCATTTTCAAACATAATAGTATCCTTCTCTTCCTCTTGTTCTTCTTCATCAAAAATATGTTTCATCCTTTTCAACAATAGTAGATGAGCTTGAGACATTTGCACTCATTTTTCTCTTCGTCATCTGTTTTGTATATGTTTGTAATTCTCCAGCACCTGAAACTCTTGTCACATCTCCCCATTTCAAATTGTCATTTTCAAATACAAGCTCGTATTCAGCATTTTACAAGTTTGCACCCTTTCTTCTCTTTGAGTGAATCTATTATGTTATATATTTGAAAATATATTAATACATCTATCTAAAAGGGAATAGGTTATTGAAACAAAATTATTCTATGATCTTTACATGCTTAAAGATACTCCAGTTTCGTTCACAACCCACAACACTATATGTCAACTAACTTAATATGTTTTAAGATGATGTCAAGTTTGTTTAAGTGAACTTTTAGTCAAATTAATCTTTGTGATGTCTTAGAGGCCAAAACAATAAAGTTTTACATCAAATTCATTCATCATCATAATCAACATCATCATTTTCAAACATAATAGTATCCTTCTCTTCCTCTTGTTCTTCTTCATCAAAAATATGTTTCATCCTTTTCAACAATAGTAGATGAGCTTGAGACATTTGCACTCATTTTTCTCTTCGTCATCTGTTTTGTATATGTTTGTAATTCTCCAGCACCTGAAACTCTTGTCACATCTCCCCATTTCAAATTGTCATTTTCAAATACAAGCTCGTATTCAGCATTTGACTATATAGTTCGGGGTGGAATTTCAAATAAACTCCATTCAACTGCAAAATTTATTTTATTATTAGCAATAAGTAATTACATACTATAAATGAAATTAATTATATCAATTTATTAATGCTAGGGGATGTAGTTGTCCTAGATCGTATTGCCATTGAAATTTTAAAAAGATCATCAATTTTCTTATAAAAAGATAATTCACGTATTATTTTATCTTGCACCTCAAGGTTTGGAACTAATTTTGTAATGCACTGATATAACCCATTTAGAACTTCTGCATTAAACCCAACGGAGGTGATCTTATAAAAGAATTCAGGGTTCAAATAATATTTTGTTGCATGTAATGGACGATGTTAACAATTCAATCTTTCGTCAATGATTACAAATATTTTCTTCATTTTCATTAAAAAACCTTTGAATCATTTCTTTTGTTCTATCCATAGCCTCATAAATATATTCCATTGTAGGTTTATTTTCATTGTTCCCCAATTGAAGTACTCGAATAAGAGGGCATATTATCTTTAATATATAAACTACAAGATTTCAAAAGGATGACATTAAGATGATATCACTATCCCTCTTGCCTTACACTTCTTTTGTTTATTTGCTTGTCACCCATTTCTCCGAGGTAAACATATTTTTCAGATTATGTTTTTCACGATGCACATTCTGTAATGTCAAGAAGGAAGTGGCAAATTGAGTGATATTACATCTCACCAATTCCTTATTGCTTGTGAATTCTCTCATCATATTCACAGCTCCTATATGATTATAGAGAAATCCAACGACAAATATTGCTTTTTCTAAAGTCTTCTTGATTTTAAGAATCTTTTCAATATCCTTTAACATTAAATCAATACAATGTGCCGTACATGGAGTTCAATATAAATGTTAATTTTTTTGCTTTACTAATTTACCTAAGACAAAGCATAACAAAATTGATAAGACTTAGGAGTTTAATAAATCTTCCATTTAATTGGAGATAAAGTAATTAAAAGTAATAAATTTAAAAGATAAATCTTACTAGCTAACACATAGTTGCTTTTATTATTGATAACAAGGTTCGAAATACTGTATCGTACCAACGTTTCAACGTTCGCTCGGTACGGTACGGAACGGTATACTGAACGGTATACTGTTCGGTATATATATAAAACTCGCAGGCGGTATATATATAAAAATTAATATATATATATATATATATATATATATAAGATTTATATATATATATATATATATATATATATATATATATATATATATTATTTAAAAGGCGATGTCACATTGCCTCGGCAATGTCGCCTTTTCCTTCCCCACGTGGGGCGACGTCGTCTCGTTTATATATATATATATATATATATATATATATATATATATATATATATATAATATACGAAATAGGTGCCTCGGCGACGTCGTCGAGCCTTTTTCTAAAATATTTATATAAAAATAAATATATATATATATAATTTTATTTTATTATTATTATTCGTTCCGCTCGGTAGCGGGCAGTCCGCGTACCGGTATACCGTCGGATCGGTACGTACCGCCCATACCGGGTGGTATTATTCAGTATTGCCTACCTTGGTTGATAATAACTTGGACGATATTTTGTTTACCAATTTCTTCTATAAACATGTCAAGCAAATAATATATCCATCCTTTGGATTTCACAAAAGATGATGCATCTATTGACTTCACAAACATGGTTTCTAAAGAACAGTTAACCATAAATTAATTATACTCCTATGTCTCCTGTTGGTCCAAGCATCTGACATAATAGAGCAACTATGCTTTACCTATGATTCTTTGTATCCCTTTAATAAATCATTTGTATAATCTAACTCTGTTTTAAATAATGAAATTCGCATCTTATAATAACTTAGAGGTTTAAATCCCCCACCATATCTTCCAATAGCTTCAATCATCTCTTTAAAACTATCTAGACGAGGTGTGCTAAGGGGAAGGCTAGCTTGATATAAGAAGCGAGTAATGCGCTGAATTGTTCTTTCCCTTATTTCCTTATCACAAGCATCACTTATATTTGGTTGTATTAATTTTGTTCCTGCTTGCCCTTATTGCTTCTGTGATCCTTGATACATATATAGGTCCATCGGTCCCTTTTTACCCTTCTTAACAATAATTGCTTTTTTTCTTTTTCTGTCGTATATTTTTTTCCCACTTCGATTGACACTTTCAGTGTAATCTTTTTCATCATCATTTTTGATATGTTCAACACTATCCTCTGATAAAATCCCATAAGATTTTTTCTTTTGCATCTTTTTTTCATCCGTATAAGTCAGCAGCTCTTCTTTTACATCAGGTGGACACTTGCATTCTTGAATTTCCTGTTAGATGCTGTTTTGCAAAAAAAATATCATCTATAATAGTCTTATCGCAGAAGATGCAAGTAACTGTATTAGGATCTTTAGGATCCTTTAGATAATTGTATTTCTAGGCAGGATCCCTTCTTTAATTTTTTGAAGAATCTACTGAATTGCTCTGTACACTTGCCATTTATCTTGAAACCCTAATAATAGTTTTGAATAAACAAAGATTAGCAGTGTTAAAATCTATATTCTCAATCTAGTAAATAAAGATTACTTTGTACAGTAGTTAACAATCTACTGTTAACAGTGTATTATTTATTGTTAATAGTAATTAGAGGGGGGGAAAAGAACTATTTATTAACAGTAAGGGGATAACATTATCACCGACAGTGTGGAAAGTGGGAAGGAGAGGTGGCGGTGAGAATTTAGCAGCACTAGCGGAGGATTAGCTTAAAACAATTGCTGCAGCACTGCAAACGGTAGTGGCAGAAGCTACAGGTAGCAGCTGCAGTGGCGGCGACGGAAGTTCCAGAGAGAGTTTGTTGGTGGCGGAGGAACTTGCGGTCCTCTCCCTCGATAGGTTGAGAAATTGCATATGGAGCGGCGACAGAAGGAAGCTACAGGCTCTTGCGAGGGCGGACCCGTCCATCGACGACAAAGGAAGGCTCGGTCCGCTACGTCTGTGGTGGAGGCAACAACATATAGCGTCGGTGGCGGAGGCAGAAGCAACGCTAGGGTTGGCATGGGGTTGCATGAGCATGAATTGTTGCTTTTGAGGGTAAATAACTTTGTTAGTTGGTTCAATCGAACCAATTGAGTACTATTGAATCGAACTAGACTTAAAAGTATGGTTCGGTTGCCTTATTTGAACCGAGCGCTCGCTCGAAGCGCCCAATGTTTGGGTTCGGGTGAGTGCCCAGGCAATGTCTCATTGAAGCGCACCGCGTGGTCCACACACGAGGTGCTCAGGCCTCGCCTCGCCTCGCCTGAGTGCCTATTTAAATTACTGACAGCCCTTGACCAAGATCCTTTATCTTGCCCGATTATTCTAGTTTGAACTTGAAAATCCTAATTGGTCAATCACTGCCATTGCTTCCTGTCGGAGTTTGGTCTGGCCCTTCACCTCATTTAATCCATTTTGCTTTTTAGTCTCAGACCATAAGCAATATATATGTTTTATATGTATCTCTTAACCCTAGTCATATAACCTCATGTGCATTTGATGCAACTTATGTGATCTTCTTATACGTTCATTTGATGTTGTAGATTTTCTTTATTTCTTATTTTAAACTTCTTATTTCTGCATTAGTTGAGACCACAGCTGCACTATTGGAAAATTTGAGTCCAAATCAATAATTTTCTTTCTGCCTTAAGTGTTAGTTACCACTTGCAAGTTTGTTGATTATCAGATATACTGTACCTGCATATTCCATATGAAA
The DNA here is from genome assembly GCA_004837865.1 of Musa balbisiana. Classification (NCBI taxonomy): domain Eukaryota; kingdom Viridiplantae; phylum Streptophyta; class Magnoliopsida; order Zingiberales; family Musaceae; genus Musa; species Musa balbisiana. Next base: position 10,711,834 of record CM017188.1, on the reverse strand, counting down.
CATTATTTAATCTATTTCTGCACAGATCATACCCTAATGTTGAGATAGGTCATAGGAGAGAATAGGATTTGGTAGTTTATTCTTGTTATGTATGATCCTTTTAGTTGTTAATTTTTGCAGTTGTTAGTCATATAAAATCTAAAAGTTAATTTTCTACTATGCTTTACATACAGTTTCTATGCCTGACTAGAAGGATCTATTTTGCAGGAGCGAGTTATTAAATCCATCTTATTCATATTATCCTTGCTATCTTATGCATGTCGACCTTTTCTCATCATCTCACCTTCTACTTCTCTTCCATTATGGGAGACTGAATTTAATCGCTTGGCACCTTCCATTAATCTTGTTGTCTATAATGCGAGCAAGGATGTCCGGAAGATGATTCAAACTCTAGAGTTTCATCAGGAATGTGGTCAAATAATGTTTCAAGTGCTTTTGTCATGTCCTGATGCTATTGTTGAGGTATCATTCTTTTTTTTTGTTTTGTATTTAGCAGTTGATCTATAACATTTTAGCCTAATGCTATAATTGCGTACTTCCTGCTTTTGAGATGGTCCCAGACATTTCTTTTTTTTATGCAGATTTTTTATATGTTATTTGTGTGATTCACGTATCTACCTATTTGACGTGATCCTGAATAATATCCAGGATTTTGGAACACTAGAATGCATTGCCTGGGAAGCTCTCTTTGTTGATCAGTGCCAAAATTCTATACATTTGGAACTGTTTAAGCGTCTCTCAACTGATTTCAGGCTGCTTCTTTTAAGTGGTCAGTTGAAGGTATGTGGAAGTACTAATTCTTCATGCAGTTATTGTTCTCTTTTAAAACTCTAATAATGTTTAATGAACTCTTGGAACTTTCAGGATAACATTGCTGAATACCTCAACCTGCTCTCATTCCTTGAATCAGGGATCGATGGAAATTCAGCATGCACTGTGGAATCTGATGCCATTGATGCTGCTGGTACACTTGCTTTATTGAAAGAGAAACTGTCACATTATGTTGCATATGACCGTAAACCAGATTCCTCGAAGTTTTTGGAGTACTGGGTTCCTGTTTGCCTTTCCAATGTGCAGCTTGAACAATATTGTGCGACTCTGATTTCGAACTCCATACTTCTTCGTTCATGTTCAAATTTTGATCTTGTTGGAGTTCTTGGTGACATTCTTATATCAGCCAGAAAGGTTGGCTTCCAAATACTGTTTGATAAAAATATTAGGAACATGTAGTTTATTGGTTGGAGTAAAGCTAACTTGTTGTGTATACTGGAAGCTAATAACTTCTGTATTGTTTTCCACAAATTTTGCCTTTGTTCCAGTGCTGTGACCATCCTTACCTTGTTGATGAACATTTGCCAAGCTCACTTATAAGAGGTCTCCCAGTGACTGAATATTTAGATATTTTAGTAAATGCAAGTGGCAAGCTGCATGTACTTGACAAGATTCTCCAGATGATTCGGAACCAAGGATTGCGAGTTCTGATTTTTTTTCAGGTTTGTGACGTGTTCTTTCAGATTTTGCTCTTTCTATGGCTTGTGAATTCTTTTTAAGTCATAGCCTCATAGGGTCTATGGGCTGATGGCCATAGGATGAACCTTTCATACTTTGTGTCTACAAGTGATGATGTTATTTGCCATGAATTCCACATAAATCTTGAGTGCCTAGAAATATCACAAATTTACAATTTAGTGCAGTAGTATGCATTTTTACTAATGAAATGAGGGTAATTTGTATGATATAACTTAAGATAGAAAGCAATCTTGTGTGACTGTCATCCAACTTGTTTTGCTCCATAAAAAAAAGAAGATTTCTATTTAAATGCAGAGAGATTGAATATGATCCTATGATTATTGAATTATGAACTAATCTGAACTGTGAAAGTTTTGAAAAAGAAACTGAGGGCTACTGCTTATGATATAAATTTTGCTTTATTTCTATTATTTTAACTAAGGTTTTCCATTTTGAGTATTGGACCTATCTCGGAGATTTGTTGAACCGACACTTACCGGTTTGTATTGCTGTACGGACACACAATACACTGGTAGGCACCAGTGTTTCAGAGAGGAAGAAAAAGAGGGAGAAGAGGAAGAGACGATGGAGGAAGAAAGAGGGAAGAAGAGGAAGCGGTGGAGGAGGAAGGAGGAAGAGAAGAAGAGAGATACCTGAGAAGTGATTAGGGCAAATATCTTGCGTGGTGGTGTCCAACTAGGTCGCGATAAGTGGAGATCGTTGGTAGCCACTTGCGTGAGAAACGGAGGAGTTGATCGCGATGAGAAGATAGAGGCGAGAAGTCACAATGAGAAGTCATAGCATTGATCGCGGTTGCAAAAGAAGCGAAGACGACGTGGAAGTGGGATTTAGGGTTTCTCACTTTCCCTTTTATATAGCTGATCAAACCGACATTCCTACAACTAACTTTCTAAGAAGATTTTGGCCTTATTTGGTTCTCGATTAACCTATAAGTGCTAAAGTACTTCCGTTTCACACAGTTTGGTATGGAATGGGTGACATGTACCATTTCAAGCAAGCTTGTGTTTGTTGATGCTTTGTGACAAGGTTTGCCTTATTGGTCCAAATCAACGTGTTGGTCGGTTGATGACATGGTACAGAAAAAACCCCAAAAACCCATCCAAAAATACTTGGAAAATAGGAAAAAACTTAGATTAAGGTTTTTAAGATGGAAATAATTGTAAATTTAATATAATTTAATCAATAATATTCTAAATCAGGAAAGAATAGTGACACATCTTTTTCTTGTTTTGAGAAGTGGCTTTGTGGCACGATCCAGACCATACTTCCATTGATATTGAATTATGTAGAAAGAAATAATTTAAATTGTTATATTTCATGTTGAGCTTTAAGATTCAAATGAATGAAGTAATAAATGGATCGATCATTTGATATACATGGTTTTACCACAAAAAAGAACAATAGGACTCCACGGGCGATGGATCGAGGACCATGATCCTATGTATCTATATATCAATATGATATATTTGATAGATCCAATCTTGAAATTGATCTCACAATATAGTATACTAATACATCGTGTGCTATTGGTGCATCAATGTGATGATGGTCGTAGTCTAATCGTCATGAACTACACGTATCCAAGGTGGCTGTTAGGACTCTAGCTAGGAGAGTCCTAATTGATAGGGGCATTCATGTAAATCCTACCTAAGTCGACCCTTATTAAAGAGGTGAAGAGGCCGGCTAGGGTTTGGAGGTTATTTCTTAAAGAAGAATTAGGAGTTGTAAAGGAATAGGAGTCTTGAGTAGGAGTCCTATTAGGAGTTAAGGTTTAGAAGCCCTATAAATAGCCATGTATTCCTCCTCTTTTCATAGGCAATAGATGAATATTTTCTGCAGCCTTTGAGCAGCAACTTGGAGGAAGGAACCCCTATAGAGTTCCAGGAGGCCGATCCCCTAAAGAGATCAACCCCAAGCTTAGAATCTGCAAGGGTTCTAACACTTGGTATCAGAGCAGCGTTCTTGGCGTTTCGTTGCCCTTCCACAGCCATCAATCATCTCTCCACAGCCGCCCAAAGCAATTCCCACAATTGCTTAAAAGATCGTCGCCAAATTCCACCGTCATCTCCACCACCGCGGATCATTCTTTGATCTCTCCATGAATTGCAACAGGTTCTGGTTTCGTACCTTACTATTGCTGCAATTTAGTTATCCTTATTCAAAAATCCAAAAAAAAAAATTGTTCCTATATTGCTGCATAAACTTTTCGTCGTAAAGTTTTCATCTCTACGACGAAAGATACATTGCAGAATTCCAACCGCATAGCACAGTCTGTTTGATCTTGCTACTATATTTTTTCTATCCAAATCTCTACGAAATTTTTATGACAACTTTGAAACTTCCTAACAGCAGATTTCCCTTTGGATTTGTCAAAAAATTCTCAATATAAACGATTGATCTTTTACGTCTAATTTGCTATACTTGAAAATCTGCACTGTAAAATTCCAACCGCATAGCACAGCTTGTTTGATTTTGCTACTATGTTTTTTCTGTCCAAATCTCTATGAAATTTTTATGATAGCTTTGACACTTCTAATAGTAGATTTTCCTTTTGTTTTGTCGAAAAATTCTCAATATAAACCACTGATCTTTTACGTCCAATCTGCTACAATTGAAAATCTGTACTGCAGAAAATTTCAGCCGCATATTGTTGCCTTAACTGATCTATTTGCATTCTTTTTTGAACGAAATTTCTTATACATTTCATAAATCATCTTGGCTTCCATCTAAGATTGATCGATTGAGGAATTCATCTCTAAAAACGATTTTGTGTTGTTGTAAATTTTCGTCACAAACCGCTGAAATTTTTCGACGAGAATTCTGCTATCGCAACTTGCACCAATTTCCCTGCTGAAATTTTCTTGATTAAATTGGACATCTTTGCTGTCATATAAACTGAGATTTTGCTGTCAATTCCCTCCTCTAATCTCTTAAGTTTTTGGTGGAAATTTCGTCGAGAAACCGCTGTTTCTTCGACGACAATTCCGCTCTTACAAGACAACACAATTCTGCAGCAAACTTCCACTGATTTCTTTCAAACCTTTGCTGCCATTTACCATAGATTTAAAACTTTCATCCACAGCCCTAAAACTCCACCAAACCACACCCCCAAATTGCACCCAAAACAGCCACAAAATAAGCCTAAATCGCAGCCTACATCCACCAATCCACCAACCCTTACGACCATCACTTCTCTCAACCTATACATGCCTTTAACCCGACAACAAAAAAGAGATCTTAATATCACAGGTTTTGAGGCATATAGTATGGCATCTGAAGAGGCAATCAATGCTAAATTTGAAGCCTTCGAGGCGCGAATAGAGGATAAGATTCGGACTCTCTTTATCGAACTCAGTTTGGGCCGACCGCTAAGCCCGAAGAAATCACATCAAGGAGAGAGCTCTAACCAATCGCACCAAGCCCGAAGAGATGACTTCCAAGAGGGGAGGTTCTATGACTGACCTCAACTATCCACGCATGAGGGTGGACTTCCCTAGATGGGAAGAAGGAGACCCGATTGGTTGGATCTCGCGTGCGGAGCGATATTTTCGGTACCACAAAACCGTGGACGCATCTATGGTGGAAATTGCAGCTATACATCTTGAAGGGGATGCTATACAGTGGTTTGACTGGTTTGAACACACTCATGGAGTACTCTCATGGCGACAATTCAAAGAAGGACTGTTAATCCGTTTCGGACCAACCGATTACGAGAACATTGACGGACAACTAGCAAAGATCCGACAAACCTCCACCATTCAGGAATACCAAACCAGGTTTGAAAGATTATTTAATCAAACTCGTGATTGGTCCGAAAAACAGCTATTGGGGACCTTCATTGAGGGCTTGAAGCCGGAGATCCGGGGAGAAGTTAAAGCGCGACAACCATATACGCTTATGACAGCCATCTCTTTCGCACGACTTCAAGAGGAGCAATTGAACCATGAAGCCCGGAGGACTAGGATCGCTCCTCGACCTGCAATACTAAAGCCCTCAGCTCCCCTTACTATTAACCGAGCACCTGCACCAAAAAGGTTGACAAGAGAAGAGCTTCGAGAGCGATCTGCGAAGGGGTTATGTTGGCATTGCGACGAGCCGTGGAGCCGCGAGCATCGCTGTAGAAAAGGGAGGCTTTTTATGATTGAACCAGTAGAAGAAGAGGTCATTGAACATCCAGAAGAGAGCTTTGAACATAATGAAGAAGATGTGGAAGAAGAGCCACAATCAACCGACGTTACGGTACACTCATTAGCTAGCTACTCCAACCCGCAAACGATGAAAGTTGGAGGCCTTCTCAAACAACAACCGATCACTGTTCTCATCGACACGGGCAGCACTAATAACTTCCTAAACAGTAAGGTTGCTGCTCGGATGGCACTACATATAGAAGGTTGCAGCAAGTTCGATGTAAAGGTTGCTGACGGCAGAATCCTAAAGTGCAACCAAAGATGCCCGCAGGTGAAACTATTGCTGCAAGACCAAGAAATTATGATCGACTTCTTCCTCCTACCAATTAATGACTATGAGGCCGTGCTTGGCATAGAATGGCTGACTACACTAGGTGATGTCTCTTGGAACTTTTCCAAATTAATTATGAAATTCTACTGCAAAGGCAAACAGATCATCCTACACGGGAAGCGCGGAAGCAACGTAACCACCGTTTCAACCCAACGAATGGAGAAAGTTTTGCACAAGGTAAATGGTGGCTTTTTGATGCATCTCCAGCAGCAACCAGAGGGGAAGAAAATAGAGATTAAAGATCAAAATCTTGCTCAATTGCTTGCTTAATTTGCTGACATTTTTGCTGAACCACGCGGTCTTCCTCCTCCTCGGCAACATGACCATCGGATTCCAATCCTTCCGGGCAAGCCACCAATGAACACTCGACCGTACCGATATCCTCACCTTTAGAAGGATAAAATTGAAAAGATCGTAAAGGAGATGC